>CM065429.1:31132500-32488125 GCA_033030585.1 Hippophae rhamnoides
AGAAGGTCTTCTCGACCTCACGTGCCTAACAGAGATACATGAACTATATGTTGGTGGTGATGGAGGGGAGCCCGAATGCTATGATGAAGCTTGTCGGACTCGAGATTCCAATAAGTGGGAGCTTGCTATGAAAGAAGAAATGAAATCTCTCATCTCCAACCGCATACGGGAACTAGCCGAGTTACCTATGGGAAAGAAGGCACTTCACAACAAATGGGTGTACTTGTGAAAGAGAGTACGATGGTTCCAAGAGATACAAAGCCCGCCTAGTTGTCAAAGGGTTTCAACAGAAGGAAGGAGTTGACTACACCGACATTTTTGCTCCCGTTGTGAAGCTTAATACTATCGGATCGGTATTGAGCATTGTAGCCATCGAAGATCTTCATCTTGAACAGTTGGATGTGAAGACCGCATTCCTTCATGGAGATTTAGATGAAGAGATATACATGTACCAGGAAGGTTTCTCGAGAAAGAGGAAGAAGAACATGGTGTGCGGACTTAAGAAGAGTTTGTATGGCACGAAACAAGCTCCGAGACAATGGTACGTAAAGTTTGATAGCTTACGCACAAGGAAGGTTTCAGTGCAATGTCGACCATTGTTGCTATTTCAAGAGATATAGGTCCATTATATCATTTTACTACTTTATGTTGATGATATGTTAGTAGCGAGGTTCGGATATGGATGATATCGGAAGATTGAAGCATCAATTGTCAAAGGAGTTTGACACGAAAGACTTGGGTCCAAAGAAAAAGATTCTTGGAATGCAAATCACAAGAAATAAGAAGAAAGGATCCTCATAGTTATCTCGGGCAGAAAGTACATCAATCGTGTTTTGCATAGATTCAACATGAGCGATGCCAAGCCGGTTAGCACACCCTTGGCTAGTCATTTTCGCCTATCCAAGGATCGGTCCCTCGTACGGAAGAGAGAGAATTCATGGCTAAGGTTCCTTATGCCTCACCATTGGAAGTTTGATGTACGCAATGGTCCGTACAAGACCGGACATTGGCCGTACGGTGGGAGTTGTTAGCGGTTATGTCAAATCCAGGGAAAACTCATTGGGAAGCGATCGAGTGGATTTTGAGGTATCTGCGAGGCACCACGAGAAAAGTGTTTGTACTTTAGTAAAGGAGAGTTAAAAGTACAAGGATACGTAGATGCAGACTTTGGAGGTGAAGTTGATCACCGAAGAAGCACCACCGGTTATATATTTATCGGTTGGAACTACAATTTGTTAGTTGGATGTCACAAATACGTAAAATTGTCACTCTATCCACTACAGAGGTGAGTATGTAGCGATGAATCGAAGCTAGTAAAGAGATGATATGGCTTCAAGGTTTGTTAACCGAGTTGGGATTCAAACAAGAGAAGAATGTTCTGCGTAGTGATAGTCAAAGTGCAATACACTTGGCGAAGAATTCAACATTTCATTCTAGAACCAAACATATTGGACTTCGTTATCACTTCATCAGATCTCTATTAGAAGATGATGTGTTAATACTGGAGAAGATTCAAGGGAGCAAAAATCCAGCAGATATGTTAACAAAGGTGGTGATTATTGACAAACTGAAGTTGTGCTCAACTTCAGTTGGTCTGCTAGAATAACAAAGACTAGAAAAAGCTATTTGCATTGATCGAGGTGTGAAAGGCAGTTGAAATCAGTCTTCAAGTGGGAGATTGTTAGATATTATTGTTATAAAGCTCCTTAATTTAAGGAGCAAATTAAGGAGCAAAACATGGAACAAAACAAGGAGTAAAACATGGAGCAAAACATGGAACAAAACAAGGAGTAAAACATGGAGCTTAATTCTAGGAGCAATTCAAGGAACCATTAATTTAAGGAGTAATTCAAGGAGTGAATTTTCCTATAAATAGATGTGTAATTGTAATGAATTAACCATCCAAAGTGTTCATTCCAATTGAGAGAAAAGCTTAGAGAGAAAAGCTTTTGTGAGAGAAAATTGAGAGTAATTTTCTTGGGTGTAATTGGGTTGTGAGTTGTGAGTGTTGTAAACACCTTGTGTAATTTCTCCCCTTTCAGTAAAAAAAGATCTGCAGCAGGTCCGGAGACGTAAGCAAGATTGGCCGAACTCCGTTATCAAATCTTGTGTGTTATTGTTTCTATTCTTGCTTTCTCATAAATCTAGCTTATCGGGAATTTGCGTTATTTCCCAACAGTGCTACCCCTTGTAGACTAAGGAAACACTAATACCTCGTATGCAATGACACGTGTCTTGTATTAGCCAATAAATAGAAGTGAAGGGTACACATTTCCCCAAGTTATGTAGTATCAATCATTGTGAGTCCCATACTTGGAAATTTTCAATCTCATCTCTTAAATTGTTGTTTTATTGGAATATTTTCCCCTCAAATTTATACTTTTCATTAATTTTTTATTTGTCAGGTACGTTGTAATTTAAGCAAAGGGGGTATTTGTAATATCAAATGTCTGACTAAGGGTGGGTGGGTCCAATAAAACTCCTATTTAGTATGAGGACCTCCATTCCTTTGATCTAGCAAGGTTCTAAAACATGTTTGTCGATATTTCCTAGTCATGTGAGTTTTGAAAAAGATATTACCTGATTTCCATAAACTCTAGATATCTGCTCCAAACTAGTCTTTCCAGTTTTTACCTTGAAAAAAAAGGGAAAAATAAAAATAAAAAAGGAAATAAACAAAAACGAGCACATCAAATACTCCTCTGCAGCATACACTGCATCACTTCCAATTGAAATCTTGTCGGCTCCAGATCTGAAATATTCTGAAGCAACTTCCAAACTAGAATAGTGCCTGTAAAAGGAATGTGAGTCCACATGCATTTGATTGTAACCTGGAAAAAGGGTATAAGACATTGGCCAAACACATCAAACACAATACTAAACCTGCCATTTGCATCTGTAAAATCTCGAATTCCACCTCCAACTGTTAAAGGTACAAAAACATTTTCTGATGTGTATCTCAGCACCTTCAAAATAAAATAAACAGAAAATTAGTTGTGAAAAAAGTCATAAGAAATAGAAAAATAAAGGAAAATAAGAGAGAAGACAATTATAAATATCATATGTAGTTGGCAGATGAACAAATTAGATAATTGCTATTAATGTCCAACCTGCAACATTGGTAAGTCGCCTAGAGGGAAGTCACGGAAACCAGTAATATTTAGAAAACTGATCTGCAAAAGAAATTCTTCTACCAGATTATTGTGGTTCTGGGATGATGAAATCTTAAAATAAAACAAAAAAATGTCAAAACTCAAGAAAAAAGTACCTCATCAGCACCATCTTTGTAGTACTGTCCAGCAAGCTCGACAGGCTTGCCCAAGTTTCTCACCTACCAAAGTTAACAATGGTTTGAGCACAAGCTACTCAAATACTTATAACTTCCATCTCAATATGAAAACAGTTGGTATCATTCAAGACTTTTACGAGCAAGCAACATGAAATAAACTAAAGTTACAGGAAGTTCCACAACAAATAAAAGAGCCAATACAATTTACTATTTTTCAAGCAAAGAAACCAATCATCCAAATAAAGATACCGTATTTAAAAGAATGGAAGAATCTTTAGAAAAATACCAAATCTGAGAAAAGAGAGATAAATGTTGGATCTATCAGTTGAGCATCTTTCACTAGTGCATACTACAAAGACTAGAACAGACAAAAGAGGAGCATTCTGATGCTAATTTATTATTTTATTTATGATAAAACCATAAAGCATGTAGGGGTAAGTCTCAACTGCTTTGATTAACAATACCTCATTCTCTTTTGTATGCTCTCTTACATCGTACTGGTCACCTTTGGTTACGACAAGATCACCTTTATCATTTGCCCTTACATCTAGACACGCAATTACCTAAAGGGAATTCAATATAATTTCAGTGAAAACTGGGAGCATAATAGTAATAACTTGATGGTAAACCATATAGCCCAAAAAATTGATGAGTCGTTATGTTCAATATTGTAAGTGCAATTCTAATAAACTATTTAATTGAATATACATTAAAAATATATTTAACTCAAAAGGAAGAGGAGTTCTCGCTTAGAAGAAACATTACCCTCTTTGCTAGTTTTAAAGCATTCCCTTGAGCAGGATTATGTCTTTACATAAACATATAAGCTTGTAAGATGGTTGAAATGAAAAGGCAATATATGAATTAACAGGTTTCTGAGGAATATAAGCTACATTTGTCATGCTAGACCTTGGATTTAAAAATCTCCTCAGCACGGATAGATCAACATCTGACAGTAAAATACTATCTTCAGTTATTTGATATTGATGGGATTTCAATAATCTAAAAGTATTTTCAAGAAAAAATTTAAACTAATGGAACTATTGGTTGGTTTCAGCAAAAACCCATCACAGCAATATGAGGAAACCCAGATTAGATAGAAGGCAACAACTTAGCCCGGGAGTAACATTCAACCAACCTATAGAACTTACTAATTGGTAATGAATGGTAAAGTTAAACATGTACGACCTGCCCACCAGACCTAATTTCTCAATCAATTTCCACATTTTCCCTCTCGTTAATTTCAAGGCTTTAGGATGCAAAAGAATTTTGAATTTCAAGTTTATATTATTTCTAACACTCTCACCTTAGAAGGTTAACAATAAAATAGTAGATAGAACTCCAAGTATAAGATAAAATTTTCAACTCACGTTCATGCTAAAATACTAGCTTTTCCAGCTTTAACACTCGCAGTCTTCATAGAAACTGGAAGACAAGAAGGAAGAAAAGCTAAACAAAATTATATCACCTCCACTCTTTTCAGGATGGAACTGAACCGCATGTGTTAGGAAATTTGGATAAAATGATATAATCAGAAATTCTCCCTCCAAAGATCTTTCTTAGCAGAATATCAAATAACAGAGAAATAGATAATACACAACACAAGAATTATAGTGGAAACTCCAAATTAGAGAAAAACCACTTTCGTTGTCAAAAGACAATTAGAGAAAAATTCACTATGTGGAAAATTGTTACAACCACACTCTCAGTAATTTTCTCACACACTTAAAAGACAAGAGCAATTACAAGCCCAAGAGAATTTTTTCACAAAATTCTCTCACTTTAGAACTTTTCATACAAGTTTTTCTCTATTTTTGGGATTAATTATCAATGAAAAAATGAAACCATATTTATAGCCTTCAAGTTCTCATTTCATATGCCAAACATTCCTTCATTCAACAAAATTAGGCTACCTAATTTTCCTATTCTTTATGCAAACAAGGTTAGGCACCTCCATCTTTGACAATATAGTAAGCTATCTTCCATGAATTTTCTTCTAAATTAGGCACCTCTTATTTTGACTAACAAACCTAATATTATTTTTAATCAATCATAACAACATGCACATTTCCCATTCTGATTGAAGCAATAAAATTGTCACCGTAGTTGCAGGTAGATGAAATAAAATCTTTGTTTTCATCTGACTAAAATAAATACAATAATTAATCACATCCCAATACACATCAAAATAAAGGTAACTATTGTTTATGTTTGAAAACTCAAGAAATAGAGCTGTACTGGCATTGCTCTGTATGAGTGAACGAAATAAACATGTCGATTCCCAACATCCTCTAATATTTCAGAATCATTTCCAATTTGCAAAGCATTCCAGCCAATGTGAGGAACTCTGACACCATTTGATGAATCAAAACGCTGGACAACTCCAGGTATCAGGCCAAGGCCCTTTACTGAGATATATAATCAACACAAATCACATAAAAGAAAATGAAAATTGGAATTTTTTTTGCAGGACTATTATAATCCATCAGTCTCTAACGCTAGAAGTAACAAGATTTTTGTTGAAAAAACAAGAAATAACTCTACACAAAAGAGCTCTTATTATTTTCTTCATGTTTTCATTACAATTGTATAGCTATTTATAAGGATATTTTACTCCTTCAATTACTCTTTTGAATTAAGCATCCCTTGATTTACTCCTTGAATTAAGGATTCCTTGTTTTACTCCTTGAATTAAGGATTCCTTGTTTTACTCCTTGAATTAAGCTCTTTGTTTTGCTCCTTGAATTAAGGTCCTTGTTTTATTCCTTGAATTAAGAACTAATATCCAATAATTTCTTTTACTTTTCCTTCTTATAGTATCTTCCTATTCCTTTGTGTCAACTCTCTAAACTCTTTTTCCTTAGTATCTTCATAATAACATCTTTTTTACTTTTTTTTATCCAAACTTTCTTTTTTACCTTCGATCATACGAAAGAAAATTTCATTAAAACAAAAACAATGAATGATGATGTAGTAGTATAGCTGCAGCTGGACATGATGTGAAACAGCAATAAAGTGAGTAAATAAAACAGAAATGCTGTAACAATTTAAAATTTCCCTCAGCCAGCAGAGATATTGAAGATGTAGTAAAGAAAAATAAATATTGTGTTATATAATTAGCACTTGCGGAAGCGAATATCGGGTCCAATTTTGTTTGCACAAATTAATAATAATGGGTAACGGTAAAATAATCAACAGTAAGAAAATAAATGGCACACAATGATTTAAGTGGTTCAATTTTTCAATGTGAAAAGTCTACTTCACTGACGACGATACACCGAGGAAAATCCACTAATAATCAAAATGAAGATACAAGTACCAATTTCTAGAGCTTCACAAATTATACCAAATTCAAAATCAATCCACAAAATATCCCCTCTAAATTACTGGTAATATATATAGCAAGATAAATTAACAAACTTGCTATTAAATCAAATATTACCGTACAAATAAGAGAAACACTACAAATGGCAGCTGAAATGGACAGTTTGTCCTTGGGCTGATTTCTCTTTTCTGCAGCTGGAGTTTTAATTTCTCTCTCGCAGTTTCTGATCTTCACGCCTCTCACGCTGCTTGCTTTCTTCTAATTTTCTGCTGCTGTTGTTTTCTTCTTCTATGGTGGCTGCTCCTATTCTGCAGTTTCTATATTTCTTATTTTGCTCTTAAATTGGCTGCTGCTTTCTATTTGTTTTCAGCTGCTGCTCTTGTTCTCCACGCAGCAAAGGAAATGATATATATGTGTAATACAAAAGTGGGCTAGGGTTTAATAAATTCTATTTGGACTTAATATTGTTTTGGGACACTATTAACAAATCTCCACCTTGGCTCAAAACAGAAAACAAGTTCTTCAAATGAAATTCCTTGGATTATCAAATAACCGTCGTCCAAAGCCCTGAAGGATGATCATCTTCTGTAAATACCAATCAAGTCCAAGCAATGCTTGAACTTATTAAATGGAACTGGTTTGGTTAACATATCAACTGGATTCTCTGTAGTGACTATCTTATTGACAACAATAGCACCCTGAGAAACAATGTCACGAACAAAGTGATATCTGACATCGATATGTTTGGTTCTTTCATGATACATAGTATTCTTGGTCAAGTGTATAGCACTCTGACTATCACAAAATACAACAGAAGTATCCTGGTGTAAACCCAAATCACAAACCAAACCTCTAAGCCAAATGGCTTCTTTCACTGCTTCTGCTGCTGCCATATATTCTGCCTCTATCGTAGACAAAGCAACTGTAGACTGTAAAGTAGCCTTCCAACTAATGGCACAATGAGAAAGAGTGAAGACATAACCTGTCAGAGATCTTCTTCTATCCAGATCACCAGCATAATCAGAGTCCACATAACCAATAACACTGCAACCAGTATTAGAACTCCCATCATATACCAAACCAAAATTAGATGTACCTCTCAAATACCGAAGTATCCATTTCACTGCTTGCCAATGACCCTTACCAGGATTACCCATATATCTGCTGACAACACTAACTGCATGTGAAATGTCTGGACGAGTACAAACCATAGCATACATCAAACTACCAACGACACTTGCATATGGAACCTGAGACATGTACTGCTCTTCTTCTTCTGACTGTGGTGACAAATCCAAAGAAAGCCTGAAATGCGCAGCTAACGGCGTACTCACAGGTTTAGAATCTTTCATGCCAAAGTGTTCAAGAACCTTTTCAATATAACTTTTCTGAGTCAAATAAAGCTTGCCCGCTTGTCTATCCCTGTAAATTTCCATGCCCAAAATTTTCTTCGCTGCACCCAAATCTTTCATTTCAAACTCACCATTAAGTTGAGACTTTAATTTCTGAATCTCAGACTTATTCTTAGAAGCAATAAGCATGTCATCAACATAAAGCAACAAATAAATGGATGAACCATCATGAAATCTTTTATGATAAACACAACTATCATAATCACTCCTAGAGTAACCATGATCAATCATTAAAGAATCAAACCGCTTATACCACTGCCTAGGAGATTGCTTCAGCCCATATAAAAACTTTTTCAATAAACAAACATGATCTTCCTTACCTGGAACAACAAACCCCTCTGGTTGATGCATATATATTTGTTCTTCAAGCTCACCATGTAAGAATGATGTCTTGACATCAAGTTGTTCTAATTCTATGTCAAACAATGCAACCATGGCAAGCAACACACGAATAGAGCTATGTTTCACAACAGGTGAAAATACTTCATTGAAGTCAATACCTTTCTTCTAACAATAGCCCTTTGTAACAACACGTGCCTTGAACCTAACTGCTTCAACATCAGGTATACCTTCCTTTTTCTTGAAGACCCATTGTTTCCAACAATCTTCTGGCCCTTAGGCGGTTTCACCAATTCCCAAGTATGATTCTTATGAAATGATTCAATCTCTTCATTCATAGCAACCAACCGTTGAACAGACTCATCACAAGTGACAACTTCATGATAACTAGAAGGTTCATACACCTCAATAGACTCTACCACAGATAATGAAAAAGAAACTAAGTCTGCATCTACGTACCTCTGAGGGCGTCGAATCTCTCTTATTCCTTTACCCTTAGCAATACTATATGGTTGCTCATGTTGCTCTTCTGGTACATCATGAGTAGAATCATCTATCTCATCCATAGATGGCTGATCTGAAGTGCCCTCTTGCATTTGACTAGGAGCTCCACTCTCAAGCTCCACCTGCTCCCTAACACCGTGGTCTTTATCTGCAACAATAGACTCTTTTTTCTTTTCCAGCATGGAAAACTCATCAAATTTAACATCTCTGCTAATAAAAAATTTAGGTGACTTGGATTCAACACACCATAATCTATAACCCTTCACCCAGAAGGATACCCCAAAAATATGCATTTCAATGCCCTAGGCTCAAGTTTACCATCATTAACATGAGCATAAGCAGGACAATCAAAGACTTTCAAATCAGAATAATTAGCAGGAGTACCAAAGAATACCTCAAACGGAGTCTTCAACTCAATTGCAGTTGATGGAGGCCGATTCACCAAATAGCAGGCATAGTTACAAGCTTCATCCCAAAAAGATTTATCCAAGTCAGCTTGAAAGAGCATACATTAAGATCTTTCTAAGAGAGTCCTATTCATACGTTCTGCTACTCCATTTTGCTTTGGTGTATGACGCACAGTGCGGTGTCTCACTATGCCATTTCTTTCACAGAACTCATTAAACTGACTATCACAAAATTCCAAACCATTATCAGTCCTCAAATGCTTGATTTTCTTGCCTGTTTGATTTTCTATACAAGCCTTGAATTTCACAAATTTTGACACAACACGAGAAGGACCCCAAAGATCTGAATGAATATAATCAACAATACCTTTCTTTTTATGGATGGATGTACTGAACTTGACCCTGCGATGCTTTCCATAAACACAATGCTCACAGAAATCAAGCTTCCCAGTTTTCTGACCACAAAGCAAATCATGTTTGCTCAAAATAGACATCCTTGCCTCACTCATATGCCCAAGCCGCATATGCCATAATCGAGTAGTGTCTGAATCTTGATCTGATGAGGATGAAACTGATACACTGCCAATAACAGTGCTACCCTGAAGCATATAGAGACCACGCGACAATTGCCCTTTAATAACAACGAGAGCACCCTTACTAACTTTTAAAACTCCACCTTCAGCTACATACTTGTAACCTTGTGAATCAAGAGTACCCAAAGATATCAAATTCTTTTTCAAATCTGGAACATGGCGAACATCTTTCAAAGTTCTAACAATACCATCATGCATCTTAATTCGGACAGTACCAATACCAACAACCTTGCAGGACATATTGTTTCCCATCAAGACAACACCCCCATCAATAGACTGATAAGAAGCAAACCAATCTCTACTGGCAATTGTAGTAAGTGCAACCCAAATCAAGAATCCAAACATCTTCAGGAGAACCAATAGATACTGATAGAACATTTTCACCATCGGAACCAGAACTATCTGCAACACCAGCAACATCATTAGTACCAGAAGACGTTGCGACAGATTTTCCTTTACCTTTGAGTTTAGGACAATTTACTTTCCAGTGCCCTTCCTGACGGCAATAGTTGCATTTATCTTTTCTTTTTCTAGATTTGGATCTAGACTTGCCTCTATTATTGCTTGTGCCTTTTTCTTGATTTCTACCTCTGACAAATAAACCACTGCTATTATCATTGTTGCTAGTAGACACCTTTTTCTTCAACTCTCTGGAATTCAAAGCTGCTTTGACATCTTCCAAAGAAATAGTGTCTCGCCCATATAGCATGGTATCAACAAAATGTTCAAATGAATGAGGTAAAGAACATAATAGAACTAAGGCCTGATCCTCATCATCAATCTTAACACCACCATTTTTCAAATCACGAATAATTTTAGTAAATTCATCAAGATGATCGTGCAAAGGTGTACCTTCTGACATTCTGAATGTATACAAACGCTGCTTCAAATATAACCGACTGGTCAAAGACTTGGTCATATACAAATTCTCTAATTTAAGCCATAACCCAGCAGGAGATTCCTTATCACCAACCTCGCGTAATACCTCATCAGACAAGGATAACTGAATTGAACTCAAAGCATTTTCCATCAATGCATCTTTTTCTTCATCATTCAATTTTTCTGGCAATTTATCCTTACCTTCAAGTGTCTTAACGAGCCCTTCTTTAACTAATACGGCCCGCATCTTCATACGCCAAAGACTAAAATCATTTCTACCATTGAATTTCTCAATTTCATATTTTGCCGCCATAACAGAAAACCCAGAAAATATGAAACCAATCAGATAACCAGAAGCTCAAAATAAATCCAAAAGAACAAACTTGATCAGTTCCAATAAATAACAGAATAACTCAATAGCTCTGATACCAACTTGTTATAGAATTAGCACTTGCGGAAGCGAATATCGGGTCCAATTTTGTTTGCACAAATTAATAATAATGGGTAACGGAAAAATAATCAACAGTAAGAAAATAAATGGCACACAATGATTTAAGTGGTTCAACTTTTCAATGTGAAAAGTCTACTCCACTGACGACGGCACACCGAGAAAAATCCACTAATAATCAAAATGAAGATACAAACACCAATTTCTAGAGCTTCACAAATTATACCAAATTCAAAATCAACCCACAAAATATCCCCTCTAAATTACTGGTAATATATATAGCAAGATAAATTAACAAACTTGCTATTAAATCAAATATTACCGTACAAATGAGAGAAACACTACAAATGGCAGCTGAAATGGACAGTTTGTCCTTGGGCTGATTTCTCCTCTTTTCTGCAGCTGGAGTTTTAATTTCTCTCTGGCAGTTTCTGATCTTCACACCTCTCACGTTGCTTTCTTTCTTCTAATTTTCTGCTGCTGCTGTTTTCTTCTTCTCTGGTGGCTGCTCCTATTCTGTAGTTTCTATATTTCTTCTTTTGCTCTCAAATTGGTTGCTGCTTTCTATTTGTTTTTAGCTGGTGCTCTTGTTCTACAAACAGGAAATGAAATGACATATATATATATATATATATATATATATATGTATGTATATATGTATATATAATACAAAAGTGGGCTAGAGTTTAATAAATGTTATTTGTGCTTAATTTTTTTTGTGTCGCTATTAACATATTGTTTAGATGATATTGTCAAATAATATTGTACTACTTAGATGCTGTGAAATAATATTATAAGTTTTGCTCTCAAATATCATTAACTAATAATACCAGGTTTCATTTCAGTAACCTCCCCAATGTTTTATAACAGGTTCAATTCAGAACCATATTGTAAGAATTGATAAGAAAAGATTGGTTGAAATTCTTACCCTATTATAATCAATTATAACAATAGGGTTCTGCTTGATCATGCTATAAAGTAGCGGAGACGTGACTAAATCAAAATAAAACCTAGCACAGATTGGAATAATATTTGGACAAAAACACAGGAAAAGTCGATGATAATTACCCTAATAAGATAATATATTTTTTAATCATGTGTTGACTTTTTCTCTTCTCAGACACAAATATTTTTTATTGAGAATAACACAAGGTAGGAGATCAGACTGAGCCAATTTGAAATGTCACGACAGACGATGATATTTGAGCTAAATGCAATGGTGATCATTGATAATTACCCAATATTATATGCTATTATACACATTAGCAAGGCCATTTCAGAATTTTACATTGGCTAATGCCATTATGCAAATTACTAAACTTATTGAAGAGAAAAATATAAAAAAAATCTATCATTTTAATAAGATGTTGAATCGATCATCAAAAGAAGAATTAGGCAAAAAATTAGGATACATTTTGGGAAAATAAAACTTCTATCAAAGAGAAACAAATGAAAAGCTCTTGTAAAAATTCTCATAGAATCAAGAATGAGGTTTTCATTATGTACCTCCCAGATCAGAAATTAGTAACTGCATCCAATCTCCAACTCTCAAACCTTCGGAACTTATTGGAATGAGATTCTTACGAAATCCCATGAATAGGATCAAATCTTATTCCATGTTATTTACATGAGATTCCTTTTTCTTATTATTAAAGAGATGGCTTAATTGATACGTGACTTATGCTTCGTCTTTAGTTTTTTTTTCGTTTGTTTCAACAAATATATCAATCAATTTCAATTTTTTATTTTTCTACTAATTATTTTCCGATCAAGATGTATGAATTCATGGATTTATATGTCTATAAAAATGTCAAATGAACTAGGTTGGCTCATCTCGCTAAAACCCAATTCATCTTAAGTGAACTGTAGCTCAACTTAACTCACCTAATTTTTAAATTAACTAAGCTTAGCTCAGCTCATTTATACATGAGCTAAGCTGGACAGCTTATTTAATTTTTTTTAATTGATCTCATTTAAAGTATTCAAACATTTAGGCCATACTTAATAACCATTTTAATTTCTAGTTTCTAATTCATGATTTTTAGAGTTTAATTTTCAATTTCAAACTATTTTGTAAAAAGTAAAAGCTATTGATAACCAATTTTTAGTTTTAATTTTGAAAATTAGAAATTGAAAATTGAATATTGCTTGTTCGATAACTAATTCTTAATTTGTAATTTTTAACATTTTAAGCTTAACTGAACTGGGTTGAGCATAACTTTCTATAGAAACTCGAAATCACAAACCGTAAATGTCTTTAGAAACTAGACTTCTAGAACTTTGTAATGGTTTATGAAATGATTCATAATATTTTGTGAGATAATATAATTTATATTTCAAAAATAAGTCAAAAATATTATACCGAACTTGAATAATAATTAGTAAAACGAGCATAACTTTTTATAAAAGACTTGAAATTACAAACCGTATAATTTATTAGAAATTAGACTTCTAAAAATTTCTAATGGTATATGAAATAATTCATAAAAATTGTAAACTAGTGCAGTTTATATTTTAAAAATGAGTAAAAAAATATTATTCTTAATCTAAACAACCATTAGTAAAATATGCATATTTTTTTATAGAGAACTAGAAATCACAAACCGTAAATTTATTAGAAACTAGACTCATAGATCTTTTTAATATTATATGAAATGATTCATAAAATTTTGTGAATTAGTACAATTTATATTTTAAAAAAGAGTAAAAAATATCCTTCTGAATCTAAACAATCGTTAACAAAATGTGCATAATTTTCTATAGAAAACTCAAAATCACAAAACGTAAATGTCTTTAGAAACTAGAGTTCTAAAGCTTTCTAATAGTTTATGAAATGATTCATAATATTTTATGAGGTAATACAATTTATATTTCAAAAATATTTAATAGAATATAAACAATATTCAATAAAATAAGTATAACTTTTCCAAAAAAACTCAAAATTTTAATACGTAATATTTCTCATGAAATAGACTATTTGATATGTTCAATGATATATAGATTAAATTACAAATTATTGAAATTAATATAATTTAAATTTCAAAATTGAAGCAATAATCATTTTTTTAACCTTAATTATATTGTGTATGTTTTTTAAGTTACTATTTATTTTAGAATGCTATATTTATTGAAATATTCTAATATAAATTTTATTTTATCTCTTATTTTGTTTTCAAAAAATCAATTGTTATTTTTTATATTTATTAATTTGACTAATACTAGAATTTTTGTCAACTTTGTAGTAATTAATTACATTTTAATAATTTCTTCATTTTCTCTCTTATTTATTAGCGTTTTAATTCAACATATCTTTGTCAAATGAGCTAGTGAGCCACTCATTTAAATTTGTGAGCTAAATGAGTTGGGCTTTTGAAACTCATGAGTTCGATAGGCCAACTTTAAATGAGTTGAGTTAGATTGAGCAACTCGTTTGACATGTCTATGTGTCTACATACATCATTTTCATGGATTAACGAAAATGTGCAAAAGCTCCATTTGCCTATGTTATTTTATGAGTCTTCCTTTTTGCATATGGCATCGCCACTCCCTTGTATGGATCCTATTTCAATGAGACCTTGATGAGTCGATCCACCTATACATCTTACTTTTAATGTTATATTGGGGGTTATTCCATGTATTGCTTGACGTAAAACAACTAGTTGATTTATTTTTCTTTTGTTGAATCTTTTCATGGTTCGATAGATAATTTGATAAGCCAACTATTTTTTCTTTGTTTCAAAATACAGTTAACCATCCATCATGTTAACTAACCGACTACTATAAATTGGATCGGATTTTGTATTTTTTTCTTCTACAGTACCTCGACATGATATGAGCATGAAAAGGGTCCACAAATCTTTTTTCTTTTTTTTAAGGGCCAAAATCATGTATTTTGGCTTTTGACCCTATATTGTAGGGTGGATCTCGAAAGATATGAAAAGTCTCCCTCCAAACCATAAATATGACTTTCATCAAATACAGTTTTCCATAGAATTTTATATGTATCTACGAGATCGAGTATGGAATTATGTTTACTCACTTTAAATTGAGTATCTGCTTCAATTCTTTTCCTACTAGAATTGCTAGAATTGGAAATCATATATTTTATATATCCCTACAATTGAGTCATTGGGTTTCCAAAATAGTGTAAAAAGAAGTGCTTCAAATCATTGCTATTTAACTCATAGTTGTTCTAAAAAAATCAAAACATTTTGAATTGTTTGTTAACACGGACAAGATCAAAGAAAATTTATGAAATTATTTCAACATTGGACCTTAGACATATAATAATTTCGAATAGAATTTCTTTAGAAAGAAAATACTTTATCTCATGGTAGCCTGCTCAAGTTGAGTTAGCCATACACTCCACATTTTTCTAGCGATTCACATGGCATCATCAAATGATACAAGTCTTAGATAAGAATCTACAACATATTAGAATGTCCTTGTTGACGATCCTTTACTCCAATAATATCTAGAGTTTCTTGAACAATGTGACATCTCACACCGGAAAAATCCTTAACCATCCCCTCTCTTGTTAAGACTACATAATATTTTGTAAATTATGACCAATACCAAGTATATAAACATTGATTTTAAATCTATAAGTTAGTAAATTATGACCAATACTAAGTATATAAACATTGATTTTAAATCTATAAGTTAAGCATACTCTGGAAACTTTAAGTGAGGCAAAGTTTGGTTTTTTGAGGGTGATATTGATATATAAGTCACCCTTGTTATAACTCTGCAAAACCATACATGAGATTCCAAGAATGAAAATAGTTGATTTGTTAGAATCATGAGTGAAAATGCCATATAGTTAACATAGAGGGGAATAAGATAGTAACTGATACATGACATCTATGACTCTATTTAAAGCATATTGTCAAAACATCAAAAAAAGAAAGAATAAAAACGATAAATGCATATAAATTGCAACCAAAAAAAGGCACTAACCATATCCCTTCTCGCTGCTGGACTCAAAAAGTAGCTGAAGTCCAAGGCATATGCCTAAAATTGGTCGATCATCCTTAATATAATTACAGAGTGCTTCAGCCATACTGCAAAATATTATGTATAAAAGTTCCACGAAAAAACTGCAAAAATGCCCCCTCAACAACAATAGTATAGGATCTAATACATATAATCCAAAGTAATTAACTAGAGGCATAAGGTTCTAGTTATTTGAGTAGACAGAACTAAAGGGATATTAAAGCTATTATTTTCCCCAAATATTATTGGGTCCGGTACACTTGTTTCAGACACATTTGTCACCCTATTATTATATTATAAGATAATCTAATCCAATTTATTATATTTTAAATCATAGGTTCGTTAATTTTAAAAAATTTAATGCTAAATGACTTTTAACAAAATTTAAAAGGGTATTGCTAGTCATCCTTCTCATGCGGGAGGGTTAAAGAGAGAGGCGAGGAAAAGTTAAAATGACCAACAATAACCTTTTATATTTTGTTAAAAGCCATTTAGTATTAAGAAATATTAAAATAACAAGAATTTGACTTAAAATAGGGTCAATTACAATTATTTTTCTCTAGGTTTTTCAAAACACCAAAGAGACTATAAGTTTAAAAATTAACAATTACATCACTTTTTTTCACTATTTTTTTATTCTTCAAGGGAGATATTTACAAGAAATCAATGAAAATTATGGAATTCATGGGAGGATATTGTACTAAAATAATAGGAGTGTAATTGCTTATTTTTCAAACTTGAATGATGTTTTTGCAATTTGTGAGAACCTCAAGGGGTTATGTAGTAATTTTTCTTTTAAACTATGACAAATTGGACTAAATTGTACTATAGTATAATAGTAAGGAGACAAATGAGTCAAGAAAATAAATGCGTCTAAAATGAAAAAGATAAGTGACTTTGTGAGTTATTTTTCCCAAATACACAAACTTATTATAATTGTTCCTAAATGTTGCATCAGTATTTGGTATATAACTTCTAACTCCATATGTTTTGAGTCATTCACATATTATCTAAACCTGTAACAATCTACATCACCACTTAGTACTCAATTCTAAAAATTCTTCAGCAACAGAGCAAGCTAAAAAAAGCAAGAGAGCTCAATGAGAGCCTTAGTTCTGTTAGGGTTTGTGACTCCCCATTTCCTTCTATTGGTCAACTAATGTGGGCTAGCAGCAGTAAAAAAAGAAAGAAAAAAAAGGGTATGTAAACTTTCAAAGGTGATAGGCGCCGAAAGAAAGAAAGAAAGAAAGAAAGAAAAAGTCAAAAATCTCTCATATAATCCGAAGAGAAAGATGAAGCTTTGGCTCTATAAAAGCCTTGCTTCATCTCAAAAGAAAATAGATCAGAAGCAGAAGAAAAGAAAAGAAAAGAAAACATAGAGAGCTTTTTGAGAGGAAAAATTAAGATAGTCAATTTGTTAAGTTTTATCCATAAATTAAAGATACATATTTGTTGTATTTTTATGAAAGATCCACCTGAAGGTGAAGTGTGTAATCTCATCTTATTATAGTGAAAGTTTAAGTGGCCTACCGGTCCCGTGGTTGTTACTTTCATTTTGAAAGGTTTTTCCACGCTAAATTCTTGGTGTTATTTTTATTCTATTTTGATTTGGGAAATTATACTGGGTGTGTGAAATTTATTTCTTTAAAACCATCCATTTTTCCCAACAAAGTGGTATCAGAGCTTTGGTTTTATTCAGGAAGGTACTATTCACAGGGGTAGTGTTCATATATACGGTACTATTCTATCGACATGTACTATTCATAGAGTACTATTTACATATACGATACTATTTGTCGGTGGGTACTATTCATCAGTACTATTCACAAAGTACTATTCGGGTGTACTATTCACATAGTACTATTGGAGGCACTATTCATCGTCAGAAACCAAGCTCGACGAAACCAGTTGACTCACGATTCAAATGGAGGAGAGCACAGATAATATGATTAAGTTGACCGCATTTAATTATGCAATTTGGAAGCCGAAGATGGAGGATCTTTTATACATTAAAGATCTATGGAAGCCAATTATAATGCCAAAGGAGAAAGAATTAACCGGTGCAGATATTGAATGGGCCGTTCTGAACCGAAAGTGTGCAGCTCAAATCATACAATGGATCGACAAAAGCATTTTTCAAAATTTTGCTAGTGAACACGATGCTTACGTTCTTTGGCAAAAGTTGGAGAAAATGTATGCAAGGACAACCGCACAGAATAAAGCTAATCTGATGCGACGATTAGTCAATTTGAAATATAAAGACGGAAGCAGCGTATCAGAACATATGAATGAGTTTCAAGGCATTGTAGATCAACTCAACTCTATGAAGATGACTGTAGATGACGAGCTACAAGCATTGTTGATGTTGAGTTCTCTACCAAAAAGTCGGGATACTCTAGTTGTGTCAGTTAGCAACTCAGCTCCTGACGGTAAGCTTACCATGAATATGGTAAAAGACAAAATGTTAAACGAAGAGTCTCGATGAAAAGATGAAGGATATACTCCTTACACTGAAGCGTTTGTCATGCAGAAACAAGGCAAGCAAGAATGTCATGGGAGAAGTAAAAGTAGAAATCCACGTAACCAAAGTCAACAAATAGGACGATCGAAGTCTAGATCAAGGTATGACATGAAGTGTCATCATTGCGGCAAGCCTGGACACTTCATTCGAGAATGTAGAAGGTTAAAGGCAGAACAATCCAGAAATCAAGAAGCAGAAACCCGAACAAATGACACCACAACTGTCACTGAGGAAGTTGTCATTGTTCGAGATGCTGATTATGTCAATCTTGCATGCCAAGACACTACTTGGGTAGTTGACTCAGGCGCTTCCTATCATGTCACCTCACGACAGGAATTCTTCTCAACCTACACTCAAGGTGATTTTCGAAGTGTGAGGATGGGAAATGATGATGCATCAAAAATTGTTGGCATTGGCAATATTTATCTAGAGACTAATCTTGGATGCAGATTACTTCTGAAAGATGTGAGGCATGTTCTTGATATCCACCTCAATTTGATCTCTACCGGTATACTTGATGATGATAGATACAATAATTATTTTGGTGAAGGAAAGTGGAAACTCACCAAAGGCAATCTGGTAATAGCTAAAGGCAAGAAAGATACATCACTCTACATCACAAAAGCCAGACTGTGTAGAGGAGAAGTAAATACCACAAGGAAAGAAGTTCCTACCGAGCTATGGCATAAGCGACTCGGCCACATGAGTGAAAAAGGTCTCGTAATTCTTTCCAAAAATGAGCTCTTGCCAGGAATAAAAGGTACACCCTTGCAAACTTGTGTTGAATGTATTATGAAAAAACAACATAGAGTTGCATTTCGTAGTCTCGTACCATCTAGAAAGGAAAATATTCTAGATTTAATACACACAGATGTCTGTACAATGACTTGTAAGTCATTAGGAAGTGCTCACTATTTTATGACCTTTATTGATGATCATTCAAGAAAAGTATGGACTTTTGCTTTGAAAACTAAAGATCAAGTGCATGAAGTTTTCAAGCAGTTTCATGTAAAAGTGGAGAGAGAAACAGGCAGACGTCTAAAGTGTGTACGTGTAGATAATGGTGGTGAGTATCGTGGACCATTCGAGAAGTACTGCAGAAGTTTTGGCATCAGGCTGGAAAAATCAGTACCAAAGATACCTCAGCACAACGGTGTCGCAGATAGAATGAACAGAACCATCTGTGAAAGAATCAAATGTATGCTCTCAAATGCAAAACTACCAAACTTCTTTTAGGGGGAGGCAATGAGGACAATAGTCGATTTAATCAACCTTTCTCCATCAATTCCACTGAACTATCACGTACTGGAAAGAGTTTGGATGGGGAAGGATGTTTCTTACAAACACTTGAAAGTATTTGGCTGCAGAGCATTTGTTCACATCCCAAGAGATGAGCGATCCAAGTTGGATGGAAAAGCGAAAAAATGTATCTTTATGGGATATGCCCATGAAGAATTTGGCTACAGACTTTGGGATCCTATTAGAAAAAGGATTGTCAGAAGCAGAGACGTGGTGTTTCTTGAAGACCAAACAATCGAGGATTTTGAGAAATCCGAGAAACCATATTCAGATGAAATTCCAGTTAATTTGGACCCAGCCTCTCCACCAATAAATCCAGATGACAGGGGAGTTACATCAGATATTGATAATGTTAATCCACCAGCTGGCAGTTCAGAACAAGAACAAGTGTCTAAACAGGTCCAACTAGAAGTACAGACAAGGAGATCCACCCGAGTACGACAACCTAGTCGTATATATTCTCCTAATGAGTATGTGATGCTTACTGAAGGGGGAGAACCAGAGAGTTATGACGAAGCTATCACTGATCAGCATAAGACTGAGTGGTTAAAAGCCATATAGGAAGAAATGAAATCTCTGTATGAGAACCACACATTTGACCTGATGAAACTACCACAGGGAAGAAAAGATCTCAAGAACAAGTGGGTGTACAGAATCAAAAGTGAAGAAGACAGCTCACAACCACGTTGTAAAACAAGATTGGTTGTGAAAGGATTCGAGTAGAAGAAAGGCGTTGACTTCGATGAAATATTCTCACCAGTAGTTAAAATGTCTTCAATCCTAGTTGTTCTTGGTTTGGCAGCTAGTCTTAATCTGGAGGTTGAACAACGTGATGTAAAGACTGCATTCTTACATGGTGATCTTGATGAGGAAATCTATATGGAGCAGCCCGAAGGTTTCCAAGTCAAAAGCAAAGAGAAGTTGGTATGTAGACTAAAGAAAAGATTGTATGGTCTGAAGCAAGCACCAAGGTAGTGGTACAAAAAGTTCGACTCATTCATGGAGAAAAATGAATACAGTAGAACGACGGTTGATCACTACGTCTTCATCAAGAAATTCTCTGATGGTGATTTTATTATTCTTTTGCTTTATGTTGATGATATGTTGATTATGGGTCAAAATATTGACAAGATTAACAAGTTAAAGAAGGAGTTGAGAAAGTCCTTTGCAATGAAAGACTTAGGACCTGCCAAGCAGATTCTTGGCATGACGATTACCCGTAACAGGCAAAAGCAAAAGATCTGGCTTTCCCAAAAACGGTATGTTGAAAAAGTTCTTGAAAGATTCAACATGAGCAAAGCTAAACCTGTTAGTTGTCCACTTGCAAGCCATTTCAAACTCAATGTGAGTCAATGTCCCTCAAGTGAGGAGGAGAAATTAGAGATGAGCAAGGTGCCTTATGCATCAGCAGTTGGCAGCCTAATGTACGCTATGGTATGCACCAGACCAGACATTGCACATGATGTTGGCGTTGTGAGCCAATTCCTATCAAATCCTAGAAAGTAACATTGGGCATCTGTCAAATGGATACTCAAGTATCTCAAAGGAACCTCCAGTCACTATTTATGCTTTGGTAATAATAAACCTGTATTAGAAGGATATACAGATTCAAATATGGCTGGCGACATAGATACGAGAAAATCTATATCCGGGTACCTAATAACATTTGGAGAGGGAGCTGTTTCATGTCAATCACGATTACAAAAGTGTATTGCCTTAAGTACCACAGAAGCAGAGTACATTACAATCACTGAAGGTTGTAAGGAGATCCTGTGGATGAAAAAGTTCCTACAAGAATTGCATGAGAACCAAGAAAACTATGTTCTTTATTGCGATAGTCAGAATGCAATTCATCTTAGCAAGAACCCAACCTTCCACTCAAGGTCCAAACACATCGACGTAAGGTATCATTGGATTCGTGATGTGTTGGAACATAAACTACTGGAAGTTGAAAAAGGTCCACGCCAATAATAACGGGGCAGATATGATGACAAAGACCATGACTAGAAAAAAACTTATTATCTGTAGAAAGATTGCAGGTGTGGAAGAGCCATGTCCCACATAAGTTGAAGGGGGAGATTTGTTGGTCAACTAATGTGGGCTAGCAGCAGTAAAGAAAGAAAGAAAAAAAAAGGGTATGTAAACTTTCAAAGGTGGTAGGCGCCGAAAGAAAGAAAGAAAGAAAAAAAAAAGTCAAAAATCTCTCCATATAATCCGGAGAGAAAGATGGAGCTTTGGCTCTATAAAAGCCTTGCTTCATCTCGAAAGAAAATAGATTAGAAGCAGAAGAAAAGAAAACAGAGAGAGCTTTTTTAGAGAAAAAATTAAGAGAGTCAATTTGTGAAGTTTTATCCATAAATTGAATATACATATTTGTTGTATTTTTATGAAAAATCCAACTGAAGGTGAAGTGTGTAATCTCATCTTATTATAGTGGAAGTTTAAGTGGCTTACTGGTCCTGTGGTTGTTACTTTCATTTTAAAAATTTTTTTCACGCTAAATTCTTAGTGTTATTTTTATTCTATTTTGATTTGAAAAATTATCTTGAGTGTGTGAAATTTATTTCTTTAAAACCATCAATTTTTCCCTTCCTCCAATCCCTACCTATTTTCATCTTTTTCCACCGATTTCCAGTAACTTTCAACTGATTTCCTCCTATGGAACAAGGATTTACATCTATTGGTCACTTTCCCTGTTCATCAGAGGAATTTTTTCGATGTGGTTCTGACCCTTGTAATTGATCTCTGTCATCACTCTCTGGTTTCCATTTCTCCATTGATTCTATAGCTTTACTTAGATGCATTTCCATTCATCAAGTGTCGATTTACCACTGATTTTTAGTTTCTTAATATTTTCTGCAATTTTTCCAAGGGTTCAAACTCTTTGGGGTTTTCTTTCCGACGTTCATGCTGGTTCTTTCTCCATGTGTAGATAGTTCTTACGGTTTTGGTGATGAGGATCTCCTTCATATGTTTAAGTTTTGTGTTAGTGAAGTTCGAATGGAAACAGTGTCTTAGATGAAGGTTATCAAGGAGAAAGACATTTTGGACCTTGCAATTGCGGCTTGCATTCCATCACAAAATTTTGGTGGGGGTGATGAAGCAGGTTTGGAGCTAACCTTGCTGCCTGAGAACTGCTATTTTATATTGTTGTTTGTGAGGCTCTAAATTAGTGGGATGCACTGTGTGGAGACTTACAGTTCTAGTCTTGGATTCTGAGTGTGTTGTTTAGCTTGGTGGTTTGCTTTTAGTTTTGGATCAAGGGGATGCAAAATGTGGAGTTTTGTTCATTGCTATTTTAGTTTGCTGGTTTTAATTTTAGCTAATCTTTTGCATCTGCTCTGTTTGTATTTGTAACTAAGCTAATGATGGATTTATTTGTTGATTTGTTTTTGTGTCTTTGGCTTGTTTAGTGGTGGTGTCTGTCTTTGTTCCTCTTCACACTTTGCAGGTGTTATTGGTTGGTTCTTATATTAGAAATCTTTAAACATCTAGTTTTCCACTTACTTCCATTTTCTTGGCATTGACCAATTTTAACTACCTAGAAAAGCAACTGATCCTAATAAAGTAGTTAGGGAAAAATAAAAACAAAACGTACCCATTCTTGTTAACAAAATCCATAGCTGCAGCAAAAGCTCCCACGCCAGGAAATACCAGACGATTTGCATTGGTTATGTCGTCTGATGATTGCACCTAAAAGTTTAAAATAAAATTAGGTAATCAGATATGATATATTTAACTAAAATTCACATGTATAAAATAAAAAAATGTAGAATAAACGAACCAAAATATGATTTTAATAATGCCACAACATATTTCATAAAATAAAAATACTTCGAAAAATTCAAAATAAAAAAGCAGCTATGAGTATCTTATAAATGAAAATGATTACATCTTTGATGTCGAAACCGAGATGAGGAATAACGTTTCGGATGCTACGCACATTGCCAACACCAATCAAAATGCATTCAAATAGAGTACACAGGAAGAGATAAATACAGAGGAAAAAAGTTAACACAATGAGTTAATACATTCACAATTTTTATAAATTATACCATAATATTATACTTAATCGATAAAAAGTTCTCTATTATATATTAGCTTTATGTAAAGGTATAAAATGTACAAAAATATATCATTAATATCTTACTTTAGTAAAAGAAACACTTTTAAATTAAGTAGTAATATAACCATAATTTAATGAAAGTTAAAATTAACAAAATTAAATAATAATTTTTACAATAAAAAATCAATAAATAATACAAATACAAGACAATAAATAATAAAAATATAAACAAAAGAAATCTCACAATTATTTTCCCACTAAAAGATAAATAGTAAAAAGAGATTTAAATAAATACAGAAAATTAAATTAAATTTTAAATAATAATACGAATTTAAAGATTCATCGTTCTCAATAATAAAAAAAATATTTTTGAGAAAATATATTGTTTATTATGAAAACGATGAATCTTTAAATTCGTATTATTACTTAAAATTTAATTTTGTTTTATGTATTTATTTAAATCTCTTTTTATTATTTATCTTTTTGTGTTTATTATTAAATAAGTAATAAAAAATGAACATTAATATTACAAATATAAAATGAATGTATACTGTATCATTAATTAACAAATAAAACATTATGGATAAATTATAAAAAATTCCTTAAAATAATAAAAAGAAATTATATACATCAATTTACTAAGAATTCTAATATTAAAAAAGTACATTTTAGATAATAAATTAATACACTAATAAAATTAAAATTACTATATAATATAATAACAAATAAAAAAATATTTTATTAGGAATTATCTATGAAAATTTAGGATATTAAAAATTAAAATTCACGGCATATTCTAAACGTACCATTAATATTATTGAGAATAACGTAAACCAAATATTAAATTTAACCTATAAATTAAAAATATGAGATTTAATGAAAATATAAAATTATTCATTTTAGTATACTATATAGTAAGATATTTATTTTAAAAAATAGTCATAATAATTTAATATATGGACAAAGTGAATCAATAAAAATAAAAAAATAAGAAATTTGATAAATAATAAAACCATAAATATTAATAGATTTTGAAATAACAAATAAGTGAAACTTATATGTAAAGGAAAAATCTATTAAATAATGTAGAAATAAAAAGCAATGTATTAATAATTATGTTTATAGAAGAATCCTCCACTAAGGAAATAGTAGTGAAATATCTTTAAAAAAAGTTTAAATAATGAAAATATTAGTCCAAGATGTAATATTAGGAAAAATAATAATAATATTATCACATTAATGTTTATAAATAAACCATAAAATATAAAATTAGATCTTAATGAAAGCCTAACAAGTATATTTAAAAAAAATGATAACTTTAATTCTTTTATTGGAAGAAATGAATATAACACAAGAATAAAACACTAAGTCCTTACAAGACATAAATGAGATATTAAAAATATCTTAAAAATATAAAAGAATATTATAATTATAATAAAAAATTGTAATAAGACATATATCAAGAATTTACATAATTAACAATTTATGTAAATAACATATCTATAAATAATTAAATTATAGGTTATAAATTTGATTAATTTATATGATTAAAAGAAGAAACACCTAGGAGATCACATACATTGATATTTAGGAATGAGAAAAAAAATCAAAGATAAAGAAAAATCTATAGTCCTAGGTTAATGTAATATATAAAAGAACTAGAAGAACATTTTATAGACCTTGGGAATAGAAATATGAAAAAATTAGTTAGTTTATTAAACTTAACAAATGAAAAACTAAGAAGATATTATGATGAAAAACTTTATACAAACAAAGAGAAAGATTATATGACAATAATCAATAAAATTGATTTTGAATCAAAAAATAATCCAAAAAAATCATATAAAATCAATTTTATTACTAATTCCTTACTAAGAAGAGAAATCTAATATATATAAAGAATAAAGAAAAAGTCAAAGATCATAAGAAACTAACCTTACTTATAGAAAAAAAAACACTCAAAAATAAAAAGAAGGATTACATTGTGGGACTAGTGGTAGTTTTCACTAGAATTCAAACTTCATGTAATTATTAATCTAATCTTTGGATTTAGATTGTATAAACGATAGAAAAAAACCTTAGATAAACGACCTAGTAGTATGAACATAATCATATAAACTTTTTCATCTGTATGATCAAACTATTTAACATGTAGAGTCTTAGTAACTCATAAAATGATAAAAAATGTTAAAATTTGGTTTACAAATTTAACAAAATAATAACATTTTACAGATGTAAGGGAATACTCCAACAAATAGAAAATACCTAGAGATTATAACAAATGAAATATATAGAAAATTTATCAAACAATACAAATGTAAACATATCATTGAATATAGTGACAATGAAGTGTAAATATGTATTTTATTATTAAAGCTAGTATCTATTGTGAAGTTTAAAAGATTAGAAACTAAATTATACAATTTAAAAGTTTAGTAAGTTAATTTTAAAAGTTTAAAAATTAAAATATATATTTTAAAAATTTATGTATAAATATATATAAAGTTTGTGATCAATGAGTGAATTATTTTAATCTTATAATTATGTAATTTATACACTTTAGTTCTATAGTTTTTTAGTTGAGATGTATTATTCTTGTAATTTAAAAGTATTATCGATAAAGTAAAAAAATTTAAAAATTGAGATTTTTTTAGTAGTAAAATAAAAATAATATATTTTATTAATAAAAAGATAAAATTACTCTTTTTTCTATCTTTCTACAACTTTTTTCATAATTATTTTATTAATAAAAAAAATTAAGAAAAAAAAACGAGTGAGTAGTAAAGAGAGTGAGAGAAAGGGAAAGAGAATTGATGGATAAAGGAAAAGAGTGAGTGAAAGGGAAAAGAATAGAGAGGGAGGAAGAGACAAAGAATGAATAAGAGGGAGAGTAAGAAAGAGAAAAATTAGAGAGAAAAGAAAATGAGGATATAAGTTTTTTTTCATTTTTTATTAATAATTATATAATTTTTATTTTATTCGTGATTTTTTTAACTTAATTAATTATAAATTTAAATTATATGATTAATAAAACTCATAATAACTAAAATATATAAATTATATAATTATAAGAATTGAGGTATAATTTTTTGTGATTATAATTTTTTTAATTGGGCCTATTGGGTTGGGTATCTTGGACTCGGGTGTTTTTTTTTTTTTTTTTTGTACATCTCAATCAATCCATGTTAGCATAAAATAAAGTAAAAAATGAGAAAAAATGGGAAGAGCCGAAGATGGAAGAAGAAAGTTTTTGATGATCTCCTTCGCTTATTTCTCTAACACAATCTGCTAAACCTCGATTCCACTCCTTATCTCACAGCTCTCGTTACCGTTCAAATCAGGTAATCTCTATCTTACCTTTCAAACAACTTGAATTGTTTACTGTAGTTTTGGGGAGTGATCCAACAAATTTTTATTCCTATTTCGTAACATCCTCGTCTTTGTTGAGATGTTATATCAATTTACTAATCTATTTATAGCTGAACAAGTTATTGACTGACATAAGCTGTACATGATTGTTTAAATTAATTTTAGGACTAAGTTGTCAATCCACACGATTTTCTGTGTGATATGTTTCTGAAGTTGCGTTTATGTTATCATCCAAATATGCATCTGATTTAAGAGTTAGGACTCAAGGGGGGGTATTTTATAATCATATATTGAAGGACGGGTTTACGATTTTTGTTGCTGTCATATCATTTTGATTCTGTATGTATGAGTTTTGATTGGGTCTAAAAATTTCAAAATATAGGATTCAATAATTGTTTTATTTTTCACAGGACTAAAAGCGATGCAGAGATTGGGTGAATTTAAGCTACCTCAGTTCTTCAATTACCCACCTTATTTCACGTATTTCCTGCTCACCTTGCCCCTTTTTGTTGTCTATTTCATTCGAGTATAGTTTTGGCAATTCTAGCTTCTTTTGCTATGAATTTTTTTTGGCAGGATATATAAAGCGTAATACTTTAAAGCTTTTATGTTTTGTCTATAATTTACATTAATCTTCCATGTATGCTCTGTGGGTGGAAGGATTTCTTTTTCAGTTGACATTCTTTATGTTTCTTTGCCATGGTTTTAACTGATAAAAGTATATGATTACTTTGGTAATTATTTGCAAGTTTTAATATGAATTTTGTTCTGGTATTTTGAATATTTCAAATTTCTTATATATGATGCCACTCCATATCAAAGTGAATTTTGTGGTGACTGATGGGGCACAATTTGATTATCCTTACAGTTTGATACAAAAAATTCTACAATTGTATCATGTTGGGTATGTTTGTGATCATATTTTTAAATGCTTTGATCTAATTAATGTCTTTAATCTAATTATTAGAGGTTTGTTGCTTCAGCAAGTTTTCTTAATTCGTTATTTTCATCTGAGTACTTGTCCCTAATTTCATCTGAGTACTTGTCCCTAATTTCACCTTAAAGTTCTAATTTTGAGCTTTCAGTTTGCAGCCAGTAAGGGACACCCGCGAGAAGCAGATTCAACTGTGGAAGGAACTTATTCTTGATTACTGCAAAACTCAAAAGATATTTATGATTGGATTGGAAGAAGAGTTTCCACTGTTCTCAAATCCTTTAATCGAAAGTAAGTTTAATTCTTCCCTATTTTTTTTAAACATGCTTAAATGTGGCAAAGCTTTTGAGCTTATAAAAATAGGCGTATGACCTTGCTTTTTTTCTTTGTAAGTGTCATTACATTCCTCCTTTTCATAATTTTCCTTTCCTTTCTACCCCTTACGTCTGCTTATGTGATAGCTCAGGATCACTCAGTCATGAAGCTCGGGAAGCATTTCTCTCAGCCTTAGTTTTGGAAGGTTTGTTTTGGTGTTTCCAGTCTGGGATAATACTGCCTTTATTGTCCTATCTGATTTTTTTTCCCAAACAGGACGTGCAGAGTGGTTAGATAAAGGACATAGGAAATGCCTTACCCTCTGGCACCGGATTCCTGAGTGGGCTGATATTATTCAAGACTTTGTGAGTTTGGATTTGATGTTCATGATAATCCTTTTTAGTCAGGCTTATTATAACTTTTGCTGAAAACTTAAGCTGATAATAGGTGGCAAACAATTATCAGTATTTAATTTTTATGTTGTGACACTCCCCTTCACATGTGGTCTGGACATACTTCTGGAAGGCTTATCATATTTTTTAAATGAAGAGGAAGCATAAATTTTTAATATGGAGAGGAACCAAGTTGCAGGGATTTGAACTCAAAAACTTTTAAATCTATTATCATCCTTGTTTGTTGTTTTACTACTTATCTAAAAGTTTATACATTGTAAGGGGTGGGTTAATACTTGATAGTTATTTTCACATTGATCTTATTATGCTATTATACTGTTCATTTGAATGCTACAAGGATTAAACTATGAACATTCCTAAACAAATTTTTATTTTATTTGTGTGGTTAGGTCAAGGCTAATGGATTAGAGGACACTGTTATGACAATTGAGGAAATACGTTCAGGCATAGAGTCAAGAGGAACAGGTAGTTTTAGTTCCACTTATCAAGTAAATATATGTCATGTTAGTTATGATTGCGTGATTGGTAATTCAAGTTCTTATTTCTAGTGAATGAAACATTAAAGTCATTTGTCTTGTAAAATGAATTGATGAGACTCTTTTTAATGAAGAAATTCAGTAAATTAAAAATAATAAAGGGTGAGTAGAATTGACACTTATTTTACCCAATTGTAAATAACTTTGTGCCAGTGCAGTGGTGTACGGATAAGACATGGCTGTGGGCACTAAACACTCTGAATAGGTACAGAAATGTATAGAAAGTTGAGTAAAATATGAGTGTCGGGATACAATACCCGATACCCAATGGACACTACAAGGAGTACAAACGAGTCCATGTAACATATACAATATTTTCAAACTAAAATAACAGCAAAAGTAAGTTTTTCATAGATTTTAGTGTCTGTTAGAAAATAGATATGGAGAGCTTTCTTCCTTTTGAGAGGAAGGCGTTGAAATGAGAAAAAGCTTGGTGACTCCTTACTTTTAAGGTGATCTTAAGGGCTCGTATTGTAACGAGTTTTATTTTCTTGTGTTCGAAAGTAGTCTTCTGTTTTCTAATTTATTTTGAAAAATAAAACTATAACTCTTTTGGTAAAAAAATTTGTTTTATTTAATTTCCTCTTAAGTTACAGCAAAAAAAATGTAAAGTTAATTAATGAAAGATAAAACGAACTTGGAATTTAGTGTTCAAAAACCTTCTCTCTTTTTTTCAACAACAATAAAAAGTGTAAAAATAGAACTAAATTTCAAATTGATTTTGAACTTGAAAATAAAATTTGTTATCAAATAACACTCATTTTGAAAACTTGGATTCTAAAATTGAAAATTGTAAAAGAATTGGTTACAAAACAGACCCTGAGTAATTTTAGAGATACTCATTTTGTTTTTATGAATGAGGAAAAGTAGAAAAAAGGAGCATCAAAACAAGCTCACAATCGTAGAAAGATTTTTCAAAATTTTTACTCATTTTGTTGAAAGATTGACTCCTTGTTCTCTTTTGGACCTCAGAGCTTCATAATATTGACCACACAATTCTGATGCGAGCTTTGAAACTACTAGAACAGAAAGGAAAGCTTGCACTTTTCAAAGGGACTTCAGCAGACGATGAAGGTGTAAAATTCTCCATGTAACTTGTTAAGGAGAATCATTTTACATGAAACTTTTAGTAGTATGCTTTTGCTGATGTATGTTTGATACAAACCGATCATTAATTTATGAAAAAATGGATTTGTTTTGCTTATTGTTTTGTGTATGTTCTTAAGTGGTTATGGTACGTTGGGCTTACAATTTTGTTAGTCTTGTTATATCATACTTTCTTGAGAAAATTTTGGATGGACCAAAGGTTGATATTATGTCATGGAATCTGTAGTTATACCCCTCGGTACCCTCCAAAATGCTAAAAGAATTAGTGTTTTTAGCCAGTGGTTTGACTTTTGTTTGGACCAAAGAATTAGAGGGGTATAACTTTTGTTTGCTTTTCCCATGATTGGTGTGTACCATGCAAGAATAATTTTAAAGATAAAATTTTAAAGATATAGATCATGTTTCTTACATTATCCAGTTATACTTTTTCTTTGGTCCAAGTTACAAAGTAATATGAGTTTTCATTGGATTCTTATAGGATCTTGTCAGTCATTATTTTTGAAAACTTTTTATATGTATGTGAATAGTAATAAATCTTTGAAGGCGAAGATGTTGTGGATCTATAGAGTAGGAGCAATGTTTTGGGTATCATGGTCCTCATGGATGGAGAAGAATAGAAATGATTGTGAGAACAATCCAAATGTGTTAAGAAAGAAAGTTATGTTTTTTGCTTCTTCTAGTATTTCAGTCTTTAAAAATTTAAAGAATTATTGCAATTTTTCTTAAATCTTAATTGGAAAGCTTGTATTTATTAGTTAGACTGTTTTTGTAAAAGATATATGTATAGTTGGCTTTTGGTTTATTATCTTGTAAATGAACTATTAATCCACTTTGTATCTTTGTATTTATCATTTTTATTAATATAATATAAATTTTCTATTAAAAAAAATGTTTGGTTGGTGTATCATGGCTTGAGTTAGAGTATAGTTTCCTTATCTACCTCTAATTAATTGTTTTTGTTATCTAAGTGTAAAGGATTTCATTTAATAATATAAAGATACTAATTGTTAAACCATTGAGCTGTAGCAAAAAGGAAACTGCTAGAGAAAATTCTTGAGCCATCCATTTCTCCACTTTAATGGCTGATTATGTCAATTGAAACATTGATAATATTTCAGAAGAATTAAGAAATTGCTCTCTCGAAGTCTTTTGCTCAAAATCCTTCACGTTACTGTGGGAACCATCATTGGGTTCTCTATACTCTGAAGATTGCAATATGCTTGCTACCTCAAAATTCAGAATCATCACATCCAGTGGCAGTTTCAATCTTCAACCATGCACCCACACAACCCAGCACAATATCACCACACAAAATGGAACATCCATTGATGTAAGCCGAGCACCACAAATCAGAGATACCATCACAATAGTGAGAAATACTGGCACGCACACTAGAGAATTTGACCCAAAAATGAACGGCACTTTTTTTTCGAGGAAAAAAAGTGTCCATTTTTAAATGGGCACGAATTAAATGGGAAAAGACAATCATAAAAACAAAGCAATTACTACCATAACTTCAATCTTCTTCAAGACCAGGGAAGAAAAAATGCACAGGAATGAAAATGATAAAATAATAATGAAAATAGACAAGGTACATGAAATGAGCAAAAAATTAGGCTGTGTACAAATTAGTTAAATGAGAAAAGCAAACAAACACGGAGGATTTGATAATATGATTGGTACCTTTGGATTGTATCTATTCTTATTTTGATACTCTTTTTTGTTTTTGTTCTCAATTGGTATTTTTGAACTACCTCTATTTAGATTACTAGTATTTATTTTAATTAATTTTAATAGTAATAATACCTCTGAATTATTTCAATTTATTGAGATTATTGTTAAAACTAATTAAAGTGAATATTAATAATCTAAATAAGAATAGTGAAAATTTACCGATTAAAAATAAAATAAAAATAAAAATAATGTTACTTTAAAGGTACCTAGTGAATTATGGGTATAGGATTATTTCATTAGATATTAGGGAAAACGAGCTGTAAAAAGAAAAGAAAATTGTAGACTTGAGAGTTAATGGAGCAGATGAATTTGGCAAGGAATAAAACGGCTGGGAAGAAGAAAAGCTAGGTAATCCCTTGCGAACTCCTTTACATCCCATTAGTAAACAAGAAATTTGAAGTCAGAGCTCAAATTAATTGTTTGCTAACATTTAGTTTACTAAAGATTATAGTTTCTTTTTTAAGGGGATGGGGGGGTATTCTCAGACATGTGATCAGTTTATCAACTCTCCAGTAACCTCAACAGAAAATAGGATTACAAGTTTAACTCAACAGTAAAACAAATTTACAGATTTTCATCACAAAATTCCGTGAAGCTCAGAATCATAATCTCTTCATTCATCAACATAAATCATATAATTCAAGGTATCATGATGGCTATTAAAACACAAGTATAAAAAGAGTAGTGATACAATCGCTACAAAGTCCCCATCAACATGGCCCGGATTTTGGCTCTTAGATCATCAGGGACCTCAGTTGATCCAGAAGGCTGAGATGGTGACCTTCCGTGTTGAAGTGATTTTGACAAGTCTAATGAAGCTTCCCTACTAGCTCGGTCAATTTCACTTACTTTTGATTGATCTGACTTGACACATATCTCTCCTTCTTCCAACTCCACCTCTTTTTTAGACTGAGCTTTCCTATGTTTGGAGGATCTGCTTCTATGCCTACGTTTCTTACTGGAAGATCTACCGTGCTTATGCTGATGTCGAGTGTGCTGGTACTCGTCATCAGAGGAACCTTTATGCCTATGATGACCACGAAAACTCCGTTGCTCTTCACCGGAAGAAATTATCTGCTTGTGTCTTGAATTATTTTCATCATCGGAAGAGCTGTAATGCTTCCGTCTTTTTTGTGAAGGCCAATGTTCATCATAAGGGCTGCTCCTGTCCTTTTGCTGATGCCTAGAATGCCGATGCTCATCACTAGAGCAGCTATCATCATTGTGACGGCGACATGAGTTTCTGTCCTTGGAAGAATGCTTTTTCCTGTGCTTGTGTCTGTCCCTGCTATGATGTGAGGATCCATGAGATCTACTCTTCCTAGAGTGCTTATTATGCTCTCTTTTATCATAGTTTTCTTCTTCCTCTTTATCTGGCTCATCGTCGTCGTCGTCGTCGTCATCAGCTTCTTGTCTATTAGATCTGGAGCGATAACTCCGTTTCGATCTCCGTTCATTGCTTTCGTCGACAGAAGCTTTCCTTAAGGACTTCTCATTCTCAGGAAAAGTATCAACATCCACTGGAGCTGAACTGCCTTCCCTATCTCTGCCAGTAGGACTCACAACCTCAATACCCAATGAAGAAACCCCAGATCCAGGAAGATCAGCTGATGAGCCTCTCAATGGTTCACCTTTTAAAGGTGCAGTTCCACTTTTTATAATGGCTGCAAACATCTTTGCTCGTTTCAATCTATCAGCCTTCAGCTTCTGTTCTCTGGTTAAGGATGCTTCTGAAGAGTCAGCTTCGTTAGCAGCTGACTCTGCAATTATCCTTGCAATAGGGACAGAACCACTAACATCCCCGACTCCATTTGGCTTTTTGATGGAACGTTGTGGTTGAGAAGTAGTGAGACTCCCAAAGCTTGCAGAATGGAGAGACTCATCGGGAAGACCTTGATCAATACTGCCAGATGTCGGCTTTGGAAACATGTCTAGATTTGGGTGTTTAATGCCCTTAGTCACAGCCCTGAGAATAGCTGCAGCTGCATCTGCATCCATACTGACTCCCATTTGTGGCTGATTATCTCTGGAGGGAGGATCTTGTCCATCCTTCTTTGTTTTTCCAATCACCATCTTAAACTTCTCTTTCCTATCGTAATCCTGTGGTATATCATGATCAGCAAATCCCAACAATGTGGGATCACCCTCTCTTGATAGTGAAGTTTTCTTGTCCATGGCATGCCCCACCAACTCATCCTTCTCGGAAAAAAAGTCCTTGCCAAGTAACTTACACTGTTAAGAAAAAGCAAATCAAGCTCATTAGTCACAAGAAAGATCCATACTTTGCATCTTGCTTCTATCCTCTTCCTTTCAAATTAAAAATTATTTTGATCTCCTTTTATGTCAGAGGTTATTGGTCTACTTCCATGGATAGAATTCAATAATTCACTGAACCAACCACAGGTACAAATTAATCTATCAGGCTAAGGATAAAGTTCAAGACTTCAAAGACATTGATAAAACCTTTTTTTAAGACACCAGCAACCCAAAAGGCATGAAGTGCATCATAAGCCTAGTGCTCACTTGCTATAAAAAAATCAATCCACGAAACATCAAGGATAGAAAGCATGAAGATATAACTTATGTCAAAAAAAAATGGTCATAAATCACTATACAAAAAGTAGCATCTTCTGTATATTCTCACCTCCTGAGCTCTTTGAAAGACTTTTAAGTAATAAGGATGATATTGGTTAGATGGGATAAGGAATGTGAATCTTCCAAAATTACGATCTTGCTCAGCAAGAATGGCTTCAAATTCTTTACCATTTTTCAGAATAAACTCAACTATTTTTTCAACTGTTCTCTTTATTTCGGATGGAGGTTCCAGAATAGGCAGTTCAACCTTGGAATTGCTAGGCATAGCAGAAGCCTGGAACCCATGAGAGATAGTTGAAGTAGAACCTGAGAGACCCCCCTGCTTTTTGGTGCCAACTGCAGTTCCGCCTTTAACTGCACCAATGCTATGATTCTTTTTTATAACTGCAACTTTTTCCTTTAAAGGATGGTTTTTAGATACAGCATCATCTTTCTGAACTACATCTCCAGAACAATCATACCGTTCTTGTCTGGGAGAAACATTTGTTTTAACAGCATCAAGAGTTTCATCAGATTTCTGGTTTTTGCTTTCCAGTGCATCCTCATTTATACCATCTTCATCCTCTCCGGACCCATATATGGAACCAAGTAAAGACAATGCACCCCCAGTCTGATCAAGTTTACTGTCAGCCCTATTATATCCAGAGGATTTTCCATCAACATCAGCCTTGAGTAATTCTTGGTTGTCAACAAGAAACCTAAAGTACGCATGGAGGTGATGGTCTGGCATTAAGAAACCAAATGTTGGGTTGTCCCCTTGCTTTACCCTCAAAATAATCTCCGACTGCCCACCATGCTGGGCAACAAAAGTAGCAGTTCTGGCGATAATCTGATGTACCTTCTCAGTAGGAGGCTGTAAAAAAAACAGAATTAAAATTTTTCTAATTTAGAATTAGGATATTTCACAGTTGAAAAAACATCCAATATATATATATATATATATATATTTAAAGATAAAGTAAAGAAAATGAAGGAAAGGCTAAACTATTAACCCCATTACAAACCCATTGCACCTCATATATTATCATAAACCATAAAGATCAAGAAAAAGATCCCCATGAAGTTATGTTTCATCCAATTTTCTCACAAGCAGTAAAGAACCAACAAATTTCTACCATCCTAATCCCACCTGCATTGCCCCTTCAGTCACAAGAACTGCATCTCTGCTCCAAGCATCTGAAACTTAGACATGATAAGCCTTAGAATAACACATGCACTTTAGACAATTATCATCTGCCCACATTGGTTAAGCATCAAACAAACAACATTATGCATATTGTACAGAATGTCGCAAAGTAAACATAGATACAAGTACTTACGAGGTGTTTAAATAAGGTTTCTGGCACAGGAAAAGGTGGCTGAAAAACACATTCGGCATCACTACTTTTCTGCTCACTAGATTCATCAGGATTTCCGTATGAAAAGGCAACAGCACGATACCCACCAACACTGGCTGATCCAGCATCATCATCAACACCTGAGCATGATCAGATATATTTGATAATCAAAATCAAACTTAAACAGAGACATTTAAATGTAATCAGTCTCAGTCAATACATAAGCCTGGAACGATAACCACAATAGAGAGTAAATGAGCTGAAAACAAATTCTAAAGCAATAAGATCTTACTTGTGCCTCTGACAGATGTAATAATGAAAATTACATGCCATCCTGCATACTGAAAATCTTGCAAGAAGTATAATAAAATAAAAACAAGAAACTGAACTCCTACTACTCATTCCAAAACGCTTGGTTAAGCCCACTCCCTCCTCTCTTCCAGAAAGAGGGAAGACCTAATCACCAACTACAAAAATCTAACACAAAGAAGAGTCCGAAATTAAATGTCAAAATTTAGCATACAACCCAGGACCCAGTTAATCAGAACAGGTAAAACACTCTGTACTCAGAAACATTACAGAATAGCACGCTACATGTAGATTTTTTTAAAAAAATATCTTACCGTTAAACACTTACTAGCTGCAACCTTTATTCACCAAACCACAAAATTCTAAAACTTCGATCTTTTCAACTTGGTCTCTATAAAGTAAAAATGATTTGGAAGTTGAACAAGAACAATAAAAAACTCTTGGACCAGCCCAAAAATGCAAAGAGAGAATATCTTACAATCACAAAACTAACGAAATTTCCCAAATCCCAAGTTTCTATGCGCTACATTTGCTTCTTTTTATTTGAACCTGTTGATACAACTATTCGAACTGTAAATTAATATCATAATCATTTCCATTCCAAATTGTTTTCACTCTTTAGGCACACAAATAACAATAAAGCCTAGGTCGACCTAGCAAATTACAGCATCCAATATATCTCTAATGAAAAATAAAGAAACCACTTAACTCAAACATCAAAAATAAAAATGCAATTGCATAGCCGAATCTCTAATTGGACGAAATATACTTTAACTTGAGGGGATTTAAATGAAATTAAAAAATTGTAGTAGTTACTTGTTCTGAATACCTTGTACAGGATCATTGGACGAAGGAGGCAAATCGAGATAGCGTTCATGATCGAGGTCGGCTTCTAAGGAGCCATCAGGAACTAGCGATGGAGAAGAGGAGCGCGCGTGGTTATTGCGGCCGCGTATGCGAGGAGGCAGAGGGTTTGTGAGAAGGTGGCGAACATCGAATCGGTCGATGAAGAGGGAGTTCCATTCTACAAGAGCCTCCGTTGAGTTCACGAACTCCGCCGTTGGGTCGTCGTCGAAGACCAGCAGGTGGCGGCCAACCACCTCTAGATCCATTAAGAGAGAGAGATAGAGAGATTGAGCAAAACTCTTCGTCTATGGTGTGCTTTTGGAGCTCGATTATATTGAGATTGAGATCCGCAGGCCAGATCGAAACGCCAAACAGGCTTTTCAGATCGATTTTTTTCCCCTCTTTTCCTATCGTCTATAATTTCTGATCACAAATTTGTAATTTTTTTAAAATAATAGAACCCAAAAAAAAAAAATTGGGACAGAAACCCTGGAGTTTCTACTTTCTATGCATACATCAATACCTTTATTTAATTTGAATGAGAAAAATATTACTTTTAAAATTTTTAATTATAAAAATAATATTTATTATATTTAATTTATATATTTTTATTATTTTTGATAAACCCTAAACCCTATATTTTAAATTCTAAATATTATATAAAATCTTAAATTTTAAATCTTAAATCTCAAATCCAATAAAAACCCTAAAAATTCATTATAAATAATTGAATTGTTCAAAAAAGAATTTTAAACAATATTTTAAAAATATAGAACATATTAAATTTTTTTATGTTAAATTGAACAAAAAAAAATTGAAAATTTTTTGTATGTCTCATTGAGTTCCTTGCTAAGCCCTTTGTCGTACCCTTGATGAGGGTGGTCTAATAGCGTCATTTTTTCTTATAAATTTGATCCAATCTTCCCTTTCTTTCACACAACTTTCCTCTTCTTTTTATCTCTCTAAATTGTTCAATTTTTTTGTACATATTGGAGGACATTTTGGGATAAATGTCAAAGAGTTTGAATTCAAAAATATAACAACATAATAACTTTTTAGTAAGATTTTATATTCTAAACTTTTTATTTCATGTATTATTTTTAAACAAAACATTATCACTAATACAAAAACGGGCTTGTAAATTTTTTATATGCATATTTTACTCATTTTTTACTCTACTTAAGAACCTGTATTCAATGACATATAAATTTATATAACAATTTTGTTATTATTAAGATTTTTTTAAATAACTACACTACTTCAAATCATATATATTTTAATGAACATTGTTGAATCATGTCTTTCCCATTTCATTTTAACATAAATAAATAAATTAAACAATAACCTTAAATCATAATCATAAATATATATAAATTTATTATGAAATACTTATACAAAACTTACATAATAAAAATAATAATATACATAATACAAAAATTTATATAAATAATATACAAAAAATAACGCAAAGTGAATAATAAGTGCGTATAATTAATAGAAATACTTACAAAAGTAAATAAAGTGATAAAATGAAGGAAATGACGAAAAAAATTGTGTTTTGTAAGTTAAAAAATGAGTATAAAAAATTTCAGTATTTCGCCCAAAAAAATTTGAGATCTGGAAGATAATTTGGAGAAGAAGAAAGCCCACTAAATGATGTTGGAATTTGTGGTCGTAGGTAGCTGGAAAATGAGAAAGAGTGGAGGAGGTGAAACTCGGTTTTGGGTTTTTGGGTGTTGTTTAAAGCGTTGCAAATTAAAAATTGTGTCTGATGGAGGAAGAAATAAGAGAAAAGGAAAAATGACGCTACATTCACATGTAGCGTTGGTTCTTCACCGAACCGACTTTTAATTCATTAGAAGTCGATTTTTTAGGAAAATAAACTTTACATATCGACTTAAATGTCACATTTTATAGTAGTATATGCATCATATAATATGAATAAAATTAAACTCGGATGTCATGATTTATATAATAAGTGTTATCAATGTTGTTTAAAATAAGATACTCGTTATAAACATTTTATTATGCATATATTAAAAAATTATATATATAAAACAAGTATTAAATGTTGATATAAAACAAATATTAATTTATTACATAGTATCTAGGATTTTTATACATGCATCATGAAAATGGTTTATCTTGTAAGGAGTATACATTGTCTTGGAAAGTATAGTACACATGGCCTACTAGTTACAATAGACTACAGGTAAGCATCGCATACACATGTTTTCTCAGAGTTTTTCTATCTATAGTGACTTAAATTTTTGACTGCACATGAGCCTCATCTTTGGACCCTATCGTGTCATGAAATTTGTTGTTAATAGGTTTCAAAGTGTGACTTCACATGGATCTCAGAGCTAGATCTCTCATTATGTTTCAAACCTATAGATGAAGGCCCATATAAAGTTGATTTAACCAATATATGTGTCATATGATCGAATATAGGATTGGAGGTGGATCCACATGCATTTCGGAGTTGGACTGCATATGTGCCCATATATTTTGGTGACTAATGCATATGGGTTTGTATGTTATGCATTGGATTTATATTAGATAACATATTTTATATTGCATAAGCATGCATTGTGATACCTGGAATGTACACATCTTCTAACCTTCAAAAGCGAGAAAATACAGATATATACGAGTTTTATGACTAAAAACTCTCCACATTGTATATTGATGATGATTATTTATATTGATAAAACTTATTAAAATAAGCATGCATCATTAATATTTATTTAGTATGATAATATTTTAGAATAGACTCTCATTAAATTGCTAGTTCACTCCTTACTCTTTCATTATCTTTTTGCTGCATTATTAAAGACACAAAAATTTTACACAAGAATTCACATCTTACAAGGTTTAACTTGAAAACCTTGTTTAATTTAATGACTATTATAATTTACTTTTAGTTAAGTTGAGGTTATTTTGGTGAATTTTAATTAATTTTATAAATGTTTTAGATTTAAATCTATAATTTTATCTTTCTACCTTATGCATAGAAAATCTTAAAAAAATTACGTAAATTGGTTTAAAAAAATTGATTTTAAAATTATTTTTAAATCAAATTTTTTTATAATTATTAAAAAAATTAAATATGATTTAAAATTTATTCATTTATATTTCATCTATATTTTTATGCCGTGAACTCAAAACTCAAATATTAAATCTTTAATGATAAACTTTTAAGTTTGTATTCTAAATTTTAAATTTTAAATTAATTATATTTAAAATTATTTTAATCTTTTTAATATATATATATATATATATTTAAATTATATTTTTAATTATTAATTATTAATTATATTTTTTTATTATCCTATGTAAATATTAATATATAGGGTGTTTATATAGGTATTGATTTTCTTTTAATATTATAAGTATTCTGTGACGTGACGTGACATCAGGGATGAAGCTAAAATATAATTAGTTGATGATGGTAAATATTTCTACAATTATAAAACAAAAACTATATATAATAATTAAAGGTTATTTTTGAAATAAAAATTGATTATGTAGATAGGAAGTTTAACATCGAAAATTTAACAAACAAATTATATATGTTACATCTACTAAGTATCATGTGTTGCCAATTAGTTATCAATTTAAGATAATTTAATGGCTTAAAATTATTGGATGTATATTGAACAAATTATCAGCTTACAACCTCAAAATAAACACGTCTAAAAACATGAAGAATTAAAATTGCATAGTTAAAACTAGTAAAGTTGCTATCGTCCAATGATAGTTGTGAGAGAATGTTGAGTTTTTCAAATTGGATTCATGTATCTTTCCGCTTCAATGTTCAAGAACCATACATTAACAATAACTTGCAAATTCACTAAGAAATACATATTGCATAGCAAAAAATATCAAGACCATATAAATAATAAATAACCATAAATAAGAGATTATAAAAACCTATATTATACTCTAACTAGAACATAAAATATAAAACTAAATGGGATATTATAAATCAAAAAGAAATATAACACATAGATTCAAGATATTTTTAAAACGATGGATCGGTGAAATTCATTTTATTTGTATTAAATGGATAGTTATTTTACTTTCACAAGAGATACTTAGGTTATTCTCATATAAAAATAGGATATTTTAATCATTTCTTTGAAAATAAAATATTGCTTCATTAATAAAAAATTATGAAATAATAATAATAATAATAAAGTGAATTTAATGATGTCAAATTATTATTTTATTTTAATAATTTAAAATCGAATTTAAACAACACAATTATTTTTTCTTAACTGTTTTTGTAAATTTTATATTTTATGAATGTCTTCTTTTTACTTTTGTGAACTTTTATGTTTCCAATCTTCTATATATTTTGTGTTTGGATTAAAACTATAAAATTTACTGTATAAAAATAAGAATTATATAGATTAAAATTTACAATATGAATGACATTAGAATCACTTAGACAAACTCTAGGCCACCATAGTCGAAGACCACCCATATGGTGTCCAAGCAACATAATAGAGATGCACCGTTTAACTTCTATTATTAGTCTTCAAGGATGACAGATAGAAGAAAGCTTATTCGCGTGATTCTAATTCTATTAATTTTGTAGTTTTCTCACACTGGTAACACACTAGTTTTAATATTATAAAGTTTATAGTTTCAATCTAATTAAGATACTTATAAAAAATAAGATACAAAAGAGTGTCAAAAAAATACATAATAATTTCATAAAATATAAAATTTACAAAAGCATTTTATTAACAAAATAAAAAATAATGTAATATTTAAATCTACCTTTAAACTGTTAATAAAATTATAATTTTGATTCTATTAATTTCACATTATTATTATTTTAAAATTTTTAATTAATAAAATAATATTTTATTATTTAAAAGTGATTACAATATCTAATTTTTATAAAGAAAATTAATTAGATGTTTATTATTAAAATAAAGTAATTAAAATGTTTTACTTAAACAAACAATCCTACATTTTTTTTAAACTTCTTCGACATGGAGGATCATTAAAAGAAAAAAAAACAAAAGAAAGAAGAAAAGGGAATTAAAAAAAAAAAGAGAATTCGCTCAGGGGAAGATTGTAGTTTTTTTTTTTGGATCATTAGAGATTATAGAGTTTGAGAAATGGGTTTTGACTAATTAGGCTGTGATATTCAAAGAGCTTAATTACTGGGGAATGAGATACAAATTAACTTCGACGCCTAGAACAAGGATCTTTTCGTTTTTTTGTTCACGGTCTGGAAGAAGGGTTTTGACTACTCAACAAAAGGAGCTAAAATCATGAGCAGATAAATATATATATATATATATATACTTTGATCTGTTGTATCTTTAGATTTTTTCATTGAATTATTCAATTCTTTTAATTCATTCTTTTGATAAAATTTTAACCTAATTTAATTATTTATATCTTTACGGTTTTAAATTGTATAAATATAAAAATATAAAATTTAAATAAAATTAAATCTAAAAACACAATAAATCAAAATATATATGTTGAATTCAATAAATATTGCAACTCATTCAATAAATACTACACCAACGTCAAACCCCTCTCAATATACACGGTGTCTACCAAGCAATTGTAAACCATATAATTCAATCACGATGATTGTTAAAATAGTAATTAATATTTGTCTATATAAATAATGTAAATACTCGATATAAAATTAAAAGAAAAAATATTGAATGAAACGTTTATTTTTTTTCTAATTATTTCTTTAAATATTGATTTCTCATATGCATAACAAAACATATCTAAAGTATCAATATATCCAAATCTTAATAAAGAAAACTCACTTCAGATGAAGATCTAGACATAATGTTGATGTGTTTATATCGGAATAAATTAAATAAAATGGCCCATGCAAAGCAATAATTGGTCCAACTTTCATTTCATCGAGTACTAAACTACGACACGCAATAGTTTTTTATTTTTTATTTTCTTTGTTTTAGAAACGTGGTTTGCTTTGTTAATTATAGTTTTTTTTCATTTTATTTGTTTTGTTAATTATAGTTAATCAAACACTAATGTATAAAAACTTGCATCATGTCAACCAGCATGAGGTGACCTCAATGATCCGTTGGTGCTCGAGGACAAAGAAGTGGCACACTTAAACGTATAATATTGACAAGCATCTCCTCTCATAAATCACAAATTCATGCAATGTCATGAAAGTTTTAAAAAAACCATTAATTACTGTAATCATTTTTTTATATTTTAAATATGTGATTTAAAATAAAAATAATAATAAATTTTATTGCTAGATAGGTGGTGAACCACTTAATTTAATATTTTTTTAAAAAATAAGTACGGTAGAAGAACTTCATTAATTAAAAGTAATTTTATGCTTAAAATTGCTTTCAAAAATCTAGATACAATTTTTACAAATTTATTCTATAGTTAAAAATTTAATATGAAAATTAATTAGTTTGATATAAATATAAGGAAAAAAATGTTGCCCTTTTAATTTATGGCATTATATGTTCAGCTTTTTTTTTCATCGTGCTTATAATTGCAAGTCAAACTTATATTTTTGAAAAATGAGGATGTATGAACTTAAGTTTTTAAATTTTAATTTAATGATTTATTACAAATAATATGTCAATTGATTTATCTAATTATTAATTTACATTAATTATATTAATTAAATGAGAAAATAAAATTAATAAAAACAACTTCCAAAACTATTAATTAAAAATATACGTATGAAACGTATAAATTTTGGAAAAAAAATTAAAATCACAGATATACCAGTGCTCCTCTTTCCGGCCCTCACCTTAATTTTTTTTTTTTATCTTTTTGTGGAATGATATTTCTACCCTTAAAAATTTATCATTAAATTGGAATTTTAAAATATTAAAGACTTATATGATGCATGTTATATATTGCTCCTTAGTGAGAAAATTAGAAAAGTCCCACATTGGTTAGGAATGAAGATTGGTGTTGGATTTGGGGTTATAAATAAAGCCCTCCTTCACCATTTGTAAACATCCCAAAATTTGTAAATCTTCCTCTATTTTGTAAGGGTAATTGATTAGCTCAATTTTGCCCAATTAGTTGTAATTTTGAAGTTCATTCATTTGAAGATAGTGGAAGTGGTCAACGACGCCCGAGGACCTAGGTAACATTTATACCGAACCTCGTTAAATTTCTGGTGTTATTATTTTTCTACTTTAATATTTCTGTTTCAATATCTGTTTTAGTTTATTTTAGCATTATATTTCCAATAGCATTATCTTGTCGAGTTAGTTTGAGTTCTATTCATTTAAATCATAAGTGAATAGTAACTACTTAGAATAGGAAAAATATACCCGATTTTCCCAACAATTGGTATCAGAGCCGAAGGTTTTCTACCTAGGCATTTGTTTGTATTCCGTTTGTTTGCTATTGGAATATAGTTGCTAGTTGTTGTAATTTGAAGAAATGGCGGAAGAAAATTTTCTTTCAAACAAAGGCCACCATCCACGCTGCGTAACTATGGTGATGAACGCAAGGTTCGAGGTGGAGAAATTTGATGGAACCGGTCATTTCGGCATGTGGCAAGGCGAAGTTCTAGATGCTCTGTTTCAACAAGGTCTAGACATCGCCATTGAAGAAGAGAAACCAAATGGAACAGATGAAGTAGAGTGGAAAAATATCAACCGATTGGCATGTGGTACAATCCGTTCGTGTCTCTCAAGAGAACAAAAGTACACGTTCATGAAGGAGACATCTGCAAGTAAGTTGTGGAAGGCATTGGAGAACAAGTTCATGAAGAAGAGTAGACAAAATCGGCTCTATTTGAAAAAGAAGTTGTTCCGGTTTGAATACCTTCCAGGTACAACAATAAACTACCACATTAATGCTTTTAATCAATTAGTAGCAGATTTGTTAAATATGGATGAAACTTTTAAAGATGAAGATTTAGCCTTGATGTTGTTAGCCTCCCTTCCTGATGAGTTTGATCATCTTATTACGAGCTTACTCATTGGGAAGGATAAAGTGTCTTTTGAGGAAGTTTGTACTGCTTTGTATAGTTATGAAATTAGAAAGAAAGATAAAAGAGAAAGCAGGAATGAAGCAGCAGAGGCATTGTCTGTAAGAGGACGTCCGCAAACACAACATAAAGGAAGGAGAGGTAGATCTCTATCAAAAGGAAGACTTGGTAAAGATGAATGTGCCTTTTGTCACGAGAAAGGCCATTGGAAGAAAAATTGTCCGAAGCTGAAAAAGAAAGGAAAAGTTGTGCAATCTGATGCATGTGTAGCTGAAAGCAATTCAGATTCAGATTTTGCATTGGTTGGTTCGTCAACATCATCTCATCTTGGTGATTGGATTTTTGATTCAGCATGTACTTTCCATATGTCTCCTAACAAGGAGTGGTTCTTTAACTTTGACGAACTAGACGGTGGAGTTGTTTTCATGGGTAATGATTATCCATGCAAAGTTTTGGGAATTGGTACAATTCGTTTGAAGAATCAAGATGGTTCAACCAGGGTCTTGACAGATGTTCATTATGTTCCAGATATGAAGAAGAATCCCATTGCTGTGGGAGTCTTAGAATCAAAAGGCTTTACTGTGACCATACAAAATGGGGGATTGAAGGTTACTTCTGGAGCACTTGTGGCGATGAAAGGTGTTCGGAAGAATAACATGTACTACTACCTTGGTAGTACGGTTATTGGGACAGCATCAGTAGCAGTTTCAGATGAAGAAAGAGATTTAGAAACTACCAAGTTGTGGCATATGCATTTGGGACATGCTGGTGAAAAAGCTTTACAAATTCTAGTAAAGCAAGGCCTGTTAAAAGGTGCAAGAACTGGCAAGTTGGAATTCTGTGAGCATTGTGTATTGGGGAAGCAGAAAAGAGTAAGCTTTGGCACTGCTCTTCATAATACAAAGGGCATTTTGGATTACATCCATACTGATGTATGGGGGCCAACAAGAACTCCATCCATGAGTGGCAAACATTATTATGTCACTTTCGTTGATGACTTCTCCAGAAGAGTTTGGGTGTATCTCATGAAGAAAAAGGATGAAGTGTTAGGTATTTTTCTCAAGTGGAAGAAGAAGATCGAGACTCGATCGGTAAAAAGATCAAGCGTCGAGGTCCGATAATGGCACCGAGTACGTAAATGATCCATTTATGAAAGTTTGTGAAGAAGAAGGGATAGTGCGACACTTCACTATTCGAAAAACACCACAACAAAACGGAGTTGCAGAACGTATGAACCTGACTTTCTTTGGAAAAGGTTCGGTGTATGTTGTCAAATCTTTGGTTTAGGCAAGCAAGATTGGTGAGGCCGTGACATATGCATGTCATCTCGTCAACCGTCTACCATCGTCGCTCTTGAAGGCAAAACGCCATGGAGGTATGGTCTGGAAAACCGCTAGAGATTACGATTTCTTACATGTGTTTGGTTCAATTGCATACTACCATGTAACATAATCAAAGTTGGACCCAAGAGCCAAGAAAGCCATTTTTTTGGATCCCTTCGGTTCTAAGGATATCGACTATGGTTCCTTGAAACGAAAAGATAATCTTTAGCAGAGATGTTACCTTTGATGAATCTGCATTGTTGAGAAAGGTAACTAAGAAGATTGATGGCACTTTAGAAATAGGTAGAGCAAACTCCGAAACAAGTGGAGTTTGAAAGCAAAATTGTTAATCCAGTTAGTGAAGATAAGATGAAGTTGATCCTCCATTGATGAGAAGATGAATCGGATGAAGAGGTTTTAACCCAAGAACCTCCACAAAGAACAAGAAGAAAGCTGCTTGATAAAGGCCGACGACAAAATGTCAAGGTACCTGCCGATACAAGGATTTTGAAGAACTACCGCTCGGTTTAAGAATACGGTGGCTTTGTGCACTTTCGGTTGTGCATGATGATGTTCCTTCCATATATAAAGAAGCAATCGAAGCCACGAAGTTGAAAAATGGAAGGAAGCCATGGATGAAGAACTTTTGTCCCTTCGTAAGAATAAAACATGGAAGTTGACACAAATACCTAAAGGCGAAGGCAATTGGATGCAAATGGGTGTATGCAAAGAAAGATGGATTTCCTAACAAAGATGGTATTCGCTACAAGGCAAGGTTGGTGGCTAAGGCTACGCCGTAAGGAGGAATCGATTATAATGAGGTATTTTCTCCGCTTGTAAAACATTCTTCCATTAGAATTTTGTTGGCCTTGGTAGCACGATTCGATTTGGAACTAGTTCAACTTGATGTGAAAACCGCGTTTCTACGGTGACTTAGAAGAGGAAATCTATATGTCTCAAATGTAGGGTTTATTGTTCTTTGGTAAAGAGAATTGGGTTTGTAAGCTAAACAAATCATTGTATGGATTGAAGCAATCTCCAAGGCAGTGGTACAAACGATTTGATCAGTTTATGTTGCAACAAAAGTATACCAGAAGCACACACGATCATTGTGTGTATTTTCGCAAGCTACAAAATGAGTCTTTCGTCTATCTCCTATTGTACGTCGATGATATGTTGATTGCATCGAAGAGTCAAATAGAAATTGAAAAGTTGAAGGCTCAACTAAGTCAGGAGTTTGAGATGAAAGATTTGGGAGAAGCCAAGAAGATTCTCGGTATGGAGATAAGTAGAGACAGGAAGAAGGGGAAGCTTAGTTTGACCCAGAGTCAATATTTGAAGCGGATACTACAACGTTTTGGTATGAATGAACAGACAAAACCTGTAAGTACTCCGCTAGTTCCTCAATTCAAGCTTAGTGCTCAATTATCTCCTCAGAATGATGCAGAACGAGAATATATGGCAAAAGTACCATATGCAAATGCAATTGGTAGCTTGATGTATGCAATGGTGTGTACAAGACCTGACATTTCACATGCGGTTGGTGCTGTAAGCAGGTACATGCATGATCCTGGTAAAGGACATTGGTTGGCTGTGAAATGGATTCTACGGTATATTATAAATACTGTAAATGTTGGTTTAGTATTTCAACAGGATAATACCATTGGTCAATGTGCGGTCGGATATTGTGATTCGACTATGCAGAGATTTAGATAAGCGTCGGTTAACTACCTAAGTTATGTGTTTACTCTTGCTAGAGCACCGGTCGGTTGGAAGTCTACCTTGCAGTCCACGGTTGCTTTGTCTACTACAGAGGCGAGTATATGGCGATTCTGGTGTGAAGGAAGCTATTTGGTTACGAGGTTTGCTTGAAGACTTGGGAGTTGGTCAAAACATATCAAGGTGTTTTGTGATAGTCAGAGTGCTATTCATTTAGCAAAGAACCAAGTCTACCATGCACGTACAAAGCACATTGACGTTCGTTATCATTTCGTGCGAGAGATTATTGAAGAAGGTGGAGTACTAGTTCAGAAGATTAGTACGACAAAGAATCCCGCATATATGATGACCAAGGTGGTAACATCAATCAAGTTCAAACATTGTCTGGACTTGATTAACATCCTACAAATCTGAATTGGCGTTGGCGTCGTTGATCTAGCAATTGAAGAAATCATTTAAAACCATTAAGTCGCTAAGGTGGAGATTTGTTATATATTGCTCCTTAGTGAGAAAATTAGAAAAGTCCCACATTGGTTAGGAATGAAGATGTGTGTTGGATTTGGGGCTATAAATAAAGCCCTCCTTCACCATTTGTAAACATCCCAAAATTTGTAAATCTTCCTCTCTTTTGTAAGGGTAATTGATTAGCTCAATTTTACCCAATTAGTTGTAATTTTGAAGTTCATTCATTTGAAGATAGTGGAAGTGGTCAACGACGCCCGAGGACCTAGGTAACATTTATACCGAACCTCGTTAAATTTCTGGTGTTATTATTTTTCTACTTTAATATTTCTATTTCAATATCTGTTTTAGTTTATTTTAGCATTATATTTCCAATAGCATTATTTTGTCGAGTTAGTTTGAGTTCTATTCATTTAAATCATAAATGAATAGTAACTACTTAAAATAGGGAAAATATACCCGATTTTCCCAACAATGCATTTACGAAAGATAAGATATTAAAGGTGTACAGGCTAAAAGTTATGATACTTAAGTATATATTTATAAAATACTATGATAGTTAGGAGGCTCCATTCCCATTTAAATAAGTGTTTTTAAATGCATTTAATTGTAAAAGAAGTTTCAGAATGAAATTAAATTTTTATTTTTTTATAAATATAACATATTAGCATAAATAACAATTAGATATTTATAATTTTTAATATATTTATATATATTTAATTAAGTTAATTCAGTAAAAAAATCACTCAAATTTTTTAAAAAATTATTTCATTTAAATTTAAATAAAAAATTTATTGTGTATTATTTTATAAACAAAATTTTATTTAAGTTTGCAAGGAAAAAAATTCTTAAAAGTTTAAATAAATTGTTAATTAAATAATAAATTTTTACGCATATAATTATTCAAAAATATAAATACGTGTAATATATTGTTATTTTTTTATATTTAATAAAAAAATTAAATCAAAGTTAATCATTACCTCAAATATTTAAAAAAAATATTTTTTTAAATCAAAGAGATTAAAAACATATATTTTAAACTAATATCCTCAACAACATCTTAAAAAAATATCATTACAATTTTACGCGATTAACTAATTAAAAACATTATACGAACATGCAAAAGAAATTATTGAAAATCAATTTAAGAATTGAAAAAATTCAAAAGCCTAATGACGCGTAGACTGGGATGGAGTCATACATAATTTAGATAGACACGTGTCTAAATTCTTTTTTATTATATTTATAAAAATACATAAATCATTACTTCTTAAATCTATTATTTAAATGTATATTTTTATTCTAATATTCTAAAAAAATTATTAACTGAAACTTAATAAATTTGTAAAAAAAATTAACAGATTTTTATAAATTTTAATGATTTAGTTTTCTTATTATAAGTGTTAAAATATACTCGTAGATCCGTAATTTTTATACATTATAGAGTTTATTTAAGGATTAAGTCTCAAATTCGAGGCTTAAGAAAGACGAAATGAACTCAATGTAGTTCAGTTTTGAGAAAGAATTTAAGAACCTTCCATTGTATAAAAATTACGGATTCACGAGTATATCTTAACAATAAGTATTATAATTTTTATCTCTATTTTTTTATTATACTATGTATAATTATTTAACTATATTTTTAGTTTTATTGTAATTTAATTTACTTAATTTTAAGTTTTTATTTAACTATTTAATAAAAATACATATTTGATATGTAATATTAATAATTTATATTTAAAAATATTAAAATTTATAAAAAAATTATAATGTCTCACATAAATGTTATACATTATTTTACAATAATTTGATTGAAAAATCATTTATTTTTATTATCATCATTGATGGAGTGACAAAATCATCGATTTTTCGTGCTCTTAATCCTAAACGTGGATCCCTTTAATTCGATGCCTCCTTTGAGTTTTACTTCATTACATGTGGCATTTACGCGTAAATCTACGAACATTAAGTTCTAATTAACTTGCATTTACACATTAAATTTGATTTAAATTAATAAAAAAATTCAGACTAATATTATGACTCAAGTGATGTATTTAAGGTCTATTTGATTAATTTACAAATAGCGTGTCATTTCAAGTTACATTAAAATTTACATAATTTATGTAAATTAACTTGCTTAAATTAACCTGATTAAAATATTAAAATAAATAAATATATATATATATATATATATATATATCTTTATAACTTAAGTAGCAATGCATGGTACGAATGATGTAACATACCGAAGAAGTGTAAATTAAATTTTCCTCAATACCCATATTTCTTAAATTACAAATCCCCTTTACTTCTCCTAAAGACATGCCTAAAGCTTTCCTAACAAATACTGCATTTTTTCAATATTGACTGAACTTTGAACCTTCCATGTTCATGAATCAGGACAACTCAAGCTTCTCAAATGGTCTAAATTATAAAATTACCCTTTGACTTTCAAATTATATATATTCCATAGGATTGTGTTTCGTATTATGTTTAACATTTTTCTATTTTAAGTGGTAAATTTGAATTATAATAGATTATTATTTGATTTAAAAAAATTAATAAAAATAATTATACTATTCTCAAACAATTTTAGTCAAATTTACCCCTTCACTTTTTATATATAACTTATTTAATCAGCTAATTTCATTTTTAATATCTTCAAAAAATATATATTTTTTATGTTATAAGGAAAATAAAAATGTATATATATATATACGCTGCATTTTTTTAATTTACATATCTTGTTTTTGATGTAATATTTTATGTGCTATCAAGATTTGTTAAATACGTTAATAAAAAGTTAATATTTTAAGTAACTAAATTTTACTTCTAATCAATTTTAGATACATATTTATTATGTATTAATAATACAAAAATTAATATAATGAAAAATTGTGATAAATTTATGTAGCTTTGTTTTGAAACAATCACAATAATTCGACCATACTCTTCTTGATTTACAGAGTACTTTTTTTTTTACCACTTTTCTCGCGTCAACGTCTCAACACTCAAACTCCAATAATGCTTCCTATAAAACAGCATGTCCTTTCCCTCCAAATCCCACCAACAATCAAATCCCTCTCTTCTATCGTATTTCTTTTTCTTTAGTGAAAATTCAAATTAAGAAAATACCAAACAAACTTATAACACTCAATAACCCAATACTCAAAATTAACAACAAATTAAGCCATGGCACTCATAAAATTAATTAGTGTCACTGCCATAACTATGGCTTTATTCACCTTCATAGCCATGACAAGCTTCAACATCAATAAGGAAGGAGTTAAATCATCAATATCGTCGTCACCTTTTAAAGTGGAAGAAAAATTTGATGATGAGCTTGTGTTGCCTTCTAAAAGAATGAATCGTTTCCTAGCTGAAGACAACAAGAACCCAAGAGCAGCAGACCACTGCAACAAAGATTATCAAGTTTGCTCTTACATTGGTGGTTATAACACAACCTGTTGTAATAACAAGTGTGTTGATTTGGCATACGACAACAAAAACTGTGGCGTTTGTAAAAACAAGTGCAAGTATACACAGACTTGTTGTAGAGGAGAGTGTGTGAATGTGGCATACGACAAGAGGCACTGTGGAAAATGCAACAACCGTTGTCGTACTGGAGAGTATTGTGTTTACAGTATGTGTAATTACGCTTAAAGGAAATCCAATTCTATTGTTTTGCTTTGTCATATAATAATTATTGTGCTGTGTGTACTAAAAAATGGTTCTCTTCGTGACTTTTCAGTTGAATAATATGATTATTACTTGTAATTAATTATACTTTTTTAAGGTTTGTAATCTATATTTTTACTGTACAATTTGGATTACAAATTAAAATATAAATCAAACACGAGACTATACAGATTATTTTTTAATTATAATTCATAAAAATTGTTGAATCGTTGAAACATAATCGTGAGTTCGTTAAATTGTTGAATCATGATTTATATATTACTAAACTGTTAAACATAATCATGAATTCGTTAAATTGTTAAATCATAATTTATATACTACTAAACTAATAGTTATGATATAAAATATATAATATAATACCATTAAATGAACATGTTTACATCGCATTTCCTAAAGTTATTCCTAGTCAACGACTTACTTATGAAGTTTATCAAAGACATTCACATTGGGCAGAACGAGGTAAAAAAATAATTAGCATAAACTATCTTAAGTTTATGTTTTGTGCCTTTAAACACAAAACACATTACCCGTAAATGAGATAAGAGGGAAGATCAGATGATTATATCTACCATATATGTTTGTGTTGGTATGTTTAAAATTTTGCATGATTACACTAATGACTTGCATTATCACGAGAGAAAAAAGTATTCCACATAGTTTAATAGTTATTAGATTAGTTATTAGAGATTACATAATTTTTTAAAACTTTAATAGCATGATTTATAAGTTAGTTGTTAAATATTTTTAATCTTATAATATTTTAAAAATAATATTTTAAGTCCATCAAAGATATAAAAATAAGATTTTTTAATGTATTTTAATAAATAATAAGATAATAAATATAAAACTTAAAAATTAAAAAATTAGAACTTATATTTAAAAAAATTATATAACTTAATTTAATAATTACGAAACTAACATGATTAAATTAAATAATTACAAAACTTTTCGTAACCAAAGCCACGTTATCTTGGTCATGTTTCTTTTCATTTCAATGATGTTGGAAGACTATAGTCTTTTTCCTTCAACAAATGTTTCCCTAAACCAAGTCAGGTTAATTTTCAGGTTCTGCTCATCAACGTACACAGCCCTTGCAGCATAATACCCCTTCAAGAATATAGAGTTTGGATCAATGATAACTGGGTGATTCGAACCATGGACATAAAATAGAGAACTCTCATGTGATTGTACATTGTACTCCAAATAACGCAACCCCATTTCCTTCATACGTCCTCCATGGTAGTTAGTTGAAGCCCAGTCGAGTCCCAATGGCACTACTTGCACAGCTACCGCCCCAACGGGCAAGAACACTGCGTTTGTAAGATCAACACCATGGACTCCAACCATAACACTGCATCTGCTCACCAGACTGGTAAGCATATCCAAATTCGACAGCATATTAATAGTTGCTACAATGACTTGAAAGCTTAATTCTTGCAAACATATTCACCATTTGATCTTCGCTCAAAAACCTTTTTGATTCGTCACGTGATATAAGAATAGAATTTGTTTCTCTACCTTTTTGATTCATTACGTGATATAAGAATAAAATTGATTTCTCTACCTTAGATACATGTAACATATAAACATCGAAAATATTAGTTATTTTTATGGATAAAATATTTATACGTAATCTTATCTTTAAACTCGTTATCAAGTTTTTTAAAAATATATGTTTAAGTAAATTTTATATAGGTTATTGATTTGATCAATTTTAATATTACAAAATAAAAATATTAACCTTTTAAATAAGAGAGACCGATTTATAACGGATCAGACTTCTACCCTTCTTATTTTGCAAAAAAAAAATGAACACATTTTTATATATAGAAGGATCAGTCATCTTATAAATGGATCAATCCCTCTTAAAAATAAGTTACGCATACATAACATAGGGGATCGATACTTACTTTGATTCATTTTTTAATCTTAATCAACTCCAACAACTTATAAAATTATGTCACATCAAATGTGTGATGTTTGAACTCCTTAGATTTATTATATATATGTCATTCTTCTCTCACAATTATACATACAACTACAAAGCATATTTTAAGGAGTACAAGTTTTAGCAATAAAGTTTCTTTTCTCTTTGTTCCTCTTTAATTTAGATAAAATTCATCTCTTTATATATTTATACATGATTATGTTAGTATAAATCTAAGCTTATTTACTTCATATTTTTCATGTTTATATAACTTTTTTTTAATTAGGGTCTTACGTATTTAAATCAAATAATTTTATAAGTGATCGTAATTATTTGAATTTAATTATTAAGTTCCAAAGAGACTATTTTTATTGAACTTGTAATTATTTTTTTTGTTTTAGGATTTGATAGTTAATTTGATTTAATTAATATATGTTTTGAATAATCTAATTATGATTATTTATTATTAAATCCTTCCTAGTACATGTACAAACACTTGTGTTTTTTTAGATAATCCTAATTGTAATAGACAAAGCAACTGTAAATTATAAATTAACTTTTCAACTAATAGTATAATGAGAAAGAGTGAAGATATAATTTGTCAGAGATTTTCTTCAATACAAATCACTAACATAATCAAAATCTATATTGCTAATAATACTGCAACCAATATTAAAACTCATATCATATACCAAACCAAAATTTTAAATGCCTTTTAAATTTTGAAGTATCAATTTCACTACTTAACAATGACTCTTACTAAGATTATTCATATATCTACTAACAAAACTAATTGTATGTGAAATGTTTAGAGGAGTACAAACTATACTGTACATCAAACTACCAATGATACTAGTATATGAAACCTGTGACATGTACTTCTTCTTTTTTCTAAATGTGGTGACAAATAAAAAAAGCATGAAATACGTAGCTAACAACATACTCACAGGTTTAGACTTACCATTAAGCTAAAATTTTAATTTTTTAATTTTAAATTTATTCTTAGAATCAATAAGTATTTTATCAACATATAATAACAAATAAAAAAATAAACTATCATGAAATCTTTTATGATAAACACAATTATCATAATCACTCTTAAATTAATCATGATCAATCAAAAAATAATCAAACTATTTATACCATTGTTTCAATCCATATAAAGAATTTTTTAACAAACTTACCTATAATAACAAACCTCTCTTGATGATGTATATATATTTGTTCCTCAAGCTCACCATGTAAGAAAAATATAATAATATTAAGTTATTCTAATTCCATGTCAAATATGACCAAGCAATACACCAATAAAGTTATGTTACACAATGGATAAAGCAATTCATTGAAGTAAATACCCTTATTTTAATAATATCCCTTTATAACAACATATACCTTCAAGCTAACTAATTCAATATCGGTATATCTTATTTTTTTTCTTGAAAATCCATGTTTCTAGCAATTTTTTAACCCTTAGAAAGCTTCAATAGTTCCTAATTATGATTTTTATGAAATGACTCAATCTCTTCATTCATAACAACCAATCACTAAGTATACTGATAGCAAGTGATAACTTCATGATAACTAGAAGTTTCATGCACATAATAGATTCTAACATAGATAATGCAAAAGAAACTAATTTTTTATTTTTTTTATTTTTCTTCAATTTTTTCAATTACTTAAAATTACAACCGTTTTATCTAATTTAATTGAAAAATTAAAAATATTTTTTTGTTTTTTGTTTTTGTAATATCACTTTTTTCACATAAATATGATTAAAGTGTTATAAAAGATAAATGTATGATTTAAATTATCATTTTTACAATGTATTTTTCTTTTATTTTATTGACTTTCAATCCGAGAATTTAGATAGTAGGTACAAATTATTCGTATCAAACTTTAGTCAATTCGGAAATGGTCCAAGCCTAAGACGATGGATATGTGGGTATGATATATTAAATGATTCTCAGCCACATAACAAAAGTGGCAAAAACATTTGGTTTTTGGTAAAGAAAAAATAATCAATTAGTTATTTTGTTTGTTTGCTATGTAAGGCCTTCAGTCCCAATTTCAAATTTAATACTTGGATATTCTTATTGATAAGATTTAAATTTGTGTGATCAATAGTAACTAGTGTTCTTCAAATTATCAAAATATGTGACGTGGTAGGTCCAATATTGGTCTTTTGCAGTTCACACGTGAAAAAGGAAAATGAAAATGAAAGAAAAAAGTATCTTTTGATGATGGGAAAATGGCATTGCAAATTGCAGATAGTTTATAATATGGCATTTGTCTTTCTTTTAAGGCTTTAGCTAGGAAATTTCCTGAGGTGGGACTTTTTTGTATGTGTACCACCAAAACTTGACATTAATATTAATTAATTGGGTCTCTTCTCTCTGGTTCTAATCAATCTTAATTTTCTGCATTTCACATATCACTATCAACTATCAAAAAATGCTATTAATCTTATTTAGTGTGAAAAAAAAAACTCAATGGTAAGTTATTACTGATCTTCCTTGTAAGGAGAAAAAAAAATTAATTATATAATATAATCTCTTTATATATAAAATTTTATTTTAATCTTTCAAAAATAAGATATATATTTTTTAAAGATATATATATTTTTAAAAAATAAAAATAAAACCATATAAATAATCATATCATATTTATAAAAAAAAACACTAACTGCTATTACCTTTTTGTAGTGAAGTTGTCTATCTATCGAGTCTTGACACATTGTCGTATAGTAGGAATATTATGGCATGTTCCAGGCTTAAACCACATAAAAGTATAAAGACCGTGTCGAGAGAATCTCTCCAGTATCATTGTTTTAAATAGTGATAATTAATATTTTATATACAACTTTTTAATTTATGTTTATAATTATTTTAATATATTAAAATTATTTTTTATACTTATTAAAAATATATAAATTTTTAAATTTTTTATTTTGATTTTAATATTTTTTTTCTATCCACAGATTAGATAAATCATATCAAGTAATTATCACTAGATCACGAATATTTATGACATTATTTGAATTGTTTCATTTTTTTCTCTCCTAAAACTAACACATTAATTGATATCAATCCCTTGGATTCTTAATTTATATTACTAACAATAAAATAAATATTTTAATATAAATAAATAATTAAATTTTAACATGTTATTTAAAATTACATATAGATATATTTTAATTATTTTATTTTTTAAATAAATAGTTTGATTTTTTTGCCTTAAGAAAGTTTTATATTTCTATTAAAGCACGACATTATGCACGACTTGCTTTGTTATGTGTATGGTTATATTAAGTATTTTCTATATTTTTAATATCTGTATAAAAATAAAATAAAATACTATAAAATCCCAATATATATATATATATAATCAAATACAAAATACCAATAATTATATAAATAACATATATCAGAATTATGGAAGAGATAACTATCAGAACTAATTCATATCAAAATTATCAAAATACAAAATACTAATTTATAAGCAATCAAAATACAAAATATTAACTTATATAAAAACTATCATAACTATCAAAATATAAATTAATACTAACAATAATACATTAGAATTATCAAAACTATGGAACTAATTTACAAAAAAGACTATGGAACATATATCAAAACTATCATAATTATAACTATGGAAAATATATCAAAATTATTATAACTATGAAACATATATTAGAGCAAGAACGTGAGGGTTGTACATTACTGATTGAGGATTGGTAGTTGGTTAGTTGATGGCGATTGTTGGATCAAATCACGTTGGTGTGTTTGTGATTGTTGGAGCTGACAGTAATTGCTGGAGTAGATGCCAGCACAGAGAGAGAAATGGCTAATGAACAACACAGATCGAAAGAGAGGAACATACGTCATAACATTTCTCAGATGTGTTCGAAAAGTTCATGACTGGACTATTCAAGATGTGTTTGTGAGATGTGTTTCTAAAATGTGTGCACACGAAAACCCTACATAATGTAAAAAAAAATTTAAGATGTTCAATAGCCATCCTATATAAGTTAACATATGGGAAGGCCAATAGCTGCACTATTTGTTAACTTATTTATACGAAGTTTAGTAACCGTCCTTAAAAAAAATTTAGGAAAGCAAATAGTTGTCCTATAAGTTAACATATAGGATGATCAATAAGTATCTTAAAATAATTTATTTGACCATCCTATAAAGTTTTGCGTAATATTTTATGTAATAATTATTCTATAAGACATATAAGACGGTTATTTATTTGTAATCGTCATGTTTGTTTCTCATTCTGACATAACAATCGTTCTATGTCTTATATTGTTGTAGTGTCTGTTACTTCAAGAACCTATTCCATTGAAAGGATCCACGAAAGAAAGAAGTGTAGTGCCATATGACTATATTGTATATCTCCAACAACTTGAATATGATATTGGAATGATAAAGGAAGATCAAATCAACTTTCGTCATATCATGAAAAATTTTAGTTCTCAAAAGTGAATTGATGTCATGAATGAGAAAATTAAGTTCGTGAAGGATAATAATGCATATGAACTTATCCTATTTCCAAAGATGCAGAACCCAATGATTGTAGATGGATATTTTAATACCAATAAAGTTTTGAAAGACAATGTAGAGAGGTACATGGCTAATATTATTCATAATTTTTTCTCTTAAATTAAAATAGAACAAAATCATGGTAATTTTTTTGCTATTATTAATTAATATTTTATTTTTCAAATATTTGTATTATTTGAACTATTTATTAAACTGATTTTTGTTTTTTTTGCTCAAATACAAGTTTTATTTGAGTATAGTAAAAAATGAGTAAATTTATTTAAAAAAAATTAAAGTCGGTTCACGCGTTGAACCGACTTTAAATTTGAAGTCATTTAATTTAAAGTCAATTTTTAACCGACTTTAATGCCCCTTTTTGTACTAGTGTAAATGAATCTTGTGATACTTGTAGAGAACAAAACACTACATGCTCACGTATTGAAGGTCAGATCTATTTGAGATCGGTGGGTATACTAAATATGATTTTGTTGGATGTCAAGATAGTATGAAATTTATTTTAGGCTATGTCTACCTATTAATTATGGGTGTTATCTGTTGAAAGAATGCTAAATAGTCTCTTATAGCTTATTCTACCATGGCAAAAAATTTCATAGCATGTTATATGGTGTCCAATTATTGAATATAGATGTAAAATTTTATCACGGAACTATGCATTGTGAATGGTATTGAATAATTACTTAAGTTATTTTGTGACAATAAATTATCAGTGTTATATTCTACTAACAATAGGAGCATGATGAAATTGAAACATATAGGCATCAAGTTCCTATTTGTTAAAGAAATAGTTTAAAGTGTAGAGGTGTTTATAGAGCACATTGATATAAACTCTATAATTGCAGATCCACTTACTAAAAGGTTGCCACCTAAAATGTTTCATAAGCACATTACTTATATATGTGTCATATCATTTGAGGATATTTAATTCTAGTAAGAGTTTGTAATTTTAAACATTGAATTGTATCGACATACGTGATCATTTATGAGTTGAGTTATGACAAATGTAATGAATGTTACTTTGATCCTATGTTGGTGTAATCGATAGATCAAATTCGATACATATATATTTAGTTAATGATTGCAAAGTTGAGCTCATAATGTTATTTTTACAATATATAATTATAAGGTTACACATATAACATAAGTGAGAGATTGTTAGATCCTTAATCCACCGTTAGATTTATATATGAATAATTATGTGTTATGGACTATTATATAAAGTTAAACCCACTTAAATATGATGTACTAAGGTTTAAATAACTTGAATTTTAATGTATCTAATATAATGTGTACAAACCTAATGCTAATATCTATTTTAATGACAGTTAAAATAGAGATACAATTATTAGCCATATATATTCACATATCACATGTGTACTATATTCTAATCTTATCTAATATCTTTTTCGTTAGAGAGTACCTATAGAAAACTAAAACGTATTATAAGAAAAACTAATAATTCATATACATATGGTTATAAATTCAAGTATATATTCACATATTTGTCTTTGAATCTTATTGATACGATGTAAATATTCATAAGATATCTTTAAGTGATGATTTTCATTAAATGTTCATTGTTCTAACATCTAAATGCTATTGTTGAAGAATGCATGAATTATGGTTGATTCATTTGCTTGAGTTTTGTATACTAGTCTTTGTTTCTTAGAATGTGTTGTGTAAAATTTATAATCTACCTACGTCAGATGAAGATGGAGTTTGCTTTTAGGGTTTTGTTCGTTTGTGGTTTGGTCTTTGGGAAGCTGAAGCAATAGTCCTTCGTGTAATGCTTCACTTTGTTTCTGCTTTTGTCTATATTGCTTGCGCTTGCTTTGAATGTAATTCTCTATTTAATATATATATATATATATATATATAACAAATCAAAATGTCATGTTACCTTTTAATCGTTAACTATTAGAATAAAGATAGGTTGTTAATTTTTTACCGGTGGGTCAGAAATCGGTTTAAAGAAAAGAAAATAGATATCATGCATGCAGGCAACTGTTTCAATGGCAAGTGAATCTGAAATACTCTTAGAGAAAGAAAAAAAATTAATGGATCCCATCACTTCTTAAAATAATTGACACTCTTTTAGAAAAATACTTTCAAAATTTTATCAAAACATTATTAATATTTTTAAGAAAAATAATTAATACTAATTTTATAAAAAATAATTTTTCATGCAAGCTTTTTTTCTAAATTAATTATTAAAATTTTAAATTTACTACTAACATTTTCATACCAACAACTACATAATTCTCCTAAAATTGATTTTAAATATATTACTTTAATTTAAACCATTTATTTTTAAAACAACTTATAATTTAATCTCATCAAATCTACCATATACTTTAACAAATCATGGCTTGTGCTTACTTTCTTAATTTTTTTTAAGCTAACAAACTTTTGATTTTTATTTATTTTTAATTAAATTTTTCTATAAGTTTCCAAAAAAAAAAAGTTTGATTTATTTAATGATCTAAAAATAAAAATCATCTTATTATTAATGATTGTTAATAAATTAACTCTCAAACTTTAACTAGTATAAAAATGACTAATATTACTTTTATATATTATCACTTACTCACAAGTGTTGACTTTATGCAACATATATATCGAACACTTAAAATTTAACAATTGAGGTTACTAAAATCGAACACAAGACTTTAAACTTCGATATCATATTAGGAAAAGGATTACCTTGTTTTTATACATTTATCACTCTCCATAAATTTGATTATATGTACTATACAAACCAAATATTTAACAATTAAGATTACTAGGGTATGAATACATGACCTCCAACTCTAATATCACCTTAAAAATTGTTAAAAAAATAACTTTACCAAAAAATTAAGTTAATAAGAGGTGGACCAACATTACTTTTATATAATTATTACTTATCTCATTTTAAATTATAAGTTTGAACACACTTATTAAAGTTTTATCTAAAAATATAAAATAGCCTTCCAACAACAAAAAATTTGAAAGAAAATAATACTGATAAATTATAAAAATTAAAAGCTTTAAAACTTATTGAAAGTTTTAAAACGAACTTAATAAACCTAGACGGTGTGAATAGGTTATTTTCAAAATTAATTTATATTTTAGTAACTAAATAAAGCGGCCAAACATTTAATCGCATGTAAATAGTAAAATGTAAAAAATAAAAATAACGCACAATATTTTTAGATGTAAATAACCTAGGTCACAACCATGACCTACGAGTAAAACCACTAGTCTGTTGGAATACCTAACTTTCTACTATGAAAGTCAAACTTTCAAGTACAAACTCGATCTTATATTATCTTCTTTAAAATACTATGCCAATTTACCTAACTTACCAACCCCTATTTTGTTTTCACAATTTTTAAGATTAACATGAACAATATTCATACCAACATTTAATTAGCGTATCGTTGATCAAACACGTTTACTTATCAACTTGCAACCAGAGTTAACATAAAATACATAAGTGTCCGTATGTTATGAAACATGTTTAATAATAAATTATTCTAACTAAATAATTCAAAACATATATTAAATATATTAAATTAATTAGTACATTTTAGAGAAAATAGATTAAGCACTAATTTAATAAAAATATATTCTTTAAAATTTAATAATTAAATCAAATAATCATGAGTACATACTAAATTATTTGATAAAAAAACATATAATAATCTAATAAAAAAGATATGTAAATATAAAATACATTAAAAAAATTTAAATAAGCTAAATGTTAGTTTTAATTTACCATAATTCATGTCGGAGTTCTTTGTGATAACATTAAAAGTTTCAATAAAATAATAAATTAACTTTATAATACATTTTAAAAATATTAAAATAAATTTAAAATAAAGGTTAAGTAATAATTAATTTAATTTTAAATAAATATTTTAGCAATAAAAATAATTCTATGTGTTATTAAATGTATGAGTATAATATTAAATGTGATAGTTATAAAAAATATAGCTGAAATATAATATTTTTTCAACTTTGTTAGATAAACTTGATAACGATCCTATACATAAGTTTTTATGTAATATTTTGTTCACAAAAATATCCAATACTCATAATTCTTACACTTATAATAATAAAAATAAAAATATCACTTAATAATATTGAGTTGTATTCAATTAAATAACGTTTAACATTAAAGAGATCTAAATGAGAGTAATTTAATTTAAATGATGTTTAATTGAATGTATTAAATGTAAAATGATGTGTCAAAATTTTTTAAAAATAAAAATATATAAGTTAATTATAACATGACTATTATTATTATTATTCTTTAACAATATTAGGGCTTATTTTGCCACTTAACTTAAAAGTGTTATTAAAACTTGTTTCTAAATCATTACTAGAAAATAATTTTCTATCATTTTATAAAACAATGAGTTTTGTGACCAATGTTTTTGAAAAACTATTCTAAAGAAGAAAAAATATAAAAACATATTTTTAAGTGTATTTTACAAAATTGTTCTTAAAAATTATTTAAGTGTAAAATATTTATTTTTAAAATCATAAAATATTTTTTTTTATTCAATGACTTTACTTTAATTTTGAGTATTTATCGATAAATTAAAAAAATTAAATAATATTTAATGAATAAAATATGATATAACACTATAATTAAAACAGTTAAATTAATATTTTAATAAGATGTTGAAAACTCAAACCATATCTTTATATAAGTAGATATTTAAGGTAATGTTAAATTAAAGTTGTTACAATAATTTTTGTAATTTTCACGATAAAGAATTTTTAATATTAATTATATTTTTTAATAATAATATTATTAAATAAAATTATCATTAATAAATTATTTTTATAATAATAATAATTTATAATATAATAATATTAATATTTATTAAAATAAAAACAAATTTAGATCGGTAACATAACAGTACTATCAAAACAAATGTTTAAAAGTGAACTAAATTCTAAAGCAACATATAAAGCTCGGACAATCAGGCGTCGTTTTAAGTTTTTTCGAAAAATTTGTTTTCGATGTTTTCAAGAAAAGTGAAAACATGTAGGACTTATTGGCCGCATTATTTAAAAGTTATTTCCTATATTTAAAAACAAAAAAATTATTCTTAAAAATAAATATTTATTTATTTATTATTTTAAAGTTATTATTTTTTAAAATAATAAATTTTAGAAAACAAAAAACTTAAAATAACTGAGACATGTTTTCATTATTTTATTTTTTTAAAAATAAAATGTTATTAAAAACATCAATTTAAATATATTAACAACTAAAATTATTAAAATAAAACTAAATTTTTTATTAAATATACGAAAAATCTTGATATATTGACCGTTATTTAAAAAAATAAAATCTTAATAACATTTTGTAATTTTTATAATTTTTGACATATAAATTTAAATAAAGATTTAAATTAATAAGAAAATGTAAATTTTAAAAACATGATATAAATTATTATATATTAATATTTAGATAAAAAAACTCTAAAATTAAATCTAGATAAAATATAAATAAAATAAATCTCTAGGAGATAACTCCATTTGATGAAAAATAAATAATGTTTTTAAATATTTCAGTTAAAAAAATTAACAAAAATAAATAAGTTTCCATGCTAATTCTTATTTAATAAAAACACGGTAAAATTTACGGTAAGGCGTAACTTTTCGAAAACGTCTTATAATTTTACGTCACTTTCTTGAATATGCCGCCCTACCACCGTTTTTTTTATTTGATGGTTTACTTCTTTTTTTTTCCTTTTTACTAGAAACTCTTTTTACAATATTTTTACAGTTTGAATTATTATTGTTATAATCATACTCCAATAATAAAAAATTTATCTTATAATATTAAAATAAAATTAATAAAAATGATAAAATAAATAATTTATATATTTTATTATCATAATAATAAAATAATCACACAATAATTTTAATAAAAACTCTTATATCATCTTGATTAATCTAAATATCATAATATAATTGTACTTATTAATAAGTAATTATATAATTATTTTAATTATTTTATCTTGATTTCTTTAAAATAATTTTTATATGATTTAAATATGTAATTTAAAACAAAAATAATATACACGTATGATCAATTTCAATGTATATGTTACAGTGTTCATTAAAAAAAATTTCAAATTGAAATCAAATCAAAACTTATCAAAGAATTTATATTATTGTATTTTTTCTAAACTGTTTATGTAGCAAGATAATTTAATACTTTTTGTTTGAAAATTTATTAATTTAAAATTTTAATTATTATAAAATATGAATAAAATGTTTAAATTATGTTAGAAAATTAATTTTAAGATTGAATTTAAACAAAACAATTACAAATAATATGACGGTTATATTTTTTGTTTTTTAATTTTTGAAAATATTTTTTGAAAACAATGAATAAATAATTTATTATTTTTAAAATTATTGAAAGTTAATTTTAGATTATAATTTAAAAATAATTTTTTGAAAACAGTTTTAGTCAAGTAACTAAACAGTGAATTTGCTTTTAAGTTTAAGTCTTTAAGTTCACATCATTTTTAAAAATTATGACCTGAAAATTATAACAAAGAATGTTAATTGTTTTTAAAACTAATTATTATTTTTAAATATATAAAAAAATAATTTTTAAACTATTTTATCAAATAAACTTTTAGATTGTTTATTTATTATTTTAAGTATTTATTGATTTTCTGTCAAAAACAAAAACAGAGACGGAATGTCTTACTTTCTCTCGTTCCAAAATCGATTCCAATTTCCAACTACTAAATAGACAAATATATAGTGATATGTGAATTACTATTTTCAAAATAAAAATACTATTGCGAATGTGATTGTGATTTAGCATTATGTATTTTATTTGAGTTTTGAGTTTTGAGTTTTGAGTTTTAACTAATATAAATAATATAATTATTAAAAAAAATACATTGATACATATTTTTTAAATAAATTCAACAATATTATTAATTTTTTTTTACAATAAGTCAACCATTACATGTCACATGCCTAACTTTACGTAACTTAAAATTTCATTTATTTCTTTATTATTTTGTTTTGATGCAAAGAGAATAAGGCAAACCAACTGTACCTTCTAACCGAACTAAAATGAAATATACGATGAAGGAAATGTATCAAAATGAAATTATGTAATTAACTATAATAATTCTCTATAAAATAAATTAAATGTTATATTAATCTCTTAAAAAAAAGTAATATATATTTTTAAAATAATAATTATAACAATGAATATCGAATAATTATAAATATATTATATAATTTTAACTCATAATAAATATAACATAAAAATATATTAAGTGTTATAAAAATATTATCTAGTAACTTAAATATTATTCTTTAACATTATATTATCAAAGTATCATAAATTATACTAAAATAATATTTTTGTAACATTTATAATACTTTAATACTATATTTATAACATAAAAGACATAAATAATATATTTGTTAATTTATTTAGAGGTAATATTATATTTTAGACAGTAGTTTATCATTGGTTCACAAACTTTAATTAAATTTACACATAGATTCTTAAATTTTTAAAACATATGATTTATCCCCAAATTTTTAAAAATTCATATAAATGTATTTAAACTTTTAAAACATATAATTTAATCCCAAACTTTTAAAACTTTACACAAAGATCTTAATTTGATTATTAAAATATATATTTGTAAATCAAAATTTAATATCTATACGTAAAGTTTTAAAAATTTAGAGAATAAATTGTACAATTTAAAAGTTTAAGGATTTATATGTATAGTTTTTAAAGTTTGAACACTAAATCATTCGATTTATGTATATTAGTTTAAATTTAAAGAACAATAGTACATTGTAACCTAATTAGGTGTACAATATAATTTTTTTATAGATAAAATTTATTTTTACACATAATACATATATGTTTTGTCTCTTTTTTACAACATAGCAATAAATAAATATATGGTTAGTACTTATTTTATAATTTAATATGTTTTTTAAGAGTTAAAAAAATTGAATAATTTAATTATATAAATTTTAGTACATGTTTGTTATATAATATTTAAGATTTTAAATGTAAATTTTTTGAAAAATTATGTATTAGACTATAAAGAGAAAAAATATTATACATAATAAAAATTTAGTATTGATGGTGGGTATGATGTAAATCATACTTGACACATTACTTATCCTGTATTATCTTTTTATTTCCTCTAAAACTAAAACTATATTTATTTTAATTTTTAAAATGTAAGAATAATATAAAAATAAATTAAATATTAATCTAATAATTTTTTATGATAAAATTATTTTGATAGATAATAAAATTATATAAAATAAATTAAATATTATTTTAAAAATATTTATTATAAATTTTATCTAATTATAATAAACATTATCAAATATTATACATAATAATTATAATATAATTTATTTAATACAACTCGTAATACATTATCTTAGATTAATTAGACTCGTTGAAAATTAATTTATTTTTTAAAAAAGTTTTTCTTCTTCTTCTATATATAAAAGCTATCATAATATAATCTTACATCTACTAAGGCGCTCGTGAAGAGAAAAAGAAAAGGGAGTAAAATGTGGCACAAATTTTTTATATTAAGTAAAGTGAGTTATTTAGTTTGTAAAAAAAATAGCTTCTTTTGATTTAAAAAAAATTAAAGAAGGATAAAAAATAATTTTATTAATATTTTATTTTATTGATAAATAAAATAAGGATAAAAATAATTTAGTAGTATAAAATTTATCATAAAAATTAAATAATAAATAAATATAAAATTTATCATTTTTAAATATTTTTTTACAAAATATAAAGATGAATGATTTTTTTTTATAATATTAAGGATTAATCGATGTAAGGATTTGACGGTACCTTACCAATAAATAAAGAAGGAGAGGTGGGAAACACAGTCCCTAACATCCTATTCCGTTGCTTAACTGGCTTAACGTACTACCGACTGGTCCTGCAGTCTCCTTGCTTTAATCTCACAATTGGTTAATCCCCGCTCTCTTTCGCTTTCAATAATTGTCTTCTCTTTGCGAACAAAGCCAAGCCAAACCAAACCAAATCCAGGCCACGAATCCATAGTATACATCCACGGCGTAATCTCAACCACAATCATCTTTTTCACCCCTCTCAAACCCTCTTATCTATATATAACGTTCCCTTCTCTACCTCAAATTCATCCACCTAATCAAAATTTCAGAACCCAATTTTCCCAATTTGGATTGTACTTCAATCTTCTTCCTAAATTCCCATCTGGGTTTCTAGATTTAGATCCTGATAGGTATTAATCTGGTTTGTTTCTCCGTTCTTTCTGTTTCCCTTTTGGCACCCTGAGACAGTTTGGATTTGGGTTTTGTTGAAAGAATCGATAAAGATTGAATTTTTATATTCCAACGGGTAAAGCCCCTTGTCAGACAAGTTGTAGACATCACGGCTATACACGGAAATTATCGGCTCATCAGTCATGTCCAAGCAGTACGACGCAAGGGTTGTGTAGTTGAGAGCAACCCTTCGCCGCACGGTGGGCGTGGTGCTTTGCCTTCTGAAGGTGGTAGCCCTTCTGACCTCCTCTTCCTTGCTGGTGGTGGTTCCTTGTTCTTCTCTACGCACTTAGTAATATATTAGCTTTTTAGGGGTTAGAGGATATTTTTATTTAGCTAAGATTGTAGAAAAAATTGGCTATTCTTTAAGGGCAAGTCTAGATCTTCATTAAGCAGTTTCAATTTTTTTCTGGGTTCGAGTTGTTTGTGTTTAATCTAGTGTGAGTTATAAGCACAAGCATGATGTTGAAGATTAAGAGGGTTCCTACCATTGTTTCTAACTTCCAAAAGGAGGATGGGGAAGAGGGTACTCGTCGTGGAGGAGGATGTGGCCGCAACTGCCTCAAACAGTGTTGCATTCCAGGTACACATTTAAGCTTCAAAGTTGAATTTTTTATTATTATTATCAATATTGAATCAAGTTAGTTTTATGTGTAAATGCTTGATTAGGTTTTATGCTTAATTTTAATTTCATGTTGGTTTATATTACCTGTTGTTAAGAAATATATATATTTTTTGGTATGTGGAACAATGAAAAGAAAATGCCTTTTGTGCTAGAGGTGTGTTTTTGGGTCTACAAAAGTAGAAACTAAATACTTCTTTTGCCACTCTTAATGTTCTGTCTGTTGGTTTTCTTTCCCTTTCTTTTTTCTTGTGCTTTTGAATGCTAGAAGCTATAAAAGGATGAACACTCTTGTAACTTGGTTGTCTATAAATCTGTGTTAAATAGGGGCAAAGCTTCCGCTATATGCCTACAAGAAGCTGAACGAGGATGTTAGTGACAAGGATTTTCCTGGGCATGAGAAGAGAGAATCACCTGTTGCTTTTCTTGACTCACTCCTACTCGGGGAGGTAATTCTTCAATTAAAGATAATTTAGGATTAACTGCATCATGCATTAGTTTTATGTTGTTGAGTTTTCCAATTTTCACGAGTTAAACATTTTTTTTTGCTGTTTTTTTTAGTGGGAGGAACGCATGCAGAGGGGCCTATTTCGATATGATGTCACTGCCTGTGAAACCAAGGTATCATTCTAGTTTACTGTGAATCTCGTGCCTCTTAATTTACTGCTTAAAAATCAGGATACAGGCAGCAGAAGCTTTTATGTATTGACAAATTTTAATTATTTCTAACATTTGTTTTCTGCCCACAATGAAATTGATTCAGGTGATTCCAGGTCAGTATGGTTTCATTGCTCAGCTAAATGAGGGGCGTCACCTCAAGAAAAGGCCAACTGAGTTTCGAGTGGATACGGTCCTTCAACCCTTTGATGGAAATAAGTTCAATTTCACAAAAATTGGGCAAGAGGAGGTGCTCTTCCAGTTTGAAGCAAGTGAAGATGGTGACGTTCAGTTCTTCCCAAATGCTCCCATTGATGTTGAGAATTCTTCCAGTTTTGTTGCCATCAATGTATGTTTTTTTGTTTATGTCTATCACTTCTTTTATAAGCAGAGGTACATTGTTGTTAGTGTTCAACTTATCTCACTGTGTAACAGGTGAGTCCAATTGAGTATGGGCATGTACTGTTGATCCCTCGTATTTTTGATTGCTTACCACAAAGGATTGATCGAGAAAGCTTCCTGCTTGCACTTAACATGGCTGCAGAAGCTGGGAATCCTTACTTTCGATTGGGCTACAACAGCTTAGGAGCCTTTGCTACTATCAATCATCTTCACTTTCAGGTTTTAACCCTGCCTACTTATGTAATTTATTTTTAGATATTGCTGAATAAATAATAAATAATATTTATTATGGGTGAATCATGTCAGCGAGCAACTAAAATCAACTTATATTCTTTTAATAAATCAGGCCTACTACTTAGCTGTTCCCTTTCCCATCGAAATGGCTCCCACCAAGAAAATCGCCATTTCCGATGGTGGGGTGAAGATGTCTGAGCTGTTAAACTATCCGGTCAGAGGTCTTGTTTTTGAAGGTGGAAAGACTATACATCATCTGTCTAATGTTGCTTCTGATGCCTGCATTTGCCTTCAAGATAACAACATACCTTACAATGTTCTCATATCTGATTCTGGAAAAAGAATCTTCCTTTTCCCACAGGTAAACACTGCAAACATACTGTTTCGTGTCTCCTCATTTTGATCTTTTCAGCTTTCGTTAGACATTTTCATAATTTTGATTGTAATGAATGAACAGTGCTATGCCGAGAAGCAAGCTCTTGGTGAGGTGAGTGCAGAACTTCTGGACACTCAAGTGAATCCTGCTGTGTGGGAAGTTAGTGGTCATATGGTGTTAAAGAGGAAGGAGGACTATGAAGGAGCATCTGAGGAAAATGCTTGGAGGCTCCTTGCCGAGGTTTCGCTCTCTGAAGAGAGGTTCAAAGAAGTGAATGAACTTATTTTTGAAGCCATTGCTTTCGGTGATAATGGGAAAGCAAATATACTTGTTGACGAACCAGATACCAAGCCTCAATCTCATGGAGATGTTGATGCTACTAATGAAAGCTCCCACCCTGCTATGGTGGCTGGGACACAAGAATGCCTTGTTCTGCAGTAAGAAATTGTACTTTAACATGTGGATTATCGATCCTTTGTTCAAATCTAGTATTGCAGTTGGTTAAATACGGGTTTGTGTCTATGCCTTAGTTGATGCTAACCATTACCTAAATAAGCAAAAACTGGGTTTGCATTGTTGTTGTTGCATGTGTACTGTCTTTTATTCAGCTCTTTATGAGCCTGCTGTTTAAAATAAATTTTTGAGATTATTGCAATGTGTAAGCGAGAAACGCTTGTTATTATATATTTGAATGATATATAACTTGTTTCTTTCTTGTTTACTCGTTTTATTCCCACTTGTTTGGTAGTTGGTAATGAGGCTTAGAATTAAGAAGCTCATATTACAAGTTTTCAACTAAAACTTGGGGTTTTATTGGATTTTGTCTCTTCTAAAAGTGGTCAAAGTTGCTCAAACCAGCGTTTCTAATACCTTTTTTTTGAAAGAGAAAATTATATTTTTCTTGACAATTGAATTTTCTTAGCTAAAAGAACTCATTTTCTCAAATGAGAGCAAGATGAACATTTTTGCATGGGAATATTGGAATGAGCCTCAGAATTATAGCTATTGATTGTTGAACTAAAAAGGAAAATAAATTGTATGCATACCCAAAGAATATTTGAACTAAATATCTCAACTTTTTATATTCTATTATTTCTACATCTTTATTACATATTCACTTAAAAATAAAATAAATATTTTATTAATTATTGTGAAATATACCCTATATTATTAGCACGAAGGATATTATCACAACCAATAAAAAATGAAAATACTAGGGTGATGAAGCCTGAATGAGTACAAATAGAATTGCTCTTTATACAATAAATAATCCATGTTATCACAATCAATAAAAAAAAATGGAAATGTTAGTGGTGATGAAGTACTTATGAATACAAATAGAATTACTCCTTGACAATGAAATCTTTTTAGCTGAAGGGATGGTTGGGATGAGAGCGATGGATTTAAACCATAAAAGTACTGAAAAAAGAAAATTTATTAAGCTCCATGCCACGACATATTATAAATTTATGAAATAAATTGTGGAATAGGTTGTTTGTAGGGTATGAGCTTGAAAATTTTTGAACCTGCCAAAACAACCATTTTGAACCTTAAATGTTGGTTTTTGAAGTTTATATTGTGTGATTTGGTTAGCTATTTTTGAAAAGCTTTTTAACTTTTAATATAAAAAATAGTATTTGATGAACCTATCGGGAATGGATATATTTAAAACATTATAATGTTATATATTTTATAAATAATATGATATATTTTTCATTTTTTATAGATCTTTATATATAATTATATTTACATATTATGATCATGATATATGTATATGAACTTTAAATTTAATAAATAACTTTGATTTATATAATTTTATTCGAATATAATGATATAATGATATAATAATGTGATTTAATATTTTTATATATATAATATTTTTTAATAAATATAATTGTATCAAACCGATCAAACTAATTAAATAAATTGATTGATTACGTTAATTTTTAATTTAGTTATTATAATTAATAAATTGATTGAGTAGGTTAATTTTGAATTTAGTTATTTTTTTTTAAAATAACTAACCAATCAAATTGATTCAAATTTTCTTTTAATACTAAAAATCTATTGAATTTACCTAAAAAATTATACAGGCTATCTAATCGTAGGATTAAGCAAACATTTTTATATTAAGAAAAACTAATAACATGTAAATCATCTACCCACCAAAGCTTGAAATCTACTGTAATGCCACATGTTTCATGGCTTATATTAAGTTATTTGATGAAAAATCTAGAATTTTTAGTTTTTAAATATCAAATATTTTTATAATCGGTTTCAATGGATCTATATTGATTTTGACTTCTCCCACTAAAAAAATATCTATAAAATAACTAATTTTAATACACTAATATGATTTTTTAATGGTTTTCAATATATTTTTTTCCCAATTATTTTTTCTGAGCTCAAGATAGATACAGTAAAAAAAAAGGAAAAAAGGTACAAACTTGCCATTTTCATTGAACAAAGAAACAACAAGATCCTGCCTAGTATAATTTTCATGATTTTACATGTTAAGAAGAAAAAAATAGTTATTAAGATGAAAAGTGCCTGCAATTTCTCTTTCATGATGTAAACATCTACTTAATTAACTTGATACGCAAATAAAATTGTAAAAACTTCAATTAAATTACTTAACTAGATTTAGTTTCATATTTAAGTTTTTTTAATCAGATATTTAATTTCCATTTATTAATAACTTGACATTAATTCATGAAAGAAATATTGGTGTGATATCTGATGAGATCTAAAATTAGTGTAACAAGTTATGAATAGTTAAATTGATAAGAGTTTTTGGTTTGAGTAGTGTTATAACAAAATTTGTGATATCATAAATTAGCTAGAGTGATTTGATTAATCATTGACTTAGCTTAATAGACTTTTATAAATTTTTTTTTCTAATAAAATATTGGTAACTCATTATCACAAATTTATGATGTATATAATTTTTCAATTGTTTTCTATACAAAATTTTATAAAAATTAAAGATATATTTAAAAATGATTTTGATTTTTTGATTTTTGATCTTTTAAGTAATTTTTTAATTATTCATATTTGATAACTATTTTTCTATTTTAAGAAATTATTGAGTGATTAATAATTCTTTAAAAATAAAATTTTTGAATTATATTTTTGATATTTGATTTTCTTCGTTTTTAATAAACATTTTTTTTGAAGAGTACGTAAATCATTATAAATTATTTATGTGTAAGTATAGAAAAAAATTATTAAAAATTAAAAATTTGTAAATAATAACAAAAAAAAATTCTTTATTTTTTTAGTTTGCTTTAAAAAAATAAAAAATTGAAAGTATTACTAAATTTTTTCTTAAAAATTATTAAGTATGAATTGTATGATTAATTCTTTAAAAATTTAAAAGTAATAAAATAAATTATTTAATCATAAAAGTTTAAAATTATTATGAAAGATGACAATATGGCATTTAGAAACTAAAATCTAAAGCACAAGAAAGGAGAGTTAAAATGAAGGACTTATGCCCATGATCTTAACCCGAACCCGAAACCGAAACCGAACCCAAGGCTAACGTTCACAAAAGCCGGCGGGAATAGAGAAACAGTTCTGGTTCGCTCAAATTCCATTGGGCGTCTTCAAGCACAAATCGGGAAGAGGCGATCTCATTCATTCTCTTGTTTTTGCATCAACTGCCGTAAGATTTTCTCTTACACAACTCATGTCTTTAAGTTCCTCTATCTGTTTATGTTTTTACAACCTAACTTTGCTTTTTCTACTACGCTTCATAATAAAATCACTTTGATTGTTGATAAAATCTTACAACTACATCGTGTCAAAAATCTTGGTTCAAGATTTAGCTTTTAGTTTTAAAGGTGTAAAATGTCTACAAATATGCGGGTTTTATGCTACTTAATTTTGGCTCACTAAGGAGACTTACAATTGAATACTAACTGTTCGATAAAAGTTCCACGTTAACGAGGTTTTCTTTCTTTTTTCTGAAAGAAGCTGTGGTGCTTTGATATTATTTTATTTTTTTAATTAATGATTTGGGAATTTTTTTTTTTTCAAATTTTGATGCTTTGATTGTTGATAGCTGGAAAATGAAGAAAGGTTTACATCCTCAGATGCAATGGATATCATATGTAACACAGAGTGGTAGATTGATGCACGTTATGATGACCAAAATACACCATGTTGGTAAAGTCTACCACTTGAAAGCTAAGCGCCAAATGGCTGAAAATGTTGGGCAGATTGCCAAGTTTAGGCAACGTTACGAGAAGGGGATTCCTGAGAAACCTGAAAATTGACTCCAAATGGAATTTTTGGACTTAATGTTGAAGTTTACTTTTTGAATAATTGTCAACATGTTGAGTACACTTGAGACAAGTTTCTATTTGGATTATGTTTAAAAGAAGTTATTAGAAGCATGTTATATCAAGTCCCTGGTTTTGGGTTTATGAATTGTTTTTGGACCTCTTTGTTATTAACATTTTAATTCTACTTCTACGTTAAATTTAATGCGTACATGACTTGCATTCACGAAAAATCATGTGACTTCAAGCTGTTTATTTTTGACCATTGACTAGTATTTGTATCCTTAATGCCATTTTATGTGCTCTGTTTGGGACTGTTGTTCAACATGTGCTACTACTAGCTTTACCTCTGCATCATATTATATTTACTTGTTCTGGTTAGGACCGTTTGGTACTGTTGAGCTTTCATTCCTTTCATGGTTCTTGATAATATTACATATTAATTCATACATTTGTTTTTTATTATCCAATTATGATTAGCTATCCTGGTTTAATAATCAATTCAGCATTAAATATTTTTGTTGTCATTCCTTGTCCCTTGACTCCTCACTGTATCAAACCTTGCTCGACCATGTGATCTGTTTGAATTTTCATGTGTCTTTAAGTTTTTCTCCATATTATTTTATTCATCCTGTTAGAATCTGATGCCGTTTGGTACTCTTGAGCTTTCATTCCTTCCACGGTTCTTGATAATATTACACATTAATTCCTCCATTTATTTTTTATTATCGAATTATGATTGCCTATCCTGGTTTAATAATCAATTCAGCATTAAATTTTCGCTGTCATTCCTTGTCCCTTGACTCCTCACTGTATCAAACCTTGCTCGACCATGTGATCTGTTTGAATTTTCATGAGTCTTAAAGTTTTTTCCCTATTATTTTATTCATTCTGTTAGACTCTGGTGCTTTTCTACTTATTCTTTTTTTAAACTTAATTAGAAAGAATAAAGCAAGGTTTATCAAAGATTTAGGACTTCAAGACCTACCATATGGAGCTAATTGCTAAGCAAAAGGCGTGTTATTACTAATGTTATAATTAACCTACTAATTTATTACTCACATTTTAATCACTTGGTCATTAGTAAAGCCCACATCATGTATTAGAGGTTACTTCTTTCCAGGTATGCCGTCCACTGCACGATTCTTTAATACTAGCCATGTAAGGAAAGCATGAACTGCATAAAGTTTTTTGGGGCAGCAAGAAAACTGTCTATCTTATACTTTAACCTTATATATTCTACAATGTCTTTTGTACACTATATGAATACCAGTATGATACTGATGGCTAATAATCACATTGCCTTGTCATTACTTTTACCACTAATATTATTTGTGATGGTGGAAGTGGATTCGACACTAGATGGCTTGCAACAAAATGCTACCGCAGTTGATTTGCCCTTATCACCATGGCTAAATAAAGTAATGAACCCAAGAACCCCTAAATGCTGGATTCGGCCATGGATATGTAATCAGGGAGAAAGACCGCCTAAAAGGCAATGCTGCCAAAACCGTTGTGCTGATGTTATGAATGATGTCAATAATTGTGGCTTTTGTGGAATTAAATGTCCATTTACATTTCAATGTTGTCGTGGAATTTGCATTGATACTAATATTAACCCTTTCAATTGTGGAAGATGCGGAAACAGGTGCTCATTTGGAAACCTTTGTTTTTACGGCATGTGTGGTTATGCTCAGGCACTGCCTCCACGGCCATTGCCAGTCCCAATACCATGGCCTTGTCCACCATTTCCTTTTCCTCCTAAGCCACCCAAGTTGTACCCTCTACACCCACTTAAGCCTCCTATATTGTCATGGCCATGTCCTCCACATCCTCCCAAACCATCTCACCCACAATGACAGCTTCATCTTCCTTGGGCTGATCAGCCACCTACCGTTGAATAGGCTGGTTTTTATAATTAATATCTTATATTTTTGCTCAGAGTATCTGTTATCTCTCTATCATATGGTCTGTTAAGAGTCGTTCATGGTTCGTTTTAAAGCAAAAGCGAGTTGGGGTTGATTAGATTTCTTGTGTAGCCAACCCCAAAAGTATAAAAAGAAAGAAAAATTCAAAGTTTTGTCCTGTATTTTGTTCGTAGCCGGGATCTTTCTGCCGTCTCTGTAATACAAATTTATTTGCTTGTGTCGTTCAAGTGATATTTAAAGTCAACATTGTTGTTTTGTAAGAAGTTTATGCCAATGCTTCCTCTAATTCTGAAAGCGTGCATTCAAACTTAGCTCGTCTATTGTATTTGCCAAAGTAACATTGATGTCAAATGTGTTGCCACATGCCGAATAAGGTAATGAGTTAAAAAAAGTTCCGTTTACGAAATTACATGAACATTTCATTAGTTCATATTATAAATTTTTGAATGGACATTTTTTTTTTGCTGAATAGTTTTTTAGTTGAATACTTTTTTGTTGAACATTTTTCGTAGTATTTAAGTTCAATTTCATCTGTGTATGTTGTAAGTATTAATTTGTGTGAAAATGAATTACTATTTACATTTTTCCTTAAATATAACTAATTCTAGTGTAATTATACACTTTAGTAACTAGTCAGATTCTTTTTGTCATGATTTCATACATCTTGCTTATATTGTTATCTTTATGTAATCTTTTTTTTCTTCTAATAATTAATTAAATATTTAAAATAATTTAAATGAGTTAAATAAAAAAATAAGTTATTCGTTAACAATCTAGTTTAACTTAGATAAAAATACTATCAATTTAATTCAATTCAATTAAAAATTGAATGAGTTGAGATAAGTTATAACTTGTGTAAGATGAGACAAAATCAAATGATCTATTTTAAATCCTCTCAATTTTTTTTCATATAAGTGAAAAATAACAAAAAATTTAAAAATATAAAAATATTATTAATCAATTATGATTAATTTTTTTATCTGTGTCATGTTCCTAATGCGTTAAAAATTGTCTCCATTGCTTTACTCGCTCACCTATATCTTCTATTTTTTTAATAAGTAGATTAAACTAAATTATTTGTTCTTAAACTTTATCAAATCTAATAATTTGGTAATTTAATTTTTTTATAATATTACATCAATTATCTTTTAAAATTTGACAATTTTAGTTCCAATTTAAAAATAATAGACTAAATATGATAAAATTTAAAAATTAAGTAATTAAATAATACAAAACATAATTTTTTTGACACGTTAATTTTGTTTTTTGTTATATAATTTATTCTAATTTTTAAATTTGTACTAGCCTGTTAAACAAGAAAGTATAGTAGCTTAATATTATGATAAAAAGTTAAGGGATCAAAATATTAAATATGATAGATTTTAAAGACTAATGTTTAATTCACCTTAATAACTATAGAGAAAAATATTGTAATGATCTTTTTCTCGTAAAAATAACATTTAAATCCAATACTTATTTTTTTTAACATTTTAATCATATTGTTATAAAAAGTGACCGTACAAGGATAAAGATAATTTTTTATTTTTATTTTTTTAATTAATATAACTTTAATAAATTGTAACATAAATAATTAAAAAAATAAAATAAATACAAACATAAAAAAAATAATTATTTATTTATATACGGTCATTTTTTCGTAATAATAAAACTAAATTATTAAAAAAGATACAAAATCTAGGTATCACTTTTAAAATAAATAGGAACTAGCTATAATTGATACACGTTAAGATTTTTGTCCTTAGATTAACAGATGACTTCATTTCATGCCAAACATGTGAATGTACAAAAATTATACCATTAGAATCTTTGATTTTTTTTCCTCTTCTTTCAATCAAGATGTAATAAACAGGGGCTTAAATTTCTTATCCTTGTAACCAAATCACAAGAAATTATGTTCGCTTTAATGCGCCAATTTCTTCCTAATCATATAAATTAAAACCAAGTTAATTTTAAAAAGGAAAACGATTTACAATAAGCACGCAAACAATGGGAAATAAAAAATAGATGGTGTACAAACTCAGTTCTTCAGTTCCAGTTTACGCAAATACCATATGCAATGATTAATGAAAGTATGAAATGAAATTTCCTTAAAGACGTTAGTATACAGTGTTTAATGTGCAACAAAGCTAATAGGTGGGAAAACTTGGATCCACGTCTTGAGCCCAACCCTCCAACCCCTCAACAATATCTCTGGCAGAAGTAAAGCCCACCTTCTGGAGATATTGAACAGCTCTCTGAGAATCATTACCTCTCCTACATATTACATATAATTGGGAACCAGACCCAGACTCTGTCCCTTTTAAAGCTAAACTGATTTCAGCTAATCTAGCTTCCATACTTGGAAGGGGGATGTTTAAGGACCCGGGAAGAGAGACAATCTTGAAGTGGTGTTCGGGACGAACATCGACCAACACATGTGGTTCCTTGTTAGCAATTATCTCCTTTAACTCCTTGCTGCTTATTCTGGATTCTTTAGGTAGCAGATTCAATTTCAAAGGAGACTGCATTTTGTCAAAATTGCAGTTATTCTCGAACTCACCAGAAAAACAAATAATAGTAAATCGTCTGTAACTACATATAATTGGAAAGCGGATTGTGATTATAAAAAGTGTTTATGAAGGTAGCATAATTATGTAACCGAAACAATACCGCAGACAATGGAGACTGGGTGAACTTTTCATAATCAAATTCCTGAAACTGTTGCTTGTTGAATTTGGTATTTTCCCCACAGACTTCACATTGTAAAGACCTTCCGCGAATCTTGACCTGCAATCGAGATGAGAATATTAAAAAAAACATTGGAACACAAGTCATTTCTACCAGTCAAATACTTTAATCTTTTCAGTACCAAACAATTAGATGCTTAAAGCAGTGAAAGAAAGCATCTAAATGAGCAGTCTGTATTCAGTAAGCACCGCAATCTCATAAAGCATTCAGTCTAGGAACACTAACTTCTCCAGCAAGATCTACTATTGTATTTTTTTTTACATGGTCCAAGTGAAAAGAGGAATTAGAAGCATACAATTTTAATCCTTGCAGACAATGCATCAAGTATAAGCATCCGTCCCGTGAGAGGATCACCAACTTCACTTGCAATCTTAATAGCCTCAAGAGCTTGGAGACAGCCAATAATACCAGGAACTGAAATTTTAAATCATGTGTAAGAAACCAAAGCAGTTCTAGAATCACAAAAGATTGAGATAACTTAATGGTACAGTCATAATAAAAGATATATGGGGCTGAAAATGCCAACACAGCTTTCACATCTTAATTAATGGTGCAGTAACATATATTTCAAGCACTCTCCTATCATTCATAGGAAACTTTCAAATGTATCATTCACATCTTAATTAATATATATGTAAGAAACCAAAGCAGTTCTAGAACCACAAAAGATTGAGATAACTTAATGGTAGTCATAATAAAAGATATTTGGGGCTGAAAATGCCAACAAGTACACAGCTTTCACATCTTAATTAATGGTGCAGTAACATATATTTCAAGCACTCTCCTATCATTCATAGGAAACTTTCAAATGTCTCTTAAAGCTCTTTTTTTTCTTTTTCTGCCACCATTCGAGAAAACTGTCAACTTCATCACTCAAAATAGAAGGTATTAAGTTATAATTTGCAGAACCAATGCATAGACAATCAATGAACAGAAATTTTGCTTACCAACTCCTAGGACACCACTGTCAGAACATCTTTGGCATGCTGTTGTAGGTGGTGGAGTTGGAAAGAGGCATCTGTAGCATGGACCACCTTTGTAATTGTAAACCGTGAGCTGTATATTAGATCAGGGAGTCAACAATAACGTTCTTAGTTTAAATCAAATCTACAATTAAAATACAAAATTTAAATTTCCAATTAAGATTGCAATGCACAAAACCCACAATTAAAATTCCCAATTAAGACAAAATCAGAGGTCAGGAGTTGGCCAAGTCCATACCTGCCCTTCCAAACCAAGTGCAGCACCAGACACAAGAGGCTGCAGGCAGAGGTTGCAATCCATAAATACTTAAAAGCAAAATAAATGGAACAAAATATAACCCGCCCACCTCTGAAGAAAAAAATCTACATAGCCTTCCAGAAAAAGTAGAGACAAATTACCTTTCCTAACACCACACAGCAGTCACTGATTAGGTAACGGCTAGGAGCATTGTCTGTTGCATCTACTATTATATCATATCTTTGAGAATTCACCAGTCATGGAAATCATCTATATTAACAGCACAATACAAAACTGGGAAAAAGATACATCTACTATAGCATGCATATTAAGAAAGGTAACAATTTAAATTCACAAAATAATGGATACTGGCTCAATATTTGCAATGCATTGGAAGTGCGCAAAGCTTCTTTATATTCCACAATTTTAATAGAGGAGTTGATCCTGCAAAACAAAGAAATACAAGGAGGTATTAATCAAACAAGCAAGCTAACTAATCAAATGGAAACTTTGATGATATTACCAGGGCATGATGACCTTTGGAAAACATGAAAGAAACTACATACAATGCTAACTAAGCATCGACAAAGAAATTAAGATTAGTAACTTACGATCGACAAGCAGAAGCGGCTGATTCTACTTTTGGCTTACCAATATACTCTTCAGTGTGAATGATCTATGATTCAAAATGCAGAACAAAAGTTAATTGATTCGTACTAGTTAGTCCCAAAGGAAAATCCCAAAAAGGAAGTATGATGAAAAATACTGTGTAAATCTTTCCTCTCTCTACATATATAAAAAAGTGTTGGGAAAGACATATACCATACCTGCCTGTGCATGTTATTGAGCTCAACCACATCATTATCAACAATACCCAAACAACCTACGAGTAAAACCCATAAAAAAGTGATTGCTCAATCCAACCGATGCAAATTGGGATAAAATGTTCAATTACCATGTACAACTCATTAATTTTTGGAACTCATTTCATATTGTGACTAATTAAGATATTCTATATGTCCAAAGACAGACAAAAACAATGGGAAATATAAAACATGGCCATTCATAGTATAAAAATTTAATATACAAAAACGATTGAATATTATGTTTAAAGTGAGGTAAATTAAGACTACAATTTAAATGAGATGAGATGACTCAACTATAAACCATAAGTCAATTAGGGACAATACATAAGACATGGATAAAATGGTAGAACACACTTTACATCTATACCCAAAAGGATCAAAAATGCATCAATACAATAATAATTGTGAATAACCTTATTAAACAAAAGATATCCAGGTGAACATATTATTAAACTAGCACACCAATAATCCCCCATTTAATAAAAAAATACATCAATGGTCTATTAAAAAAAACAACTCAATTTATAAAAATATCTTTATGAAAATATTTATTATTTTATGTCTTCTCTCATTTTTTTTCATTTTTGTCATATTTGGTTGGTAGGAATGGAATGAAAATGGAATTGATTCTTTACAATTTTATGTTTGATTGTACTATAAATTATGAATGAAATGGAATCAATTCCTCAAAGAGAAGGAATAAGGATTCCATCCTCTCACTTAGGAAGAAATCATGATTTCATTCACTTACTAATTTTAGTTCCAATTTTACCCTAACCCACAAATATAACCTTAAACCCCAAACCTCAAAACCTTAAGCTCTATTTAGAAAATATTACTTTTAACCCTAAACCCTAACACACAAATATAACCCTAAATCCTAAATCCTAAATCTTAACCTAAATTCCAAACCCTTAAACCCACAAATATAACCCTACACCTTAGCCTAAAACCCCAAAATCTCAACTCAAATCCTAAATCCTATATGCTATACCTTAAATCTTAATTAGAAAAATAATAATTTTAATAATATATTTTATTTTTAAGTAATAATTATTTAGAATTTTATCGAATATAGAGATATTAAGTTAATATACAATATTTTTTATTTCATTACAATTGTAAACTAAATACTGTAATACTGATTTCTTCTTTGATTCCAATAATCAAACCAAACAATGTAATAATAATATTGTTTCATTTCTATTCAATTCTATTCTCATTCACATTTTTTTCCATTTTGTAAACTAAACGTCATCTTTAATACCAAAACATATCATACCACCCTAGCAATCAATGTTAACCTCCACCATCCTCTTTGTTCTACCATTAATACCGCTTTATTCTTTTGCGACCAACCAATTTTCACTATTAGTCGCATAATAATCCAAAGCTACATTTTTTTCCAAAACTAGAGTTAAGTTATCACCAACTCATTTGATGCACCCATATCTACCCTTGATTGTCACTACTATTAGCTCATTTCCTTTTATCTCGATGACCCCTTCATCTTTACTGACCACCTTATATTCCATCAAACTTAAGGTGAAACATGACTTTGATTGAACACAAGGTAGTCAAAAAATGATAAAGGGATCAAGAAAATCAGAGAAAATGGGGATAACATAGTGGTATTCAAGGGTAAAAATGGTGCTTCAAATAAGTTAGTGGTTGCCTAACTTTAGATTTGAATAAAAATTGAATTGTTAGATTGTTCTGTAGCAAACAACAAAGAAGACGATGGAGTAGACATGGTTGCTAGGGTGGTATAGGTTATTTTTATAATGAAATGGACGAAAAAAATATGAGAGATGACATCAAATAATAAATATTTCATTCCTTCTAAAATAAACCATTGTTGTAATTTTTGTTACATGGAAATACTATTAGCGAACTAAATTTATAACATGAATCCAAATAGGTAATTTTTTAATAAGGCTACCGAACCACATAACATCGGAAGGGGTTCACAGCTCCATTAAATCATAAGTGTGAGAACTCTTACCGACACCACAAGCCGCTAGATATAGCAGTGCAGGAGAACCTAACCCGCCAGCTCCAACAATTAAAATAGAGGACTTCAAAAGATTCGATTGCCCTACAATCAAATTCAAAATAACCTCAGCAATTTTACACAAAGTTCAATTTTTTGCTGAAATATTAACCTCTTTACATTGGTATTTGGTACATTACTGAAGAGAAGTAAGCTGTTGTGAGCGTGACAATATCTGTAATTTCTCGATATCCATACACATTGTGACCATGAAAATATTGAATATCAGTTAATAATATAGATATTGCTGTAATATTATCATTAAAATATCAAATAATATCTTTTATGATTATTTTTTTAAAATTTAAATTTAAATATCTTTGTTTAATTGTTTTAGATCATTTGGTTTTAGAGATTTTTATTTTGTCAATAAAGTTTATTTAAACATAAATATTAACACAATTGTATATATTTTTAATTATCAATTTAAATAATTATTTAAAATATTTTAACTATTTATTCTATAACTTTTATATTTATTAAAATAAATATGAAACAAACAAATATATATATATATATATATATATATATATATATAAGACAATTAGTTTAAAAAATAAGTAATCGTTTTAATATTTTTGAAGATTTATTAAAGTTTAGGTAACTTTAAGATATAATTTTCTATGAATTTTTTTTCAATGTTTCTGTGCCAATATCCGTAAAATCTAAATCTCCATAATTTAAGCGAAATCGATATTCCAAACCTTGATAGTTAGTGATATTGGCATGTATAGATAAAAGATAAGTAAAGTAAAAACCTTGAACTCCAAAAGAAGGAAGCAATAGTTGTCGGCTGTAGCGGTAAATCATGTCGGGCGATAAACCATGAGCAGAACACGATTCAATGACTGGTATTGGATGACAGTAGCTATTTAAAACAGCATCGTTAACGCCATTAATGTTGATGTCACGTAGCTGAGCTTCAAGAGCTGAGATTTGTTTATCGATGTCACTCCTAGTTACCTTAAGATTTTCAAGTTCACGAAGAATCCGAGAGGCTTCTCCACCGTTGGACTCCATGCACTCGCACACGAAGAAGAAAAATTGACTAATTGACTTGGAGATGTGAGCGAGATAGCGTCCTTTACCGAGAGACGTCCAGAAGAACCCTAGGCAAAACGACATCGTTGAATAAAATTTCATTTTTAGTCCCTAATAAAAATATATACTTATTTTTTTATAATATAAATAAATTTATATTTTTTTAATAAAAATAAATATTATTTTTAGTTAATGAATTAAAAAAATAATTTAAAAATCGTTTTCGCTGAATAATTACTAAAACAATATAAATACCGTTTTCGCTGAATAATTACTAATTTCTCTGTTTTTATGGCTTATTTATCACTGTTATCGTTTCATTTTTAACAAATCATTTTTAATAATTTATTTAATTATTTGATTTAATTTTTTTAATTTTAATAATTATTTATTAAATTTAAATTTTAAATATAATAGATGATTTATTAATATTTATATTTATTTATCTCTCCATTTCTCCCTAACTTATTTTCTTCAAAATAATATTCCTAACTTATTAAAATATTAAAATCTAATTTTTATATTTTAATTCAATTATTTATTTCACAAAAATCACACAATTATTAGATGCAAACTTCTTTAAATTTAATAAACTAAGTCTAATATTTTGATTTTGATTTTTTTAAAATATTAAAATAATTTCATTAGTAGATAAAGAGTCATGCAAATACAATTATATATTGAAATAAATAACAATAATAATATCTGAATTTTTTTAATTATTAATAAAGTACTGTTAAAATTAATTGTCATGTAATTAAAAACGATTAAATATTTAATTATAAAATTTTATTAAAGAACCAAACACAAAAATATTAAAATCTGATCACACCAATAACTTATTTAGACAAAATAAAAAAAAATCAGTTCGAGTCATATCATTTGAATCTTTAATTAATTATTAATAGCAATTCTTGGTAATATAAAATAAGTAAAAATAATAATATGTAGTTCATATTTCTTGTTCCATTGTTGCTAGGAATATGTTTAAAAAATTATTTTCTAAAAAAAAGGTTAAAAATATAATAATATCCTGTTCGGCATAACTATTGAAAAACAAATATAATATATTTTATTAATTTTTCAAAAATATCCTTCATTTCATGCAAAATAAATAATATATTTTTAGACTTTTTTTGTAAAAATCCCCTTCTGTCTTATTTATTTAGGTAAAGGAATGGTTCTTATTCTTATTTAGAGAATAATACAAATTTATTCTCACAAAAATTTTGATATTTCTATGAAATTGCTAACAAACTAAGAAAAATAAATAATTATTTCATTTATCTATTACCACAAATTGTAAACCAAAAATATTTTAATAATTATATAAGTGTACGCATATAGTGTTGTACCTTTTTTTTTATTATCTTGAATCTGGATAAACTTAATGGATCAAAAAGTACATAATTTTTTCTATCTATATATAAATGGATGAAATTTGAATTAAATTTAAATATTTAATATTTAAAATTAATCCGATATAATTTAAATCTAAAATTTAAATTTTTTGAATTAAATATTATGGTATATAATTTAAAACTCATATATATATTATTATCATAAACAATTATAATATACATAATATTTTAATTTTAATTCGATGAATTTTAATAAAATTTATTATTTAAAATTATTACTAAGAAATCACAAAAATATATAATTAAAAATGATAATTTAATGTTATCGTAATATATATAATATTTAAACATAACATGTTATTAAAAAATATTTTTTTAAGATATTTTGTTTTATATATTTAATAATTAAGATATTAACTAAGAAGATTTTAAAAAAATGCTAAGTTAATTGAAATATCCTTGTGTATGTATTGAGAACCTTAAACTATAACTATTTATTTGAAAAATTCTTTTTATTTGTGAAAAATATAAGGTAAATATAAAGTTAATTTTTTATACAATGCTTGGTTAAATATAAACAAATAGCATATATGATTTATACATATTTATATTTTTTAATAAACATATATCTAATTAATTTTTTTAATTTAAAAAAAGTTAAATATATTTTTTCCTTATAGAAGTTTATTTTACTTGTAATTTATTACTTTTAAGTCTTTTAAGGTTAATTTAATATTTTATGTATTCAATTAGATATAAATTAGATATTTTGATTAATACTTATATTAAATTTAAACGAAATAAATTATAAAATTTTAACGGAAGACTAATCCTTCTTATCCAATTCGATAAAAGATTCCTAACTCCTAAATTAAATCTATTGAAGTAATTTAACTTATCAAGATTTTATATTTTATGACTATATTAATTAAAAATATCAAATTAATATAAAAATGGTAACATAAAGTATATAATTGATAAATATATATATATATATATATAAAATAATAAATTGAAAATAAGTGAAAACTTATGGTAGAAAATAAAATGTTAACCTTAAAAAATATTTCCTATTTTTAACTTATTTTTTCGATAAAATTTTAATAAAAAATATATTATTTAATTTGTGATTATAGATATTATACAATAAAAAATTTGTTAAAATTTTATGGAAACTTTTGTTTAAGTTTGAATGAAAAAGATTTCTTAAAAAATTTGAATAATTTTTAATTAAATATTAACTTTTATGTATATACTTATTGAAAAGTATAATTATTATGTGATATTTGTGTAATTATATTATATTTAATTAAAATTAGATGAAAAGTTAATTTTGTTTTTAACTATTACATATTTTACAAAGAATTTGACTTAAATGATAATCTTTTTTGTAAAAGACTAATTAAAAACACATTTTTAAATTAAAATTTACTAAATAATATATTTGAAATAAATAAATTATCATATCGGTACTTCTCTTCAATTCTAAGTATTTCATTTTGTTTATGACTTAAAATATATATAGATTCACACATATTTATTTAAAGAAAAGTACGAATAATTAAGACAAATGATCGTTAAAATTTGTTATCTTTAATAAAAATATATTTTAGATTCGTATCTATTAAGTAAAGCAGTACAAATCTATTATATTTATAAAAAGAGTCACATAAATCCATTTTGTAAATTAATTGATTTATATTGTCATAATTTAAAAATAAACAAATAGAAGATCACAAGTTCATTTGTATCAATTCAAATCTATTATTTTATAAAATAGATTTTTACGATCATTCTTATAAAGGTAAAGTGTTGACTTGTCCTAACATACTTAATAAGTAAGGATTAAAATACACTTTTATTAAATGTAACATAATTGAAATACCTTTTTACTAATAGATAAATAATGAAAGAGAGACATAATATGAGAGCTATAAATGTAAACACAACGAGATATTTTATAATTTTTTTAATTTCATATATATTTAGATCTAGCATGATCATTTATTCATCTAATTTTGATTTATGATTACGTTAGACATGTTTTGATATATTTGTCAAATTTTTACCACTAAATCTTATGATATTATGATTTAAAAGTTTGTTGCGTTCAAAAGTTAAAAAATTCAAGTTATCAAAGATTCAAAAATAAAATTTTATTATCATATTGTTAATTATAAGAGCCCGTTAATAATTTAATATATTTTTTATTTTTAAATTTAAATATTATTAATGTAATTTTATATTGAATAAATGAAACTTATTTTCAATAAAAAATAAATCTTCGTTTAATGAAACCCAAATCAAACAAACAAAATCAATTATGAGATATACAATATGGTATCATCAAGGCTCATCGTTTTAATTCGTGGCTCCTGATAGTTCATAACTGATATACTTTATATGCTCAATGTTCTAGGTGATGAAACATGGTGATCGTCATTCCCAACCATTAAGTTTTTTTTTTTTTGTGTCCAAAAACAATAATACAAAGGTAATAATAATATAGAGCACATTATTACATCAAAATTACTTATGTAAATAAAATTTTGGTCATTGATTAGTATTTATCAAAATATAAAAAATCATTACGTTTATAATACATAAATTTGTTAGGTGTAGTAACAGTATTCTCAAATATTTTTATAATATATACTACATAGTTAACTCATTTTCTAAGAATTTAAATTTTTAGTAAAAATTAATTTTGACCTCTCCTCTAAAGTATAGATTTTGGATCGAAAACAACAAAATAGAACTCATTTTAGAATATGTTAAAAAAAACGATAAAAAAATGTTAAAATTATTCAAATATAATATCGTCGTATATTAATTTTTTAAAATATTTTTACTATTACTATTTTATCACGAGTGTTTCTATGTATTAGTGAGGAAGTAATACTCTTACGTGTTGATATAAATCTAAATGGTATAGGTTTTAGAAAGTAAAAAGAAAACATAAATTTATTATTTTTATAAAAAAATAACAAAAAATTATTTTAAAAAAAATTATCAAACACACCCAAGACATGCATGCTTCATATGTTCCTTATAACTCTTTCATTTTTATTTTCTTTTACCAAAAGGGGCAATTTTGATCTGCTTTTTATTTCTTCAGGGGGATAGTCCATAAGTATCATGTAACTAATACCTCCTTCAAACCATCCACCTTATCCAAACCCTTATCATCAGCAATCATCCTTTACAATGCCATCAAGTTAATTAATTAATTAATTATTTATTTATTTTATTTGAAATTAGGACCTGTTTGGATATATATTGATGTTATAATTAATTTCAGGGGCATAGCAGCCAAACAAGCAAGAAGGGACAAGATGAAAGGGAAGAAATTATAAGATAGAGCGCCATCAACAACAGCTAAAGTGTCGAGTAAGGTTGCTGAAGATAATAAGTCAATCCATTTACAATTTGTATAGATTAAACAAATAGTTTGAATTCTCAAAGTGATACATTTTCGAAGAGTTATACATTCTTATTACTGATAAACAATTATTACAATATCGAATAATCCCGTCATATATTTAATCCTACACAGATATGTTTATAAATGAGATAATTGTCTCTTCAATACGAATTCATCCTTTTTTAGAATTCGTTTGAATCTCTAAGTTTTTTGTTTGATATGCGTTATCTATAAATGATATGTTTTTAAAAATAAAATCATATGATTTTTTTTATTCTAATAGACTTTACTTTAATGTACACACAATAACCACCAAATAATTTATTAAAATTACTTGACTATATTTATCTTGATCTCTCTCTTTTTTTCCTTCATGTTTTTTTTTTTTTGCATTTTACAGGGTATTGCATACTATCTCAAAGATAGTAAGTATTTTCTTTGTTATTAAGAAAAGTCTTTTCTAAGTATTCAATGTTAACTTATATACATATAATTTTTTTTTTGCTAAAGAATAAGTTATATATGATTTTCTTTAAGCTTTAAATCAGGAGATCTGGTAGAAATTTAAAGAATCTATAAAATTTTGGTATAGAATTTTATAAGCATATATATATAAATTTCTAAATATATTTAGAAATTCGTTGATTTTAATTAAAAATTACCATCTTGTGTCTTGATATATAAGGTTCGATTGATGAAGCTAGCTAGTGTCAAGAAATCAACAATATTAAATTACAATACAAAACTAGAAGTAAATAATGCCATAATATAATTCCATCACAATAACAAAAACAAATACCTCAAGTCCTTTATAACGTTTAGCGAATAAAACATTCCCAACGCCCCCATTGATGCTCAGTTCAAAGAATAGTACTTAAAGTCCTCAATACATGATATGATTATAATTATATGTATAAAACTAACTACAATCATCCACCAGTAGACATAACCATAGCATCAATTTCACCATTATCTTCCATTTCTAGCTGCTGCAACAACAACAACAACAGAAAAAAAAAATCAATTAGAAATAAAAAATATAAACACTTAATATATATGAAAAAAAGATAAAACAAGTTTATTAATTTAAACGAAAGTATATTTTAATCCAATAATTATTAAGTAATTAAAACAACCACATTTTTACAATGTTAATTTTATATCGAAAAACATTACCATCACAAAGCAAAACTACCAAATTTTACACAAAATAAAACGATATTTCCAGCTCGCAATTAGTAATCAAGAGTTGGAACTTTAAAAAGAAAGAAAAAAAAATTTGTAGTCAAGAGTTCTAAAGTGAAGTCAGAAAAACAGAGAGTTGTATAATTAAAGACCTGGTCTTTAACATTAAGATGAATACGACTTGATACTGATGATGATGGACTTGTTATGTTTGCCTTTTTATCTTCCTCTACCTTTATTGTTTTCCCATACATTTTGCTTAGGAGGGTCACACCAGGTTCCAAGAGGGAAGTCTAAAACTTAAAAACTGGATATGTGGATTTCACTTCTTTATTAGCATTTGGATTTCACTTCTTTTATTTTAAATGTTAATATCAAATAAATTCTAACGTATAGTTAAATAATTTTAAAAAATAATAAAATTAATTAATTATCAAATCATAATTAATATAAATGTAAATTTAATACAAACTTATAAACCCTAATATTATTCTTATAATATTTAAGAGTATTATTCATTATTTTTGAGTGTATTCTTTATTAATTATATTATTATATCTTTTTTTATTTTTTTTTGTTAAGTATTTATTTAAATTTTTTTACAATAACTTTAAATTTTATTCAATTGAAATATCTCGTCATAATGTAAATAATTTTTTTTTTTGTAATATTTATCTACATTTAATATTCTATTAAAGTTTTTCGTATCAATTATCGAGAAAAAAAAAATCGTATTCAAATTTACCACGCAGTCCAACACGCTTTTGTATTGCTATCTTGCAATTGGACTACCATCCATCCAAGAAAGGAAAGGGAGTGAGAACCGACAACCTAACGGACCCACCTATTCGCATTTAGGATAAGGTTAAATCTAAAAAATCCTATTAAATTTATATTATATTATTTTTTATTTTATTTATATTATTATATTAATTTCATGATAGATAGTAATATGTACAAAATATAAATTAATTATATCAATAATAATTTATTAAGTAATTTTGTTGAATAATAATTATACTAAAATATAATTAATATAAATAATAAAGTTGATATTTCATATTTTTTATTATAATAATAAAAAAACTATTACTCTAATTTACGGTGATAGTATTAACATAACTCAAATTTATTAATTATCATTATATTTAAAATATATGATTAATAATAAATATAAAACGAATATTTTATACCTTTTTAATATTAAGCTTAAACAATCTTCACTATATTTAAAGTCCAAATGCCAAGAAAATTTAGACAATAAGATAATGGGACTAGATTGTCCATACAAGTTAAGTTAACCCACCATATACATAAATTATGAACAACGGTATTGAAAACTATGAGTGCAAAAAAATTCCACGTTCTTATTCCTACTCAAACTCAAACAAAAATGAATACTGCTCTAATGATGAAGCCCAACTCAGATATATGTACTGCTCTAATAATAACTATCTTATTTAGTTTGTTTTAAACTTAAATTATAAAATTATATTTGTTGATTTTTTATTATTATTTTAAATTTTTTTTATATTTTTAAAAAATATAAAAAATATTAATTTAAATAAATATTATTTTATTAAATTATTTATTAATTTTATTCAATAAATTATATAAATTATCATTACATAATATATAAAATAATTATACTATAATTTAATATAAAAAATTGATACTTTAAAATAATAAATATTATTGCTAAAATAAATTGTTTATTTTTAAAATAAAAATAGAGTTAATATAATACAATTATACAGAACATTTTCTCCTTTCCATCTTTTTTTTTCCCCAAATATTCCTTCTCGCAATTCGAAAAATAAAAAAAAAGAAAGGAAAAAAAAGAAAGAAAGAAGGAAGAAAAAGATGTGATGGTACCATCCACTTCAAGTACCCATGCTCTGCCCCAATCCATGTCCTTCCCTGCTCTCTTCTACCAAATTTCATTTCATTTTTTCTCTAATTGTTCAACATCCATTTGATGATTATCAGACCCTGACCAAATTGATCGGCGGTGCTAATTGCAACGTCGTCGTTTAGTTTCTTTCTCCTTTCCCGGCGTTGAAATCATGAGGCCAGAAAGAGTAGCAGCCAATAGACGGGTTCTTACCGCGACCGAGCTGCCGGTTGATCCCATTAACGGGTCGGGTTCAAAGAATGTTATAGTCAAAGAAGTTAGGTACAGAGGCGTGAGGAAGAGACCGTGGGGTAGATTCGCCGCCGAGATTAGGGACCCTTGGAAAAAGACTCGCGTTTGGCTCGGTACCTTTGACTCAGCCGAAGCCGCTGCTCGAGCCTACGACACTGCGGCATGGAACCTCCGTGGGCCTAAGGCTAAGACCAATTTTCCCCTTCCCTCGCTGTCCCCGCCTTTTTGTTACCGAAACCCTAACGATCCGTTCTCTGATCACCGGTTATATGGGTCTGGCGGGTTAGATGATCAATATGTTCACCCTCAGAGACCGGCATCGAGCAGTTTGAGTAGTACTGTAGAGGCGTTTAGCGGGTCCAGACCTGCTACGACGGCGACGATTGTTAAGCCGGCTGTGTCGTCGAATAGGAGGTCACAGAGAGTTCCGCCGCCGATTGCTTCTGACGATTTTCGAAGCGATTGCGACTCGTCGTCATCGATTATTGAAGATGACGGTGGAGATATAGCATCATCTCTCTGCAGGAAGCCTCCTTTGGCTTTCGATCTCAATTTCCCACCGTTGGATGTGGTGGAAACTGTCGCCGGAGGTTACGATTTACACTGTACGGCTCTTTGCCTCTGATTATTTACGTAGCGATCACGATGACGGTCAATGATTCTATCTCTCTATCTCTTTTATGTTGATTTTGGTATTCTACGATTCTCATTTTCTTATATTGCGGAAGCAAAAAAAGATTGTCAATTTATATTTTGTGAGACTACGACAATATGAACTCATGAGGAGAAATTACTGAAAGAGAAGGAACTTCAGATTCAGTAGGAAATTGATGATGTTATATCTTGTTTTCCCTAGTATTATGAACTATAGGATTTATGATATTTATATATGAAGCTTCTTCAAAAATGTAGTACTGCAACAACATTCGTGTACAAGGAAAAGAAAAGAATTAACTACTAGTATCTCAATGAAGATTATCATCTATGCCATATTTCTTTAGTGGTTTACTATATGGTCATTTTCTACATATCTATCTATCATTCTTGGTTGAATTATTCCATTGCTTCTTTTCTGTTGTTTATCAAGTGGCGTGGCACCCTTCTTTCAATATTGATAGAATCACACAAATTTACAGGCTGGGTATATTTAGACTACCTTTATTATTGTATTAGTACTCTTTTTGACCCTTATTTTTAAGTGTTATCTTTAAAATAGGGTTATTGGTATCCATTTTGATAAATTTAACAGTAATGGTATCTCTGAACTATCATAATTTATTGAGATTATTGTTAAAATTGATCAAAATATGTACCAATAACTTAAATATGGGTATTTTATGGTACCAATTGAGAATAAGGGTAAAAAAATAAGAACAAGGATACTTTAAAGTATCAGTTCTCCAAAATTTCACCAACATCATTCATTTTGTGACATGGGTCGGTATTATCTAGGAAAGTGATTTTTTTTCCTTCAATTATGAAAATAATTTGAACTTATCACACGATGAAATAAGATGTGTGGATGCAAAATTGATTAGCATTTCCCATAAAGCCTGAGGTTTCTTTAAGCGGTTATGTTTTCTCAGGGATTCTAGGTGCAATACTTGTCTTGAAAATTGTTATTCATTGCGTTAAAGCTAAGGATATTATTATGGGGAGTAAATACCAGCTCAAATGTTGCTTCCTTTTTACCTTCCTGATATTCCCCATACAGGCTACGAAGTGCAATTCGTTTACTCTTCTTTGATATGCTTATCTCCAGTGCTGTGAAAATTATGTTGCTTGTGTTTCAGAATTGGAGTGCTCTCTTAAGTTGAGGAATCGGATTTAGATAATTGATATATAAAAGTAATATTGATTTTTCTCCCAATAACTTAACCTTTTCTTCTTAAAAACTTTTAGTATGGTATCAGAACTGGAAGCTATGTTCAAGGTTCAACAACAGCACTTGTTGAATTGCAAGTATTTTGTGGATAGGTTGTACAAAGTTTACATTTGTGAGGGAGTAATATATATAAAAAAATAATATTTATCGTTCTCTTAATAAATGAAATTTTTTTGAGAATTAGTTTCTCAATAACTTTTAAAAACATTCTATATCTAAATTCTAAAAACATTCTATATCTAAATTTTGGGTTGCTATGTTTTGGACTCTATTTAAACATTAGAGAACTCGTTTCCCTTTCTCTCGACACATGATTTACCAAATCATGTGGTAAATGTGATTTGGTAAATCATGAGGGTACTGTGTCGTTTATATTATACTCCATTGTCATGGTTTTGACTTGTTTTAGGTATTTGGGTAGCTATTTCTAAAGTAATATTTTTATTTTTAGTGACTTTAAAACATTAAATTATTAGTTAAAATATATGATTGTTTTTAAATTAAGGTTTTATGCTTTGACATTAAATTTTTTATTATCTATTTTGTTGGAGCAGTTTGATCCTTCATGCAATTCTATTCAAATAGAAAACTAAGGTGAATATTTATACAGCAAATCTTTGGATTAGATCTGTCTACGTTGTTTTCTGAATTCTGATTCATAGAAGAGCCTGCTTGAGGCATCCTTCTTGTGAATTGGATTTAAAACTTATTTCATATTTCAATCTGATCTATTCCATTCTACTAGTTTTACTGTGATTATTTATAAAGATGGGGCATTATTTTTTCTAAGCTTTTTTTTTTCAAAGTTAATTACAGTTGGTTTGGAATTTATATATATTTAGGTTTGATCACTTTTGCTTCACGAACTTTTTGTTAGATGCTACATTCTGTTCCATTTATTTTTTTCTTCATAGTAATATTACACAATATTACAATTGATTTGCAAGGTGATTTATTAAAGAAGCTGTGTCTTAATGTACGTCAATTCAACCATTTATAAGTTAAATAATACAAGTTAGCCCTAACTTATGCCAAATAGTCTCTTTCACAATATTCCAGTTCAGAAACAAAACCAACAAATATATCAAAACAAAAATACCCAATCAGCAAAATGAACGACAGAGAGAGCTAAAATAAAATGTATTTTTAAGAAATTTTATAGTACATATATTCTCCACAGTGCATCATTTGGGAGGAAAAAAACAAATGTAAAGATAACAAAATGATTCATGAAGCACATTTGTTTACTACACTGGTAAATATATGTGGGACTGGGGACAAGTCTTATTTTGAGGTATAGTAATCTAAAAATTAGAGTAAATAAACATATCTGTAAATAAACACTACTAAAAATCACAAGCTTGTAACTATTTTAAATTAAAAAAAGAAATATGATTCATGATCACATATGCATTTTATTTGGATCAATGAAGTCGTGCTGTCGCATATAAGATGATAAAAAGTTTATGAATATAAAAGTTTGCACCCTAAGCTAACCATACCCAATATGAAATCCATTTAGGTATGTAGAATTTTTCTCTTCTCTTTTTTAAAAAATAATAAAAATAACATTATTAAAAATAGTAAAACAAAAATAATATTTTTTATATTTAATTAATATATTTTTATTATTAAAAAAATCTAACATATCATTTATAAATTCTTTTGAATTGTATAGACTTTATATGTATATTTAGATTTCAACTATGTGAAATTTAACAGTTTGATGTTATTATAATATAATTTTTTGAGTTATTATTCATTTTATTTTATTTCTAATTTTTTTTCTTTCTATCTATAGATTTGTACCTTAAAACTGCAAAACAGGTTCTTCTAATGACAACCCATTTATTTCCAGGTTCCTTTTTCTCAGGAAACTCACAGAATTGTAGAAAATTCATTGACCACTTTGTCTCTTTCATTACTTGCCAAAAAAGATGGAAGACAATTACAATAATAATAGAGAGTCATTGATAAACCGAAATCAAAAGAAAGAAAACAAGTTCTTGCGGTGCGTTTCACATGTCCAAGATGAGTTACGCAGCTTTAGATCGTTTTTGCGATTGTTATGTGTTGATCAATCTAATACATGGACATCGATTCTTTCTTGGTCGATGTTCATTCTCTTTGCGATTGTCGTCCCAGCCACTTCTCATTTCATATTGGCCTGTGAAACTTGTGATACCAAGCATAAGAGACCCTATGATGGTGTTGTGCAATTGTCTTTGAGTAGCGTTTCAACGTTGTCGTTTTTGTGCCTTTCTAATTTTGTTAGGAAGTATGGGCTTCGTAGATTCTTGTTCTTTGATAAGCTCTGCCATGTTAGCGAGACCGTTAGGAAGGGTTATACAAATCAGCTCCATGTGAGTTCTCTATAGTCTCTATTTCATTTTTCTGACTGCTTTTGCTTTTTGATTATGGAAATTATTACTCCAAATCCTCCAAGGTTTTCTACAACTAAAAACACACTGTTGGATTGGTGTTTGAAAATTAGAGTATTACATTTTTTTTAAATAGAATTATTCTATTGGCTACTTTTCTATTAGAATATATCCTAAATTTCTTAACAAAATACTTTCTTTTATGGATCAATTTAGGCATATTACTTTCAATTATATGATATCCTGTTAATATTTGAAAATAATTAAAATTAATTAAATAATATTTTTTTAATTTTTTTTATATCATGTCTCATTTAAATATATAAATACATGATTGATAATAGAATATTTTTACATATCACAATTGACGTGACATTTTATTATTAGATATTGATATGTAAATCCAATTATAATTACAAATAATATTATTTTATATTGTTTATTATTTATCGTAAATTTGTTATAAAATTTTCTTCGATGATATATAAATTAAGATATGATAACTATTTTACTTATAAAAACTATAAAATTGTGAGAATAAAAAATAAAAAAATTGTTATTTTTTAAATTTACTGTAATATTTTATTGTTTCAAAAAATAGAAAGTTATTTGTAATTAAAATCATCATCATTATTGTTATTTGGGAATGAGATTCTTTGCTCGTCATATTTATAGCTTACCTTATTAATTTAAGGGCTAATAATGAAGCAACTTATACATCTTATTTTTGGTTTATCATTTATGTGTAATTAATCGTTGTAAAATATATAAACACAATGTCAACTTTTTAGACTCGGTGGAGAAATACATATTGTTTTTTTTTATTATTAAAAACTTCAAATTTATTAAATGTTTTAGATATAAAAATAGACTGTTGAGATTCAAAATCAATTAACAATATTTTACTATAAATTATTATTTTCTATTAATAACTTTAAATTTATCAAATGTTTGAGATATAAAAATATACTGTTAAGATTCAAAATCTAAGTGATGATATTTCATTGCAAATTTTGATGTCAAACTAATTCGGATTGGAATTTTAGTCTCTTAACACAGGCATCGATGTATTCATACAATTTGGCAGAAGAATACTCATTTCATGGAATCAAGAGCTCTAAGTTGTTAAAATTCTCGAATAATATCTTAAAACAAGGAATCTTATTCAAAAAATCTTACAGATAAAAAAAACTAATAATTAATCATAAAATTTCATGGTTTAATTCCGATACAATAAATTTGGTAAAAAAAAAATAAAAAATTATAATTACTCTATAGTTTTTTTGTAGCTAGAAGTCCCATCAATCTTAATTTCGCATAATACAAAGTTTTAAAGCATTTCATTCAATTATAGTTTATATTTTTGAACCGACATAGCTATATGAATATAATTGCAGGCATCATTGAAAATTTTATCAATTTTTGTATTTCCATGCTTGGCTGCGGAGAGTGCATACAAGATATGGTGGTACGCGTCAGGAGCTTCACAAATACCATTTTTGGGCAATGTTGTGGTGAGTGACACAGTTGCATGCATCATGGAGATCTTCTCATGGCTCTACCGTACCACTCTGATCTTCCTTGTGTGTGTTCTCTTCCGTCTGATCTGCTACCTTCAGATCCTACGGCTACTTGATTTTGCCACAGTTTTTGATCAAGTGGATTCTGATGTGGAGTCCGTTCTTTCAGAGCATCTCAAGATCAGAAAGCACTTGAGGATCATAAGCCACAGATTCAGGGTATTCATATTGTGGTTTTTGATATTAGTTACCGGGACCCAGTTTGCTTCATTGTTTATGATAACCAAGCCCAGTGCTGAAACGAATTTATACAAAACTGGTGAACTTGCGGTATGCTTCTTATTTTACACAAACATTTACTCATCCAACTAGCATAGATATTGTCAAAATATTGTATTTCTCTGATAATTATCATTATATTTTATTATTATTTCGCTGCTTCTATACACACAGATATACGTATACGTTAAAACTTAAAATTAAACAATAACCATAATTCCCAGATATCCACGTTTTACTTTGATCCACTACCATTATCAGATGCCTCCATGTTTTACTCCATTGAGTTATTGGTGTCTACCACAACAACACACACCAACACTCCTCCTCAAGTCGCTGCATATACGCTCTTATGCCCAACTTGTCAAGTCAGAGTTGCAGTTCCTGCATAATGCATTTTCAGGAAAGATATCGCCCAATTGATCTTCCTCGATTTAACAAATGGGCTTAATAATCTTTTCTTCAAGATTCTCGTTTGACGAAAGTTCCATCCACTTCAACGTGCCAGTGCGATCACGTTGAATCGATTGGAAGCGATGGCACGGCCGCTTTGTTATCACAAAATAAGTTCATTTCGGAGTTGTGAGCAACACCATTCTCGCCAAGGTTTTTCAACCAAAGCGAGCTCACATATTCCTCGACCATTCCTCGAAATTCATCTTCAAAGACCTCGATAAAGGCAATCACACATTTTTCGCTTCTCCATGTAACAAGATTGCCCCCCACGAAAGTAAAAGTACTATAGAGATTTCCTATCCTTCATATTCCCGCCCGCTCCGAATCAGATATCCAGGACTTCCAATCGACCATTCTTGGAAAACATAAGTCCTTTCCTGTGGAGAGGATTTTAAGTAACGGCATTCGCACGACCGCATCCATATGGTCTTCACTGGGCGTTGCATAACCGACTCACGACACTCACAAAGATACACAATATCGTCGAGTACGAGATAAATATACGAGTTTACCTACTAACCGTTGATATCTCTCGTTTATCTCGCCGGTACTGGTCCACATATTCTCCGAGTTTATGATTTTGAACCATCGGAATATCGACAGTTTACAATCTAGTAGTCCCCTCAAGTAAGAAGTTCTGTAGTATATTTTCTGGGAAAGACATATGCCTTGTTTTGATCTTGTTACCTCAATACCTAATAAGTATTCGAGCTCCTCCCAAGTTCTTCATTTCAAACTCATTCGACAGCTTGTTCTCAAGCTTACAGATTTCTTCTTTATCATCCCCTCGTAATGATCATGTCGTTCACATAGACTATAAGTGGTTATTATCTTCCCTAATCGATGTTTTAGGAAAAGAGTATGATCGTAGCTTGCTTTGTTGAACCCATATTTCTTCAGCTGAACTCAACCTACCAAACCACGCCGAGGTGATTGTTTTAGTCCATACAATGCCGTTGTAATCTACACGCAGCTGCTTTCCTCGATGTAACAAGATATCCCTAGCGGGATATCCACGTAAATCTCTTCTTCAAGGTCACCATGGCTTAAGGCATTCTTCACGTCAAGTGGTGCAATGCCAATCTAAATTTCGCAAGAGATAACAAACCCTCACAGCTTTTAGTTTAGCCACGCAGGTTTCTTGATAATCTATCCCACAAGCTTTCGTGTATATCCTTTTGCTACAAGCCTCGCCTTGTAACGATCAACTAACCCATCCGCTTTATACTTAATGGAGAAAATCCACTTGCATCCCACCATCTTCCTCCTCGAGGCAACTCGCTTAACACCCACGTGTTATTCTTCTCCGCAATGCCTCAAATTCCTCTTTATACTAGCCCATTTTGGATCGTATAAGGCTTCTTCAATGCTACTCGTAATTCGACACGAGGAGAGTGTTTATGCAAATGCCCCGATAGGTTCCGATAATCTTCGAAAGAGATACATAATTTGCTATCGGATACTGGGTTGTCGTTCTTCTCTTCTAGTATCGATTCGGGCGTTTACCTCGATCGTGTCCTCGAAAGGTAAAACATAACCAACAGGTGTATCTATAGCATTAGTTTGTAGAAGGTGATGGATAGCTTACCTCGTGAGTGTTCTCGCAGAGGATCATCGGGTACTGAGAACGGAGGGTACATCAACCACTTCATCTTTCGTAGATCCAATTACTACTTCACTTCGCTTCGAAGTTCAAGCTCTGCCCAGATACGGCTCCTCCATATTATCGCACGATCCGAGTATGTCGACTAGTGTCTAATATTTCAACATCAAGCCAATTTCGTTTCTTCACCATAACTCTCCTCCCGAAGAGTGTAATCGATACCTACACGGGAAAACATTCGATTCAAGGAAAGTGACATCCATGGTAGTATAATTTCTTTTAGTAATTGGATCATAACATCTGCACTCTTTTTCAGACACACCATACCCCAAGAATACACCTCCTCTCCTAGTACCACGCCCAATGATCTCCTCGCGGTAATATCCCGTAGGCAAAAGCAGTGAATACATCAATACTACACAGCTTAAGGTCCGGGTTGACCTCCTTACGTACATTAGCTTGCTGGCTGACAGTAGTACAAGCAAAGTATTGATAATGATAATCGGCGGAGATAAGTGTCACTGCTCCAGCCTCGTAATCGGATAAGTCGACCCCATTTGCATTGGCAACACCGGCCCGTCTCGCCGGGTTGTACGGGAGATCGTTTGGGTCAAATGTCATGTGATACGTAGCTGCAGTCCGTAATCCAATCTTTTATCACTACGTAGCAGAGATGTGAAATTATTTACTTGAAATACCTCGGATCCCTGTAAGATCTCACTGGGAAGTGCGGATAGCGAGGCATTATTGGTAGCCACACCGGCCGTCCAAGTGGTGTCCCGTTTCTTCCGTGCTTCAAGATCATTCCACCATTCTCGGATACCCACGGAGTTTGAAGCAGTTTTCACGGTGTGTTTGGAGTTTCCGCAATGGCCACATTTCATGCAAGAGATATGTGGATTTCCCCGAGGATTTCTTGCTACCCAAAGAGGTTCCCGTTGCAGTGAGATCGACACAAGTGTCCTCGACTCCCTTTAAAAGCCATAACCCGCTCCCGGTGTCGTATCTACACTGCGATCATGACGGTTCCGCGACCTCTTCCCGACGACGAATCCAGGCTTGTTCCACCGCAGGGAATGGTTTGATTTCAAGCACATCACTCGAGTTTTGTCGAGTCCCACACATCAAGTCCATCGAGGAAGGTATACACTCGATCTTCCCGTACGATGGAGTTGTATTTTTGTATGTCATTTGCACTCCATTGGATTAGACGACGGAAATCAATTTCTCGCCACAACCCTCAAGGCGTCATCAGAGTATTTTTTCAATGGATCCACCCGCTTGTTTTATACGAGTAACTCGACAAATAAGATCATACACTCGGAGACGTGTCTGTCCCATCACAAGGTTGGTAGAAAGCAGAATCCCAAACTTGTTTCGCTACTGGGAATTGAATAAAATTTGCAATCACGAGTGGTCCATCGAATTGATCAACCATCCTTTAACAATGGCATTTTCACGGCCATCTCCCGAATGCAGTGGCCTGCTTTCAACAAGTCGAGGAAAATCCCCATTAATATATCCCGGGCTTGTCTTTGCCGAGATATACATCTCCACCACCTGACCACAAGGCATAGTCGATCCTCCCAACTTGATACTAATTGGCAGGCCGACGTCACTGACAGAAGCCAGGAGGCCGATCTCGAGCTCTAGTGAAAACTTCCATCATTTTCGCCGTCAAATCTTCCAACATGGAATTGGTAGTTAAATCTCTAGATTCCGCCATGAAATCTAAAATTTTTTTACAAAGCAGCTACTATATAAATGACACAAAAAGAAAACCATTATAACCCTAACCCCAATTTGCCGTTCTCTCGCAGCTGCCCCTTTCTTCCTGCGCGATTTCAGCAGATTGGTCGCCGTTAGCTTCCTTCCCAAGTCGCGTTAGCTTCGTTCCTCGGCCCAGCTTCACGCGCTCCTCATAGCTCACCGTCATGCCTCGTAGACCAAGATCTTCTACGCGTTGCTCCAAACCCTAAGAAGTTCTAAACTCGCACCATTTCTTCTCAGCCTAAAAATCTCGCACTCTCTTTCTCTTCTCCTCTTCTTTCTCCTCTTCTCTCGCATTCTTTTCAGAAGGGCGCTCTTCTTCACAATGCCCTCTTATCCTTCGCCTCGTCGAAATGGTAGTTTCAACCACACAAAGACCACCTATTCTCCGTTATACCGTAAACCGCATCAACAGTCACGAGTACTTCTGCTTCCAAGTGTCCGACCTTCTTTCAACCAAGCTCTTCGTTGCGAATCCTCGACTCCTTGTAAGTTGTATGCCGATATTTTTTAAGTGTAACCCGTAATCTTCTATTGAATTTCGAACAAATAAACGTGAAATAACTATCTTGCTTTCATTTCGAGTCGCACATGTTCTGTTTGAAACTAGCTAAAGAGTCGAATATAAACCAGTAGATCGTAACTCAAACAAAGAAAACTCGCAGTACCACAATCAAGAGTCACCAAATCGAAATCGTAAACTAGAAATCGACTAAATCGAAATCGAAATCAACAAATCAACAACTGTAAATTTGCAAATCAAAGAATCAAAAAATGGTAGTTTCGGCCATAAATCAACAGTAGCTCATTAGCAATATCCCCGCTTCGATAACATGTCAAAATATTGTATTTTTGATAATTATCAGTATATTTCATTATTATTTCGTTTTTGTTTCTGCGTACAATACAGATATACGTATACAAAGAAACGAAAATTAAACAATAACCATAATTTCGCATATCCACGTGTTTTATTGATCCATTACCATTATTCAGATGCTTCCATGCTTTACTCCACTGAAGCTTATTAAATACCGCCACAACAATACACACCAACAGATATCACATCTTTATTTGAAAATTTTACAACCGTATAGTATTAAGTACAAAAGAACGTATTAATTTAGCCTAAAAAGATTATATATATAATAATTTATGTCATTTTTGGTAACTTTTATGTTGTATTAGATGTAACATACATTCACACTAAAATCATGAAAATATAAGTTTGGGAAAAATCTCATCTCCCTTAAATGTTGTTGTTGGGATGAATGCAGCTATGCTCCATGACATTAGTAGCAGGGCTTCTCATCTTACTAAGGAGTGCAACTAAAATCACACACAAAGCGCAATCAGTGACACGCCTTGCGACAAAGTGGCACATTTGCGCCACATTAGACTATTTTGAAATAAATAACGTCGACAATGAAACCCCTATTATTCAAGCTGCTAAAAATGCCAACAAAGTGTTTCTCGATCATACGGAAACTGAAGAGGCTGATGATGATACCGAAGATCCAGATGAAGATGAGCTCGACAACACCAACTTAATCCCTGCCTATGCTTACAGTACCATCTCTTTCCAAAAGAGACAAGCTTTAGGTATTTTTTTTTTTGGGTATTTGTTTAAAAGGGACCAAATGTGGTCAAAAACTTACTTAAGGCCCCCACCACAAATTGTTTTTATTAAAAAATAATCGTCAATCATTTGTTTTATTGGCAATAAAGGCTTATTAAAATATCAGTCAAATATTAACATTTTATCAATCATCAATTTAAGAGGCATTTTTAACATATGTCTCTTCTTCTTCTTTTTTTTTTTTTTAAAAAAAACCACTTATAGGCCAAAAGTAAGTTTCACATCGGTTAGCTCCTTTTAATAAGGCAAACACTTATATTGTTTTTCATATAAATTAATTTACACAATTTTTTAACCAATGAAGAGCTTAATTTAATTTTGTGATTAATTTATAACTGGTTTGCAGTGACGTACTTTGAAAACAATAGAGCTGGAATTACAGTGTTCGGATTTACATTGGATAGAACAACACTGCATAGCATTTTTGGTATTGAGATGGCTTTGGTGCTTTGGTTACTCGGAAAGACCATTGGTATTTCTTAAGCTTTAGGGTCCCTATTTTTATTGTATATATTTCCCACGTTCTCATGTTGCTTAGGACCATGGTGATAGAGTTAAAGGGGTTGGGGGAAGAAGGCATCATATTTATTATTTCTTTTATCATCCATGGTTTATCATAATTTCATATTCTCACTTTACTTCTTCTAGTTGTTCATGTATTTTGTTTTTTATTTACTTATACTTGAATTCCATTTGTGTGTTTCATTATCTATGAAATCTAATTAAATAGTAATTAAAAGTTATTTGATATATATTATTGATTTTTTTATATAATTAAAACTCACTTACTCTTAATTGATACTTGAAATTTAAATTCTTAACATACTTTTAAATGAAATTTATGTCATTTTGAGAATCAGTTTCAATAGTTGTACAATGCTAGGGTTTACTCATATTAGAATTGTTCCTCTATGTCAGCTGGCTTATATGCCATTTTTTTTTAAATTTGTGATAATTATTGAAAGGAAAAATTGTATAAAAATGAAATAATAACTAAAACATGTATGAAATATTTATTATATATCATTAAAGTCTCTAATTTTAAATTATTTACTATTTGTTTATAAAATTAAACGCATATTTTAAAATATAAAAATAATACAATTATATATTATTAAGATATATAAAAATAATACAGTTAGCAGCTAACTTAGTGATAATTATTAAAAAAGTTAACTAATTTTTGAGAAAAAATCTTATAATAATGAGATAATAATTAACATATGTATTATATATTATTAAAAATTTTAAAGAATTATGTTTGTGAAATTAGATGAATACCGGGAAAATATAAAAATAATATAATTAGATAAAAATTTAAATACTATAAAAAATATGGATTTAAATACATTTAATTTAATCGATCTAAATTTAAAATTATAAAATTTTATTCTTTAATTAAAAATAATATATTTTATTTAATTATATTATATAATTTTTATTATTAAATATTATATATATATATATTAATTATAATAGAATTAAATATATTATATTCTAATATCATTTCAATTTAATATCCATCAACCTATCCTTGGAGTTTTCAAACAAAATTGCTGTCTTAGCGTCTGAAATACGTTTCATTCACATGGATCATGGATGGACCATCTCCAGAAATGAAAACTGGTCAAACAAGCAAATCTACCCTATCAAACCTCATTGAAAAAATTGGCAATTCTATATAATCCAAACCATTTAATTACAGGAGAAGTTTATTTTTCTTTTATCAACAAAACTTGGGGACAGGCAATCACATATGTAACGTAGGGTCCATTTTCGATTCTTTCGCTCTCTCACTCTCTTTCAGTCTTTCGTTATCTAAGTCTAAGCCTCCATCACTGACAATGACTCTGAGCATCACTGAAGCTAAAACAACACAGAGATCTGAAACCAACTGACCCTCAAAACCCTTCGCTCCATGGACGATCGAGGTCAGCATTAATTCTATTCCACTATCCGTACTCTTTTCTTTCATTCTTTGGTTGATTTATAATTCTGGGTTTGTGCTTGGTTTGATACGGAGCATATAGGCTCAAGTCTAACAACTTTAAAAAAAAATAAATTTATAAAAATATTATTCAATTTATCTTGTTCATATCATTAAATTATTATTTTTATCTCGTTATAACATCTAACATAAAAAAATTTATTCATATTATTTTGTTAATTTTTGTCTAATTATATCACAAATTATTATTCTAAATATATTAGTTAACTCTCTAACCTATTTTAAAATTTACTACAATCTTATAAGGAAGTTAGATAAATACTAAAAAAAAAACAATATAAATGAATATTTTTACAAATTGAATAGTATAAATGTAATGAAAAATAATTCAATAATAAAAATAAAATAAAAAATAATAATTAAATAATATATTTTTTAATTTTAATATTAAAAAAGTAACTAATTGAGTAGGAACAAGGAGAACAAAGGTTTTTTGCGAGAATATTGACTTAGTATACTTACAAAACACATACAAGAGTGAATTTTATATAAATCGTTATGGACTTCGTTTTGCACACACTATTTTACATTTTTACCTTTTTGATTTGCCTTGGCTATTTTTTAGATTATCATGTTTCTCTCTATTCTATATTCCCTATTTATTCTCTATAATCATATTTCAATCTATACTCTAAACGATGTTTGAGTGAGTAATAGAGGGATAGAGAAGAAGAAGAAGGTGAGATCGAAAACAATGAGGTGAGATCGAAAACTGTTTCCAAGAGATTTGGACTTATGAGTTCGTCTAGGTACAATACTAACATTTGGCTTTTATTTCTTTGCTTTGCTTTCATTTTCTTAAAACTTAATATTAACTTTTAGAAACTACTTAAAAAGATATAACCTTTTAAAAATATTTTGGTTATTTTCTATTAACATCACTTCATGTTTTAAATCACGTAAACAAAGAAAAAAACAGAATATGTTTAAAATATTTTTTAAATTTTTTATTCATTTAAAAACTAAATATTAATTAATTACTTAAAAATTAAATTTATAACAAAAATATTTTATATATATATATATATATATATAACAAAAACCCTCTTCCTGGAGAAAACACTTGTAGTTCTCTTATGAAAAGATATCTTAAGTTTTTTAATATTTCACCCCTTTTGGCTGCTTCTTTGTATGGCCTGTGATAAATGCATTATTTATTCCAGGAAATTTGGGACGAGGTTGGTGTTGATTTTCTTTGATTTTTGTTGAGAGAGTTATATTGAATTGATTTTGGCTTAATGTCTAATGTTATATTTATACATTGAAAGGAAGAAAGCGGTAGTTATTAAGTACTTAGTTATTAAACTAACGTTACTAAACTAGCGGATTATTAAATAGTTATTAAACTAGCGTTACTAACTGGCGTTACTAACTAGCAGGTTACTAACTAGCCGTTACTAACTAGCCGGGTTATTATTATTCTCGTGCTCACGCCGAGTTAGGTGTGTAGATATCGGTCGACACACAACGCTTAAATTTTCTTCAAATGATTTTAAATCTAAACCTTTGGTGAAGATGTCATGCCAATTGTTTTTCACTTCTACAAATGGAGTTTCAATTTCCTTTGCTTGAATTTTTCTCGAATGAAGTGGCATTCCAACCGATGTGTTTTTGTTACTCTCGTGAAACATCAGTTTGATGCTTTATATGTCGCCGACTTGAATTTATCACTGAAAACATCTTCATTGGTTCTTGAATTTTAATTCCAATATCCAAAGAAGTTGTTTGATCAAGTTATTTCGCTTGAGGTTGATGCCATGGCTCGATATTACGCCTCGCAGTCGTGCCACTGACATTTTGTTTCTTGCTTTTCCATGTGACTAAATTTCCGCCTACAAAGCGTGCAAAAACCGGTGGTTGATTTTCTATCAAAGCTACCCGGCCAATCTGCGTCGGATATTACGCGCCTTCATTAGAATTATTACATTTCATGAGAATTCCTTTACTAGGTGTCCCTTTTAAATATTTTAAAATTCTATGTATAGCCTAAATGTGGTGTTCTAGGTGTATGCATAAATTTACTAATTTGGCTTCTTGAAAAAGAAATATCACAGTCAGTTACCGTTAAATAAATTAATTTTCCTACAAGTCTTTGAAATTGGCTTATGTCTTACAGGGTTCGCCATCCTCGATATTTAATTTGCATTTACTATCTATTGGTGTAGATGTTGGTTTACTCCACAATTTACAGTTTCTTTCAATAGGTCAATTGTATATTTTCTTTGTGAAATAAAGAGTCCGCAGGTGAATGTGCTATTTCTATTCCTAGAAAATATTTTAATAAACCTAAGTCTTTGATATCAAAATTCTCCTTTAATTTCATTTTCACTTTTTAATTTCTTCCAAATTATTTCCGGTAATTATTATATCATCTACATATACTAGAATTATGGTTGTGAATGTACCATAATTTTTGGAAAATAATAATTGATCGGCATTACTAATTTTAAAATCACAAGAAATTAAATAAGAGCTTAGTTTTTCGTACCATGTCGTGGAGATTGCTTTAGTCAAGTAAATAGATTTTTTAACCTACTGTAACTAGATTAGAATTGTTTTCTTTTTTATGACCAGGTGGAAGTGTCATATATACCTCTTCTTCAAGTGTTCCTTGGAGAAAAGCATTCTTGACATCCATTTGATGTAAGGTCCAATTTTTGGTTTACGTATGGAAAGTAAAATCCTAACGGTATTCATTTTGGCCACGGGTGCAAATGTTTCTTGATAATCTACACCACGTAGGTTTGAGTGTAACCTTTTGCCACTAATAATCGTGCTTTGTACCTTTCAATAGTACCATACATTTATTAAACTTAATCTTATAGACCCGTTTGCATCCTACGGGTTTCTTTCCTTCGGGTAGTTGTACGACTACCCCGTGTTTCATTTTTTCAAGTCTTGAAGTTCTTCTTCCATTGCTTTGCACCATACAAAGTTGGCTGTTATTGCTTCCTCGTAGTTATTTGGCTCATTTTCTTTGGAAATTGAGGTCAAATAAGTCTATATTGTGGTGTAACATTTTCATAAGATAAATAATTTTGGATAGGATATTTTACCTCGTATATTTACAAAATCCGTAATCTAGTTGTAGGTTGTGGAATCAGATTAGACCTTACCGATGGTATTATTTATTGAGTACCATCTTCCCCTGCGTTTTGAGAAGTTTCTTCCTCTTCATTCTCATTGATTATTTCATTTTCATTTTCTCTACTATATTTCCTTCTTGAGAATAAAAAATGGAAATGTAAATTCATTTAGTTCCTCTTGGTTATTGATCTCCTTTTCTAGTGTTTTGTAATATGGCTCATTTTCTTGGAATGTACGTCTCTTGAAATGTAATGTTTTTTGTTAATCGGATCATAGCATTTATAACCCTTTTTTGAGATGAATACCGAGAAAATAGCTTTGATTGATGTATAATCTAACTTGTGTTGTTTATTTTTGTGCACGTAACATGTACATCGAATACTCTTAAATGATAGATATTGAGTTTTTCTTGGTAGAGGATTTCTAGTGAGCTTTTGAAATTCAAATTGGCACTTGTGATCTATTAATTAAATATGTTGCGGTGAGAAACGACATCGACCAAAAAATTATTGGAACATTATTTTTGAAACAAAAGTACTCTTTGTTCACGAGTAAATGTCGATTTTTTCTTTCGACACACCATTTTGTTGGGGTGTGTAAATCTAAGTTGTTTGATGTAAAATTCCTTTTGCTTGAAAAAATTTGTAAAATTTTGATTTACAAATTCCGTTCCATTATCACTTCTAAAAGTTTTAATCTTTGCATCATGTATTGATTTTCTACAAAATTATAAAATTCTTGAAATTGAGAAAACAACTTCACTTTTATTTTTTAACAAGTGTAACCATGTAGTTCTTGAAAAATCATCTATAAATATAACAAAGTATTTATAACCATTAAATGATTTCAATTGGAGTAGAGACTAGAACATCAGAATGTATTATCTCGAAAAGGTTTTTGCTTTTACTGATTGGATAAACTAAATGGTAACCTTGTGTGCTTTCCTAATTTGCAAATTTCACAACTACTTACAATCTAGTTGTTTGAAATCAAAAATACATTTTAAAATCTTATCGGAAGGATGACGATTTCTCTTATGCCAAGAGTGCCTAATTCTTCTTCTTTTTAATATTGAAGTTGCACTTTTCTTCGCTTAGAATATAAAGCCCATTTTCTAGAAAACCTGATGATATTCTTCGTTATCAATTCTGAAAAATCACATTTTTGGATGTAAATGTAATTTCACAATTTAAGTCTCGTGTGATTTACTAATGGATAACAAGTTAGATGTACAATTATTCACGTATGCAAAACATTTGAAATTTTTCTTGAAAGGAGACTAATTGAACCATTTCCTAAAATTTCCATTTTTCACCATTTGTAATGTGATTACAAATTGTTTTAGTCTCAATTTTTTGTAATTATTGAGTAAGTTTTTATTTCGATTATGTGATCAGTTGAACTACAGATCGAGAATCCATTTGGAATTTAAAGAATTTTGAGTAAGGTTTTGTAATCGCCAGAGGTTTTGAGATTTTCCTTGAAAGCATCACGGATAATTGTGTATCTGGTGCCTCGTTTGATCCATATCCACTCCTTTTATTTCTTTTTCGGCTCCGTTTGTACTCGTATCCTCTTTTTCCTTTTGTGCGGAGTAACCCATTTTCTCTCTACTCTCTGCCCGATTTTGTCGGCGTCTCCCCCTACGTGAAGCCTCGCCTCTCGCCTTCCGCACTATGGGAGATGAGGGTTGAGACACGGCGTTCCTCGCGCTTGTGTCTTGTGCCCACAATAATCGCGGCGAGTGAGTGACCGGCATTCACTCGCGCTTATGTCCTTCCTTCTTACAATAATCGCGGCGAGTGAGTGTTTAGTCTCCCCGGACGTTACGGCTGAGGTTAGATGCGGTGATGAAAGCCAGGCTTCGGGGTTGTCGGGTAGTTGAGTACCCGTTACTATTCTTCTTGTCTGTATAACTCTTCCATCCCACGACAAGCCTTATCCAACGGATGGCGGCTCGTCCGTGAGAAGAATTTGTGAGCGTACCCGCCGTAGCTTGAATCGAGCTTGGAGAGGAAGGTGAAAATTCCATCCTGCTCCTCTCTTCTTTTGATTTCATCAAGATCGGTGTGAGAGGTCGATACTGCTCACAATCTCGTTCATTCTTTTTTGGATTTTCTTTGAATAGTTCGGTGACAGATTGATTTTGTTTTGTAGCTTGTTGAAGTTCTTGTGAAGTTGATAAATAAGAGAGTAATTTTTCTTCTTTCCGAACATTGTCTCGGCTTTAACCCACGTATCTCGAGCTGTATCTAGATATGTCATGAGATCGAGAGATATGGGGTTCCATGGTTGCCGATAACCAACTTCATGACGAGATTGTCACTCTTTCTCCGATACTGAAATTTCCTTTCTTTCTTATTTGTTGGGTGTGTTGGATCTTCGACTTTTGGTTTTGATTTCTCACGGTGACATGCTCAATTTGTCTCTGCCGATTAGACCAAAAGTCATTTGACGTCTTTCCAAAGATGGTAATTTTTACCATTTAGCGACACACATGTAAGTCTCTACATATGTTGTGACATTTAGATTTCTTGAACTTATACGGTTCTTGTTTGTGGGATTGATTTGGAGCAGATCAACTACGCTCTGAATCGGGCTGGGCACAACTCTGCCACAGCGACAAGGGTGAGGATTGCCAGGCTTATAAACCAAACTCTTATCTTTGGTCCTTGGTCGATGTGGGACTCCTGACACTCCTGCCGTCAGTATTTGTCCGGACGGTGGTGATGCTTATGGTTGCCCGCAGGTGTAAGTGTGGGGTAGTTCTCGCCCATAGCGCAGGGTCTGGCCTGATCTGTGTTGAATCGCGCAACGGCTGCTTCTACTGCAGCGCTTCTGGTGAGGATTGCCGTCAACATAAACCGAATTATCTTTGGTCGCTTGAAATCGATGTGGGACTCGCCGGCGGTTGGTGAAAGTGATGGGACGCTTCTTCAGATAGAGCATGAATGCTTGGATGTATACAAGAAAGGTTGAGCAGGCTGCTAAGTCAAGGGCACAGTTTCTTCAGGCACTATCTGATGCAAATGTCGAGCTTTACAATGCTCAATCGTCTCTTGGAGAAAGAAAAAAAAAGTTTGTTGAAGTTGTGAGTAATACTCGGTTTATTCTTCACATCTATAGTTTTTTTTTTTTTTTGGGAAAATTGTTCTCACTGTTGAAAGTATTGATATGTATAGATTTAAATCAATCTTATTTTTAAGATTGAATGATAAAACATTGTTTTCATTGCAGTTTGAGAAGACTTCTGGAACAATAAAGGAACAGCTTGCAGTTGTAGCACCAGCGCTCGAAAAAGTGTTGCAACAGAAAGAGGAGCGAGTAAAGGAGTTTTTTGATGTCCAGTCGCAGATTCAGAAGATACATGGAGAGATTACTGAAGATACATGGAGAGATTACTGGAAAGTGTTTTTTTTTTTTTGGTCTATAATGTGCATAATCCTTTCAATACTTTAAAAAAGGGTTATATTGAATTTTATTTTAAAAAAAGTTAAATCATAACCCATTAAACCATTATCCTGTCTTTTTTTTTTTTTTTTTCTAACTCTCCTTCCACTAGTTACACCACTAATTCCAATAGCCTTATTTTTATAATAAAAAAATATTTTTGTCTTTTTTTTTCTCTTTCCTTAATTCCAATTACCTCATTTTCTTAAAATATAATTATTTATTAACTTTTAATAAATAATAATTTATTTTTATTATAAATAATAAAATAATTTATATTTATATAATAAAATATATATACTTTTTATAACAAATAACTTATCAAAATTTTATTATAAAATAATTAAAAATAATAATAATGATAAATTATAAAATTTTAAATTATTAAAAACTTTACTAAATAGTTACAATATTTTCTATGAAAAATTATTGACATTTTAAAAAAATAAATTATTTAAGATTAAAAAATATAAAAAATACATTACATTATAACAAATATCTCTAATATTATTATAATTTTAATTATTACTAAGATAACAAATATTTATTAACAATTATTATATTTAAGTATTAAAATATAATTAATTCAATATAATTTATATATTTTATTATATTAATAATAAAAATAATTATAATAATATTATATTATATAATATTTTCTCACAAAATTTGTGATTTAATGTTCTATATTTGTATTATATCTTGTAAAAAAATTGGATATAGAGGCTTCAAATTCTTTTTTAATAATTTAGTTATTTTTATGAATATTATTTTTATATCATAATTATAATTATTTATTAAATATAAATATAATTATATTTAATAATAATAATAATAATAATGTATTATATTATTTATGAATTATCAAAATATTTGGCATATCATTTTCAATATATATATAAATTTATATTTATTTTATTGTAAAATAAATTATTTTTAATATATGATACGATAAAAAAAAATTATGTATTTAAAATTAATTATAATTTTATAAGATGTTAATATTTTTTTATATTTATAATAATTATGTTTTAAAAAATGGAGCTAATATATTCTTTTTAAAATAAAATTGATTAAAAATTTTGCTTTCAAATTTAAGGTAAGATTTTGCCTATTTTTTTTTTAAAATTCACTTATACCCATTTTTAAACTATTGTGCATGATATGGTTATTATAGACAAAACTCCTACAGAAAATTTGCAGCACACTGAAACTCCAGCTATTGACGAAACGGAACTATCTCTGAAGAAGTTAGATGAGTATCAAGTACAACTTCAAGAACTTCAAAAAGAAAAGGTAGATTATTGGTTCTGATGGACCGTATCTTATAATTGAATGTTGATTTCATCCTATAGTTGTATTGAATTAATAGATTAATTACTTGTTTAACCTGACAGAGTGATAGGTTGCAAAAGGTACTTGAGCTTGTTAGCAGCGTGCATGATCTTTGTGCTGGCCTTAGGATGGTTTTCTTCAGTACTGTCACTGAAGTTCATCCTACCTTAAATGACTCAACTGGTGTACAATCCAAGAGCATTAGCAATGAAACCCTGTCGAGGCTTTCTAAGACAGTCATGATATTGAAGGAAGATAAAAAGCAGAGGCTGCATAAGATGAGTCAATCATGCATGGCTATATATACACGTTTCTTGTTAATAATTCCTTAATGGTATATTAGTTGTATGCAACTAATATAATTTATCAGCTGTATATTATATTAGTTGTATGCAACTAATATACTTTTCCTAAAAAGCACTTTTCCAAAAAGCAGATTCTTATTTCCTGTAAACATGTATTAGTTCATTGTATTTTAAGATTGTAAATACATTTCCAATATATTCAATTTTTTTTGAACTTAATTGACTATGTCTTCTTTGTCTTTAGCTCCAAGGATTAGCTTCTCAATTAATTGATCTTTGGAATCTGATGGATACTTCTGAAGAGGAAAGGAGACTATTTGACCATGTTACCTGTAACACATCAGCATCAGTGGAATAAGTTACTGTTCCTGGAGCTCTGGCACTAGATCTGATTGAAAGGTACTTCTAGCCAAGTGTATTTGCAGATTTGAAAAGCCGAAAGTATATGATAGCTTGTTCTCATTTTATTTCACATGTTTTGTTAAGACTGAGGTGGACATCGAGAGGCTTGATAAGCTGAAATTCAGCAGGATGCAGGAAATTGCTTTTAAGAAGCAAGCAGAACAGGAAGAGATATTTGCTTGCGCTCACATAGAAATAGATCAGGAGGCTGCCAATAGCCAGAGAAGAAAATATTGGCTGTGATTGATGCTGGTAATGTTGAGCCTTCTGAATTATTGGCTGACATGTATAGTCAGGTAGCAAACGCCAAAAAGGAAGCTCTAAGTAGAAAGGAAATATTGGACAAAGTTGAAAAATGGATGTCTGCCTGTGAGGAAGAGAGTTGGCTGGAAGACTATAGTCGGGTATGTAGAAGACATTCCCATGTATGTGTGTGCAATCTGCATGTTTAATGGATGCCATTGGCATGAATTTAGATGTCACTGTTTGATGGTATGGTCATTGGTATGAAGTTAACTTTTTAACCCCAAGAAGTTATCTGATAGTGTTTCTGATTTAAAAAAAGTGATGATATCTGGTGCTATGAAATGGGGTGATTTGGGGAACTGTCATGGCTATTTGGTTCCAGTCTGGACATATATAGGCTCTTCTTAAATAGCATCATGATGTCATATGTTGCCCAGTGAAATGGCTCTTCAAAGATGAAAATTTGGCTTTAATTGCATTCTTTCAGTGCAACCAACTTATATACTGCTTAGAGTTTGCAAGTAGTATGAGATTTAACATAGACATGTCTTTTATTCCTTTGAACATGATGAAAACAGGTATAATGCAAGTCAAGGTGCACATCTGAACCTGAAGCGAGCAGAAAAGGCACGAATACTGGTTAATAAAATTCCTGGTATGTATTTAGCCAAAAAAAGTCCTGGTATGCTACATGTGTTATTTTTGGAATGGAATGAAAAAAAAGAAGTTGTGACAACCTTAGTTCATCCTTACAGCCGCCCATGTTTTGGCGAAAATCGATATGCATTATTGAAGATTGTGCTCCTTTTTCCTTTCATTATTTTTATTCTTAAACTGGAAGATGCTACTATATTTTCATAGGATTGCAGGACACCTTCATTGTGCTAAACCTCTGTTCTTTCCTCTTTTTTGTTTGGAAGTTTCTGTCTGTTATGTAAATGGTCACTCCAGCTCTCTATTCTATTACTCTCTTAGAAGTTCTTGCATTTGAATCCCTGTTTGTAATGGCCACACCGACCTTTAATTGTTTTTTGTTCTTTATATTTATTGGTTTCCAACACACTATTTTGTTTTTTTGGGCTTGCAGCTCTTGTTGACACGTTGGTTGCTAAAACTCATGCTTGGGAGGCAGATCGTGGTATATCTTTGACATATGATGGTGTTCCACTCCTTGCCATGCTAGATAAATAGGCCATGCTCAGGCAAGAAAGAGACAAAGAGAATGGAGATTGAGGTATTATTTGACTTGATGTACTAACTAGTGCTGATGATCTGAGTAAAAAAAATGTATCTAAGCTGTAAACAAGGGCCAAGTCTTCGAAGTTTGTGGCATTTACATTTTGCATTACCATCTGGACTTCTACAGGATCAGATGAAGAACCAAGTCCCAGAGCAACATCACACAGAACAAGAAGCCACATTTATTATGAAGCCTAGCCCTGCTCGACCACTTGGCACTAAGAAGCTAGTGAGTCCTCGTGGAAACGGAGGTGCCAGTGGAACTCCTAGCAGAAGATTATCACTTAATGCTCATCAAAACGGAGACAAATCTGGAACTAAAGAGGGAAGAGGGATAATACAAGGCTAGCTGCTCCTATTAACTATGTTGCAATGTCAAAAGAGGATGCCGCTTCGCAGGCTTCCGGCACTGAGCCGGTTCCCGCTTTTCCGTAATAAGAATAAGAATAGAGATATATGTAGTTTTACATTTATGTGATAGTATTAAGTTGAGATTAGTTACTATTGTAGCGATATAATCCACGAAACAATGAGGGAGGATTTTAGAAAGTAAACCATTAGCTGTGTATCTTGTAATGACATCTGAAGGCCTTTTGAATATCAAACCATGCTTCTATTGGTGTTCAAGTTTTAGTCGCTCTATCAAATTAGTCTGCTACGTCTGTGTTTGTTGTATTGATTAGCGGTAAATAAATAATCTGAAAAATTTGTTTAAATAGAAAAATTTAATTCATTGGGTAGGATTAAATTTATAGAATGATAAATTTTATATTCGGATTATGCTAATTAAATTATAAATAAATAAATATTTTATTTAAAATGTATTATATTTAAATATTATATATATTATAATTATATTAAATTATTATTTTAATTTGAAAATAAATATAAATATTTATAATAACTTATGAAAGTTTTTTATACTTTTGATTTTTTTAATTATAATTATAAATAATAAATTTTGTAAAAAAAAATTATAATTTTATGTGTTGTTTTTATATATAGTAATGATTCATATATAAATTTTAATATTAATAAAAAAAATTGAATTTATACCTATTATTTATATATTTATATTATCGGATTGTATTTGAAAAAAATATCTTTACATTAGTGTTCACCCCTAATATTACTGATCCTTTTGACTACATAGTTGGTCTGTCATACTGTAAATGCATAATTTGGGAAAATGAAAGAGCATAATCCTGACAGCTTGTTAAGCTGTAATAAAGTAGCTAAGGACTTGCAGCTGATAAATTTTGTTTAAATGTCAGATTTTTTTTTTAATTCAAAATTAAGAGAAAATTCTTGAAAAATTTATTTGACTGTTTAAACATAATAATTACGTTAATTTAATTATATAAATTTTTTATTTTTATTTTAGTTTTTATAATATTTTTTATTTTTAAAAGTATATAAACAAAGTCTAAAAATAACACCATTTATATTTATTTAATATATTTTTATTATTAAAAAATATAATAATTACTTTACGTTTTAATGACTAAATTCAATTAGAATTATTAGGTATGTTTAATTTAAAACTCGCTATGATAGGACCCGATATTATTTTATTATTATAAATACGAAGAGTATTATTTTATTTAATTTTTATATTATAAGAAAAAAATCACACCTTAAAACTTATAACAATAAAAATAATAACCTTTATATTAAGTTCATATATTTTTATTATTAAAAAAATATTAAATAATCATTTTACACTGAAAGACGTTTAAATTGAACTAAAGTTATTTAGACATGTTTATCGTTAAATATCATTAAATTGAACACCATTTAATATTATTGCATATTATTCTTATTGTTGTAGGTTTTATACGTTATATTTTATATAATTTTTTAAAAAAGATTCAATTTATTATTTTTTATTTAATATTGTCTAAATTTTGTTAAAATTTAATTAAAGTGATTGAAATTTGTTTAATATTAAATTATTTGGTTTTATTTCTTAAGATATATTTGATTTTATTACTTACCATATATCATATATCATAGAATGTTATATTTATTGTTATGAATTTTAGGATATTATTTTCTATAATTTTTATTTTGACTTCTCACTGTGATACTTCAATGAGATTATATTTAATTACAATGTTGATAGATTTTTAAAGAATTACAAGTTTTGAAGATTTTGAAGAAATTTTAAATAGTTTCAGCAGAATTTAATAGTTTTGTGCATTATGTATTTTATTTCATAAATTTTTACAGACTTTACTTATTTCTGCACTAAAAAAAGGTAAAAAAAAAAGAAGAAGTAGAAGACGAAAGAAAAAAATAAATACCCTTATAGATCTTTGAGATGTTGAAAAGAATAAATAAGTATTTATAATTTTAATTAAATTTTTTATTAAAATCTTTTAAAAATTCTTTAAAAAATTATCTTGTATCATTTTAATGTATACTTACATATATTATTAATACATAATAAATATATAAACCAAAATAATTAAAAGTATAAATTCATATTATATAAGATGTAAAATTGTTGTTTCCATATTCACCGGCCATTAATGACATAAAAAATAAAAATAAAAAAATTATTTTAATTAAATACACTTTACTCCCTAAAAATCATTAAAATTATGAATTGAATTACCATTCCAGTCTCTAAACTTGCACAACCGTCGATCAAAGCTAACCTCTCCCTCCCCGAAATAATCAAACAAAGCCATAGATGGCGAGCGACAACGAACCAGCAAAAGCCCTCTTGCCATATCTTCAACGAGCTGATGAATTGCAGAAGCACGAGCTTCTTGTTGCTTATTATTGTAATATTCTGATTGTTCATACTTCATATTATATACATATTGACCTAGCTTTTGTTTCTGTTAGATTTTAATTGCACTGATTTTTTTATTAATATTGCTGAAAACATATAGGTCGATTATATGCCATGGAGCGAGGGTTGAAGATCCCTCAGAATGAGCGAACTAAGACCACCAATTCTCTACTTATTTCTATCATGAACCAGCTTGAGAAGGTCACCTCTTCTTTTTTAATTCTTGATCTACCTCTTTCTTTCTGGAGAAAAAACTTCAAGTTTGTCAGCTTTTGCTAGTTATTGGGGAACCGATCATTTGAGGATCCGTTTTGTGGATTTTAGGTTAGGGTTTTATTTTCGGTTTATCTGATCAGCTGGTTTTTGTTGATTGTTGAGAACATGAATACTCCAGAGGTCCGTATTCTAAAATTTCATTTTATTAGTTACATGCACTTGTACTGACGCTCTGTATGACCATCCGATTGCCCGTTGCATAATTTCTGCTGCATATAATGCCCTCACATTGTTCATTTCTTCCTCCACATAGTAGTGGTGGTCAATCTGAAGAAACCAGAGGATATCATTTAAACTCATTTCCTGATACTATTTGATAAGATACTTTTAGAAAGTTATACTCTGATGTCTAGAATGTGGTCACTAGAGCAAAAGTAGTTGTAATTAGTATCTCATTATTGTAAAGAAGTCCATTAGTAATATATGATGACAAATGTATAAAAATCAAGATGCATCTGAATTGTCCGTAAGAAGGGGATATGGGTGAAATATACTAATTGGAAGTTGAATTTGCGAAGGGTAATAACATAATGGGAAAGTAAACCGTATTTCTGGTATTTTGTTTTAGATTACTAGCAATACAAAAATTTTAGCCATATTATATTGTCTTCTAGTTTTTTTTTGTTTGGATACTTATTTTTGTTGTACCACTTGAATTTCTTTTTTTCCCCTCTCTTCAATAATGCCTTCCAATGGTGGTCTCTTACAGGATAAAAAGACTCTGAAGTTGGGGTCTGAAGACAATTTTTATTTGGAGGGCTTTGCCTTAAATGTTTTTGGGAAGGCAGACAAGCAAGATCGTGCTGGAAAAGCTGATTTGTATGTTAAACCTTCATTGGACATATTCTTTTGCAATAGCTGCTTGTATTATGTAGGCACCTTTGACTTTGCTCTTAAGGGCTCCTGCTGCTCGTTCTTGAGGTTGTTTGGTCCTCGTGAAATTAATGCATGCCTCAATCCTCTTTGTTAGTCGGCATTATATGTCAACCAATATCTCTCTGGCCACAATTTTTACTCTATTCAAGTTGTTGGATCTGAGATGCTGTTGACCATGCTCTCCTTTTTTTGTCTGTGATTCCTCTTCACCGGTCAAACTTTCTTAGTCACTTAATGATGATGGAGACAATATCTCTGAACAGGACACATTTAATTTATTGTATAATGAGCCTTATATTAAATGATCAATCACACACATTAATTGCGTGATATTCTGTTCTGATTTTACCTATCTATGAATTACGAGTCAATTATTATATATTTTCACAGGAACACTGCAAAAACATTTTATGCTGCTAGCATTTTCTTTGAGATTCTCAATCAGTTTGGCCCCCTTCAGCCTGATGTAAGTTTCTAATTATGTCGTACACGGAAAAGTGAAGCTTTATTAACTATTAGCTGTCAGTTAGAGTTAGGAGGGATTTACATTGATTACTTATGTGCTTGTCCGCATTTCCTCAGAAGAGTAAGTGAGTGGTTGATACATTATTTTATTACAGCTTGAGCAGAAACAGAAGTATGCACTTTGGAAAGCAGCAGATATAAGGAAAGCCTTAAAAGAAGGAAGAAAGCCTACACCTGGCCCTCCTTCTGGGGAAGACGATCTCACAATTCCTTCTAGTGAAACTAATGATTCATATGTATGTTTAGAAGATTAAGAATATTTTTATTGAGTTTGTCATCATCGAATATATTTGATGTGGTGATTCCTATCTCCATGCATTTGACCATATACTTAAGGAGTACAAAATAGGACAATTATCGCTGACCCGCTGGTTTTCACCTTATATAGCTCATCTGTCACTTGGAAAAAACTGACTAGGACACCTATTAAAATAATTGTTTTTCTAGATTGCTGTATACTTGTAGTTTTAAGTGACAGACTTGGTTTGATTGAAATGCACAGAAATGTCCTAATTATGCTCAGATTTCTCACGTGATGCTGAAATTGGGAGTCTTCAAATTTATTTTTTTCTTTCTATGATTTAGACTTCTCATTGTATCTATCTGGCTACTTTTTATGTTGATAGGGAACTCTGACAGAACCAAACATTTCTTAAGGGTGACCAATTTTTCAAAACTACAATTTAGTGTTGCAAGTTCAAAATCTCAGGGTATCACTAACAGTGATGAACTCTGCAATATATGTTTTTTCACGTTAATGTTAAAAAGTATACTATTCTAGAGATAGGTACCATAAGACCCTCACATCTTTTATGTGTGGGCTCAAGTTAAGGAACAGTAAAGCTTTAGTTTTGAATTTTTTTTAGCGCTAAATATAATCATGAAATTTACTGTGTACTAAGGTCAAGCTGATCCATTTTTGCAGGACATTCAACCAAGCGAATCAGCAGCTGTTAACCCTAGAGCAGAATCCGATCCATCACCTCAGCTTTATGACTCTGTTGATAGGCAGCATTCTACAGATATCCCTCCCTCATATCAGTATTCTGACAAAATGAACAACCAGCCTGATTCGAGCATTTCACAGTCATTTCAGTATCAAGATAAACCCAACACACAACACTCAATAAGCATTCCTCCCCAACCACATCATTATAATGATGATATTAACAGTCAGCATTCTTCTTCATCACCTCATTCCTACCCTGCAGCTAACTATCCTTCTCATGAATTCCATCCACTTCCTACAAATAGATCAGAAAGTTCTGATTATCCTCAACCATACCATCATCATAACTCATATGCACAAGAACCCCAACATCATTTGCCTCCTAATTATTCATCCGACGAGGCTGTTTCTTACTCCCTTCCCCACTTTCAATCATATCCGAGCTTTACAGATAGCAGTCTTCCAGCTGTCCCACCTCACTATCCTTCCTACTATCAAGGCTCTGATGTATCTTATTCTCCCCAACCACCTCCTACAACAAGCTATCCTTCAACTGCTAAATTTCAGCCAAGCAGTGGAAGCGGAAGTGTTTCAGAACCAGTTGCTACTTCTGTGAAAACACATGAGTATGATAGCAGCTACCAGCCACCACCTGAGAAAATTGCCGAGGCACATAAGGCGGCCAGATTTGCAGTAGGTGCATTGGCATTTGATGACGTGTCAATTGCTGTAGACTATTTGAGGAAATCTCTGGAATTATTGACGAAACCATCAGCTGGTCAGTGAGCTCCTTGTTACAGTGCTTGGTTCTCTCTTTGGTTTTTTCCAGTTGTCTTGCATGATTTATATGTGTAAATGGCTCTGGATATATGCATATTAAGTTATTAAATTCGTCTTATACTGCCTGTGTATGAAAATTTGTTTGAAATTTTGTTTAAAGACACTCCCATCTAGTGTTTATTATTTATTTTCTTTTGATAAAAAATGATTTAGCATTTATTATTGTCATGGATTTTGAATTGAGACTTACGAGTGAGGAGGTATTATTCTGGAGTATATTTATCATTGATTAGATTGTTTTTTTTATTTCCTTATCGGGTATTTTAAGAAAAAATTGTATTAATGATCATAATTCACACCATTTCCCTCCTTAAATATGTATTTTTTCCCGTCTACTTTGTGGTAGGGAGGTAGAGGTTCTCATCTGGACGGTAGCGTTTGTTAACTATTTCTAACTTTTTAAGCCCTAAAGTTTAATTAATTATTTTTATCAATTTCATTTCCTCAAATTATTGATTTTTGGTATTGAGATGGGAAAAAAAATGCAAATTCAATTCGATGATTGATTTAAGAATCATGTGCTTACCATCAAGAAATAAAATTGAAAATTTAAAGAGTACTTATTTAAAACTCAATAAAATCTCAATTTAGAGTGAAAGTGGCCTATATTAGAGTCTGGTTCCCGCAAGGCGATGTCGTTCTGATGAGTGAAAATTACGATTTTGCCCATTTGCCGGTATGTATATCAGTTCTCCTTTATTCACGTTAGAACTTGATATTTGTTCCCTCTTGTATCTCTCCTTCATTTGCTATTTGTTCGTGTTACTGGTATCTCATTTTTCAAGATATTTCATTGATTTTTGTGCAATTTGTTGAGTTCTTCATCGCGATACTCGTATGTTGTTTTTCCGGTAATTTTTGGCGGTTTATTTGGTGTTTTTTTTTGTGTATCTCTTGTTATTTTGCTGTCTTTAAATGCTTTGGTTTCACTCGTTTTTTTACAGATTGTTGAAGTTTTTTTGCTTGATTTTGTGGATTCATTCATCCAATATCTGGTATATTACATTTTTTTTATTTTGTGCATTTGTATTTGTGTTACTTAGCGAAGTTTTTTAAACTTATTTACATTTGTTTTTATTTTTACTCAATATATATGTTTCATCTATATTATTTGTTTTTCATTTTTTTGATTTGGGATTTTGTCGTCTTTTGTTCGTTGTGTACCTTACCAGATAAGTTTTATTCTTTCTTTTTTTAATTCTTGTTTTATGTTGTTATATCAAATTTTTAGTTAGATTTTGTTGTCTGAGCCAAGATTGAAACGCCAAACTAATACCATAGATTTGAGAATGAATTCTATTGTTTTTTTTTGTTTCTCTCTAGTTTTATCTTTACCTTCTCTTTTTCTAGTCACATTTCACTATTCAAGCTATCAAAAAATAATTTGAAAACCATGTCACTATATGGATAAGAATTGAATTTATCTCAATTAATAGTCAATATCATAGCTTCTCTATATATAATACATATAAAAATTTTAATTTATCAAGTAAATTATACTCTAAAAAGTATATCAAACAAATCATAACATCATCTTCTTCAATAATCTCAACAAACTCAAATTTGAAACAAATAACTTGCTTCTTCTTAAGAGATTTACTACTCAATTCAACATTTTTTTTTGGCTATATATCACTATTCTTCTTATAAGTAGTAAGAGAGTAAGAATTAAACCTTCTGATACAATCTACCAAAAAGTCTAGATATTTTTAACAAATAAAGTTGAATCTTTATCAACATTTTCTTAACAACATTGAGTGAATTAATTGCTCATTAAATCGAAAATGTGTTATATTATAAAAGTTCTTAAAACATGACTCTTGAAACTTTATTTCTTGACCCTTATTTAGTACATTCTTTGTACGAGTGATAATTATTCGTGGAACTACAACGAATATTAAATCCATCTTACATATTCAGCAGGTTAGGTCAAAACATATTATCTTCAAGATATGAAATCTAAAAATGAAAAAAATATAAGATATACATCTAATATTAAAGAATAATAATAAATTATAATACAGTTAAAAAAATACAAAAAAATATATAATATAAATTGTTACATTAATGATATACAAAAATGTAAATAATAGAAACATACGTGCATATAACAAACTAAATAATATAATTTTTTTAAATAAAAATAAAAATGGCATATAACAAGAATAACTTGTCACATTAGCATTCTACTTGAATGTAACAACGTATATTCAAAACATATCAAAGTTTTAAATGAAAATAATATACAAAAGATTATAAAATCTAAAAATAATTGGAAAAAATGTAAGGTGTACACAACATACTAAATAATATGTAATATTTTAAAAATCAATAACAATGAAGACGAAACAAAAATAATGTAACTTGTTACGTTAAAATTCTAATACAATATAATAATGTATTTTCAAGCCATATACAATATATAAGTGAAAAATAAATTGATATCATTTAGACAAATTATAAGAAGAAATTGAACCTTATTAACGTCATCCTCTACAAATAGACCAGTCTTCTTAGATTGATTTAATAAAGTAGTATCAATATCTTTCCTTTGTAAAAATTCATATCAAACACAACATAAAAAAAAAGATTTCAAAATGTAGAGAATAACCAAAACTTTTAAAACATTAAACTAATGTACAAGAAAATATATCATAATATAAAATGAATAAAACAATAAATATAACTTAAACACTAACATATAAAGCTTCAAGGTAACTCACATTCATAAAATCAAATAAAGTAACCACTATAAAATGCAAAAAAAAAAACAATAAAAATGAAAAATGCCAAAAGATTATAAAAAAACAACTATAAACATGAAAAATTTAAAACAAAAGCAAGAAATAATATGACACTTAAAAACAATAAAATCTAATTAAAAAATCAATATAATAATATAAAACAAAACTTAATTTGTAGTGATTAACCTTCAACATACACAAATGAAAACAAGCAAAAACAAATAATGTTAATAATTCCTTAATGGTATATTAGTTGTATGCAACTAATATACTTTTCCAAAAAGCAGATTCTTATTTCCTGTATTTAAACATGTATTAGTTCATTGTATTTTAAGATTGTAAATACATTTCCAATATATTCAATTTGGTATCAGAGCAGAGAAAAAAAGAAAAGAAAAAAAGATTTTACCGGCTTCAGAGCAAGCAGCGCTGCCGCCATTTTTTATGCAGTGTCGTTAATCTTCTTGCACTATTCAGTTCGCGACGCGATTGCGGTCGCGAAAGTCCATCATTCCGGTTCGAGAGGTCCAAATTCCATGTCCATTCGAGAGGTCCATCCCATGTTGTCCGGATTCGCGAGGTCCATCCCGCGTCGTTCAGCCCCTGCGCATCGTTCTGCCCCTGCGCCATCTTGCCCGAAGCAACAGCCCTGCGCCGTCTTGCCTTGCGCGCGACCCTGTGCGGCGGCTCGCGCGCACGTGCTCGTCCGGCTCGCGCGCCTGTGCCGTTCGGCTCGCGGACTGCGCGCCGTCACTTCTCCCTGCATTTTACGTGAGTCCGCACCGAGCTACTCGATTTTTGGAAATTTTGTTTCCCTTTTTTCGATTTTAAGTTCGCCTGTCAATCACCATAAAAACGGCCACGCCCATCAGTTTTTAAGTTCAGCCCATCAGCCCAACATCCCATCATCGGTTTAAGTTACGCACATTGACCCAAGTCCATCACCCATCGGTTTAAGTTACGCCCCGTGACCTACTTTTTAGCCCATTTTTAAGCCCACCCAAGCCAAAAAAAAAATTCCGCTGCACAATATATAGATATATTATTATTATTATTATTATTATTTCAATGGAAGATTCAAGACATCATCAAGTTTCCAAAATTCATGAGGTTCCAAATTTTGAAGTTTCTGTTAAGAGTTCAGAAATTGGTTCTATCGGGGGTACTAAACTTAATGGTACAAATTTTCGAACATGGAAAAAAGTTATGCCTGTTTATCTTCGTGGGATGCATAAGATGTGACATGTATTTGGATCAATTCGGGCTCCTAGTCAAGATGATATAGAAGCCTATACTTGGTGGGAAGATGATGATGGCTTTGTCATGTCAATTCTATTTCGAGCCATCACTGATGATATATTACAAATGGTGGAGGAATGTGAAACTGTTGAGGTCATATGGAATACCTTAAGCGATCTCTATACAAATGAGTCTGACTTTATTCAAGTTCATGAACTCATGTGCAAAGCTGCCGGCATGCACCAAAATGGGCAACTAGTATCTCTTTTTTTACCAAGCTCAAAAATGTATGGGCTGAAATTTACCAGAAACGCCCGTGTAAAATTAAAAATTCAGAAGACCTTCTGTGGTACCAGAAGGAGAAGGAGCTTGAACGCGTACATGCCTTTTTAAGAGGTCTTGATACAAAACATAATAGTGCTAAAGGCGAATTGCTTCGAATGTCAGACCCTTCGAGCTTGACTACTGCCTTTACATACATCCGTAAAGATGAATCTCAGCAAGAGAGTCTTCATCAGGCACATATTGAGGTATCAAGCCTAGCCATTCAAGCCAAATCAAAGGCACCCTTCCTCCAGCAGCAAAATTCAATTCCACTTCATCAGTAGGGACCTCCACCGGGTTTTACCAATCGCTCTCATTCTCCCTTCTCTTATTGTAATGAACAGGGGCATCTTCGTGAGACTTGTTGGAAACTATATCCACACTTGAAACCAAAAGCAGACTACTATGCGGCAAAACGACAAAATGGGTATCGTTCTAAAGCAAAAACAGCTGCCGTGCAAATTGTCCAAGAACCAGACTACTATGGACAGAATCATCCTTTGGAATGTGGAGGTATCCCTACAGCTTCAATAGCTGGTCGTGGTAAGATTGGTATGACCTTAAATGTTTCTCACTCTGTTGGGTCTAATACTTGGATTATTGATTCTGGTGCATCTGATCATATGACTTATGATAAATCTTATTTTAATGAGTTATCTCCCCCACCAGTGTCTTATGTTACAAATGCTAATGGTGAGGCCTTTCCTGTCTTAGGACAGGGGTCAGTTCATATCACTCCATCTTTACAGCTCCATAATGTTTTATATGTACCTGACTTATCTCATCACTTAATATCTGTCCCACAGTTGAATATTGAGTCTAAATGCTTTGTAACCTTTTATCCTATGTATGTGATTTTTCAAGATCTTCTTACCAGGGAGATAATTGGTCGAGGGTATCTGAGGGGAATATTGTTCCGCTTGGATCAGAACTACGGAGGGGAGAAACCAGGAGCACGGGCAAGCACTGCATTGACTTCTAGTTCCGATAAGCTAAGTGAAATTTGGTTGTGGCATCGCCGCATAGGGCATCCGTCTTTTAGTCTTATGAAAAAAACCATGCCTACTTTATTTATTGGTGTTAATGAGATTGTGTTGCATTGTGAGACTTGTGTTTTGGCCAAGAGCCATCGTGTTACTTATTCTCCTAGTATTTCTAATAAAAGTACCATCTAAAAAGCACACTATATCGGGTATGAGATATTTTGTTTCATTTATCGATGACTGTATAAGGTTATCGTGGATTTCTCTTCTTAGAACAAAAGATGAAGTTTTTTCAGTTTTTCAAAATTTTTATACCTTTGTTCAATCACAATATAATGGCATCATTCGGATCCTCCGTTCTGACAATGGGGGGGAATATGTTAATCATGTTTTTCAAAAAAATTTCAAAACATATGGGATTATTCACCAAACTACTTGTCCGCAAACACCGGAACAAAATGGAGTGTCTGAAAGAAAAAATCATCATTTACTTGATATGGCTCGTGCACTATTATTTAGTGCTTATATGCCAAAATACCTTTGGGGTGATGCCGTACAAGCTTCCGCCCATATCATCAATCATCTCCCATCTAGTGTCCTTAACGGCAAAATCCCATTCCAAATTCTCGCATCTTATGTCTCCTTATCATCCTTTCATAATCTTCCTACCCGTGTATTTGGTAGTGTTTCTTTTGTTCATGTTTCTAAAAATCAAAGATCTAAATTATATGCCCGTGCAATTAAATGTGTGTTTGTTGGTTATGGAAGTTATCAGAAAGGGTACAAGTGCTTCCATCCACCAACCAGAAAGTATTATGTTACTATGGATGTTACCTTCTTTGAGGACATGAGTTATTTTTCCTCACCTGATACTGCTCGTTAGTGGGAGAATATATATTTCGAAGAACTGTATCATGGTGAGGGGGAGGCATTAGGTGAGTCACCAACTGATGTTTCAATGAGACCATATGAGACTTCTAATTCATTGAATCTAGTCATTGCAGAAACAGATGCTTCAAGTATTCAAGCACCAAATTCACTTACAGCAAATGACATTGAAGACAGAACTATACCCTCAGGCATTACTCCTACCCTTGATCAACAACTCCTCGCAGTGCGAAGGTCACTCATCTGAGGTATGTACACCTACTGATACTAATAACATCGAGTCTAATGTTGGACAGTATGTGTTACCAAATAGGTCTACTCGAGGTCAACCAGCCAAAAGGTATGAACCAAATATTCATGCAAAATCAAAATACCTAGTAGCCAATTTCATGTCCACTAAAAGATTATCTAAGTCATACAAATCATTTGTGAATCAAATATCTGGTGTATCAGTACCTAACAAAGTGCAGAATGCGTTGGGAGATCCAATATGGAGGAAGGCAATGGATGAAGAGATGGATGCATTAAAGAAGAACGATACTTGGCAACTTGTGTTACCACCAGAAGGAAAAAAGGCAGTTGGTTGTCGATGGGTATTTACTATAAAACCTAATGGTGATGGATCCGTAAATCGGTATAAGGCTCGTCTTGTAGCAAAAGGGTTTACTCAAACGTATGGTATAGACTACGATGAGACTTTTGCTCATGTTTCCAAAATGAACACGATTCGGGTTCTGCTCTCACTTGCTGCTAACCTAAACTGGCCACTTCGGCAGTTTGATGTCAAGAATGCGTTTCTTCATGGAGAATTAGCCGAGGATGTGTACATGAGTCTTCCACTTGGGTATGTAGTTGATTCTCCTGGTAATTTTGTATGCAAATTGAGGAAGTCTTTGTATGGCCTCAAGCAATCCCCTCGAGCCTTGTTTGGAAGGTTTTCATAGTTCATGCAAAAGGTTGGTTAAAAACAGAGTAATTCGGACCACACTCTATTTCTCAAACATCAACAAGGGAAGGTAACAGCCCTAATCATTTATGTTGATAATATGGTAATCATTGGTGATGATACTATTGAGGTGGATAAATTACAAAGACAACTAGCCTCTGAATTCGAGATGAAGGGCTTAGGTGAACTAAAATACTTCTTAGGAATTGAGGTAGCCAAGGGTAGAGAAGGAATATATCTGTGTCAGAGGAAGTACATTATTGATCTGCTAACAGAGACAGGTATGTTGGATTGCAAACCTATTGACATTCCTATTGAGCAAAACCATTGTTTAGCAGAGTATCCAGATCAGATACCAACTGATCGAGCTCGCTATCAGAGATTGGTTGGACGTTTGATTTACTTAGCTCATACTAGACCAGATGTTGCATATGCAGTAAGTGTGGTGAGTCAATTCATGCATAATCCAAGTGAGAACCATATGAATGTTGTCTTAAGAATTTTAAGGTATTTTAAATTGGCTCCAGGAAGGGGAGTAATGTTCTCTAAACACAACAATCCTCTTGAAGTCATTGGATTCACAGATGCAGATTGGGCAGGAAGTATTACTGATAGAAAGTCAACATCGGGTTATTTCACCTTTGTGGGAGGAAATTTGGTTACATGGAAAAGTAAGAAGCAGAAAGTGGTGGCACGATCTAGTCTTTGGTAAGTATAGATGTATGGCTCATGGGGTTTGCTAATTGCTGTGGCTAAGAACTTTGTTATTGGATTTGGGTTGCGAACTCAAAAATACTATGCAGATGTATTGTGACAATCGGGCATCCATTGATATATCACAAAATCCAAGACAACACGATCGCACCAAGATGTAGAGGTTGATCGTCACTTTATAAAAGAAAAGTTAGATGCCAAACTTATTAGTTTTCCTTTTGTTCCACGTAAGAAGCGACTTGTAGATATACTTACCAAAGGAGTTTCCAAGAAGGCATTATACGGTTCACTAAGCAAGTTGGACATGATCGATATCTACGTGACAACTTGAGGGGGAGTGTTAATAATTCCTTAATGGTATATTAGTTGTATGCAACTAATATACTTTATCTGTTGTATATTAATTGTATGCAACTAATATACTTTTCCAAAAAAACAGATTCTTATTTCCTGTATTTAAACATGTATTAGTTCATTATATTTTAAGATTGTAAATACATTTTCAATATATTCAATTAATAATATAGATGAAACATATTGAGTATAAAATCAAAATAAAAATAGATGATGAATATGTTCAAAAAACTTACCTCATTGAGTAACCAAAACATCAATATATAAAATCACAAAAAATGTAATATATTATACGTGGGATGAATGAATATACAAAATCAAGCAAAAAACTTCAAAAATTTATGAATAAAATGAAAGAAACTAGAGCAGTTACATATGATGAAATAACAAGATATAAAAAAACACAGAATAAACCACAAAAAAAAACGAGAAAAAAATGACATATTATAATGATGAAAGTCCCAACAAAATTTATAGAAAATCAATAAAATATCCTGAAAAATGAGAGATATTAATAGCATAAACGAATAGCAAAGTAAGGAGAGATACGAGAGAGAATGCAAATAACAAGTTTTAGCGTGAAAGAGGAGAAATTTTTAGAATGGTAATGCATAATTGGACTTTTTTAGAAAGTCACATTATGTCACCCGTTTTGCCCTTATATCAACTTTTTACTACGGTATTGCTTGTCCGTGTTTGTATTTTTAAACTTAAATTTGATATATTTTCTATATTATATTAAAATTTAATTATTTTTAATAAAGAAATTTAATGTTTTTATTAATATAAAATTAATAATTAATTTTAAAAATAGAAAAAACGCGAGTTAACTATAAATTATAAAGTATATTTATAATATTTTTGTAACATTTATGAAATTTAGTAGTATTAAAATAATAAAAATAAATTTAATAATATTTTTATAATATTTATAAAGTTTAATGATATAAAATTAACAAAATAAAATCTAAATATTTTTTTTAATAATCCCGAAATTCCGTAGTGGAAAAATATGATTGATTGTGAAATTATTATTATTATAAAAAAAACCCATTTTCTTATTTTATCTCTTTTTTCAGCGTAACGTTATCTATTAGTTTACAATTCGTACATTGAGCTCAGTTCAAACATCTTACTCGACTGGGCTACACCATAGGCGTGGTTCCCATCTCTTCGTCTTCAGCCGCAAGTCTCTCGCTCTTTCTTTTTCTATCGGTAAGATCCACCTCTCCCATTTTTCTCTCTCTGTCTGTTTCATATCTTGTTTTATGGATTATGTGCTTTACTTGACCTGATGTACTTTGAAAAAAGCGCATGACGTGTTTGTGAAAATACCTCCTTTAAACATTAAAAAAAAAATTATCAAAGTAAATTCTATCTAAATGGTGTCTATTGTCGCGTTGTATATTTATAATATCAGTAAATAAAAACATAAGAAGAACCTTAAATATATGAAAAATTATTTACAAATAATGATTAAATGCAATCATGTATCATATTTGTGTCTCATTATTTATTATGACACCTAATTTGAAAGTATTTGGAAAATAGAAAATAGATGATCAAAATTTAGATTAAATAAAATCAGTCTTATTAGGTTTTCGGATTATAATAAAATTAGTCTAGTTATATTATCTCCTTTTAGACAAATATTCTAAGAATTCTAAAGTAATATTAACTTAAATATATTTATTTATCTCACGAATGAGTACTTTAAACTTAAAAATATAAGAAATAAGAATTATTCATAAAATATTAAAAATAATAGAAAAAAATAAATTTTTTAATATTTATAAATTGATTCTTTTTTAGGATATTTTATACAAATAAAAAATATTTGGTATATATAGTTTAAAACTCCTTATAGTAATTCATAAAATTTCTATATAAGACTTTAATAGTATATAAAAAAAGAATTCTAAACAAAATTTTATATGAGACATAAGAAGCAACTGCAAGTGTTGTATATTTATAATAACAAAAGTAAAAACATTTATTATAATTCTGTTATATATTTTATTTTAGTAATAAAAATAACTTATTTTCTAATCGTGTCTCGCATTATTTCCTCCACTTATTTAAAACTCATCCTCGAGTTTTCTTTAAATGAGGATGATATTACTTGAAGTATTTATGGATCTTCAAAATTAACTCTTCTTGTTGTTCTACTTCTTTGAATTTGAGAAATAATATAAGTTAAATATTATCTACGTGTTCAACACAAGCCACTTTCATATAAATTGGTTCATACTACTAACTTAAGGAGATACAAGAGTGGATTCGAGGTTCATAGGATGCATGAGTTACCCGACCTAAGGTGTCTTGCAATGGGGTACTTGACCTAACCAAAATGCAAGAAGACATATCTTGCAAGGGTATATGAATATGACCTTATCTTGAGATAATGGATCTGTTTTTGTGTCAACATAAATCGGATGTGTTCGTTTAAATGAGATGCCATCACCTGGAGGTAGTAGAGCCTATATATATATATTTATATAATCCATTAAGAGGATTTGATTCTCTATCTTATATAACCGTTTTCGATAGTACACATTCTCATTCCTACAAGCAACAATTACAATTCTACCTTACAATTTCAACTTAATTGATGAATATAAAGAGATGGATCATCGGATTATAACTGCATGATAAATTCAAGAATTATGGTATGTGTTAGTTTTGAAAAATTTGTTGATCAATTGTTCGAGTCATCATCTAAATGTGATGTCTTGCTTGTTGTTCATAATTCACTTTTAGTATTGGCTTGTATTAAAGAAAAGTATGATAAGGTTAAAGTGTTGGCAAGGAAAAATAAAATACATATCTGAAAAGTGGATACCTTTTAATGTAATGCTTTTCTACTTTCTTCTTGTTTTTTCCTTGTGTTTGCAACATTTATAAAATTTATTACAAAAACAACTTATATTATTTTTTAAAGTTAAATTATACTCGCCAATATTAAATAGTAAAATTATTTTTATCCCAAAAGATAGACTTTTTCTTAGAGAATGTTTTGGACAATCAATATAGTTCATTCATTTTGATACTAAGGGATATTGTATGTGATGACTCTGATCACTACTTATATTAAATGGATTCTTTTAGGAACCGAATGTTTTAAATTTTTAGATGCGTATTCAATGTCTATTTTTTTAATTTTCTTTTAATTTTTACCAATTTTGAATATCGAATATCCATACGCATATCTATATCGTATCCGTTTGATACGATTACTTCATTAATGAAGAGTCCATGTAACATAATTTTTGAACACATGTTTAAAAATATTTTCTTTTTGTACATACGTTCAAAAGCATACAATTATTTCATTAATAAAGAGTCCATATAACATAACTTTCGAACACATGTTCAAATTTTTTTTTTCTTACATACGTTCAAAAGCATAACTTTTGAAAAGTTTTGAACCATAATATATGTTAAAATAAGTTTCATTTTTTAAATTACCTTAAATTTTAAATATAAATTAAGTGAAAAATTAAAAGTAATGTACTGCTCCATTTTTATATATCCATAGTTGTGTTAGTAAATTCACTCACTTGTGCAGGTGCAAGATTGGTTATAAGCCACCCTCAAGGAAGAGAAGTACTAAATCAACAGCGAGAACAATGCCCAGATGTTATACTCTCTGACTTGCCTAAAAAATCGACTCTAGAGAAGGTTTCGGCTGATCATTCTTTTCAGTTGGTTGAATTTGTAGATGACTCATATTTATCTCGCTGTTCTAAAATTTCACAAGTGAAAGAATCAATTGTTCTTTCTACTTAAGACCTGCTGCCAAAGTTGATTTGATATTACTCTCTCTTTAACATTTTTTACACCGGAAGTGAGCAAAATTCGAATTGGTGAATACTCGCGAGGAAAAGGTGCTTGTCAACTTGCTCAAAAAATTTATCATTTTATTTATTTAAAAATTAAAAATATTTTAAAGAACGAATCAATTAATAATAAAGATAAATTGCACAAATAATTCATAAATTTTCACATTTTACAATTTGAGCAACTTATTATTTTTCTTGTGACTTTGCCAATTTATATTAAAAAAAATAAGTAAAATGTGAAAATTAAAAAATAAAAGGATAAGATTATGTAAATTTAAAATAATCAAATTAATAATCATTTGTGCATTTCAAGCTTACAATTTAAAAAAAAATTTGACTAAGCTGTCGGTAGTAATGCTGTATAAGAATGGATGGTAAAGATATTATTGCCCTAAATAATAATAAACCAAACCAAGGAATGCAACACAAGTCTAATAATATTATTTAATTTAAGTGATTTAATCCCATAATTATTTTATTTATCACCAGATTGTCTCATAATAAAAAAGGGTAACTTCTATTTGCCCGGTAGTCCTCTGAATCTTGAATTGAATCATATTCATTTATTTACAATTCTTTTATGGAAACACATTCTTTTATTTATAAACCAACCGCAGCACCACCACTGCTTTCACATGAATAACATTAAGGATTTCATATTGCACACACCGAAATACTTATGCACATTTACTTGTTACAAATACGTACCAATGATGGCATAAGCAGGCAAAGTACAAAATCAAACCCAACAATCTAAATGGATTGATTATAGGAACGATTACAATTTCCACACATCATTGGACGGATTGATCGTTGATAAGCCTCCCCACCAATGCTTTTGATCACGTGAGATTGACTCCCTCAATCACATAGTTGTATACTTGGTTCATCGATTGAAGCATATAGCATTGTTGAAGGTAAGAATTGGCAAATCAATTTTATAGGAAGTAGTCTGGGGCAGGTTTCTTTGCAGGTCCGCCACCTCTTGATTCCTGCATTGTATTGAACTCTTTCAGAGTGAACAGAGAAAGGATATCATCAAAAGGTACATTTGCTTGGTGCTGCCCAAGAACACAAGTTCACTTCAACATTGGGGGTATATATACTGGTCTAGGATCCTCTACTTTTTTTCTCTGCTTGTTTTCAAATCTCAAGTATTCATTTTATAACGTTAGGATATACTCGTGGGTCCCGTACTTTACCGTGGGAGGACCCTTAGACTCCATCTCCAATCCGAGGTACATTAACGAGTTTCTTTCGCCTTTTCCCAGCTTCGAACCTGAGACCTAGTCCCTAAGTACCACAGATTCATAAAGGTTGACCTTTATGAATCTACTCTTGTCTCGGTCGAAAAAAAAAAAACTCGTTAATGTACCTTGGATTGGAGATGGAGTCCACGGACCCCCACTGTATAAAAGTTATGGGCCCATTCAGATAGCCCTTATAAAAAAAACATCCTTTTAATGTTAGGATATACTCGTGGATCCCGTAATGCAGTGATTCAAAGTTATTAATTAAAAAATAATACGACTTAGATTTGATAAGTAAAAACAAGAACAAGTTAAGGAAGATTTGTGTCATCAATCAATTAATGATAATTTGTCAGTAAAGCGAAGATTTGTGTCATCAATCAATTAATGATAATTTGTCAGTAAAGCTTGTAAAAGAAGTTAGTCAGGATATACGCAACAAATTAACAAACATGCCTATGCAAACCAATGCACAAAGACTCTTTGTCAAAATTATTCTGTCATTGTATGTAGCACCATCTTCAAAACTATCTTGCATAATTTTTCATTGATACATAGAATGCTGATCTAGAGTGTTTATCTCAAGAAACTATCTGAAAGAAGTGAAGGTATATTTATAATGCAATTTCAGCAGCTCAGTGAAAGCCTTATACTTTCCAATTTTAGAAGGAAAAAACTAAAAGAATGAGGAATCAAAAAATAAAACACCAAACTACTAACTACTAACCTGTGGTGCCGCATCAAACTCACGAAAATGCTTATTAAGATTTTCATCTAGCTCAAGGATTGCAGCGATATTACCACACCTGTACAACCCGGATCAATAAATATTATAAATTCTAAAATACAGGAAGAGAAAGGTTAATAACTTATTTACCTGTAACAGTAATTTGGAGCTGACCATACAGTAACTATCTGATTTTTGAACATCCATTTATATCCTTCCATTACCAACTGATGTGCACGGCATATGTAGTCAATGTTATTTGTGTGATTAAATGAAGTAACTATGCTACCACCAAAAAGAAAACCAGCACCTCGAGGACTCAAGCCCCAACCATCGACTATATCTTCAGGGTCTGACCACATGAGATCACACATGGCACCATCATGGGGTACTTCTTGCTTCCGATCAATTGTTCGTATCTGCCATGACAGAGTGTGTCGGTAGCATATTGAGAGGTAAGGAAATAAAGAAATTTTGGAATGGATCTGACCTGATCCAAAGTTGAAATGGCAGGAGAAAGACCTCCATGTACACAAAAAATTTTGTTCTCAATGAGAGCTGACAGACTGCAATAAAGCACAACCAAAATCGAAAACTTGTGAGATGAATGAATGATAAGTATTGGTTGTATAAGAAGTATTTGCAATGAACAATAACATAAATACTATCAGAATTATTTGATAGGACAATAATTTGACATAGAGCATCTAATTCAAAGTTTCCACAAATAAAGATCCATACTCGTCTCCAGGCCATAAATAAAGAGAAATGAAAATCAGGGCACCTGCTGAATCGATTAGTAGATTCTGAATTAGATAGCTGGGCCTGAGCCAAGGCCTAGGGGGAAACTATTACATTCTTAGAAATAAGAAGACAGCTGGGGAGGCAATAGAAAATCAGTTAGGTTCTAATGCCGTATGGATCCCCTGTCATCAAACTTAATGGGCAGTTTGTAGTCTACAAAACCCTTTTCAAAAGTAGAGAGGTTTATTTTCTATGAAATTGTCAACATACCTTAAATAATCAAATATATCAGTGCAATATCTCCAAACATTAACAGAGCCATATTTTCGTAGGCATTCATCATAGAACCCATATACCTGTTCGGTAAGGATAATCAGTAAATACTCTGAACTATAACAAGATAACACCAATATAAACAGTTAAAAAGTTAACCTGTGTGATCTGACGACTCTCATGGTTCCCTCTGATTAGGGTTATCCGATCTGGATATCTCACCTGGGTGTAAACCATTTGCACTAATGGAACTTAGTGAACATGACCTCATACAGTGAAGATAAAAGATAAATAACTTCATATATTGCATTAAATGATGATAAATACATAATTTGATTTTAGGAATTATACATTTGCAGTCCAAAGTAAACATTGCCCTGGATACTAAGAAACAAAATAAGATTCCAAAATTCTTGATGTTCCTTGGAGGTTTCTATCATGGTAATAGAGACATTGATTATCAGCTATGTCACTAGGATTTGGATACAAGTTTCAGATACGTATCTGGAGGTTTGACTCAAAAAGTTTTAAAATTTTAAGACACATGGTACCAAATTTTTATACACCGACACTTGGACAAGGAAAATTCTTATATAAATTATGTTTAATATATAACATTATTTTTGCATATAAATATATTTGCTACAATTAATTTATATGATTAATAAATTATAATCATTAGATTACTATTTTTTAAATGTGCATATATGATGCTATTATGTGTTAATATTGATTATAAAGCCCATTTTAAAGTTAAGTTAATTTAAAAATCAAGCAGTAAAATTGGCAAGGCCCAGACCAAATTTTGCAGCAAAAAATAAAAAATAAAAAACCTAGTGGAATTACATGTAAATCACGTGTATTTCATGTGCTTTCCACGGATGTCCTAACTTTACTTTCATGGACAGCATCTCTACTAGCTCGTTACTTCTTCTTCCTCCAGCCGGCAGCTCATGCTTCTTTATCATCGTCTTCTCCTCCTCTTCTACAGTGATGAGACTGTTTTAACCTTGAACCATATCCCATACCAGTATAAGTGTTGTGTCGACACTGGTACAACGGGCTAAAGTGCCAAGATGAAGTAACATAGATTGTCAGGTGGGCAGGTTTTTTGCCATTATTAAAATTTAATTCCAGTTTATGATTGATATATTCCTGTTCTCATTAAGCCCCATATCTTTACACAAGTATGCACATGGTAGGATTCCAAGTAATTATTCAAGAGGGAAATGTTAAAAGCTTCAAAATTGTTACCACATTTCATTTGAAATGCAAGATATGACAAATTCAGTGCAGCACCAACTACCAAGTATCCCCACACACCATATATAACGTAAGAAGATCCAATTTTAATTTCATAGAACAAATAAAATTACCTTTAGAGCAAGTAAGAGCAGAAATGTCTCAACAGAGTAGAATCCTCTGTCCACAAAATCTCCAAGGAACAAGTAGTTAGTTTTTGGGCAATCACCTCCCACTTTGAACAGCTCTTTCATGTCATAAAATTGCCCATGAATGTCACCACATATCTGTTTAAAAGTGGTCCAAAAAATGATAAATATTAGGAACTACTAACGATCAGCCTGAACAGGAATCAAAAACAGTCCAATGCCCCAACGTTTATGACCATGCCAGATTCAATGTGATCGCATATTGGAGAGGTGATCACATATGCCCCAACATTTATGACTGATATTGCCGAAATTTTCCCAGATACCATTGCCGTAACATAGTTTGGGAAGGTTTCGGCAATGAATTTCCCCGTACAAATACCAACATTTAAGCACCAATGTCAACATTAGAAAAAAAATTTTGCTTTAAATTGATGATCATGGGTTTAAGATTGCAGTAAGGTGCTACAACAACGCTTCTCAGTGCCTTAAAACTACACTGTTCTTTTTCTTTTCTTTTCAAAACTTTGGCTTGATAAAAAAAAGTAATTTAAATTGAACAAACAAATCGAAGACCCAAATGTTTTGAATGATCACCAAAGCCAGCAACATTTAGCAAACCCCAAATTAACACTAATTTTGTTCAGGATCTATCTTTAAGAAGTATTCCCGAATCCTCCAGCTTTTCCAGCGCACCCACATACAAAGCATAAAATCCAATCAACTCTAGTAGCTAGGCTCCAAGAAGATTTAAGTTGCAATTAATTTTCTCCGTGCTACCTTAAAATTCAATACTATAATTGATTCTTGCTTCATTCCCGATATAATGTTTACAAATTTCAGAGAATAAGAGACTACCCACGTGTCAAAAATTGATTGAAAAATCCACACCAGGAAGGGGGGGGGGGGGGGGGAACAACAAAACAAACCCTCCTCCATTCCTACAGTCAGGTTAACATCAGAACTCTTTTGAATTGCTACTAATATACAAAGTTAAACCAGCAAAATTAAAAGCTCCAAGAGCTTTTCATGCGCGTATGTGATGTAGGTATGAGAAAGATAGAGAGAGCTAACGGTGACAGGGGCGTCAACCCTTTGAACGTTGCTCTCCTCAACAAGGATTTCAATGGCTTTGAGGCAAAGCGCCTTGACTTCGGACTCCTTGAGAGGCTCACACTTCTTCAGTTGTTCTATTTGCTTGTCTAGGTCTGACATCTATTCCTATCTATTTCACAATTCTCCCTCAGACCCAGACCCAAATCTACCACCCGATTTGAATCCTCTTCTTCCTCTCTCCCACTCTTCGAATCTGTGAATCTCTTCCTTCCACTCAGTTTTATTATTTCGGTTCACTCCAGACTCACTGTTGCAATTTCGAGATTTTTGCTATATTGCCCCTTAATTTTCTTTTAATTATGTTTTTCAATTCTCATTCATGGGCCTACAAGTAGGCCTTACAAATTAGCCCACTAACGTCATATTCTCGTTCTTCAAAAAAAAAAAAAAAACAGAAAAATCCTATCGGCGGACTTGGTTGAAGATCTGAATTACGTTCTGGTTCTTCTGGCCAAAAAAAGAAGAAGTTTTTATCTTTCGTTGTTGATACTTTAGAGAAATCTTAAGTCAGATCTCCATGATTTTGCAGAAGAACCCTATGTACATGTGAATATATATACGTATATTTACACGAGGTGTAGTTAACCTAACTTGAAATTTTTCTAGATAGGTGTTTAGATTTTCTTAGGTGGTTCGGAGTTTAAATTAAGTTAGAAGTTGGGTGTAAACTCCCTAATTGTTTTAAAAACAAGTTGAGGAATATTTGCTCTTGAAGAGTTTATCGAAATAAGTATTGAAGTAGAAGATGAGTGTTGTGCCGAAGGAAGCAATCGAGGTCATAGCACAGAGCATTGGAATTACGAATTTGTCCCCTGATGTCGCATTGGCTCTTGCTCCTGATGTTGAATACCGGGTCCGTGAGGTCATGCAGGTATGCCTCATATTGATCTGTTACTCTAATTGAAATTGAGATTTCACCATATATTAGCCTATACACAACTTGTGATCAGCAGCCTTGTCCTTTTATAGTTTGCCTTATCTTAAGAGATGAATGCTAACTAAGCAGACACTAATTTGTACCTACTTTTGCACCCATAAAATTTATATTGTGTGACATGTTAATATTATCTAGAAAAATAAATCATTTATCCAGTTTTCAAAATAATTCTAACACATAGTACCTTATAAGGGATGTGACTGCAAAAGTGGTTAAATTTTCTGTGTTATTAGCATTTTTCATCTTAAGAATATGTGAGTAGAACCTACAATTAGGCTAATGAAGTCATTGCTAAATGATAAAGATTATTTAGACCAAAAAATTATAAATTTTTGAGGAAACCAACAAGCTTTCTTGATCTGAAACTGCAGGAGGCTATAAAATGTATGCGTCATTCTAGACGGACAACACTGACAGTGGATGATGTTGATGGGGCACTTAAATTAAGAAATGTTGAGGTAAGCATATCTGACTCTGATGCTCTTTTATGTAACTTCATGTTTCTCTTCACATTTGTTTTCACACTGTAATTAATATCAAGGATGTCTTTGGGCTAGGATAATGCTTGGTTCTGTGCGTATATGCAATTTTCATATTTGTCTTCTTGGATATTCTGCTGAAAGTGAATCTTTGCCAAGTTTGAAAAGTTGAAATTTTATTTGTACTTTAACCCTTGATATGCTCCTGCCTTAGCCAATCTTCAGTTTTGCCTCTGGAGATCCTTTGCGATTCAAGAGAGCTGCTGGACATAAGGATTTGTTCTATATTGATGACAAGGATGTAGATATTAAAGAAGTAAGTAGCAATTTCTGCATTTAAATACGCGTTTCTACTCAACTTTTTTACTTGTTTTCACTTGTTTATGGTCTTATATACTGATATGCTGCCTAATTGATGCAGGTGATTGAAGCACCTTTACCTAAAGCCCCTCTTGATGTATCAATTACTGCTCACTGGCTGGCAATTGAAGGCGTTCAACTTGCAATTCCTGAAAATGCTCCAGTTGAAGGTATCTAGCTGGACTTATGTGTAGTATGCTTTGTTTTCTAGATAAGGGGTCTGGTTATACAATATCTTTTTGTATTCAACCACGAGGGCCTACTGGTTAGATGTTGAGAATGACATAATATGTTGAATAAGCTTCTCTTACTTGAAGTTGAAGCCTGTCTAGGCAGTTTAATACTTTCATAATTTACATGATATGTGCTCCTTTTATAGTACTTAATATTAATGACTATGGTGTAATTATAATCTGCAGTCTGTGGTTTCACTTAACTGAATGCATTCTTTCTTATTTTACATTAACTTTGCTCAGTGCTTGTATATCTTATTGGTATTATGCTGTGTTGCAGCGCTTGCAACACCATCTGACGGAAAAAAATCTGAATACAAAGAAGACGGACTACTTATTGACATTAAATTACCTATTAAGCATGCACTATCAAAGGAACTTCAGGTCTGTATTTTCATCTGCTATTTACATTTTTTCATTTAGAAATATTTTCTTTTGTAAGTAGTAGTTTTATCATACTGCTGTGTAATGGTTGTCTCTGCAGCTTTACTTTGAAAAGATCATTGAACTTACTCGGAGTAGGTCCTGCTCTGTCCTTTTCAAACAAGCATTATGTAGCTTGTCTTCTAACTCAGGACTTCATCCTTTAGTTCCATATTTCACATACTTCATTTCTGAGGAGGTAGTCATGTGGCTTTATTTCGCATCTTTAGCCTCAAGAATCAAGATATTCATGTTCGCTCTGCTATTGCTTAATCACTTCAGGTTATATTTCCTTCAATCATTGCAGGTTTCAAGGAATATGAGTAACTTTCCTCTCCTGGTTGCATTAATGCGACTTGTTCGAAGCCTTCTTCAAAATCCACATGTACACATTGAACTTTATGTAAGCTATTCATTTTTAATTGGTTAGTCAGTTAAAATACATGGATTGTATAAAGATCAATCTTCAATGTGAGTTACCATCTTGAAGCTTAAAGAACCATCAATAGAATTAACATTCAGTTGTTTTCTTAAACAAAATCGTACACATACTGCATGCTACCTGATACTTAAGAATTGCTGTTAGAAGTTGTTGGGAAATTAACTCTCCCGAAAGCTAAGCTAGTGGGAGAAGGGCCAATATTATTTTTATATATTTATCACTCCCCCATAATTGTTGGCTTTATGCACTAAGCATGTATTGCAGTTTCGTGACCTTTTTTTTTCATTTCCATTGGCAGTGCAATTCAACACAGCTGGAACTTATTGTTGAGTTGTTGTTAAGGGATTATTTATATATAATACTTCTTCTTTTTTGTCAGCTCCACCAATTAATGCCATCAATTATTACCTGCCTTGTTGCAAAAAGATTAGGGAATAGATTTTCTGACAATCACTGGGAGCTTAGAGACATTGCAGCATACCTGGTTGCTTCAATATGCAAAAGGTGATTTTTTTGGAGCTAAAAGAATTCTATGAATTTTAACCTCCCACACCTCCCACCAAAAGGAACAGTTCCATTGAAAATTGTGCTTGCTTCAAATTGTATTATTTAGTGTCAAATCATATGTAGGGTTCCTCATAATCTTACATAGAAATGGATACACGATTGGCATGCAAGTTTAACTGTCGCATGGTGGTCATCAATTACTTTTGCATATTTTGCTTAAAACATATTTCCAATACTGTCCATTGGGAAAAGATATGTATTTACATGCATAAGTCTTGTGGAGTCATCTAAAATGAAATCTAATCTACGGTGGAATTTACTGAATAATTGACAATACATGGAGCATGAAATATTTTACTATTATTATCATTTTACTTCAATTAAACTAGGGAGTCTTTTTTTACTAATTTATATCAGAAAACGAAACTCAGGATCAGTTTAACTATACAGATTTGGGCATGTATATCACAATCTTCAGCCTCGTGTTACAAGGACTCTGCTTCATGCTTTCTTGGACCCTACAAAAGCACTGCCTCAACATTATGGTGCAATTCAAGGCCTAGCAGCTCTAGGTCCTACTGTGGTATCCTCTTTGTAATTGCTTCTATATTAGGAAACAAAGCTTGCTACACTACTTTTGTGAATTGTGATAAACCTACAGTTTCAGTTTACGGTTCAGTTAAACCAAATTTAGGCAGTCTGTTTAGTGGCTAAATCTCAAAAGGTAAAATGCTCTGAGAAGCCCTTTTTCCTCTAGAATTATTATTGAATCTAGGCAGTGAATCACTTTTGCTTCTGTCCTGTTTACTGCTAAGTGTTCTATAGCTTTCTCTCAAAGTTTTTTTCTCCCCTTCTTTTTTCTTTTCTTTTCTTTTTAATAGTTTTATGTGGGTGAGACACTTACTTTAATCGGTTTCCACTAAAATCTGAGAAAGCAAAAGAATTTACTGAAATCCTGAGTTGTGAAATTTGTTTTACCTCCTCCGGCAGCGAGTCTGCTTTTTCTTCATCATTCTTTAATCTATTATCTCAAATTGCAAAAATGCTCTACTTTTAAGCTAAGGGTTAGGCTGTATTTTTTTTCTTTATCATCTTTTAGGTTCATAATGCCTTTTGTTGAAGCAAGGTATGATGACATTGTCTAGGGTCGTTTACTTATACTTCCAAATCTTGAGCCATATATGCAACTTCTCGAGCCAGAAATGCTACATGAGAAGCAAAAGAATGAGATGAAAAGGCTTGAAGCTTGGCGTGTATACGGAGCATTGCTTGTAAGTTCGATTTGAATATGAATCTGAATCTTGTTATTTTTTTTGTGGGGTTGCTAATCATTTGGGTCAGATGTACAACTCTAAGAGCCATCAATTTTTCAGTGTGCAGCTAGCCAATGTATGCATGACGCACTGAAGAAATGTCGTAGCTTGCTATCTCCACCATCTCGTGCCATTTGGAAGAGCAATGGAAAGATTGCAACTATCACGACAAGTATGAATTCCTAAAACTTGATTCTCTTCGCTTTGTGTTATTTTTGTTGTTTTTTATTTTATTTGATCTTTTATCATCTTTGATATAACGTAATCTTCTACAATCCCCTCTTCTTCTTTTCTTGTGGAGCGAGCAACAAAAGTCAACATCTAGTTGGCCTGCCGATTCTTTTTAGGATAAAGGACCCTTTTTGAAAGCTATAAGACTTTTGTACACCACATAATAATTATAGGTTTTTTGTGCACTTTTATTGAAAACTAATAAAAGTGCACAAAAAACTTATAATTATTATGTGGTGTACAAAAGTCTTATAGCTTTCAAAAAAAGGTACACGTTAGACTTAAATTGACAATTCATTATTATTTTTTCTAAATGTAGTTATGTGTTAATTAATAAAAAAAAATCAGCTAATTCTTAGTCTCAATAAAGGTCAAAACTTATTGGTCAATATGGGATTAATGTGCATATTTTTTGAAAACTATTGGACTTTTGTGCACCATTTGATAACTACAAGACTTTTGCGCATTTTTATTGAAAACTATAGGATTTTTAGTTTCATTTACCCAAAATATTACCACTTCAACTTCCTTAGAGGTAATATTTTTGTTACCACATACAGTTAAATTTAATTTAAACAAAATGCTAGCAAAATAAAAGTTCCATTGGGAAAAAAAATCGTGTCAATATGCTTGACTTAAAACAATCGCTCGCATTAGAAAACCAAAATCAAGGAGGAAAATAAAAAGAAGGGTGAATGATACTAGGAGTCCTATGGTTTTCAATGAACTTCCTTTCCCTGGAGATATTTAAAAGCTGTGTGTGCAAAACGTTGAGATAGCTTATAATTTCGAACTCTAATCTCTCTACTTTTCTTGTCCCATGTGGTGCTTGTCCTCTTTTGTTTGAAAAGATAAACGCAAGGCAAGTTCAGACAACTTGATGCAGCAACCTCCTCTTAAGAAACTAGCTACAGATGGTCCTATGGGAGCAATACCGAACTCCATGCAAATTGAAATGCGAGGAGCTACAGCTGGAATTCCTAATGCTGTCGGAGTATCTGGTATTGGTGCATCGTCAATTTCACATCAGTCACCAAATGAACATTTTTCAGGAAGAGACATTGATAAAAAAGGGAGAGCTTTCACCATTCTTGCTCAGGCATGGAAAGAGGACTTGGATGCAGGTCATTTATTATCATCCTTGTTCGAGTACTTTGGTGAAAGTGTTCTCTCCTTCATTCCGAAACCCGAGTTGTATTTCTTTTTGTGATAATGCTTTATTGCTGAGAAAAATGTATAAATTGCAAGTGTACACAAGTTCCAGTGAAACTCACATAACAAGTCTAACTTATACCAATATTTGGAGTCTAGTTTGAGTTCATAATTTATGATTTTTTTTCCTCATATACTTCACTTCCGCCCAAATAACACACACCCTTGGGAAAATTATACGGTTACAAAGCAACAATTTTTTTTTTTACATAGTCCATGTATTTATTTTCTTTTTTGCAATGCTCAGGTATTTTTTTTAGGTTATTATTTTTTTTTCCTCGATCCATGATCAATTAAAATTATATTATATAAATTTTGTATAATGTATAAACAATATGAGACATTCGATCTTAAAATATTAATTTCTAAAAGAATTTACTTATAAATATATATTTATTAATGACACTTTTATATATTATCATTATTAAGTTTTAATTTATAAATATGATATATCGAAAATTATTGTAAAACTAATTTTATAAATTAATATATGCATTAAATTGAAAACACTAAATGATTTATATATATAGTTTCAGTAGGCTTGCTTGATGCACGGGGAGTATCACTTCGATAATTTTAAACCATTCAAATTGAGATATATTTTAAACCATTCAAGTTGAGATATCTCAATTGGATGTGTGTAGTAACGTGCAAAAAAATTGTGAATTTGGTTATTCGTATTATCGATTCGGTTTTTATCCGATAAATTTTATAAACAGATATGATTTTGGATAAAAATTAAATATAAAATAAAAGTTATATTGATAATCGTATCCGTATGTACTTAAGATTAATTATATTTATTAAATTAAATTATATATTAATTAATAATTAAAATTTATTAAGAAATTTTTAAAAAAGTTTGAAAAAATGATTTTTTTAAATACTTTTTAATAACTGTACCGAATCGTAAATCGTTAAAAAATCTTCTTTAAATAATATATATTTATACTAGTATCCATCACTATATGTGTGCATAAGAAGGTACGAATGCTATTAGCAGAACGTGCGTGCGTGGAAGGAGTAAACCCTATGCTTGACTAACAAAATTTTAATATGTGAGACATGTGTAAAAGGTATTGGAATCCTTATTACCATATAAGTGGTAATACCATGTGGATTCAGATCATCTTAACTTCCGACAAAAAGTGATTTCAATATATTTTGATGGGTTTTTAATTCTTTAGTGTGATTTGTCCACGACAAATTACATCTATGTTGCGCCTCCACACTTCTTAGGGAATTATAATGGCTGGCGCTGTATTGGAAATATTCTCTGTAGGTGTTTTGGCATAGGATTCATTTCGGAACAATTTTTAATCAAATTCACATTTAGCAATAATTTCTTTTTAGAAAAATATTATAGAAGTAATTTAATCAGATAATTTATGTTTGTTTAATTTCTTAAATTAAAAATTATATCATTTAATTTCTTAATTAAAAAAAAAGATTAATTAAGAAATAATTATATTATCATTATTCTATCAACTTATTAAATGCGATTAAAAAAATATTTAATAATAAAAAAAATTATAATTAATATGAAAAATCTTACAAAAATATTCATTGATTATCGCTATTTTATTTTAACATTTTATTAATTTTAAAATTTTATTATTATTAATTTTTTTCTTAAATAATTTCATATTAAATTTTATTTTTCTTATTTTTAATCTAAAAATAAATAAATAATATCCATAACTTAATCTAAACATATTTCGTGACACCTCACCCTTAGTAAGAGAAACCATATTGTGAAATTTTATAATTTAATCACTCACCTTTATCAGTTTCAACATATCTGGTCCCCTTGTTACGGAATGTTTGATTTAATTTTACTTTGCAATATGTTTAGGTTCCTATTTGTTTTATTGTTAGCTTTTTTAATTTTTACTTTCATACTACTTGCATATAAATTCTACGTATATTTATAATATATTGCATGTTTTTACATATATATATTTTACATACTTATTTAAATTTTTTCTTTTACATGTAAAACTTCTCTGTATCTAGAAATTCATTTAAATATTTACTCCAAACTACTGTGTGATTCTTAAATATATATATATATATATATATATATATATAAAATGTAAAAAAAAATTAAAAGAAGACAAATTGTATTGAAATTTTTAACAATTTAAACATGTTTGATCACTTACTTCAAATTTTTAATGAATATGTGGAAGTAATAGAAAAAGTAAGCAACTTAATAATGATAGGGATAAAAAAGTAAAAAATCCTAAAATAAAGTTGTATCAATATTTAAAATATAATTTGAGTTAATCTTATATTGTAATTTAGTTATTTTTTCGGTTTTTACTTCCACACGTATACATTGTGCGAAAATTTTACATAATTTATAAACTGTCATATGTCTATATAAATTTCCTACATAGATATGTAAAAATTCTATATACCATTTTATCTTCTTTTTTTTTTCCTTTTTACATGGGTATGTAAAATTTCTATATATTAAAAAATTCACTTACTCGTTATCTTTTATGAAATGCTTTAAATTTTTACCCCAAATTGCGTGATTCTCTAAAAAAAAAAAATTGAGATTAAAATGTAAAATAAAAAAAAATAGGGATAAATTGTATTAAAGTAATAAATACAAAAATAATTACATTACGAAATGCCCAACAATTAAATTTTGAGTATAATTAAAATATACTTTTTTGAGGAGATGATATCAATATTGAAGTCGATATATATATATATATATATATATATATATATATATATATATATATATATATATGCATTTGCATGCAAAGTTGGGCATAGAGGTGGCAAAATAAGAGGCTTAGTTTATCTCAAGAATCCAACCTTTTTTATCTTCAATAGTACCCGTTTGTATTCCTGTGAGGGTTGAAAGCAGTTCTGCACATACACTCTCGGCACCTGTTTTAAACTCCATCCTGATCGAATTCAAATATTTTTTATACATACATAACCAAAAAAAATTAATAATTCAAACTATTATTTATATATTTAAAGATTTTTTAACATTACATTCTTGCTTATGAACCTTCGAACATATTATTATTTAATATATAAATACACAGAAAACACTTTCAATTAAATTTCTTCTCTAATTAGATAGAATTTTACAAAAAATTACAATATAATAAAAACAAATTAAAAATATTTGTACATACGACCAATCACGTTACATACATATCTAACATGAGTATATAAAAATAATACTAGAAAACTTAATTGTAAAATAAGTCTAATGCAAACTATATTTTGAGTGTTTTTTTATTATTATTATTATTATTATTTATTTATTTTTGTTGCCTTTAAAAATGATAAAATAGGAGAAACTAAACTGGGTCTCTCACCTTTTATCCAAATAGGTAACGCTACCCACAGGAGCAACACCAACAGCAGTTCCAGTGCAAAATACTTCATCAGCACTATTCAATTCCTCTACCGGAATAGATCTTTCCTCAACCTAACATATTTAATTAAGATTATCATTTCTTTCTCAAAATATATATATATATATAATGTTATTTTTTGAACCGTTAATAACCACATGATATTTATTTTTAAATGTAGAGTGAATGAATAATAATCACATGGTAACCACGATCACTAGCAATTTCAATGACACTTTTTCTTGTGATGCCTGAGAGAATAGTCCCAGATGTGGGTGGAGTTGAAATTACGTTGCCCTACAAAATATCAAGAAACGCATTAATTTAAGATTCATTATAACTATCATCAATTACTCAAAAACAAACTCTTGTTTTTTTTTATATATTAATTTATAATGCAATAAAAAAAATAAAAAAAAAAGGTTTTGATGATATATACCTTAACAATGAAGATATTGCAAGAAGAGACCTCTTCAATATTTTTCTTATTCACCGAATCAAGGTACAGTACATCAGAAAATCCTCTGCTTTTCGCTCTAGTAATTGCTTTCAAAACCTATATATATATATATATATATATATATATATATATATATATATATATATATATATATATATAGAAAACAAGCAGATTTGAGTACTCTCCAGTATTACATGCTAGCTATTTATATATGTAGAAAAAAAACCGGTTACTTACTGGAGCATAGTTTGTTATGCTTTTGATACCTCCGGTTCCATTAGGAGAAGCACGATCACACTCATTGTCAACATATAAATTCAAGGCTGAAGAACCTTCCTGATAACATTTATATAAGCACACATATGTAAATCATTCCTATATATAATAGACTACCAGAAAAAAAGCATAACACAATCGGATTAGACTTAATTGAGAAATCAAATAAAAAAAAATTTATGTTTGATTATTTGTTTATATTATTATTACCTTGAAATAGTTACGAACAGGGGATGCATAGATGAGAAAAGTGTATTCCGGTGACGGAGCCAAACCCAATATAGGCCCATTTCCCATAAGCATAGGCCTTATGTACAAAGACCCTTTCCCTGGAGGAGGGACCTGCGTTCGTTCATTCAGTCAAGGTCTCAATCTCACATCCTATTTAATTATAGCATTATGATTAATTATTTTTTTAATTAAAGGGGGATATAAAGGGAAGGAGGGGGGGGAACGATGGATATAAAGGGTTTATTACCCAAGACTTGTTAGCTTTAGCAGTTTGCTTGACAGCATCAATAAATTGATGAATGGAAGGTGAAGGCATGCACATTCTTTCAGCACCCTTAATCATGCGAGTCGCATTCTCATTCGGACGAAAAAGTAGAATACAACCATCTTCTCTCCTGTATGCTTTTGTCCCTTCATATATTCCCTATATATTCAATATTTAATTTAATTTAATTAAAGTTAAATTGTGTATGGCTTTTTTTGTATTATTTTTAAAAAAAAAATTAATGTTTAAGTTAATTAATTTTATCAAATTTAGAACAAAGTTAGTCATTGCTAATTTAGGACTTAATTGTGATTCTCGACAAGTTTTGGGACAAAATATTAATTTTTCTTTTACGTAGTGACGTAAGTGAAACAAAAAGTTTAAAAATCTTAAAGAGTTTCAAACAATATCTAAATGTTTTAATAAGTTTGACTAAATATTTTACATCTAACAATTAATTTGATATTTAGTTTCCAAATTTTATCAATTTGTGCACAAATTTATTTAATTTGAGTATTATGATTTTTTTTTCATTTTTACTACAAAAATTAAGCTTAAATCATATACTAATTTTAAGTTTTTGCTCTTGTTAAAAAAAATTATTAACTTTTTCTACTGGTATCAAAGTTGTCTTTACCTAATGCAAGTTAAATGATTTTTTTTTTGTTTTTAAAAAAATTATAAGTTTAAGTTTAATTTAGTTTTCTATTAAAAAAATCATTCATATTTTTCGATTACAATTATTCGTGTTAAAATGAGGTTGAAATAATACCTAATTGCATATATATATATATATATATATATATATTTAGCATCTCACCTAAGTTATTTTATTTTTAAAAAATAATAAATTTATTTTAATTTATATTATTATATTTAAATTTAAAAAAATATTATTAAAAATCAATTAATATTATATTTGATTTACTTTTCAAAATTTAAAACCAAATCAATTTTAATGGGTCGTTTTAATCGAAATAATTTTTATAATCCCTACCACCTTATTAAGAATTTATATTCAAAAGGTATAACATATACATATTAAAAAAATAGTATTATTTATTCTTCAATTATATTATTTTTAATTGAAAAATATTTTTTATATATTTTATTTTAATAAAAATATGCTTAATTTATTGAGTTTTGTTGATATATTAAGTGTTAAAAATTTAAAATTTAAGTATATCACATTTCTATTTTATATATTAATTTATTTATTGAAAATTGAAATAAAATACCGTATATTCCTTATTACTATGTATATCCGCCCCTGCCCACCAATTAAAAAAAAAACTAATTTCATAATTTTACACTAATAAGTTAAAATATTTATTTGTGCCCCACATTTTATTTTTAACTTTAATACATATTATTTCTAACTCTGAATTCTTTAATTAATCATAATTAAGTAACACTACTATTAAATATTATAAAAATATCAAATACAATTAATTTAACATATTTCTTTCTTATATAATTCTAAAATCTAATTATATATTATTCAATCAAATTTTATAATATTATTTAAAATATATTACAAATTTAAGATATTTAAATTTATAAAACCAAGTAAATAGATGAAAATTGAGATAAGGATCAAAGCTTACTTGACCATAGTTAAGAACTCCAGCAGCAGGGCTTAATTCAATATTTCCATAGCGGCCAAGTTGTCCTTTTTCAAAATTTCCATCTTTTGAGCATTTCATAATGTACATGTAATCAGCTGGAAGTATCCCAAATCCAAGACTATCCCAATCCACATCAGCGTACTCATCTTGGTTATGGCTGTCCAAATCAGTCCATTATAATATTTATTATTTTATTAAAATTTAGTATTAATTATTATCATGAAAGAAAGAAAAAAAAACCTCAAATATAAAAATAATTTCTCAAATTCTTTTTTACATCAAATATTATTTTTACTTGATTTTAACGATAAATTAAAACGATAAATTTTACCTAAATATAAAAGTAATCTCTCAAATTTACCCAATAATAATTTATACATAAATTGAGATTTGTCTCAAATATAATAGTTTGGACAAATATCATCATTCTATCATCATTAGTCAAAAAATGTCATAAAATAATTACAGAAGTTATGGTGTAATTACCTACAACGCTGAATAAGGTATAGAAGAATAAAAGATAAGATTACCCAATTTCTTTTATTATTAAGAAAAAAAATACCAGTTGACCGATGGTGAAGATGCAGCTTGAGAAGCAAAGCAATTGTGAGCTCCAAACTGTAGTTAATGAAGAAAAAAAAAAGCACACGAATTATGTTGACTGTTCACATAAATAATTGTTTGAGTATAAGTGTATATATATGATAAATAATTATTTATTAAAATAAAAATAATAATAAATTTTTAACTTATAATTAATTATCATATTAGTTATAATAATATTATAATTTATAATAAATATATTTTTTTCTAATTATTTATGTTATCGTATCATCATATATATTTTTAAATATATACAAGAGTAATACTTATTATATAGTTTTATAGTTTGTATTATCCTAAAATTTTACTAAATAGTTTGTTTGTTTTCATCCCCAATAAGCACCCAACTACAATATGATAATATTTTATTTGGCTATTTATTTACCGTTGTAAATTTGGACTATTTATGATAAATTAAATTTCTTTTGAAATTATCTCTTTCAAATCATATCAAATATTATATACACTTAAAAGTTACATGTTTTAATATTTCATCTTAAAAATATCTCATTCAAAGCACTATTAATATTTTTTTTTGTATTTTAATACATATGATTTATATTTTCTAAAAAAAAATGCATATGATTATTTCTAATGTTTAATAAAAAAAACTACTTCTAATAAGTTGTGATTTGTGAAATAAAATAAACCTATTTTTTAAATTTACTAAAAATTAAATCATAATAATCAAATTATCGTTTTTCTCCTTGACTTGTCTCACCCTTATTTCATTTATTATTCTAATTTAATTTAAATTAAATTTATTTAGTTACGTATTCATAAGATAATTATTCATGAGAAAACAAAATGAATAAAAAAAATCCAACGACTATTAATTAACTATATAGATTTTAACTTCTAATTAAGAATCATTTTACAAAAAACAAAATCACTATTGAATTTTTATAAGACTTAATTATTTACCTCGTTTCATTTTAATCTCTCTCTATAAAATATATATATATTTTTCATGTTATTAAAAAAAATATTTCTATGTTATATGAAAGAAAAAAAAAACTTATGCATACACATAGAAGAAGTTAAAAACTAAATTTTGTTTGTAAATGAAAATTATACTAGTTAATGAAGCCAAAAATATACGTGTCCTCCATTAGTCATTTAAATATTATTGTCACTTAGCCTGAACGACGAAAGATACCGTGCTCGTGTAACACAATGCAATTTTGAAATTTGTCTATTCCGCTAAATCTATAAACTTTAATTAAATTGTCTTTATCAAGCTTTTGGTATGATATCATATCATATATACTTTTTATGCAACAAATTCACACATATTTAACAATTTTTATCAAGAATTTAGCTAAGTAAATAATCATTAACACACAATTTTGAATTTGATTTTGATTTTGATTTTGATTTTTTCGATGCCCAGATAATAAACATGAGAAAAAGAAGATGGGTCGTTTGATGAGAAAGAAAAAACGAGAAACGGTATTTAAAAAAAAAAAAAAAACCTGGAATGATGATGATGATGAAGAACGGAGTCTAGAAGAATGAACCAACAACTCATGCCGTGAGCTCATTATAAACCTTCGAATCATGGTTTCTATCAAAACCTAACGTAATTGGTGATTGTTTAAGACGCAGAGCAAGATAAGAAGAAGTCGAAGCACGAAAACAGAGAAACTATTGGAGAATAGATTGATTTCCGATGAAGATGGATTAAAAATAGGAAAAAATATCCAAAATTGAGTAAGCATTTCAAGCACGGAACAATTTAATTATTTTTATTTCTTGTAATGGGTCTTTTTTAAATTGTATAGGAATAATAATGCATGACATACAGACTATAGATAGAATAGATACTGTGATTGAGCTTCCAGCTCAGACTTTGTATGGCTAATGGGCCCCATTGTTATAGCGAAATCTATATAATTATATGTTTGGTGGAACGTGGACGTAGACCAAACCCATCCCAATAGCATGGGATAGCAGGAAAAAAAATATGGATTTATTTCTATTTTAAAATTTAAATATTAAATATGAGTGTTCTTTTTAAATATTAAATTATAACTATAAAAATAAAAATAAAAAATAAAAAAATATTAGTTTTTATACATGTATACTTATACAATACCAAACTTGATTTATTATTGTTTATTAATTTTCGTATAACAAATACGCAATCCTAACGACCTATGGTGTCTTATCCTGATAAAAGTAGCTCGTACATCATCGCTTAGAAATAACGGACTAACGTAATCCAAGAATCAAATCTAAAAACCACCAAATATTAACGACCTACTTCTCGAACAAAATCACTTTTTTACATACTAGAATTCAAACAAATCACGCACGATGACCTCAAGATAGCGACCTAACAACACTCTTATTTATAAGATCTTTGATCTTCCTCTTTGGACGATCTTATTAGAAAATATGTAAAGAATGTCTTATAAAATTAATTGTATTATAGTAACTCGCACTTGAAATACCGATTTATATAACCTCATTATTTATCCACTATATATATCTACTTAGGAGAAAAATAAAAGATCTTAGCTTATTATTAACATTTTATAAATCTCTCTATAAATCATTATAATCTCTAACACTAAATTATATCTACACAATTATCATTTTAAAATTTAAATATAGAAACGGTGATTTTTTATTTTATTTTTTTCAATTTATCTATGTTACATGTTGAATAAAATTAGCCATAACGATAATTAACTACTTGGATAATTGGCTCTGATAAAGAGTAACTTCACAAACCACGTTTTTGAGAGACTTCTCTGTCTTTTCTGGAAACCATGGAGTGACTTGCACTCGTGTTGCTATATGTGTAAAAAAGTTTGGTTTGGGCACTATCGTTTTATCATATTTTTTTTAACACTTTTTTACTTTTTTACGCCTATAATAAAAAGATTCAGAGTTTGACTTGAAAGTCAAAAAAAAAAATTAGCAATTAATATTATTATTCTTTAAAAGGAAAAAAATGACATAATCAGACCAAACCAGACCATTTGCACCAATCCAATTAAACTGTACAGTCAGATTCGATTAACATTTTTGGACCAGTTAAACTATATTATCCAATTTAGTCTCTCTCTTTTTAATATTTGCATCACCGGAACAAATCATTTAGATAATAGAAGAAAAATCGAACCAAATCAATTAAGCTGTACAATGTCTGATTAAACTGTCCAATCCAGTCCGGTCCAGTCATGGGTTGGTTCTGGAAAAAAAATGATGCGACGGTTCATGGCCAATCAAAATAAGTAAACGGGATAAAATTTGCATATTTTCTCTTACCATTCTACCTCAGTATTCACTTCCTCATGTGTTATTGTTAATTCACCTGAACCACCACCTCAACTCGTTCATAACAAAGCAATAATTCCTCCTCTAATAAAATCAAAGGATGAGGATATAAAATACAATTTCCATTTAATAAGTCAAACGCAAAAAAGAAAATATTAACACAACAAAGAGTAAACATACATTCTGCATTTTAGACTCTAAAATATTAGTATCCTCTTCAAAAGTATGGAAGAAAAAAACAATTATTCGTCTTCCTACTAGAGGAATAATAAAAGACATGGAAGGAAAAACTCTGCTCAGAATTAGAAGAACATACAACATGAATTTTCCGCCAGAATTAAAAAAAATGTTAAAATCTATAATTGAATGTCAACGAACCCGGAATTCGTTTTTCCCTTTATTCGTTTTCGTTTGGTTTCCTCCAATAGTTGGGGAGAGGTTCAGCCAAACTTTAAAATCTGAAATCAGGATCCACATCCATTGCCCATGCAAATTTTGCCAGGAGAGACTTGTTAAATATCTGCAATAATAGTAAAAAGAAGTTATGATGTCAGATAAAATGCAACTGCAATATACACAGATTAAAATGACTAAGCCCTTGGATACAACACAGTTGAACTCAGATTACGATGCACAGTAGCTGAAACCTACATCTTAGTTGCCTTCGACTTCAAAGTAGGAGAAATGGAATTATATGACCGAATAAAATATAATGAATTTTCTCTTCACCTTCTCAATAGGAACTTCATGGCGCTTGCACCATGCAACAGTTATCCTAGGATCAAGATAGTTGATTTTGGATGTGCCTAATGCCACAGTTTTCAGATCCTCTTTGGTCTTCATATCTCGTTCCATTTTTTCAATCTTTGCATTTGTCTGAGTTATCTTCCTCTCTAATCTGTGTAAAACAAATAAAAAAAACGTCAGTTAAATGGAATTATCAAGACAAGGGCATCATTCCATATGAGAAAGAAAGCAGAACATCACGCTTCGGGAGTTAAGTTCCTCTTCTGTTTTCCATCAGTATCCTTTAACGGAGGCTTCCCTTTCTTCGCTCTGTCTAAATCTATCTTCAGTTCTTTTAGGACGTCCTGCAGACAATATCATAGATTCAGTGCAAAGATTGGAATACAGGGAAAAAAACTCAAGAAAAACACACATAGAGCGTGAGACAAGAGCGAGCATTAAAAGTAAAAACCCCTGGGAATGTTGTTCTCTGATATCTGAAAGGTTCTCCCTTTAATAATTTTTTACTAAACTCTAACATATCATGATTACCTGAAGTTCACTAATCTTTTCCATTAACCTTGACATTTGTGCACCATGTGACTTGGAAATAGTACGCTGATGATTACAGATGATTGCAACCTGCAATAAAGGGCAGGTATTAGAAATGACATAAAGAAACTCTAAACATAAACAATGTTGCATTTGCAGGGGTTAACTCTCCTCACCTCCTTGTTAGCATGCTGATAAACAACAATTTTTTCAGCAACATCTCCATCTTTAGTTTCTCGGTTCAGCTGCCATCAAACAAAACCAAAAGAGTTAAAGCAAAAACCTATCAGCAATTTGGACTTAAAGCATGCACAGAAGTGCACATATTAAAGATGAGAGAATGTATGAAAAACCAAAGGCCTAATGAACCATAAGAATTCATCAGAACAAGAATACAGTAAGCACAACCTTGGAAAAAGTAAAAGCCTGTAAAGAAGCTGGTCCATAAAACAAATAAAAAACAGATTATCAAATTCGATTTTAACTTACCATATCATCCAAAGTGATAGATGCATTATATGTACGGAAAACTTTTGCCGTAAGGCCTGGCATGAGTTCCTTAAGATGAGTATTCAGTCTACTTGTATCAATCTCGTCAAAAAGATCATCACCACCCTTTTTCCCTTAAGTAGTAATACAAATGCCCAATGGCACCCCATCAAATCATCAGATAATGAATCTCAACGCAATAATAGTACATAGCTAGAACAATATCAATAACAGCCGAAACACTCACTAGTTTGAAACTGCATTATTGCCTTGAAAACAGCAGGTTCAACTTCAACAGTATTTTCATATCTGATGGAATCTTTACCAAGGAAGTTAAACTGACTTTGTCAAAAGAACAAATCCCTGGTCACTATTTGTATGACCTGTAATAAGGAACCACCTATGGCAGTTCATAAAACTCAAAATACACACATTTATGCACATGATAGTACCTCTAATATGTTCGGTGGCAAAGCTTTTACATTCTCTACTTTCAGCGTGCAACAACCCACGGTATCAGCTTCATCATCATCCTGCATAAGATCAATTAAAAATGTGAGTGCCTTCAACTAGATGAAAAATCTAAAAGAACTTAAAGCCAATAACCACCAGAAATAGTGGTTCAGACCAAATAAATGTTCAAAACGAATGCTAAAATAAAAAAATGAACATAGCTTTGAAGTCCAATACAACATTATATACATGATTCACAGAATCACAGAATGAACTCTACAAAATGCCAAATCAAAAACGTTTCTTATAAAAGTTGCATAAAACAAGATTAAGGGAAAAACATCTCACAATTGACCTAAAAGGTGCCTAAATCACTTTTGACATTTTCACGACAAAGCCTCACTGCTTCTCTTGAGACCATTTTTCACCAAAAACACTTCCATTGAAACCGTCTAAAGCTTTCAGGAGGATCAGATCCACGTGGGCCCTTATGTTTTATGATTTTGGGTCACTTCTGGATATTTCAGCAATAAAGTTTTTTTACTGCCAAACATTTAGAACTAAAACCAGCTTCACTTAAACCAGAGAAGCAACTCAGGTGAAAAGCCACCACTGGACAATCCTCCAGTGGTACGTATACTTCAGCTCAAAATTCACTAAGCACCGATATTCTGGCTAATAAGCATGGCCCAGGTTATTCAGCACTTTATCAGTTTGAGAGCAGAGAAACAACATAAATCTTAAGGGATTAATAACCAATTGAAAATATACACCATAATTCCGACCAGCCAATTTATTAATGATCTCATGCCTAGGGTCGAAAAAACGTTGAACCATTAATCCAAGGAACTCCAGGAACTAAGATACACATGCAGTTCTTTTTTTCTTTTTTACAATAGGCAAGTCATTGTACCTTTTCATTGCCTGCTCTAAGAGCAAGTTTATCAATAAGATAGGTAGCAACTGCTATCTGCCGCTTTGCTACATCCTTGCTCGTAAAATTCTTTGTGTATGCAGTTCTAATGTTATGTATATAATCCTGCATTCAAAGTAGAATGATTCAGTCTCATTCCAAAGCAAAATAAAAAAATGACCTTCATCAGGCCTTTTCACTCAGACGTACACATATATATACAGAGGAAAATTTTGAGTAACTACCTTCAGCATTCTTGCTTTCTCATATTTCTCCTTATCACTTTGCCCCTTTAAGGAACTACTAGGGGCCAGGAACACATATTTGAATTCTTTAGGGTTGATTGGATCATTCCAAAACGCTAACCACGTAACAGTATTGTCATGTCTTATTTCTTTCCATCTGCCAAAAAGTCAGATATCTAGAAATCAGAGACCTCCAAAATCAGCAGGTTAAAAATATAACCTTCCATATATTAAAATCTTCCTCTTTCTCTTCCAAAATGGAGACTAACCTTTCACTAGGAATAGGGCATTCTGGAACGGGAGAATCCTTTCCTATGTTAATTGTAACATCACTAGGACAGATGCGTCTTTTCAGCTTTCCTGACTGAGAAAAACAAATTCAAGCAATAAGCAAAAAACGTCTGTAAAATATTTCGGAAATAAAATAATGGTGTTTTGCAACACCCAAATCTTTATTTTCATGACATAATGTGTTCAACAAACCTTCGGATGTTCTCCACGGCCTCGGAACAACCCAGGAGGTTCCACTCTAAAGTTCCCAACCTGAAATTGAGGACAAACAGTTTGCAAAATCTCTTTTAAGGGTGATAGTAAAATGCACCAATTTCCCAAAACAAAGCATCCAAATTACCCAAAATTGCCTAATTTTGGATTAGACTCCAATTTTTACCAAAATGGCTCCAAAGGCTTACCACAACAATGGCAAGCCTTACCAAGACACTATATGGATTTGTGGTAAGACATTACCTTGTCATGGTAAGCTAACTTACCAAGACACTGGATGCCTTCCCAATGCCTTTCTACACTAGACCAATGCCTTCCCACAAACCGGAAAGTTCATTGGAGGCCGCCAATGGTATCTGAACTCCTTTTATAACTCTATGGAGTATGGACATTTTGGTATTAATATAGTATGTGTAAGACATAAGGGAGGTGATTTTGGTTTAAAAAAATGGATTTAGCTAAGAGATATTTCAAAATTTCTTATTTCTTTAAGATTAACTTAAGATCTTGACAATGTTGAATACTTTGTGGCTTTATGAATTGAACATTTATGCTTACAAAAATCTTTCGAAAATATGAAAACATGAAAGACTTCAGAGCATGCACAAAAAACAGATCAGAACATCCTCAAGACTGTTGCCAATCAAAAACATTTACAATTAGCCAGTTTCTACAGGTTCTTTTGTGACACCTGGTCACTATATTCGCATGCATGTGTGTGTATGTGTAAATTTCATAGCCTACAGGACTATTAACAATACAACTACCCTATAGTCCTTCATCCATGAACCCTTCCCAACAAAAGTATTAGAGACAAGAAAGAGTTAAACCTTCTCTTTAACACCGTCTAGAATGGCCCACATATACTTTTCCTCTTGATTCAACTTCTCCTCCTTTAAGGCCTTTTTCTCCTGAATCAAAAAGAATAGAGTCGTCAGCATATATTAGCAACTCAGATTGAACATTACTTTCAGCATTCAATGAGCAGGCGATAATATATATTGTAGCATAGAGGTAAATCAACACCATCATAGACAATTGTATCAAATGGCATTTACATTACCATGTGAAAATTTGAACAAATCAGTGCAGAAAATTACTAATCAACGCACAACAAAAAAAGTGCTAATCAATGCACAAAAAAAATGTGCTTTCAAATTTGTAGCCCCAGATATAAGATAAACACGATTGGTAGTTGAACCAGGGGGAGCTATACTAGAGCTTCCAATTTACCTCTGCAGTCATCTGTTTCTTTTTCTCCTTTTCACTCTGACACCAGTCATAAATTGGGGTGAAGTCACATAAGTCCAATTTCTGAATGATATGATTTTTTCCAAGTAATTTGCGCCAATCATTCCAGAAATTATCTCTAAATGTTTGTTTCTGAACATAATCTGTGTCTTTCATCACTGCAAACATAGTTGCTACCTACAGGTAAGAAACTTCAATAGGTAACTAAATATATAACAGATAATAAAAATTATAAATTGCAAAAGTCAGGAAACTAAGGAAATGAGAATAAAGGAATAGGCAGTTTATTGTAGTAAAGAAATCCACCTCTTCTTGTGCTAGTGTCAAGTCGACAGGCTTTCCATTATACAGCATTTTTACTCCATGAGGTTTGTAAGGAGGTGGAAAGATAACACCGTTGTGAACCAAAGTTGTCCACTTTTTCTGCCCATCACCAGAGCTAGGTAGAAACTTCGTTGACTTAAAATATTTCGAATTCTTTACAATCATTTTGGATTTCTTGACTATTTTCTTTGAAGTTGAAGAGACTGGTTTTGTTACTTTTTTATTTGAGGTAGACGATTTATTATTTGATGCAGCTGACTTCTTAATTCTTTCAGAAATTGGAATGTAATCATCGCCATCTGCCTTCGATTCTGCCTTTGGTTCTGCTTTAACTGATAACTGCTTGTTCGTCGGCGAAGATGAATCTATTATCTTTGGTTTTTTAGCCAAAGACTGACCTGAAGAGTTGTCCTTGTCTAGATGTCTCTTAGTTGATATTACTGGTTTTTTCTGTTTATTGGCCATATTGGAACCATTCTGCTGAATTCTTGATGCTAAAGGCTTCTTTTCATAGGAATCATACAACTTACCACCTGGTGTTGCCACATTGGACGTCATTTGAAACCTTGATGATAAAGGTTCTTCATCAGAGTCTTCAGAAGATTTTTTCAAAGTGGTTTTTAACACTGGTGGCTGGGATGAGCCAGAAGTGGGATTTTCAAGCCCTTTATACGCATTATTAGTACCCCCCTTGAGTCTAGAACTTAAAGGTTTATCATCTTCAGAATCCTCGGAATCACAATTAGATTTAGCTGATTGTTTACAAGAATATCTCTCTTCCTTAACAATAGTAGATTTACTTCGCTCAGATTCTTTAGACACTGGTGACTTGATTGTTGATGCCTTCACAGATGAAGTTGAAGCTATTGGGCTGGTTGTGGGTGATTTGGCAGGTGATGCCTTGGTAGATGGAGCCCCTTTTCCCTTCTGAGAATTCAGAACATTGACAGAACTAACATCAGAGTTTTGTCTCCCTGACTGGCCATCACACTTTTGAGATGATGGTTTCTTAATTTCTGAATTCAACTGATTTTGTTTGGTAGTGCTACTCCTTTTAAAAACTAAAGGGCCATCTTCAGAATCAGAATCATCAGCCATATTTTGTTTAGCAGAATTCTGAATAGCCATCATCTAACAATATGCAGTGTAGGCATGTATATGCAGTCAACTCCAGCTTCTTCTTTTTCTTGTACACAAAGGCAATGATGTGTCGGTTGAAGCAGTAGATCTCAGCTATATTTTCTGAGAAATAATCAAGGAGAAAAAAAATGAGAAAGAATTATCATCAAAACCCAAAATGATACCAGTTTCATAAGGTCACAGTAAGAAGATCAATATAATAACTTAAGGAGGGAACAAAAGATCATTAACTTCTTTCGGGTGAATATCGGCAGTTGAAGGATGTACTTGAACTTGTGAAGAGAGCCAAAATTCTGAAAGAATAAAAATCTAGCATGATGTTCAAAGTAGATAAAGATAGAAAAGTTGATGGATAGACATAGGTAGAACAAGAAGGATAAATCAACCCCAAAAGAGTTCACAAACTAATGTAAAATCAAATATAAATCTTATAAGACATTCTTTCACATACATAAAAAAAATCACATCAATTATAACTACTAATGGGGCTCCCGCCTACTAAATCTATAATAATAACAGCTGAGTGTTCACTACTTAACCTGTACAATTCCTAAAATAAAGCTATTAAATACCCAAATGTCAAAAACTACAGGATACTTGAAACAGTATAAACTATAAACTTATCACGGTTACAGATGTTTTTAGATTTATTAAGAGAACATGTACCTATCAGTTGAGAGGGGAACCAATAAACATCAGCTAATCCAAATTTCAATCCTTCATGAAAACATGGCCATTATGAAACAAAACCAAAAGAAAATTAATATAGAGACCCAAAAAATCTGTACTTTCTTTATTTTCTCTAATTTTCGTCGACTTTCCAATAACCCAAACAGAAAACTTAATTCAATAATACAAAAACAAAATATATACATATAACAAAAAATCAAAACTGCCCAGTTTTAAAATTGCTAACAATGACTAAGGAACATTTAAATTGCATAACGATCCAAAAACAACAATTATAAAACCAATGAAAGAAGGTAGCCGATAGACGAAGGAACATGCACATAGACGAAACCCTAGAGGGAAAAAATTAAGCCAAGAAAGGGATTATAAGGTACTTATTTGGGAATCGAAATAACTGGTGAAGGAGCTTACGATCTCTGAAAATATCTCGGTTAATCAAAATTTCAAAAGTTAAAGAATCAGATTTTCAAGTAACTATTGAGGAAATTGGCCTCCACAGTCCACCGTTCGGGTCTTCCTCCGAAAAGAGATACAAAGAAAAGCCTGATTTCTGTGATGTGTAGGTGAAAATTTGGCATTGAAGTTCTTGGATAATAATTTATACAAGTGGTAGCAGATAATGGATAATTCAAAAGTGGCCCAGAATTTTTCATTTATTTCCTATTTGTCCCTAGTTTATTTTTTTTTTCATTTTGAGTTAGTATGATTTTAGTTTCTTTGCTTATAAATTTGAGTGAATCAATCATTTTTGGCTGTAATAAAATCGTTCTGTATTTTAATTATGAAAAATGGGCTTAGAAGATAAATAGCATGATTATTTAACATAAATAATTAGTTAGTGAAGTTCATTGATCATTTAATGTATTTAAATCTTACTTCAAACACAAAAAAATTATCAATAAAAATTATTAATCAGTTATCTTTTAAGCTCAATAATTAATTTGTTATTTTTTTACTATTATCAATAAAAATTATTTAATAATATATACATAAAAAATTATCTTTAATTAACATATTTTTAACAATCAAAATTATTAAATAACACATTTTAAATACTAAAGTAACTAAATAGCATTAGTTTAAAATAAATAAATTAAATGATATTTAAAACTTAATCAAAGAAGCTATTTTAAGACTTTTATATTTTTTAAAATCATATTTAAGACAAAGATTTGGATGAAAATGTGAAAAAAGATGGCACACATTTAAATTAATTAAATAACATTGATATTTATCTTAATATTTAATTAAATTTTTTATGTAAATGATTTGTGTTTAATTACATAAAAAAAAATTTAATATAATTTTTTTAAAAAAAATTAACCATCTTGATCATTTATCTAGACTAATATCTTCTCCTAATCAAGAAGATGGGGACTCTACATAACACATATGTTTGAATTATATTCAAATGGGGAAGTGGAATGCAACGTTACAAAACAAAAATATTATTTGTTGTTTTTGTTTGCTTTTGGAAATTATCAAAATACTACTTACAATAAAAACATTTCATATCCAAATATGAAAATAAAACTTTAAAAACACTTTAATAAATAATGACTCAAAAATATATTATATATGATTTTAAAAAAAAACACTTTTAACACAAAAATAAATAAATATACATTTAATTGTTAAATTTGAGAATTAGTTGTATAAAAAGTGAACTAGAAAACTTTTATTATTTCTCATCAAAATATTCTTAAAACATTTTTTCAAAGATCTAATTTGTTATTAGTTATTACTAAAAATTAGTTTAGTGGAAGGGAAAGGTAAGTGAGAGAAAATTTCAATTGTCACGTGAGCGTTTAATTTTGATCAAAATATCCTAAATATGCATAATAAAATATCTTTAACAATTGTCACGTGAAAGATAATTTTTTTTAATCAAAAAAGAATAATTAAATCTCTTATATTATTATAATTATAATTCAACAGTTGGAATAATATATTATTATCATATTTTATAGGAATTAAGCTACTAAAATTTGATTTTTGATTTCCGAGTAATTTAATCTCAATCTTTTTATACAAGATTACACCTTAAAAGATAATATATTTTGGTATCATTTTAAAAAATATTTTCTATTAAAATATATTAAATATTCTAATTTAAACCATTGTTATGATTTTTGGTTAAATTTAAAGGTAAATTTAATAAATTTTGTAACATAAAAATATTAATTATTATTAATATCAATAAAAATATATATTTGTTGAAAAATTAGTGTTGGAAACGTCATGGCCAAAGGCAAAGGCCTTTCTAAATAAAACAAGCTCTCTCAAAGTTGTATTCTTTCTTTTCATATTTTCATTACAATTCTATAGCTATATATAAGGAGATTTACTCATTGAATTACTATTTGAATTAAACATTCATTGATTTACTATTTGAATTAAACATTCATTGATTTACTCCTTGAATTAAGGATTCATTGTTTTACTCCTTGAATTAAGGATTCCTTGTTTTACTCCTTGAATTAAGGATTCCTTGTTTTATTACTTGAATTAAGGATTCCTTGTTTTACTCCTTGAATTAAGGATTCCTTGTTTTTCTCATTGAATTAATCCTTAAATTAAGGATGATAACTCCTTAATTTACTCCTTAATTTATTCCTTAAATTAAGGTTCTTGATTTACTCCTTAAATTAAGAAGTTAACACTCCTTAATTTACTCCTTAATTTTATCTTTAATACTCCCCCTCAAGCTGGATCCATAAGGTTTATGGATCTAAGCTTGCACAAAAGTCGTTGAAACTGATGATAAGCCAAGGCAACAAATATAAAACTAACAAAAAATGCTTATTACGATAGCAAAAAAAAATATTATTGTTGTCGATATGTGACCTTTCCTTTTACCACAATACTTCCCCTCCACATCGGGCAGGTAGGAGCTCCACGAGAGATTTAATCCATCATCGCCAAGAGCTTAGTTTCAATGTGGGACCTTTCCTTTTATCATAATACTTCTCCACATCAGGTAGGTAGAAGCTGCAGGAGAGATTTAATCCATCATCGCCAAGAGCTTGGTTTCAATGTGGGACCTTTCCTTTTACCACAATACTCCTCCTCCACATCAAGTCGGTAGAAGCTGTAGGAGAGATTTAATCCATCATCGCCAAGAGCTTAGTTTCAATGTGTGACCTTTCCTTTTACCACAATACTCCTCCTCCACATCAAGTCGGTAGAAACTGCAGGAGAGATTTAATCCATCATCGCCAAGAACTTGGTTTCAATGTGGGACCTTTCCTTTTACCATAATGCTTCCCCTCCAAATCGGGCAGGTAGGAGCTATAGGATTTTTTTTTAAACAAGCTCTCTCAAAGTTGTATTCTTTTTTTCATATTTTTATTACAATTCTATAGCTATATATAAGGAGATTTACTCCTTGAATTACTATTTGAATTAAACATTCATTGATTTACTCCTTGAATTAAGGATTCCTTGTTTTACTCATTGAATTAAGAATTCCTTGTTTTACTCATTAAATTAAGGATTCCTTGTTTTACTACTTGAATTAAGTATTCCTTGTTTTACTCATTGAATTAAGGATTCCTTGTTTTACTCGTTGAATTAAGGATTCCTTGTTTTACTCCTCAATTAAGGATTTGCTTTACTCAATTAAGGATTCCTTTTTCTTTCGCTCAATTAAGGATTCCATGCTTTACCTCAATTGGGATTCCTCTTTACTCCTTGAATTAAGGATTCCATGTTTTACTTCTTGAATTAAGGATTCCTTGTTTTTCTCATTGAATTAATCATTAAATAAAGGATGATAACTCCTTGATTTACTCCTTAATTTATTCCTTAAATTAAGGTTATTGATTTACTCCTTAATTTATTCCTTGATTTTATCTCCAATAATATTAATAATTTAAATTATAAAATTTGATTTATTTTAATTAAAAATATAAAAATAAAAATAAAGAATATAAAAAAAATATAGATCATATAATTTATTGTAAAACTTTTTACTAACTTTAGATCCCAAAATTTTATTGAAATTTTTTTTTAATGAAACATATTGATCCATAAATTATGCATGTTGAAATTTTTAAAACATTATTTGTCATTTGATAAAAATTTATCTATTACTTTCAAATAAATCAAGTAATAAAAAAAAATCCCACGTCAAACTATCTCAAATTTATTATCGTTTGGAAGAGTTTCGATTGTTGGAAGCTGAAAGACAAAAGTTAGAAGTACGGTGACGGGACTTCAAAGTTCAAACAGACACTGACTGCATCATGCAGCGTGGCACTGCCTTCAATTATACTAAAGTTCTAAACCACGTGCACCAAGAGTAAGTAAGATGGTATTTCATACCTATCATATTATTTTATTTTTTATTAAGTATTTAAAAAAAATTAAATATTTTAATTTTATAATAAATATACAATTTTATTAAATAATAAAATTATAAATAATTATATTTATAATATATAATAATATTTTAATATTCAATACTTACGTTATTAGTAATATTTTTATATTTTATTGAAATAAAATATTATATTATTACTTATCATAATAATAATAATAATTTCTACAAGTTTCATTGTTTCTTTAGATGAACAAGCCAGGTTGAAGATGCAATTAAGGATATGAACAAGTAGGTTTTTGATATAATTATTTTTTAATCGAATTATAAAATTTGTATTTAAAATTGTACAAAAATCGTTACGATTTGGAGATGAATTTTTATTTATGATAACAGTTCGGGACGGTTATTAAAAAATATCTCAAAAAATTAATTTTCTAACGATTCGAGTACGATCAATTACAGTTATTAATAAAATTATATTCGTTGTTTTATGTTCATTTTTTATCTAAAATTATACTCTCTTTTTAATTTATAGAATAAAAAATGAATTAATAGTAAGCTAGGGTTAGTTTTTTTACTCATTCCTAGATGCAACTATAATGGGTTAGGTTGTATGGTTTTCTTGAATTTTTTTTAGTTACATAAATATTTTTTTATATTTTTCTATATTTTATAGTTTTCTTTTTTATTTTTTTTTAAATTTTATCGATCTATTTTTTAAATTTTCATATTTTCATATTTTTATTTTTTATAATTTAATATCTTTATTTTTTTAATTATACACATTTATTTTAAAATTTGAGAGCAACTTAATATTAAACTTTAAAATATAAAAAAATAAGGAATATAAAGTGTAAAAATCAAAAGGATTAAATTATAAAAAAAAAATTAAAGTGTAAATATTGAAAAATAAAGGATGAAATCATAAAAAGTAAAAAATAAAAAAAATGTATTTTATAAAATTATATAGACTGTGTAGTTAATTTTTTTAAGTGAACGATCATCTACTCTTTTTGTTAAGTTTTATAACTATTTAATACGTAATTTTTTCTTACACATTTCACCGATTTAATCATAGTAATTTAGTTGTTGTTTTTTTTTCCTTTGAATTAGTTTTTATTAATTTAATATGTATTAAATTGATGAAAACTTTAAACAATAAATGACTAATTTTTTTCAAAGGATTAAAATGATAAGTTTTGAAAAACTTAGAGAAAATAATCAAATTAAGTCACTCAAATTCAAGTTCGATCGAGTTTATTATTTAAGGTTGTCATTCGACTAATTTTGTTATTGACATTTCTAGATGTATTAGTAAACATTAATATATATTTAGCATTTTTTTAAGCTTTTATATATAGTTAGTATATATTTGTATAAATTGTTTCCTACATATATCAAATGCCATATTTTTTTGTAATATTTTTTTTTTGTTTATGCTTGTATCAAATATCGTAAATACATACATTCTAAACACTTATATCATAATTAATTACAAACATAACTTAATTATTAAATTCTAATATATATATATATATTAAAGTTATTAATTATAATACAAATTTTACTATCTAATTATAAAAGATAAAATGCATTAAGTGATGTTTTTAATTAACTATTACAACATATTTAATAATTTGATTAATTAATTCGATTTGTTAATATTACGTGAAAAAATTTACATATTTCTGTTCAACAAGTATGATCTTCTATTATGTAAGTTTTATTTTCTACGAAATTATAAAATATATATATAATAATGAAAATGACTTAACTTAATAATCCAACATACGAGACCGCAAATTAAATACTTCATACAAAAGGATTTTATAATTTATTATTAATTGATAATATTTTTTTTATTAATATATATTATCCATTCCCAAAAAACTTCACTTGAATGGATATATATATATATATATATATATATATAACACGTCTGTTAATTAATAATTGAAATAATAAATTTATGCTTAATCAATTATTATAAAAAATTAAAATATTAATCGGACTTTGCATGTGTTTTGATTTTGTTTTGATTTTTTATACGAATAATGTAGTTTGTTATCCTTTATGGCCTCGAAGGTTCCAAAAATAGTGCTTTTTATTTCCTAAAAGGTTTTTGATGAAGATCAAATTTTCCTACTTCGTCTATATTATAGCATTTTTATTTATGTTATTTTCTGTTATGTATTGCTACGTGAATATTAATGAGGTCGGTACTATTTTAATACCCATATTATTATTTTCATGCTTATTATCGTGTTATTTAATGATATTTTAAAATTATATATATTTTTAAAATGTATTATTTAATCAAAAATATTTTTTATGCATAAAACAATGAAATAAAATTTAATTATTTAATTAATTTTATCTCTTTTTTTCTTTTTTTGTTTACATTTCTATTTATTTGTATAAAATTTTCTTATTAATTTTTCCATTAAATCTTAAATTTTAAATCTTAAATCTTAAATTTTAAACTCTAAAAACTAAACCCTAAACATTAATCTAAGTATTAAATCTTAAACCATAAATAATAAATCATAAACTCTAAATTTAAATCCTAAATACTAAAACTTAAAAGAAAATACTAAACTCTAAGAAAAGAGAATAAGAAAAATAGCAAAAAGAAAGAACATAACAAGGAAAATAATAAAAATAAATTAAAATAATTAAAATATCCTTTAATTTTTTTTGTATATATATTTATTTTTTTAACCAAACATTTTAAATAATTTAAGTACTTTTTAAGGTTTTTATCAAAAACTTATATAAAAATAAATATTAAAAGGTTAATATTTAAACTAATAAGATAACATATTTAATACTAATTGTGTTGTGATGTTTAAACTATATTGTCAAATTATCTTAATTTAGACTATATTAATTTGTCTTGATCTTTTTCAATTCAATGTAATACTTAAAGTTGAAAAAAATAAATTCCCAACTTAAAGGTAATGGACGAAATTAAACCCATAAAAAAATCAAATTGAATGAAGTTAATAAATATTTAAGAAATACTTTTTCTCCTCTTCTATTCTTTTATAAAACTTAGTACTCTTTATAGGTATCATCGTAGTAAAATTTTTAAAATCTTAAAGTATGAAATTGAAAATTTTATTAAAAATTTGATATCTTATCAAGTAGAAAAATTATATATGGAGATTAGAGAACTCAAATAACTAAAAGAGAATTTTCCAAAAAGTTTACTCTTATACTACATACCATGATTTGTAAGGATTCTTGTGATAGTTTGATATCTTTTTATTTTTTTAATTTAATTATTTTTATAAATTATGTTAATTTAAATGAATATAAATCTATTTTCTATTAAAAAAATCACTAACAAATTATTTAAATATAAAATAAAATTAACATTGAATCAAAAACTTTATTAAATCAGATGGTTATTTTAGGTGGAAACTCTATTCTTCTTTTTCTACTCCTTATCTTTCTTTTTACAAATGTATGATACATTATTTTTCAAAAGAAGTGGATTTTCTCTTCTTCTTTTTATCTTTCTTTTTTAGCTTAACAAATAAAAATAAATTATAGTGTGATAATCACAAATTATTACAACCCTAGAAAAATTGTACCAATTATAGTTTTATACTTCATAGTAAGATTTAAATCCATATATGCTACATTATTTGATTAACCTCAAAATAACATATTAATTTATAAATAACATGTACATATATAATTTATGTATACATGTTATTTTAATATCAATTCAATTATTTATAATTTGTCACCGTTGGGATGAGATCTCAATTTTATTCTACTTAACATGGTTCTTGATACATATAGGATAAATTTTATAAAAATATTTCTCACATATCCAAAATATTGTTTAACGAAAGAACATTCTTTAGTATACATAAGAGAATTATTCATGATATACCACCAAACTACATAGAGTAGCATTCGAATTACACAAAAATAAAGAATCTTATTTATATATATTGGTACGATTTAATTACAAATTTGAGACCAAGAATCAAAGATTCTTTGATATTGTATCTTCGAATAGATCTACATGTTTCTATCCAAACATTCAAGGAGATCACAATCTATCAGTGGTAAACAAATACATATCTAAATATGATAACTTCATAGAGTTTGGTCAATTGAGATCAAGATTACAAGAATCAAGCTCTTCAAAATTGAATCATGTATATGACAATACACTTAACACCAACAATAAAGAAAATGGTACGAGTATAATTCGGAAAGGTAATCCAAAAAGCTTTGTTATTCATTACAACGAGATTCAACGTAATCTTAAACGTATTTTTCAAAATATACAATAACCTTACATGAATAACTTTCCCAATTTATCTAACGTGTCAAATGATCTACAAGAATGGGCAAATAAGAATATAAAGATAAAAAAAGAAAGAATACATTGGCCTATTGTCTTAGTTCTTGAAGGCCCATCAAGAATAAGAAAAACTTAATGTGTAAGAAGTCTTGGGACCCATAATAATTATTGTGGTCATATTGATCTGACGCACCATATTAATGATGTTTGCTTCAACATAATAGATGACGTACCTACTAAGATTTTAAAACATTGGTAGAAATTTGTTAGTGTGTAACAAGATTGGAATTAAAATTGTAAATACGTCAAACCAAAAAAAATAAAAAGAGGACTTCCAACAATTATTCTTTGCAACCTCAGACCAAAAAACTCTTACATCAAATATCTTGAAAAGAATGAGCAAAATTCTTTATACGAATGGATAAGAAAAATGATATTTTCAAGCACATCAAACTATAAAGAAATGAAAGCACTCACGGATTTGCAGGAAAGGAAAGGAAAGAAGAGCAATGATAGATTTAAGATAAAAATTTGTATTAGAAGATAAAGATTAATAGATAATGAATTCTTGTAAACTATTGTAATCTTTGAATTCAAGAATTTAATGTATTTTTTTAATTTAAAATTTAGTGAATTATACTTGTTAAATTTGAAAGAAAAATTAAATGATTAACTTTATTGTTGTATTGCTAGTTATAGTGCAACGATCCAAAACCATGGTTTCTCATAGCTTGGTAGTTTTACCATGTAATAAGCTTATAACATTTTATCTCATATAATTTCGCTAGCTAACTTACTATGGTTCTTAGTTACAAGTTATCAATACACTAACTTGTTATACCCTTCCTTACATAATCAAATTCACTCATAATGTGTACATACAATTACTCATACATAATTACATTTATTCACACTTATAATACACTTCGCATTATTCAATTGCCTCAACATTTTCCCTCAAACTTAGGGTCATGCAAATAACACTAAGTTTGCTCCATAATTGAATAAACTCAACTATATGTAGTGGTTTGGTTAAGATGTCAACCTTTTGATCAAATGTGGATACAAATTGGATTGTTAGTTAGTTCATTAACACTTTGTCTCAAACATAGTGATAGTCAAGCTCAATGTGCATTATACATAAGTGAAGGATAGGATTATAATATAGTGCAATGGCAATTGTATTGTCACAACATAGAACTAACTTTGCAGATGATGTAATTTTTAATTCAATGAGGATGGATTTGATCCAAGAGACCTCAGTAGTTGTCTATGCCAAGCTTCTATATTCATCTTTTGCACTTAATCTGGCCATAGTAGGTTTTTGTGTATTGACCATACAATTATATTTTCTCCAATAAAGATACAAACCCTCGTGTTAGATCTTCCAGTGTTCAAACACTTAGCCCAATCAGTATTAGCAAAGCCATTAATGCTTAATGAGATTGAGGGTGTAAATTCAATACTAAACTCAAATATTCCAACCAAATACTCCAAGATACATTTAGTTACAATTCAGTGGTATTCCAAAGGGTTAGCCATGAATTAACTAACTTTGTTTATGATGAGTGCTCAAAAAGCACTAAAATAACCATGATTTTATGCACATTAATTGATTAAAAATATATATATTTATATGTTTTATCATATATTTATATAAATTTGTCTTTTCGGAATTACAGGTATTTTTATTGTTTTTCAGGTATTTTGGCTTAAAAATGCAACTTAAAGACTAAAAGATGATTACTGGAAGCAATACATCACAAATATATTAATAAATAAATGAGGAAAGGTCAACAAATATAGAAATATTGGACAAAATGGGTCAAAAAGGTCAAAAAGGAGAAAATCGTGCCGCCGTGCCGCCCAGTCACCGCGCCCCAGCGCCCAACCGCGCGCGCTATACTATTCATCCGCCCAAGCTACGCATGTTGGTACTGTTCATCCGTCCCAAGCTGCACGCGTTGGTACTGTTCATCCGCCCAAGCTTCGCGCGTTGGTACTGTTCATCCGCCCAAGCTGCGTGCGTTGGTACTGTTCATCCTCCCAAGTTGCGCGCGTTGGTACTATTCATCCGCCCCAAGCTGCGCGCGTTGGTACTGTTCATCCGCCCCAAGCTGCGCGCGTTGGTACTGTTCATCCGCCCCAAGCTGCGCGCGTTGGTACTGTTCATCCGCCCCAAGCTGCGCGCGTTGGTACTGTTCATCCGCGTGCGCCCACGTCCGTTTCACCCCATTTTTCACGTGCAGCCGCCCCCGTCATGCTGACGTCATCAAATGACGTCAGCAATCACTAATCCGCGTTTTTACATTTTTTTAAAATTTTTTCTCTACTTTTTCTCTCCATCCTCACCTATAAATACCCCCTTCTCTTCACTTCTAAACACACCTCAAAACACATTCTCTTCTCTCTTTCTTTCTTCTATTTCTTAGTTTTTTAGTTTTAGTTAATTTTTCTTAGTTTTAAAGTTCTTCCCTTTTTGGGAAGAACTAGTTATGTTTTTGTAATTTATTTGCTTTTCGATTCAATAAATGGGAGTGCAAATTCCGCTTGGAGGTTTTCTAGCTACGGGAATAGCATCAAAGTTCTGTAAGGATTTTATTTTCTTTGTAGTTATTTTTTTATGCTTTATTCTTACATATTATATTTAATTTGTCTGTGATTAAATTTAACTCTGCTGGCTGTTTGTAAACATGATATAATAATAACGTTGTTATGCTTGTGAAATATTAAATAGGTGAAAATCTCTAAAATGAATTGATTTTATTTTTATTCAAGATTTTATATTAAGAATGTTAGAGAGAAATATATTATTTTTTATTACAAACTTAAATCTGAAAATTAGATTTTAAGGTTTAGTTATCCGGTCTGATTTAAAGTAGTGCTCTTTCATTTTTGGTACAATCTCCTGGTAATTAGAGTGAAGCTCTATTTCAAAAGTTTTTATAAGAATTATTATTTGAAAATGTATTGACAACATGTTTTCAATAGTGGTTTTAAAACTTGAAAGTTAGTACTCGGATAACTAAATTCTTAGGTTTAATTTGGACACATTGGATAAAGTTTAAACTGTTTAACCCCACCAAAGGTGGCATTTAAATGGTTCATTTTCAATCTCTTAGAAAATGGAATTAATTTAATTAACCAAATTAGTTATCAACCCCACCCATAGGTGTTAATTGATTTGTTTAGTTAACAAAGAATATCTAACCCCACCAAAGGTGGTATTCATACAAAAAAGGGAGAATCAATAAATATCAATTCATATCTTTAATAACCTAAATAATATGAGCAAGCATAATTAACTTAGTTATTATATCCATAAATACTCCACTATTTATAAAAGATAAAATTTGCATAAATGTTTATTGAATCTATGTTTATTTGTATGTAAGTAGATTAAAACACAAAACCCAAAATATCGTGACAGGATGTTTAGGATTTAATTTCGTTTTTAAAAGTTTGAATAATAAATTAAAAAACACATACATTTCTTCCTTAGATCGGCCTTGGGAGTATACTTATCATTTTCTTTGAAATGATTCGTGCACTTGCGAGAGTTTTATAAATATAAAATCAAAGTATTGGCAGGATCGGCGATGCCGGTTTTCGCTCATCAGTTTACTAAACTAATTTATGATCAAATACAGATAACATATTGAAGTTCCCTATTATACTTTTGTAGATAACAACACCATCAACTGGGGCACAATTTGTAGCAGATAGTTGTAGTGAGGACACAAAGGTGATTTTGCTAGTTTTTCATCATTTAGATAAGTCTTATTTAAAAGACTCGTGATGTATTTGGATTGATTTAAAATAATAGAGCCATTGGTGAGATGATTGACTTCAATTCCAAGAAAAAATGTAAGGTATTTATGTCTTTCAAGGAGAACACAACATCAAACATATTAATGAATTTTTGAATTTCAGGTTCATTTGATCTAGTAATAATTATATTATCCATGTGTACTTATGGGTAAATTTTGTGAGTCGTCATACAAGAATGAATAGGGAATCATTAGCCTCAAATTTGACAAATTCAAACTAGATCAATGTACCACTAAGTTTGTCAAACCAAGTATGTGGTGTTTGTTTCAATCCATATAAGGATTTTATAGTTTGCACACATATGTAGAATTTTCCTTGTTAACAAAACTAAATACTTTGTGCATGTATAATTCTTCAGTGATTATTCCATTAAGGAATGTATTATGAACATCAATTTGTCTTAAAGACCATTTAAATACAATAGCAATTATGATAATGATTCTTACTCTCCCAAATTTTACTATAGGGCTAAATGTCTCAATATAATCAAAGCCAATCACTTGTAGAAAACCTTTTGCTACAACCCTTACTTTAAGATTGTCAAGCTATCCATTAGCCAACTCTTTCACTTAAAAGAGCCATTTATTGTCAATTATTTTCCTTTCAAGCGGTGTTGAAACTAAACACTATGTATTTTTTCTCATAAGTGCATCATACTCACATTTCATGGCTTGATACCAACCCTTTTCCTTAAGTGCCTCTTTCATTGTTTTAGGTACTTTGAATTTATGAGCTACAACAAATGTATTTGGGTTTAATATTCAAGCCTTTGATCGAGTTATCCTTCTTTGAGAATTCACTGGAGGTCTCAGAATAAATGAGTACATAATTTCTTCATTCGAGATAGTATTTGATTGTGTGACAGGATGTGTTACTATATCAGGAGGCTATGTTGCTTTTTAACTATTTGTTTCATTTTCAGGCATCACATCATCAATAATATCATGGTAATGAGTAATATAATTAGATGTATTAAGCTCGACTTGTTGTGGTTGAAATGTTTCCTTTGTGAGAATCGACAATACCATTTTGTAAGAAGTTGAGACAGGTTTTGCTAACTCATCTTTTTGTGCACCATAGGAAAATTATTTTCATTAAAAATGGCATGTCTTGATATAACTACTTTTCCAAAAAGGATTCGGCATTCATAACTTTTATGGATATGACTATAACCAATAAAAGTGCTAAGTTGACTTTTGAAATCAAATTTATGGTTGTTATAAGGTCGAAGACATGGAAAACACTGGCATCTAAATGTTTTAAGCATTTGATAGTCAAGTTTAATTCCGAATGTTACCTTAATTGAGCTATACATTGTAATAATTGGGGTTGAAAATCTATTCATTGTATAAAAAGTTGCATAGAAAGCTTCATCCCTAAAACTTAAAGGCATGAAACTATGAGCCAACATAGTCGGTCCTATCTCAATGACCTATCTATGTTTTCTTTCTGCCAGCCCATTTTGTTGGGCAATGTAGGGGAGATTGACCTTCTAAAACCCTGAGCAGTTAGGATTTCATTAAGAGAGTCAAACTCCCCACCATCATTTGATTGAAAAACTTTTATTTTCTTGTCAGGTTGTAACTCGACTTATCTTTGGAACAACAAGAAAGCTTGCTTGACACCCGATTTTTCTTTAAGTATTCATAGATGAATAACATATACCATAAGAAACCATTCAAGGATTTTACAGGAAAAAGGACCACATACATCATAATGAACCACTTCAATCAATATAACACTTTTATTCATTACATTTATAAGAGGTAGTTGATGATCCTTGCCCATTTAACAAGCTGAATAAACATCTAGTACATGACTAACAGATATAGGTGGTTCATTACAATCTTTAAGCACATAATTTACTATCTTAGCATTAGCATGTTCTAATATGTTATGCAACAATTGAAATTCAGAACTAGATCTTTGTGTACTGACATTGAAACTTGTGTCATACTATGTTGAATAAGCTTATTGCACTAGTTTGATCACCCTTTCACTATCAAATGGAATATTGAAAGCATATAGTCTATTATCAACTTTCCCTTGTAGTAGTAATTATCTTGAGATCTTGTCCGTCACACAGTAATATTCAGGATAAAATTCCAAGCACACGGAATTATCTATAGTGAACTACGAAACACTTAAGAGATTTTTAGCAATGTGAAGCATCTGCAAAATGTTTTTTAGGAGAAATGTTTTGTCACCTCATTTATTAATAGTAAATGAATTCATACCAAGATAAGAAATGTTCAACCCATCGCCATTTCCAATCATTAGTTACTGATTGCTTTCAAATTCAGTCTTAATTAAAAGATTTATTGGGTCAGATGTCACATAGTGTGATGCACTTGAGTCTGTGTACCAGATAAGATCAAAGGCAATAGTCGGTATGATAGTTGAGGCATACATGACTGAGAGTTGTGAATTGGCTCGATTTGGATTATTTTAAGTGATAGGTTACATTGAAATTGTTATTGGTGCCATTAGCATTAAAAGTTATGTTTAGTTTTGTTGGAAAGATTGTGAGTATTGTGATTGATATAGTTAATAAGATTGAATTTTCACTGGTTAAATAGGAGGTAACATGTGAACATTTGTTAGGTATTGAGGGACTATGGATGGTATCAATTGATTATGCTGGTAAGAATTAGGCACAAACCTTTGATTGTATTGATTCGTACCTTATAAAAGAAGTTGGTTGTTGAAGGAATAGGTTGGATTTGGAAATTGAGATTGATATTGTTTAAGCTATGGAGGAGATATAGTTGCTCATCTTTGCTAATTATGGATGGGTACAAACATTTTATTAAACTTGTTCCAATATTTCTTAGCAAAGTGACCAGATTTTCATACATTTGACATTATGGCTTGTTACCATTATTAAACCCCTTGCCTCTATTTTTGTTTTTATAAGGATTATACAACTGGTTTGACAAAAAAGCTTGATTGATGAAAGAATTACTTTCTTGAACATTAGATACAATATTTTGGATTGGGTATTTACTAAAACTTTGAATGTTTCTAGGTATGCCTTTCTAGATGTGAGTTATAGAGCTAGTTGTTCATGTTATAGTGCTTCTTGGATCAACCTGACCATTTGTACATAGGCTCTGATAGGTATTGTTTGTACTGAGCATATTGATTTGCACATTTGTAAGATTTACATATGGGAGTAAATCCATTACATAATTCTTTCTTTATAGTCTACATTCTTGTGCAGGGAGCTTATGAGTAAGTTCTTGAATAATTGCTCCACCTTTTTGGATGGTTTCCATTACTAAATCATAATCACCATCCAATTCATGACAGATTGATAGTGCCTAATCTTTATCATTTACATAGCAACCAACTGAAACCAATTACGAGGATAATGTTTGAACTTTTTGCACAAAAACATTGATTGATAACCCACTTTTCTTGATAGAACTTAATTCTGCCTTATACTGCACGATCTTAGCTCTTAATTGTGATCTATAGAATCCTTCAAGAACTGTCCAAATCTTATGATTGGTTTCATAACCCCGTACATTCTTAACAAACTCATGAGTCATTAACCTTATCATCCACAATGTAATCATCTGGTCCCAATACCTATATTCTCCATTTATATAACCATCTTGATTCAACTTTATCGAGCTTGGTAGATTGCTAAGTACAAAACTTTCAACCTTATAACTTCTCAGGATTCGAAGGACTTAAGTTTTCCATTCACAGTAACAGTCTTTGTCCAATTTTATTAATGAAATCAGGGTATGAAATGTAACTACCTCTTTCTATTGTTAATCAATCACTCTATTCTGACTTCTTCACATTTCTTGTCGATTTTAGTTTTTCATATCTCTTAAGATCATAAGAGATCTGATACCATATAAAGAAATTAAATCACTCAGTGATTTTTCAAGAAAGTAAAGGAAATAAGAATGATTTTTCATGAAAGGAAAGGAAGTAAGAATTGTGACAGAATGAAGATAAAAACTTATATTAGAAGATAAAGATTAGTAGAGAATCAATTATGGTATACTATTATAATCTTTGAATTCAAACCTTCATGTACTTTCTCATTTAACTTTTGGTGAATTATATTTGTTGAAATTGAAAGGAAAGTTGAGTGATTAACTTTGTTGTTGTGATGCTACTTATAGTGCAGCTACAACAATCCAAGCTCGCGGTTTCTCCCAGTTTGGTAATTTTACAATGTAACAAACTCATGACATTTTATCTCCTACAATTGCACTGCTAGCTTACTATGGTTCTTATTTACAAGTGATCAATACACTAGCTTGGCATACCTTTCCTTACACAATCAAATTCACTCATAATGTGTATGAACACTTGATCATACATAATTACATTTATTCACACTCATTATACACTTTATATTCTTTAATTGCCTTAACATGAACAATCTCTCTATTCCTCTGGGCATCAAGTTATAGCACGCAATTGTGAAACGCAACAAAAGACATAAGTTTATTAATTTTCTATGTGGTTTCACAATACACCACATCAATGGATGTTTACGACAATATAACATACAACAAATTGATACAATCAAAAGTTTACTACAACACCTTGAAGAACCCCTCACACTTTCATTATGTGATGGGAACAAACAACCAACAATTCATCACCAAGATTCGTTTCAATTTCAATCTTCGCAAAACCTTGAGGATAAGGAATTTTATAATCATTGTCAAAACCTCGATGATCTCTATGAGTTTTCCTATAAATGTATCGGGAGTACAATTTACTCGAAATATTACACCCATAATTAATTTCCAATTAATTAAATCTGATGTATTCTTCTCATAATTTGTCTTCAAACCTATAATTATGGCATTAGAAGTTTGAAAATTATGTACTAGCTTCGATGTAAATTATGAATGTATAAAATTTTATAAGGAATAAATTTATTAACTATCACTTGTTACTCATTTAATATTACTATGTAAACTAAATATGAAATGCCTACCTACTATCATTTTCAAGATATTTGATGTACATTAGATGAACATACGATATTATATTTAACATGTGCTTTCTAAATTCAAACGATCTTCACAAAACCTAAATAATCTTAATATTATTCAAATATAATGTTAACATTATTGGCAACAATATAACTAATTTACATCTGCTAATGCCTGTTAATTTAAAGTAATAAATTAACTTTACTTTCATAAAGCAACATCGATTTTGTGGAAGGGTCCATCCATAATTCCATTTAAATTATTCCCAAACATAACTTTAGAGCCATAAAAATGACATCTTTTTCAAACGTAACTCATTTATCCAGCCTAATAATGCATCTGGTTGCATAAAATAACAACGCTTGATTTCTATTAAGAAGATCCTATAACTAATGCATCCATAATTTTCAAATTAAAATAAAACGTCATTTTTAAGAAAAAAACAAGACGAATAAAACTACAAAATTCAAATAAGTAACCTTTGTTACGCTTACCATTTTACAAATTTATCCCTCATAAAGTATCCAACCAAACAAAACCATGTCATCCCTATCAATCATTGTGCGACATATGTAAGTATAAAAAGGACGATGGAGACCCTGTAACATTATAAAGGCTTCTCTTCTCTCGTATAAATATAAGCCCATCAACCCAACAATATGGTATACTTTGATACTAATGTCATCATTAGAGTAAGCTCTCAATCTCCATCCTTATTTGTTTGTTTTTAAATCCTCAAAAATTTAACACCAATCAATTTCAAATACTTTTTTTATCTTACAAGAAAATGTCACATAATGAATAGTCTAATGTCAAATGAAATTTCAGGTAACTACACTTCTTCAACACTATAAGGTAAAGCATAACGAGACATTCAAATTATAGAACTATTTTTTTCATAAAAGTTCACCAAATATGTCAAAACATTCTCGATGAGGATAGATCAATGCATCATTCACATCAACCCTGATATCCAATAAATGCAAACAAGTTAGTAGTTATCACCGTCTATGATAACAGATTAATAGAAGAGGCATCAAAACAAACTGAATTTGCAATTCCAGTTACATGTCCGACATATTTCACATATTTCAAAAACGTTTACATACCGGTTAAAGAATTCTCTCATCAAATCCAATTAACCACTTCCGCAAGATCAAAGCACATAGTAACTATGTGTATGAATAGGCAAACTGATGAAGAGGAGTCATAAATTCGTTACTATGTGTTGTCGAGATCAACGAATTCTCCAATTACGAAGTTGAATATTTATCAACATTTGTTGAATTATTTAATTAAAAAATTAATGTAATAAAGAATACATCTGCATTTCCAAAACCTACGTGGGGAGGACAGAGGTTAAGCTAACATGCACGTTCCCCCCTATTTTGTATTTCTTCTTTTATGTATGGCTTTACAATTTTTTGCCACCTGGTATCCACTCGTTTTGTTTGTTTACAAGCATAACCAACAAGAATTGTAGCTTGCAGAAAAAGCCTGATGGTGAAATTTTCGATTGACGAGATGCACAACCGGTCACATTTCCGCACTTATATGTATCACAAAGAAGAATGAAGCAAACCATAAATTTGAAAATTCAAAGGCTCTCAAAGTCGACTTGTGACGATACTGTTGTGTCAGAGGCGGCATCATCGATGCTAAAGTTTGAAAAATCACCAGCAAGGGAAGAACATTCGTCCTCCCCACAGATAGATGGCGGTGGGGATGCATCAGCTGTTGATGATCCATCTGTTTCATCACCTAGTTGCAGCAGGTTCCAGTACATGATACCAGCAATTAGCGTGAGAATCATCTTCTGGTTTACCTATCATAGCATCACTTTAGTTAGTGAGTTGCAAAATAAAAATGTTACTGCCAGAAGTTCTACAAAATTCATGTCATGCATGAAACTACTACTACCACTATGGTAATTGTATTGCCTTTTTTTCTTTGGCATTAAGTAGTGCACATAAATATGTGCTTCTTTCATTGTACTTCTGATTTTCACTTTATTCTAAAGGGTTTGGGGATAAAGAAAATAGTCTCCTCTAGTATTAAAAAAGAAGCTGAAATCTTGATCGAGAACTGCCGAAATATTAAAATTTCTCAAAAAATGTGTTTCTAAGTCATAAAGATTAAAAGTGAATGATAAGACATCATCATTGAGCATAAATGTGATCAATGAAGAGATGATAAATCAAAATCATTTGTGCACTACCGCTTCCATAGAATGCCCAACCTTATAGAAAATGCTTGCTCTTGTAAAATTTTATACTTCTAAACCCACCAAAGGGGAGATTTCAAGAATTTGAACGCTATATTTCTACTACAATACCATATTATACTTGTTGCGACTAACATTTCTACTCAAGCCAGTAGGATTGTAGTCATAGTCCTACACCACTTTTATAACTTTATATTTTTCACTAAAAAAAAAATCTTTCATTTGGTTTGCAGTCTTACCTCCATAATATCCTCAGGTAACAAGAAAATGGAACAACCAAGCTTTCGTGCAACACTGATTGTGTATGTAGCATTCAACCTCTTTTCCTCGTCTAGAAAAGAAAAGGAAAGTCAATTTCATACTCAGAATATTCCTTTCATACATTATTTTGTCGAAGTACTTATCAATAACAATATCAAGGAAGCATACCACTTCTGCCCTTTGTAACAAGGTTCCAATTAACAACCCTGGGCTCCACAGCGCTGAGAAGCTCAAGGAAGAATATCCCACTTGACAGGCTCTTATCCTAAAAACAAGAACCATGTTACTGATTTTTCCTTACATTGTAACATTTATATATAAGAATGAGGAAAGCATATGGGATATTTCAAGGAGCTTAGTTCTTCAAACCTTGAAACTTTCAATTTGAGACGTTCTGCCGCTGCTTTTCACTTTCCTGTTAGCCCACTTTAGGATATCATCGTCTGTCATTTCCTTTTGTGAGCGAGATCTTAAATTTTTTAATAGTTGAAGTATGTTGAACCTCATCAACTGCCATAGAAAAGCTGAAACATAAGCAAACAACAGTAAGCATTTGAACAACAATCCCCAGAGAAACATAGAATACAACTTTCTAAAAATTGAAAATACAGCGAAAAATGATTGAAGTCATTTGACCAAGAGAAACAAACTCAGAGGAATTTATTCCAAAAGATGGGGCCAAAAAAAAGTTTAAAGGTAATTGGTAGCATACCAAATAACATTTCTTCCAAAAGATGGCAAAAAAGGGGATGGTGATGTTGGAAAATTACGCAAGTTCCCAATAAGTTAGATTTATGAGAAAACAAAATAGACAAAATAACACACAAATTTGATAACGGAGTTCGGCCAATCTTGCTTACGTCTCCGGACCTGTTGCAAATCTTTTTACTGAAAGGAGAAGAAATTACACAAGGTGTTTACAATACTCACAACTCACAACTCACAACTCACAACGCACAACCCAATTACATCCAAGAAAATTAGTCTCAATTGGAATGAACACTTAGTTGATTAATTTATTACAATTACATATCTATTTATAGGAAAATTCACTCCTTGAATTACTCCTTAAATTAATGGTTCCTTAATTAAATTGCTAATTAAATTAAGTTCCTTGTTTTGCTCCATGTTACTTAATTTGCTCCTTAAATTAAGAAGCTTTATAGCAATCTCTAACAATCTTCGACAGGTGATTACACAGGAGTCAGAGTTATCCTCGTGTAATATATCATTCTCAATTGCTTCGTTTTATAAATTAATATAAGTAGGAGATAATCACAATCCCAACATTTATTATGAAAACAGAAACAAGCACTTAAAACTAAAGACGTGGAAAAAAAATTGCATTATAACTAGACCTTGTATTCATAGAAGCATTAAAAATATAATACATGTATTGCTCCTTTATTTACCTTCCGCTCAAAAAGTAAAGAATAGTGCAAGAGAAGTAAATTGAGATATAAAATAAGACATTACCAAGCAATAGCTTCTTATTTCCTTGGACAATATCATTTCCGGCTACATTAACCAGTGAAAATTTTAGTTGCTTCCCAATCTTTATAACTTGGTTGCAATTCTCTATTTTTCTAAAAGGCAGTTTGATTGGAGGTTTTGTCGCCTGCTTCCAGTTGACTGAACCAGTTGAAACCTTATCAAGCACTTCTAGAAGTATCCATCTGCATTCAAGAACAAAGCAAACAAAGCTAGTTTGTAAGAGCCTCGTGCCTCTAGTAATGACAAAATCAGGATTCAAAGAAAACAGTAGAATAAATGCACAAAGCTAACTATTCCCAAATGCTAAATACATTGAATAGAGACATATGACTTGCAGCTTTCATTTGAAACTTAAGAAGGCACTGATTCATACGCTAGCTTACCCACTTCTGACATTCTCAAATACGTTATTGACATAAGTATTAATCCCTAGACTGTTGATCCACAAACGATAGCATCTCTCTTCTCTAGATGTTTGCACATCATCTGTCATCATCTCGGCAAAAGAAATATTTTTGTTGTCTGTTGAGAGGCCATTCCTTGAAAAAAAATGATGTTACTCGTAACAAATTAAAATAAATAAATGATTTAATTGCATGACATAACCCCTTCTTTATATATGGAGATTATTTTTAACTCCCTTAGGGGAAAAAAACATATGTTCATTTTTCTTACAACGTAAATTAACATATGTTTTTAACGTTGTAAGAAAATTAACATATATTTTTTTACTGAAGACGTGTTAAATAATTGAGTCATTTATACACCGGAGGATAAATAAATACATAATGAAAAAGAAAAATTTTAAAACAGAAGACAAGGAAGAATATTTCAATACTCAGTAGAAAAGAAAGAAGAAAATCTAATAACTGAAGATATTTGTGAAACCAAGAGATGATGTTCTAACCTTAGATGGAATATTTGTGCAACAAATGCCAAATTTAGATTTGTTGAACCCTCAACAATGTCTTTTGGAGTTAGGTATCTCTTACAGCCCATTCTTTCTGCGTGTTCAATAACTAATTTTGCCCTTTCAAAAGGATCCTTGGTATCTAAAGTGGCTGGACTTGCATGTTCTGGAACTAGAACATTTAGCAGATAAGCATAAGCTTCGCCATCCTGTAAGTTTGTTACCAAAAACATCATTGATACTGAAATATCATCATTAGAGACAGTCTACGTGCAATGGTTAATCTGTTTTCAACTTTTTTAAAATAAAAGTCATTGCAGATGCATAGCAGAGGGACAGTTTCTGATCTCATTAAAAGGAAGAAATGGGAAAACGGTACAACTCCAGAACAAGAGTATATCAAAAATTCAAAACTAGAAGCAGTGGCACCAAACTCAACTATAGTTGTTCACAGCATGCATTTTTTGTCTAATGGTTTGTCCCCATTTACACGATAAGCTCTATAAAGGTAACCGTGATTTCTGAAGTTTGTGAAATCTTACCGGTAGTTGGAGGCATAAAATAATTTTTTCATAATTCCCTTCCCACCCACCAACACCTCTCACCCCAATGCAAATAAAAATGAAAAAAGAAACCAGGGAAATTACATAAAAAGTTGAATCTTTTAGAATCCAAAAGTCTTCTTTATAGGTTATAACAACAGTGTTACTGTTAGGTACACAGGAGAGAGAAATACCTTCAAGTCTGAAGAAAAATTAGCAACAACTTTCTCGTAACCTGCTTTCTGTAGGTGGAAATTCATCCACTTCAACAAAACCTTGTCAGGAGGTAAGTTGATAAGCTCTTCAACATCCTGCCAGAATGATCCATGGTAAAAGAGTGTCATTCTCAACATGGAAAGTTCAAAATTATTATTCTGCACACTAATTTTTCTTAGGGATAAAAATTGAAAATGAATAAGTTTCATTACCTTACAGTCATCGACCAACTCTAATAGCTGAGGTGTTTTCTTAAGGTTCAAATCTGCCAACAGATGGATCTGAAGTTGCAAAGTGAAGGACATAAGACAAAATAGATGAAAGAGAAAGAAATAAATTCCAGTCAAGCACAAGTGATGCAGTGTGCCTACACATGTCACATATTGCTTAGGAAACTAAATGGTGATGTGTTTATAAGGGGTGAATACTCTCTAAATGTCATGATGCGTTTTGGGGTTTCTCTCTAAAAACAAAGTCGTGAAGTCCCGCTGAACTATTAAGTCATAACCACGGGCTCGTTGAACTTGTAATTATGAACCAAAGCGGAAAATATTTTTCCACGTAGAAAGGGCCCCGCTCCCCTGTAAGGGGACAGAATAACCATCATGTATCAGTTCGTACCAGAGCCATGACCATACTGGATCATATGGGCTTGCGTTCTTATAAGGACCTAAAACTCCCTAAGTGGAAGTGTATGATGCAGTGTGCCTGCACATATCCAACATTGTTTAGGAAGCTAAGCGGTAATGTGCTTATAAGGGTTGAGCACTCTCTAAATGACATGACGTGTTTTGAGGTTTCTCCTTAAAAGCAAAACCGTGAGGCCCCGCTAAACTGTCAAATCATGGTCGTAAGCTCACTAAACTTATAGTTATGAACCAAAGTGGACAATCTTGTACCACGTAGAATGGTCCCGTCTCACTATAAGTGGATGGATTAACATTCCTGTATCAACAAGACAGGTGCAAAACTAGTATTCAAACTAAATTTAGCTTTATACCTTTATAATTTGAGAAAGCAATCCTAAAAACAAGTAAGGCTGCAAAAGAAATTACATTAACTGTCAGACTGTGGAAATACATATTTGTTCTATGCAAAATTGGAATCACTGTGAATTATCTTACTCTTCCATCAACCAAGTCCTGCGTTCCAATGTTGACCACAGTGCAGCCAATGGCCTTAGCAGAGTTGAGGCAAAGAGTATGGTTCTCATTCCTCTCCCATAGATTGAGCACTCGTTTGGTGTTGATAGCTCGCTCATCTATTGTCCCGGGCACAGCAACATTGATCAGTTTACTGCATGAATCCATCAAATGAATCAGCACAATATGAAAATATCAACTATGAAATGCCACCATAAACTTTTAAAGGCATAACATAGAATGTTATTTGGCCCCCTGCTTAAGTACCATAGAAGGATCCCATCTTTTGCAAGATTGAATAGATCATCCGTAGCTGGATCGAGTGGAAGATAATTCTTTAGAAAAGGGTCATCACCGAGATAACTGTTTATGTGAGCTACATATGACGCTTTCTCTGATTCACTGATTGTGTGAAGGAGGGTGGTTGTGGTGGCCTTCAAAAATGATGAAGAGTTCTTTGAATCGCCCGATTTCGCCCCAGCTTGACCTCGCAGGTTCAGATATATCTGTATAAACAATTAAATATCAATTATTTTTCATTCTTTAGCTCCCAATATATGTAAACTTACGACTTGTGTACTGTAATGAAACAGATTCAAATATATTGTCTTCTAGTGCGAACAATTAATAGATTGAGGTTCCAATAGTTCATGAAAAATACACATGATACCGCAGGTATGAGAGAGATATAAATAAGAAAACTGGGAGAGAGGAAAACCCCAAATACATGAGATGACTCACCTTGAGGAAACCTTCAAAATCAATCTCATTGCTGAAATCAGATTTCATTTCATGTAACATGTTCTGGATCTCTTCTTCAGTATACATCTCTCTCAATGCCTTTAATTTCACGAATAATGGTGGCAAATCTACAACCGTAACCTTGCCATTCTGATTCTTTGTGGCTGTAAACTGAAAACAGCAGGGACAAAAAAAAATGCATATTAGATCACAACATAATTCAATTTTCTTAATTCGGATATCAAAACCAGATAAGCAATACAGAGTTTAAAAATATATATTGGGAACATGGGAGTAATCAGGGGGAAAAAAATTTACATATTTCCAAAAACTTACTTTGGATTTGAGGCTGCGAAGCTCAACCTGTGTGAACTGGCTTTGAAGCCATTGTTCAGAGACAATAACGCCCGAGTAGCTTGACATACCCGTAAATTTCCTAGAGTATAAAACCGATTATCTTCAAACCTCCCAAACTCAAGGAATGAAAAACCCAGCGAAAACCGTTCAAACAACAATTCACATCCAATATCCAGAATCACATGAACACATTCAGATCCAGATAGGTGCACAAAACAAAAAGAATGTGGCAAAATAAAACAGAGTTATAAGCATAAACATTAATATCATAAATCTGGTCAAAATAACTTCGTTCAATGTTTTCCCAAAATAACTTAAAAGGTGAATTGCGTACCCCCAATATAATACATAAATAATAAATCCAAAGCCATAGATTCAAAGATTGAAATCATAGTAAAAAGAGTCGTTGCTTGAAAACTCAACTCCTGACTGATACTCAAATGCATCGCTATAAAAAGCTTCACTTGCCAGTGAAAACACAAAACATTGATATATAGCAGACGTACTACATGGGCATGGGAACAAATCAAAACCCAACAAAAAAATACAGAACTGAAGTTCAGAGAATCATCAATGCCAGTAAAATTATTTAAAATCCATGAAAATGATCCAAATCCATGCGTCCAAATTACTAGATGACTTAACATGCATACGATGACATCGAATCAAAACCCAACAAAAAACGCAAAATCAAATTGAACCCAGAAATGCAAACCTGGAGAATATCAAACAAATGCCGATGACTTTTTCTGGAAGATAGATTCAGTGTCCGCTTGTATTGATATATATATATAAAGACAGAGGGAATTATATGGGATCGATTTTTCTTCGTTCGAGAGCAAAGTCCAGAGGGGATACGGTTTGGCTTTGGTTAAGAACCCGCTAAGACTAAAAACGACGACAACCAAACGGTACTGCACTTGATAGACCCGGTTCTTAGCGGCTCGGTACGCGCTTGTATTGATTTAATTTGGTGGACTCGCCGTTTAATTTCTACAACTCATTGTAAAGGTGTCCACCGGTTCGGTTTTTCTACAACTGAATTTGTTTCCTCTATTTGGATTTCTATCTATTTTATTGTTTGTTATTTTTTTCTCCTTTTTTTTTTTTACTTTTAAAAAAATTACTTACATTCTCCCTTCTTAACGAGTATTTTATATATTTCATATATGCTCACCTTTTTTTTTAATATGTTTTACCAAAAATTACAAAAATTCATATATTTATATACCCTAACGAAATTCAAACACATAATATTTTTATGTCTACAATAAACATAAATCATTATATCATTTCAAAATATTATTTAATTATTAAATTAAAATGTTACCCAAAATGGTTAAACGTTAATTAATTCCATTTCAAGCAACTTGAGTCACATGCTATTATATAAACTTACTTTTTTAAAAAAATAAATAAATACAATTATATATATATATATAATAGAGTGTTTAATTTTAAAATTATGTATTTTAATTTTAAAATTAAAATATCTGAAACTAGAAGATCATTAATACCATTCTCTCGTTTATAAACTATTGCACTTTTTTTTCTCGATGAAACTTAAAATAGATTTCATTAGTATGAAAATAGTGTGTTTACATCCACCGTATACTATACAAACTTTCAGCATTAAAAGAAAAGGAGCATCGCTAACAGTCTTTAATTATAAATAACATAAAAAAAATTTATAAAATTACACTACTACATTATTGTTTTTTTTTAATATATATATATATATATATATATATATATATATATATATATATATATAATTTACAATTACGTTTTTCAGTGAAAATTGAACAATTTTGTCTGTTGTTAAAGAACATGTACTGTTTTTTTTTTAATCGTAAAATAGACGTAATTTTATGTCTATTGTTACAAAACAGATACAAGTTTTAATTTAATAAGGTAAAAAATAACTAGTTTTGTAAATTTAATTATCAAAATTTGAAAGAAAAAAAAAATCTATTTTTTAAAATTTTAACTATTAATATTGTATCTTATTTGATCTAAAACTATTAATCATCATGTTATTTAAATCTATTCAATTTTATCCTTATATAAACTTTTCACCCAATTTGATCATCTAACTGTTAATATCATTTACTTGTGTAACATTTTTGTTGCTATTTATTATGTTACTCTCTACAGAAATTAGTTCTCATTTTCTAATTTTTTTTAATGTTTTAATAATAATATATTTATAATAAAGAGTAATGGAATATTTAAATTTATAAAACAATTAATAATAAATTTCAAACCAATCTTATTTAATTTGGTTGCATCACAATTGTGTTCATGTTGTGTTAGGATTGCCAAATGGAGAAGTAATGACATTGAGCATTTCTCATTTATTTATAAATTTAAAATTTTCTTGAAGTATCTAAATAATTCAAATAATTGCTCTTTCATAAACCTACCAACTCTATTAAACATTATTTTTCATTTTTTTTTTAGTTGAAGAGCTAACTTATTGTATTATCTTATTTGAGTTTTTCTTCCTTTCTTTTTAACTGTATTGATGCATGCCTCATTGCAAATACTAATATTGACTCTTATAAATTGGGATTTGGTCTGCATTAGATTTTGGTACTATTAGCTTTAATTGTTTGGATAAACTAAATATTATAGAGAAAAATATTCTACATTCTTCTTGAAAAAAGTATTATGGATATCTTAAAAAATTGGCACTAATATTTTTACACTATTCTTAAAAGTTTTCATCTACTTTTATAAAAAGAGACGAATTATTCATGCAATTTTTCTACACTTATTTTTGAAAAAATATACATAATTTATATATTTGTTTTATTAAATCTATAAAAAACTAAGATAAAAATAGGCACAAAAAATAAGTAACCTAGTAGTAGTAGTAGTAACATAAATTTCTTTAGCATTTAAGTACTCGTAGCAAATTAAAATTTCTTTTAAATGGCATATGGGACTTACTTTGTTCATTTTGTAATTCTCCCCTATTGTTATTTTCGTTTTACTCAAATATTATTTTATATATATTCATGACATATCCAAGTTAATTGTAATATCTAGTTATTAAAATTTTATAGAATGAATTCAAAGTAAATAAATACTCTATTTTTATAGATTAAAAAATTTAATTTGATTGATCACAAATACAATTTAAATGATATAATTGTTTCATTAAATACAAAATTTTAGTTTTAATATTTAATATTATTTGAACACATTATATCAAATATAATGAATTTTTGATATTTAAAATTTTCAAAACAAAACCTTAGAGCATGAGATTAGATATATGTCATTTTTCATTTCCCTACGGCATTGTGTTTTGAGAGGGGCTCCTTTAAACTAAAATCTTACGTAATATCTTTTGTATATTAGTTTACCTACCAAATAACTATACTATATTGCATATAAACTTAAATTTTCGTGTAAATTTATTTGCAAAATGATTTATTAAAACTACCTTTTAACTTTTTGCTACTTTATACCTTTTGTTAATTGATGACTCGCATACACATCACTAAATGGGACCCAAAAATTAGGTATAAAAAAGAAAGAAAGATACAAACTTTGTGTTTATTTGGGCCTTTTGAAATTAATCCAGGCCTACATTTGTTGCGGCCCGTTTTAGATTCTGTCAGTGCAACTTGTGTAACTTCATACGTGTATTTTGTATTTTCCGTTTAACATTCCTCTCTAACATAATCTCACCTACTACGTGAGTATTAACTTCTCTGGTATTTGGTGCAGTGTGACAACGTGATAAGCACGATTTGATGGGCAAAATTGAGAGTGACAGGTATGTTTTATATGTTTCCATGAACAATTCATACTAATTGCTATTTTAAAACTCAATTAATCAAAATATGTTTAATTATATATATACGGTGTGCCCAATAAAATCAAATGATGTCAAAGTGTCAAGCTTATTAATTTACTATTATTACTACAGTTTTATTCTTACTGTTTTCCCATTTTTGGCCTTAATTTTTTATTCTTTTTAATGTAAATCACACATGAATCTAATTAATACACTAAATAACAATTCATACTCAACACTTTAAAGGTGTTCTTTACTCCTCTTGTTATCTTTTTGGTGTTACTAATTAGTTCATGTGAGATGAAATTATACCACATTCTCTATTCATGACTCTTTATAATTAATTACTGTTGGAAACTAATCACATTTCTTAATAACTGCGTATGCATTAACTTCTTTTCTTTTCTTTTTCCCATAAATTAAACAAAATTAAAATAAATTATAATAATTTAAAATCTTATCAGGGTAGGGTAATAAAAAAAAGAAGCAAGTCACACGAAATCCTGTAATTTTTTTCAATTTAAGCAGTTTAATTTATAATTATTAATTATTGTATTTAACATTAAGTATTTTATCATTTTTATAAAAATATCACATTAGTCTCGTTATTATATACAAATAATTAATTTAATTTCATAATTTTTGAATTAAACATCTATATTATTATTATTTATAAAAATTATGCACTATAATATAAAAATTGTAAAACTATAAATGATTAATTTTAATATTTTTATTAGATTAAAAATATTTATTTTAATAATCTTATAATTAAAAGTATTAACTTTTCATAATATCAGGAGTACTAGTGACTAATCTATAAATTATGAGAATTTATTTTAAAAAATTACGGAAATTAATATACCTAATCTAATAATTATGTAAATAATGTGTTCATTTTTTAAAAATTACAAGACTTCTAAGACCTTTTATCTACTAAATAATTAGTACATATATAGTTTTTTTTTAATAACTACACTACACTGCTCGTACATCCAAACAGTAGATTTGTTACATATTCAAATAAATATATGTAATTAAACTACAAACTTTTTGTTAGTACATATATAATTCAAATTTCCATATTCCAACTTATATTATATATGTTACAATTATTTTTCATTATTTTATCTTATAATAATGATAATAAGTGTAAATAATTGTAAAAATACAATAAATAATTGAGAAATTATAAAAATAATATCCTTTAAACTTATAACAACAAAAATAATACCATAATAATATTAAACAAAATTTAATTAGATAAATTTTGACATTAAACAGATCTAAATAGTCGTAATTTAATTTAAATGTTATCTAATTCGATAGCATTTAAAATAAAATGATATATCATAATTTTTTTAATAATAAAAATATATAAGATAGACGTAAAAGATACTATTTTATAATAAGTGTTGAAAATGTCATTTTTGTTAGTTTTTGTAGATAGCTACGGCTATATATTTATAAATATTAAAATACTCTTAATAGTAACAAAAAATTATCAAAAAATTATTTCATAAAATTATAGAGTAAAGATAAGATTATGTATCATGAGATCTTATCGTAGTCACTACTAACAAATATTTTTATTAAATATATGAAATGTGTTATTTATGATACGACGAACTAACATATTTTTAACATGAATATAGTATCTTACATATTTTCAAATTGAATGTAATGCCTAATAGATTTTTAATCCGAATATAAGTCTTTAATCGAGTGATCACGTATAAATATTAACCAATGTTGTTGAATATAAAGTCTTATATTTTTTAAGTTAGATATAATGTTTTAAGTTCGATGACTTCAATTATAGTCATTAAAATTATAACAATATCATCGACAATATTTATTATAACTTTGTTGAGATAGTAGTCAAAATTATGAAAAAATTTAGATATTATTTTATTGAAGTTATTAAATGAAAGTATTTTGATATTTTTATTAAATAACTTAATATAAAGTTGTTAGTTCTTGGATGGATTATTGATAAATAAAAAATCTATTTAAAACAAAAACTCTGTGGATATAAGATAGGTGATGAAATCAAATAGATTCAATTATAATTCCTCTATTTTTAAATGGATAGAATCACTTAATTAAATTTAGTATGTGATTCTCAAAAATTAAAACTATTTTGATTATAAACATCAATATTTTTTAGAGAAACACCATTAGGTATCGATGAATTTGTGTGAATCGAAATGTTATAAAGTCTAAAGTTTATTTACTTTTAGTTAATTGAGATAACCAATAAATAATGAGGAAAAAAATAATGTTTACGATTATTTTGATGTTGTCATACATAATTAACTTAGTAAAAATAAATTAAATAGAAAATAATCATTTTACAGCATGCCTTAGCCTGGCTCCATTGTAGTACTAAGAGATAATAATTGTGTTTCTTTTGGTAGAAAAAATATATAATTGTCCCCTGTTGCTAACTTATTACGAACGTATACTATTTATTATTTTCCATGTGACGTGCATAATATAGATCTTTCTTTCTTTTTTTAAGAGCCGAGTCCAGTTACTGGAAAGATTGCTTAGAAAGTTACTTTCATACCAAGTTAATTTAATGGATCGATTTGGTAGAAGATAGGTAGACTATACTAATAGTATAATGTATATATATATATATATATATATATTAATTAACCCTGATCAAAGATAAATTTTAAAAATTATTAGGATATAAAAAATTAGTATAATATTTATAAATAATATAAAATTTATTTTTTTAAGATATATTATTTATACATTATATAAAATTTACAAATATTAAAAAATAAAAATCAATAAATTATATAATAATACCAATAAAATGTTTTTTAATTATATACACTCGTAACTTAACAAAATATAGATATATAACAATCCAAATTATTAATAAGTTCTCTCTAAATGGAAAAATTATTTTATTATTATTAAACATAGTTAGGGAGTAAGATTGAGTGAATTGGGAGGTAAGAAATAATATGTTTATCTAATTTTAAGTTTTTAATATTATATATAAGTTATAACGTTTACGTGTTATATCTTTATTTCAAAAATTAATTTTAAGTTTTTAATATTATATATAAGTTATAACGTTTACGTGTTATATCTTTATTTCAAAAATTAATAATTCAGAATAACAAATTAATTCGAACTCAATCAAATTAATTTGATTTTTTCAAATTATTTTAACTAATCTAAATTTGATCTAAATTTAATTCGATTTATATTTGATTCAGATTTTACGATTCAAGTTCAATTTGATAAATCGAACTACAACATAAATTATTACCCTTAATAGACAATAAAAGAAGATCATTTTCTTAACTTTTTTAACATTTTATTTACTTTATTTAATTAATAATTAACACATTATTTTAACATGCAACAAAAAAATCATCAATTACTTAGCAAACCCATTCAAAGATAAAGAAATTATCATATATATATATATATATGATGAGATTTGGATTAATTATCATGTTAAATTTAAATTTGTGATGTAACTGAAATATTTTGCTTATTATTAAGATAAAAAAAAAGATAACCACACCAATTATCATTTTTTTAGTTTATTTAATTCTCTTAATCTTTTTTTAAATAATCCTCCCTTAATCCTTGATGTTATTATTAGTCCATTCTCCTGTCAAACTTTTTCATGGTAAAAGTCTCATTCGTTTGCTTCAAAGTTGGCTTTTGTTTTTATTACTATTGCAATTTCATCTTCAACCTTAAAAATTCTAAAAAAAACTCTAAAAAATTATAGAAAGTTAATATTTAAAAAAATATTACTTATTAAATAAAATAAATAAATATTAAATAAAAAATGTACTAATTACTCTACTTTCATAGAATCATCAATAGTATTGTCAGGTAAGATTTTGGTTGGGCGAGTCCAATTATTCTCAACAAGAAACCACACACGGTCTTTTTATCACCATAAGAAGGCATTCATTTATGATTTTTAATATATATAATTTAGCTCGTTGAAAGGTGTAGGTTTACCTGTATTATCTTTTTTTTCAAACTCAATCAAAGTGAAAGTATGTGTACAAAAAGCACAAGTTAAAAGAATAAATACTGAAGCGGTTAAGTCCAAAAGGGTGCACCAACTCTGACACAAATTAAAAGAGTCCATGACTCAGTATATGATTAGGTAAGAAGATACAAACTCTTAAAGGACTCAACACTAACTAGAAACAATATAACACATATACAATTCACATAACATAAGTAAAAAACTTTAATAACAAATATTATATGTCAAATAGAATAAAATAAATAAAAAATTCTTTCTAATTAAAGTTTAAGCTAATAGTATGTTGAAACATGTATACCTTAATCTTGAATTGTATTAACATAGACTCAAATTATGCATAATACTCGATATAACAAGATAAACCCGTATAAATATTGTATCTATAAGGTAACATTCAAGGGTTTATTAAGACAACAACTCAACAATTAATAATTTATTGAATAGTAAATATATAACAAGATTAATAGTAGTAAAACAATTATTACCTTTATCAGTAAGAACCTTCGTTCAAATTGCCTACTGTTACTCTTCACCTACTGTTTCCATAACTATTTGGTTTAACACTCTTCATCTGACTATTCTCTGCAACCATTACTAAATTAACATCTCTTATATAGTTATATCTATACAATAACATGATGAGTTATTCTATTTGATGCATGTAATTAGATGTAAAATGATGAACTAATACATAAACTTAAGATACATTTTTGTATGATTTATGTTTATGGTAAAAACATTCTTGAAATATCCTTGATGAAAGAGTCTTGCAATGGATGTAATTATTGAAACATAAAATAAAGGGGTGTCACAATTATGCAATGATGGAAACTTAACCCAATACTTAAAATATCAAGATCTTAGATTCAATTATCCAAAGTGCATCATATGTTTGTGATTGCAATAACAATAATAAATAAAGGGGTGTCACAATTAAGATGTGCTTGGTATACTTAATGGAACAATGAGGGTAAACTATTTATCATTTAATGAATTTATAATAAAATTATATGTGGGACATTATAATTACGTAGATATCCTTGATAGTTCACCTATATGAGTGTTAGAGATGTGTCGTCTCCTATGTAACTTTGTGGATTTACAAACAATTACATTGGTTTCGATCCAATATTACTTTTGAAATATATATTCACAATTTAACAAATTGAATGGGTAAATAACATTCTATAAATAGGCTATTTGGAAATGAAGTCAGAGAAGAATGATTATTCTCTTATTCTTTTTTCTCCCACTATAATTTCTATACAAAGAAAATTAGTAATTTATGCTACAGATTTAAAATATTAATTATCTTAAGTTGTCTTCATGAATATACATCTCATAAGCCTTCATTGTATCTAAAGTCATATTTGTTGAACTCTACTCTATAATAGAATTGGTGTAGATAAATAATGTTTTAAAGATAATAATTTAAAGTCTGTCTTATAGTCAAATTCAAATACCATATAATTTAGTGTAATTTTATAGTATCATAATTTAAAACTTTGCAGGTTTGAGTTGAAGATCACGAAGATGAACCATCAAGAACAAATTCAAAAACTTTCTCTCACAACTCATTCAACTACTCTTTTTCTCCTTTTTAATAAGTCCTCGATGCTTCTTCATGAGTTTCTATTTGGGGCACTATTTTTAACTTTTTGATTATTATATGATGTTTTTCCTTCTGAAGCTTCTTCAAAAGCTCTATCTTTGAGAGTAAATATTTAGCGTTAAATCCTGACACCATTGGTGGAAGATGCAAATGTTGATGAATCTGAGCATGATGAGTTAAAGCATCAATAGATGTGGTATTTGCTAATAATTTTGGACCGTTATACGAAGAATAATGAAATTATATAAATGAAATTTTTTGTGAAAGATTTTAAATTAATGTTTAGTAGTACAATGATTCAATGAATGTGTGTAAGCTCATATTATAATGTTTTGTGGACAAGAAGTTGGCTTTTCCAATAATTTTTTGTTTATGTATGATTATATATCGCATATATCATTATATTAGTTCTCGAGACCATACATTATTAAACACCTTGAAAATACATTTTACAAATAATATATCAATAAATTATAACTTAAATATGTTTACATATATATTATTTCATTTTCTTGTATTTCTCAAACAATAATCATTACAAACAAATAGAATTAGAACAATTGAGAAAAAAATTGGTATATGTATATGTTTAATTTTCTTACTAATCATTGTTGATATATTTAGGCGAAATAAGATGTATAATATTAGTGCATATATACTTAGTAATTATAGCATTTTGTTAGTGTGTAAGGTTGAGAAATTTAATGGCATAATTACGTAATCTGTACCATATATGTATGTTTTTAATTAATATTTTAATTAAATGAATATGAATTTATATATAAGGAAATGAAAACTTAAATTATGTTTAATTCTAAATTTTTGTGGTATAAATTTTTATTTATATATATATTAATAATGGTTAAAATATTTAATATTTAATATTATAAAAAATATATGTATAATACATTTATAAATTTTTTACATTCAAAAATGTATATAATGTCAAATTATTGTTGTTAATGTTAATAGTTTTTGTATTTCTGTATTTATCTGTTATGATCTTTTCTTTACAAGAGTTAAGATATATGTATACAAGGAAAACGAGAATTAAACAATAATCATAATTCTTGCACATCCATATTTTGTTATCCACAATATTATTGTACCACGTTTTTACTCTATCGGCATCGTTGGTGTCTACATCATCGCAACACGCACCACAAGATACACCAACACTCCTCATCAAGTTGGCGTATATGTCTCTTTACGCCCAAATTGTCGTGAAGTTGTACAAAGTACTTCTATGACAGATTTTGTGAGTATATCGCACCAATTGATCTTCCGATTTAACAAAATGAAAGTTGAATAATCTTTTTCTTCAAGATTCCGTTTGATGAAGTTTTGATCCACTTCAACGTGCTTGATGCGATCACGTTGAACTAGATTGTGAGAGATGGCAATGGCCGCTTTGTTATCACAAAACAAGCTCATTTTAGAGTTGCGAGCAACACCAATCTCGCTAGAAGTTTTTTCAACCAGCGTAGAGCTCACATATTCCTCGACCATTCCTCGAAATTCACTTCAACACTGATAGATAAGCAACTACTTCATGCTTCTTGCTCTTCCATGTAACAAGATTACTCTCCCCAAAAGTAAAGTACCCAGAAGAGATTTCTATCCTTGATATTCTCTCGATCTGATGAATCAGTATCCAACCACTTCTAATTGACCATTTCTTGAAAACATAAGTCCTTTCCGAGAGGAGGATTTTAAATAACGAAGTATTCGCATGACCATATCCATATGGTCTTCACTTAGACAATACATGAACTAACAAATATATCATTTAATTATTATAAAAATTAAAAAGATATTATTTAATTAAATTAATTAATAAAAATAATACTTAATTATGATTAGTTGTACAAACGTAATATTATTTTGTGATTATATTATATTTTTTATAATAGATTTGTATAATTAATAAAGAATTTGTTGATAAATTTATATCATTATTAAAAATTGATAATATATTTTTATTAATAGTAAAAAATTTGATAATAAATTTATCATAAAAATGATGGTTTTATAATTAATATGTAAATTCTTTTAAATTAAAAAAATATATACATATTTTTTCAACTTATAATTTAAAGTTATTAATACAAGCAACTTATAAATGAATTATTTATTAGTTAAGATTAATAACTTTAATTAATAAAATAATATTATTATTTTTTATTATTAAAAAGTTTATTTTATTATTTAAATTTATAATATTAATTTTTTATTAAGCTGAATTATTATATCTGTATTAATTTAGAATAAACAAAAATTATTTATTAATATAAAAATAAATGATGTTATAGTTTTCATTAATCTTAAATTGATGGTTGTTTTAAAAAAAATAGAGAATTACGTATTTCAATAAAAAATAGAGTAATGTATGATTTTCACACGTCAATCTCTGATATGCTTATACTTGTACTGTTGTACACAGATCGAATTGCTGATTCCAATTATTGAGTGCCACGTTGGGAGTTACCAGACGCTGATGAACGTTCTGTGGACCCCATACCAGCTGTTCTCCAATCAACAAAATCGTTTCATTCAACCATCCCAAACCGATCGGCTTAAGCTCCGTCTCAGCCAGAGACCAATAAACCCGTTGACCATTTGTTTTTATTTTATTCATTGTATTTCTTCATATTTTTTAAACATCTTCTTTTATTCTGAAATATGCAGTTTCTTGTGTTTTTTTTTAAAAGCAAAATAATATATATAAAATTTATGTTAGCATCGGAGAATAATGATTTTATACAATAAATATAATTATATTTTTTGGTGAATTATTTTTACTTTGATTATAAAAATTATGAATTAATTATGAATTTTAAATTTTAAATACTAACAATATTTATATTATTAATTTAAATTATTTTATTATTAAAATAGTTGTAGATTTATTGATTAATATAATAGTTATTCAAAATACCCCTTATTAAAGTTTAATATTTTTTTTTACTTTTACTTAATGTTCATAATGTACTTTTTACTCGATGCGAAAAAAAGAAAGGAATAAATTGTAGATTAATTATGACTTAATGTAGATTTTTTTTTACCACCGACACTGTAAAATAATTTTTTTAATTTTAAGTTAATTTAAAATTAATATTTCACTAAATTTTAAGTTATTTCATAAAATTATAAACCTAAAATTTATTATTAATCTATTTTTACGTATTAAAGTATTAAAGTTTAAAAAAATTATACTTAATATAATTTTAAGTATTAAAGTTTAAAAAAATTAACAAAAATTTTTAAATAAATTAAAAAGATTATTAAAATAAGATATCATATAATATTATGACATGATATATATTTAAAACTAAAATTAAAATATCATAGAATATTATAAGTCATGTATTATATGTCTCATTTATTACACTTTTATCTTCTTATAAACATAAATTGTTAAAATAAATTGTTATATTATTGACTCTATATAATGTATTATATGAAATATTATTTTTTAAAATGTATATATATAATTTATTTTGAATCAATTTTTTTATTTATGATTTGATGAGTAACTAATAATCTATATAAATATGAATATGAATAATTAAAAAAATGAATAAAATGATAGAAAATAACTTAAATTATAAATATATTAAAGTTTTATTATTAATATATATAATAACACAGAATAAGAAGATGAGTATATTAAATTAATTTATTTTTTTTTGTTGCAAAAAATTGAGTTGAGACTACAATCCCGTATAGCTTACCAACATAGAATATGAGCGATAAGTATGCTTTTTCCGTGATTTAATTTATAGGTTGAAGTTTGAACCATAATAAATATTAATTTATACAAAATTTAGTTGAAATTATAATTTGTTTAAAATTATATATTCCTAATTCCTAAACAACTAAGGCTGCAAAATATAATGATAAAACTTTTTTTTGAATTACAATAGAAATGGGCAATATGAACAGAAGGAGAGGTATTATTCGTTGTTATTGAAGTTTTTTTCTCTCCATTCTCTATTGAGTATTTATTTATAAAAAAAATTATATTAATTTTAAATTATATTAATATAAAATATACTTTAAAAATAATAAATAATTTAATATGAAAATAACTTAGAAAGTCTAACGGTAGCGTGGTCTTCCTATTGTCTTGGATGTGGCTAATTAGAGTGTTAATGTGCGTTGAGCGGTTGTTATAAGATACTCATCAAATGAATCATTTGTATGAAAGTTTGAGTATGACCGCCATTAATGACTCAACTGAAGATGAATTCAAGTTTGCTAGCTTTGACTCATAAGGTGCTTTCTTTGTACGTCTCTCTTACATTGAAGAGAAGAAATTGAAGATGAAGAAAACATAAATGATAAATACAATTATAAATTATTCATGTTTGACAAATACATTTAATATTGATAGATAATTTTGTCTATAAATAAATAATGTCTTTGACTTATAGATAAATCAACGCACTAAAAACAAGAATAGAAATAGAGCAAAGTCAAAAGAATACTTTTCTTTGAAGAAAAATAGTGTTGTGTGTAAGAAAGTGGGAGAGAATATTTTAGAAAAATATTGAGATATTTTTTAAAAGGGGAGTGGTAAAATAATGAGTTTGAGAAACACTTGTGTGATACTATTTTGAGTTTATCTCAATTTATTGTATTGCCTCTTATTTTGTACCTAACAACTGGTATCAGAGCTGGTCTGGTAAAATTCTTAATATGCTCTGTAGTTGCATCATAGACTGATCTGCCGTATCAGAAAAGATTTTATTAGGTCCATGGCATATTTATTTCCAAATAAAGACACATAGCGAAAAAAAATGTTAAATGAGAAGGTAGATATTGAGAAATTTAATGGCAATAATAATTTCTCTTTATGGCAAATGAGGATGAGGGATATTCTTATTCAATAGAAGATCCATAAGGCGTTAATGGGAAAAGAAAAGAAGGCAGCAACCGTCACCGAAGAACAGTGGGAGGAGATAGATGAGATTGAAGCTAGTACAATCCGTCTAAATCTCTCAGACAATGTCTTACAAAATATTGAATCAAAAAATTGCAAGATTGCTAAAGAAAACATGAAAGACTCTAGAAAACATGTACATGTTAAAGAACCTTGCCAATAAATTTTATTTGTGGAATGAGCTCTATCAAATGAGGAAGGAAGATAATGTGAGCATTATACAACATGTTAGCGATTTCAACAACAAGCTTTCTCACTTAACAAGATTTAATGTGAGTTTCAGCGATGAAGAGAAAGTTGTGATGTTGTTGGCATCACTACCCTCATCATATAATCATATCACAACAACTCTGACTTATGCAAAAGACAAGATAGAGTTTGAAGTTTTTGTAGAAGCTATGTTTTCATATGAGAAACAAAACATGGAGAGAGATTCAGAAGCACAAGCCCTTATCACAGAGTCTAGAGGAAGGAGACAGTACAGAGAACTAAAACCCAGAAGCCAGAGCAAAGGAAAATCAAACAAATTTTCCAATGTTGAATGCCATCACTGTAAGAGGAAAGGTCACATCAATAAATTTTGCCGGGTGTTCAAAAAGGAACAAAGGCAAAATAGTGAAGAAAGAGGACAATAGTGATGATGAGCAAACAAATACCATAAATGAGTTCAATATCATCTATGATGAAGATTTTGTCAATCTTGCATCACACGAGACCAGCTGGGTGATTGATAGTGGTGCTATAGTTCACGCTACATCGCAAAGAGAATTTTTCTCATCATACACACCTAGAAGTTTTGGTGTTGTTAGAATAGGAAATGAAGGTCTGTCAAAGATCGTAGGCAAATGAGATGTTTGCTTGGAAACAGAGAACATAACCAAACTATTTTTGAAGGATTTCATGCATATTCCAGATATACGCCTAAATTTGATCTCAGTGCGCAAACTTGCAAATGAAAGATATTGTAGCTCTTTCATTTATGACAAATGAAAACTTACAAAAGGCTCTTTAGTAGTGGCTAGAGGTGAGAAGCATACAACTCTATATATAATGCAAGCGAAGCTCTCCACCAACACAGTAAATGCTATAGAGAAAGATAGTGCAGCTGAGTTATGGCATAAAAGACTCAGTCACATGGGTGAAAAAGGTTTGACAAGTCTAGTAAAAAAAAGATACTACCCGGAATGGATGAAGTACATTTGGAGAAATATGTTCATTGCCTAACAGGAAAGCAAAACATGGTTCTTTTCAAGAGTTTCCCTCCTTCCAGAATGAATAATATTTTAGATATGATTCATTTAGATTTGCATGGACCAATGACAAAGTCACTTGGTGGTGCTTAATACTTTGTGACTTTCATTGATGATCATTCAAGGAAGACGTGGGTATATCTTCTAAAGACAAAAGATCATGTGTTAGATGTCTTCAAAGAATTTCATGCCTCAATTGAGAGACAAACTGGGAAGAAGCTAAAATGCATCCAAATAAACAACGATGGAGAATACATAGGACCTTTCCATGCTTATTGCAAAAAGCATGGTATTCGGCATCAGATCACACCTCCAAAGACACCGCAGTTGAATGGCTTAGCTGAGAGGATGAATAGAACTTTAATGGAGAGAGTTAGATGTCTACTTTCACATGCAAAGTTGCTTACAACTTTTTGGGATGAAACCATACTCACAGTTGCACATGTGTTGAATCTTTCACCCTGTACTTCTCTTAAGATGGATGTTCTAGATAAAGTGTGGTCAAGAAAGGATGTTTCCTATGATCATCTACGAGTGTTTGGATGCAAAGCATTTGTCCATATTCCAAAGGATGAGAGATCCAAACTTGATGCCAAAACAAGATAGTGTATTTTTATTGGCTATGGTCAAGATCAATTTGACTATAGATTTTACAATCTAGTTACAAAGCGACTTGTCAGGAGCCGTGATGCTGTATTTATTGAAGATATTATCAAAATGAAGAAAGATGTTCCTAATTCTAATGGTGACTCATCAGATTTGGAATTAATTCCTCCAACATCAGTGCCAAGACAAGTTGGAGATGAAGACAAGGTTTATCCACCTGATGAAGATGATGCTCCCATAGAAGTTGGTTCTGAAGATGAGGGAAATGATGATGTTCATTATCTAGTACCAACACCTACAACTTCTCCTGTTTCACTGAGAAGAAGTGATAGAGTGAGATGACTTTCTATCTCATATCCTCTATATGAGTATGTAACTTTCACTGATGGGGGAGAACTTGAGAGTTATGAAGAAGCCATGGATGAAAAATCCAAATAAAAATGGATTAAAGCCGTGCAAGATGAGATGAAGTTCTTGCATGAGAATAAAACTTTTGAGCTGATGAAGTTGTCCAAAGGGAAAAAGGCCTTGAAAAATAAATGAGTGTTCAGGGTGAAGCATGAAGGACATAGTTCCAATCCGCGATACAAAGCCAGACTGGTTGTCAAAGGATTCAGACAAAGAAAAGGTGTTGACTTTGATAAGATTTTCTCTCCATTTGTAAAAATGACATCCATCCGTACTATGCTAGGGTTAGTAGCAAGTCTTGACTTGGAGGTTGAGCAAATGGATGTCAAAATTGTCTTCCTACATGGTGACTTGGAAGAAGAGATATACATGGAGCAGCCAGAGGGTTTTCAGCAAAAAGGAAAAGAAGATTATGTCTGTAAATTGAAGAAAAGTCTCTATGGCTTAAAACAAGCACCAAGACAATGGTATAAAAAGTTTGAGTCTGTTATGAGGGAGCAAGGCTACAAAAAGACTACTTCAGACCATTGTGTTTTTGTGCATAAATTCTCTGATGATGATTTCATTATTCTTTTGCTCTATATGGATGATATGCTGATTGTTGGCCGAAATATTTCCAGAATCAACAACTTGGAAACACAGTTGAATAAGTCTTTTGCCATGAAAGACTTGAGGCCAACAAAACAAATTCTTGGCATAAGTATTAATATAGATAGAGGCGCCAATAAATTATGGTTGTCACAGGAGAAGTATATTAAGAAAGTACTTCAAACATTTCATATGGATAAGGCTAAAGCGATTAGTTGTCCTCTTGCTAGTCACTTTAAGCTAAGTTATCAACAGAGCTCTTCTATAGACAAAGATAAGGAAGAGATGGAAGAGGTTCCATATGCTTCAGCAGTTGGAAGTCTAATGTATGCCATGGTTTGTATACGGCCATATATCACTCATGTAGTTGGAATTGTGAGTAGATTCCTTTCAAATCCTGGAAAGGAACATTGGGCTGCAGTGAAATGGATTTTCGGGTATCTTTGATGTTCTTCCAAAATATGCCTATGTTTTGGAAATGACAAACCTGTGTTAGTTGGATAACAGATGCAGATATGGTTGGTGATGTGGATTCCAGAAAATCAACTTCAGGTTACCTGATTACATTTGCAAGGGGAGCTATGTCATGATAGTCAAAGTTACAAAAATGTGTTACACTGTCCACTACCGAAGTAGAGTTTATAGCAGCAACGGAAGCATGTAAAGAGTTACTATGGATGAAAAGTTCTTGAAAGAACTTGGGTTGCAACAAGATAGTAACCAATTATTTTGTGATAGTCGGTGTGTTATCCATCTTGGAAATAATGTCTCCTTTTATTCGAGATCAAAACATATTGATGTGAGATATCACTAGATTGGAGATGTAATGGAGAAGAAGCTATTACAACTTGAGAAGATCTATATAGAAGAAAATGGATTAGACATGTTGACGAAAATTCTCACAAGACAAAATTTTGAATATTGTTGTTTAACTGCTAAATTGGTGGAGTCCTCTATGTAGTCGGGAGGGAGAGATTTGTAAGTCCCTCCTACATTGAAGAGGAAGAAAACATAAATGGTAAGTGTAACCACAAATGGTAGGTACAACCACAAATGTTAGGTGCAACCACAAATAATAGGTGGAACCACATTTGACAAATACATCTAACATTAATAGGCAATTTTGCCTATAAATAAGCAATGTCTTTGACTTAGAGATAATATCTTTGAAGCAAAACCAAAGGGGAGTGATTATAGTGTTTTGTGTAAGAAAGTGGGAGTGACAAAAAGAGGAGTGACAAAATAGTGAGTTTGAGAAACACTTATGTGACACTATTTTGAATTTATCTCAATTTTGTTGTATTGTCTCTTATTTTGTACCTAACATTCTTGATACGAGCTGACAATTAATATATATGAATAACGATTGAAAACGTGCAAATGATGTTGATACATAACATATATATATCTTATTGTTTAAATTTTAACATATATTGACATGCATAAGATGAAGGTTAGACATTTTTGAAATTATATAAGATAATATAATTGTCGGTAATTATATTTGTTTATAATAATTTTGTGTATAAGGTACTTCTATTAAGTTTTGCTTGTGAATTTAAATAGATAGTAGATAATACACGCATTCGACTCTATTATGATAAAATAAATATGTTGTTGGCATATATACAAGTAACTATGTGTATATAATTAAATGGGATTACATATCTTATTTTAAGTCTGATTAGATAAAATTTAAGTGTAATATTTATGAAATTATGAAAAAATTATGTATAAAAAATAATCGTGTAGTAATTAAATTTTAAATTTTTGAACTTTTAATACTTAATATCATAAAAAAATCTCAATAATTTGAATATATTATTATCAAAATGACATGACATCTTCTTTTAATTATAAATAAGTAATAATGAAAAAAATAATTAATATTATTTTTTTATTTATATGGTATCCTTATCAGTGTCTATATGCAATGTTATATAGATTCAATTGGTAAATGGAAGATGATTTTTTTAAAATAATGAATTTTTTATTACATTTATATTTTAATAGAATTTTATAAAATTATATCTAAATTTTTATTAAATATTTAAAAATCTTAAATGAATATTCCTTAACTTTAAAACTCTATAAAAATCATTAAAATTGAGAATTGAATACATCCACGTGAGAATACAAAATTATATATAAAAAGAAAGATATACACCTATATAATAAAAAATGTTAAAATGAAATTTTAATTTTTTTTATTCTTATTTTGTATGGTCTCATTTAATTAAAAAATATATAGTTATTAAAGAAATAAAATTTGATTTAATCCTTAAAAAGTTTAAGAGTTTTTTTATTTAGATGATAAAAATTTGATTTAGTCCTTAAATAGTTGAAGAGTTTTTTTTTATTTTACTTTTATAATAATTACACTTTAAGTATTATATCATTAATGGTATATTTATTTAATATAATAATATTAAAGTACAATTATTTATAAAAGTAAAATAAAAAATTAATGCATTGCTTTTGTACATTAAAAAAATTATATTTTGAAAATATCATTCTCATATTAATACTAATTTAAGTACAAAATAATTTTTTAAATTAATATTTTTTAATTTTTTTAATAATATATATACATATTAAAAAAATATAAAATAAGTGTTATGAAAATTAAGGCATCTATCCCATCCGTCTAGAACAAGAAGTGGTATATAACCAGTAAAAATTTAAAATTTTATTCATAGATAACTTCGATTCCGTAGAAAATCATCACACAGATTGAACGTCATAAATGATGAACTGGGCAAATATAATCGAATTGTATTTGTTCTTTGAGTGTGGGATTATTTTCTTGTATTTATAATATGTTAATTGCATATATTTTCCTTTTTTCGAAACGAGGGAAACAAAAAAAAATTAAGATACACGTGAACGTTAGAGTTTATATCTTCATAAATCCCAACTAAAATGTATTTGCATTTACCATGAACAAAAAATAATTGATTGGCACGTTGAATTAGAGCAGTTGAAGAATTCTATTAGGGTAAACGGTAATTAATATGATTGATTGTTTCCTCTCTCTTTTTGTTATTCTTTTTCTATTTTATGAGTTTCTTCGTCTTTATAATGTTTTTTAATGAATAAAAATGGTATATAAAATTAAGAAAGGGCATTTTTTAAAAATCAATCAACTAACTCAAATCCAAGATAAAATAGAATTTATATTTTTGTTTGAGGTAAATTAATCCAAATAGATTTAAAAAACATCAAAACTAAATTTGTTGGTTTGATTGGAGGTCAAAAAGTTAGGAAAAGCTAATAAACAAAAATGAATATATAATATTAATATATATTGATTTTTTAAAATATAATTTTAATTATTATTTTATGTATTATAATTATAATTATAATTTATAAAATTGTAAAATTTAAACCTAATCATTAAGTAATCTCAACTAAACATTCATAATCACTCTCTTCAGTCACATTTCACACCTTATTTAAATCACTCTTAAATTAGTCTAAAATTTGATCTAAAATTTCTAAATTAATATTTTATTTCTTACATTAATATATAAAGTATATGTTCCTAATTAACAATATCTGATGTTCATTAAGTTGTTAAGTACACTTTAATTTATTTAATTTTTCTATATGAAGATTTTAATAATTAATTTTAAAAATAATCACAAATATAAAATTTGTATAATATATATAGTAGAACATCTTATATATATTTTTAGTGATAAAAGATTAAATAAATATAATATATAATAGTAATAATGTTAAAGTTGAATTTTATAATATATTTTTATGTTTCAATCACATAAATTTTTTTATATAATACTATAATTATAGATCCAAAATCGTAAAGTCAACCTTCCTCAAATCGATTTTATAAGTTAATTTGAATATTTTTTTTAAATCGTAAATCAGTTGAGATTTTAAGTTTTTCAAAATCGTTAAGGTAAGATTGATTAGCTCAAAAAACAACCTAACCAATATACACCCAATTCTATATAAAACACAATTTAATTTTATCTTATACTAGTATCTATTATTAAATACATTTTTATTCATTTTTTTATCCATAAAATAATTAATTTCATAGTCTTTTAAATGAAACAATCTAATTTATATTATTTGAATGTAGAGAAAATTAGTTTCTATTTTTAAAATGAAACAATTTATTTTATATTCTTTTAAATGAAACAATTTAATTTGTATTTTTTTGTCCTAAAAAAATAGTTTCTATTTTGAAAATGAAATAATTTAGTACTTATTCTTTTAAATTTGCAGCAATTGAATTTCTATTGTTTAAAAAAATATAAATATGTTTATGTTATTAATAATAAAATATTTAAAAAATATAAATATGTTTATGTTCTTAATAAGAAAATAACATGTGATTTTACACCGTGATATCTTTTTGCTCAAATGTATTTATTTATTACTTTACCATGCTTACATTTTCTTTCATCTTATGCAAAAATATTGCTAATATTTTGAGAAAATATCATACGAGTAAGCACAGATTTTATGTATTAATTAGTTTGTAGATCTCTTTATCTCTCTTCGTTATTCAATACTTGATTTACTATCATATATATTTTTTAATTATAACAATAAAAATACCATTAGGAACTAAAAATAGGAACATATAGTATACATATATTATTCTTAATAGTTACAAATTCAAAAAATAGGAACTAAATGATCTAATGACTAAAAAAATATTGGTCAAATTTTTTCATTTAAAAATATAAGAACTAAATTATTCAAATACTAAAATAATATAGGTAAAATTGTTTTATCTAATAAAATAAAAATTAAATTGTTTCATGATAAAAAATAAAAATGTATTTGACCCTTTTATGATATATTGTTAATATTATTAATAGATTTTGAGAATATTATCTTCGTATAACATATTTTTCATTCTAATAACATTTTTTCGCAATTCTATAAAAATTTAAGCAAAAACTTGTAGTCTTATACATATGAATATCAAAACATACTTGTACATAAATTTAATAAAATGAAAATAAGATTAGATCTTACAAAATTTTCTATGATCTGTCTAATGTAACATATTATATCCACTTATATATTTTTTATGTAAATTGTTTGTACGTAACATGTTACATCTATATATATGTTTGTAACATGTTACATTTATCTCTACAAGTTGGTCGATTAACTTTCATTGTGCAATTTATAAATCAAACTCTATAATTTGTATGTATATGTTACATCTATCTTTATCTTTAAATGTAATATGTTAAATCTATCTCTAATAGGATCGTCGTAGCTCCAACGAAGATATAACATATTACTCCAAACTCTACTTTGTATATAATATATTATATCCACATCCCAATATCATTTTTCCCTTTCTTGCTATGTTAAGTCGTTTTTGGGTAATGAATTACAATTTTATCCCACGTTAATATCTAGGTTATTATAGTCATTACTCTTATTTTTATTGGCCTCGGCACTATCACCCTCTCTCGTTGAACTTAACATCATTTATCTTTTGTAAATCATTGTAAGAACGTGGTGATCAAGTTTTGTCAATGAAGTTGAAAATGTCAACATAAGATAATAACCTTTTACTAGTTACTTTAAGCATGACAATTAAGTTAAAAATGGATTCATTGAACATAAAACTTGTAAGTTTGTATTAAGTCAAATTTTTTTAAATACAATTTCTTATTTATATAATATGTTATTTTCTATTAGAGATTGATCATGGTGTAATGTGATCAATATATTTTGAATAATTTTCTTAATTAATTTATTGATAAAATAATGAATTTTTCTATATAAATCTTAGTAACTAATATATGTAACTATACTAACTACAAACGTTGAAATACTTAATTATATTTGATTTTCATCCATTTTTACTATCAAGTACTTACTATGTATTAAAAAAAATGTTTGAGTGAGTAAATATTTAGAATATTAAATATGTAATAATTGAAACTAATCAATGAAATAATATAATATATTATATGTTATATATCTTTACATAACATGTTGTATTCATCATAATCCAATGACACATCTGATATAACCTATTATATCTACATATATGTATATATAATATGTTACTTGCATCTTAAAATTAATTTTATTTTAATCTTAGTTAATTTGATTATAATAAAAAATTAGTACTTTGATAATATTGTTGTAGCATCATATTTAAATTACATATTTATTTTAAGAAATTTAGTTGGATATAAATGTTATAAGAAATTATAATTGTTAAATAAATTTATAGTTTAAATTTCATAGAAGCCGATTTAAGTTTCACATGTTATATCCACAATTATATTTTGTATATAATGTATTATATTTATTTCTATTTTTAAACCTAATATATTATCTTTTTTTTTTTGCATTTGTATGTCAAATGAACAATTTTTTAATGTTACTTAAATTTTGTCATTTTTGTAATCTATCACATATAAAATGTTATACTTTTCGTCTATATCTTTGTTATAATACATTCAATGTCTATGTATTTGTATATTTAATGAGTTATAATCACTTTATTTTTGTATGTAATATATTATATATTCATATATATTTTTGGATGTAACATGTTATATTCATTTCTATTTTTAGATATAATATATTACATATATTTATATTTTTATATATAACATATTATATATACCAGATTTTTTTTAAAATCATTGAAATAGTCATCGGTATTTTAATGAAGTCGTTTGCGTTGGTTGTTCGAGAAATGATGGATCTTATTTTGATTGTATTTTATTTAAATTATGAAATAAATTTATTTTGATATATTTATCAAGTAATTTTACTTAATGATGGATCTTACTTGATTGTTAATTAAAGAAATGAATGAATTTATTAAAATTGATACTTATTTAGATGACAATCTCGAATCTAACTAGAATTGGTGAGGTTTATGCTTTAGTAAATCGTATAATTTTCTCTATTTTCCTAGATAGACTATAATGCTGTGTACTTTTGTTGTTATTAACTAACAGTGCAAAATTTAAATACTAACTAGCATATAATATTATTTTTAAATACAAAATGGCTAGATTATTATTATTTTTAAATAATTATAATATTTCTCACATTATTGAGACTTTACTACAGAACGTCTATGCATATAAATGAATTGATTATTATTTTCTTAAAAAATTGGTGATATTATTTAAATTATTTTTGTTATTATTATTACAAAAATATATAAAATATTTATTATATTTTTATAATTAATTATATTATAATATTATTATTAAGAAAATAATGGAATAATGTTATTGATAGTTTTTCTTATTATTATAATAAAAATATATAACATATTTATTTATTTATAATATTAATTATGTTTTAACACAAATAAATTTTTTATTATAATAATATATTATCTAAATATTCATGATAATATTTCTCATGTATATATTAAGAGAAAAAAATGGGAGATTTAATGACAAGTCACATCATATTTATTATTAATTTTAAAAATTATTTTTAATAAATTTTTATTAGTATATAAAAATAAAAACAATTAATAATAAATATATTTTGAACGTGTTGAACAAAAACCACACCCAAAAAATTAAAGGCAAAGGGTTTGTCGGTCCGTAATCGTAGGTGGTTTCGGCTTAGCGCGTAATTGAAGTCGGCTCGTCACTCTTTCAATCCAAAAGTGAGATTACCTGGGAAAAGCTCATTAACTATGAACGACAGGCTTGCACTAAAGAAAAGAACAGTGTCATCCATTAGTCAATTAAAATAAATTTCCCATAACAAATAATAAGAAAGTATATATAAATTCACATCCAGTAAAAGCCAGCCTGAAAAGTTTGGATTTTGTAGCCTTTCTTTCTCTTCTCTCTCATACTCAAATATCACACATTTGCCGAGAAACCTGAGGATATAGCGGCGAGAGATTGCCGGTGATTCGTTTTCCGGCGATGTGTAACTCACGCGCTCTGTTTCTGCTACCTCTTATTCTTCACTCAGTTGTAGCTTTAGTATCTGCTCAGCGATCTGATTCTAAATGGCTGACACTTACTGGTAATATAGATAAATGCATGTGTGTGTTTGCTCCTTTTCTGCTTGTGTCTCCTCTTCTCTTGGTATCTCGTTTATGCATCACGTATTCTAATTGAGTTTTTGATTTCTAATGGAGTCTTGTTTGGACCGATAAACGGAGTGAAGAAGAAGTGCGAACTGGAAATTCAAAGTTTTTGATTTCCGATTTAAGTATATTTATTTCAACTTACTGGTGAGAATTGTGGCTGATTGGGTTTTAGAGTGGACTAAGTACTGGGAAAAGAAAGTCGATATTCTTGTGTTTTATTTCACTTTATTTTTAAACATTTTCTCGTTAGCGAAACGAAGAATCTCCTCTGAAATTTCTTTTATGCTGCCTAAAGAACTCAACAGCGATGAGGAGGCAAGTGTGGACTCTTTTGATTTATGTTTACGTTTAGGTTTGAGCTATGCAATTTTGTGTACTGATTTCTCGGAGCTGAGTCTTAGCTTAACGGGGTGTATTTCGATGTTAAATTTTATGTCTAATACGATTTCCAAAACCTTATATTGAATCTGGAAATTTGTATGTATTGCAGTCTTTGCTGCTTTGTGGTTTGCTCTACTCATTTGAGAAGATTTAGAGCATCTTTCTTTGATCTTTTTATGAAGTTTCCATTTTACTTTTCTTAGAGTCTTACTCCCCCCTTCCACTATTGGCTCTCTGAGAAAATCGGACGGTAAATTGTTGGCGAGTGTAGAAAATGTTTGTGACGTGAAAGCTGAAACTCTGGAGACCCGTGTAAATTGCTGCCAAATTTTTACTTAATAAATCCGATAGTTGATTGTATAGGAAATTAATAAAGGATTCCAGTTCAAATACAGAAGATTCTGTACTTTTTTATTTCCTTTGGCTAACAGTTAATCTCGTTCTTGGGAGTCTAACACTAATAGACTTGAAGGTCACTTTCTGTTTTCAGGAAAAGATAAGATGAAATTGATGCTAGTTCGTATTAACTGGATGCTTTAAGAAGTTGTTATGCTAATATTTTAATTTTCCTCTCTCTCTCTCTCTCTCATAATCTTGAACTATACTAGATTTTTCCATAATATCAATGTTTTAAATTTTCAGATTTTAGTTTGAGATGCATGAGATGGCTCACTTACATGATTTCTGTTTCAGGAGAGGAACCTACCGTCATAGCACGGGGTGGAGTATCTGGGCTATTCCCTGATTCTAGTATTGCTGCCTATACTGTAGCATTGATGACAAGTTTAAACAATGTGATCTTGTGGTGTGATGTGCAATTAACAAAAGACGCAGTTGGAATTTGCTTTGGGAATTACAGAATGGACAATGGTTCTAACATTGGGTCATTCTTCCCAAAAGGGGCCAAGGCATACAATGTTAATGGGGTTCTCACCAATGGATATTTTCCCATGGATTTCACTTCCAAAGAACTATCAGTTGTTTCCCGTAAGTATAAATGGATTTAGTGGTTTAGTTTATATTGTTATTGCCTCCTTGCATTTAGGTTACCTTGTGTGCTAAATATTTTGCTATATGGAAAATAGAACATGAGGCTCCAATTGCTTTACCAATTTAAGTATAATGCTTATGATTAATATCAATCCATTGCATATTGATGTTAAGACTTGAGATTGCCTAGGGGTCCTCCAGAATTTTGATGAGGGTTCAAAGTTATCAAAAGTCAAAACTATGTCCAGAAAGATATTAAGGCTATTGTTGTTTTTGGGTATAAAGCAATTGACATTCAGGAAGGTGTCAAGTCTTGCCACCATCTTTATGTATGTTTGAGCCTGTTATTTCAGGACCTATAAATGTCCATTGAATGTGTATAACTTTTCATGTATAGTCTCAAGATTTAACTAAATCTTTTGAAAATCACAATCACCTTAACAAGATGATAAAGTGCATGCTTGTGCGATTTTCTTGTATGTCTCTTTTCTATTTGAATTACTGGAAGCAACTAACAGTGTCATGGTAATTTAGTTTTTGAGTTCCTTACCTTCCATGTTTTGAACTCTCCTTTCATAAGTGGATGATATTACTTGTGGTTTCTCATATCTCACAGTTAATGTATTTTAAGCATCTATATCAATGTGATTTTGATGCCTGCACATTATGTATATAATATTGCAAGTAACCTAGTCAAGAGACCGAGAAGATTGCGGTTTGATTATTGGCCTATGTAGGGATGTATAATTAGTATTGTTAAGTCATTTATCTTTTTTCTTGTAGTGTCTAGTTTTTGGATGTAAAATACAGCCTTTTTATTGAGAGTTCTAAATGTATCGCTAGTGAATGTACTTGTGATCTTTGCATCTCAGCTCTCCATGAAGTTAGAAGGTAAGATAGCTGACCAATACACTTACTGACAGCTTCCTTGTTACTGTTTTAGTTGTTCAAGGAAACTACTCCCGGACAAGTAGGTTTGATGGCAACCAATTCCATATTCTTACCGTTGAATATGTTAAAAGTGGGATAACTCAGGATTCAACTCCAGTGGGCTTATGGTTGAACTTTGAGGTAATTTATAAATTAAGCGTTGCATTTCAACTTTGACTTTCATTGTTTTGAATACTTATTAGAATTTCTGAATAATGCTTCCCCATATTTTTTCAACCTATCGGCCTGATCTAACCAAATCTTTTGCAGCATCCTGCATTCTATGCTGAACACCATTTGAGCATGAGGGACTATGTACTTTCTGTATCCAGGAAAGTAATTGTTAATTATATTTCATCTCCAGAAGTAGCTTTCCTGAACAGTATTAGAGCACGATTCAATCGGAGGGTGACACAAATGGTATTCCGGTTTCGGGGACAAGATGAGATTGAGATATCAACCAACCAGACCTATGGTTCTCTATTAAAGAATCTTACTTTTATCAAGACATTTGCCTCTGGAATTCTTGTTCCTAAATATTACATATGGCCTGTGGATGCAAAAAATTATTTGGAACCTCATACGACACTTGTCTCTGATGCACACAAAGCCGGTTTAAAAATATTTGCATCTGATTTTGCAAATGATGTGCCATTGAGCTATAATTACAGTTATGATCCAGTAGCTGAATACCTGTCTTTCATTGACAATGGTGACTTCAGTGTTGATGGTGTGTTGTCTGACTTCCCAATTACTCCATCAGAGGCCATAGGTAACTGATCTTAATTCTCACGATCAATTCTTGTTGTTTCTGGTGCTAGATTACTTAGTGCTACTGCCTTTCATTTCTTCTAGATTTTTATATTTCTAGCTCAGGACAAAAAGTTATATTTATTTTGTGAACTTTTCCTCCCTTACATAGTAATTTATTAGAAAAACCCTTGGTTCTTTTTTGCGTATTTACTGTATCACTATCCATTCTGACATGTTTCCTCTCTTGTGCTGTCAGGTTGCTTTGCTCATGTTGGGAAAAATGCTACTGTGCAAGGTATCTAATCATCCTCCAAAAATAAAAATCTGTTTTTCATTGTTGATTGCGTATATCAATGAAAAGTAACTCCATGACAGTTATGACAGACCTGTTTCTTTTACTTGTGTTGCAGCCAAGCCTTTGGTTATCTCAAAATGTGGAGCAAGTGGAGACTATCCTGGTTGTACGGACTTGGCATATGAGAAAGCTATTGCAGATGGTGTTGATGTACTTGACTGTCCAGTTCAATTGTCGAAGGATGGGATACCATTTTGCTCAAGCTCAATAAATCTTATAGATAGCACAACTATTGCTCAGTCTAGTTTTAGCAACCTTACAAAGAGTATTCCAGAGATTAAAGCGGGCACTGGAATATTTACCTTTAGCCTGACTTGGAGTGAAATTAAGACATTAACCCGTAAGTACTGATCTAATCTCATTATGTATTTCAGCTGTATAGCTTTTCTAGTATTTACGTTTAGCCTTATTTGGAGTGATATTAAGACATTGACCCATAAGTTCAGATTGTATATCTTTTTGGGAAATAATTTACTTTTAGTTGTTCAACAGATTTCTTGAGATTAGAGATATGGTAAGATGAGTATTATTCTTGCTTTCTTTTATATTGATCAGGAATCCAGCTGAAATTTCCTTCTCTATTAAAGATTTGATTGATTAGAACCAAATAAGTTCATATGCAACCAGATGGAGGTCTATTGTGGTATTGATTTTGGTAAAGGCTTTCTCATATAAAATGCTTTAAACCGTGCTATGCATGTGGATATAAAGAAACCCAGCATCTTTTACTATCAGAAATTCATAAAATATGCATTTAAAGATAAAAGTATTTGTAGAAAAGTACAAGTCCATGGGATTTATCTAAAGAGACAATGCTTATATGCATTATAGTTTGTTACTGTATATTGAGTATGAAAAGAGGACTATATAAGAATTTTTTTCTGGTCGAACTTTATGATTTCTTTTTAGGCTTTACATGCATGTGCCGTGCAAGTGGCATGTCTTATAATTTTAAAAATAAAATTTCCTTTTGTGCTTTGGAATATGACATTCTTAAACAATTAAATGATGAATTCTTGTATTGAGCCAATCTTTGACATCCCTGTATTAATCTCCTTTTGTTTCTGTAGCCTCCATAGCAAACCCCTTTTCAAAGTACACACTATTTCGGAATCCACTGTACAAAAATGCTGGTCACTATCTGACACTATCAGAATTTTTGAACCTGACAAAGAATACAAGCACTCTTTCGGGAATTTTGATTGTCATAGAGGTGTGTTTTTATTATTTCTTCATCCCTTGTTATTTTCCTTTCCATACATGAATCATTAAGTTTTGGCATTGGATCTTTGTTTTAAAGTCTTTGAAAGTTGTGTTATAGATCTAATTAACTAGAAGGAGGTAAATAAATAATTAACAAAAATATACCAAATTAAAATTCACATACGGTCAAACATGCAATTACGTGTAAATAAAATAATGCGGAAATAAAGATTGACACACGAGATTTTTAAGTGGAAATAATATAAGTTACAACAGTGACTTAAGAGTAAAACTTTCGGTCCATTGGACTAGTGAACTATCTATTATGATAATATGTTTGATTACAATGTTAGAACTCAAACTACTTTTTAAGGTAATGTTTCCAAGTAAACTATTTATAAGCCTTTGTTTCTTTTCACAATCTACACAAGTAAGATGTTTGGATCCGGACCAACATTTAAATAAATTTGAGTTGCACGAGTTATCAAACCCATTCAACTGGAACTTGAAATGTTAGTGCAAAAGCACAAATGCAATGTGTGTCCTAGAATGAATTAAACAATAAAGAACTCTAGTTGGATGATTTAACAGAAAAATAGATGAACCAAAATCACTAGCAACATTAGAATAGATTAAACATAATAACACAAATATTGTATGCTTGTCAATTAAATATAACCATAATATGTTTGATAGATTAACTAATAAAGCCTAGCAGAATAGTTTTTGCATAACGGATTTATAGAGAACATATGTTGCAAAAGTTAATTCAATTGTGCCTTAGAAAAATGCATGCTTTAAGTTTGTTTAAATAGAGTATGTTGAAGCCCTAATGCTAGATTAAGTTCGATCATAAATTGTCCATTAAACAATTCATAGTGTAAATAATAGGGACAATATTGTAATTGACAAATCTGGTTCGAGTAGACAATTAGGTTATAAGCTGAAACCCTTGTTGCTCGATCTATCTAGATCAAGCTTGATTGATTGAATTAATAAGATTGATCGATCGAAACCCTTTTCGATCGATAGGGTTTCAATCGATCCAAGCAATAATGATAATAACCCAAGATCAGGTAGATCGAATTCGATCATATCTCAATCGATCGAATCCAAAACTTCGATTGATTTACCCCATATTAAAATTAATTCCAAGAGGACTTAGATCGTAAGAGATCAATGTTCGATCGATCGAGCATATATATACCAAAAGTTTCTATGTATTTAATATGAAATCTAACATACATAAGAATAGAAATATACTTGAAATATGTTCATTTGAAGTTTGGTAGTTTCTTCGATTCGAATAGTGATCTTGAAAAAAACGTATAGAAACTAAATTACATTTAAATATTTTGTTCAAGAATATTACTAACGCTTTAACCTTACAATCTCCCCCTTTAGTATATTCGTGTGACAATGTTTCTCTCATTGTATCACGCTCATGGAAAAATAAATTTTACATAGTGAAACTATGAAATAATCTGGTGTAACCATTTTCGCTTGAATCTTTGACAGGTCATATGTATACTGAAAAAACGAAAATATAAATAGACACATAACTTGTCTCAAAATATTCATTGTTTATTAGTTCATGGTATAAAATTTTCCATCAAAAGTGAACTCAATTTTTTTTTGTTATTCTTTCTTTTTTGCACATAAATGATTGGTTATTTACTTTTTATAGCAACTTTTGGCTCTTTTTTTTGTGTGAATACAATTGCTTTTGTATTTTATTTTTTCCTTTATTGTATTCTTTACTAACGAAATATACACGAGTTTTTTGCACTCATTGCAGTAACTTCACACATCACAGTAGATAGTCTTTTCAAAACTAGGTGTTTCTTTACAGTAAAATTTTAGAAAGTGAATAACAAAGTTCAAACCCATTTTTGCAACCAAGATTAGTTCAAGCTTTATAATCTTACAAAATTAATTATAAACTTTAGGTATGATATACATGTGTTCTGGGAGAGTGAATAGGTTCTTGTCAACATTGATTATCAAATGTGAAAAAGTATGTAAATGCACAAGTTAAAATACTCAATTAAGTTATGTAAACTCAATCAAAACAAGCAAGGTAGTATGAAAATAATATATTAAATTCATATCAATGTTAAAATAGATCTACTTCTATTTTTTTATTTATATATACTTTTTTTAAGCTAAAGAAATATCAATAAAAATAAAAACAAAACAATAAAACAAACTAAAGATGCTCACCTAGGGTTAAATAAGAACTCAAACATAAATACTTAAGTTGAACATTAAGGGATTGTCAGGTGAACGAAAAAAGACAATCTTTCTAATTCAAACTTTCTTTAATTTTAGTTTCTTTATACCTTTGAGTTGGAAATTAACTATCATAGTTGTCATAGGTATTTTCTTGGACTTACCTTTAGATTCAACATTCATCCTAAATAGAGATGTGACATGCGTGGTAGTATGATAATTAGTCATAAAATTAATAGTTTTGATATTTATTTACCTTTTTAGACCTTCAACTTCATGCTTTTTTGGAGAGTTATTGGACATACTATGCATAGATGGATGAGAATAATGAGTCCTATAACTAGAAGCATGGAAGGAATTATTAAATTTAGGAGTATTTATACAAAATCTACATTTTAGTTTTATATAACATTCCTACAACAATGATGACAGACAGATAGACACAAACTTAATAATTTTTTCTTTTATAGGAACAATATTTCTTTGTGCATAATTAATAACAGTAGGAGTAGAGTTAGAATCCCTCAAGTGTTGTCTTTGATGTTGGAGTTGACTATGTAACATGTGAAAAAGGGTTAAGAGTGTTTTACAAACTCAATTGTATTTGGAGATGATGGCGTAGAGATCTCATCTACATAGGTTAACCCTTTCTTGTCTCCAAAAGTTTTTTATAGTCAAGGATTTTGTTTAGCCTTTCAACTCCCATAGTCAGTCTCTCTTCACAAATTTCTTTGATTCTCCCAGCTCTTGCATAAGATTCTTATTTTTCTATTTAAGATCTTTGAAACTTGGATTTAAAACATTAGGATGTTCAAATAGTTCAATTTTCTCTTTTTCTATAATTGAGAAAGTTATTTCAAAAGATTTAAGTTTGTCATTTAGTTTATTTACTTCTACAAGTAAATTATTCTTTTGTCTCTTACAATCAATTAAGTCTCTAAACAATTTATAAAAATTATTTGCATTATATTTATTGAGTAGGAATTTATAATCACTTTTTTCATAATCTGAATCAATGTCAAACTTACTGAATTGTCTACTGGTGTTCACCAACAGTTGCAGTAAATGCTAAATAATTGATGTCACAATTTTCTAAGTCATTAGGATTGTCGTCACTTTCTGAGTCGGTAAGGAAAGCATTAGGAGACCTTATGTTCTATTCTTTTTATTAACACACTCAGTTACAATTTGACCAATCTCATTGCATTCAAAACATTTAGATCCAGTGTATTTAGTTTTCTTACCTTCTGAACTCGAACCACTGTGAATTGTTCTGGTTGAAAAGTTTCTTGAGTCTTATGGCTAAGAGCTTCAGTTCTTCATAATTCTCATCATAATCAATCGTGGTAGTTTTAAAAGCGATACCTTTGTTCTTTGTAGGTGTTTGAAAGCTCATCTTAAAGGTTTGAAGTGAATCAATGAATTCTTCAATTTTGATGGTTTCTATATCCTTGTTTTCATCAATGGCAATAATCTTTGTATGGAAGTGATTCGGTAATGAGCAAATAATCTTTCGAATTATCTTGAAATCATCAATTTTTTTTCTAAGATTTGAAGATGTGTTAGTAATATCACATAGTTTAACATAGAACTAAAAAAAATGGTCTCATCTTCTTCTATCGTAAGGTTTTCAAGTTGAATACCAAGCATACGAAATTTAGTTCTATTAACTTGGTGGTGTCTTCATGGGTAATTTCTAAAATATCCCAAGCATGCTTAGCAGCATTCACATTAGATATACGACGTAACTTTTCAACATACATAGTACTAAAGATAGTATTAATACTTTTTGAGTTTCAATTACTATCAATTTTATCTTTAGTAATCCATTCGTTCTTAGGTTTAAAAGTGACAACATTATCCTTGGTACCGTATGTGATTTTTAACTATAAATAATAGAGTTTCAAACACTCTCATTTATAGAACGTAGAATGGCTTTCATATGAGTCTTCTAATATGGATAGTTAGACCTATCAAAAAAGAGAGCACTGGTTGTAACGAACCCTCTTTCAAATGATCCATAACAAGGTTTCAGGCAACACTAAGTGTATCTAAAGACCTGCTTTGATACTAAGTGATAGTTGTTATGTTACGTATCTAATTAGCTATAGGTGGTGAATAGATAATTAACATAAATATGCCAAATTAAAATTCACAGATGACTAGACATGTAATCATATGTAAATAAAGTAATACGGAAATAAAGATTGACACAATATTTTTAGGTGAAAATAACCTAGGGCACAACAATGACCCAAGAGGAAAAACATCAGTTCAGCGTACCACCTAATTATCTAGTATCTACTATGAAAAGATATTCAATTATAAGGTTAGAATTCAAACTATCCTCCAAAGTAATTGAAAGTTTGTAAGATATGGACCTGATTAACCTAGAGGGGGTGAATAGGTTATTCTTAATTTTCATCAAGTTTATAATTTAATAACCTAAACAAAGCGGCCAGACATGTAATCGTGTGTAAAAATAAGTGCGGAAATAAAATAATAACACACGATATTTTTAGGTGGAAACAACCTAGGCCACAACTATGACCTAAGAGGAAAACCACCTACCATCGACCACCTAACTTTCCACTATGAAAATCAAATGTTCAAGTACAAACTCGGTCTTACGCTACCCTCCTGTGATACCGCCCAATGTACTTTACTTACGAGCCCCTGCTCTGTTTTCACAGTTTCCAATATTAGCGTGAGCGGTTTCCAGACTAACGTTCTAATAAGCTCCTCGCCAATCAGATCGTTCACAAATGAACTGCAAAAAATGTTAGCACAAAAAACACAAGTGCCCGTGTGTGTTCTAGAATGGATTTAACAATGAATAATCCTAACTAAATGATTCAAAACATATATCACTTAAATCAAATCAACTAGAATATTCTAAGGCAAAAAGATTAAGTACAGATTCAATAAAAAATAATTTCCTTAAAATTTAATACTCAAATCAAATAATCATGATTACTCGTAAAATTATTTAATCTAAATATTTAAATATCTAATCCAAAGGAATTAAATTAATTAAGAAACTCAATGTATATTAATTATATATAATTCCAAAGTCTACCAAATATATATATATATAGCTTTTATGAATCTGAATTCTGCAAAATATATATATATATATATTATATTACCTTTATGAAGTCTTCTCTGACCGAATCATATGCATATATATATATTAGCCTCCATCACATATATATTCATATATATTAAGTATATATATATTCTTCCTTTCCTCCGCGGATTAGAGTTTCTTTTTTTTTTCTTTTTCAATTTTTCTTTTCGGCAGTTTTTTCTATTCTCCACGAGTATGCAGCAACCCTAATGTCTCAATATTTATTGATAATAATAATACCTAATAATATTAGGTTTAAATGCATTTTAGGCTTAATTTTTTTCAAAGACCATTCAAAGCCTTAATAAAAAATATTTATATTTTTAAATCACATCTTAAAAATATTAAGACACAAAAAATATTTAAGCACCAAAAATAATTTTAGATTTATGAACATGTACTATTAAATATATAAATGAAATTCTATGTGTCGTAATTATAAAAGACATACATGAAGTACGGATATTTAGAACTTGAACATTTGTTCGGCTGTTCTTGATAAACTTGATAGCAGGCCTAAAAACAAATTTACAAGTAAATATTTTGTCCACGAAAATAGCCAACACTCATAGTCCTTACAAACTCCCCCTTTGGCATTTTCGTGTGGCAAAACCTCTCACTTACTACATGACACTTATAAAAATAAGATAAAAATATAATGATGTCCCAAACTTCATAGTGGAACTATCCTATGGTCCGGTAGATCCATCTTCGCTGCAACTTGACAAGATTGTAAGTAACTGAAACAACATTGACAAAGTATAGCACAACTTTGCATGAAAGCCTTATTGTATATTAGTTCAGTTTACATAGAAATAAGCGAAGTGTAAAGAATAATCATGTAGTATGCATTCATATCAATCAAGCTTAATTAAATATGTTCTCCCCTTGTATGCATAACAAAATAAAAACATGGAAGTAAATATTCTCTCCCCCTTTTTGACATACGAGAAGGACAAAGCATTAGACAAAGAATTGAAGCCAAACTCCTCCTAAAGATATAACAGTGTAAAATCAGAGTAATGCAAGAGTGCAATGTACTTTAAACTCTCCCTAAGTTCTATGACTCTCTAACTTAGAAACCAATTAAAAAAGTAATAAATGAAAATATTTTTTTGTTTTTTTTAATTTGCATACATAGCCACATAAGGTATTAAACTCATGTAATTACAAACAAGTACACACCCAATTGATCATTTTTTTTAAACTCCAATTTTGATTATTTATCATATAAATAAATAATAGAATAGAAGAGGTGCACACGCACACTTCGCACATATAATGACATATTGACATTTACTTAAAATAGTATACATGTTTAAACTCCACAAATATGTCAATTAATTCATTTATGACTTATCAAGAAAGACTCAAAAGAAAAAAATATCACCTATCATATAAAATTATAATCGAGTCTTCAATCTTACAAAATAAAATATATTTACTAAAAGAGGACTTAATTTTTTTTATTTTTTTTTCTTATAAATGAGGTAAATGATATATATATATTTTTTTAACCTCTATTAGCTCTTTCTTTTTGTGCATTCCAAGTACAAGATTCATAAGCAATCATTTTTTGCATAATCTTTCCCCCTTTTTTTTGGCACGAGCCATAAACCTAGCACGATAACTTTCACACTAGTTGTGAGGTAGCCCTCTCCGTTCATTGCGGTAGCTTCACACATCACAGTAGGTAGCCCTCTCAATACTAGGTGCCTCCATACGGTAAAATTTTAGTAAGCAAAAGTAGAAATCAACACAATTTTACAATCAAGATTAGTGAAAGTCCTAGAGTCTTTCAAAAAAATTCATAAACTTCAAGCATAACATATATGTGTGTTTGTGAGTGTGTGAAGAAGTTTATGTCAACATCGATCATCACATGTATAAGAATATGTGTATGCATAAGCCAAAATTGTAGCATAATTTATACAATAAATATCAAAATGAGTTGAGTCACTAAAAATGAGATTATGTGTATGGAAGTATTAAATAAGTTGAATACTGTGTTGGCCAAACAAGGATGCTATTTTTTTTGTAATTTTAACTAATAAATAAAATAAAAATAATAAAGATTACTCACCTAGGGTCATTTATGAACTCTAACAAAAATACCTAGATGAAAGAATAAAAACAACCTTTCCTAACCCACATTTTCTTGCATTTTGATTTCTCTATATCATTGGGTTGAGACTTAACTAGCTTAGGTTTCATAAGCATGTTCTTGAACTTATCTATAATTTTCTCATTCATCCCAAATGAAGATATAGTATGCATAGTAGGATGATGATAATGAGTCCTAGCATTAAAAGTACTGAATTTTGCTTGTCTTTTTGAACCTAAGACTTTATGTTTCCTAGTAGAATTTCTGAACAAGTTATTATAATTTCCATTCATCCTTGAGTATGATATAGCATGTATCGATGAATGATTCTTATGGGTCCTACTATGTGAAGCATGGAAAAATGATTAAGTTTAGGAGCATTCATCAAATATCTACATTTTGGTCTTATTTGACCTTTCCTACTACAATGATGACAGACAGGTACAAATTTAACAACTTTTTCTACCACAGGTGCAATACTTCTTTATGCATAAGTAGTAACAATAGGAGTAGAGTTTAAGGACCTTATAAATGTGGTCTTTGATGTTGAAGGTGTTGACTGTTCATCTATGTATCCAAGACCTCTCTTATCTCTATGTAGCTTTCCATAGTCTAGGACTTTGGTCAATTTTTCAGCACCTATGGTCAAATTCTTCACCGTATCTTTAGCAATACTAAGTTCTTGCCTAAGCTTTTTGTTTTCCTCAGTGGTTTCTACAAGTCTCAAATTCATGGCATTAATATTTTCAGACAATTCCTTTTTATCTTTCTCTAGGCCAGAGGAATTTGTTTTGTGAATATTGATGATATCATTAAGTTTAGTTACTTCCACAAGTAGTTTATCTCTCTCTTCTCTAGAACCTAAACAATCCATAAATAGTTCCTCATAACTCGATACATTAAACTTAGACAATAAGAAAGAGGGGTTTACTTCCTCATTTTCTTCATCCGAGCTAGAGTCAGAGTCATTGTGGTGTGCTTTGGTAGTTGCGGTGAGGGCACAATAGTTTGTGTCATCATCTTCCGAGTTACTAGCATTATCCTGCTCACTTTCTGTGTCACTGAGTGTAGCATTAAATGCTTTTCCAAATTTATTTTTATTGTTTGCACAATCTATAGAAATATGACCAAAACCCCCACAAGTATAGCATCGAGGACTAGTGAGTTTAGTTTTCTTACCATCAGAGCTATGATGCTTGATTTCCCTTAACTTTCGGTCCTTCGAACAACTAGATTGTCCCTTATTAGATTGATTATTTTGTTGACCCTTCATTTTCAGGAACTTTTTCAATTTTTGTGCTAGCGAGACTAATGACTCATCATTTATATCCTCATCACTATCAGAGATGTCCAGTTTGGAGCTTTTGAATGCCACATCCTTGATTTTCTTGGGATGATCAAGAGAAAGTTCATAGGTTTGGATTGACCCGACAAGTTCATCAATTTTTAGTGTGTCTACATTCTTACTTTCCTCTATCGCTGTAACTTTCATCTTATAGTCAGCTGTTAAAGAGCTTAGGAGTTTGCGCACTTGTATAGGTTGTGGAATTTTCTCACCAAGGTTAGAACAAGCATTAGTGATATCACAGAAGCGAGCATAGAATTGACCAAAAGTTTCATTGTTGCTCATTTTAATAGAATCAAACTCAGATGTTAGCAATCTCAATTTTGTTTGTTTTACTTGGGAAGTTCCTTCATGAGTAAGAGCAAGTGCATTCCATGCATCTTTAGCAGTCTCACAGTCGGAGATGCGACGAAACTCATCCATCGACACTGCAGCAAATATTGAGCTTAGAGCTTTTTGGTTTGCCCCACTAAGGGTGCGTTCTTCAGTGATCCAGTCTCTTCTTGGCTTTATGATTGTTACACCATCTTTTGTTACAGAAGGTGGTTCCCAACCATCAAGAATAGCATCCCATACTTTTTCATCTTGTCTGAGAAAGGCTTGCATGCGAGCCTTCCAGTAAGGGTAATTAAACCCATCAAAGAGTGGGGGTCTAACAGATGACCCACCTTCTTTCATTTGGTCCATAAGTAAGTGTATGTGTCCCTAAAGATCAATCTCACTAAGTGTGTCTAGTGTCTGCTCTGATACTAATTGAAAGTTTGTAAGATATGGACCTGATTAACCTAGAGGGGGGTGAATAGGTTATTCTTAATTTTTATCAAGTTTATAATTTAATAACCTAAACAAAGCGGCCAGACATGTAATCGTGTGTAAAAATAAGTGCGGAAATAAAATAATAACACACGATATTTTTAGGTGGAAACAACCTAGGCCACAACTATGACCTAAGAGGAAAACCACCGGTCCACCGGACCACCTAACTTTCCACTATGAAAATCAAATGTTCAAGTACAAACTCGGTCTTATGCTACCCTCCTTAGGATACTGCCCCAATGTACTTTACTTACGAGCCCCTGCTCTGTTTTCACAGTTTCCAATATTAGCGTGAGCGGTTTCCAGACTAACGTTCTAATAATCTCCTCGCCAATCAGATCGTTCACAAATGAACTGCAAAAAATGTTAGCACAAAAAACACAAGTGCCCGTGTGTGTTCTAGAATGGATTTAACAATGAATAATCCTAACTAAATGATTCAAAACATATATCACTTAAATCAAATCAACTAGAATATTCTAAGGCAAAAAGATTAAGTACAGATTCAATAAAAAATAATTTCCTTAAAATTTAATACTCAAATCAAATAATCATGATTACTCGTAAAATTATTTAATCTAAATATTTAAATATCTAATCATATGCATATATATATATTAGCCTCCATCACATATATATTCATATATATTAAGTATATATATATTCTTCCTTTCCTCCGCGGATTAGAGTTTCTTTTTTTTTTCTTTTTCAATTTTTCTTTTCGGCAGTTTTTTCTATTCTCCACGAGTATGCAGCAACCCTAATGTCTCAATATTTATTGATAATAATAATACCTAATAATATTAGGTTTAAATGCATTTTAGGCTTAATTTTTTTCAAAGACCATTCAAAGCCTTAATAAAAAATATTTATATTTTTAAATCACATCTTAAAAATATTTATATTTTTAAATCACATCTTAAAAATATTAAGACACAAAAAATATTTAAGCACCAAAAATAATTTTAGATTTATGAACATGTATTATTAAATATATAAATGAAATTCTATGTGTCGTAATTATAAAAGACATACCTGAAGTACGGATATTTAGAACTTGAACATTTGTTCGGTTGTTCTTGATAAACTTGATAGCAGGCCTAAAAACAAATTTACAAGTAAATATTTTGTCCACGAAAATAGCCAACACTCATAGTCCTTACAGTAATGCCCTCAAATAACTTACTTACAAGCCTTCGCCTTTTTTTACAGTCTCCACAAGCAAGGTGTTCGGATCCAGACTAACGTTTCAACAAATTTGAGTCACATGAGTTATCAAACCTGTTTAGTTGGCCCTCGAATTGTTAGCACAAAAACACAAGTGTAATATGTGTCCTAGAGTGGATTAAACAATGAACAACCATAGCTGTATTGTTTAATAGAATGATTGATAAACCAAAATCACTAACAACACTAGAACAGATGATTGAGCATATATTGTAGACTTGTCAATCAAATACAACTACAAAATATTTGATAGATTAACTAGTAAAGCTTAGAAAATAGTTTTTGAATTATAGGTTTAAAGAGATCATAAGTTACAAAAGTTAATTCAATTATGGTTATAAGTTGCAAAAGTTAATTTAATTGTGGTTTAGAAAATTGTATGCTTTAGGTTTGTTTAAATAAAATATGTTAAAGCCTTAATGTTAGGTTAAAGTCTAATTACAAATCCATCTATTAAACAATTCATAGGTCACTAACTAATAGGGACAATATTATAATTGAAAAATTTGGTTTGAGTAAACAATTAGGTTATAAGTTGAAGTCCTTGATGCTCGATTGATCTAGATCGAGCTCGATCGATCGATCTAGATCGAGCTCGATCGATCGATCGTACTTTGATAGATTCAGACCTCGATCGATCTAGACCTCGATCAATTGAACCCAAAACTTCGATTAATCTATCCCATATTAAAATTAATTCCAAGAGGACTTAGATCATAGTAGATCGATGCTCGATTGATCTAGTCATTACTCGATCAATCGAGCATATATATAGCAACGTTCTTATGTGTCTAATATAAAATCTAACGTGCGTAAGAACATAATTATATCCCAAATATATTCATTTGAAGTTCGGTAGTTTCTTCGACTTGAATAGTAATCTTAAAAAAGATGCCTAAAAACTAAATTACATTTAAATATTTTGTTTACGAATATCGTCAACATTCATAACCTTATAGTTTTTACCATCTTAGACGTACAATCCTACACTTAGTATGTGATGCTTTTTTTTCTATTGGTACACTTAATATGTGATGCTTTAAATTAATATTTTAGAAAAGCAGTTCGAACTATGATTTTTCTAATCTTCAAGCTGAGAGGGAAAACACCCGATTTCTATTTCTTAGCCTTTACCATGGGATGAAATCTTTAGGTATAGAATTCCTATGTCAGATGGGGCAGAAACTTTATAACGAAACGTGTAGTTGGATTAGACTTCATGAAAAAACACCCATGAGGTTTGACATAATATCAATAGGACCTCTAAGGTTTAAATGTCAAAAAAGCCGTAGTGGATTAGACTTCATGAAAAAGCACCCATGAGGTTTGACATAATATCAATAAGACCTCTGAGGTTTAAAATGTCAAAAAAGCCCATAAGTCTGTTAACAAAATTTAGTCGTGTTTTTGTTGATATTTAAAATTTCTGACATAGAGTACCCTTCACTTTAGTAAAAATTAACACTTCTTACCTTTTTGGTACAAAAAGTATTTTTATTTGCTAAAATTTAGTTATATATTTAGTCACATGAGTTTCATACATATTTTACTCTAAAACAATCAGTTAACTACCAATTTAGTATCTTATCTTTTCTTGTTTGACCGATATAGTCCCTTATTTTATTTTTTCATTTGACCAATTTGATACTTTAAACAAATAATTTAGCTGCTTATATTTTAATTTGACCAACTTGGTACCTCATCTTTCTAATTTGACCAATCAAGTCATATTTGTGTATTTGTGAATTTTTGTTTGAGATGATTAATAAAAAAGACCATGTACATTTTTCACTAGTGAAATTAACCACAAATGAAATTATGTGACTTAGATGTAATCTTCCTTGTTAATTTTGTAAAAAAATTAACAAAATTTACTTGATTGGTCAAATTAGTAAAGACAGGTCAAATTAAAATTTAAGCGACTAAATTGATCAGAATTGAATTGAGAGTACCAAATTTATCAAATTAAAATATAAAGACTAAATTGTCAAAGAAAACGTGTTTGTTAAATTTTGGAAAATAATTCCAATGGATCATATTCCCAGTTTGGGAATTAGGCATTGTGTATTTTGAGCAATCAAGCCTGATTTTTTTCTCCTCTTTATTTTATTTCAACTTTATCCATTTTTTAAATTGAAAATTAGTATTATTTCTGCATTTTTGCTTCTTTTAGGCTCTTCTATTGTTCACTTTCTTAAAATATTATGGAAGAGAGTGAGTGAGGAAAATATGTGTATTTTCGGTAGAAAAGGTAAAAGCTTGAAGAATATTTTGAATCTAATTCGACTTGGATATAAGAAAATGAGAACAAGAAGGTATGAATTTAAACGAGTAGATGGTGATGGAAAGGAATTATGGGTATGAGAATGGAGTGGTGATTACTAGGGACCCAAAGCCAAGATTGAGATCTGCTTCTGAGCTGCATAGATGTTGTCACAACTTGGTTGCCCTAATAGTGTATTTCCTCTTTTTCACATTATAAGAACTTTTCCTTTGCTATGTTGTGTTATTTAAATATATTTGATTTTTTTTCATGTTCTTATCTTTTATTTTATTTTTATTTTTAAAGGTATGGTAATTTTGGGGCATTTTTGATCTAATTTCAGCCACTATGACGATTGTTTTAAAATATTTTTCTAATATATAATATCTGTTGCAATTAGGGTTGACGGAATCTTTTAACTCCCTTAAGACTTAATGGGTGTTTTTGAATTACACTAAACCTCAAGTAGTCATTGATAAGATCTTTACTCTAAGAGGATGTTCGTGACATTATGTTGAACCTTAGGGTGTAATATAAATTTATGCCATGAAAGAAAAGTACTTTTGGTAATCTTGGAATCTTGACAAAGAGGTTATGTTTGTTCAAAGTATAAGGAATTGATTGGTCATGAAACTAAAATGGTTGAGTCACTAGTTGCTCTAAGAGCTAGTCTCTGGGATTGGAAATGGGCACAATCTATATCATTTTCTACGTAATGCTAGAATTTACCTGATCTTTGAGGTATGATAAAACTTCTTTGCCTTCTTGGCTATCCTTTCTCTGACAATTGTGGGATAGGAAATGTGAACTAATACCAGCCTTTTAAAACCTCACTAAGATACATATTGACTGATAAGAAAACACACAAAAGCACAATTTTAAAAGTTCAATAAAGTCTTATGGAACTTTTCTTTTGTCCCTAAACGTCCACTTTATATATTTTCTTACAACTCTGTTTATATTTGATAGTAATACTTTCAAATTAATATTTAAGCAAGTGGAAATTTTGAAAAGTTTTGCATCTATTATGTTTTTGCACAAAAGCCTATATTTTTTTCTTTCATTTGGGATCCTGAATATGTTTTAACTATGTCTACCATTGAATACTTTGTGGGTTCTCATTCTCTCCTTTAGATACTCGTATCAGTTTGCTGATGAAGTAAGGAAAGAAAAAAATTATGATCCCTTAAACCTAACCTGCAAAGCGTGTCGGGGTTGTATCCAATATTCTGGGACATTGTTCCATCCTAGTATTTGTTTTTTTTAAAAGAAGGTATTTTGAAATAAATTAAACTGGACTCTTCCATACTCTTTAACTTAATATGGTATAGGGAGCTCTCTTAAGTTGGAGGTAATATGAGCATTAAATCCAATGGGCTTACGGTGAATGTTCCATGTACTGGGAATCTGTTTGTTATTTGCTTTGAAGAAGGAAAAAAAAAGTAATTGGTGAGTTCTAAAAATAATGTATATCGTAATTGCCAAGAACCATTCCTTGTCTACCACAAGTGGTCCCTGACCCAAAATCATACACAACGATGACATATAATGTGTTTTGTTCCTTTCAGCATGCAGCCTATCTTGCAGAGGAACAGAAATTGAGTGTAACTGATGCAGTTCTTAGTGCCTTGAAAAACGCTAGTTTCAGCAACCAGACAAAGTTGAAAGTTATGATTCAGTCTAGTAATAGCTCCGTTCTTATGAAATTGAAGGGGAAGAGTAGCTATGAACTGGTCTACAAGATCGACGAGAACATCGGTTATGCCCCCAACTCAACTGTGGAGGGCATCAAGAAGTTTGCTAATTCTGTTGTTGTCAGCAAGGATTCTGTCTTTCCTGAAACCGAATATTTTCTGGCTGGTGTTACAGACGTAGTCACAAAGCTACAGTCATTTAAGCTGCCTGTTTTTGTAGAATCCTTCCGTAATGAGTTTGTATCCCAACCATGGGACTTTTTCTCAGATTCGACTGTTGAAATCAATTCCTATGTAGCTGGCATAGTCAATATTGATGGTGTAATCACAGACTTTCCTCATACAGCTGCTAGATACAAAAGTAAGTGTATGCTTCTATTTGGATTTTTTATTTTTTTTAAGTTTTTTTTTGAAGTCTTGGCAAAAGGGAGATGCATTGTTTATTGTCAAGTTTTGTGTAGTCAATTGTCAATGCTTGCCCAATTTTTCTATTAAGTTGTGATGCAAGAGCTATGCTAGCTGCACTCTCTGAGTGTACCTAGCAAAATCCTTGATGCAATAGTTTATCAAACTTTTCTACATCACTTAAATCTTAAAAGTAAAACTCATGATGGTTATATCTGCTGGTCTTGGACTATATACTCTTGGGTTTATGACATATGCTTTCTATGTAGTAAATTTTTTATTATGGATCTAAAATTTCCGATTTCATTTCAACATCCATCAGTGTTTTGGCTGGGTGATTTGGGGTCAACTCAGACATTTGTGATCTTTTGTGTTGACCTTTTAGTAACCAACAGTGCTTTTGCACCAATGCAGGAAGTCCTTGCTTAAGTATGGGAAACAAAACACCTCAATACATGAACCCCGTCAAACCAGGAAGTCTTCTTCAATTGATATCAGCTGCTGATTTTTTACCTCCAGCTGAGGCTCCAAACCCGGTTTTCACAGTGTCTGATTTGATAGAGCCGCCTTTGCCTTCATTTTCAGATGCTCCATCTACTAGTCCAGCCGGATCTCAAGCAGCAACCCCATCACATCTTAATGGACAAAAGGCAGTTTCTGCCAGCTTCTTCCTGCTGAGTTCAGCTGTGCTTCTTGCTGCCCTCTTTCTGCTCTAAAGGTGGCCCTCTCTTGATGGGAACAGTTCTATTTGCCCTAGTTCTTCTTCACATAGCTCGGCTTTTCTTGCTGCATCATGTACACAGCCAATCTGTTTTTGTTTATTCCTCCTTTTACCGAAGAGTGGTGAAATTCTTTTGCTGTTGATGTTGTAACTATCTTGGATGTTTAATCTTCCCCATGTATAATTTAAGATGTAAAACCTTGGGAGGAACTTGTCAAGATTGAAATTATTCTATGTAGGATCTGCCCTTTTCATTTCTGCTGTTGTGTCATATAAAAGCTATATATTCTTTTGTTTGTACTATGAGCTGATATTTGTAAGTTATTATCTATATTTATAGTATCTCCTGTCTTTCATTCACTGTGACCACTACTCTAATGTTGTATACAAAAGAGTTCAATAGAAACGGCCACACCAAATTTATTCACACCCCGTTGAAATAACCGTTTGGACTTTGGATTCTGTTGTGGTTGGTAAATTCAAACTAATGAAAATTGTGGCTATTTAGCTAAATGTAAAAATATCTTAGGTAAAAGGATATTAATGCAAACATATGACTTGAAAATGTGAAGTCTTCTTTTTTATGCCCGTTAGGTTTAGTATCTAGCTTTTCAATTATGATTCTTTCAAATGTACGTCTAATTGTGATTATTGTAAGGATAAATGTTATGAACTAAAAATATCGGTTCTCTGATTTCTTCAAACACTTTGTTCAAGCAAGTTCCACCAAAATGTCAGTCTTTTTTTCCTTTGCAAAGTGGTATCCCACAATGCAAAACAACCCTTCTCCCCATTCGCAAACATAAAATACTATTTTACTAAAAAGTAACATAAGAGAACTTTTGGCATATTGGTGCATGTGTGTTATTAATACACGACATATACATCCAGATGATTGGCTAAAAAATGGAGAAAATTTTGATTCACTTGTTTGTCATAATTGTTACTTATTGATAACATATGGTATGTGACACACCAAAGTGTCATAAAATATTTAAAGTTATGAAATATTAATTTAAAACTACAATAAATAAATCCAAAAATTAAAGATACGTCAAGAAGGATCTTGGTTTCTCTTAGCACAATTCTTTTTTTTTAAAGAAAATGTTTTATAAAAATTGATTTTCAAAACAACCTAAATGAGTTGTCTTCGTGATCGGAAAAAGAATAGAGAGAAAAAAAACTGAGGAGTTTTATACACACAATAAGGCAATTATCAACTTGCACAAAATAAAGCAATAACCTTAAAATACCTTCAAACTTTGAGACATCTTTAAAAATATTTTCAAAGTTTTAAAAAAATTAAAAATATCCCTAAAACATAACGAAAGTTAAATCTAACGAGAGTGAATAGTAATATTTCATAAATAAAAATAAAAAGAAAAAATAATAAAGAATAAAGAATCAAAAAATAATAAGAAATCAAAGAATACTATAATTATAAATAGAAGACATCTTAGGATATTTTTCACGTGAAATAATAACTAGTAAAAGGAAATTTGAAGACATTCAAAAGGCAAAATTAAATCTTAAAAAAATATGAATTCAAAGATCCATCATTTTCATCGTTAAAGAAATTATTAAAAAAAATAATTTATTTTGTAATAAGTAATAAAGAAATGAACATTAATATTTTAGATGCAAAAGAAAGATATAATATATCATTAATTGACAAGGAAACTATTACGAAAAAATTATCAAAAAAATTTCAAAAAGATAAATATTTTTTAGATACATTTATTTAAGAGAAATCTAAATATTAATACAAGCTCATTTCAGAGAATAAATAGATATACCAATAAAAATAACATTGTTAGATAAAAGAATAATAGTTAGAAAAGATGACGTATTATGAATGATCCTAGATAATTTGTGATACTAGAAACTAAAATTTACAACACATCTTAGGTTTGTTATTTATATTTATGATAAAAATTTAAAATAAGTATTAAGTATGACTTATGAATTTGTAAGATGAGATTGAATGAAGGAAGAAAGCCATCTATTTTAATACCCACATAATAGAGTATTCATTAACAAATAATCACAATAGTGTAATATATGGATAAAATGAATTCATAAAAATTGACAAAATATTCTAGAAACTTGATCAAATAATAAAATTATAAATATTAACAAACTTTGAAATACCAGAAGAATGATACTTAGACGTAAAAAAAACTCTGATAATTCGAAAAAAGTAATGTAGTAAGAAATAATAACGTATCAAGATTTACATTTATATAATCTAAAGAAGAAACTTCCAATAAAGAAAAGGAAGTTAAGGATTAAAACAAGAAGTTCAAATAATAAAAAATATTAGTTTATAATGTCATATTGGGAATAAGTAATATACAATTAGAAATAGATGGGAACCTACTAGTAATAACAAAAAAATCAAATAACATTAATGAAAGCTTTAAGAATTCTAACATAAGAAATGAAATAATTCTAAGAATCAAACGTAAGAAAAATTATCAAAAGAAATAAAAAAATATGGTTATAATAGAAATAACGATATTATATATCATAAATATGACCCCTTAAAAGGATTAAAGGAAGAACCACATAAAAGATGAAAAGCCTTGATACCTAGAAATGAGAGAAAAAAATTAAGAAAAATCTAAATAAAAAGATATAATTATATTTTAATAGATTATAAAAAAGAATTAGAAGAACAATTTATGAACATCGAAAAAGTGATATAGAAAAATTAGTAACTCTATTAACTTTAACAAATGAAGAACTAGAAAACATTATAATGAGAAACTTTGTGTAAACAAAGACAAAGATGATATGTCAGTAATCAATGAAATTGATTATAAATCAGAAATCATGACCCCAAAAGATCATATAAAATAAATTTCATTAGCAATTTTTTACTAAGAAGAAACATCTGACTTAACAGTGAATAAAGAGATAGGCAAAGGGCATGAGAACTTGATACTTCCAATAGAGGAAGACAACCAACTAAAATAGAAGAATGATTATATTAGGGAACCAGAAGTAATATCCCACCATAATTCAAGTTCCATAAAAATTATAGATTTGATATTTTAGATATAGATTGCATAAGAGATATGAAAAAAGCCTTATATGAGTGAGCTAATGGTATGAATATACTCATACAAACCTTTTATGTTACACAATCAAACCCTTCAACGTGTAGAGTTTTAGTAGTTCACAAAATGACATAAAATGTTAAAATTTGGTTTTCAAATATAACAAACCAACAACATTTATTAATGTAAAGGAATGATCCCATAGAAAGAAAATATTTAGATATAATAATAAGTAAAGTATATAAGAAATTTACTAGAGAATATAAAGAAATAATTATCAATGAATCTAGTTAAAATGAAATTAAAGAAACTAAATAGCATTTAACAAGTATTAAAATTTATAACATATGTTAAATAGATTCTTTTATTTGTAAATATGAAATGTATTATCATAAATTACCACCCCCTATATAGGCAACATATAAGAAAATGTTTTTTTTCTTCCAAAAATTACCTGAAACATTATATAAAACTTTAACAGAAAGTTGGAACCAAAGAAATAAAAAAATCGTATCAGACACATTAGGAGAAAAAATAAGAAACCTTAAAAACTCAATAATTATTAAATATCAAGAGAGAAAATAATATAAACAAATAAGAGAAAATGATAAAATCTGTTGTGATATAAGAGATGTTAAAATACTAAAAAATATGGATATAATATAAAATTCTACAAACAAAAGTATAAAAAATATAAAAAAATACAAGACATTTAAAAGATATAAATTCAGGAAATAATATTTTTAAAATATAAAAGAAGATTTAATAAGAAATTTTATAGAAAGAAATATTTTAGAAGAAAAAAAATACAAACCTCTTGAAGAGAAAAGGAAATATAGGTGTTGGAAGAAGAAGATTATGCTAGTGAATGACTTAACGTGCTTCAATATATGAAAGAATTTAAAAATGAATTTTTACAGAAAGTAAAAAATCTTAGAAAAACTTTCAAGATGAAATTAGAACCAATTGAGGAATCATATATAGATGATACTTATAATATTTATCTATCGGAGGAAATTGAGGAGGAAATAACCGACTTAGAATATGGATACTCTCATAAGAAGATGAATGGTCTGTATAGTAATACAAATCCAAATAGTACCTATATTAAGGTAGAACTAAAATTTAAAGGCTATACCAACTATCATTTACATGCATATATAGATGACAGATCTAATATATGTGTAGTAAGTAAATATGTATTCTTAGGAGAACAATGAAAAAATGTCCCAAAAGATTTAATTATAAGAATTACTAATAATACTACAATAAATCTTAATAAAGTTTTAAACGATACAATTATGATTATAGGATGAGAAATTTTTTTTATATTCCTACCATATATGAATAAGAAACATAAGTTGATTTATTAATAAGAAATAATTTCATAAACTTATATCAATGTTTTATAAAATATTTAGACAAATTAAGTCTAACAACACAAAATGATGAAACCATTTATGTATCAAAAATAAGAAATTTTTTGACTGTATCAAATTCAAGTTTTATGCAACAATATAAAAAGCAAAAATATGGTGAGATAGATACAAAGTAACAAAAATCTTATCTAAAAAATATTTCATTCGATAAGCAATATAAATCTTATTTAGAAAATATTTCATTAATATTGAAGAGAAAAAAAAACTCTTTTCTTAATGAAATACAAGAAGATAAAGCCCTAATAGATATAAAAAATTATTAAAAATAGTAAGTTCAGAAAATCCGTTAGATCTAAAAATTAATAAATCTAAAATAATTTCTAACATAGAATTAAAAGACTCTAACAAGGTTATAAGAGTAATACCAAGTAATTCACCTCACTCCAGTCCTTCATTTTTAGTCCAAAAAGAAGCTAAAAAAAGAAGAGGAAAAAAGAGAATGATAATAAACTTAAAAGCATTAAATAAAAAACACCATTGATGATTGATACTTTATTCTAAAGAAAGAAGAACTATTATCATTAATAAAAGAAAATAAATACTTCTTGAGTTTTAATTGAAAAAGGTGAATTTTGACAAATAAAACTAAATGAAGAATCTCAAAAATTAACAGAATTTAGTTGTCGTCAAGGACAATTTCAATTGATTGTTTTACCATTTGGATTAAAACAAGCTCTAAGTATCCTTCAAAGATATATGAATAAAATTTTAAGAAATTATAAAATATCTATTGTGTTTACATAGATGATATCTTGGCTTTCAATAATGAGTTAAATAAAAATTATTTGGCTATTATTAATAGTCTACAAGAATGGAGGAAAGAAACATTTTACTTTCTAAAAAAACATTAATTACTCAGTAGAAAATTAAATATTTAGAATTAGAAATTGAAGATAAAAAACATAATTTATAACCCTATATACTAAATAACATTCAAGGATTTCCTAGTGAATTGAAAGATAAAAATTAAATAAAAAGATTCCTATGATGTTTAACATATGCTGAAATATACATAAAAAACTTACAGAAATACGAAAACTCTTACAAGCAAAATAAAAAAAAAAGATTATGTATGGAGGTGGATAGAGTAAGATACTCTATATATGGATAATGTAAAAGCACAAGTAAATAATTCACTAACTTTATACCATTCAGATCCATATAATAAAATGATAATTAAAATGAATGCTTCACAAGGAATATCAGGGAGCTGTATTAAAAGCAAAAATAAATGACAGAGAAGAATATCTTTGTAGGTATACTTCAACATCTTTCCATGATTCATAATTAAATTATTATTACAATAATGAAAAAGAATATTTAGCTGTTAAAAAAACTATTAAGAAATTTGTAATATATGACATAATTTTAAGATTCATTGTTAGAATTGAAAACAAGAATTTTGGTTATTTTTTAAGAACTAATATTATAAGTGATTATAAATAAGAAAGATTAGTAAGATAGCAACAATGGTTTAACCATTACAATTTTGATGTCGAACATGTACCAAGAAACAATAATAGTTTTGCAAATGCTTTTACTAGAGAATTAACACTTTTAACTATTTTTATGCTTTCAAGAATAAAACATCTTGATATTAAGATCAAGATAAAGGAAAATGAGATAAAAATCCTTCAGCAAACAACTCAAGTTTTTATACCCCGAGAAATCTCTTATAGAGATAAGAAATAAACAAAAGAACTCGATTGTTCAAAATAACTCCTAGAGTCCAATAACTCTAAAGAGTAATCTTCACATAAGATTTAATCTAAAGAAGGTAAAACTTCTAAAGAAATAACCTAATAGTTCAAAAGAGAGTGACATCTCTGAAATAAATAAAAAAACTCAATTAGATTGATAAAGTAGAAAAAGAGAAACATAAAAATATTTATGTGGTCTATAATGGTCAGAAACCAGAAATCTACAACAATTAGGTAGAAGCAAGTAAATATATTCTTGGGTTTAGTAGAATAACTCGTAGAGCTTTTATCGACAAAATAGAGGTTAAAAACAGTTATGCCAATTACAAAGTACTAAAACTAGAGGAGATGGTAAGGAAATACTCTATAGCACAACAACAACAACAACAACAACAACAACCAGCATCACTCAGTAGGTTGACAACTCTAAGAAAAATAATACGATTTTCAATACTATTTAAGGATGCATCTCTCCCAAAAACATCAAAGATAGTAAGGCATCCAATGTTATTCAGGAAAATATCCCCATAAGTTCATTAGTCATTGAAGTTGAAAAGAACCAATATAGAAATCTCAACAAACCACAATGATTGAGTATTTACAACTTGGCTAAAAAATCTACCCAAGAACACATAGAATATATAAAGTTTTATATTATAGAAAAAGAATTCCCTATAAGTAGTAAATGCAATATTTTGGAAGGAGCTAATATAATATTTGTTTACAAAGCTTTCCATGCATGACTCATTAAAAACATATACCTAGGATTAATTTAAGTGAATTAAATTTTTTTTTTGAAAAATTTCAAAAAAACAATTAAGAACTTTAGGATGTAGATAAGAAAGAGTATGAGACAAGCCTGTTTTTCTTAGATTTTTCAATTCATTAATGGACTAGAATGAAAATGATGTATCAGTCTCTATCACTTCATAAAAATAAGGATTTTCAATACAAACAAAGAAGTTTCCAAATCAAGAGTGCTTTCAGAAAATGAATTCAATACAGATGAACTCTGCATATTAAGAGGTTAAATGTTAGGCTAAATTTATTATAAACTTAGAAAAATTGATAGTTCTACAGAGAATAAAGTAAATTACTCAACTAGTAAAGTCATCATCATTTCTCATAATAACATGGTTTTCACCGAAAAAGATGATAAAAAAATCAACAAATTTGAGACAAATTTTAACAATAACGACCTAAAAATTGGTTAAGAAATAAGGAAAATGTTATATTTCTATGCCAAAAAAACCATCAAAGATTACAAATGCATTTATTGCATCAAAGATCGAGAAGATAAAGATGTGTCACTATTAAAATCATCCAAATTACCGTTGGTAGAATAGAACAAAGAAAAATAAAGATGTAATTCCCGTAACTTTAATTGATATCATATGCAAAAAAAAACAATGGCTACAATTAACAAAGCTAAAATGGAGTAAAACATTAAAATAGATGAATTATTAAAATAAGAATAAAATAAGAATTCTTATCTAATAAATAAAGATTCTTTATGTTATAAAAAAAACTTTCTTTTTAAAACACACTACCTAGAAAACACAAAGGTTTTAAAATTGCAAATCACTCCATCTAAAAATCTCAAGTTGTAATTATGTATCCAATAACTATTAGTGATTAAAAATCTTTTAGAGGTTATTAATTAGCCTTAGAATTACAATAATTATTATAATATGAATAAAATAGAGTTTAATATTTTTTTCTAATAAATTTAAATTAGACACCAATGTATATATGGATGCAAAAAACTTACTATTTTTAAGAGGTTATTAAAGATTGAGTAAAATTGAGACATAACTAATATAATAAGAAAAGATGAATGAAAGGGAAGATCATGATAAAACAATTAATTCAGATATAATAATTATAACTTTTAAGTTAAGTAATGATTTTGAATGATTAAATATTTACTTTTATAAATTTATATTATTGATAAACAAGAAGATACATATAAAAGTAACGTAATATTATGATAAAAAAATTAAAAAATTATCTTTAATTAATAATATGTAAAAATTAACAACCAATATTAAACAACTATTTATAATTTGGGTTGATAGCAATAAATTTAATGATTTTAACATGAATGAAAAATTTAAAAAAATTAATAATATTAAGCATAAAATTTAAAAATATTATAGTATTTTTTAAAAATCTAACGAGTAGAAATGAAGATATATTAAACCCAATAATATTTGAAATAAATTTCCAAAAATAGAATGTACACCGTTCTGCTTCGTCTTCTTCCACCCAGCTGTAGGTACCCTCCACAGGGACAAACCAAATAAAAAGAGGGAAAATAAAAATAAAAATAAAAATCCTGAGAACTAGAAAGAAGAAACCAAAGGAAAAAAGAATCCAGAGAGAGAGAGAGAGAGAGAGGAGCGATCACCAACACCACATGAACATGAGCAAAAGAAACGCGTGGTTGGTGAAGATCCTTCTGTTCCTCTTTGCCTTGAATTCTCTCTCTCTCTGCTTGTACTTTTTTCACTCAAAATCATTGACCCATACGCTAACCCATGATCCAACCCGCCATCCTTTTACGGTCAATCGCCCCTTTTTAACGGACAATTACGACTCCCAGTACAATCCCCGCTACTCCAAGCCATGGCCCATCTTGCCATCTTACCTTCCTTGGTCCCAAACCCAGTTAAAGACCCATTTCCGCTCTTGCGAGGCCTATTTTGGCAATGGGTTCACTCGTCGGGTTGATCTCATCCGACACGAGAAGACCCTTTCCGGTTGGTTCAGGTGTTGGTTTAGCGAGACCTTAAGAAGCTCTGTGTGTGAAGGTGGGAGGGTGAGGATGTCCCCTGAGAGAATAAAAATGTCTAAAGGAGGTGAGACGTTAGGAGAGGTTATTGGAAGGAGTGAGGATGATGAAATGCCAGAGTTTGAAAACGGTGCGTTTGACATTGATGGGGGTGATGGGTTTGTGGGAGAAAGGAGGAAGCTCGCAACCCAGGGGTTCTTGGATCAGTATGTGCCTCAAGGTCAAATAGTGAAGCATACCATGCACGAATTGATTGGGTCGGTCCTGGTCGTGCCTGCTAGGGAGTTTGAATGCGACGAGGTTGGTAATTGGGTTTCTATTTTAGGTTGGGTATTTTTGTATCTGCGAATTTTATTTAACTCTCTTGTTTGAATAGAGCTTTGATCTTGGGTTTTGAAAGTTTATATTTTTAGAGCATTCTAAAGTGGATCTCTTATGTATGTGAGTGGAGAGTATCTTGCATATAACAGGGGCACTTACATGCTGTGTAACAGAATTACCTTGACTCTTTATTTTTATAAAAATGGAAAAAATGTTAGAAGTGGGAACGAGATCAACAAATTATTTCAATACGAGGTATACAATATGTTATATATAAGATTTTCTCCTTTAATGGGGTGGGGGATGTTGGATGCGTTATAAATTTTAATTTCCTGATTAAGGGGAAGCATATGAACATATTCATAAATCCAATGCAGGACCATGGGCAAACTAATTGAAGATTCTTTTAATGAGGCATGCATTGATCATCTGATACAATTCTTTGGCTTAATGGTGTATTGATATTATGAACAAAGAGACATTACGAGCCAATTAGTACTTTATATTTTGGAATTATGTGGTTTTAATGGTTAGATTATCATTTGCTATCAGTCTGCTTTTATGTTTGATGTTTCTAATATGACAGGCTTCACTTGCAGTGGGTTGAGGAACCAACACTTCTGGTGACACGTTTTGAGTATGCTAATCTTTTTCACACCTTCACAGATTGGTATAGTGGTTATGTAGCATCAAGAGTCACTGGCTTGCCCAATCGGCCTCATGTGGTTTTTGTAGATGGCCATTGTATGGTAAGATTCATTTGACGTCTTAGTTTCTTCACACCATTAAACATTGGTAGATAGATTACGCTTGATGATATTGATATGCATTTCTGGTTCTTTTCTTCATCCCGTTGTTTATTGCAGATGAGAAATAAAGAGAAAACTTATGGTCATTATTTGTTTAGAGGTGTTTCAGAGACGATCAGGTGTATTTTTCTTGAAAGTTATAAGGAAAAGGATCACCAAAGTCTTATGTCTCAATCAGTAGGAGAGGTCATAAATTGGAACACTTTATTAACAAAAAAATGTCAAATCAGAACATGTGAGGGTGACATACTGTAAACTGTCCACAACACTTCTACAGAGAGATGAATCAAATAAGGGAGTTCCATCTTAAGCAGACAACCGAGCTAAGGAACTCATAGGAGAATAGCTCGGTTTACAGTTACTCGTATTAACCTTATTTGACAAATCATCAATATATTTTCTCTGATTAAGAAGCATACCATCTGCTAGTTTATGTACTGCAATACCAAGAAAATAATGTAGAGGGCCAAGGTCCTTGAGGGAAAATTCATTGTGAAGAGAATTGATAAGACCTTGCATATCTTTGGAATTTGAATATGTGATGATAATATCATTAACATATATAAGGAAAAATATTTGTTACCACCATGTTGATACAAAAACAAAGATGAATCTTTCTTATTGTGAAGAAAACCAAACTTTGACTTAATCTTTCGAACCAATTTCAAGGAGTCCATTTAAGTCCATAAAAAGCTTTATTCATATTGCGTACATGGTTAGGGTACTTAGGATCAACAAAACCTCAGCTTGTTCCATAAACACCTCTTTCTCCTATAAACCATGCAAAAATGCGGTATTCACATCAATTTGCCTCAAATCCTAACCATTACAAAAAGCGACGGTAAGAATGATCCTCATAGTAGCAAACTTCACTACAAGACTGAAAGTTTCACTAAAATCAAACCCTGCAACTTGATTATAGCCTTTGACCGCAAGGCATGCCTTTAATCTCTCAAGTAAACCATCTAACATTCTCTTTATATGAAACACTCATTTGTTGCCAATTACCTTACCCACACGAGGACTTGATACAAGAGTCCAAGTGTGGTTTCTACGTAGTGCCTCAATTTTCTCCTGCATTGCCTTATGCCGTTTTGGACACTTAAGAGCTTCCTTCTTTGAAATTGGCTCTTGAATGTTTTCTAGAGTAGTTGAAGCATGAAAGGACTTTGGGTTTTCTAATGTTATTTTTGGTATGTGTAACCATTGAGTGCATGTTTTGTGTCTTAGAGTTAGAAGGTTGTACAATGGGTAAAGCATTGTTGTTCAGGTAAGACAACACTAGGGTCAATTGAATCAGAGACAATAGGAATAGACTCCCCCCCCCCCCCCCCTAGTGTCAATTGAATCAGAGACAATAGGAATAGACTCTCCCCCCCCCCCCAAAAAAAAAAAAAAAACAAAAAAAACACAACTATCATGTATTATCCCCTTTAAATGTATAGTCAAGATGTGTTTTTTTAGTGGATATGTAGATGTATGCTTATACATTTCTTCTTTGGTCCATTAGGGAAAATGTTATGTAACACGACTTCTAGGGTAGTGTTCTATGTCATTATTCTATTATGACATTTGATTTGATTATTTAATTTATTTGTTACTCTTTCTCTTGATTTTAATGGTTTAAATTGAGTAAGGGTATGGAACACAATTATAAAGTCATGCTTCGTAGCATTACTCGTCCAGTAGATTTGTGCAATGTTTGCTGTTTTTCTCTTATCTTTTCTGGTGGAAATTTTCAGTCACAATTGGAAGAAACATGGAAAGCATTGTTTTCTAGCATCAGATATGCCAAAAACTTTACCGGCTCTGTCTGTTTTCGGCATGCTGTGTTCGCACCATTAGGGTATGAGACGCCACTCTTCCAGGGCCTAACTGAAGATATATATTGTGATGGTGCATCTGCACAAGATCTATGGCAAAACCCTGATGACCAAAAAACAACACGATTGTCTGAATTTGGAGAAATGATTAGAGCTTCTTTTGATTTTCCTTTAAATAGACACCATATTGAAAAGCCGGCATCAGGTCATAATATTCTCTTTGTTAGGCGTGAAGATTATCTAGCTCATCCCCGTCATGGTGGTAAAGTTGAATCAAGGCTTAGTAATGAAGAACAAGTGTTTAATTCATTGAAAAGTTGGGAATCTATGTATAACGGCTGCAAAATAAACCTTGTGAATGGATTGTTTGCTCACATGTCTATGAAGGAGCAAGTTCGTGCTATTCAAGATGCTTCAGTTATTGTTGGTGCTCATGGTGCTGGGATGACACATATAGTATCTGCTTTGCTTAATACAGTGATTCTGGAGATTATTAGTAGTGAGTTCAGACGGCCACATTTTGCGTTGATTGCACGGTGGAAAGGGTTGGAGTATCATGCCATTAATCTCGGTGGCTCGTATGCCGATCCACCAACTGTTGTCGACAAGCTGGACAACATTGTGAGAAGCCTTTCATGTTGATGATTTATTGGATTTCTGGCTACACATTCCTTATGTAGCTGGGGAATATGATAAAGAGAAGCACCATTCATGTAATGGTGGTCCCAAAGGAGGCTATTAAAGGCATCAAACAAATTTTATGGGCAGATAGATGAGAGGTGGTCTAGGAGAGGTAATTGTTTTTGTATATAAGGAGTGTGGTATGTTAGCTTGATATCGATAACTGATATTTTTGGACCTTTGTTTCACTATTGTTTCTTGAGCTGTTTAGATTTTTAGGCTTGATTACTAGTTCTTAATTACATTATATTCCCCTTGTAAGATTAATTCTAGAATGATCTCTAGTTAATAATAGAATAATATATACGTATTAATTTTGATCTCTAGTTCATGAAAAGGTACATTTCTGCTTGTGCATACGGATAGATGTAACAAGAGGTTGAGAAATTTGCGACGGCTAGTTGGGAAAAATTAGAGATTTATACTTTAATAATAAGACTTTTTTTTCCAAAAAAAAAAAGGAACAAAGAACAAAGGCCACAATAATGAATGAAAGTGGTGAAAGTAATAATAAGAGATTTTAAAAGTTTCGTTCACATTTCAACACTTGTAGAAAAAGCAGCACATTTAATCCACAGAACAATTAGACATCAAGAAAATCCTTCTCTCTTTCTTTCCCGAGCTCTGCTAGGGTATAGCAAATGTTAGGATTGTCCCCAAATCTACCTTATTCTTATCCTGTTTCATCTCAATATACTGTGCTTCTTTCTGCTTTTCATTATCGTAATTCACTGATCACATTTGCTTCATCTTCATTACCTCGCGATTCAGCTACATCGCTTTTGTGATTCACTTCACCAGACTACATCTCCATCAGTTGTTGTTCCTCTCTGATTTTCACCTTCTCGATTCATCATGCTTTTATCGTTTCGTTTGCTGCTGCAAGTTCTTCTGTTATGAGACACATCGAATTTTTTAATTTTTTTAAAGATAAGTTTTTGGAATCTCTTGCTTCTGTGACCTGATAGGGGTGGCCTCCATTACAATTTGACAATCGGGAGTTTTGTGCCGTGTTTCATAAAGCTTAATGGCACAGTGTTTCTAACCAGGAATTTTATCTCCTTAAAATAATTTCTACCAATTTTGAATTTGGTGTTGTATGTGTTTGTTGGTTACGTGTGCACAAATTATGCAATGAATACGTATCGCAACAAGTAATATAATGATAAAAAAAATATTTTCCACGAAGATTATATTTATTATAAATTAGTTTTTAAAATTTAAAAAAATTAAAAATTAATTTTTTTTTATTTTTATATTTTAAGAAACAAAAAGTAAAAGAATTAAAAATAGATAATAATAATTAATTAAATTAATTAATAAAATATATGATAAAATATCTAGAAATAATTAATCTCCCATGTAAATCATTAAAATCTTCCTAATATAATTATCAATTAATTACATAATCAATTGAATATAACTTAATATGTATTTCTCTCTCAAATAAACTACATATCATATAGTAATTAACTTAATAACACTATCGTGTAAATTAAATTACATACTACTAATATAAGCGATACATGTCTACCTAGAAAATTAAGTAGTAAAAAGTTTTAAAAGTATAAAATTTTATAATTATTACTAACATCATAAAACAATGAAAATTTAATCATAACTTCTTACTTTTTATAGTAATAAATACTATATAATTTAAGACGAGTAAAAAATAATATAATAAAAAATTTGGGCTCAAACATATTTATGGTGCTTTTCACGTTATTTTTGTATTATCAAATAAACTCTACCTCACTTGTTTTAAAACATGTATTTAAATCATATTAAAAATCATATAATATAAAAAAACAATTAAATAACCTCACAAAGAATTAAAAAAACAAAAAAATCATAGTCGTGTTATCTAATAAGTTAGATATAGAATAATTATTAGTTATCGGGATGGAAGCATAAAAAATGCATCAAAATAACTATATGTGATTTTTAACTATTTAATTTTATAAGAAAAATTAAGAACATGTAATTAAATTATCAAAACTAAATATTTTGTAATTCTAATTTTTTTATTTTTAATTAAGGGTTTATGTTGATTATTTATTATTCTATAAATAATTAATTTTAATTAAGAATATTAAAGTTTAAATAATTTTAACTAAAACAACTATATATATATTTTCTTAATTTTACATAAAATAAAGTTATGAAATCGTGATTAAATAATTCAAATTGAAGTCTTTTGAAATTTTCTTTTTAATGATTGTTATGTATTATTCTAAAAAAATAATTTTAATTAAAAATATAAAATTTTTAAAGAAGTATGACCATAATAATTATATACAATTTATAACTTTTCAATTTTATAAAAAGAAATTATGAAAGGATGATTAAAAGATTCTAAAGTTTTTTAGAATTTTAGTTTTTAATCCATAATTAAGTTATTATGTATGTTATTTATTACTCTAAATAATTAATTTCAATTTAAAATATTGAAAAAGAAGTTACGAATGTGTAACTAAATATTCCTAACAAAAATATTTTAGAATTTTAGTTTTAAATTTTTAATTAATTAATTATGTTCATTATTTATTATCCTAAAAATTATTTTTAATTAAAAATATCAAAAAATAGATATATAGAAGGGTGATTAAATATTCAAATTAAAACCTTTAAAAATTTTAATTTTTAATTTGTGATTAAATCATATTTCTTATTATTTATTATTTTAAAAAAATTAGTTTTAATTGAAAAATATTAGAATTTGAAAGAAATATGATCAAAATAGTTATATGCATCCTGTAACTTCTTTAATTTTATAAAAATAAAATTAAGAAACGATGATTAAATAATTTTATAATTAAAGACTTAAAATTATAAGTTTTAGTTTATAATTAATTCATTAGGTTTGTAATTTATTATGTCAATTAATTTTAATTAAAAATATTAAAATTTTGAAGAATGTAAAAATATATAATGTATTTAATATATGATAATTGGATTAAAATATATGTAGAAATGTATTGATACTTATAGTAAACCTCAATAATAAAAATATGACATGTTATTTTTGAGATTACCATGATCATTTTTATATAAAATTACCAACTCATTTATTTATAATGTTTAGAAGATTTAAGTAATTTTATATAATTTTTTTCATTATATTATTACTGATGGAAAATGAGTGAAATTAAATGTGTACTCATTTTTTGTTAGGTTGGGGACATTTTCTAAACAAATTAAAAGTTGATGGTGAACCAATAATGAAAATATAACATGACATTTTTGGGATTATGATGATAATTTTCATATGAAAGTAAAAATTCTTTCATTTATAATATAGTTATAATATTATAAGATTAGATTTAAATAAATTATATAATTTTGTTAATTATATTATTACGAATGAAAATGATTAAATGTATAGTAATTTCCTGTAAGACTGGGGATAGTTTCTTAACAAATTAAAATGGAGGGTCAATCCAATAAATTGGGGAAAAAACAGTTTAATTCTGTTCATTGACCAATGGAACATGAGTAAAATTAAATGTACAGTCATTTTCTGTTAGGCTGGGGGCATTTTCTTAACAAATTAAAAGTTTGAGGGCGAATCCAATAAATTGGGGAAAAAAACTGTTATTGATTATAAAGAATGAAAACAATACATAATTAGAGGCACACCACGAATTGCATATGGCTAGAGTAAACTACAGTTTCAATGCATGGACTCAAGAAGGGTCTCATGCGGGATATCAATTGGTGAACAAATTTTTAAATGCAGCCATCCCCTCCTCAGTTCACACTTCTACATCACAATTGGTCAATAATGTTGTTGATATATAGCTCCAAATTCTGCTCTCCATGCTTGATCATCATCTGGCATAGTATCGTGAACTAAGTCAGAATCCTCCCGATACAGTGGCTGCAATGCAGACTCGGGCAGTTTGCTCTCTGCAATATACTGCTTCATAGTTATCATCTCCATCTTGTGTTTTCTTTTAAGCTTCTCCATTTGCTTTTTTAACTTTTCATTATCTTCATGCACCTTCGTAAAGTTTTCCTGTGTTCATGGACCATGCAACCAGTTAGCTATAGATAGCAAGCAGTACTTGATTGATAATCTAGTTTCATTTTTAACTCCTAACTTTGTACATGTGTCCCAAAACTCAATAATCCTGATTAAATTTACGGACCATGGCAATGAGTTAAGATAAGCAGTGCTTGAATGATATCCTAATCCTAGTTTCAATTTTAACTCCTAAATTTGTATGTGTCCAGAAACTTGATAATCATAAATATATGATTTGTTTTGAACAAATGAAGTAAATTTCTCAAGAGCTTAAAGTTTACCTCTGCAGTGGATACAGCTTGTTCGGCTTCTCTAAGCCGAACAAGGAGTTCTCCAGCAGCGTGAACCGATTCTGCAGTATCTCTAAGTTGAATTTTGAGATTCTTGTTCTCTTTTTTCAAGCAGTGCTTGAATGATATCCTAATCCTAGTTTCAATTTTAACTACTAAATTTGTATGTGTCCAGAAAACTTGTTAATAGTAAATTTATGATTTTTTTTAAAACAAATGTAGTAAATTTCTCAAGAGCTTAAAGTTACCTCTGCAGTGGATGCAGCATATTCAGCTTCTCTAAGTCGAACAAGGAGTTCTCCAGCAGCGTGAACTGCTTCTGCAGTATCTCTAAGTTGAATTTTGAGATTCTTGTTCTCTTTTTTCAAGATTTCCCTCTCCCTCTCCCTCTCTACTCTCACTGCAGAGAGTTCGGCAGCAAGAGTTTTGGCAAAGCGAGATCCTTGACCTTTCTTTCCAGCCTTTAATGCTGCCCTCTTCACCTCTGCTATTACTCCCATCATTGATGCATGTTTTTCAACCAAGTCATTGTACCTCTCTTGTAGTTCAACATAGTGCTCAACAAATCTAGCATGCCCTAGGACTGCTCTACCAAGTGCATCATCCAGCTCTTCTGTACTCTTCTTCTCTAATTTTAATTCCATCTCTAAATTCTCTGCCCTTCGACGATGGGTGTCAATATCAACTCTCAGTTCATCAGTTAAGGAAATCCACTCGCTCTCAGTCTCTGTCCATCTTTGTCTTTCCTTCTCCAGTTCTTCCTCGCTAAAATTTTGGTATGCACCACTTTTTCGCAGTTGAATGGATCGTGACAATAAAGAAGACCTCAGTTTCTCAGTAGACATATTAGTAGATGCATTAGTTTGTGACTGCAACTTGCTCCTCAATATTTGAATTTCCTTTAGAAGTTCATCCTTTTCATTCACATCAAAAAATGCACTCCCGTAGCCATGAATAGACTCATTCTGAATTTCCTTAATTTCATAGTTCTCTTTTATAATTTCCTGCCGATGATTATCAACAGAACCACGCCTTGAAAGCTGCATGAAGCACAAGCCGGTATAAGAAAACTCCCTACTTTTATAAGGGTTTACAAAACCAAAAGAAATATATAAAAATTTTATTGACCTGCACTTCATCTTTGGCATCCTCAAATAGGACTATTTCGTTCTTTGAAGAAAGGTAAGGAACATTGATGTCTTCGCAGTATTCTTCAGTGGAATTGTGTTTCTCTTGTTTGTACTGCTCTATCTATAAAAACCAAAAATTAATAAACATAAGATCCAAATTAAGAATTAAATAAAATTTCTGGAGGTCTAAGACCCTAAACAAAAAACTTGCCAATTTGTTTAGCTCTTCAATATGTGCTGCTTGTTCAGCACAATGTTTTTCAAGCTCATCTCTCTTGGTAACTTCGTCCATTGAGCTACTTGTGTCCTGATTGAGAAGCAGGAAACAAATAATTTAATAATTAATAATTAAATGCATGTAACAATAAAGTTGACATTGTTATCGAGTTAATTTGTAAGCATGCCTTGGTTGCTATCTCCTTCATTTGATTGCTATCTTGGACATCATTGACTTCTTTTCCCTGAATGCATTTACGGCAAGATGCACAAAGGAATGTCTTACTAGAATCATTTTCAGCTTCATCAACTTCTGGACAAGGTTTCAACATCAGATGCTCAAAGGAGAAGGCAAGTGGAGATTTGTTTGATGCAGAATTTTGATGATGACAATCAATGATCTTCAATCCCCTCTGGAGACTAGCAGCTAATGATTCTGTGGGCCCTGCCAATTTCTTGCTTGACTGCAAGGAGGATCGGATGCATGAACTCTTACTAAGTGAATTCCTTAATTCATCCGACTCAATCTTAGCATTGCCTGACACATTACTTTGACAAACTCCATAACTTGATGAAAAAGCTACACTCTTCCTCAGGTTTTTTCCAAATTTTGGAGACTCTGACATTGTTGGCTCTTGGAGGATTGGAGACTTGCAGGATAAGCCGATCAAAATGTTCCTGCTTTCTGGGTTGGTATCCCACAAGGTATTAGAGGAACATGGAATATCATCTGTCAATGCAATTGGGGCCTCCTTATGAGAAAATTCGTTCTCCGACACGTCAAAATACAATTCTTCTATTTCTGTTTCCTCTGGGAAAACAACCGCATCTTCACTCGCAGAGTCCTCACAACTTTCACCTAACTGCATTGAATCTTTGTTAAGAGATTGGTCCCTTGGTTTCCCTTCACTGGAATTGTGTAACTCATCTAACTGTTCACGTAGTTCCCTCATGTCATCCTCATCGATGGCCATCTCTTCATCAGAATCATTGTCTAAATGGGGCAATAATAAGGAGCGATTAAGGCTCACTCTCAGTTGATTCAAGCTTTCACGAACATTGCGCCCTTGAAAATACTCGTTCCTACTATCTTCTAATGTGGAACTTGACTTTGCTCTAATTAGTTCTTCCTGCAATCAGGAAAAAAAAAGGCAATGATCTTCAGTTTCAAATAACACCACCCTCATTGAAAGAATGCACGTTCAGAGTTTACTTACCTTCAACTGACGAATTTGATCACTTAGACCATTAACATCATCCTCTGTAATTTCATTTATGACCGGGTTGTTTCTAATAGATTTCATTCGTTCTCCAAATCTTAGAGTTCTCAGAACTTCTCCATTGTTACTGCATTCAAGAATGAGGATTAAAACTATATAGACCTCAAGTTACTTAAAACACATTGCATAAAATGTACGGGATAATGAATTCCCAATATTACAAAGAAGTTGAAAGTTTAATATATTGACAGGAAAAACAATAAGGTAAAGAGTTAAGTACCTGTTATATGGGACGATGGTACATAGGACTGTTAATTTTGAATTCCCACCAAGGGATTCTTTCAATAAATGTGTTAAACAGGAACTTCTGTATAGAGCATCTTCAGATTTTTCATAATGAGATCCTTTTGCAAGATCATTGACCAAGTGCCTGCAACAAAAAGGACATAAATATCATAAAATGACATTGTTATCTCTCTGTGACATTATATCCATGTAATAAAATTACATAGCTCTTTCTTACAAAGCTAAATATAATCTCACCACATTTACATACCACAACTAAGGTTCCAGCATCAAGTAAATTATCAAACAAACACTTGACTAACAAATTCTACGGTGCAAAAAAGTGTCATTCCAACAATTTCACATGCAAAGTAGAGTTCTTGCAATGACTATCCAAAAAGAAAAGTGTACAGGTAATAACAAATTCTACGGTGCAAAAAAGTGACATTCCAACAATTTCACATGCAAAGGAGAGTCCTTCCGATGACCAAAACGATCTGAAAAGAAAAGTTTACTGGTAATAAATATGCATGTGTAATACAAAGTGTATCTTGATTTTGAAAAACACACAAAAAGAAACCAGTTCGAAATTACACTCAAATACATTAGTAATCTACAAAAAAGACGTGTCAAGGGTAAAATAAATTGATGTATTTGATGGGCCACAAAACTATACCCTAGACGCGACAATGACTTCTTTACGTTCTTGACTGCCTTCAGAGATTGTCCACCTGCATCATCAGCTTTGTTTCTATCTAGGCCAGCAAGATCAACAAGGCACATTCTACTTGTTTTTGAACTACCAAAACATTTCGATGAAGTCCCCTGTGGAATAAAAAAAAAATTAAAAGTCTTACCACCAAAACTTTGCTTCAATTTTAGAAAACATCTAAGCTTCTAATCACAAATCATATTTTAGAAAAAATTATAGATCTCTTTAATCATATAAATATACATTCAAACAAAAGCAACCAAACCTCGTAATATTATTTAACTGCTATACCTAGGATAGTTTATCATATTTTAGAAAAAATTATAGATCACCTTAATCATATAAATATATATACATCCAAACAAAAGCAACCAAACCTCATAATATCATTTAGCTGCTATACCTATGACAGTCAAACTATTTTCATTAACAAGACAAGAAGTCCAATATCAATTGTACCTTACACCAGGATTCAATGATAAAAGTGAAAACAATGTGGGACCTAGAGCTCTTAGAATTCACACTTGATGCTCCAACTTTTCTGCTAGAAAGTCCCTGCACCATGTTTCAAGAAATTCATAAATACATGTAAATTTAAATTTATAACAATAACTTATGTAATGTACCAGAAGATATCAAAAATGATCCTATAGAATGTATGTAAAAATAAATGAAAATGGTTTCACGTGATGATAAGATTATGTAGAATATATGTCACCTACCTTTATCAAAAATTGCATCACATCGTCATAGCTAGTCACATATTCTTCCGTCAAATTTTCAACATATAACCCATTCTTGGCATCATCCTTAATCTGAAATAGTTCATCAACATAATGCATAACTTAAATGATTTATAAAAAAGAAGTAAATAACTTAAAAGAACAGAGACATCAAGGGACGGACTATCCTAGATTCCCAGTAATAAAGTATACTTCACCTTAAGGTTCCTCTGAGTTGGATCAAGTAAATCTCCTATTTCTTCATTGAATATCTACAAGAAAGAAAGATTTTCCAGACTCATTATGTATTAAAAAAAGATCTGAATGAGTAACCTGTTAAATTTGATTAAAAAAAAAGTATACCTCAAGAAAAGAGCAACGACACTGGTAGTTTATCTGTTTCCCTTCACAATTTACTTGCTCCTACATATTATAATCAAAATAGATAAGCTGCGCAACAAAAACATGCCAATTACTTTCAAATGAACCAACTAGGAACAAAGAAACAGATCATACTTTCTCAATATCAGAGAATAGCATTTGGAAGATGCGTGGAACAATTCCCTGGCGACTGGCAGGAGAAGGATCCTCCACCATAGCACTTGGTGGACCCCACATTGTGTATGTCTTTCCGCTCCCACTCTAGTTCCAAAAAATAAAATTTAATATTAAGAATTATTATTGAACTCAAAAGTATGAACTTTCCTTTAACATTTGAAGACAAACTTTAATGAATTGCACCATAATATGTATAATACCTCTCCATAGGACAAGATTGAAGTGTTGTAACCAGCCAAGGCACTTTTAACCAATGGGACACCGACTGTCTGAAAAATGTCCACCTGATAGAAAGAAAACCACAGTAAGGAGTCAAAATCCCCCTTATTGTTGCTAATTGAACATAATTAGCATCGCAATTGCATCGAATCCTCCTTTTAAATTGCTTAAGTTTTCAAATTGTTAAGAATTCTCACCAAAGCTTTTAGCTTAGTCACTAGGTTCTACTAAAGTCAATTGAACTTGTATCTTGTTTTTATCATTCCTTTATCACTCTCTTAGCCAACTAAAACCTTGTCGCTTCTAAATTTTCTTCTACTTCTCAAAGATGCAGCCAAAAATAGTAGTAATTTACTTACACGCAACATAAAAGCATAAATATATTTATATTTTGCTTGAAGCATAGAAAATAATAAATCAAGCTACTTCGAAAAGGTACCTGTTTGGCTTTTGAATCGAAAACCGAATCAAATGTAAACTTCCGGTCTTCTACTGCAACCATATCTGCAGAAACCTTCTTTAAAGTCTGATCTCCTTCCTTTTGACCATCAATTGCCGGTCTAATTCTCACTACAACCTACATATAGAAGACAAAGTCAATATTATATAAATATATCAAAATTATCCCCAAAATATTAGTTAAATAATTTATAGTACCTTTACTGGTGGATCAGGAAGCCCTGCTTCTTGTTTCTGTCCGTCCAATCGGGCCATCTCAGGCTGAAACTTTAAAGCATCTGACGGTGACTGCTTAGGAACAGTCGGTGATGATGGGCCGTAACTGAGAGGTATGTTTGGATCACTGGGAATTTCATTTTCGTCGTTTGGGGTAGATTTTGGGCTTTTAGGGTTTGAGGAGGACTTCTTCTTAGAGGAAATTGATTTCGGAAGAAAGTTTCGGATCGAGGAAGACGATATCGTTCTAAACAAACCAGACTCCATATTAGTACCTTTTGTGATTTCGTTGATTCCTCTAATCGATTCTGAGCAAGAAATCAAGTGATCGAGAGAGAGAGAGAACTGTACAGTAAGGTTTGAATTCGAAATGGTGGAATGCTATAAATGACCGTTGAGAGAACGAGAGAGAACAGTTGTATATATATATACATGTATCAGCGGCTGAGTTATTCCATAAAAAAAATCAGAGGGCTAATTAACAATTTTATAATGAAAAAGTATTAACGAGCCGAAAGACAAAATTGCCCCTTTTCCAATTTTTTGACATAACGTTTAAAATTGTGTTCAGCCTAATAAGTCACTTTTGAGGCAAATATATGCTTAAACATCACATGTATGATGTATCTAAGGCTAATTGCTTGAGTTTGTAACTTTGTAAATAATTAGAGAATACATACTCGTTTTGTTGCCCAGTTGTACAGTAAAATATTCTATATTTTTTTTATTTTATGTCTAGTTAATTATTGTATACTTTATTATAAAGTTTTAAAATTGATATAAAATAAATATAAATAAAAATTGTGTTATATAGTTGAAACATAAACATTACTTAAATAACACATTTTTATATATTAATGACTAAATAAAAATTTGAAATGACATTTCATATAAAAAAACCATTTGTTTTCAATTTATAGAAAAAATCCTGTGTATAATATTATCATAAACACTTGAAGTAATATAATTATATTGAGTTATGATTTTTATAAAAATTAAAAAAAATGTAAGAAGAGTAATATGTAACATATAATACCTTGTATTTAAGATTTTTTATTTTTTTCATTTTACGTGAAAAAATCGTACCTAATAATGACAGAATCAAAACTTTGAAATAAGAGGACAAAATAGTCAATGCATAAAGTTTCAAATAAGTAGTCGTTAGACAATGCGATAATAGCCAGATGGCCCAGATCCGTGGAATGATGTCATAGTTTATATATAAGATAAAAGAGATAACATGCGAATTACTTTCTCACAATTATTTCAAATATTAGATAAATAAATCAATAAAACTTCACTTGCATGATATAAAAGATATGAATATAAAAATAAAAATAAAATTATCTTTTTTAAATATTTTTTTTAGTAAAAAACTTTTATATAAGTTAAATACATGAATATGTAGTAACTTTTGATAATTAAATAATATATTATTAATATTATATAAAATTAAATTATTTATAAATATATTATAAAATAATGAATGAAAAATTTTGTTATCCCATTCAAAACTTAAATAAAAAAAATTTTACATATAAATTTATACTCATATTAATTATGATTATCATTTGATAAAATAACTTTATAAATGATAAATTTATCCATTAAAAAAAATTAAGACGTAACATACTATAAATTAATAATACAAGTATAAATTTGAGTGTAAATTTACGTGAATATATCTTGATTACAAATATATCATAAATAGTGACTTTATACAATTTTATTAGATACTAGTTTAGTTGGTAGTTTGAACCATATGGTCTAATTAAATGTCTTTAATATATAACACTATTATATAATATAAATATATCATATTTATAATTAATTTAATAATTTTTTAATGGATATAATTATATGAGATTGATTTTAATTATTAATAATAATATGTCATATTATTTGAATTGATTTTAAATTTAAGATATATAAATTTTTTTATATTCCAATTTTATGATGATTAATATATTTTTTAAATAACTATACTACTTAAAATCTAAATTTTTAACTGAATCATGTTTTTCCATTCATATTAACAAAATAAATAAATTAAAAATCAACTTTAAATCACAATCATTCATGTGTATAAATATATAAATTTATTAGAATAAACTATTTAATGTATTATTAATATATCACCAAATTAAATAATAGTATTTTAAAAAAAAACTATTATTGTAGCCTCCAGTTAATGGCGTTATATAAGTGTTAAAAATATCAGTTAAAAATCTCACACGAGCCGTTAATAGTAACCGTTTGATTTTAGTTAAAAATTGATGATTCTAATTTAATTGTGATGTTCATAATCTGATTATTACCAAAGGTGAAAACATATGTAAGCGACGAGGAGGAGTATAAAGAATTATAATCATTATTATATAATTTGTTGTTTTGGGTTCTTAGGATCAATGCAAGAATAAAATTGTAATAAAAAGGAATCGTTCTAATATGTGTTGAAGTTGCTATATCTTTTTTTCTTTTTTTTCTTTTTTTTGTATATTTTTTGTGTAATATATATATATAAATATATATTACATACTGGTGAATTAATAATATTCATAATTATATGTTAATTAATAATGTAATTATTTTAAAATATTATGTGTAAAAAGCGAGAACAGGGTGTGTTTGGAAAGAGGTACAAGTCAAACAATAAAGCAAAAACGAAATAAAGTTGGATACTTAGATGTAACTTGTTAAGACTAGAGGATGTGTTTTTGGAATTTTTTATGAGTAAAAATGGTACGTGTAAAACAATTTTTAGTCAAGTAATATATTTATAATAAACTAAATAGTGTAATGTTTTTATTTTATATCTATCCTAAAATAACATAAAAGGTAATATAAAAATGGGACTGAGCAGTAATAATAAAATAATTTGATGTCCCACGAACAAGAAGGCATTTTTACCTTCTTCTCTTCTCTGATTTGTTTATCATAACTTAATTAAATGCGTATTTTATTTATACTTATAAGACATCAAGATATTAAATTTTTTTTTAAAGTTCTTCCTATAAAATAACTTGGAATTATGGATGTAAATTTATGTGTAATATGTTAGTTTAAATTAATTCAATTTCAATATGTAAAATTTAAATTTAAATTGAATTAATTTATGTTATGAATTGTTAATTATAACTTAAATTAAAAAAAATTAGTTGGTTTAAACCGGTCCGAATATCCAAACTTTTTTTATATGTATTAATTAACCTTTTTTACTTTATTTAAAATATATATTTATTTGAAATATTATAATTTTTTTTTATAATTTTATAAAATAATAAAACTTTTAAACTAAATTTCTAACAACGTTAAATAAATAAATAAATATTTTTACTACAAGTTTTAACAAAACTAAAAAGTAAAAAAATTTCAAAACCATAAATATATGATTTAAGGAAACATTATATAAAATTAAAATAAATAAATATTTTAGAATTAAATTTCATATAATTATGATTAATGATAACATAATATATTTATAAAAGTAAATAAGAATAATAAAATCATAAGTAAATTTGAAAAACCACAAAAAATTAATAAATTGATCGTAAATATATTTTATGAATTAAAAAAATATAACGGATCTTATTTTTAAATAAAATTCAAAAATCCTCGTATAATTAATCATGTTCGTTATTAATTAGATATTGTATAATTTTTATTAATAAATAAATAATTAATATATGAAAGTAGAAAAAATTATAATAAAAATAATAAAATAATGTAACAAATTTTTCATACTAAATTAGCGTATTCAATATATAGAAAAAATAATATTAATAGTATATAATAAAATTGTAATTGTTTTTTTTTTATTTTCATGTTATTGGACCGTCCTTAATCCCAATTCTATTTTTTTTATTATTTAAATGGATTTAAATTGGATTTAAATTTAATTCAATTCGTATTCAATTTATTTTTTTAATTTATATTCGATTTAAATAATACAACTATAGTATAAATTATAAGTTAATACCCTTGGACACTTGATAATTTATGATGGATGAAATTTTAATGGTATTGTTTATCATAAATGTAATTGTTTGTCTAAGGTTGTTAACAGGGAATAACAGGGTGAGGATTTTCTATCCGTTCTTCATCCACAATGTAGAAGTTATCTCACATTCCCACTTAAAATTCTTAAGGGATTCTCACTAGAGAACGGATACCTCCTAATAAGAAACAAATATCTAAGTAATATTTTAAATATTATTTTATTTTATTATAAATGAATTTTTTTAAAAACAATAAGTCAATTTTGAATCAATAAATAATATTTATATTAAAAGAAGAAAAATAAAATATGTGTAACAAAAATACATAATCTTTTTTATATTAAATAGTATTAATAAAATCTTTTTATAAACTAGTTTGAAATAATAACAATAAATTATAAAATAATTATAAATTTTTAAATTTTAAATAACTTTTATAGAAGTAAAATTATTGTTGTTTTAATAGAATAAAAAAATTAAAGATGAAATATAAAATATATAATATATTATTTATGATAAATTTACATTTAAATATAATTACATCTAAAAAAATTAAAAATATCAAATATTTATATATTTATTAGAATATGATTATAATTTTGAGAAATGGGTAAGAAAATATGAATTTCGTTATTGTATTGTCTCATATCATGAAATACGAATTTTATTTTTCATTCTCTATCTTATTCTTACCTAATAATAATCCATACAAGATTTTATTCTATAAAAAAAATAACAACCTTCTGCATATGTTTGCCCTTTGGTTCATGTTCGTGTAAGAATGAGTAGAAAAATCTGAAAATTTGAATGAAAAATTCTCAGTACAAACATATTGAGGCTACATGTGGATTGGGAAAATTCAAAATTTTCATTCAAGGAAATAATTCAATAGATAATTTTTATTATTATCACAGTATAAATATATAAGATGTTAATTTTATCTCTAATATTAATTATATTTTAGTATTATTATTTAAGAGATCTATTATCAATAAAATATTTTTCTAGTAATACAAATTTATATTGTATTAATATCACTACCTTAGTTAATTATAAATATAATGTACACTAAATAAATTTAATCTTATTTTTTAATTTTTCAACATTAATTTAAAATATAAAATGTATTAAAAAATATATTTTTTTATAATAAAGAATATTTAATGTCCACAAATTCTTGAAAATTACTTCAGAAAACCAAACCGTATAGCAAGCATTTTGGAAAGGAAAATCATCCTCACTGCTGCACGACACTTACCAACGAGATAAAATTAAAGTTTAAAATGTAAAGGGCGATTATATAATTTTTACAAAACTATCAATAATATAGAGTTTTTTTTAAAAAAAAATTTATAAACAACAAAACAATCAATTACTTATATTTTAAATTATTTTTTTAATTTAATACATATATTTTTAAATACTTATAATATTTCTATTAATTAATAAATTGATAAATTAATTAAAATATTATATAATAAAATATATATATATTTTTTTACAAAATATTATAAAATAAATAATATGTTTGAAATAATTAAGCAGATTATCTAAATATATTAATTATTATAAATAAATAAATCTTTACGGTATAAAAAAAATATTGATTATTTATTTATTTTTAAAAGTATTCATAATTAAATTGTCATAATGAATCATATTTTTTAATACAATTTAAATATTATAACATTTATATAAAATATTAAAATATAAAAGTAACGAATATAACAATTAATAAATATTAAATTCACTAAACCAAAAAAGTTTATTAAACATTAACTTAGGATTGTTCATCGGATCGAAAACCGCTGATTTTACACTCATTCGATCCGATTCGACTATCCGCTCGGATTGAAACATCATAATCTGTAACCGATCCGATTAACTCTCACATCCGCTCAATCCTATCCGTAAACTATTCAGATGGCATTCGATCAATCCGTTCTATCCGACCAATAAACTTAATTAACTCTATTTTTTGTATTTTTAAATAAAAAATTTTAATTTTCATATAAATCATAACATAGAATTATTTGATTTAAAAAAACATTAAAAAATCAAATAAATATATATTAATTAAATATATATATATATAATTAATTTCGGTCCAATCGGATCGAATAAATCGTAGTGAAATTCGCCATCCGATTCGATCCGACCATCCGATTCGATCGAATTGGATGAAAAATCAACGAATCGGATTGAATTTTTTACACGCCTATGATTAAACTCAGAATCATCAAAAAACCATGATATTTTTTATATTTTGTAGATTTATGTCGATATGGTAACGATAGTATTCATAATGTTTTAAATATTTTAGTCAAATGCTACTTAAACGATCAATTAATGATAATGATATTTAAGCAACAAGTTGTTAACATTCTCAAAAATTTCTCAATAATTTAACCAAATGATATGAATATCATACTTAGATATTAAAATATACAAAATAATGACATTATTATGACAATATCGATAATATTATCAATATTTTCATCCTTAGTTAGAACTTCATAACTACATGAATTTTCTCAATTTTATTTATTATTTATTAATGTTAATTTTAAATATAAGATAAATATCGTTATATATTTATCACAAAAATTATATTTAGATTTTATATTTAATTTTTGTAAAATTCAATCACATTATTATTAAAAAATGACCATACAAAAACAAAATAAATTTTTTATTTTATTTTCCTGATTTTTTAAATATATTAGATAAAAATTATTTTAACTTGAATATATTATAATTAAAATAGTTAAAAAAATTACTAATAAAAAAAAATATAAAATATAAAAATAGTTATTTATTTAATGTAAAATTTTTTAAGAAATAATATTATTAAATTATTATAAAAATAAATATAACACGTATACAATCATCCCACCTTTAAATATTTGCAGTCTCTATACGTTGTTTTATTACTACAGGATAAGCAGATTAGTTTTTTTCTTTTTTGTTTTTGCCTGAATGGCTCCATAGATCAGTTATCTGTACCAAAACACACCCCAACAGCAGTCAAAGCATCGATTCGCTAACTGGGCAGATTTTTAATTACAATTCACAGCATCAAACTCCACGCATTTCGAGCCAAAAATAAAATAGATATTTTATTTTTAATAAAATAATATCAAGTAACAAATTATTTTATTTATTTCACAGTTTATTTATTATGATTTAAAAATTATTAAACTCAATTTTTTTTAATATATTTAGTCTATATATTAAAGATATTTTTGATAATGTTGTGATAATAATAAAATAGGATGTAACTCCACCCTTAATTAAATCATTAATATTATTATTACCATTATTATAATATGGATATATACCCTTAAAAGTTAAAATAGAAAGCAAAATATATATATATTAATCTTTGTTTCTTCGATTTGCCTTTCTGAACCCTTGTTCTTTTGTGAAGTATATTTTTTTTATCTTTAAAGGGTGATTTTTGTGAATTGACCTGGGTCATTGTGGTTTGCAGGGAGGGAAAAGGTAATCGAGACGCATTATTTCTCTTGGGTTGGGTCGTAGTGTTTCTGTGAAGAATGTGAAGAAAAAGTTGGTAGCTTTATTCATATCTGATTATCGAGAAATTATTTATTGTTGATAGAATAATATATAATGCGTCTGGTGATGTTGATGAATTTTGTTTGTCTTTCAGTTTGGGGATTGGGTTTTTGAGGAGTTGTTAATTGGTCGAGTTTTGGCTTTGGGTACTGTATCAAGGAAATTTACTCCATTTCAGCTCGGCCTTCATTTTGATTTAGGTTTGTAACTCTTCCCAATTTTGAAATTTACCTTTCTTTAAGTATTTCATGTGAAAAGGGTTCGTCAGTGTAGACATTTCTGTGGTAATTTTAGCTTAAGATTCAGCTTCTATCAATTACCCACTTAATTTTACCAAATTTATAACTGGATTCTTCAGATTTTGTTCCCGAAAGTTAGTTTCCTTTCAGGTTTGAAATGGTTTAAACTTTAAAGCTTCAATTTCTAGGAAGCTTGTATGTAGCTTCTGACGGCATCTCCAACTCTTACAATAACATTAAATTTAATGTAAAATTATTTTAACCCAGTAACAAATTTTGTATAAAATTTGATACAGTATTATATTAAATTTAATATAATACTGTTTTATCACACAAATACTGTGCAGTACCAAATTTTTTTAAAAGAAAAAATTCTAAAATTCTAAAATTTTATATTATAAATAATAAATTAAATTAAATATATGTTATAAAATTAGTAAAAATAATTAATAAGTATAAATTTTGATGTAATATTTGGTGCCAACGTAAGAATATTGTATTTTATAAAATAATAGCGTAATATTAGGTATAGTGCGTTAGAGAGATGTATAAATTTAATGCAATTTTTTGCGCAAAATTTAGTATGAAATAGTGCTTCGGGTTGGAGATGGTCTAAATACCGAGAACTTTTATGCTTTAGCATATTCTAGAGTTTTTACTGTATTGGTACAGGTTGTTCTTGTTAATTTTAAGCTCTTAGCACCAAATTAGATCTTGGGCTTTTGGAAAAGATAAGAAGGTTATCGTTTTATCCTAAGGTTCTCCATTTTCGTTTAATCTTTGACGTCATGGATTATAGGTTTTTTTTTTTTTAATATAGAGTTGATTTTGTAGTGACTTCATTTCTTGTGCTGTTTCAGGATTTTTCTTATCTGTCATGGATTCTCCACAATATGTTGCATCTTCATCTGAGTCTCTAGCAGTCTCAAAATATCCAAATCAAGAGCAAGTTTCAGCCTTGAAAGAGACAAAAGATGGGGATGCTAAAGATAGTGAGAGGGAATCTTACAGGTGGTTTGTCGAGTGATTCAGTTACAAAGCTAGTTGTTTCAGTGAACCTTAAGCCTGATCAGAATGTAGTGCACGGGACATAGCAGACATGTGCATGAAAAGCATGCAACAATTTACGGAGTCTTTGGCAAAAATGAAGCTTCCCATGGAACATCCAATTCGAGAAATTCAAGCTCAATTCAGAAAGTACAAGCAACAGCGAAGACACATGGCATTCTTTTGAGCTTTTTTTTCCTTGTTTCAAAGGAAGACACACAGGTGAGTATAGGTTTTATAATGGAAACTAATTCTTGTAATGAAATTTAATAATGTGTCATGTTGTAGTGTGGTGTTTTCCTCTGTATCAGACTGGTGCTTTTATGACTGCTGTTTAGTATATATGAACTTTTTCCCTGTATATAAGTCTTTTCTTATTGCTACTTTTGGTTTCAAAATTAAATGGTGTAATTATGTGAATGATGTTATGTTCTCACACTCACATGGCTATTTAATGAAAATAATTGTTTAGGCCAAAGCATACTAGTGATGTCATTTCTTCTATTCCAGCTGGTAGATGGTTTTTATATTAGAGCAAATGTTAGCAGTTTCATGAACATTGTCATGTGTGGAGCTATGCACTTGACCGTCCTCTCATCAACCTGTATGCATCACGAATGAAAAACTAAATATAGTATATTTACACCTAATAGTAAAATAATAATAATAGTATATTTAATAAATAAAAATGATAAAAATAAAATGTTTAATAATTAAAATTTACATTTTACATATATATATATATATATATATATATATATAGAAAAATTAAAATAACTTTAAATTTAATCAATTTAAACAAATATTTAACATGTTTAACATAACACCAAATATAACTAAACAAACTCAAGAATTTGGTTTTATAGATAGGGGAAAATAAGAGATCAAGAGAGAAGATAAAAAACCATAAACCTTATTTGTCAAATCAGATATATTAGGAAACCTCACCAAACAATTTTTTTTAACCAAACACTGAATCTGCTTGCCTTTTATGATAATTTGTTTTTATAAAAAAAAAATTCACATATCTATTAATATAAAGCTTTTTATTATATAAATTATAATATAATTATAATTAATATGATATATAACTATTAATTAAAATAATAATATTTATTTTCAAATTATAATTTCAATACTGCAGCAATATATATATATATATACATGTTTATTGAAAAAATTGGATATATTTTTTCTATTTTAGGTAGTTACTATATAATATAGTTTAAATCAATATAACTCAAGTTATTTCGAAAAAATAATACTATTAAAAATATAATGCTAAAAGAAACTAAAATATATAATAAATAAAATATCAAAGTAGAAAAATAAGAACACCAAAAATTTAACAAAATTCGATATAAATGTTATCTATGTCTTCAGACGTTATTGACCACTTTTATTATCTTTAAATTAGACGAATTCTAAAAATTACAAGTGATTGGACAAGACTGAACTAACCAATTACACCTAAATAAAAGAGAGAAAGATATACAAATTCTTGGAATTGTTTCAAAATAGAGGAAAATAACTTTATTTATAGTCCAAAATATAACACCCATCATAATTATTAAATCATATGAGATTTTTTCAATTTGCGAGTCATACAACAAATTTTTACCTCAGTGACTTAGTGATTCTCAAACGATTTCTATAATTTCTAAATTCGTGATGTAGGTACCAACTCAAATTTACAGGATGTTCATTAAGTCCAAAAAATATTTGAACTTGATTGTTATCACCACCTTAGTCATCATATCTACGAAATTCTCTATAGTATTATGCCTTTGTAGTACACAACACACTAGTGTTGATCTTTTGAACTAGTACTCAACCTTATTCAATAATCTCTCGCATGAAATGGTAATGAACATAAATGTATTTGTACGTGCATGATAAACTTAGTTCTTAACTAAATTAATAGTATTATGATTGTCAAAAATACCTTAATATGCTTTTGACCAACTCTTAAGTCTTCATGAAAACCTCGTAACCAAATAGTTTTTTTCATAGTCTTTGTAACTTTTATATACTCTGCCTCCTGTAGTAGACAAAGGAATCAGGACTACAAGGTAGACTTCCAATCGTATGATGTTCTAGCAAGAGTAAGCACATAGCTTGATGGATTGGTACGCTATCTAAATCTCTTGCATAATCATAATCACAATATTCAATTATACATTGACCAACAATATTATCCTACTCAAATACTAAACCAACATCTATAGTATTTGAAATGTACCATAATAATACTTATTTTCAAATTATAATTTCAATACTGCGGCAATATATATATATACATGTTTATTGAAACAATTGGATATATTTTTTCTATTTTAGGTAGTTACTATATAATATAGTTTAAATCACTCAAGTTATTTCGAAAAAATAATACTATTGAAAATATAATGCTAAAAGAAACTAAAATATATAATAAATAAAATATCAAAGTAGAAAAATAAGAACACCAAAAATTTAACAAAATTCGATATAAATGTTATCTATGTCTTCAGACGTTATTGACCACTTTTATTATCTTTAAATTAGACGAATTCTAAAAATTACAAGTGATTGGACAAGACTGAACTAACCAATTACACCTAAACAAAAGAGAGGAAGATATAAAAATTCTTGGAATTGTTTCAAAATAGAGTAAAAGAGCTTTATTTATAGCCCAAAATATAACACCATCATAATTATTAAATCATATGAGATTTTTCCAATTTACGAGTCATATAACAAATTTTTACCTCAGTGACTTAGTGATTCTCAAACGATTTCTATAATTTCTAAATTCGTGATGTAGGTACCAACTCAAATTTACAGGATGTTCGTTAAGTCCAAAAAATATTTGAACTTGATTGTTATCACCACCTTAGTCATCATATCTACGGAATTCTCTATAGTATTATGCCTTTGTAGTACACAACACACTAGTGTTGATCTTTTGAACTAGTACTCAACCTTATTCAATAATCTCTCGCATGAAATGGTAATGAACATAAATGTATTTGTACGTGCATGATAAACTTAGTTCTTAACTAAATTAATAGTATTATGATTGTCAAAAATACCTTAATATGCTTTTGACCAACTCTTAAGTCTTCATGAAAACCTCGTAACCAAATAGTTTTTTTCATAGTCTTTGTAACTTTTATATACTCTGCCTCTGTAGTAGACAAAGGAATTGTGGACTACAAGGTAGACTTCCAACTGTATGATGTTATAGCAAGAGTAAGCACATAGCCGCATTGATGGTTGGTAGCGCTTATCTAAATCTCTTGCATAATCATAATCACAATATTCAATTATACATTGACCAACAATATTATCCTACTCAAATACTAAACCAACATCTATAGTATTTGAAATGTACCATAATAATACTTATTTTCAAATTATAATTTCAATACTGCGGCAATATATATATATACATGTTTATTGAAACAATTGGATATATTTTTTCTATTTTAGGTAGTTACTATATAATATAGTTTAAATCACTCAAGTTATTTCGAAAAAATAATACTATTGAAAATATAATGCTAAAAGAAACTAAAATATATAATAAATAAAATATCAAAGTAGAAAAATAAGAACACCAAAAATTTAACAAAATTCGATATAAATGTTATCTATGTCTTCAGACGTTATTGACCACTTTTATTATCTTTAAATTAGACGAATTCTAAAAATTACAAGTGATTGGACAAGACTGAACTAACCAATTACACCTAAACAAAAGAGAGGAAGATATAAAAATTCTTGGAATTGTTTCAAAATAGAGTAAAAGAGCTTTATTTATAGCCCAAAATATAACACCATCATAATTATTAAATCATATGAGATTTTTCCAATTTGCGAGTCATACAACAAATTTTTACCTCAGTGACTTAGTGATTCTCAAACGATTTCTATAATTTCTAAATTCGTGATGTAGGTACCAACTCAAATTTACAAGATGTTCGTTAAGTCCAAAAAATATTTGAACTTGATTGTTATCACCACCTTAGTCATCATATCTACGGAATTCTCTATAGTATTATGCCTTTGTAGTACACAACACACTAGTGTTGATCTTTTGAACTAGTACTCAACCTTATTCAATAATCTCTCGCATGAAATGGTAATGAACATAAATGTATTTGTATGTGCATGATAAACTTAGTTCTTAACTAAATTAATAGTATTATGATTGTTAGAAATACCTTAATATGCTTATGACCAACTCTTAAGTCTTCAGGAAAACCTCGTAACCAAATAGTTTTTTTCATAGTCTTTGTAACTTTTATATACTCTGCCTCTGTAGTAGACAAAGGAATTGTGGACTACAAGGTAGACTTCCAACTGTATGATGTTCTAGCAAGAGTAAGCACATAGCCAGTAGTTGACTGACGCTTATCTAAATCTCTTGCATAATCATAATCACAATATTCAATTATACATTGACCAACAATATTATCCTACTCAAATACTAAACCAACATCTATAGTATTTGAAATGTACCATAGAATCCATTTCATAGTCAACCAATGTCTTTTACCAAGATCATGCATAAACCTGCTTACAACTCCAACTGCATGTGAAATGTGAAGTCTCGTACACATCATTGTATACATCAAGTTACCAATTGCCTTAGCATAAGGGACATTTACTATGTATTCTCGTTCTACATCATTCGTAGGAGATAATTGAACATTAAGCTTGAAATAAAGAGCAAATAGAGTACTTACAGGTTTTGTCTATTCATTCATACCAAAACATTGTTACCTTTTTCAAATATTGACTCTAGGTTAAACAAAGTTTCCTCTTCTTCATGTCTCTACTTATCTCCATACAAAGAATTTTCTTGGCTTCTTCCAAATCTTTCATCTCGAACTCTCGACTTAGTTGAGCATTCAACCTCTCAATTTTTGCTTGGCTTTTTTATGCAATCAATAGGGGTGTCTATAAACCATACTAAACCGAAAAACCGAAAAACCAAAAAACCAAAAAACCAAAAAACCAAAAAACCAAAAAATCAAAAAATCAAAAAACTAGACCGAACGGTTTTATAAATCAAAAGGTCTTGTCCAGTTTGTATTAATTAAAATCGTTTTCAAACAATTCTGTTCGGTTATATTAATTTTTAAACCGGTCGAACCAGATCCGACTGGTTTAATAATATATTAAATTTTTTATATTATTTCTCATTAGAGGTGTCCAAAAATTGTACCAAACCGGGAAACAGGATCGAATGGTTTTATAAATCAAACAGTCCAGTTCGATTAATTTTATTTTTCCAAAACTGGACCGAACTAGACTGGTAGACACCCCTAGCAATCAACATATCATCAATGTATAATAGGAGATAGATGAAAGACTCATCTTATAGCTTGCAAAAATATACATAGTAATCATGTGTGCTTCTAGTGTACCTCTACTGTAACATAAACTGATCAAATCATTTGTACCACTATCTTATATATTACTTTAATCCATACAACGATCTGTTCAACTTGTAAACTCGATTCTCTTTAATAACAACTTCGACCCTTATGGTTGAAACACATAGATTTCCTCTTCTAAGCCACCATGTAGAAACACAGTCTTCACATCGAGTTAAACTAGTTCCAAATCTAAATGTGCTACCAAGGCCAAGAAAATTCTAATGGAGGAATGCTTTGCAACTAGAGAAAATACTTCATTATAATTGATTGTTTCCTTCTGAGTATAGCCCTTAGCCACCAACTTTGTCTTGTAGCAAACACTATCTTTGTTAAAAAATTCTTATTTCTTTATATACACCCATTTGCAACCAATTTCCTTCTTGCCCTTAGGTAGTTGTGTCAATTTTCATGTCTTATTCTTCTAAAGGGACAATAGTTCTTCATCTATGACTTCCTTCCATTTTTCAATTTCAGGACTTCTGATTGCTTCTTTATATATGGAAGGAACATCATCATGCAAAATTGAAAATACATAAACCACGGTAATCTTAAACTAAATAGGTAGATCTTTCATATCTTTGTATTAAGTAGGCACCTTGACATTTTATCACCTTGGCCTATCAACTGCAGTTTTTCCTTGTTGCTACAGAGGTTCTTGGGTTAAAACCTTTTCCTCATCTAATTCATCTTCTACTAATGAAGGATTAACTTTTGTCTTATTTTTACCAATTGGGTCAACGATTTTGCTTTCAAACTATACCTGCTTTGGAGTTTGCTTCACTATTGTAAAATGTCATGGATCTTTTCAGTTACCTTTCTCAACGAGTTAGATTCATCAAAGGTAACATCTCTGATGAAGACTATCTTTTTCATTTCAATGCACTATAGAAGATATCTCTTAGAACTAGAAAAGATCCCCAGAATATAGGTTTCATAACTCTTGGATCCAACTTTGATTATGTGACATTGTAGTATGTGATAGAACCAAACACATATAAGAAATTGTAATCTCTAGTAGGTTTTTTGAACTATACCTCCATAGGCATTTTTCCTTCAAGAGCAGACGATGATAGATGGTTGACAAGATGACATACGTATATCACAGCCTCAGCCTAATACTACTTGCCTAACCGAACGTTCAACAACATACATTGAACCTTCTCCAGCAAAGTTTGGTTCATATATACATTCTAAAACTCTATTCTATTGTGGTGTTTTTCAAATAGTGAAGTGCCACAAAATGTCTTCTTCTTCACAAAATTTCATAAATGGGTTATTCATGTACTCATTTACATTATCAGATCTCAGACGCTTGATCTTTCTACCAGTTTGAGTCTTAATCGTCTTCTCCTACTTGAGAAAAATTCTCAGTATTTCATTCTTCTTCTTTATGAGATACACCTAAACTCTTCTCCTTTTGTATTTTGGAGTGAAGTGCCAAAACTTACTCTTTTCTACTTCTCTAATACAAAATGCTCATAGAAATCCAACTTATCGATTCTATTGCTTTTCAACAAGCCTTGCTTTACCAAAATCTGTAAAGCTTTTTCACTAGTATGTTTCAAATGCATATGCCTTAGCTTGGTAGTTTTCGAATCTTTCTCTTCCTTCGAGATTTCTAATGATGTTATCTCAATGGCCGTACTACCAAGGCAGTAGTATAAGCTATTATTTTGAACACCTTTCATCACCATAAGTGTTCCAGAAGTAATCTTCAATCTCCCATTTTGCATGGTCATAGTGAAGTCGTTTGATTCTAAAACTCTCATAGCAATGAGATTCTTCTTCATATTTGGGACATAAATGAACATCCATCAAGATTCTGTTTGAACCATCTTGATTCTTTAAAATAAATTGTACTAATCCCAAAATTTTGCATGGATAATCGTTACCCATGAAAACAACTACACCATCTAGTTCTTCAAAGTTAAAGAATCACTCCTTATTAGGAGATATATGGATGGTATATGTTGAATAAAAAAACTAATCACCATAATGGGATGCTGTTGATGAACCAACCAATGCAAAATTTGAATATGAACTGCTTTCAACTACATATGCATCAAACGACACATCTTTTCCTTTCTTCTACAACTTTTGATAGTTTTTATTCTTATGACCTTTTTCATGATAAAAAATACATTCATCTTTACCAAGTATTCCTTTTGAACGAGATCTATCTTTTCTTCCTTTATGTTGTGTTTGCAAACGTGTTGCGTGTTTTTCAACACACGAACTCGTGCAAGTATACACGGTCACAAGTAATAATATGATAAGTAAAATATCGTTCCCACAGAGATTAGTTACTAGTATTCATTAATTATTAAAATTATTTCAACCTAATTTTATCCAAACGATCGATAATTTGATGCATTTACCAACTAAATTTTATAACAGTTGCAAGAAAAATTCTAGGATTGCGCTTTCACCAAATTAATCCACTTGAATCATTATATTTTATCTTGATTTATGTTATCGTGTTTTAAGTTGTTAACCGAGAACTCCTAATCTATCCATATATCTCTTCCGAGCTCCATACGTAAACATCTAGTTAAAATGATTCACTATATTCCTAGTAGAATTAAATTCAACCGTGATTTATTAAGTTCAATTCTCTTACTTGATTACACATACAATAAAAGTATATTTCTATCTCTTATGTATATCGTTATTTGATCACGAAAGCAAGACACAAAAATGCCTTTTTTCAAGTTTATTTAAGTGTCACAGATCGCTTAATTAATCTTCCGATAATTAAAAGCATTAAACACGTATAAAATAAACAACTTAAAAGCAAATTCCATAAATCATTCAAAAATATTTAAGTCACATTTCATAATTTACGCTACATCGCAATCCTAGAACAAATGGATTAGTTCATAGCAGAATTTAAAAATTACAACACAACAAAAATAAAACATTGCGAGAGAAAGAAAATTAAAAGAAAATAGATAAGAAAAAAAACTCTTTCACGATTCGTCAATGAAAAATAAATTTCATTTCTTCTTCTTTGTTGTCTTCTTTCTCTGTAATTTCCCTAAGAAAATACAACATAAAACGTTAAATCAACACTCCGCGTGATTGAGTAACACGCAAACCAGACTACCAGAAAAATTAAAATGTTTGCAAGTTTTTCTCCAAACTGTTGAGAGAAAAAGAAGAGAGAAAAAAAATACAATCTGCTGAAAAGAAAAGAAAAAATGACAAAGCGGGCGAAAAAAAAAAAAATTAAGAACCCATTTTGAATCGTATCCCCAAAATATATATCATCTTTTTTTATTATTTTTTTTTATATATATCATCGATGGGGGACAAGATGATATGGCCTAAGCAACGCTGTAACAAACACTCTCGCCAATTTTTTGAATTTTTTTCTTTTTCCGCATGCTGCCACGTGTCGCGCCTGATTCGCGGACACAATTCATGGGACACGTGGCAGCTTTTCATTGGACGGTAAGCCGGGCGCGCATGAAGAAACGCGTGCCGGCAGCGATTTCTCCCGAATCCGAAATGTGTAACTTGTTGGAAGCGGGCGGCCCGATTACTCGCGTTTTTATTTCACCAAATGCATGCCACGTGTCACCGTGTTATTCGCCGGAATATTTATGAGACACGTGGCCGGCCATTTTCCGTTTGAAGAGTGAGGGTGCACGCCATTTGTATGGATCGCGTCACACGGGATTGTTAACACGAGCCGCCCGCGCGACACCGATGAACGCGCTCAATCCTGGGCCGTCGTCGATCACGATCCAACCCGGTCATCGACGCCGGGGAATCTGTGCGCCGACACGCGGGCCACGCCGGCGCCAGCCTGCGCGCGACACGCGGGACCCACTGCACGCCGAGCCGCGTGAAAGGAATATCTCTCGTCCCAAATCGCTTTTGTCGAGCTTGACGGACACGCGCGCATCGAGCCCGTGTATACTTTGATCGGACGGTCGCGTTTGTGAAGTCTGCCAAGGCTTGCAGCGTGGACTTCATCTCACTACCGCACGAAAATTAAACTTTTATTAATTGTATTTTCACCCACAAATATATTTCAAATTACATTTTAAACTTTCTTAAATTACGGTTTAGCCGCTTTACTAATTTTAAATTAAATTTTTAAACTTTTAATAATTACAATTAAGCCCAAATTTAATTTAAATTATATTTTTGATTTATATAAATTGTAATTAAGAACATATATTACCATAAATTATATTTGTGGACAAAAATATGAAATTAAGTATATTTTCGATACAAATTATTTAATTTTATTAAAAATACATTTTTTAGCAAAATAAAAGGAAAATATTAATTTATTTAACAAAAATTAATAAATATTAAACGAACATAGCAATTATCATTACTAAAATTGATGCAAATAACTGTATAAAATACAGTTATCAAAACGCTCTCTTACAAACAATATCTCTGCTGCTTCATTCTTACTTTATTTTTTATCTTTCTTTCTAATTTCATAACTATACAAAGTAGTGCAAACTTCATCAAAAGATACTTTATCCTTCCTAATGAGTAAGCTCGTGATAAAGTGATTGAACTTATGAAGGAAGGAGTCTAACAACATCAAGGCTAAATTTCATATTTAAAAATTTCTTCTATATTTAACAAATCTGCTACTAATTGATTAAAAATAGTAATGTGGTTGTTTACTATAGTACTTGGAAAATAATCAAAATGGAACAACTTCTTCTTCAAATAAAGCTAACTCTAATCATTCTTCTTTATGAACTTGTTCTCCAACGCATTCCACAACTTACTTGTGGATGTCTCCTTCATGAACGTGTAGTTTTGCTCTCTTAAGAGACACAAACAGATTATACCACATGCCAATCGGTTGATATTTTCCCGCTCGACTTCATCTAATCTATCTAGTTTCTTTTCTTTAATGGCGATGTCTAGACCTTGTTGAAATAAGGCATCTAGAACTTCACCTTGACACATGCCGAAATGACCGATTCTATCAAACTTTTCCACCTCGAACCTTGCATTCATCATAATTGTTCTGCCCATTATAGATGACATGGATGATTGGCCTTTGTTTAAGGGAGACATTTCTTTCGTCATTTCTTCAAGTTACAACAACTAGCAACTATATTCCAATAAAAAAACAAAATATAAACAAATGTTTAGGTAGAAATTTTTGGCTCTGATACCAATTGTTAAGAAAATCGAGTATATTTTTCCTATTTTAAGTAGATAATATTCACAAATATTATGATTTGAATGAATAGAACTCGAATTTATCTTTTAAAATAATGTTATTGGAATTATAATACTAAAAAAAACTAAAACACATATTAAATAAAATATTAAAACAGAAAAATAAGAAAATCAAAAATATAATAAGGTTTGGTATAAAATATTAATTCTGTTAAATTCTCCAACTTCACAACATTATCACTAAGTCGAAATTCAATAATTTTCTCTTTGTCTGTTCCCTTCCTCCCCTATTATCTATGGAATTGATAAACTAAGAATATGACAATGACTCTTTCTTGTTTAGCTATAAAATATTATATTTAGATCTTAAGAAAATAAAAATAAAAATTGTTGGATTTTACCTTCAAAGTATATATCTAGAAAAAAATGAGAATGTTTTTTGAAAGATCCTAACAAAAAGTGTTGAAGTCTCACATCGATTGAGCATTAGGTTTCCTCTGCGCTTATAAGTCTATGGCAACCCTTCCTCTTTAAGAGCTCTTTTGGAGGGAGTTAGGCCATGGATTTCTTCATGGTATCAGAGCAAGGTTTCGATCTTGACACCTGTGGGTTATGGACCCATCACGCTCCTAATTGAAGAAATCCATGGCCTAACTCCCTCCAAAAGAACTCTCAAAGAGGAAGGGTTGTCATAGACTTATAAGTGCAGCGGAAACTTAGTGCTCAATCGATGTGGGACTTTAACACTCCCCCTTACATCGATTTCCGACCGAGGATATGGAGCGCCTCCCCCTCACACTGGCACATGGTTCATCCCCTACAACCGGCCGGGTACCGACTGAGTCACCTGGCTCTGATACCATGAAGAAATCCATGGCATAACTCCCTCCAAAAGAGCTCTCAAAGAGGAAGTGCTGACATAGACTTATAAGTACAACGGAAACCTAGTGCTCAATCGATGTGGGACGCCGGAACTTGTTTTTGGGTGTTAAAAAACTTTCATTTTTAGCTTGACACAATCCATATGTTGAAATTTCAAATCGAGAGATATTATTTTCCTTTTATTCGAGTTTTAAGGAAGAAAATGGGAGCTTTTCCTTTTTTTTCCTGAGAAAATATTATCTTTTAAAGAAAAAAAGGGAATTGCTGTGATTATTTTTCATCAATTTTTTTAATTCTTAGTGGTTAGCCTTTGCCTTTAGAATTAGTCATAACGAGGGTAGTAGGAAATAAGTAATGGGCTATATAACTTAGTTTCGTAGCAAAAAAATAAGAAGAACATTAAGTTGAAACAAGGGCCAATCGCAATTTACAACTAAACATACTATAATGCATGCATAATTTAAAAAAACAACAAGATAAAATGTTTCAAATATATCAATGCCATGAGCTTGAGTAAATCCCTTTGTAACCAACCTCGCTTTTAACCTCTCTGTAGTATCATCTGGAAAGTAATTAATAGCAAACACCCATCAATAACCAACTACTTCTTTTCCTAAGGGTAAATCTATCAATTCCTAAGTACCTCCTTCTGTAAGTGTCCTCATTTCTTCCTCCATGACAGCATGCTATCAGGATGAGCCCAAGATTCCTCAATTTACTTGGACAAAGTAATGGCAGAAAAGGCAGTAGAGAAAGTAGAGAAATATGAAGAAAGTCCATCATAAGTTGCATTTCGAGAGAGAGAATACTTGGCAGGACGATGAATAGTTTTGGTGGCTTTGCAGAGGGAAATAGGAGCATTGAAATCAGATGCCATAGGGGGCAATGTGATCTATATCAGTAGGAGGTGATAACTTATTTAGGGGATGGTGCACAAGTACAAAACACACACCATAAAGATACATTTGTTATTATAGCCGATGGCTCCAAGTCCTGTATTGCGTGAAAATAAACAATTAGGCTAAATAGTAGTTGCACATTTCCTTCCACTTTTTATTTTCTTGATTTTCTAATAAACTTTTGTGTACCATCCAATGGTCCTCCTGGATGCTCGATAAGTTCTTTTCTTGAATCTCTTCACCGTTATTACTCTCTGTCATGGATGCAATGCATATAATTAGTTTTCTACTATTACATTGTCTATCTGACATTATCTTGTATGAACATTGGTTTATATTTTAAAATAAGAAATAAGAAAGAGGTAAAAAGAGAGCAATAGATGTGAGGTAATTAAAAAAAACAGAGACAGCAGTTCAAATTTATTTTTTTATTTAACAAAAAAAAGGTATAACAACTGATTTAAGTGCTTTTTTTAAAAAGGAAAATGCATGTTTTAAAAAATTGTAAATCAAATAATATATATAAATATATACGCACATAAAATTCTTTTAAAACTTATAGACTTTTTTCTCCTAAAAAAACTTTTACAACCAAATGTATTATAATTTTTATAAAATAAACGTTTTAATCTCGTTAATTTCAATTGAGATTTTTAATCCCATGACTTTAAAAAATGTATACTTTAATTTAAAAATATAAATTTTTATGATTTATATGTACGATTTTTATGATTAAAGTACTTATTTTTACGAATTAAAATACATATTTTTTAAATTTATAAAACCAAAGTGTTTAAATTAAAAACTATATGACTAATACGTATCTTTACTTAAATTTATAGAACCATTGGTATCTTTCTCCCTACCAAATATTACAATTATGAGTGTTTTTGGATGTATTTATAGCTAAAAGACTTGATTTTTTTAAATTAATGTAATTAATTATCATTTTAAATTATAACATGGAGGACTCTAATCTAAGTGAGACAACATTTTACATCTATATCATTAGAATAATTAAGTTTCTTGCTTACAATGATACAAAAAATTATTTCTTATTTTTAAAATAGTGATAATACTAAAATTTTTAGAAAAAAATCTACATGAATTGTTTATGAATAATATTAGAAATCATTAAAATATCAATTCTTTTAAAAGTTTAAGCTTTTGAAAAATTATCAATAATGATTTTATAAGTTTATAACTCTCTAAAAGTATTAACTATATAAATCATATAAGTCAAACATTTGTAATTTAACAATTGAGTTTGTTGAGCCATATCACATTAGAAGGTGCTTACCAAATTTTTCAAAAGTTTATAAGTTGTTAGTTACATATTATCTTAAAAATTTAAGCTATTAAGATAAGAGTTAATATTCTTTTATGCAAATATCAAAAATAAAATTAATAATATGAAAAATATCAAAAATGCTCTTAAGGTGTACATTTTTTTTCACAAATGTCTCTAATGTTTAAAAAATATCTCTAATAACATTAAAGATAGATATATTATCAAAGATAATACCAATTAAAAATATCGTTAACTTTTATCCATATACCCTTTAATATTTTTAAATTACTAAAAAATCCTTTAAAAATTATAAAGTAATAAAAATATTTATTTATTATTTTTATTATATTTAAAAATAAAAATATATAATATGTGAATAAATACATAGCAAATTAAAAATTTATTTAAATTTAAAATAATCATAAAAAAATAATTTTATATTAGCGATTTCTTTCTAAATAAAAATATTATAGCATTTACAATCTCCCTTAATATTTTAAAAAATATTTATTGCTTTAATATGTTATATAAATTTTTATTTCTTATTATTATATTTATTAATTAAAAAATTAATTAATTTAATAGATTAAGAAAAAATTAAATTTATTAGAAAATGACTAATTTTAAAAATTAAAATTTATTTATGATTCATTTAACATAATTAAAAATAATTAAAAATTAATTTTCATTCAAAAAATAAATTATGTATATATAATACTTAGAATAATTTATTATAAAATGAGATATTGATAATTTATTCAAACTAGTTTGTTCTTAAACATTAGTTTTTTATAATTTATTTTCAAACATTTTAAACTTTTATAAATTAATTTAATTTTTTATTTTTAAAGTTTTATTTTTTTTATTATATTTGGAGCCATATGTGATTAAATTTAATTAAAATTGATCTTTAATTTTTTTAGAAAGTAAAAAATTAAGAAAAATAAAATAAAATAACATTTTTAAAACTTATAACAACAAAAATAACATTTTAATAATATTGAATGAAATCTAATGTGTTAAAAATTCTTACGAAATTAACTCTCACAAATGAGAGAAGAAACAACTTTGTTTTATACATATATTACTTTATCATAAATATTAACTCTATGTATTATGAATCAAAATACTTATTAACTCTAATATTATGTTATGTTGGTTAACAACTTTCTTAAAAGAGTTTAAATCATTGGAAGAATAGCTAATATTACTTTTATATATTTATCACTCATCTACAAAATGTTTGGCCTTACAAGTATTGCTTCTATACACCATACATGTTAGATACTTAAAGTCCAATAATTAAGGTTATTGAGCTTTGAACATAAGATCTTTAGCTTTGATATCATGTTAAAAGTTATTATGAAATTAACTTTCATAAAAGCTTAAACTATTGAGAAAAATACCAACATTGATTTGCATAACTATCATAATGAATAAAATTTAATATTAAATAAATTTAAATAACTGTATTTTTATTTGAAAGTTATCTAATTAGATAATGTTCCATATAAAACGATTGATTGAATTTTTTAATAATAATAATATATAAATTAAAATATAAGATATGCTATTTTTTAAGAATCAAATTTTATGAAATGTTATTTTTATTGTTTTTTAATCAAAAAGTATAATATTTGTAATAAGTATACGCAATAATTTAGAATAAGTAATAAAAAAATTATTTATTATATAATTTATTACCATATGTTTACGTATAGATGCATGTATGTGCATGTATATTAATTTATATGTGTATATTTATTTATTAAGTTTAATTTTATATTTTTATTTTAGTATAAGAAAATAAAAATGATCAGTTTTAATTATTAGTTTAGTATAATTTATTTTTATTATTAAAAATAATAGAAATTAAAATTTATCTTTGATATCTTAAACTTAAAAAGATTATAAAAATGACATTTAATAACATTTATATCTAACATCTAATAATATAAGGATATATTTGATATTATTGAAAGTCATGGATTTTTATGAAAAGTATGAGACATTATTAATATTTTTTAAATAATACAATGTTAATAAAAACAAATAATATCTTCAAATGTGATATTGATTTGATGATAAAATTAAATTAAAAAATAAAAAAGTTATGTTTAAATTAAGTTGTACTGTTAATCCAAAATAAAATAAAATAAAATTTATGATTAAAATTAAAAACAAAACTATATTATACTAAAATAATTTTCATTTCTCTTTCATTTTTTTTTGTTGACTCCTAAAATACTCAAACCTACCCACGTGTAGTTTAATTATAAGTATTATTTTAAATGAGTGAGATTTATTTTAATTAAATTTAATTATTAAAATTATATTTATAATATAAAAAAGACTAAAAAATATATATTATATTTGTTAAATAGATTAACACAACCCAATTAAAGCATAGGAAAATAAGTTAAATTACATTATAATAATTTTTGTATATTTAATTTTATATTATAAATTTTTAATATTATCTATAAGTTTAATTTTAAATAAATATATGTTAAAAAAATATTATTTTGATGTGACTATATATAATTGTTATTTTGTTTTAAAAGATACATTAAAAGTAAATAATTGATTGAATCTTGGTAATATATAATTTTTTTATTGAATTTTAATGATATTAAATAATTTTTTTTAATTATATAAAAAATACAATTTAATAAATATAATAAAGATTAACAATTTAAACTTAATCAGAGTTTATCTTTACTCGAATTAAATTCGATTCTACTACGAATTATCACCCGTATAATCAATAATCAATGACACCACCGTTTGATTCATAATATTTTATAATAATAATAATAACATAGAGAATCGCGGCTTAACTCGTATCAGTTGGCGGTTTAGTCCCTTTTTGTTCATGTTCATGACTTCCTTCCAATCCAATCTCCGTCGAATTCCATGTTCTCGGTTTGAACAGGATTAGGGTTTAGAAATTTTCTAATTTGCTTTTTTTTTATGTTCTTTCTGTCTTTCCAGCAATGGCGGCCATAATGACCGAAATTTCTGAAAATTCACCGGATCTGGAGCAGATAGATAACAAGAAAGCAGAGCTTAAAAAGGCTTTCGATGAGCTTAAACTCACTCCTCTGTTCTCTCCTCCTTTACTCTCAGTTGGTCTGACCTCGATTCTCACTTCAGCTTATTACAAACCTCCCTCAATAAAAAATTCCATCTTCTTCAAACCTTCGAGATTCAATCCAATGAACCATCTTTATTACAAACCTTTGAAAATAGTTCGCTCTCGCTTAGGCCTGCGTTGATAGGTTTTTGTAGGAAGATGGATGGGATAGGGTTGAGGAATTACCTTAAGGAGACCTCAACTGAGCGAATCTCGATAAGGGCTAAACTTCCGGGTGCGTTTCAGGTCGCTCCGGACCCGGCGGCGTTGGTTCTCAATGCGATAGAGGGGTTTTACAAAGGGAGCAAGAGGGATAGGGATGATAAAGATTCTGAATTGATCGGATTGGGGAGGAGCTGCGTGCTGTTGTTGGAAGTTCTAATGAGTACTTCTTTCAGTTTAGGGTTGGGAGTTAAAGATAGAGCAAAGAAGTTGGCAATGGAGTGGAAACAAAAGGTTAGTATGGATGGAAATAGTCCATTAGAGCCTTTGGGGTTCTTGCATTTGGTGGCTGCTTATGATTTGGTATCTCAATTTGACATGGATGAGCTTGTTGATCATTTGGCTATAATTCCTAGATACAAGCAGGCAATTGATTTGTGCCCAAAAATTGGTTTAGGAGATAAGATTGAAGGTAGATTTGGCCCACTCTCTGTGTTTATTTCCATTTTCCTTGTCTGAATATTCGTTGTTGTGTTTCTAACATGTTAGGACTTATGAATGATGGTTTTGGTGCATCAAATTTCTTTTGAAGAACTCCGTGGTTACGGTTTCAGTGTGATATTGTGGGCATGCATGTTCATTAAAAAAATAGCACTCTTTATTTTCCATATGAAGATTTTGAAAAGAAAAGTTACAGTAACAGAAAGTAGGCTGAAAATTGTAATTGGGTACTAAGTTGATGACAAACTGGTTTTATAACTAGAGAGGTTGACTGTTTGAGTTATTGAAATAGTGTTCTAGAAAATAAACTTGAGGGAATTTTTTATTTAAATACCTGGAAATTTATAAATCTTTGTAGAAGTCCACCGAGAAAGATGGCTACGAGTTATGATTTATTCTTAATCCAACCACTACATTTACTATGTATGAGTCACGTTTTTTTTAAATCCTTCCTGTTCTTCACCTTGGAACAAAACTCATGATAACTGTAATGGTTGGCTCAAGTATAAAATGGTGGAAGTTATACTTGTTTTGTATGGTCAACCTTTTTGAGAACATTAGAGTAGATTTTTTTCCTAAATCATATTTTTCTCATGGTCACGGAGTCAGTTAGATACAGATTGAGAAGGGTAGTTGAAAATTGAAATCTTTGGATTGTAGCCTGTCCAATGAATTAGAAAGATAAAGGAAGAGATATTTATTGGTATGTGGATTCATACTTGAATGTATTATAATTTATAAACACTAGAAAAAGTTTCCAAGGAGAAGATTCCTGCAGCATGTAGCAAATTGTTGTTGTTGTGGAGGTTTGCTTGGATTGTGGTGCAAAAAGCAGGATCAGTCGATTGTGTTGTGATTCTTCTTAATAGAAGTATCTGCTTCTTTCTAAGCACTATAGTTACAAACTTACAAATGAGGGTTATTTGTGTTTCGTAGGTTTGATTCATAAACTCGCAAGTAAGGGCAAACAGCTTCTAGCTGTCAAAGTTATTTTTGAATTGCAGTTGAGTGACAAGATCTCACCAGTCCCTTTTTTAGAAGCCTATATAAAGCGGTCTAAAAAGGAGGCTAAGAAAGTTTGCAAAGAAGGAAAGAACTCTCTCAAAGCAAGGGTATTTCATATTCCCTTGTGAAGAAACCTTATTTAGATCAATGTAAAATTTTCCTGTGGGCTACTTCACGTATGTTTTATTTCTCTCTGTAGAATGAGGCTGATGCCAAAGAAGTTGGTGCATTGAGATCTGTAATAAAAGTAATTGAAGATTACAATCTTCAATCTGAGTATCCAAAAGAGATTCTTGAAAAACAAATTGAGCAGCTGGAGAAGCAGAAGGCAGATAGAAAGCGCTCTGCAGGCAAGCCTTCATATCCTCAAAATCAGCTGCCAAACAAACAGCAGCATAGTGGAAATAAGCGTCATAAAACTGATGTCCGAGTAGGTCGTGCTGAGGATTTTGGAGCAGGCAACCCCACTGTTCCATCGTTTCAACAATCACATTTACAGTCCACAGGTTTGTTGCCTGATGGCTCTGCTCCATATGCGAGCTCATCAGCTACACTTTATGGCATATCAGATATTTCTGTTCTAATTTCTCATTATGCTGGTTCAGCCGGTGGTTATGGCTTTCCAGGAGTCCAGATGGATTCGTGTGGGAACCCAAGTGGTGCTAATTCCCATATATATTCATCTGAACCACAGGTTCCATCTGGCTATTACAGCAGGACAGCGGCCTATAGTGGATATGGTGTGCCGCTGCCACCTCAATACCTACCAGCTTACCTTCCTCAGTAATGCTTAATACTTGGTAGTATATTTTTGGATGGTGCAACAACTTTAGCTGCTTTTGCAGTTTTTCTTATCAGAAAGCACAGCTTGCTATTTGATAGTAATGTTTGAAGTGCAGAGGCTATACTTGGTAATGAGATCTGTAATTCATCTGTAGTTTTACAAGTCTAATTACTAATTTAATCCTCTATACCCCCAAAGCAGTTGAGTTATAATCACTTATTTTGGGGCATTTGGGAAAATTGTTACCCTTGTGCTCCCCACGTGTTACAATATTAGGACAAAAATATTAATTCCATATTTAGCACCAAAGTTGGGAGAGGTAGGGGTGGAAAACAAAATAAAAAAACCGGATTGGATTGTAAAATTATTGTAAAATAGAATTGCGGTTCAGTCTAATTTTCTCTATATTATGGTCCTGTTTGTAAAAAAACTTTGCATTGTTCATACTGAACCATAATTTTGTATGTACTTTTTTTTAATAGTAATATACAAAAACTCTATTTACATGTCATTTATTAATTAAAAAAAATAAATTTAATTATTTTAATTAATAGATAATTATTAAAATTATCGAAGATAAAAATATCAATAATTACACATTTAAATTCATGCATTCGTAGCATTTGCCTTTTTAGTAGATAGGAGTCAGGTCTTACAAGTATTTTAAATGTCTCAAATTAAAACAAACTAATAACCTAGTTATACATGTAAAGGGGGTTGCGTTCTATTTATGTATTTATTTATTTTTATTATAAGTTGTAAATAAATTTATTATTAAATAATTTATAATAATTAATAAAAAATTTAATTTAATTTTACATATTAATAGAGTGGACATGAATTAATTAATAGCGAGGATGAGTTTTCCAAGGCCATTGGAGATTCAGAAACATATCACACATAGTAGACTCCAAAACTTTTACAAGAGGCAGTTTCATAAATAATGCATTTATTTATATATAAAGAATTTTATTTTATATAAATATTAATATTTTTCTTAAAATTATTAAATTACACCAAATAATCGTACGCTTAATTCGTATAAAAAAATTTAGACGGCACAGATCCAATATCGCCGTTTCATAATCCATAAATTACCATGCTGCCCCTATATCACCACTCAAAGAAGCTACTTCCACTTTTCTTTTTGACTTATTTCTCACCACCTAGAAGCCTGGCTAATTGTTTCCACAATTTCTTCCATGGAAGAAACTACGGATCTGGACCAATACGAACTCAACTCTATGAGCTCCGATTATGTGTACCCGGGTCAAACATAATCCACTGACCCGACCGATGGATGTGGTAGTGGAGGTGCCTAGTACAAGCTTTTGTCACAGGCGAAGCTCCCGATCCCGTGGTCCCCTTGCATCACTATACCTTCTGGTCTCAGTTCCACTTCGTTTCTTGAGTCTCTTGTCTTACTTTCCAATATGAAGGTCAGTTCCGTAATTCATTTCAATCGTTTTTGGTTTTATGTATTTATTGTTTGGTTGCTGAGAAACTGCGAAAGAAAAATGAAATACAAACTTTTAAATCTTGGTGGGTATTTGGCTACTTAGATTAATGAGTGAGCACCGAGCAGAAATTCAAAACGTGCCCCACTTCTTTAAAAGAGCCTTTTATTTTCACAAAGTGCAAGGCTCTGTTTGGTTGATGAAAAAGGTAGGGGGGAGAAAATGGGATGGTGGAAATACGAGTTTTCAAGGTATACAATTCGAACGCTTTGCTTCGTCCATGGGGGAACTCGTGTCATTAAGATATAGTTTTGCGATTAAAGCTTTTGCCGCGTGCTTAGAAGCTGGAGTGGAGAATCTGTGGACGTAATGATGATGTGATTTTGATTGTTTGTTGAGCTGAAGATGCTCTTCCTTTGAGAAAAATTCGAAATTCTGACTATCATTTTTGTTTGTTCCTGTTACAGTAGTTTAATTCAGCATATGGCTTGTGCTTCATAGGTTCGTCACATTGCCAATTAGATTTATATATTGGGTGGTCGTGTTGGGACCTCAAGATTCTGATGCTTGCTAATAGAGTGTTATGAGTATTAGGTTTTTGCTTTATGTTATGCCCGTATAGATTGTTCCATCCAGTTGCTTTAGGAATAATGGTTTTTTTTCATTTCACGTAGTTATCTCCAATTTTTCTCTTTTACAAGTCTCAATATTGTTTTTTTAAACATAATGAATCTTCTTTTTTTTGTTGGTTTATGCCTGTGACTTTTTAATTGTGTTATTGTTTAATTTAGGGGTGTATGGAAAATCATTTTCATTTATATATTCAGGATAAGAATAAATGCATAAGCATGAGGGGTTGGAATTTTATATGTTCTTTTATGTTGCAACGACTATAAGAAGTCTGGGAAAGAAAATAATATTATCCTGTCTTATTTTTGCCTTTTAACTTGCTTTTATCATCTATAGACCGTGGTTAGCTTCCTTGTTTGAGCTTTTGGTCAAAACTGTTCTTTTTTACTTTGTTGCCCTTACTAGAATGAAATAAGCAAGTTTGGAATTTTTTTCTTGATCTTGCAGGCTGAAAATTCCCCAACAACAGGTACCCTTATTAAGCCTCAAATGTCACAGGGATCCACTGGTTGTACTACATATCCATCAACTAAAATTTGTTCGGCAATCAGTTGCATCAATGAAATCGACTCCAGCAGCTTTGAGTTTCAACCCCATGCTAGCTCAAACACGGTAAGTTAATTGCAATTTATAATTTATAAAGGGGTAAAGAAGCATATATGAATATATGACTCAGTTTATCTTTGTATTGAACTGTGTTAGCCTGGTTTTGATTATTGCTCAATATGTATGATTGAGGTGAAAGGCGTCTGGGTCCTCTAGCTTTGATTGACACTTTAGTCCCTTATAGCTTTCTTACTTATGGACACTTAAGTCCAAATGAATAGTGAATTGGATGGGTGGCTTTAGATATTGTTATTTGAACTGCCAACTAAACTTTTGGTGTGATTTTCACGTGGGAAATGACATTGACTCTTTTTTGTTTTCATTTGTAACCAATTCATTGTTATTTTGGACCTATTTTACCTAACACTGCAAGATGAGAGACTAAAGTAGGCTACAATAAAAGTTTCCCTATTTAAGATTGCTGAAATGATCGATCAAATCTGTTAGCTTGTTTCTTTTGTGCTAAAGGTGTAGATATTGAGTTTAAGGGCCATGCATCTACTCTATGATTTCTCATGAACACTTTAAAAAATTGTTTTTCATTGATATCATCAGGAAAAAAAAATGAAACTGCGGGGTTATTAATTTTCGCCCCCTCTATACCTTTGATTGAACAAGGATATTATGTACATCATATACCTGCAAGATTTTTAAACATAGCCTTTGTATTGCCTAATGACATTCTTTTATTAAAGGTTTATGCAGATCCAAACCACCGGAAAAGTGAGCACTACATGCATGTCCAAGGTCCAGGCCAGTCTCAATTTATGCCTGCACCACTCATCTCGAATGAGTTGTCTATACCAGCACCAGTGAGTGTTGCTGGGTCAGGGACCAGCACACCTACTGAAGGTGATTTAGATGAATTAAACCAGAGGGAGAACTCCAACTGCTTGGTCCAAACATCACAATTTGACCATAAAGCAAGTGGAGCTTCTGTCATCTCTTCTGAAGATGGGTATAACTGGCGAAAATATGGACAAAAGCATGTTAAAGGAAGTGAATTTCCACGTAGTTATTACAAGTGTACTCACCCTAACTGTGAAGTGAAAAAGTTGTTTGAGAGATCTCATGAAGGACAAATTACAGAAATAATATATAAGGGCACACATGATCATTCTAAACCGCAACCTAGCCGACGGTACAATACAGGGACACTTATGTCCATCCATGAAGAAAGATCAGACAAGTTTTCATCTCTGACTGGCCGTGATGGTAAGGAAAAATAAATTAATGAGTAACCATGTTCTAGGCTTCTAGCTGAAGTTATCTACTTGTCTTCCTCCTTTTTCAAACTAACCTAACATGCTTGTGTTGGTTTTGCTCCTCTTATTTCTGATTTAGACAACCCATCCAGCATTTATGGACAAATATTTAATACCAATGAGCCAAATAGTACTCCAGAGAAATCTCCTATCAGGTTAAATGATGAGAGGCTAGAAGGTATTGGCTCACTCTCAAATAGGACCTCTGATGAGGTTGATGATGATGATTCACTCTCAAAAAGAAGGTATGATCTCTAACGCGACCTTTCATGATTTGTATGAGTTGCTTTACTCTTGCATGATAAATGAGCTGACAAATTGTTTTTTAGGAAGATGGACTTCAGAGGGATTGATGTGACCACTGTTGTTAAGCCTATAAGGGAACCACGTGTTGTTGTTCAAACTCTGAGTGAAGTTGATATTTTGGATGATGGATACCGCTGGCGTAAATATGGCCAGAAGGTGGTGAGAGGAAATCCTAATCCCAGGTATTGTTCATGCTAATTGTCAGACAAAAAAAATGATCTCTGTAAACTGTTCCAATATGCAGGTTGTGGTTTAAAATTTTGCTTTTATTTCTCACTGCATGATTGTGGTTGATATTGAGTAAGATTAAAATATGCTGAAACATAATCCACGAACTCATTAGGGTCCTTTTGCTTGTTCTATTATCCATAAACTTTAATTTCAATATCTTAGAGATGAAATTTTCCTCATGTTATAAGTATTAGAGGTTCTTTTTAGAACATTGGAATCTCTAATAGTCTATACTTTTTCCAAAGTACTTATTGCAGTTGTCTCAACTTCAATACCATTTAGCATTTGTTCACTAAGTTCCTATTTGTACACTTATTCATGTTCACTAAGTTCCTATTTGTACACTTATTCTCCCTGTAATGGGTTCGAAACCGGGAGGGACCTATTGTTGTATTTTGATCATTGTACAAGCAGAAGTTACTTCTTTACGTGATATAGGACAATTAATCTGTTTGTTTATAACGTGATACGACTCACTCCACGTGGTACGAGATTGTTTGCTTTAGTTTATAATTACAAGTTCAACGAATCCATGGCCATAATTATATAGTTTACGGGACTTTATGGTTTTGCTTATTGGGAGAAATCCCAAAACATGTTATGTCATTTAGAGAGTACTCACCTCTTATAAGTATATCACCATTTAGCTTCCTAAGCAATATGAGACATGTATACATGTGCAGGCACACTGCATCATAACACTTAGGGATTCTTACGTTCATGTAAGAATGCAAGCCCACATGGCCTAGTAGAGTCATGGCTCTAGTACCAACTAATATAGAATGGTTAATCCGTCTATTTACAGCAGGACGAGACCCATTTTATACGACACGAGATTGTTCGTTTTGATTCATAACTATTTAGTAGGTTCACGACCATGACTTAATAATTTAACAAGATCTCACGGTTTTACTTCTAAAGAGAAACCTTAACACGCATTATGTCATTTAGAGAGTGTTCACCTCTTATGAGCACATATCTACTTAGCTTATTAAGCAATGTGAGACATGTTCACATGTTCAAGCACACAACATTTGTATGTTTTGTTTGCAAACTTGCAGTTATTGAATAAAGGGTCGTTCAAATTTTTTAAAAAACACACTTTTCACAAAAGACCACTTAGACTTGGATTTAATTTAGATAATTATAAAATTGAATCTTTTCACGTAATTGCATACCATTCTATGTTCACTATATCACCAAAGATTGTGGATGCAAACTATAACTTTCCTTGACTAAAATTTAATTTCTGACTTTTCATTAGCAATTCAAGGATAAAGCTAAATAATTATGATACTCGATGCAAAGAAGAGAATTGCTTCAGATATTTGGTGGAAATAACAGGACTCTTTTTTTCTTCCATCTCTGATTGTGTTTGTGTGAATTTTTTGTGGTAGTCTGAAAGAGGTCTGGAGCAATTTTTTTGTTCTCTCATAATGTTCATACATTGTGCAGAAGTTATTACAAGTGCACAAATGCAGGATGCCCTGTTAGAAAACATGTTGAGAGGGCATCTCATGATTCAAAGGCTATTATAACAACATACGATGGAAAACATAATCATGACGTCCCTACAGCAAAGAATATTAGTAGCCATGACACTGCTGGATCAGCTCCTGCCAGCGTCCCATCAAGAATTAGATCGAATGGAGCTGATGATACTATAAGCCTTGATCTTGGGGTTGGAATCGGCTCTGTTGCTGAAAATAGATCAAATGAGCACCAGCCAGCTGTACAACCTGATTCTTTGGATAGACAAAGACACATTTCTAATTTGAATTTCATTCAAACATACCCAACTTACTATGGAGCTTGGAATTGTGGCAACTTGAATCAGTATGGATCTAGAGAAAATATGAGAGAGGGTTGGGTTAATGAAAATATTGAACTTACTATGAACCATTCCTCTTACCCATTTTCTCAAAACATGGACACAGTTTTAACTGGCCCGTAAATTTGTTTTTCGTTGAAGCCAGCTAAAATAAAATGCTTTTTTCTTTCTTTCATATCAGTCCATTTTAAAAAGAAGCAACACTTTCCTTGAAATTTTAAAAGATGTATTCTTCCTTTTCTGTTTAACCATCTTCAAGTTCTGTATTATTATTATGTGCCTGTATTCAAATTTCCTTGGTTGAACGACAATTTCTGTAACAAATCTCAACTTACATGGCAACATATCATTGGTTGAATTATTCGGGTCCTAATTTTGAGAGCATACTGCATACAACAAGAATAAGGATACGCAATAGAACAGTTATTTTTATTTTTTATTTTTATAAAAAAAAACGTGTAGAAAGTGGAACTAAATTTACGGATATTATTAATAAAAGACAAATTTTTGTATTAATTTCTAACCGTTGCTTGCAATTTTAATCAAAAGTATCTGACAGTCTATATATCAATGACAACATTTTTTCAGTATTTAAATTATTTTCAATTGCAAAATTCTGCTAATTTTAAAGGAGTTGATGAAATTTAAAAAATTAAAAATAACAATTTAAGGACTTCTTTTCTTTTTTTAAACTTTAATTTCGAAAAACTACCAAAATTCAAGTTGTAGCTATAATAAGCTGCAAAATGAAGCAATTTATAAAGAATAACAATATATTGCTACTATAATTATTATTGTACAGAGTCTCCTCTGCATATTTTTGGAAATACCACTGAAATCTATACTAAATACATAAATTCTTACCTTCTTTCTGTAATAAAAACTAAATAAAAAAATGTAAAATATTTCTTTGTATTTATAGTGTCTTTGCTAAGTGCTTCAACCTGTAGAATGTGGAAGAAACCCAGTCTCGAGTTTCTTCTTTAGTCAGCATGTGTTAAACTGAAGTAGTTTTTGCCTCAGGACCAAATATTATTCTAACTCAATACTTTTGTGTGTTTGCTGAAACTATACGACTGTCTGGACGCCGGTAGCTATAGAAGAAGGTGCAAAAGGGTTATCTGGGAGATTAAGTACCTCACTCCTGCATTAATACAAAGAAAAAGGCCTCGTTGGAAAAGAAACAGAAATTATATCTAAATAAAGAATCAACAATGAATTGTAGTTTCATAGACATTATTTGGCCTGTAATTAAACAGCATAGACCATAATAACTTAACTCCATTTTATAAATACCCTTTTTAACTTGTTTCGAAAATACTCCTTCTAATACTTTTGAACTCATGTTGAAGCACTCTCAATTTTGAACAAGCTATTTTAAACACCATTTAGAACGCATCTAACACATGCTTGTGCTTCACAATTTTGAGCACATATTCATACACTCCATCGTTTTTAACATCCTACTTTGAACATATGTTCATGCGTTCCACAATTTTGTATACCCCTATTCGTGTTAGGTGCTGGTGGCGTGAGTGTTAAATAGTGTCAAATAAAATGTTAAAAATGAGGATGGAAAGTATTAAGGAGCTTTGTCATGAATGAAATATTGTATGCATTTAACTGTAATATATATAACAGTTTAAATCTCTCCATAGATTTTTTTAGACAAAAATACCCCTATATTTTATTATAATGATTATATTTGTCCCTATCATGATAAGCTATTTAAAAAAATGAAAGGCCTATATTTTAGGGGTTTAATATGTTATAAAAAGAATATAACTCTATTTCTAATATTACTCTTACATTTTTAGAAATAACATTAAATCATAATTACTATATCATATCATGACCCAAAAAAAAAAAGAGTACAAATATTTTAGTTGTTTTGTATGTCATACAAGGATATGTCTCTATTTGAAAGTAAAACTTTTCATTGCACTATATCCAACCATATGTAAATTCATTTAAAACCCATGCATTTTATAATAGTTGAACAACATAATTTCAATAATTTTATAGCAAAAGTGTGGGGTTGGTGCCTTTAAACTACTCCTATTTTTGTTTTTGTATCCTTTTTGACCCCTATTCTTAACGGGGATACATATCTCTAGTTAAAGTATTAATACATATTTTGGTCAATTTTAACAATAATGATACCTTTGAATTACCCAATTTATTAAGATTATTGTTAAAATTAACCAAAATGTATACCAATAACCTACATAGGAGTATCTCATGTGTTTCAATTGAGAATAAGGTTCAAAAGAGTACAAAAACAAGAATAGAGATAATTCAAAGGTACCAATCCCAAAAGTGTAGTGTGGTTCTATCAACAAGTCTCAACTAAAAGCTTAAGACTGATCAATGGCAAAGGACAAAAAAGAATGAAAGAAATGCTAAGAGTGAAAACTGATTGCAAATAATCCTAAATTTATACCTCTCGTGTTCGGTGTAATTTTCTCTGTGCTGGGGTTCATCATCACTTGTAGAGTCACTTTTTATAACATCTAATAGATAACTGAAAGGTTCTGTGGATTGGAAATTGACATTATCTGTTCAAAACCAGATTTCAAAGCATTAAGAGTAGATAATAAACTGTGAAACATATAAAGCAAGAAAATTAAACAATCAAAAACCTTCTGACAATTTGAGCATGTCTCTTGAGTAGCCGAGAGAGGACTGATTGTTAGCTATCTTCCGAATCAACTGAAACTCTGCTATTTGCCTTCTCTCAGGTTCAATAGCTTGCTCTTGCTCTTCCATAAGTTGCTTCCTTAACAATCTAGAGTTCTCATATCCTCTTGACAATGACACTAAAAACATTTACATAATAACATAATAAGGGTGATTATTATGAGAAATATGCAGTTATGTTATTTTTAAAAGAATACTGAGGGTTGCGTCACTCGGTCACTCACTTGATTGAAATTCAGAATCCATGTCTGAATAAAAGGGAGAATAAAATACCGGAGAGTCCCCCATTCTGTCCGCATACTTTCTGCATGAAACAAGAGACCTATGAATTGGGAAACTGTGGATTGCAGCGTTACAATAGTTAGCGCAGTATAAAGTGATCTCAAGAGACTTAAGACTAGCATCATTAGCAGCTTTGCAAGCTTTCAATGAGTGAAATTTTTTTAAAAAGGGTTTCCTTCGCGTAAAGTAACAAACATAACCGGTTCTCTTAGACCCACAAACATAGAAGTTGTGGTATATTTCGTATCATGAAAGACTACCAAAAATTGGGCAGTGTGGTTTTGGTTAAACATAATGCTGCAATGGATACCTTATAACAAGCTTTGACTTCTCTCGGTAAGGTTTGACAAGAACACGAGCTCCGCAAACAAAATGAGGATTTCCTTTTGCCAAAATTATTTTCACAGTATCTGAGCTAACAAAGGTTACAAACCCAAACATCCTTTTTTCTTGGCAGGGTATACGAACATCTTCAACAGGCCCAAAGATGCTAAAAAGAGCAGTTAAAACATTAATAAGACTATTTGAACCTTAGAAAGTATATCAAAAGAAGCAGAAAACTGTTTTATTGAAAGAGATTAAATGTTAAGCAGCATACCTGAAGTAGTTGGAGACATCATATTCTATAAAAGTGCTCTCAGCTGGAAATGTTAGATATATTTGTCGCGACCCACTAACAATCGGACCAGGGTCACTTTTCTGATCATTACTGCAGCGGTCATGGTACATGTGAAGGTCTTCTTTCAAAATAACCGCATGCTGTCCATGAGGCCTGCAGCCCAACAATATATCGTATCATAGTGAACCAGTCTAAGCCCTCATTTGATGAAATTAGTAGATCTAAAATTTGAAACAAAGAGAACTAAGTAGTGACACACCTGTCAATCAGCTTGATATGTTTCATTCTAGAAATAAGCCTTGTTAAACTATAATTACCAACTTTACCATGTCTCTGGCTCTCTGTAAGATAGCCTTCTGCTTGAAGATTTTTCCCACATTTTTCATAATAAAGTGATGGCAAAGAAGCAATTGAAACTGGATTTCCTCTTCTTGATTTAAGAATGTCAATGATGTCTAACTCTAATTTCTCAAGTGACCCAGGTGAGAAGACACGATGGTCTTCGTCGATACCATCATTTCCATTTCCATAAACATGAGAAAAATTCTCTGGAATATTCACTTGGTCATGGTTAAACCTACAACTACTCCCATGCTTACAAAAACCTTTGTTGAAATAGTGACATGTCTTAACCAAAGATTCAGACATACTCGAAAATTTTCTTCTTGCTCGAGCACTCAAGTTGTTGCTCATTGCAGCATCAGGGTAATAGTAATCCCCAGAGAATAACTTTCCTGAATTCACTAGTTCAACCTGACGCTCTAAACACAGGGGCTGGGTCTGATTTTGGAGTTCCAAAGAAGATTCTGAAAACCCTAATGGCATATTCTTGGAAACAATAAGATGAGGGTCCCAATGGTTAGCCATAGTCCGAAAGGTCACAGGGGACGGAAATGGAGTGAAACCTAATGTTGGGTTCATTGAGGGTGATACAGGTATTGATAGTGGAGATGACACAACAGGCCTTTTATTATCTAAATGTTGAACCTCAGTTTTTACTTTCAGTATGAATTGGTGGAACAAACGATCAGGACTCATAGCCAATCTAATCATATCCTGCTCACCATAGCTTTTTGCCAGAAGATAGCCTATAATTCTTAATGCATTTTCTGGTTCAATTTGTTTGATTCTATTGATTACAATTGCTGTAGACTCCGGAAAAGCCATCATTTATCTAATCCTAATCCTGCATAAACATATCGATTATTGGACATTTAACAATCCAACTTAAAATCTCAAAGAACAACAAAATTAATTCTACATTACTGTATAATTATAGCCATATGTAACTAAAGGAAAAGAGTAGCAGCACACAACCTATAGAGGAGGAGTAGGTGTTGAGAATTTCTTGTTCTAAGAAGGTTCTGGTATCAACTAATAACCCAAAAAAGGATATGCCAGAGCCATAACACTTCCGAAGCAAAAATAGACATTTTCCCAAATTTGGGATAAACTTATAAAATCGAATAAAGTGTTTTCATAATCAGAACATGCATAAAAGGACAAATATTTATATCAATAATTCATTAAAACCATAGAGAAAAACAATATTCATAAACTTGTGTAACTCTTAATGCTTAAACTTGAAGGGTTTTCTGAAACCATGTCCAACTCAAAAACCCAGTTGAATAAATCAGAGAAAATTAGAAGGTAGCGTTACTAAAAACAAAGAATATAAATAAACTGAAACCTAATTTTCAAGCAATAACAGAGGAGAGTACAGCAAAAATTCTGCATTATTTCTCGGAGCAAAAGAGGAAGCACTTGAAGAACAATTGAGAGTAAGAAAGAGTAGTACCCACCAAATCATATAGTTGAAGAGATAGAATCAGAGTTCAAAACACGCCTCTTAAACCTCTCTATCTGCTTTCAATTATTCTTAAAACGACATTGGCCTTAAAAATGATAAAAATGATGTTTTTAAAAACCTCCACTTTAAATTCAAATGAAAGAAAGAAAAGGAAAAAAGAATCCTAAACAAAAATACTAGAAAAATATTTATAATGACAGTAGGTACCATTCTGTTAACTTCTATAAATATAAAAGAATTTAGAATACAGAGATATGTTTTCCACGCGTAGATAATTGAAATTGAAGCAAAAAATTTTGCTTGATTTTCGAATTTGATTTTAAATTTGTAACTGCTACTCCGAATTGAAATTACACAAACACCCACTTGAAAATAGTAAAATCAGTGAATTTATAATTTATTAATCTTGTTTTATTAAAAAAAAAATTATTAACCATTTTGTAAAACTCACATCTTTATACTTTAATTCAAAATTTGAAATCATACTTAAATATTATTTAATAATAAGATATAAAAAATAATTTATTAATTATAATAATACAAAATAATTCAATAATAATTATTTAAAAAAATAAAAAAACAACTTACTTCTAATCTTTAATACTTTCTTTCCCTTGCAAACTTGTTATAAGAAATAAATACCTTCTATTTGTGATATATCATTATTATTATTATGAGTTATGATATTAATATAAGAAATTATTTAGTATTTTTAAAATACTTGATATTTAGATTAATATAATTTTTTTTTAAATAAATATATAATGAAAGCAGAAAACTAAAATATACTTTAAAAATATAATAAATAACATCCTTACTTTTTAGAAAGTAATATTATATACATAACTCAAAGCTTAAATCTTTACACCTTTAATATTTAATTATGTTAAGTGGCACATATTCGTGTGAGTTATATGAAACATTAAAAGCTAATTTAGGATTAGTATTTTTGTTTTGATAATTAAGAATGATGTTAATTTACGAAATTTACTTATTTCATTAGTACCCCCATAACATTTATTGTTATATAAAATGACTCATGATATTTTAAAATATAGTTTTATGTTGTTTATGAAACAAAATTCAGTGTATTTTAAAAAAAAAAAGTGAGAAAAATAGTAAAAGGGCATTTGAGAAAAATAGCACAAGAGTTTGATATCCTTTTCAAACGGTTTCATATATGATGATGGATTTGGAATTATCTAGAGTGTATCAGGGAAGTCTTCGCGGGAGAGAGATTTAAGGTAAAAAAAAAAAAAATTGTATAATACAGTCGTATATATGTATGTATAAAAAGGGTTGGTACATGATGAGCAGAGATATATTCAGATATTTCTGACCAATTCAATCTTTTATATTTTTTTTTTATTAACAAGTAATAATTTATTTTGTGATTTGAACATTTAATTTCAATTATGTAATAGTAAATCTTTATATCAAACTAATAATTAAATCACAATCTATAATTTTTTTTAATTTACTATTATAAGTAGCTACTTAAATACACGTGCATCACGTTAATTATTATCTTTTTCAATTTTTTTAATTTTTATTATATATTAAAATTTATATGACATATACAATGATAAATAAATGAATACTTAAAATTAATTTTGAGTGATTTATTATTATAAAAATTAAAAATTAAAATATGAGATGTGATATGTGTATTAGGATAATATGATTTTTTTTTAAATTTTAAATAATATATATAAGATTATTTTTATTTAAAATTATTTAATATAATTTAAACTTTTATATTGCTAAATATTCATACTCCCAGTGAGATGATGTATACAACCAAAACGAAAATATTCAATATTTTATCAAAATATATGTAAAAGAAAAGAAATCATATGAAATTAATTTTTTAAAATATTTTATAAATATCTAAAATTTATCGAAAAAAATATGATAAAATATTAGTTTTGATTTTTTTCTTTTTTATGTCGTAACTCTTTAAGATTATGTTATATCGTTTTATGTATCATCAATATATGAATAAAAATAATTAAGAATATAAATATTTTCTTAAAATATAATATATATATATATATATATATATATATATATTTATTAATTATCGATGATAAACAATACATCTAAGATAACATGGACCGAATTCTAATACAAATTATTATTATTATAAAAATAATCCATTAATCAATTTTATTTAATAATATAAGATAGCATTAATATGTAATTAATATTATTAATTTCATGCATTTAGCAGTGTTAACAAAACTCTCACTTAAACTCTCATTCTTACTTGTATTATTTTTTAAATAACACATATAAACTTTATTTTATTTATGCTATTTTCACATTTTTATAAAAAAAAGTTAACATATAAAAACAAGTAAAATTTATATATCATACTTGATTTTAATATTTTATATTAAAATATTAATTTAAAAATAATATTTTAATTAAAAATTATTAAATATTATATTTTTGTTTTTTTAAAATTATTTAACTGGTTGAAATTATTTTTAATCTATTAATTAAATGATATCAATGATATAATATAAAAAATCTATACATATTTTATATAAATTAGTGATTAAATCATATAAATTCATATTTAATTTACTTAAATAGTCAATATTGTCTTTTCTAAATCATGAATTGGACTCTCACTAACTTTATACAAATTTACATAAAATCAAAATTTTATAAAAAAAAATTCTTATATTTGTATCAATTATTAGAGTTAAATAACATATTAAAATTAATTATTTTTATTCGATTCAAATTCGATGTTATCTAAACAGATTTAAATTTTTTTAATTTGAATCCGATTCAATGATGTAATCAATCCGAACTAATTTGAATATGATAGAATCAATTTTTTTCAAATTGAATAAAATCGATTATATTAAAATTTATTTATAAATTATTATCATATATAAAACACAATATACATAAATTTAAATTTTAAATTAATATATACATTAAATTTTATAATCTTCTATTTAAATTCGAACAAATTTTATACTTTTTAATCCGAAATTAATCATTATAAAATTTATCAATTAGATTTAATTTGAATTAAATAAATCAGATTGAATTTTCAAATCAGATTAAACTTTTAATTTAAATAAATTGATGAATTTATTTTCATATCAATTTCAATTACTGTTAAATTTAAAAGCACTGTTCATGGCGATGATACTAATTTCATGTAGTTATAAAGCACTGACATTAAATAGCTTGTCGCCCATTGACTTGTCGAATTCCTCTGCGTTTACCTATGCATGATGAATGCTTTACAATAAAGTCACATTTTTTTCTCGCCCAAAATATTTTTGCTATTTTAATAATATAGTTATTTCTATGTATTATAAGTATATATAAAAATTATATTTAAATATAATTTTATAAAAAATTAGGGTTAAATATTTAAAAATAAAAAATAAAATTATATATTGAATATATATTAATCAAAAATTATATATAATTCTTATACAAAATTAAAAAAATATCTTTAATTTTTATTAATTAATTATTATTTAATTTTGATTAATATTTATTTAATTTAATTTATCAAAATTAAATGAATATATAACTAATACAAATTTGATCAATAGTTGACTTCTCGTAGAAATTGAGTTTTACATATATACAATTATTCAGAATTTTATTGGTGGATAATCATAATTATTAAAGTTAAGTTTTACACGTATCATTTTAAATTAAATAGGTATTAATGGCTTGAATTTTGATTAGATTGTAACATTTTTATGAATTGAATTAAACACGTATTTAATTAAATTAATTAAATTAATAATTATTCAACTTGTAAAAATTTAGTGGATAAATAATCTCTTTCAATAGAATAGAATTCAACAAATATTGTTGATACAAGTTTGTAATAACAGTGTAGGAACAATATTACCGATAAATTGAAAGGAACTATTTGGGTTGAGTCGCGGACTAAGTTTAAGACGTTTCGTAGCTTTATCCAAATTTGTGCAAGCAAACACAGCCTCGTCGTCTTCAGGATAAAAGAGTCCATAATCTTTTTTTCTCTATCTCACACCTTTAATGCACTAATGAAGATCGAAATGCTACACCTCAAAAATTTGTTGCTCGGAAAACTGAAAAATAACTTAGAATTGTAGAGAGAATTGTTTGCGAGTTTGTAGAGATAGTTGTGTCAAAACTGAGAGCTGAGGTCCTCTTTTTATAGGTTTTAGAAACCGTGTGACAATTATGATAATAACGGTAATGTCTAGAAATTAAGAGCGTAACATTAATTCTGAGTAATGAAGAATAACAGTCATTTTCAGAGTAAAGACGAATAACAGACATTTTTGTGAGTAAATAAATACGAGCAACAGCTATTTTTCTTAATAAAGAAGAGAAACGACCACCTCACACACGCACCCGACTCGGCACGATCGATTGGACGGACGACAGCGATGGCACGCGCACGCGTGTGGTATCACATTTGTCTAGATCCTCTCCCCTTCCACAAAAGTTGGTGCACCTTGAGACCCAATCTTAATAACTAACTCTTCACTATTTATACATCTTTTAAATATTGTAAAAAAAGCAATGTGATACGAGGTTTTATAAATTTTTTTAATAAAACTTCATCTTTTCCGATAAATATCTATAGATGTGATAATTATCAAACTAAATGAATTCCAATATATCGATAACGATCTTCTCCTGAACCAAATTAGACATATATAAAATATATCCATGAGTTGTAAACTTTTCTAATTTTTTTGATGAAAAGTAAAGCAATAAAACATGAACTGAAAATTGAACTAAACCAAAAGAAAATGAAGAACAGTATTATTTACTTATTTCATAACAGAAAAACAAAACAAAACTCAACTAGTGGAGCAAGCTTCAAGTAATATCAACATCTGAGTAATATTCTGAAAAAAATAAAAATATATATTCTGAAAAAATTCAAGTATATATTGGCTTTACAACAAACATAAACCAAGAAACCTAAATTTAGTTTTTCGAAGTTTTTAGATTTCAGGTATTGTAATTTCATAACAGATACACAAATACAATTAAGATCAAAATCAATTAAATCCTCTTAGTAAAAATTTTACGTGAGAATAATGAAAATAAAATGGACACAAATATTTTACGTAGAAAAATTCTTGAACAAATTGGGATAAAAAATCACGAGCAAGTATAGGAGGATTTTCATTATTGTAAAATAGGGATTACAATACATTCTCTCTAATTACAATGAGATAACAATTCTAATCTTTATTGTAATAGGAGAAATAACTCACTCACAAAATAGGAAAAATATTACTTACAAAGAATGAACAAAATTTTCATTTCTAAGTAATAACTCACAAGAAAACTCTCACAAAGACTTTTACTATCTTACTTATGGATGCTCTCTAATTCATTTGCTCTTATATTTTGCACAAATGAAACAAGCTATTTATAGGCAACATCCTTGAAGAACTTGTGGTAGCAAAAACTCTATGTTCATCTCCATATTGAATGGACAAGAAATTAGTACTCCACATTGAATGCACAAGAAATTAGTACTACACATTGAATGCACAAGAAATTAGTGCTCCAATAGCATCCTTAATTAAATGCCTTCCATGTTTAATACTTCATCCATTAGCAAAATATAACATTAAACCAAGTAAGTGGCTTTACCACTAAACAAGGCCATCAATTATCACATTCTCCCACTTAAAGTTACTTACGTAATCCTTTCATCATTCCTCACTTGTCAAATCCATGCTTGCTTATGTTTTTGCTAGACCACATGAGGATCTACACCATTTAAACTTGTCAGTGTTGATTGACTAGGTTATAACATCTGCTAGGTTCTCATCGGTGTGAATCTTCTACATATCCATACTACCTTTTCCACTACTTCTCGAACAAAGTGATACTGAACCCTTATGTGCTTTGTTCATGAATGAAAAGTTAAATTCCTTGCAATGTGCAAAGCACTCTGACTGTCACAAAACAAAACAATCTTCTCCTGCTTGTACCCGAGCTCCTCCAATAACCTTTGTATCCATACTGCTTCCTTGCAAGCTTGTGTAGTCGCCATGTATTCTGCTTCCATTGTAGATAGAACTACAACCAATTGCAGTTTAGATACCACACTTACAGCTCCTTTTGCAAGTGTAAACACATAATCTGTAATAGACTTGCTTTTTATTGAGATCCCCTGCAAAATCTAAATCAACATGGCCTCTCATAATAAAATCTGATCCTCCGTAACATAATGCAGCATTTGAGGTTCCTCTAATGTATCTCAAAACCCTCTTCACAATATTCCAATGCTCTCCTCCAAGATTTGCCATAAACCGACTAAGTATTCCCACTACTTGTGCAATGTCTGGTCTTGTACATATCATGGCAAACATTAAACTTCCCATTGCTGATGCATACGGTACTCGACACATCTCTCTCCTCTTGGCTTCATTTCTAGGACACATACTTGAGGATAACTTGAAATTAATAGGAAGTGGAGTAGAAATTGGCTTGCTATCTTGCATGTTGAAGCGTCATAAGAACTTGTTGAAATAGTTCTTCTGAGAAAGCCAAATCTTCCTGTTATTTCTGTCTCGGTGAATCTGCATCCCTAGAATCTTATCTGTTGGTCTTAAGTCATTTATATCAAACTCCCTAGCCAACTATGCCTTCAATTTTTGGATTTGATCTTTGTTGGGGCATGCTACCAACATGTCATGGATATACAATAACAAGATAATAAAACTATTATCACCATCAAACCTTTTGAAGTACGTACAATGGTCTAAGGCTAGTAATGAAGGAATCAAATCTCTTGTACTAATACCTCGGTGCCTATTTGAGACCATATAGAGATTTGTTCAACCTGTAAACCAAGTTCTCCTTTCTTGTTTTAGCAAAACCTTATGGTTAGAGCATATAGATTTCTTCTTCAAGTTCTCTATGAAGAAATGCAATTTTTACATCCAATTGCTCCAGATGTAAGTCAAACATAGCACACATAGCCATAACTATTTTGATTGTGGTAAGTCAAACTACCAGGAAAAATATCTCGTTGAAATCAATACCTTCTTTCTAAGCGAATCCTTTTACCACCAATCTTGCACGAAATCGTTCCATTTGATCATTGCTATCGCATTTGATCTTGTAGACCCATTTGTTACTTATAACTTTTCTCCTATATGGAAATGGTATCAGTTCCCAAGTCTTGTTCTTGTGTAAAGCTTCAATTTCTTCCTGCATTGCTGTCATCCATAAAGACACATCTGAGTTACTTGTAGCTTCTTTGAAAGTTAAGGGCTCTCCGTCCTCCGTTAAAAGACAGTATGCAACATTGCTCTCCGTAACATACTCTGAATGCTAAGATGGCGGACTTCTCTCACGATTTGACTGGCGAACTTCTGAAGACTCGAACTCAACTGGTTCTTGTACCTTGTGCTCAGGCGTTGTTGTAGTCTCTAAAACCTCTTTCGATGTGTTATCGTGTCCATATATTTATAATAGTTGATCTTCTACAAAGCTCACATCCCTGCTAACAATAACCTTGTTGGTAGTGGGATCCCACAAGCGATACCCTTTCACTCCGTCAACATACCCCAAGAATATACACCTCCTAGATTTCGGATTCAAATTTGTTCTTTCTTGGGCATTGTACATCACATACGCAGGACATCCAAAAGAATGTAAAGTAGAGTAGTCTACTATCTTACCAGTCCACATCCCCATTGGTGTCTTTAAATCAATTGCTATTGATGGTGACCAATTTATCACATAACAACCGATTTTGGCTGCTTTTTCCCAAAAATAGTTGGATTGACCTACAGTCCTCAACATAGCTCTCATCTTTTCTCTAAGAGTTCTATTCATCTGTTATGCCACTCCATTTTGTTGAGGCGTGTATGTGATTGTGAACTGTCGTTTAATACCTTCTTGCTTGCAAAAAGCAAGAAACTCGCCGTCTGTGTACTCTCTTCCATTATCTGTCCTCAAGCACTTGATCTTTTTCCCAGATTCAAGTTCCACCCGTGCTTTGAAGTCTTTGAATACCATAAATACATCTAACTTCTTCTTGATTGGATACACCCAACATCTCCTAGAATAATCATCAATAAAAGACACAAAATACTTTGCTCCTATTAGGGATATTTCTGGTGACTCCCATACATCAGAATGAATCAAGTCTAGAATATATTTACTCTTGGCATGAGATCTGTTAAACTTCAATCTATGCTGCTTACTTGTAACACAATGCTCACAGAAAGGTAGATTTACCGATTTGAGCCCTGGAAGTAGCTTTCTATCGAAGAGAATCTTCAAACCTCGTTCTGATATATGACCTAGTTTGAGATGCCACATCTTCTTTGACTCTTCTCCCTTATTGATTGACGCGACACACACATTAACTTCCTCCAATGTTTCTCTTTTTAGCATGAATAGATTCGTCTCGATCTTTTCAGCCTTCAAAACCACAAGTGTGCCTTTAACAAATTTCATGAGCCCATTTTCAATATGGGTCTTGCATCCAAGACTATCCATTTGACCCAAAGATAATAGATTCTTCCTCAAGCCTTTCACGTGTCATATCTCTTGAATAGTGCGAATTGTACCATCAAACATTTTTATCTTGATAGTACCAATACCAGCGATCTCCAAAGCATGATCATCGCCCATATGTACAGAACCTCCTAAGATTGGTTCATATTTTTGAAACCATTCTCTTCGAGATGTCATGTGCCATGTTGCTCCTAAGTCTAATAACCAGATATCAACAAACTATTTTCTGCCTGCAATTGTCGTTGTTGCCTCGCTGTATAGAACTTCACCATCATCTGAGGCATTTGCCACATTCCCTTGAGCATTTGATGACTCATGGACTCCACTCTTCTTTTTGAACCAACAATCTTTTTTGACATGCCCTTTCTTGCCACAGTTGTAGCACTTGAAATTCTTCTTATTTCTTGATTTTGATCTACCATGATTTTGCCTCCCACTGGGGCCACATTCCGTTGATCTTCCTCTCATCATTGTCAAAGCTTTTGCTTACTATAAACTTACTTGTCTGTCTTCCTTGTTTTTATGCCTGGTTTCTTCTTCCAAAACAACAGTAGTAACTTCGTCGAAGACTAGATAGTCCATGATGATGTTGTTCGTCAGGTTAATGATGAGTTGATTATACGAGTCAGGTAGACTTTGTAATAGAAGCTATGCACGTTCAGATGTCTCTATTATGTAACCCATTGATGTAAGTTGCAAAAATAGAGTATTTAAAATGTTGATGTGGTCGGTCACCGATTTGGATTCCATCATTCGAATAGTGTACAATTTCCTCTTTAAGAAGATTTTATTGTGTAGTGACTTAGCCTCGTACAGTCTTGTTAGTGTATCCCAAATCTCCTTTGCAGTCTTCTTTTCTGCCACACTAGATGACACTCCATCAGCTAGTGCTAAGTGTAGATAGGCAATTACATTGCCATCCATCACGCTCCATTTGTTGTCATTAGTGATCTCTGCGGACCTTTCTCCAATTGTTGTTAAACAATTATCTTTCCTTAAAATTGCCTTAATTTTGATTTTCCACAACGAGAAATTACTCCCGTTGAACTTTTCAACATCGAACTTTGTCGTAGTCGACATCTCGTTCACAACGATCTGCTTCGCACCCCTCAACCAATTGCTTTACTACCACTGTTAGGAAAAATTACCGGGTTTAAGCTAAAACACAACTAAAGTGAAATTGAGAATAATGAAAATAAAATGTATACAAATATTTTACGTGAAAAAACCCCCGAACAAATTGGGGTAAAAAACCACGGACAAGTATAAGGGGATTTCACTATTGTAAAATAGGGATTACAATAGCTTCTCTCTAGTTACAATGATATAACAATTCTAATCTCTATTGTAATAGGAGAAATAACTCTCTCACAAAATAGGAAAAATATTAATTACAAAGAAGGAACAAAATTTTCTTTTCTAAGTAGTAACTCACAACATAACTCTCACAAATACTTTTATTATCTTTCTTATGGATGCTCTCTAATTAATTTGTTCTTATATTTTGCATAAATGAAACAAGTTATTTATAGACAACATCTTTGAAGAACTTGTAGTAGCAAAGATTCCATGTTCATCTCTATAGAAATTAGTGTTCCACATTAAATGCACAAGAAATTAGTACTCCACATTAAATGCACAAAAAATTAGTACTCTATATTGAATGCACAAGAAATTAGTGTTCCAATAACATCCTTAATTGAATGTCTTCCATGTTTCCTACTTCATACATTAACAAAATATAACATTAAAGTAAGTGACTTTACCAATAAAGAATGACATCAATTATCACAAATAGTAACACTTTCTTATTTGTCAATTTGGTAAAAGTTTTACTTATCCTTACTTATCCTTGTCTTTTTGTCTCATCCTCGAGAGCTCTTAATGTACAATTTTCGAATATTCCTTCTTTATTTTGTTGAACTTTTCTTAGTTTTCTCAGGAGTGATGAGTTGTTTGTCGAGAAAAAAAAAACAAAAGAAGAAGCTAAAGCTTGATCTCGAACTCAACAGAGCATTCAGATATCAGACTATGTAGACTCATTAACCTAATTACATACAAAATTCATTGATAAATAAAAATGAAAAAGGATGAAGATATGGAATAAGTAGAAGAAAGACCTTCAAATCATGAATCATTGCTGTTAAGAGGAAGAGAAAGGGGAAGATCGCAATAGAAAAATACAGAGAAATGGCGTAGTGATGCGTAAGCGTAAGAGTAGGGAAGGGTATTCCCAGGTGAGGAAATGATGAGTAAGGATAATAGCAGGGAAATGAGAATACTATTAAATGAATTTTTGGTATACGAGAGGTTAATACAAATTTTTATATTATATTATAAGAAAGTATTTTATAATTTATAATAAAAATTATTTAATATAAATAAAAATATTAAAATATAATAATTTGATTTAATATCATATATATATATATATATATAAATGGTAAAAACTAAAACTAAAAAAATGTATTAAAATATAGATGATAATATTTGATTTAGTGTTTTAAGCTTTAAAGTATATTTGAAAATATATATTGTTAAAAATAAAATATTAACAAATATATTTTTTTCTAAGCTTGTTGCATTTATTTTCTTGAATTAAAGAAGTGAGCTAATTTTATAGTGGTGATAAAAATGGATGAAAAAATTATTGAAAAGTATTAAAATTTACTTATTAAAATTTTTTAAATAAAATAAAAAATTATTAAAATAAAATGTGAAGTAATATAATATTAAAAAAATAAAAATTTAAAGCATGAATGAAAAACCTTAAAAAGTTTTAGTTTTATGCTTATTATCATGGTTTTTTTTATTTTTATTTTTATGTTCGATACTTACGTTTTTATTATCCTGAATTAACATTAAATATATGAAATATTTTGAGATTATACTTTATTGGTTTAAGAAATATTTTTATATAATATATATTATTATAAATTTATATGTTTAATTAATTAATATTTATCAGATATGTAAATAAAAATACTTATATATAACTATTTTGCTCGTAAATTTATTTATATTACTTTTATCCACATGTTTGTTAAATTTGTTGATACAAACAACAATATATTAAAATATGTACACAAAAAATTATACAATATATTATTACAAATAAGTTATTTATTTAATACTAAAAATATAAGTGTAATTAATTTTTGTAAGTTTTTTGACCGAGACATAGCTCACCCATGATTATATAAGTTCAACTATATTTACTAACAATATTATATCATATTACTCTTAATAAATATATATTTCAAATGCATTAAGAAATATTAACGATACTCTTAATTATATTTGTATTTTTAATTGAATCATTATTCAAGTAGCACATGTAAATTTTACTTCTTTTTATATGTTAACTTTTTTTATAAAATTGTGAAAAGTGTATGCAATAAAATAAAATTTACATGAGTGACTTGAAAAAACAATGACAAGTAAAAATGAGAGTTTTGTAAACATTACTCAATTCTTAAAAAAAAAATTAGTATTAATATTAATTATATATTAATGTTATTATATATTATTAAATAAAATTGATTAATAAATTATTTTTATAATAATAATAATTTGTATTAGGATTGAATGGATGCTATTTTAGATGTAAAGTTATATGTATTATGAATATCTAAATAAAAGTAATTAAAAATATAATTATTATTTTTATATAAAATATAATATTTTTGTATATGTATTTATTAATTATTGATAGTATATAAAATAACAAATTTAAAATATGGTAGATAGATATTATGATAAGATATATTTCATTTTGTGGACTCCCTGAAGTAAATATAATCGGGTAAAAAATAGGAAATATTAATTTTCAAATTTCCAATTATAACCATTTGTAAATTGTAACGGAAATTTCCAATTATGGTACAATACCAATCATTGACTGCTAGCACATTTATTTGCTAAAACATCAAGAACTTGTATAAATAAAAGACATTAATTTTCAACTTGCCAATCATATCAAAGTCCACAACCTCAAATATGTTAACTTTCCTTCGTCTCTTATCTTTATACTCATGTCATTTTGCTTTGCTGTTTCACATGATTTCACCGAATCATTGTTACCTTTCCAATTAAAATATGGCGCTAAGTTGAAAAACCAAACCTCAAAAAGGCAGATTGGAGTAAGAAAAGGAAAACGCAAAAAATATATAAATTAATGTATGTCACGAAGTTGTTTGATATATGATGTAAAATAAAATTATAAGTTTTAAAAAGATAGTATTTTAATTTATATAATTATATTTAATAAAATTTTACTATATTTATTACATTTTTAACATTTATATGATAGTAATAAAATTTACTTAAGAGGGTGCAAGATAAGATGTATCATTAACTATGATATCAACTTAAAATACACAATATATATATATCAACCGAATAAATTAATAATTACATAAAAATTTATCTGATTCACTAATATTATTAGACTTAAATGTTTGTTTTTTTGTTAAATTAGATATTAGATTATCGATAGTATAAGTACTAAAGATTTCACTTAAAAATAAGAGTGAATATTTTAGTTAACTAATTTTTAATTCATATATTGTTATGAAAATAAATATATATAGTTTTATTATTCAAAAAGTAGTATTTCTAGTCCATCTAATTGGATAATTTTTATACTAAAGTTACTATAATAATACTAGAAATGTATGCATGAATTATGTTTTTTTATATAATAATAGAACTACTAGTAAGTTTTTTTCTTTAGAATATCAACCTTTCTTGTCTTAGGTAAATTGACCTGTAACATTAATTCCAGAGTCTGATCAAAATTTCAACCACCAAAACAAAATTAGTTGAAAAAAGTAAATATATTTAGTAATTTACAGGTTTTTTTTTATAAAATTAATTAAATGTTTATCGTTAAAAAAATTAATAAATAAACAATTGGCCCATTTATTGTTCCTTAACAGAACCCCCCATTTTACATCAACAATTGGCCTATTTATGCGACCTGCGGCCCATTACTGTTGTGTCTGCATGTCAGCGCCTTCTCGGCACCGACACACTCTACCCTAAAAGCTGGCGGCGGTATAACCCTTGGCATTGCGAGTTTGCTATTCCGTTAAGGAATCATCATACCCATACAAATTGGAGCCGATATTCTAATGTTAAGCTAGTACAAGCCGTTTGATTTCTCGTACATATCGCCATATTTCATCGATTGATTAAAAAGGGTACCGTTAAATTTTCACATTTTTTTTGGTATTTCCTTATGTTTTTTATATTTTGTTATGTAAAGTAGACTGTTTTATGTTCGAGCAGTTTCCACTTGGGTAGTCTTTCTTTGTTGATCCCGTTGTGAATCTTGAAGATTGAGTAAAAGGGGTTAAAGTTTAGACTCAGGCTTGAAAAAAAAAATGAACCCAGATTGGGAAGAAGCGTTCAATCGGTTTGAAAGTGTTATAGCATCGGGAACAGAGGCTATGCGTTTAAAGTGTTTAATCAAGCTAGCAAATCTCTCTAAACGTGCTCCTGAATGTGGATTGTCCCGTACTATTCCAATACTTGCCCGGCTTCTTGGGAATGATCCTTCCAATAATAGCATTAGTGTTCAAGAAGTAGTTGCATACTGCTTATATTGTATAGCTTGTCAAAATGAGGGTAGGTTAGCAACTGAGATAGGACAATCTGATGTTATACATTCAATATTAAGATTGCTTCCGGATTCTTGTAATAGTTTTCAAAGAGCTCTGATTAAATGTTTATGGAGTTTGATGAGTTTTAGTAATGGGAATCGTGTGATCGTGGCAAGAAATGGTGGATTAGAAATCGTTGTTGGTATGTTAAGGTCCTTACATGATAGAAGTAGATGTTATTTGTTAGAGATTCTGAGCGCATTAGCTTTGTTGAGAGAGGTTAGGAGGATACTTGCCAGTTTAGGTGGTCTTTGTTTCCTTGTTGAAGCTGCTAGATCTGGCAACATGATTTCTAGAGAAAGAGCTTGTCAAGCAATTGGATTAATTGGAGCAACGAGACGTGGCAGGCATATGCTTGTTGAATTGGGAGTGATTCCTGTGCTTATTGAGTTGTTTCAAAACGGTGATGTCTCGACAAAACTTGTGGCAGGCAATTCACTCGGTGTTATTTCAGCTCATGTCGATTACATTAGGCCAGTATCTGAAGCTGGGGCAATTCCTTTATATGCCGAGCTTCTTCAGGGGCCTGAACGTACTGGTAAAGAAATTGCAGAGGATGCATTTTGTGTATTGGCTGTTGCTGAACCAAATGCAGTTGTAATTGCTGAACATCTGGTAAGAATCCTTAGGGAAGGTGATGATGAGGCAAAAGCTGCAGCTGCGGATGTCTTGTGGGATCTATCAGGTTACAAACACTCTGTATCCATTGTTGGGAACACTGGTGCAATTCCACTACTGGTTGATCTTTTGAGTTCCGTCAATGACCAAGTTAGAGAGAAGGTTTCTGGGGCTATTGCCCAGTTGAGTTACAATGAGGCAGACCGAGTGGCACTTACTGATGCTGGGGCAATCCCAGTTCTCATTGAATTGTTGCATGATGACTCTGAAGAACTGAGGGACAATGCTGCTGAGGCTCTTATAAACTTTTCTGAAGACCCGTTGCAGCATGATAGAATATCTGAAGCAATAGACACTCCTTCTTTCCAGAGCATGCAAAACAGGATGGTTCATATTCGAGCTTCTGATGAGCACACGATGAGATCCTTAAGACGAATGAGCATTGATGAGCTTACTTGGAATCCAGACCATGTCTGATTACTGAAATTCTTTTTGGTTTCTATTATTGTGAATTTGTATAGATTGTACAACTGCGAACATCTAAATTGTGCAACATGAAAGCTCCTATCAGTCAAACACATGTTTGGTAGTATTTTATTTGCGTTATGGTCTTCTAATCCAACAGAAGATCTGATTGATATTGGTGCTATGTGAAAATTCTGAGCGGCTAACTCTAGTTAAAAAAGAAATTAGTTGAAAGATTTTCTTGGCTAGTAACCAGAAAAGCATTGAAACATTAAAAGACAAGATGGTGCAGGCAAGAGAAGAGACTTAAAGTTCAACTAATAAGGCTCGTTTAATAACCATTTTAAATTTTAATTCTCAATTTTAAATTTTGAAATTAAACTCATTTCAAATTTTTATTTAGTAAATTTTGAAATTTAGTTTTGAAGTTTGATCAAATTTTGATTTTTTTTAAAGTTATGGAATTGAGTTTTTTTTTAATTCATTGACATTCAAAATTAATAATTCAATGTACTCTATATGTAAATCAAAGCGGTGCAACATTAGGGAATCGTGGTGACGGTTTGGTTTCGTCGGAACCGTACGTCGGTTCTGAAATCGAACGAGGTTCTTGATGGAAGAACCTTAATAAAGTATCGGGTCTTCTTACTATTAACTGCATAACAATTCAAATTATACTATCAATACGCAGAGAAGAAGTGTGGGAAACCAGTGAAAGCATCGAACAGAAAATCCATTGGAATTCCCGTGTAAGTGCTGAAATTTGATCAATGGTAAGAGATATGTTTTCAATCCAATTTTGTTTTCGCTACATTTAAATTATGAATTCATATGGTTTTATGAATGTTTCTGTATTGAATTGAGACTCTAACATTTGGTATCAAAGCCATTTGAAAACAACTCTATTTTGCTCTGTTTCACGAGAACTGAAATTTTGGGTTTTTTATTTTGATTGTTTTTGATGCATATGGAAATTATAAAGTGTTTCACTATTGATTTTTGAGTGATTCTGTAAAATTAAAGTTGAAAAACAATGAAAAAAATAAATCTGTTTTACCGTGGGTATTTATTTGCTTTATTAATTAACTTTTTATTTAAAATGATGTTTTTACTTTAAATTAATATCATGAATCACTCGGAAATCAAATTCTGATAAAAAGAACGCAGGATTTCATCGCCAGAATAGAAATATACGGCCGGGTATCCATTAAGGTCAAACCAGGTCATGGAGGTTGAAGATGACGTTTAAAAAAAACTTCCTTTACCTGGGATTCGAACCCAGATTATACCGCAAAGTTTTCAATAAACTATCCACTTGAACCTTGGTCTGAGGACAATGAATTCAAAAGCAAAACCAACAGGCTACAACACATTATTTGTTGTCAATGTATAATATTTTATATATATTAAATATTTAATTTTTTATTAAAACAAAATAAATATATATATATATATATAATAATTCTGAATATAATTTTAATTTATGTTTATCACATGTATAATATTTATTATACATGTTATATTTATTTAAATAATTTTTGGGCACATTAAAATTTTATTTAAATACATTATGCTTAAATTATTTGTTTTGGGTATTTATATGTATAAATTTTGTAATTAATTATACATATAAAATTGAGTTAAATAATTTATGCATAATGAAATTAATTTTTAATGGCTCTTATGGATTTAATTAGTGCTTATATTATTTAATTTTGCTTGTATAATTTATTGTCATATATGCAATTTAAGATAAATAATATTTACACATTTGATATTAAATTAATATTGCTTATGGTTTTATGCAATAATTGAGGATAAGGATTTAATTAATATTTAAGTGATTCATATAGTTTGATTAATTAGGGAGTAACCATAGCATCTTTAATTAATTAAAACTATAATGAAGTTTATTTAGGATCACATTTAGAAAATAAATATTAATTGTAATTAATCATATGTGATATAATAAATCTTATCCCACATGAATTTTTATTATATTTTTGTGTGATTAATTAGGATATAATATCAAATTATATTTTCTAATTTACCCACAGGGATTAAGAAAATGAACATAATTTGATAGTTTTATCGTAATGTTATGATGAATTTAATTGAATTAAAACTTTAGCCCACATGCAAGTTTTATGTCACTAGATTCATATTATTCGTGATTTACATTGGTAAAGAATGATTATAGTTTAGGCCTCAAATTTTAATAAGCATATAATTTTTAATTGCAGCTTCTCAACCTGTAAATTTCTCTGATATTTGCTGTGATATTCGCGATCTGAAAGAGGATAACTATAAAATATGGAAGGAAAGAATTCTCCTTCAATTAGGGTGGATGGATATTGATTATGCTATTAGGAAAAATGAACCACCTAAAATTACTCAAAACAGTACTCCAGAGAATATCATGCTTTATGAACAATGGAAACGATCTAATCGCCTTAGTATGATGTTCATTAAGAATAAAATCTCTGCTGGTATTCGTGGTTCCGTTGATCAGCATATCAATGTTCAAGACTTGCTAAAGGCCATTGATGATCAATTCGTCACTTCAGATAAGGCTTTAGCAAGCACCCTTATTATGAAGTTCTCTTCTTTAAGACTCACCAGTGTGAAAGGTGTGCACGAGCACATTATGCAAATGAGGGACATTGCGGCTCAACTTAAGCATCTCGAGGTTGAGATGTCGGAATCCTTCCTGGTGCACTATATCCTTAACACTCTCCCACATCAGTACGGGCCATTCAAAATCTCGTACAATACACATAAAGATAAATGGTCAATCAATGAACTAATGACCATGTGTGTTCAAGAGGAAGGGAGGCTTGTTATGAAATTTGGTGAAAGTGCAATGTTGGCTACAACGTACCAGAAAGGAAAATCTCAATACAAGCATAAAGGAAAGGGAATAATTCCACCTCAGGCTGATATTAAGAAAGAATCCAAGTGTTTCTTTTGTAAAAAGAAGGGACACATGAAGAAGGATTGTATCAGATTCCAGAAATGGCTTGAGAATAAAGGTAATCCAACCTCGTTTGTTTGTTATGAATCTAATATGGTTAATGTTAATATTAACACCTGGTGGATTGATTCTGGATCTACAATCCATGTTGCAAACTCCTTACAGGGTATGCAAAATCTAAGGAAGCCAGTGGGAAGTGAGCAATGCATCTTATCCGGTAACAAGATGGGCTCACATGTGGAGGCTGTAGGGACATGTAGTTTGATTTTAAGTAGTGGTTTTATTTTAAAATTAGAAAAGACCTTTTATGTTCCAAGTTTCTCTAGAAACTTGATTAATTTCAAGACTTGTACCTTATGGTTATTCCTTTCACTTTTCAGAAACATCTTTCAGTTTATTTAATAAATCTGATTGTGTTCGGAATCGTATTTTATCGGATGGTCTTTACTGCATTTATTTACAAAATAATGTCACTCATAACGCTATACATGTTCAAGCTGGCATTAAAAGGTGTATTATTGATGATAACTCTTCTACATTATGGCATAGGAGATTAGGACATATCTCCATAGAAAGAATTAAAAGATTATTTAAAGATGGGGTACTTAGTACTCTAGATTTTACTGATTTTGAGACATGTGTGGACTGCATTAAGGGAAAGCAGACTAACAAGTCAAAGAAAGGTGCCAATAGGAGTTCAAAAAAATTAGAAATCATACATACGGATATATGTTGTCCAGACATGGACATTCAATGTCAGAAATATTTTATCACCTTTATTGATGATTTTTCTTGATATATGTATCTCTATATGCTTCATAATAAGAGTGAAGCATTGGATGCCTTCAAAAGCTTTAAGGTTGAAGTAGAGAAATAATGTGGAAAGCAAATAAAGATCGTGAGATCAGATAGAGGTGGTGAATATTATGGTAGATACACTGAGAATGAATGACGCACCGTCCGTTTGCTAAGTTTCTTCAAGAACATGGGATAGTTGCCCAATACACTATGCCTGGTTCACCAGACCAGAATGGTGTAGCAGAAAGAAGAAACCGAACACTTTTGGACATGGTGCGGAGTATGCTTAGCAACTCCAATCTTCCTAAATCCTTGTGGATTGAAGCTTTAAAGACGGATGTGTATATATTAAACCGAGTTCCAACCAAGGCTGTCTCAAAGACACCATTTGAATTATGGAAAGGTTGGAAACCGAGTTTGCAACATATGCGTGTTTGGGGATGCCCGTCTGAAGTGAGGATTTATAATCCACAAGAGAAAAAGCTGGACCCAAGGACCATTAGTGGGTATTTCATTGGATATGCCGAACGGTCTAAAGGTTATAGATTTTATTGTCCATCTCACAACACTAGGTTTGTGGAATCAAGAAATGCAAAATTTCTTGAGAATTACTTGATTAGTGGGAGCGATCGATCCCAGGACATTGGTTATGAGAAAGATCATTTAGATGCTCAGTGCACCATTTCAAATAATGGACCGATCGTTGTTGTTAACAACATGCCTTGAGTACAAATGCGTGTTGAAGAACCAGTCCTGGAAGTACCACAAGCTATTGATCTTGATCCAATAGATGCTGAAATTCAACAGATGCCTACAACTGTTGAACAACATTATCCTGCTCCTCAGGAGAATGTTGATGCAACATTAAGAAGATCTACTAGAGTAAGGAAATCAGCGATACCTAATGATTATGTTGTGTATCTACAAGAATGTGACTATAATGTTGGAGCCGAAAATGATCCTGAGACGTTTTCACAGGCCATGAGTTCTGAGGTTTCGAACTTATGGTACAATGCCATGAAAGAAGAGATGGATTCTATGGCGTCTAACCGAGTTTAGGATCTCGTCAAGTTGCCTGATGGTGTGAAAGCCATTGGATGTAAATGGGTCTTCAAAACAAAGAAAGAATCACAAGGCAACATTGAGAGACATAAGGCAAGACTCGTTGCCAAAGGATTCACTCAAAAGGAAGGAATCGACTACACGGAGACATTTTCTCCTGTATCTAAGAAAGATTCACTTCGTGTGGTCATGGCATTGGTTGCCCATTTTGATTTGGATTTGCAACAAATGGATGTGAAAACGACTTTCCTTAATGGTAACCTAGAGGAAGAGGTTTATATGAAACAACCTGAAGGATTCTTCTCTAGTGATGGTGAGCATTTGGTTTGTAAGCTTAATAAATCCATATATGGATTAAAGCGAAACCTCATCAATGGTATTTGAAATTCCATAACATCATCACTTCATTTGGTTTTGAAGAGAACGTCATGGATCAATGTATATACCAGAAAGTTAGTGGGAGTAAGATTTATTTCTTGGTGCTATATGTGGATGATATTTTGCTTGCGACGATGATAGGGGTTTGCTACATGAGGTAAAACAATTCCTCTCTAAAAATTTTGATATAAAGGATATGGGTGAGGCATCTTATGTCATTGGCATTAAGATCCATAGAGATAGACTTCGAGGTGTCTTGGGTTTGTCTCAGGAAACCTATATCAATAAAGTTTTAGAGATTTGATGAAGGATTGTTCGCAAGTGTTGCTTTCATTGTGAAGGGTGATAAGTTCAATTTGGACCAATGCCCAAATAATGATTTTGAAAGAGAACAAATGAAAACCATTCCATATGCTTCAGTTTTTGGAAGATTAGTATGCTCAGGTCTGCACTAGACCTGACATTGCATTTGTTGTTGGGATGCTAGGGAGATATCAGAGTAATCCAGGTGTTGACCATTGGAAAGCTGCAAAGAAAGTGATGAGGTACCTACAAGGAACCAAGGATTATATGCTCATGTATAGATGAACCGATGAACTGGAAGTAATTGGCTACTCCAATGCGGACTTTGCTGGATGTATTGATTCACGAAAATCAACATCTGGTTACATTTTCATGCTTGCCGGTGGAGCTGTGTCTTGGAGGAGTGCGAAACAGTCATTGACTGCTACTTCCATTATGGAGGCCGAGTTCGTATCATGTTTTGAGGCCACATCGCATGGTGTATGGTTAAAGAGTTTCATTTCCGGGCTTAGAGTAGTTGACTCTATTTCTAGGCCATTAAGATTATACTGTGATAACTGAACTGCTGTATTTATGACTAAGAACAACAAAAGTGGTAGTCGTAGTAAGCACATCGACATTAAGTACTTGGCCATAAGAGAACATGTTAAGGAAAAGAAAGTGGTCATTGAGCACGTAAGCACTGAGTTGATGATTACTGATCCTTTGACTAAAGGCATGCCACCAATGAAATTCAAGGATCATGTTGAGAAAATGGGACTTGGTTCCACTTTGTAAATGTATATATACAATTAATTAATGAAACTCTTATATATTGTGATATTTTCTCATATTCATATGCACCTTAATTTATTTGAGAAAATATTTATATTTTATTGGACCAAGAATAAATATAGGATTTATTCATTAAGTTTAGTTACCACATAAATTGTAGTACTTGAGAAACTAAATACATTGTAATACATGGAAGATAATACTCGCTCTTGGAGGACCTATCGCTATGATTCATGTATTTTGTTACTCAAGAGAATTTCGCTTAACGTTTGCACCAAGTGGAAGAATGTATATCAAAGTGGTGCAACGTTAGTGAACCGTGGTGACGGTTCGGTTTCGTCGGAACCGTACGTCGGTTCCGAAACCGAACAAGGTTCTTGATGGAAGAACCTTAATAAAGTATCGGATCCTCTCACTATTAATTGCATAACAATTCAGATTACACCATCAATACGCAGAGAATAAGTGTGGGAAACCAGTGAAAGTATCGAATAGAAAATCTATTAGAATTCCCGTGTAAGTGCTGAAATTTGATCAATGCTAGGAGGTATGTTTTCAATCCAATTTTGTTTCCGCTGCATTTAAATTATGAGTTCATATAATTTTATGAATGTTTATGGATTGAATTGAGACTCTAACACTATATACTTAAAATGATTAAAAAAATTAAAATTTAATGAAATTTTATACAAAATTAAGTTTGAAATTAAATTTAAGAGGTTAGAAAATTACAAATTATTAAAATTGGTTATCAAACAAACAATATTCAGTTTTTAATTTTTGTTTTTTAAAATTGGATTAGAAATTTGTTATTAAATGAATTTTATTTATATTTTCATAAAATTATGAAATTGAAATTCAATTTCAAAATTGAAGAATTAAAAATAAGAAATTAAAATGATTGAGCTAGGATTAAGGTGAGAACTGCCCCTAATTGCTTCGACTTGCTACAGCTAATTTGGGTTCTAAGTAATTTTTTAGATGTGATATCATTCAGATAAGCCTTGCAGTCCTCAATTAAGTCCAAACCAGCGACGATTTATAGTTCTTAAGTAATAATTGACTATTGAAATCTAATCTTCTAGAATCATTATTGACTGGTTACTTTATTAGTTCTAACAAGTTCAGTTATAAATCCTAACATCTTGGCCAAGTATGAACGACCAAAGTACTTTGAAGTTTGAACCCACAAAAAGTGGATCGCCAACTTATTCCTTAACTTCATGGGCAAACTAAAATCACGTTTGAGATTGCTTGATATGTCAAAATTCTTCATGTTATATAGAGTGAACTTGTCTATAATTATTAAAGTGTCATATTACTTGTATGAGAACCGTCTTTCTTTGGGATGCTAAGAGCACCTTTTGCTAAGATGATAAAACAGTACTTTGAAGTTTGAACTCAGAACATGTGGATCGCCAACAAAACTTGATGAGCAAACTAAAAACACGTGTGAGATTACTTAACATGTCAGAATTGTTCATGTTATATACACTGAAGTAATGAACTTGGCTAAAATTTTTAAGGGCCAAACTACTTTTATGAAAATAATCTTTCTTTTGTAGGTTAGAAGATGAAAAAGGTAAGCTATCATCCTTAAAATTCCTTTCTGTTTTTCCCTTCTTTTTTATACGGTGCTGAATAACTTTTCCACATAAGTATAAATTTCTTTCCCTAAAGAATACTTTATGTATTATTCTCAAATTTATGAACAAATTATGTGCATCACTGTTGCAGCAAAAGATGGTCATCGAGGTGCAGATGAATGGCAACAAACACCGGTCCAAGGCATTGGAGCTTACCGTTATGGAAGATGGTACCTTTCATATTTTGAATTTCTTTCACAGTGATACGAGAGGTGAAAAGAAAAGGAGTGAAGCAAAAAACCAGAACTATGATAGTTTTCCTTGTGTGTGTGATATTGCAGGTTTTATTTCAGCGACTTTCAAGGAGGAAAATAGAAACCAAATGGAGATAATTGGAGAGGGAATCTATGATGTAGTTGGGTTGGTTGAGTCTTTAAGGAATAATGTTGGCCATGCAGAGTTATTGAGTGTGGAACAAGTGATAGAGGAAATTGATAAGAAAATTGAGCTTAAGAAAGATAAGGAAAGTAGTAGTGAAAGGGCTTATGAAACTGCTTCTTCAGAAAGTTGCATCATCATGTAATAGCAACCCTTGGCTTCTATTGTGAGATTAAAATGGTGAAAATTCTTTGTTTCTGCTTGCCTAGGTGCGTGTTTGGTAATGCAAGAGTTATTAAAATGCGCTTTTAGAAGCAAAAGTGATTTTTTCATATGTACGACTTAAAAATAAAAGGTGCTGTCATTGGTTGCTAAATTGAAACACTAAATGTGATTATTTCATAAGATTTCCTTAAAAAATAATACTTTTTAAAATATTTTAGGCTTAAATCCTGGAAAAAAAAAATAAATTATAATTTAGCCACTTAAATTTTTTACTTTTTATGTTTCAAACTTTTTTACTTTTTATGTTTCACGTTAACATAAGCAACACACAAAATCATGGTAATACCATTTGCATGATCCCAAGCCCACCCATGATCTGAAGTTAACTCTTTTCAAATTTTCTTAAATATTAAAACATTCAAACAGCACTATTAGTATGTTTGGGACGGCTTCTATTTTTAGTTGAAAGTGATATCAAATGATTTAAAATATTTTCATGAGTGTAGCAATCTTCGTGAGAAATGGTTTTCGTAGGAACACAGAAAAAGATAAAGGAAATAGAGAAATCTTCTCATTTCTTATCGATGATACAACTAAAAATACAATTGCTATATTTAGTCAAATAAATACAAAATATGAAAATAAATCCTTGATTTGTAGTATACTATTACATTATTACAACTATGTCAATAATGTTATAACTGTGGTTACAGTGTTAGAGCTATAAATACTACTTTTCAAATTATGTTATAGATATTAATTATACTTAATTTTGACCTCAAATATTTAAAACTTGTTTTTGAAAGAGCTTTGGTGAGAATGTTAGGTTTCTAAAAAGCAATTGGAATATGTACTAATGAAATTATTCTTTTTTTATCTTTTTTTTTATAAAATGTTGATAAATTTTTATATGTTTTGTATGATAATGATAAAATGGATTCTTTGCAATACTTATGGTTGCTAAATTGTTAAAAAACATCTTCTTAGATTCTTCTAAAGGAATTTCTAGTTTTTGAAGAAATCTCTTTAGCCATATTCCTTCGTAGATTCCTTGAGCCATGACTTTATACTATGCTTCAGTATTATTCATAACTACAATTGATTGTTTCTTGCTTCTTCACGTAACTAAATTTTCCTATACATATGTGTAATATCCTAATATTGATCTTCTATGAGTTAAGGATCCTGCCCAGTCATCATCAGAAAACATTTTTATACCTCTTTTTTGAGTCTTTCTATAATACAATCCTCTTCCTGGAGTCATTTTTAAATACCTTAGAATTTGATACATAGCGTCCAAGTGCTATTTAGTTGGATTTTTCATAAATTGACTAATAACATTAACAGAAAAGCCAATATCAAGTCTTATGTGAAAAGGAAAGATAAGTTTTCCCACGAGTCTTTGATATTATTCTTTATCAATCGGAACACTTTCTTTTATAGTTCCCAACTTTATTGTGTATCAGCATGTTTGCAACCTAGCATACCAATTTTCTTTAGAAAGTTAAGAACATATTTTCATTAAGAGACCACAATTTCTTTCTTTGATTGAACAAATTCTATTCCTATAAAATATTTGAGATTTTTTAAATCTTTAACCTCAAATTCTTGAACAATGAGCTTTTTAACCTAGCTTATTCCATCATTGTGATCTCTTATCACAATTATATAATCCATATATACAATAAAATTTGCCTAATTTTCTCAATTTTTTCTAAGTAATTTTTTTTATAAAGGTATGATCTGTTTAACATTGAGAGTAATCAAACCTCTTCCTAACCTTGGTAAAGCGATCGAAACAAACTCGAGTAGACTACTTGAGTCCATATACAAATTAGTCTACAAACTTCATTGATGTTGGCTTAAGTCTCCCATCTTAAGAGAATTTGTATATACACTCTTTCTTCTAAGTCACCATTAAACAAGACATTTTTTTATGTCCATTTGACGAAGACACCAATCTTAATTAATAGCCAAAGATAACAGAACTCTAATTGTATTCAACTTTGCAAAAGGTGCTAATGTTTCTTGATAATCAATTCCATGAGATTATGTAAATTTTTTGCTACTAATCGGGTTTTGAATCTTTTAATACTCTCCTCTATCTTGTATTTGATTGTAAAGATACACTTGCAACCTACTAGATTCTTTCCTCTTGGAAATTAAATAAGCCCACATGTATCATTCTTTTCTAATGCTCTGACTTCTTCTATGATAGCTACTTTACATTTAGGTACTTGAAGTGTTTCTTGTACATTATTTGGAATATGAATATCATAAAGCTAGTAACAAATGTTCATTAATTTGGTGAGAAATTCTTATAGGAGGCAAAATTATAAATTTGGTCTTTGGTACAAGATGTCATCCCTTTTCTTTGTATAATATTTTTAATATATAGTGATATAATTTATTAATTTCTTATTAATTGTTATTGGATTCATTAAAATGAATGAAGTGTATCACAAATATTTTTTAAATGGATAACTTAAATTATTTTTATTTTGTGTGTCTCAATCCAAGTCATTTTTATTTTAAAATGAAAAATTTTACTTCAATTTATATTATTATATTCAAATAATAAAGAGTAATTTTAGAAATCAATCAATCTATTTTCTTTTTTGCTATTTTTTCTATAAGCATTTTTTTAATCAGATCTTAGCTTTACAAAGTTTGTTTTTTTGTTAAAAAAAACTAGCATATAATAAATATATTTAAGTGTATGAGATTATTGGGTTAAAAATATTGTTTAAAAAAATGAAAGAAAATAAAAAGAATTAGTTGATTTTCAACTAAAGTCCTTCTTATGTGGCTATTTTTCTTTTATTTGAATATGATTATGTAAATTGAGGTGAATTTGATTATTTTTAAAACAAAATAACGTAACGAGAGCTACTAAAATAATAACTAAAGTGATCTATTTGTGAAAAAAAATATATGTTCCACTTCATCCTACTGAAATTTTATAGAAAAAATAATAGGTATAGTTAAAAAACTTTAAATAATAGTTTTTTTAATTTCTCAAACTTTTTATTAAAAAATTACTAAAAATAACACATTTAAAATATTTAACAATAAAAATAACACCTTAATAATATTGAATGTTATCTAATTTAATGATGTTTAATATTAAACGAGTCTAAATAATCGTAGTTTAATTTAAACGATATATAATTAAAAAATATTTAAAATAAAATTATATATCAAATTTATTTAATAGTAAAAATATATAACGTATACATACAAAATATATTTTTATAATTATAAATTTTAAAAATATTATTTTTGTTATTTTTTACAACTTCTTCCCTCCTAATTATTATCTTAGAAGCCTCAAATTCTACTTCTAGTTAGCTTAGAATTTCGAATTAAGTCAATTAAATTGAATCTAAACCTGATTAACTTCCGTTGGTTATTGTGAAAAATGTAAGCTATATCAATTAATTTAATAAATTGAGAATTACTAGGCTGTCAGTTAATTTTTTTTAATGAGTTTGTGTTTAATTGATTTAAAAAAAAAACATATAATATATTGTACAAAATGAGTAATAGACTGACAAAAGTTATTAAAAAGATAATTTGACGAATTTTATCGATAAAAAAATCAAATGAAGCAATACCGAAAGCTTAGTGAAAGGTATTATTATGACATTGTACTCTTTAATATAATGCTATTCTTCTTTAAAAAAAATTAAAATAGGTAAAAAGTTATAAAAAATGAAATTTTACACACTAAATCCTATAGTTATTTAAACATGTAATTTAATAATGAAATATATGAGTTTGAAATTACTTAATTTTTTTTTCTCAAATGAGATTAAAAAAAATGCTCTTTTAATGTTTTCTCAACCATTTTCTCTTATATTTTGGTGTAATTTGGGTGTAAAACTTAAAATGTATTATGTTTATTATTTAGGAAAAATTTATTGTAAATTTTTTATTTACATTTATTAAAAATATTATGGATATACTATTGAAATTAAAATAATTTAATATAATTGAATGATTAAAAAAATGTAAAAAAAATTTAGGCAAAGAGAAAAAATATATTTAATCATATATTCTATTTAATTTTTTTTTGCTTTATTTAATGTATTAATTAGTTGAAATTATAAAAAATAAATATTATCATTAAAAAGATTAAAAATTAACTATTTTTGTAGAGAGTTAAAGTGTGATGTAATAAATCATACTAGTTAAATATACGTTAAAGTGTGATGTATCGTATTAATTATAGATTAATTTATTGTGGAACCCATTTTGTTAAGAGAAACCTTTTAAAATTAATTTTAATTGTAATCAAAATCCATAAAATATATTTATTTATTTCACACTTTATTAGTATATGTTACTATTAACTAAATGATTTAATATTAATTATCTTTTTATACAATTAACCAAATTAACCAAATGATTTAATATTAATTATCTTTTTATACAATTAACCAAATTAACTAAATGATTTAATATTAATTATCTTTTTAGATTAATTTAATCCATTAAAAAATAATAAGATTCATAATAATTAAAACAGTTTTTCAGAGTAAATAATATTTTTAAACACAAGTCTAATTTAATATTCCTTGTACAAGAAAACATATCAACAATCAAATTCAAAATCAAATTCAAATTCAAATTCAAATTCAAATTCAAATTCAAATTCAAATTCCCATAGAAGTCAGAAGACAGAAGAAACCTTCGAAAATTCTCCTAAAAAAAAAATTAGAGTTGGCGTGTCGTAATCTACCAGCCCTCAATCCATATTTTGAGGAAATGGATTATTGAAATCCGGACGCACCATAACAGCGATAGTCAGGATTTAGAAAAAGAGAAAAATATAGCCTATTAGGTTAAATAAATTAAATTTTTAAATAATACTAATACATTAAAAAATTTATTAAGTAAAAGTAAAACATTAAAAATTTATGAATATATCTAATATTTTAATTTTTAAACTTAATAGATATTCAATATTCAATTTTTCAAACTTCAATATATCGATTTTAATACAAATAAAAATTGAACTAACATTAACGATTGTTTTAAAATAATAAATTGAAACGAATAAAATTATTAAATTAATTCAACTTTCAATTTTGTGATCAAACATAAGTAATTGTTTATAGTAAATATTAATTTACAATTATAATTTAACATATATTTAATTATTCAGGAATATATAAATTATACATAATTATTAAATTTTAAATAATATAAATATATATTATTTAAATTTTAAATCTAAAAATATCAAATACGGCTCAAATTTTTTATATTAATAATAATAAATTTTAAAATAAAATATATAATTTATAATTTTATATTAATTTAATAATTCTTTTGTTTTGGTTATAAATAGTTTTTTTACAGTAAAATCGAAATCTATCGATTAATTTTAATTTATAATTTTTTCAAACAAAATTATTTAAATCCTGTAATATAGTCGAACAAAATTATCTTTTTGATTGAGCTTCGATTCGGTTTGGTTCGAAACAATCGATTTAATTGACGGTTTTGGAAATCAACATTATTCTGTTCGGTGCAATGAATTTGGGTGACCTTCACAAGGTATGGGAAATCAAAGCTCTCAAAAAGCCTGGCGAAGACGAAGCCAAGAACATTCTGGAAAAGATAGCGAAACAAGTCCAACCCATTATGCGCAAACGAAAGTGGCGGGTCAAGCTTCTCTCGGAATTCTGGTGACTAGTTTTAGTTTCAATTTTCATAAACTATTTGGTTTTCATGAACCCTAGATCGATTCCTCGTTTCTTCTGATTTGGGCTGTTGTTTAATTTTTTATTTTTTTTAAAATGTATGCAGACTACAGTCATGATTTTTTAATGCACGTGTTAAATGGTAATGTTAAATTTCTGAAATTTTCAGTCCAAACAATCCATCGCTTTTGGGATTGAATGTTGGAGGAGGTATTCATGTGAAGCTGAGGCTTCGAAGGCATAACAGGGATTGGGATTTCTTTCCCTTTGATCAAATCCTAGACACAATGCTCCATGAGCTCTGTCACAATGTTCATGGTCCTCACAATGCTGACTTCTACAGGCTGTGGGATGAACTTAGAAAGGTTCTTTCTCTTTTGTTTTGTTCTCTCTCTTATTCTGTTGATACATTTAGGAAAAACGTTGCATAGTTTATAATTTCATATTCTGGGGACCATTTTTTATAATGGAGTCTATTATGCCAGTCTTGTGGGGGGAATTGAAACATTTACAATTTAAAAAATGTTAACTGCATATGTTAATATGTTAACACGATAGTGTTACTTTAGTTTGTAATTATCCATTAGGTGAGTGCAAGATACCAACCTATCTGGAAAACCTTGGTCATTCGATTCGGTCACCAAACTGATTTGAGTATAGAAGGGTTTTATGCCCTGCTTTAGTATCTTTTTATTCTCTTTGATAATTAGATAAAATAATTTTATTAATTCGAACAGGAATGTGAAGAGCTGTTATCTAAGGGAATTATGGGTACAGGACAGGGGTTTGATCTTCCTGGGAGACGTTTGGGTGGTTTTTCTTGCAAACCTCCTCTTTCTTCACTTCGCACAACTGCTCTTACTGCTGCTGAAAAGCGAGCTCGTTTGGGTTCTCTTTTACCATCTGGTCCTAAGCGTCTTGGTGGTGACAATACTATTAGGGCTGCCCTTAGCCCAATACAAGCTGCTGCAATGGCTGCAGAGAGGAGATTGCAGGATGATATATGGTGTGGTTCAACATCTTGTGATGCTTCTAACGATTGTGAAGATAACTCGGATAAATCACAGGACCCTGTAAGTACCAAGCAAAGTGCAGAAAGTTCAAGGATTCATTGCAGTTCAGGTGAACATGCTTCAATGACAGCTCCAGTATCTAGAAAAAGAAGCCATGAATCCAATAATAATTCATTAGGCCAATGTTCCAATAGCGTCCCAGGGCCCAACTTTGTTGACTTATCTATTAATGATCCAAAATTTGAATCAACATCTAGTTTTCATGGAAAAACGGATTCTGGAGCTCTCTCTGGTGCTTTATCTTCTGGTTCTATGTCTACACATGATGCGAAGAACAAAACTGATGAAGCTGCTATGTGGGAATGCAAAGTATGCACTTTGCTGAATCCAGTAAGTGCTTTCTAATGTGCTGTAGTGAGCAACTTTTAACTTGGCTCATTTCAATTTATAAAGTGATTTTATTGTTTATATTGGATATTCCAAATTTTTAGCGTAGCTGACTTCTTTGCATGTTACACTGTTCTTATGGACACGTTACATAGTTTCATTATGCTACTTTTTTATTTGTCAATTAATGCCTCCCTGCTATAATTCTCACAAGTGTTTCCTTTATGGTTGATGGCGGATCATTGCAGTCAGTAGCTCTAATATGTGACGTCTGCAGCACACAGAAGCCTCGAGATATCGCTACCAAATACAAATTTTGGTCCTGCAAATTCTGCACTTTGGAAAACAGTGTGAAGCTGGATAAATGTTCTGCATGTGATCGGTGGAGATACTCACATGGGCCTCCAATGGGAACTCGACCACTTAATCTAGGAACTTGAAAACTCAAATCAATTAGATATGTTTATTTGAAACTCTTAGATGTGTCCAATTACCTCCTGGGTAATTTTTTTGATGGTGCTTCTTGCTTGAGTTTTCTTACCTGATACAAATGGTTCTGTTGTACTTTTGTTCATTTCAGTGTTTCACTAGCTTTTTTTTTTTTGAGAAGTCAGATGCAAATTGTATACATTTATGGTCTCCATTTTGTGTAGTAGGATAAATTTAGCACCAATTTGCATAATGTTTCTCTCCTTGCTGGCATGAAAGTGAAATCAATCTTCAAGAGATTGTAAAAATGTAACAGGAGAAGTATGATATCCGTATGATGTTCATTTATGTAAATGGATTGATCAGTTGAGAGTTAACCTTATTGGGGTTTTTGGTAAGTGTACAGTTGGTCCTGTAAGTTTCATTTGTGTTTGATGGCTTGTTTCTTTCGTACTTGTTTTTGTTTGCTTTTAAATCTTAAACGTTTATCTTTTCATCGAACGTACATGGTGAATTTTACATGTTATTGCTAGTGAGTAATATTTTAAATATTTCCTTAAATATTTTCTTTATTTTACATCATAGATTACCAAAGTAATTCTAAGATCTGTTGAGAGTTAAACTTATTGGGGTTTCTTGTAAGTATACAGTATATCCGAGGTTTCATTTATGTTTGATGGATCAGTATCATCTACCCTTTTTTTCTCTTTCCCTTGTTGCTTGGTTGCTTGCTTCTAGATATTATCCGTCTATTTTCATCCATTATTTTACTTAATAAAGTAACAACTTATGTTTAAGATTAAACAAGAAACTTGCCAAGCGAGGATCAAAATCCACGTTAAAGGCAGGGATGAAAATGTCGATGTAGTTCCCAACAATGGTTTTTTACACATTCTAATGTCGAAATGTAATGTTTATATAGTTTGGTCAAATTATTGTGAAAATGTTGATAATGTTTATACCTTTTTGTCTAAATGTCTTTTTTTGTAATAATGTCTTGAATATTATGGATATCTTTATTAAAATGTATATATGTCATTACAATATTACTAAAATGTCAAACATAATATTAAATATTAATTCTTGAATTTTTTTTTTATGAATAATCATTTCAATTCAATTTTTTTTCACTTTTATACTAGATAATATATTCTTTTTTTTAGCATGTTTGTTATATATATATAAGTATTTATAAAAACAAATAATCAATTAAATTTATTTTTATACTGTCAAGATTTATTAATTTATAATAATTATAATTAGATAATTTATTTAATTATTTCAAAACTTTTAAATACTTATTCTATAATATTTAGTAAAAAATAATATATATTTTATTATACAATATTTTAATTAATTAATCTAAATATTTCATGTATTTAAAAAAATATATATTAAATAAAAAATTAGTTTAAAATATAAGTAATTGATTGTTTTGATGTTTTATAAAAAAAATTCATATTTATGATAGAGTTTTCATAGTTTTTGTGATTTTTTTCAAAATTTTCGTCGACAACAACAATATCTTCAATATTTTCGTAAAATTTATATCTCGACATCTTCATAGAAATTGATATTTCAAACATTGCTTAAAGACACTATGTACACAACTTTAAAATATCATATCAAATTGCAATATAATTATACAAGTCCATTTTCATGAAAAATGATTTAGACAAAAGTATTGATAAATTATAATGATCTTTGGATGAAATTATTTAAAAATTTATATGTTAATAAATATAGAAACTTAAATGAATAAGTGATTCTTAAAATTAAAGAAAATATTTCATTATAACTAAAAATGCATACATCGTTGTATTGTATTTATTTAAAAGTCGAGATTATTTGATAATATCGAAACCATTTCTACTAAGAACAATCACTATTAATTATATGTACATATAATTATGGTGCACGTGAAAATATATTATTTTAAATGGATTTAATTATTTAAAATATGTATATAACATTTAAGGTTTCAAGTTATATTGATAGTAGGAGTGAACAAAATATCCGATCAATCCGATCAATTCGAAAAAGTCGATAAAAATGAGTGATTTCGATCCGAAGTCCGATCGGATTCGGATTGGATTTTATCAATCCGCTCGGATTTGGATTCAGATTCGGATTAGAAATATTTAAATCCGTATAATCTGATCCGATATGATATATTTAATATATTATTTAAAAATATATATATATAATAATTAATAAACCTAATTATTATTCTAACCTAACCTTAGCCGTATCTCTTATTCTTAACCTAATATATTTTTCCAACTGCCTCCCTGCCTCCATCTCTCTCTCCCTCCTTCCCTTCCTACATTGCTAGTTTCAGACTTGAAGGCTTCTCTGCTTCTCTATTGCTGCTTCTTTGTTGCTGCTGCTCGTGATTCTCAACTTCGTTGCTTCTCTACTCGCTACCGCTGCTGCTCCCTACACGTTGTTATTATTAATTTTTTGTAGAGTGAAGTTAAATTATGTAATTGATATTTAATTTTTTGTAGTTAAATTATGTAATTTATGTTGAATTTTTTTCTTTTTGATTATTTTTGTTGAATTATTTTTAATCATGTTGTCTACTTTTTAATTTGTATGAAAAATATTTTTATTTTAGATTTTTTTATTTAATGTAATTTTTTATTTTATATGTTGAAATTATATCAGATTTGGATTTGTTCGGATTGACATTTATAGCGGTTCGGATCAGATTGATATTTCATAATTTGCTTATTTATGTAATTTTTTTAATAGATTTAAATTAAAATTTTGACCCTACATCGGATTGGAATTTAAAGCGGATTCAGATTGAATAATTTCCGGATTGGATTAGATTTAGATTGATTAAAATTGGTAGATTTGGATTTGTTCGGATAGTCATGTACAATGGATCGGATTCAGATTGACATTTAAAGTGGATTTGGATTGAATAATTTTCAGATCGGATCGGATTCAAATTGACTTAAAATTAGTGGTTTCAAATTTGTTTGGATTGTCATGTACAGCGGATCAAATTCGGATTGAATAATTCATAATTTGCTTCGGATCGGATCGGATACGAATTGACTTAAAACTTGCGGTTTCGAACCGATGCTCACCCATAATTGATAGAGCAAATAAGGATAATTTAATAAGAATTGATGTTTATTTTGATATTTTTCAAAAAAACAAAAACAAAATGTAACTGATAATGATTCTAATTTATAATTTATAATTTTTGATTAAATAATTATTTTAATGATTTTTGATTCTTTTATAAAAATAACTATGTTTAATAACAATTTTTAATTGGTGATTTTAAAGAAAAAATAAAAAATCATTTATAAGTTCTTTGATAATATTTTTTGTTTTCTGATTTATTTATTTATCAAAATCTTAAAAAATTAATTTTTTTTATTATTTCAAAATTTTAATTTTTTAATCATTATTTTTCAATGTTTATACTTACAAAAGTCATAAGATTTTATTTATTTTCTAAAAAAAATCTAAAATCTAAAGTGAGGTAAAATTATTTTTTTATAAATATTTTTGAATCACCTTCTATTTTAATAGTGATTTTTTAAAACCATGAAAATCAAAATAAGAAAATATTATCAAACATGATTGATTAAAAAATTACTTTCATATTAAATATACACATCGAGTTAGTGAAAATATCATCAATGTTTCTTTTCTTTAGCATAGCTTTACATTTGTTTTGGACTTTTAAAAAGAGTTTTAATACCCTCGATTTTTATAGTTAATATCACTATTGTACTCGAATATTTAATGGCTTTAACTTTTCCTTGAATGATGTATTTTTCTTTTTTATAGCTTTGATACCAAATTGTGATTAGTTGTTTTACAACACTAGTTGTTACTTTTTGTAAATTATTACTTAAAGACAAAAATTTAAGCTTCTTATTAAAATATTATTTTAAATTTATAATTTTTTTATTTATTAGTTTTATAAATATTATAAATAAATATTTAATCATTCGATATCCTCAATTTATTTAAAATTGTAACTATTATATTTGAATTAATGGATCCATCACAATCTTTCTTTCTATTGTTCGTCTTCTTTTGTTACACAAAATATGTCTAACTCTGCTCAAATTTTAATATCCTCTTGGTAATAACAAACCTCTTGCATCCATACATGGTAAGGTGTTAGAAAAGGAAAAAGGTTAATTACACTAACTTTATTCATGATATTAATAATTATTACAATTTTAAAAACTAAATAAGAACCTTGAAGATATTTGAATCGCTCATACTTTTTAGATATATAGTTGCTAGATGAATAATTTTTAAAATAGAGAGTTTATTATTGCTGAAATTGTTTCTAACTAATAAAAATAAGAGTTTCTTTTATAAGGAAAAAAATCCTTGTTTACAACAGTGAGAAATTAATGTTTTACCGATACTTTAACAATTCACCTAATTTGATGCTTTTAGCTTTTAAATTTAAGCATTTCATTTCCTATGCATGATTTTCCAACTAAAAATGTGGGTTTTACATTTTTATTCTTCTTTGTCATTTTCTATCGACAATCCTTTTGATGACATAGACGATAAAACATCATCTTTTCGATCTCTAATGCATTTGTAATTTTTATTGGTTTTCTTAGCGTAAAAATAAAATATATTTTTTGTTTCTTAACAAATTTTTAAATTATTATTATTAAAATTTGTTTCAAAATTATTGATTTTCTCATCATTTTTTTCATTGAATGCCATATATGTGAAGTGATTACAAATTTACTAATCGAGTAATTTACTTTGACTTAATATTTTTCTTCTTAGAATACACAGTTCATCTGTATTAAATTCTTTTTGTAAAAGTGTTATTGGTTTTAAAAATTTCTAATTTAATAAAATGGTAGGAACTAACACAACCTTCTTTATTTTAATCGTCCTTAACTGAACTAAAGAATTTGAGATAGACAAGTTTGTCACCTATTCTAATATTCTTCCTAAAGTTTGATAGCTTTCTTGAAATTTTAAGGAAACTAATTTAATTCATTTAAATTAATTCATGGTTATAAGTTCTCAATTAAACTTATATGGAAAATGATATAAATAAAAATTAGATCACCTCTTCCAAGAATATTAAATTTATTACCTGTAGGGAATTATTTTCCAATAGTATAAAATTTCATATATTTGATATATTTCTAAGTATATTTTCTTGCTAAGTTATAAAAACTTAACCATTGTGTTTTACTTAAATTCTTGTATTGGTCTTTTTCGTCTTTAATGACCAATGTCTTTTTGGGAGTTATTTTCCTAAATAGTAATGGCTTTCGTACTATCTTTATTGTTTCTATGAGTGGTGTTTCTTTAAATGGTAATGGTGATCATATTATCTTTCCTAAGTTATTCAACCTAATTGGTGGGATGATTGTTGGATTTTTGTCTATAAAGGGCATCCTTCTTATTATAGTTTAAAAATAAATTTAAATGAGTTTTAGTTTAAAAATAGGCACATTTTAACCTTAAGCTTGAAAACACATATTTTAGTCAATTTTATTTAAAAATAATAAAAAAAAAGATATCAACTTTATTTTACAAAACATAATTATTATAAATATAAAAAAATATTAACACCTTATAAATTTACAATTAATTTTAAATACACAAATCTATTTTATCATATTATATATTAAAATTTTATTTTAAAAAATAAAAAACAATTAATTTTATAATAAAATAAATATAAATTTATACGAAAATGATATGATAAACATTTTGATAATTCATAAATAATATTCATAAAAATAATTAAATTATTAAAAAAAATGTGAAGCCTCTTTATCCAACCTTTTACGAGATACAATACAAACATAGAATATTATATCGCAAATTTTGTTTGAAAATATTATTTAATATAATAATATAATAATAATAATTATTATTAATATAATAAAATATATAAATTATATCTAATTAATTATATTTTAATACTTAAATAAAATTATTATTAATAAATATTTGTTATCTTAATAATAATTAAAATTATAATAATATTAGAGATATATGTTACAATGTAATCTATTTTTTAATTTTTTTAATCTTAAATAATTTAATTTTTTAAAATGTCAAAAAATTGCATAAAATTATTGTAACTATTTATTATTATTATTTTATAATAAAATTTTGATAAGTTATTTTTTATAAAAAATTATATATTTTTTATTATATATATAAATTATTTTTATTATTTTTTATTTATAATAAAAATAAATTATTATTTATTAAAAGTTATGTAAAGTTGGTAGAAAGAGAAATAAAGTTAGGGTAGGAGAGAGAAGAAGAATTTGCAAAACAAGTAAAAAAGAAAAATAAATTAGGGAAGGAGAGAGAAGAAGAAAAAATTTGACCGACAAATTGTTAAAGAAATTATAATATACCTATTTCTAAATTAAAATCCACTTAAACCTATTTTTAAACTATAATATTATATGTGCCCTTTATAGACAAATCCCCATGATTGTTTTTGTAGTGTTATAGAGTAATTTTTAATTATATCTTCTAGATTTAATAGTTTTGGTACTCTATAATTAGTATAATAGCCTCCAACTTCTATTCTATTAATGAAAGTTTTGTGAGTTATTCCACTAAATTTGATAATAATTTTGATTCCTTTTAATCATTTGTTATAAATTCTTGATTTTGGATCATTATAGATCAAATAAGTATTTTCCTGGTCTTTTTTTTTTTTGCCTTTATGCCCAATTGGGTTTTTCTTTTTTCTTTTCAAAGGTGTTACTCTCCTTTAAATTGTTAGATTCTTTCTTCTCATTTTGAATTCATTATTTAGAAGTAATAATTCTCTGAGGCGGATTCATCTTTAAAGTTTTTGGAATCTAATGTTGCTTTTAAACTGCTAAGTTTTTCCTGTTTAATTCTTGTCTCCAAAATAGACTTATTTAGTTATAAAACCTTGAGTTATTTTTGAAGAATTATTATCTTATTTTTTTTATCTTGGTCTTGATATTAAGATTCCTATAAAAACACAAATAATTAAATGTGCTAGTTTTTTTGTAAAAGCATTTACTAAACTATTATTATTTCTTAGAAGATATTTGACTTCAAAATCGTAGTGGTTAAACCATTGTTAACATCCGACTAATCTTTATTGTTTTTAATATTAATCCTTAAAAAACCAAAATTATTATTATCAATTATGATAATGAATTTGAAACTTATTAAATATATTGCAAAATCCTTGAAAGATCCTTATATCTATCAACAAATATATTTATTTTTGTCATCTAAATTTCCTTTTAAAACAACTTCTCAATATTCATGTAAAATATTGGTTTCAATTATCATTTTATCATTTGGACCTAAATGATATAAAGTTGATAAATGTTTATCTGTGTTTTTACCTTATCTATATACAAAGTATTTTGTTGTGTCCATTAATGAACGTGATAATTTTTTTTCAATTTTATTTATCAAGGTTTTCATATTCTTGTAAAGTTTTTTTTATATATGATTCATTATATGTTAAACATTCCCATAGATTATGTTTTACATATTCAATTTCTAATCTTAAATATTTAATTTTTACTGAGAAATTACTATTTTTTTAGAAAGTATAATACATTATTTCCTACGTTCTTATAGAATATTAATAATATAAAAATAATATGTATTTAATTAATTATCGAAAATCAAAATATCATCTATATATACACAATAAATATTTTTTAGTTTCTTAAAAATGTCCATATATTTTTAAAAAATACATAGAGATTGTTTTAATCCAAATGATACAAAAATCTATTGAAATTGTACTTGTGTAATTAAATATCGTTAATTTTTGAGATTATTCATTTACTCTTATTTGTAAAAATCAACTTTTATAGTCAAAACTTAAGAAATATTTCTTCATATTTAGTAATGATAATAATTATTTTTTCTTTAAAATTAAGGACTTGATATTTGATTTTTATGGTATATCTATTTCTTCTGCTAAAAGAATTAATTTTTTTAATATGCTTCTTAGATTTTAATTAAAATCTAATTCTATATTCTATAGTTTATTTTTGAATATTATTGGGATAATAATGATATTATTTTCTTCTTAATATTACTTCATGAAATGATGTTTTCATCATTTTAACTTCTTATTTTAGATCTGTCATTGACCTTTTTTCGTGAGATGTTTGTCTCTCAGAATTTATAAACATAAATCTTAATACATTATTTATTCTTTTGGCATTTTAAAGTCTATTAATATTAATATTAATTTATTTATTACTTATTTTATAATAAATTATATATTTTTTGAAAAATATTTTTCTTATTTTTAAGAATGATGAATCTTTAAATCTATCTCATTCTTTAAGATTTAATCTTACTTTTATATTTCTTTAATTTGTTTTTATTAATTATCATTTCTTGTGAGAAAATATCTAGAAATATATTGGGTTTCTATTTCTATTATTTTTTGATTTCTATTATTTGTTCCATTTTTATGTATAAAAAATTATTATTTATTTTTTTAATTTTAATTTTTGTTAAATTTAAAAGTGTTTGTGATATTTTTAAAATATTAAAAATATTTATAATATTATTTTAAAACTTTGAAGATATTATGAACAAGGTTTCGAGTTATAATATTTTGGAGTATAATTTATTTTTTTATTTATTAAAGTGTTTTTTTATTTAAAAATATGATAAGAATACTATCACTCGATACCTATACGTAGAGATTAAGTTCTAGATTATCTTTGAAAATAATGATTAAATTTGTGTCTTCACATCTATAAAATCATTAACATTTTAACTATGGATAATTAAAACTGTAATTAATTGTATAAATTTGATGATTTTGTATCAAAAATAAACATAACTAATAAAGTGTGAGATGAAAATACACGTTTAATAATAAAACACACGATACAAAATAATTAGATATAATTTTATTTATTTTTATTTGTATATATTTCATTTTATTTAAAAATATGTGTTAAATTTGTTAAAAAATAAAAATTAATGTTAATAATTAAATTTTAGCTAGGTGCCTTGTAGTAAGAGAAGTAGTTATGAACCCTATATACCATCCCTATGGGGGTGGTGAAGGGAAGGCCCTAATTGGAAGAAAAAAACACGCAACTCTTTGGGGTTATCCTGCACTTAGAAGAAGAAGTAGAAAAAGGAATAAATATAGTGATAATTTGATTCTTCGACGTCGTAGTAAATAGGAGAAAAATAGAATTTCTTTCTTCCTCTCTCCATTCTATTTATAGAATCTCTATTCTATTTTCTTAGAATTCTCTATATAGAATCTATTTTTTAATGGGCGAACGACGGGAATTGAACCCGTGCATGGTGGATTCACAATCCACTACCTGTTAGAGTCACAATTCAATCCAAAAACATTCATAAAATCATATGAACTCATAATTTAAATGCAGCGGAAACAAAATTGGATTGAAAACATACCTCCTGTCATTGATCAAATTTCAAAGACTTACACCGGGAATTCCAATGGATTTTCCTGTTTCGATGCTTTCACCGGTTTCTCACATATATTCTCTCAAGCACACTGGGTAATCCGAATTGTTACGCAGCTTAATAGCGAGAGGGACCCGATACTTTATTAAGGTTCTTCCATCAAGAACCTTATTCGGCTGAACCGACGACGGCCCGACGAAACCAAACCGTCACCACGGCTCACTAACGTTGCACCACTTTGATTTACATTCTCCCACTTGGGCAAACGTTAATCGAATTTTCGAGTAACAAAACACATGAATCATAGCGACAGTCCTCTAAGAAGCGAGTATTATCTTCCATGTATTACAACAATGTATTTAGTTTCTCAAGTACTATACTTTATGCAGAATTCAAACTTAATGAATAAATCCTATATTTATTCTTGGTCCAATAATATATATATATATATATTTTCTCAAATAAATTAAGGTGACATATGAATATGAGAAAATATCACAATATATAAGAGTTTCATTAATTAATTGTATATATACATTTACAAAGCTGTGGAACCAATTCTACTTTTCTACATGATCCTTGAATTTCATTTGTGGTACGCTTTAGTCAAAGGATCAAAGAATCATCAACTTCAATGCTTACGTGCTCAATGACCACTTTCTTTCCTTAACACGTTTTCTTACGGCCAAGTACTTAATGCTCGCAAGGTTTACTACGACTACCACTTTTGTTGTTCTTAGCCATAAATACAAAGAAATTAATTATCACAAAAGATAATCTTAATGGCCTAGAACAGAGTCAACTACTCTAAGCTCCTGAAATGAAACTCTTCAACCATACACCATGTCATGGCTCAAAACATGATACGAACTCACTCTATAAGCGGAAGTAGCAACAAGGACTATTTCGCACTCCTCCAAGACACAAAGCCCACCTAAGAAGTACATGAAAATGTAACCGATGTGATTTTCGTGAATCAATACACCAAAGAAAGTCCGCATCGTATTAGCTAATTACTTCCACCATCGGTTCGCCTATATACGAGCATATAATCCTTGGTTCCTCAGAGGTACCGCGATCACTTTCTTTGCAGCCTTTCCAATGGTCAACACCTGGATTACTCTCGATATCTCCCTAGCATCCCAACAACAATGCAATGTCGTCCGGGCGACTCCGAAAGCATACATTAGGCTTCCAAAACCGAAGCATATGGAATGGTTTTCATTTGTTCTCTTTCAAAATCATTATTTGGGCATTGGTCCAAATTGAACTTATCACCCTTCACAATCTTTGGGAGCAACACTTCAAAGTAACAATCCTTCATCCGAAATCTCTCTAAAACTTTATTGATATAGGTTTCCTCGAGATAAACCCAAGACACCTCGAAGTCTATCTATATTGATCTTAATGCCAATGACATAAGATGCATCACCCATATCCTTCATATCAAAATTTTTAGAGAGGAATTGTTTTACCTCACGTAGCAAACCCCTATCATCGTCAGTAAGCAAAATATCATCCACATATAGCACCAAAAACAAATCTTACTCCTACTAACCTTCCTCGGTATATACATTGATCCACGACGTTTCTTCAAAACCAAATGAAGTGATGACATTATGGAATTTCAAATACCATTGACTAGAACCTTGTTTTAATCCATATATGGATTTATTAAGCTTACAAACCAAATGCTCACCATTATTAGAGAAGAATCCTTTAGGTTGTTTCATATAAACCTCTTCCTCTAGTTACCATTAAGGAAAGCCGTTTTCACATCCATTTGTTGCAAATCAAAATCAAACGGGCAAGCAATGCCATGACCATACACGAAGTGAATCTTTTTAGATACAGGAGAAAATGTTCTACGTGGTATTCGATTCCTTCCTCGAGTGAATCCTTTGGCAACGAGTCTTGCCTTATGCCTCTCAATGCTCTCTCGCGAGTCTTTCTTTGTTTTGAAGACCCATTTACATCCAATGGCTTTCACACCATCAGGCAACTTGACGAGATCCCAAACTCGGTTACGACGCCATAGAATCCATCTCTTCTTTCACGGCATTGTACATAAGTCTAAACCTCAGAACTCACGGCCTCGTGAAAACGTTTCAGATCATTTTCGCTCCAACATTATAGTCACATTCTCAGATACACAACATAATCATTATGAATCGATGATTTCTCATTTCAGTAGATCTTCTTAATGTTGCATCAACATTATCCCAAGGGAGCAGATCATGTTGTTCAACTAGTTTGTTCAATAGCGTAGGCATCCGTTGAACTTCAACATCTACCGGATCGTGATAAACAAATTGGTACTTCTAAGATCGGTTCTTCAACACGCATTTGTACTCGAGGCGTGTTGTTAACACAATAATGACCAGTCCATTACTTGAAATGGCATATCGAGCATCTAAATGATCTTTCTCGTAACCAATGCCCCGGGGATTGATCGCTCCCACTAATCATAATTCTCAAGAAATTTTGCATTTCTTGATTCCACAAACCTAGTGTCAGAGACGGACAATAAAATCTATAACCTTTTAGACTGCTCGGCATATCCAATGAAATACCCACTAATGGTCCGGTCCATTTTTCTCGCGGGATTATAAATCCTCACTCTCGGAATCCCCAAACACGCATATGTTGCAAACCTGGCTTTCCAACCTTTTCATAATTCAAACGGTGTCTTTGAGACAAATGTCTCAGTGGAACTCTCGGTTTAATATATACACAACCGTCTTTAAAGCTTCAATCCACAAGGATTTAGGAAGATTGGAGTTGCTACATACTCCGCACCATGTCCAAAAGTGTTCTGTTTCTTCTTCTCGCTACACCATTCTGTCTCGGTGAACCAGCATGTTATCGTGGGCAACTATCCCATGCTCTCAAGAAATTTAGCAAACCACTGTGCGCTGTCCATTCTCTCGTATCTACCATAATATTCCCGATCTCACGATCTTTATTTGCTTTCCACATTGTTTCTCTACTTCAACCTTAAAGCTTTTGAAGGCATCCAATGCTTCGCTTCTTATTACAAGCATATGAGATACATATATCAAGAAAAATCATCAATAAAGGTGATAAAATATTTATGACCTTGAATGTCCATGTCTGGGACAACATATATCAAGATGTATGATTTCTAATATGTTCAACTCCTATGGCACCTTTCTTTGACTCTGTTAGTCTACTTTCCCTTAACGCAGCCCACACATGTCTCAAAATCACCAATCTAGAGTACCAAGTACCCCATCTTTCACTAATCTTTTAATTCTTTCTACGAGATATGTCCTAATCTCCTATGCCATAACGTAGAAGAGTCATCGTCAATAATACACCTTTTAGTGCCAGCCGAATGCATATCGCAAGGAAGTGGCATTATTTCGTAAATTAATGCAAGAAAGACCATCGTACAAAATACCATTCCCAACACAATCGATTTATTAAATAAATCGAAAGATGTTTCCGAAAAGCAAGGAATAACCATAAGGTACAAGTCTTAAAATTGAAATCAAGTTTCAGAGAAACTTGGAACATAAAAGGTCTTTATAATTTTAAAATAAAACCACTACTTAAAATTAAACTACGTCCCCTACAGCTTCCACACGTGAACCCATCTTGTTACTCTGATAAGATGTATCATTTCACTTCCCTAATCGCTTCCTTAGATTTTTTCATACCCTATAAGGAGTTTGCAACATACGGATCAGATCCGTAATCAATACACCAGGTGTTAATATTAACATTAACCATATTAGATTCATAACAAACAAACGAGGTCGATTACCTTTATTCTCAAGCCATTTTCTCGAATCGACACAATCCTTCTTCACGTGTCCCTTCTTTTTACAAAAGAAACACTTGGATTCTTTCTTAATATCACCGATAAGGGAATTATTCCCTTTCCTATACGCCAGACGTAGATTTTCCTTTCCTGCACGTCAGGTAGCCAATATCAGACTTTCACCAAATTCCATAACAAGATCCTTCTTGAACACACACGGTCATTAAAGTCATTGATCACCATTTATCCTTACGGTATCAGACAGATTTTGAATGGCCCATACCGCGCGAGAGTTGTTAAGGGATATACCGCACGTAAAGGATTCCGACATCTTAACCTCGAGATTCTAAGTCGAGTCACAATGTCCCTCATTTTCATAATGCTCACGCACACCTTTCACACCGCGAAGTCTTGTTAAAGAAGAGAACTTCATAATAAGTGGTGCTTGCTAAAGCCTTATCTCAAGTGACGAATTGATCATCAATGGCCTTTATCAAGTCTTCAACATCGTACGATCAACTAACCACTTAATACCGCCAGAGATTTTAGTCTTAATGAACATCATACTAAGGCGATAGATCGTTCTCCCATTGTTCATAAAGCATGATATTCTCCTGAGTACTAGTTCGAGTAATTTTAGGTGGTTCGCTTTTCCTAATAGCATAATCAATATCCATCCACCCTAATCAAGGAGAATTATTTCCTTCCATATTTTATAGTTATCCCCTTTTCCGATCGGGAATATCACAAATGGATATCGAAAAATTTATAGGTCGGTGTCAGTAATTAAAGATTATATGCTTATTAAAATTGAGGCCTAAACTATAGTCATTATTTACCAATGTAAATCATGAATAATAATAATCTAGTGACATAAAACTCGTCATACAAAGTTTTAATTCAATTAAATTCTTCCTAACTTTACGATAAAACTATCAAATTACGTTCTTTTCCTAATCCCTCAAGGTAAATTAAAAATATAGTTTGATATTATATCCTAATTAATCACACAAAAATATAATAAAAATTCATGTGGATAAGATTTATTATATCACATATGATTAATTACAATTAATATTTATTTTCTAAATGTGATCCTAAATAAACTTTATTATAGTTTTAATTAATTAAAGATGTCATGGCTACCCCTAATTAATCAAACTATATTTAATCACTTAAATATTAATTAAATTCTTATGCTCAATTATTGCATAAAACCATAAGCAATATTAATTTAATATCAAATATACAAATATTATTTATCTTAAATTGCATATATGACAATAAATTATACAAGCAAAATTAAATAATATAACCACTAATTAAATCAATAAGAGTCATTAAAAAAATTAATTTAATTATGCATAAATTATTTAACTAAATTTTATATGTATAATCAATTGCAAAATTTATACATATAAATACACAAAACAAATAATTTAAGCATAATGTATTTAAATAAAATTTTAATGTGTCCAAAAATTATTTAAATAAATATAACATGTATAATAAATATTATACATATGATAAACATAAATTAAAATTATATTCGGAATTTATTTGTATTTGTTTTTTTTTAATCAAAATACAAATACCTGTTTAAAATTAAGTCAGATACTACATTTAATGAAAAAATAGTTACAGCCTAGTGGAAAGTTTCATTTATTCCCACCATTGAATTCTAGGTTCAACTCCCAGTTAAAGCATTTTTTTTGTTTAAAAATCAAACTCTTAATATATATAAATATAAGTTGGATACAAAATAAGTCAAATATATGTTGCAACCCACTGGATGAGATTATTAGAAATTTCACACGAGACTCGTGTTTGAGTCCCCCAAGCAGCATGTTTTTTAATTTTTTTTATAAACTTCATCTTTAACCTCTAGCTGGGTCAACTTGACCCGGTTCGACCTTAATGGATACCCGGTGGTATATTTCTATTCCGACGATGAAATCCGGCGTTCTTTTTATCAAAATTCTCATAATTCAATTTCTGAGTGATTCATGATCTTAATTTTAAGTAAAAACTTCATTTTAAACAAAAAGTTAATTAATGAAGGAAATAAATACCCACGGCAAATTGGATTTATTTTCTTCATTGTTTTTCAAGTTTAATTTTACAGAATCACTCAAAAATCAATATTGAAACACTTTATAATTTCCATATGCATCAAAAACAATCAAAATAAAAAACCCAAAATTTCAGCCGTGAAACAGTGAAACAGAAGTTGTTTTCAAATTGCTCGATACCAAATGTTGTAGTCACAATTCAATCCGTAAACATTCATAAAACCATATGAACTCATAATTTAAATGCAGCGTAAAACAAAATTGGATTGAAAACATACCTCCCGCCATTGATCAAATTTCAAAGACTTACACTAGAATTCCAATGGATTTTCTCTCGTTCGATGCTTTCACCGGTTTCTCACACTTATTCTCTCGTATTGATGGTGTAATCCGAATTGTTATGCAGCTTAATAGTGAGAGACCATACTTTATTAAGGTTCTTCCATTAAGAACCTCGTTTCTATGAACCGACGCATTGCCCGACGAAACCAAACCGTCACCACGGTTCACTAACGTTGCACCACTTTGATTTACACTACCTTGATCCACTTGGCTACATCCGCCCCTATACTCTATATAGTACAAATATTTCAATTTATACCATTCAATATTTTTTTTCTTTCTTCTTCTAAAATAGAACACAACATAAAGAAAGAAACTTTTATCTTTAAATTGAAAATAAAAGATTCAAATAGAAAAAAAAATAAGAGTCAATAATTATGGCACGTTCACTAAAAAAAACCCTTTTGTAGCAAATCATTTATTAAGAAAAATAAAGAGGCTTAATACAAAAGAAGAAAAAGAAATAATAGTAACTTGGTCCCGGGTATCTACCATTATACCTACAATGATCGAACATATCATAGCTACTCATAATGGAAAGGAGCATTTGCCCATTTATATAACAGATCGTATGGTAGGCCACAAATTAGGAGAATTTTCACATACTTTAAATTTCCGGGGACATGCAAAAAATGATAACAGATCCCGTCGTTAATAATTTATTATTTAACTCAATATATTTATTATATTAATATTATATAATAAATAAGAAAACTGAATAGAAATACTTAATAGATACTTATCGTTCATGTAGTAAGAGGTGAACCCTATGATAAAGAAGAAAAAAAATCAATACATAGAAGTATCTACTTTAAGTCAACATATAAAAATGTCTATTAATAAAGCACGAAGGGTAATTAATTAGATTCGTGGATGTTCCTATGAAGAAACACTTATGATATTAGAACTCATGCCCTATCGAGCATGTTATCCCATTTTAAAATTAGTTTATTTTGCAACAGCAAATGCTAAGCACAATATGGGTTTTAACGAAACAACTTTAATCATTAGTAAAACTGAAGTCAACGAGGGCACCACAATGAAAAAATTAAAACCTCAGGCTCACGGCCGGGGTTATCCAATAAAAAGATCCACTTGCCATATAACTATTATACTGAAAGATCTGGCTGTTGAAAGATATCTGAACGATATAGCTGCTGAAAGATATGGATATACTGATAGATATGGCTAAAAAATATAGAAAGAAAATATTCTAAACAATAAAAATACGCCATATTATGTTATGCTTAAAAAAACCTGGATAAATAAAAAAATATATATACATGATGTGTCATGATATGTATTAGTGGTGTCCATGGTCCGGTCCAGCCCGGTTTTTCCTAAAAAATATTAAACCGAACCGGACCGTTCATATTACTCGGACCGGACCGGACCGTTTGAAACAGTTTTAAGAAATAAAAACCAGACCGGACCGTTTGACTTATAAAACCGTTCGGTCCAGTTTGATTCCCGGTTTGGTTCGATTTTTTTATAATTTAATGAAAAATAATGTGAAATTTTTAATATATTATTAAACCGGTCCGGTCCGGTTCGAACGGTTTAAAATTAATACAAACCGGACCGGACCGTTTGATTAGCAAAACCGTTCGGTTTGGTCTGTTCCGGTTTTACGATTTGGTCCGGTCCGGACCGATTTATGGACACCCCTAATATGTATAGTAGCGGGGGATTATGGGACAAAAAATAAATCCATTTGGTTTCAGACTTGGTACAACCCAAAGTCATCACTCTATTTGGTTTGCACAAGCAAAAAATTATTCCGAGGATCTACAAGAAGATCAAAAAATATGAAATTGTATCAAGAATTATGTAAAAAAATACTAAAATATCTTCTAATGTCAAAGAGTTGCATGTATAGAAATTCAAAAAAGAATTGATTTAATTCAAGTCATAATCTATATGGGATTCCCAAAGTTATTAATAGAACCTAGAAGAATCGAAGAATTACAAATGAATGTCCAAAAAGAACTTAATTGTGTGAACCGAAAACTTAACATTGCTATTACAAGAATTGCAAATCCTTATAGACATCTTAATATTCTTGCGGAATTTATAGCCGGGCAATTAAAGAATAGAGTTTCATTTCTAAAAGCAATGAAAAAGACTATTGAATTAACTAAACAAGCGAGTACAAAAGGAATTCAAGTACAAATTGCAGGGCGTATCGACGAAAAAGAAATTGCACGTGTCGAATGGAGCATAGAAGGTAGGGTTCCTCTACAAACCATTCGAGCCAAAATTGATTACTGTTCATATACAGTTCAAACTATTTATGGGGTATTAAGCATCAAAATTTGGATATTTGCAGACGAAAAATAATAGGCTTTTACTTGACTTGTCTTTAGTTCTATCCATCATCTAATAAAAAAAATGAATAATTAACAATTCTATAAGGTTGAATAAAAAATAGATTAATTATTTGATACAATTGCTATGCTTAGTGTGTGACTCATTGGTTTTTTAGGATTAAGATAAAATGGATTGGCCCTTTATATGACATAATATGAACAAATAGTTTATATAACTAATAACCAACTCATCGTTTCACATTATCTAGATAGAAAGAAAGAATCAGTCGAGATATATTGGTCATATCATCGTAGCAACTGTAATTTTTTTTAACATAAATAAAAAAGAAAAACCAATCTGATTATGAATTGCGAAACAAAAAAAGTATACAGATAAATGGAAGGGTGAGAGAAAGAGAGAAAATGAATATTAACGATATATGATTCCAATATGTAAGGTCTATGATTCATCTCATAAAGATAAATGTAATAAAGCATTATTACTAATTAATCCATAATTAGAAATTAGACAAATCGGTTCATATAAAAAAAAGAGCCGTGAGCCAATAAAGACTGAGAGGATTGACTCAAGAACAAATTTCATTCTAGAGGCTCCGTTGTAAAATTAAGACCTAACCATTAATCGAGAAACAATGGGAACGACAAAACCCTATGAATACATAAGATTCTGTTGAAAACGAATCCTAATGATTCATTGGATAGGATGACGGAACAAACCAGAAAACTATTCATTTATTCTGAAGAGTAAGAGTCAATATTCGCCCGCACAAATTTTTATTTGATTGTTTTTTTTAAATTTTAGTCGATCCGAAAAAGGCAAAACAAATTAAAGATTCGTTATAACCTTATAACAAAACGACTTTATCTATAACATTATCCCTAAATAAATTTTTTTATAAATCGATAAAAGAAATACATATTTAGTTATATATCAAAACAAGATGTGCAAATTTCTAATAGATTAGATAAAATTTCAAAGCACCTTATAATTTAGTATAGTGTTTCAATATATTACTCATTAAATACATGTATTTTTTATTTTTTTAATCGTTTCATTTGCGAGGAGCTGGATGAGAAGAAACTATATGTACGATTCTATAGTAGAGATGGAATTGGGAAAGAACCATAAAGTATAACCCAAAAAGAACCAGATTTCATAAACACTATAGTGAAAGAATGAAAGGGATATTTTATCGAGATAATCGTATTTGTTTCGATAGATATGATCTTCAAGCGTTTGAACCCGCTTGGATCACATTTAAACAAATAGAAGCAGGTCGAATATACCATAGTGTTAATATTTAATTTTTAAAATTAAATATATTTTTAAATAAATATTAAAAAATAAAAATTGTAATTAAAATGTAATAAAACTATTAATAATTATTTATTATTTAAAATTGATTATATATATATTATTATCAACTGGTTTAATATCTAATAACATCTATGCGCACTTTTGACTACTTATCATATTCTGTGAAAGAAATAGGAAAACTAGTATGGATAATTCAAAGGCAGAATAATCAGAGAACAGAGCAGCGAAGCTCTTTCAGACTGTCCCGGAGCAAAAACAGAGAGCTTCGGAAACAGATCAATGGCAGTTTCTTCGCTATCTGCTAACCTAATTCATTCTCTTCCATTCCCCAATTATTCCCCTTCTCCCATTTCAAAGCCAAAGACATCTTCCTCGTCTTTGGTATCTGCCAATTGTCCCTTAAACCTCAGAACTATAAGACTTTCACCTTTTATCATCTAGGGTTCATGTTCTTGCGGCTGAAGCCTTGGAGTCTCAGATTTCTCTAGAAGCCTCCCCAGAAACCCTTGATGGGTCCGGCTTTGAGAACGTTGGGGTTTGTTTCTAATTTTGCTGTATTTCGCTTGTCATATTGTAGAGTGGTGAGAAAATGCTCTAGATTTGATTCCTCTTCGAAAACGCTGATCTAGTAAATGGATTTTGTTCTGGAAATGGGCCAATTGGGTCAGTTTGAAATTTCATGCTTTCCTTTCATTTTTCATTTATGACTTGAAATAGGTTTTAGCACCATTTTACTACTCAATTCTATTAATGTGTCACAAATCCAATGAAGCGTCATCAATGACTAGAAGTTTATCCATTTAGGTGTTGCTACTGTAGCTACATAGAATTACTCATGAACAAGGTAGACTGCAACATTTTGATTTGTCAAAGTATAGAACATTATCAAATTCAAACCACTGCAAAAATGAAAAAGAAAAAGTGTTAGTTTTTGCTCAGAGAACAAATAGCTGTTAACTCATGGAATCAATGCCGTAAAGTCCATCTAGGGTCAGATAGGAATGGGCAAAAAAACCGCGGAAAAAACCACAGTTAATCGCACCGGTGGTTTGATTTTTATTCGTTAAATTTCGAGTACGAGTACGGTTACGATTACGAGTAAAAACCAAACATGAAGCAACGGGTACGATTTGGGGACGGTTATACTCATAACCGTATCTGCCCGTACTCAAAATAAATTAAATTTATTTAAATAAATTATATATTAATCAGGGTTTTCACTTAATTCTTCGCATGGTATATAAACCAAACTGCTTGGTTTTTGATTTCAAATTTTCTGTCTTGCCTCTCGCGGTCTCGCCTCTCACCTCTCGCGGTCTCGCATCATCTATAATCTCTGCCGCTCTCAGCTTGTCGTCGGCTCGACTCACCTTCCTCGTTCACTTCCACAGTCAGCTTCTTCTTCTTCGTGATCTGATTAGGTACTCAGGTAGATTATACATCAGCTTCTTCTTCTGTTCAATGCTTCGTGTTTTCTTTTACAGTTTTACTTAGATTGATTCTCTTGGTGGCTGATACATAAAGTGGCTACTTTGTTTTGTGTATGGACCTCCATGTTATGAGATTTGTGCTAATATGTTTTTGTCACAAAAATTTCAAGCCAATTTAAGTGTTTGATGAAAGCTTTGGAGTTTTTACTTAAGCAATTCTTTTGCACGTTGATTAGTGTTCTGAATTCGATCATTTAGAATATCAACATCATCAGAGAGATGATTAAGGTCTTTGTTTTGCATGCAGCTTATTTCATGTTATAATGAAACACTATCAAAAGATGCAAATATAATAGTGTACTAAAACCAAAGATGCTTCGTAAGTAAAGGGAATCACTTGTTTTTGCTTAAATCTGAGAGAGCATAATCTTGTTTTTGTTTCTCAAGTTGAATATCTGTATTCTCATATGAGTAAATCCGTTGAACATGCCACAATAACATTTTATATGAGACTTATTTTATTACCAATTCAATTTTCAAGTTTTTGTTTTTCAACTAATTTCAACATAAAAACCAAAAAACATAACATGTATGAACTCTAATTTTGTATGGACCTCCCTGTTTTGTGTATTAAAATTAATTTGTATATTATTTAGTGATAATTTGTATTATATAGTATGATAAATTAATAATAATTTTTTATCATGTCTTTAGAGTTTGAGATTTGTGAAGAAGATAAAGACTAAACATTATGGTAAGTGAACATGTTGAAAAGGTAACGAGAGATAATAGAAAATATATGTATATCTTTTTTATATATGAATTTAAACTTTAAAAGTTATTTTTTCAGAATTTTTCACCGCAATCCTCTCAAGGAGTAAATTACATTGAACTTAATGTGGAGGTAATAAGTGATGGAATTTCAAGTGTCAATCAACATACAAATGTTTTTCTCCTTACATCAACCTCTTCAGCTAAAAATACACAAAGTCAACCATCACATGAATGTAGTGAAAAAGAAGATGAGAAGGTTAAATTAAAGTCTAAAGCATGAGTTCATTTTAATAGGAAGATAATTAATAGGATATAGAAGGCAATGTGTAATTATTGCGGAAAACGGTTAGGAGGTGATACAAGGAATGAGACATTTCACTTGAAAACACATACACAAGGTTGTCCATTCAAATGGTAAGAAAGGGTTATATGTCAATCATTGTTAAATCCTGACAAGAAGATGGATATAATTGAATTAGGACATTGGAATTTTGATTCTCAAGTTTCTCGTGATAAATGTGCAAAGATGATAATTCTACATGAGTGTCTTCTTAGTATTGTTGAGTATCATGGATTTAGGGAGTATTCATATTCATTACAATCAATATGGAAGCCTATTTCTCATGCGATAGTTAAGAGAGACATTATAAAGATATATGATATAGAGAAAAAATATGATTGATATGTTGGAGAACAACAAAAGTCGTGTTGCAATCACGAGTGATATGTGAAAGTCTAGAAATCAGAACAAATGATTCATGGATGTAACTTGTCATTTCATTGATGACAATTGGTATTTGCATAGTAAAATAATAAGGTAAACTTTTTTAAGTTTATTGTTGAAATTTATATAATTCCTATGAAATATTTTTTTAGAAATTTGATATATTGAATGATTATATATAATAATTTTATTGTTGCTATATAAATTTTTGTAGGTTTATATATGTTCCTATTTCACATAATACTGCGGTTATTGGTCAGGAATTGATGAGTTGTTTTTTGGATTGAAACATTGATCGTAAGATTTCAACCCTAATTTTAGATAATTGTTCTACTAATGACTCAATGCTACTTAATCTCTTAGATTCATTAGATAGCACTTCAATGTTATTGTATGTAGATATTTTTCATATACGTTGTGCTGCTCACATATTAAACTTAGTAGTGAAAGATGGGTTGAATGTAATTTCTCAATGCATTATTAAGGTTAGAGATAGTGTTGTATATTGGATAACAACACAAAAAAGGAAAGAAAAATTTAAAAAAATTGCATCTCAAGAGATAAAGTCTTCTTGTAAGAATTTATCTCTTGATTGTCAAACTCATTTAAATTCTACTTTTTTAATGCTTAAAGATGCATTGTTTTATTAGAAAATATTTTCTCATTTAAAACAATTGGATAAAAATTATAATATTCTTCCTATGAACTGGATTGGAAAATGGCAAGGAAAATTTGTGATAAGTTAGATGTATTTTATAAGGTTATTGAATTGATTTCTCATTCCAACTATCCCACTATAAATATGTTATTTCCTCATATTTGTGACATCAAATTGACATTATATCATTGGGTTAATGACGAGGATGATTTTATCAAGGGAATGACTAAAAATATGCTTGTAAAATTTGACAAGTATTGGCAAGAAGTTAATATTGTCATGACTATATGAGTTGTTTTGGATCCTAGATTTAAGATGAATTATCTCGAATTCTATTTTCCAAGAATATATGGAGAGAATGTCATTTTTGAAATTGAAAATGTGAAAAGAAAGTGTTCTGATTTGATAAATATGTACCGAAAGAAACGAATTATAGAAGAAGAGAGTCGAAAAATGGAGTTTTCAACACGCTCTAATATGTCTCAAAGTTCAAAAAGTACTAGTGTTCTGAATCCTAGTGGTATAAATGAGTATAAATAATGGAAATTAATGCAAAATAAAACAGGATCTTTGAAATCTGAGTTGGACTCTTATTTAGATAAGGTTGATGTGAAAATTTCGGATGAAGAGTTTGATATATTGTCTTGGTGGAAGTGCAACAAACATAAGTATCCAATAATGCATGACATTGTTAGAGATATCTTAGCTATTTCGGTGATCACAGTTGCTTCAGAATCTGGATTTAACACAAGTGGTAGATTAGTGAGCAAACATCGTAGTAGACTTAAAGAAAACACATTGGAAGCTTTGATGTGTACTCAAGATTGGTTATGGGCTAGTATTCATAAACAAGGTATAAGTCTATTCTATATATTTAATACTTGTATATGTTATATTTTATTAACACTTGTTTTATGCATTATATATTAATTATTTAATTGTGTATTCAAATATTTTATAATTTATTTAGATATGTTAGCTCCTTGTTCATCTGTTTCTATTATTATTATCACAGAAGATGATGTTGAGATAAAAAAAATTACATTATTGATTAATCAATTTGTTATTTTGGTTTATAAAAGTGATTTTATATGTTTGATTTTTGCAGGATGCTCGTGGTGTTGATGAATAATTAGAAAAGAGAAATTTTGATTTATTACTTGACGTTTTCTTAAATTTATGTAATTAATTTTCAATATTTGTATAAATTTAGAATATTTTATTTATATCTTGTACTTTTCATCTATATGTATGTAATTTTATCGAGATTTAGAGAAATATATAGTATTAAATCTTAAATTTTTTTATGAGATAAATATATTTAAATTGAAAATAACAAATTGAATAACTTTGTTCAGTTGATAATTACTTTAGGCTAAATGCATAACTAAAAAGAGCCCAATTGAATAGGATTTTTTAAAAAGTTTAAAAAACGTTTTTTTATTGTTTTTGTTTTTTTTAATAATTGTCTCGAATTGATATCTGTGGGTAAAAACCCGTCCCCGAACTATAACGATTTTCGAGTATAGATTTTATAATTTGATTCTGAGATGGTTATATTAAAAATCGTCCTCACCCGTAACTATGTACATCCCTGGGCTCAGATACTTAGTGTGTTTCACATGTTGTAGGAAAGTGGCATGCCAAATAACTCAGTTCATTGAGCACCCACAACATGGCTGTTAGAACTTGTCTAAAGTACATTAGAAAAGCTCAGTTCTTTTGCTTGTGTAAAACCTTTCGTCTAAGGGTTGAAAGTATTTTTCCTCTTTATCAATATTGTTTGTGTGCTTTAGAAATCAATTATACTAAAAAATTTGTCATAACCGAATGCTGTTTATGTTGCAGATGGCACCAAAGCAGAAAATTAGAATTAAACTTATGTATTGAGTGCCTCTCTCATAGAGGATTCTTGCAAGCAGATAATTGATGCTACAAAGAATACAAACGCGAAAACCATGGGGCCTGTGCCATTACCAACGAAAAGCGGATTTACTGTGTACTAAAATTGCCACATGTTCACAAGGATGCAAGTTTCATTTTGAGATTCGTACCCATCAGCATCTGGATGTTTTTCAACAAATGGATTTTTTCAGCTTGATGTTTTTCTAACTATTTGCACTGTCATTGACATCCATTGCAAAAATTTATTTATTTGTTTACCCCTTTTTACTATATACTTTATAACTATCTTTTCATATTCTATCAAGTGGTATTCATTGCATTCAGGTGCTGGATTTCTTCTAATCAAGTGTTTAATTGGAGAGCACAATGGACCATGTTTCCCGAAATCCCATATCTTGCAAGATAAAGAGGAGGGGGAATCTTTGAAGGTTTCCGCTTGTGAAATTTACGATCACTTTATGTTATTCATGTATCACAAATTCACAATTCAGATATGACATAATTTTGGGTTTGCTATCATAGATTTTATTTTATTTTTTAACTTTTTTTACGCCGGTTATAAATTGGTACATTAGTGGTACACATTTAAAAAAAATGTTTCAACTTAATGTAATTTTTTAATGTACTCATGATCATTAGATGCACTTTTAATGAAAGATGTTTTTGATATTTTCTTCTCCTTATGTCCCTAAAAGAGAATTTTTTGTCATTTTAAGTCCTTAAATGTAGATTTTTTTTACTTGTCATACCTAATCTTCAACCTCTCTTATACATTATTTAAAGATTGTACGCAAAAACTGTTGTTAACTCTTGATCGTGAATAAATTGAATTTTAAAACTGACATTTTTTACAACATAGTATATAATTCAAATTGAATAAACAAGTCACAATTAATATAAAAGTAGAAACAATTTTATCTTTTATATAAATTTGATCTTAAAGCAAGAGAGAAGAGAGACAGAGAGGAGAGAGAAGAAATAAAGAGAAAAGGTTTGAGAAACATTGGTCAATAAATAGGAGGAAAGAAAAAAATGTAAAAAAAATATTTAAAGATAAAAACTCCTAAAAAAATCCAATCTCATACACGTCAAAATTCCTAACTTGAATTTCAATTTTACAGTCAAAACTAAGCCGTCATCGTCATAAATGTTAGCATGCCGAAAGACTACAAAAACGAGTCATACATCTCAATCATGCAACAATGAGTTTCATCACAACCTCAACTCAGCACCGCAAGAACCTATTTAATTTTTACACCATCTTCTTCTATATAAAAAAAAACTTCTACAGACGAATCGTACATCTCAATCATGCAGCAATGAGTTTCATCACAACCTCAACTCAGCACCGCAAGAACCTATTTAATTTCTGCACCATCTTCTTCTGTCAAAAAGAACTTGTACAGCATTATCTTCTATCAAAAAAACTTCTACAGCGTTATCTTCATGTAGTCTATCCAAAATTGTGCACTTGATATCCATAACAATCTCTCTTTTTTCTAGCCAAATTTATGACGTCAAAGTCTTCACATTTTCTTCTGTTGTTGTCGTTGCAATCGTCTGCATCGACAATTGAAGTTTGTAAAACTAGAATTAAATCAACTTGTAAAAGCATGCAAAAAAAAGGTTCTTCAATAATGACAAACAATGCTTTATGATTCAACAACATAGCATTTTCTAAAGATGATTTTATGCTAAACCTAAAAGAATTGACATGCACGTTAAAGTTTATGTTTTACCTCTGAGTTTCCTTAGAACGCTGGATGAATTCTGCTGGAATGTCACCCCCTTCATAGGATGCCAAAACTATCCTGATGTCAGCTGGTGGATTGCGGGCCACAACTACAAATAAACCAAACATGTAGAAAGGATTAAAACACAAACATAATGACCAAAAAGGCAAGCAAAGCCAATGACTCCTATTTGAGTCTAATTACAGTCTACTTACACTCAAGGAATGGTATAAAATCCAAAAGAGCTATGTCATCCCCTTCAACTTTGAAAGGCTTTATTGGGGGCATCATTTTCCGGCTGAAGGCTGTTTTCTCATGCATTCGCACTAATATAAATTATCTTCCTCCGATCCCGGTTAAGCTTACAAAAGAAGGTACATTTTATGTTAAACTCATAGTTAATATATACCTAATCTTATAAATAGTGCCATCTATTTGTAGTCACCCATCTATATCCAACTTATATATATGTCTTCACGGTAATTAAACATTTGATCCCCACTCCATCAATCTCTTTCACGTCTTCCAACTTTATTATTCTAAAACCTGCATTATAGGGTGAAGTCCCCCTCACATACCTTCAGTTAGACCAAAATGGTAGTTTAGTCAATTAGGAAAATGGATTTTTAGTCCCTTAAGTTTGAAGAAAATGAATATGGGAAACATTCCTAATTTGGCACCAAAGTCATTTTTGGTAATGAGGTACCAATATGATTTTACTTTTAAGTCATGTTTAATTGACAAAAATAGGAACGGTAATGAAAAGACAATACAAGATAATGCTGAAGTAATAAACCGAACATACACGATAATGCTGTCCATTTTGATACTTAGTTGCAACTTTTCTTAGTCTAAAACGTATGCAATGTTTAGTGTCTAATCTCTCAACAACAGGATCTACATACTGCACCCAGAAACATAAATTGTGCTTATAAATACTAATAAAATAAAACTGAAAAGAAAAAATGTGACCAAGTAATAGATGTGGGTGCTAAAACTACCATATTTGAATAGTTAGAATACACGATAATTTTAAAATATTGAGCTAAATGCTCTAGAAATGCCTCTACTCTAGGCCTCTTGATTGTTTGCCAACCTTTTTCTCTCTTTACATGCCAACAATAGAACATAGCTATTAGCAATATGCAACAAGAAGACTTTTGGGTTAACAAGAAAAATATCAACCAACACTAAGAAACTAAGTAAATCATGACCAAAACCAAAAAAGATGAGTATCATAGACCAAATATAGCAGTATTATATATCAAATCGAAGCTCTCGACGAGACGAACACAACGGTGAAAGAATCGCTCAAATCAGAAGTCAGAATCGCCGCCAGAAGCTGCCGGACTAAGTTGGTCTATTTTTCATCCATTTTCAACTAAGTTGGATCTATTCCTAGCTAATTGGACCATTCTGAATTCAACTGTGGACTACGTTTTTTCAAATAAGGTATAAAATTTGGAAAAACACTATTTTAAGTTGTAAGTGCAAAATTTATGTTATCCATTTACACTTATGGATGATAAAAGAGAGATTGAAGAAGGTGAACAAGTTGACCATAGAATTTATGGCAAAACAAATTGCTCTACTCGAAGAACTATGTTGTCCAATGCAAAGTTTAAGGTGGAGAAATTCGATGGCACTAATAACTTTGGCATGTGGCAATGTGAAGTATTAGATCTATTGTTTCGAGAAGGATCTAATATAGCCTTGGAGACCAGGCCAGGAGATTATCCAAATGAAGATTAGAATTATGTCAACCGACAAGCTTGTGGCATAATTCGATTGTGCTTAGGAAAATATCATAAGTACTTTGTCACGAAAGAGAATGTAGCCATAGTTTTCTAGAAGAAACTAGAGGATAAGTACATGACGAAAAGTATTGAGAACAGACTCTAATTGAAGAAGAAACTTTTCTGTTTCCAGTACAAGAAAGGTACCCCTATGATTGAGCACATAAATAATTTCAATAAAATTTTGGCCGATCTGCAAAATTTAGATGTTGAAATTATCGATGAAGATAAAGGTTTATTGTTGCTGAATGCATTACCTGAGAGCTATGAGTATTTAACCATAACCTTTTTATATGGAAAGGATGAGGTTAAGTTCGTAGATGTTTCAAATGCTTTGGTAAATAACTAGTATCGAAAGAAGGATTAACATGATCACAGAGACTCAATATCAGAAGCATTGACAACAGCCAGAGGTAGGACTAACAACAAAAATCTAGCGAATCAAATAATAAGGAGAAATCCAGATCAAAGTCAAGAGGAGAGTCATCCAGAAGACATCCTGCGAAGGACGAATGTGTCTATTGTCACCAAAAAGGGCACTGGAAGAAAGATTGTCCAAACAAGGACATGTCAAATGCAAATGTTGCACAGAAGGTCGATGAAGATGAAGAATCATCTTTTTCAGTTTCATCATCAGAAATCTACTCAGATAAGTGGATCCTTGATTTTGGATGTTCTTATCATACGTGTCCAAACAGACATTTGTTTTCGAGTTTTGAGGAGCTCGATGGAGGAGTTGTGCTTATGGAGACAATGCATATAAGACAAAAGGGATCAGAACAGTACGACTAAAGATGCACGATGGTACAATCAGACGACTTACAAATATATGGTATATTCTTGACCTAAAGAAAAACCTTATTTCTTTATGTGTTCTAGATTCTGATGGTTACAAGGTAACATTGGAAAATGGAGTCTTGAAAGTTGTACGAGGTGCATTTGTAGCAATGAAGGGTACTCGGAAGGCAAACTTGTATTTCTTATATGGGAGTATAGTTACAGGAAGAGCAGTTGTCTCAAGTAGTTCTGAAGAAAAGACAAATGATTCTTCCCGCCTATGGCATATGCACTTAGGGCATGTCGGTGAAAAGGCTTTGCAAGGCTTAATGAAGCAAGGTCTTTTGAAAGGTGCCAAGACTGAAAAGTTTGATTTCTACGAGCATTGTGTAATGAGAAAACAAACAAGAGTCAAGTTCGGTACTACCATTCATCGTACCAAGGGATCTCTTGATTATATTCACACGGATGTCTCTGGACCTTCAAAGAATGCTTCACTTAGAGGTAAACGCTGGTTTGTGACTTTTATTGATGATTTCTCTAGATATGTCTGGATATACACCATGAGTCACAAAGATGAAGTTCTGGATATCTTTCTTAAATGGAAGAAAATGATCGAGATTCAGAAAGGTAGGAAAATTAAGAGGCTCAGATCTGATAATGGTGGTGAGTACAAATCAGATCTCTTCTTCAAAGTTTGTCAAGATGAAGGGATAATCAGACATTTTTCTGTTCCTCGTACACCACAATAGAATGGAGTTGTAGAACGAATGAATCGTACTTTGGTTGAGAAAGTTTAATGTATGCTATCTCAATCCAAATTGAGCAAGACATTTTGGGCTGAGGCTTTGTCATATGCAACTCATATAGTCAACAGACTTCCTGCGACTACATTAGATGGGAAAACTCCTAAAAAGGTATGGTCTAGACAACCTGCTATTGATTATGATTCATTGCGAATATTTGGATGTCCTGCATATTTTCATGTTAGTGAATCCAAACTGGATCCTAGAGCAAAGAAAGCTATTTTCTTGGGCTTTAAGGAAGGAGTTGAAGGATTTCGACTTTGGTGTAGTGAATCTAATAAGATCGTCTTAAGCCAAGATGTTACATTCGACGAGTCTGTTATGCTGAGACAGACAAATTCAAAGAAAGAGAATGAAAGTCCAAATACTCTTTCTAAGGTGATGCTTGAGACTCCGGAAGATCTAGAAAAGATTGCACCAATTACCGATCATGGTGAAGATGAAATTGATGATCAAGAAGAGATCTCAGTTGAGGTGGAGGTTCTCTCACTATCACCATCGATTAATCAGTAGCCAAAATCTATTGCCACTACTAGACCGAGAAGGGAGATTAGAAAGCCTACCATATACACACACATGGTAGCATTCGCACTTCCAGTAATTGATGATGATGTCTCATGCACTTATAGAGAAGCTGTGCAAAGAGTTGATAGTATGAAGTGGAAGATGACAATGGATGAAGAGATGAAGTCTCTACATCAAAATCAGACTTAGGAATTGGTTCAACTTCCCAAAGGAAAGAAAATTATTGGTTGCAAATGGGTCTATGCCAAGAAGGAATGTGCTCCTAGTAAAGACAACATCAGATACAAAGCCAGACTGGTAGCAAAAGGCTATGCTTAGAAAGAAAGAATAGACTACAATCAGGTATTCTCACCTATTGTTAAGCATTCATCTATTCGAATACTGTTGGCTTTGGTAGCATAGTTTGATCTCAAGTTAGCTCAACTCGATGTCAAAACAGCTTTTCTACATGGTACTTTGAACGAAGAAATCTACATGTCTCAACCCGATGGCTTCAAAATTTCAGGACGAGAGAATTGGACTTGCAAGTTGAGCAAGTCAATTTATGGTTTGAAGCAATCATCACGACAGTGGTACAAGTGCTTTGATAGCTTCATCAGAGAGCAGAAGTACACACGCAGCCAGTTTGATCACTATGTATACTTTCGGAAACTCCAAGACGGTATCTTCAATTATTTGCTCTTATATGTTGATTTCATCTAAGAGCAAGGTGGAGATCGACAAATTGAAGTCCCTATTAAGTTCAGAATTTGAAATGAAAGATCTTGGATAAGCTAAGAAAATTCTAGGGATGGAAATCACAAGAGATAGAGTTGCAAGCATAGTCTTTCTGACACAGACTCAGTATTTGAAGAAAGTACTACAAAGGTTTGACATTGATGAAAAAACCAAACCAATAAGTACACCGCTTGCTCCTTATTTTCAATTGAGTGCATTGATGTCTCCTAGCACCACCGATGAGGAGAAGCAAATGGAGTGTGTTCCATATGAAAATGTCATTGGTGCCTTGATGTATGCAATGGTTTGCACCAAACTTGATATTTCTCACGCTGTTTGTATGGTGAGTCGGTACATGCATAATTGTGGTAAAGGACACTGGCAAGCAGTGAAGTGGATTCTACGATACATCTATGGTACTGTGGATATTGGTTTGAAGTTTGAGAGAGACAAGACTGAAGGCAAACATCTAGTTGGATATGTGGATTCTAACTATGCTGGAGATCTGGATAAGGGTCGATCTACAACTGGTTATATGTTCACAATGGCAGGAGGACCAGTTTGTTGGATATCAATATTGCAGTCAACTGTAGCTTTGTGTACTACATAGGTAGAGTATATGGCTGTAACAGAAGCATTCAAAGAAGCTATCTGACTTCTCGGGTTGACCAAGGACTTGGGGTATTTTTCAGAAGAACGTAGAGGTTTTCTGTGATAGCCACAGTGCCATTTGTTTGACAAAGAACCAAGTTCATCATGGTCGCACCAAGCACATCGATGTTCGATTTCATTTTGTTCGGGAAATCATCGATGAAGAGAATGTTATACTCCAGAAAGTCAGAACTGTAGATAACCCTACAGATATGCTTACAAAGGTGGTTACAGGGATCAAGTTTCAACACTGTTTGAACTTAATCAACATCTCTCGAGCTTAGAGCGCCTAGGGCGCATTTGGAGGCAGCATTATGAACTTTTTCGCCAAGGTGGAGATTGTTGAATATTGGCTCTAAAAGTGACAAATTAGTGGCATAATTTAGGGAAATTAATGGCCTAATTTGTGACATGATTTAAGGAAATTAATGGCATAATTTAAGGAAATTAGTGGCCTAATTTAAGGCTTAAATTATGGCACAATTTAGGAAAAAGGAGCCTTGCTTCATCTATAAATAGGGAAGAGTTCATGCATTGAAGAACAAGGCAAAAATCAGAAAAAATCATAGAGAACATAAGCAAACTCAAAGAGAGAAAATACTTAGTAAGTTTGAGAGTTTTTTCTATGAGTTTGGGAAACACTTGAGAGATATTATTAGTGAGGAAATCAGTATCTGTATTCTGTATATTTCTTATTCAGTTCAATAATATCTGCTGCCTCCGATGGACCTAGGTAAATTGCCGAACCACATAAATTCTGTGTATTCTTTTACCGTTTTGATATATTCATATACCGCTATTTATTACTTCCGTTCACACCATACACACCATATGAGACATAACCAGTAATAACAGTAGCCCCAGTTAGAGCTCCAATGAGTGTGTACTTGAGAAAGTTTCATGCTTTGATGTTGGAAGTGTTCGAGTCAAGAGCCAATGAAGGTGGAGGTTGATCGGAGATTAGGATTTGAGTTACTATGAGCGACTCTTTAGAAGGGTCAAAAGCCTAATCGGAGCTCAAGAAACGTGGGTTGTGCTTCAAAAGCGATGAGATTATACGAGAGGAAGTATTATCAAAAACATTGTAAGTGGTTAGTCGGGGTTATTTTGCTTTTGAATTTGCCGTGATTAGGGGTTGAAGTAGGGTTTTGCAGAATACATGAGAATTGTTTGGATATTGAAATTTGGAGTGTTTGGAAATAGGGACTATTCCTTTATTTACACGATGTTTGGATGTCAGTTTGTGCTAAACTAATTCAAATATATACTAGAATTTTAGTTGCAGATTTACTAGTGTTTGCAAATAAAATAATTTGTTTAATCATTTTCAAACTAATAAATTCTTTTTTTAACCCAAAAAAAGACACTAATTAAATTATTTTTACTAGTACGCAAAGTTTCTATTGTGTTGAAAAATAAATTTTAAAATAAATATTTTAGTCACTTACTTGTTAAGTCGGGTATTTCAAATTTACTTTTTGTATAAAAAAGATAACATAAATCTATTCTATAAGTCAATGAATTTATACTATTTTAACTTAGAAGTGGATAAGTTAAACAATACAAATTTATTACTTTAAAATATGTACTATTGTGATCATAACATTATAAATAGTTTATAACTGCTCATTTATTAATTTTCTTCCAAACAAATTGGGTTTAATAAAACTTCAATGTATATTATTATTATTATTATTATTATTATTATTATTATCATTATTATATGTATAAATAATTCAATTATTAAATTAATTTTTTTTTATAATTTCTTAATACAAAATATATTTTTAATTTTTACAATGTTAAAAAAATATTTATTTATGTTTTAAGAAAAATAAATATTTTTTATTAAGGGGATTAATAATGAAATTTTATGTATTAATGGAGTTATGTTAATAAATTAAATCTTATTATTATTATTATTATTATTATTATTATTATTATTATTGATTATAAATACAAAATTTTAAATCATTAAATTCAAATTTCTTAATTCTCAACTATATATTTAACATATTTTGATTAAGAATATTGATTTTTTTTTTATAATTAAGGAATTTTTAAAGGTTTGGAAAGAAGGCACGAGGAATCAAACTTTTAGATTGTGTGAATCAAAATTACAAAAGAAGAAAAAGAGGGAGGAAGAGGCTTTAATTATGGCATCTTTGAGTTTTTCAAAAGTAGAGAATATAACGAAGATAAGGTCATATGTCTTACACGGGAAAAAGGGAGAATATTAGGGAGCTGGACATAACTATCCTCGTTCAAATAAAATTTTAAAAATTTAATGCTTCTCTCCATTAAAAAATAAAAAAATAAAAAAACGCCTTTCAAATAAATTATAATTATATTAAGTGTAATAATAAATTTATTTAAATTAAAAAATTCGACAAGATTACTTATTATGTTACTTTTATATCAATATTCTTAGACTAAAGTTGAGTAAATAATCCGATAAATCCAATTAAATTGATAAATATGATGTGTTGGATTTGTATAAGAATAGATCGATAAGTTTTATAGTCGAATTAAATTTAAATTTAAAATCATATAATCTGTTCGGATTCATATCGAATTCGAATTGATAGATTTTATATTACGTTGTATCCGATCCGGATTGAATTATTATTAAGTTATAAATAAATACATATTTTATTTTATAATATGTTATACTTAAATATTATACATATAATAATTATATTAAATTGCTTTTTAGTTTAAAAAATAAATATAAATAGTAAATCTTTATAATAATTTAAGATATAATTTTTATTATTTTAAATTTCTTGGTTGTGATTATAAATAATAAATTTTATTACAAATGACTCTTTAAAATTAAAATATTGTATATAATGTGTTTTATACATTATAATAATTTATAAATAAATTTAAATATTAATATGAAATTATTCTATTAAAAAAATCAGATTTCACAATATTCAAATAGAATACATTATCAAAATATATTAATATTAAAAATCTTTAAATTTAAATCGAATAAAATCAAATTTAAATAGAATAAAAATTAAAAAATTTAATTCGATATTAACCCCTTAATTTATACAATTAAAACAGGGGATACAACAAGCTGTTCACGCATGCACTAAGAATAAAAAAAACTTCCATTGTTGCATTTTATTAACAAGCATGCAATATGTCAAATTTGTAAATACTTCTCTAACGTTGATCATTGATAAAATGAAAAATTAACGTGATACTTATCACTAAATTATTATATATTTTTTTTGTTGTTTTTAGTTTTTTTTATACTATTTAATTATTACATTTTTCTATTTATATCGTTTCGTTATTCTCTATCTAACGACGTCACACTTTAAATACTTAAGTGATAGATTTAAAAAAAATTAGATAATTAAATAATGTATTTAAAACAAAAATATGTTTCAAATATAAATTTAACTATTTAATTTGTTCCAAATCTACTAATTAATTATCTAAATTGTTTTAAATATATTATTGACGCATAATACTGTTAAACGGAGATTAACAATATAATATAAATCAAACAAATTTAATAATTAAGTGTCACTAACGAGTTAAAAAATAGTTCAATTATATATCCTCCAACCTTTCTAAGCTAAATAATATCTGTTTATGGGCTCAAGATTGACAGAAAAAACCAAAACAAAACAACATATAAGCAACAAACAACACAATAACTAGCAATTTTTTTTTAAATAATACAAAAAACAATATGTGTTTTAACACGTGCCCATTGTATACATGATCAATACTCAATCATTCACTTGTTATTGTGGGATAACTTAAAAAATTAGTATTTTTCCTTGGTCCCAGCTCTTAGGGAATGATATCTAAATCATTAAACTCCATATACGCATGTCATCTTCAAATTGGTAAACAAAAAGATTACAATAAGTTAGAAATGATCTGGTACTCAATATCAGATATATTATGGCACTCGATTGTTACATGATTATGTAATTATAATAAAATTGAATTACATAATTATATAACTAATTGCCAGATATCATGTATATCATATATGACGTCGGACATCAAATGAATCATCTATAATTACCCAATAGGGCTAACAAGTAAAGAGTCCAAGAAGAAAAAATCTTAAGTTTCAATATCTAGTCCCTTAGCCTAATCATTCAGAGCATTAATTTGGTGTTGTTTGGAGTCCAATCTAACAAGGGTAGCTTAGTAAAAGATGTCCAAACAACCGGTGTTGTTTGGAATCCAATCTAACAAGGGTAGCTTAGTAAAAGATGTCCAAACAACCATTATATATAGTCTTTCGATTCAAGCTCCTTCAACTCATCATCCACTTCAATAACCTCTGCATAAAGTTTATTTTCTATACCCTCTAAAGCTTATTCCTTATCCAAAGAGCTTTTTTTTGTTCTTCTATCATAAACTAAACAACAGAGAGAGAAAAATGAAAGAACCCCAAAACCAAATTCCACATAACATGACACAATTGATGAACATGAGTGAGTTTATTAAAAAGATGACTCAATTGTTAGTCTCAATTTCTTTGTTTTCATATTTCTTAATTTCTCATGATTCATCCTCCCTTTCTTTCCTTCGTTCTTACAATTTCTACTTCTTTACATTCCCTTATAAACTCTTAACACACACCATTGATAAAAATTGCATGTTCCTTTTATGTAATGGACTATTAGTTTTTCTTGCTAAGTACTCTGGTTTGATAAGGTCTTTGTCTCTATCTTATAATCATCAAGATGAATACTCCTTTAGCGATATGTTTGATAGTTGCCCTTTTGATAATTCAATGCAAGAGACAAAAGAATTGATCTATCATAAAGAAATTACAGTGGAAATAAGTGCTTATGATCACTCAACTGAAAATGTTGTTATTGCATTGGAAGAAGAAGAAGCTGAAAATAATTTTATGTACTTTAACAACCAAGTACTACAAGGTGAGGAAGATGAGAAAATAGAAAGAAATGGTTTTATAATTTCAAAAGAGGAAGAAGAAGATGATGATGATGAAGAGAAGCAAATATGGTCAAATGGTGACATAGATTTTGGGAAAAGAGTGGAAGTAGAAGAAAAATTAGAAGTTGAAGAGGAGGAAGAAGGAAATGGGAAGTTGAGTACAGAAGAATTAAACAAGAAATTTGATGATTTTATTAGAAAGATTAAGGCTGAAATAAGGATTGAAGCCAAAAGACGTTTGATTATGGTATAGTTTTCTATTATATTACTTTTGATATTCCTCAAAATGAGAAAGGAGGAAGAAAAAAAAACAGTTTTCTCTTTTTGTTTTGATTTAAGATTTGTACTCTCTCTCTCTCTCTAAGTTAAAGATTCTAGTTATTGTATATATTGTATCATAGGCTTTGAGTAATAAATATATTTTTTTTTGTTGAATGCCATAATTTCACATCCCAATGATTAGTGGTTTTAAATATATTTTTTAAAAATAATTATAACACTCACATATTGATAATTAGAATTCTACCGTTATACATTCAAGATAACATGAACTTCGTTGCTGTACTATTGATATTATTGTTTATAAAAAATAACATTGATGGATATTAATCTTAAGTTATAGTGACATCATTGAATATTTTATTATCATTATCAACTTCCATGAAAAAATAAATAGAGTATCCCGTAACTAAATTCAATTCAATCATTCTTGTGTTTTATTTAATTGTCTAACCGTATTCAAATAATATGTTTTTAACTATATTAAATACAGTTTAATCAAAAAGTTCAAGTAAACCATTTATGATCCGGGTTAAAAATATGTTTATACCAATATATGCTTTTGTTGGTCGGTGATAAGATTTTCTATTTTCCATTTAATCAACTTACACATTCAATACAATAGAGCAATAGAGGATCATATTCTCTTCTTTCCCAAAAACAAAATAAAAATAAATAAATAAATAAATAAAGAAGATTGAATGAAAATATAATAAGTGATAATATAATATTTCAATTCCATAAAATAAAAATTTAGAGTAACACTTTCTTAAAACATAAATGTACAATATTATTAAAAAAAAATGTAATTTTATTAGTGGGAATAGTATCTCACCTTCTCCACCCGTAATAAATAATTCCTCATCAAATCTAGGTTAGCTTGAGTAAAAAGACTGTTCTGAACTCCGAAAAATAAAAAGGAATAGATTCACTACTTTTTGCAGGTCACGTTTTTTTTTTTAATATATATGTTATATATTAAAATCCCACATGGCTTAGTCGTTTTTTATTTTTATTATTTTACACTTTTATTTAAAGTCTTAGGTAGTATCTTTTTCTTCTTCTTTTATTTAATTTTTTATTATTAAATATCAAAATATTCATATTTATATAATAAATATATTTTTATAAATAATTATCGTATATCATATAATTTTTTTATTACATTAAAAATAATAATTCATATTATTCGTAATTACCTATTTCATTGATCATGATAAGTTTATATTTTCGTTATTTTATTTTATCATGTTTGATCGTTTTACGTGTTTTATTTTTTTTATATTTTTTAAAATAAATATAATTTTTATTTATGCACATAATAAATATCAAAATATCTTTAAAATAAATATAAACATAAAAATATTCTTAAATTAAATACAATTTTTATTACATAAATAAATAAATATCAAGATTTTCTTAAAGCAAATAAATTTTATATAGTTATAAATAAAAAGCAAGAATAAATAATGAACTATGCATTTGTTATTCTACCGTATCAGTGTTCTATTACTTTTTTTACACGTTAATAAGTAACAAACTATCCCTAAAATAAATAAATTTTTATTTATATACATAAATAAATCTTGAAATGTCAATAAAATAAATACATTTTTATAAACAATTATTTTGTTAGCTTTATTGTGTTTCATTTTGATTATTTTTTACTTTAATATTTATCTTTATCTTTTTATATAAAAGGTTTATCAAATTTTGATCGTTATCTATTTTTTCTTTCTTTCTCTTTTTGCTACTTTTTTTTAAATACATTTACTTTTTATTTATATACACAATAAATATCAAAATGTCTTTAAGAAATAAATTTTTTATTTATTCACACAAATAAATACTAAAATGTTCCTAAAACAAATAGATTTTTTATTTATATATACAAATAAGATATTTAAATGTCCTTAAAACAAACACTTTTTATAATTATAAATAAAAAGTAAAAATAACCAATGAACACTACATTGATTATTCTTTTGTTACATTGTTCAACTATTTTTTTACACATAATTAATAATGTTTATTAGTATTGGAGATATTTGCAAACAAAATATCTAAATGTAATTTTAGTTTTTAAGTGTATTTTTCAAGAATATTATAAAGTCAAAGAAAGTTAAATTTTTTCTTTTACAAAAATATAATCAAACAATATTTATATTAACATTTTTCATTTTAAACAATTATAATTTTTTTTACTATTTTTTATTTTCATTTTTTAGAAATATAAATGAATCAACTAATAAGTTATTTAACTTAACTTAGCTCACATAAAATTCATATTCATATGAACTGAGTTGAGCTATAGCTCATCTAAATTGAACCGAACCTAAGCGAATTGGTCTAAACTCACTTTACACCTCTAGCGATATATATTAAATGGTTAAAATTATTGAAAGATAGCATTAATTCCAATTTTCTTATGCTATTTATCAAAATATTATCCAATACCTAGTCAGATATATATTCCACGTTCAATTTTGGATGGTATGTACTGCTCTGATAAGAATGACAGTGCATGCACAGACAATGCTTCTATCTCAAATTTAACGCCCCTTTGCAGCATAATCTGTAGCTCCAATCTTAACCAGGAAAGAACAAAATCACTCTGTTACTATCTAAACCTGTCAAACTAATAATCTAATAATGATATCAGAATATGCAAGGCACACAAGTACCTACCCCCAGTGAGGCACTTCTCTTTGCAGGTAGCATCTAAGTAATATGGCTTCGGTTTTTCTTTTGTCTGACAGCAATGCAAGGAACATTGTTACAGATTGCATATAACAAAGGCAATGCAACATAAAGTAGCTTACCTTCTGCAGTCATAGGAAGGAGACACCGTTCGGGAAGACAATACTTCTCAGAATCCGAAGGAAAAACTCCAAGCCAGCGTATCTCAGGGACCCTTAAGTATTTTGCATCATATGCCATTTGCTTAATTAACATAAGAGTGGGTTAAAACTGGATATAATGTATTATCACTACAACAATCAGGAAAATAATTGAATTCTTCTTTCGATCTTAGAATTTCCTTTTATTTTTTGCTAGTTCATTTTCGCAATAATGTTCTAAGGAAGATGAATTACCATAGAACCAAATCTGTATGTGGAAAGGATGTCGAATCCATATGGATCACTGTCTACCAAACAATAGATAGGGAGACTAATAGTATCTACGAGAAGACGCAAAAACCTGGACAAATATTTATGTAGTTATATAGCGTAATTGTAAATAATGGACTTGAAAAAGGAAAAAAGAGGTTTATCATCATTTTCATTTGGAAAATATAAGTGACTTTTCTACCTTCTTGTGGAAATATCAGGATATCCACGTCCCTGTAAACGAAACCAGAAGCATCAATAGAAGAAAGACAATGCCAAAGCCATTTAGAAAACCATAGGACTTGGGGCACATTTACTGTGATAACAATGCAGCGATTTGTGGTGCAGAACTGATCATTAGCCAAGCGCTGGAACACTGTAAAAAAGAAAAGAAATAGATGGTTGTAGCTAATGGAAACACTTGTGGCTTGACAAAAGCTTTGTAAAGCACAAGGGTTTCTAACAAAGCTCTTACCTGATTCTTTCTCCACAACAAGAATGTAGTGGGCTGTACTCACTATGCCTGTAGCAAATAGAAAGGGAAAAGCACCAAAATAGAACAAAAAATATTCACAGGATACATATAGGATCTACAATAACTACTTCACTAAAGTTCACAAAATTAAATCAAACATGAAAAAATGCTAATTTTGTCCAATCACTGTCTTAACGATCCAGATAGATACCTTTGACTTCTTCGACATGGACAGGAATTGGATGAGGCTGCAAGTTAACAAATGCAGATTGAGTTAAGGAAAACGCCAGAGTAGCACATGACATCAGATAAGAAATAACATCATCCTTACAACACTTGGTTTGTTCAAGCAATCAAACTTTTTCCCGGAATCAGAGAATTTTAGCCAGCCCATCACTAGCCTATAATTGGAAAAAGGACCAATTACATTAGGAGTTGTTGCATCTAGTGGATGACCATAATAATAAAAAGAGAACCTCCTGAGGTACTTTTAATTGACCTAAAGAACATATATAACTCCGATGATGAGGAAAAAATCAAGACATGAATAATATGAAAAGAGGACACACAAATCAAAGACGGTATATTACTTGCATTATCACTAAATGACCAAGCTAGCATATATATCAAAACGAAAGAATTGAAATTCATCATGTAAGAAAAACAAGAAAGAAATATATATTGTCATCTTTGAAGAATTTAGGGTAAGATTTTTAGTACATACCCTTTTCCAACAGACACCTGTTAAAAAGAGCAAGATAAAGTAAAAATTAAGAATAGGTGCATCTAAAAAAATTTAAACTTAGCCAACCAAATAATATATTTGTTTTCAATAAAGTTTAAAGCTGCTTATGCTATATACATTGAAATAAGGGTAAGAGAAAAGCAAGAACTTCTTGAGAAAAAATATTTTTAAAAAAAAAAGTAATACACACCACATTTAAATTATGCCGACTACATTGCAAAAGGATGCATATGTCATTGATTGCCCGGTCTACAACTGACTGCTCTGTGTTTCAAGAATTAAAATAAGCAAAGAAAATTATGAGTGAAGACCAAGAAGATATAATGTAAGACAACTTTCAATTAGAAAATGGGGTTTAAAAGAAACACTGGATCAGAAAATCTTCAATGCGAATTCCAATACAGTTTTTATACGTTGACAGTGAAAACCAAACAGAAATCACCTGAGAATATGGTAGGATTCATGTAATATATGTCTCTCTTAGACCCATGTTTGTTTTCTTGCAAAAGTTTTTGGATTATCAATAGTATCCGCAGCATAACATCTGAAAGAGGATGATAAAGACCATACAAGTACCGAATTAATTAATTAATCTATAACTATAGAATTCAGGTATTTGGTATGAAGTCCTCAAAATTATATTCAGTGCAACAACATATAGCTTCGAATTATACACATAAATCACAAACCAACCAATTCTATGCACATGAGTCGCTTTTTGTAGGGTAAGAACCTCTCTCCCTTTGGGAAAATCAGAACTGCAACAGCTGCATATAGTAACATAAAATTTATAAACTCGGTAAATTCGGTACGCAACAAAGTAAATACCATCAATATTATAGCTAAGTTCTAGAAATAAGGAACTAGTTACTAGTTCTATATTTCTATTGATATAGCCCTAGATGATCGTAGTAATATTAATATGAAATTAATCAATAACAAAATTGAAACTTAGCACTTAGCGTGTGTGAATTGATAGCAGAGAAAAACGACCGAACCAATTGGCATTGAGATTCATGCAATAGTTCCTGAAGCGATCAATAGAAATAACCGGAGATCGTCCATTGCTGAGATTTTCAACTAGAGCTTGAGTAACATCTAGAGGCATCAAAATAAGATTATCAAAATCACTTATCGACGAAAACGAAAATCAAAGGAACATCAATAATAAATTGAAGGGTTCGAATTTCAATTTGATTTGGGATTTGTGAAGCATCAACCCATTGAGAGCGAAACCTCTAATTTTCCTTAGCAAATCTCTGGGCTCTGGCCTCGTGGGCGAACACTTTCCCTCCATAAAGCTACTTTTGGGTCTATAGATTTCCAAAGAAAGCGCAACCGTTCTTATTTATTTGTTATGGCGCTGCAAAAACGACTTAATACATTCTTATTTATTTTTATTACTCATTTAGTCATTTGAACGTTATGTTTAAAAATACTTTCGTTTTGTTAGTTTAAAAACAAAAATTATCCAAGTTTTAGGAAATTTGTAACTATAAATCATATATACTTATTATAATAAAAAAGATGAAATAAGCTTAATTCTTATAACTGTATTTAATTTTAAATATATATTAATTAAAATTAAAAAAAAATAAGATATTACTCTTAATATTTTGATACTTTAATAGAAAAAATTACTAAATTTTCATAATTTTATTTTTTATATTTAATTTAAATTTAAAAATTAGATTAAATTATACGTTAAAAAATTTATTTTCTTGATTATTTAATATTTTAATTTTTAAAATTTAACGTATTTATTTTATTATCTTTAAATTTATAAAGAAATTGTTAAATATAAAAAGTAAATTAATAAAAAATTATAAAAATAGAGAATAAAATAAAAGTAATAAGTAGTTCATAGCCCAAGAGGTCGAGGCCCAATTCTGATATTTTCTAATTTTTATTTCCTATCCAATCACTATTCTACGGGCCTAATATACAACCCAAGAGGTCGAGGCCCAATACTTTTAGTCAGTTTTCTGCGAAACAACGGCCGTTCGTTTGATAAGTAATATCTAGACCTGATCTCTGCCGTCCGTCTATAGGACATCAAGTCGCGGATTTTTTTGAATGATCGAACTCTACTTTTTTATGTTTCTCGAATTAAAAATAAATAAAAATGGATCTACATGTCTGACAGCGTCATCGGATATGTCATTTAATTGCTTTTAAACTCCGCGTTTCACGTCCGAGATATAGCTGCTTGTTTCGAAAATTAATTAAACCAAATCGGAGCCAAAAATGTTAGAGAGAGAAAATGGAATCGAAATACTGAAATGAAAGTGAGTGAGTGAGTGAGTGAGTGAGTGCGAGCTCGAAGACTTTCACTTTGAAGCTTCAAATCACAAACAACATACACTTTCTGATTTCTGTGAGTTTCAATTTCTTCTATTTTTATGAATTAATAGCTGTTTCGTATGTAGTCTGATAAGTTTCATTTTTTTCTGTTTATAGTTCATTTTCTTCGAGTTCGATTATTATTTCTTCTGTCAAAGGTAATAATTTTGGTGCGCAGCTTAGGGTTTCGTTATGATGTATGCAAAATTCGGAAGTTCCTGAGTTCCACTGTTTCTTACGCAAAATTTGTTCTTTACAGCTGCTACATTGGTTGCATAGGAATTGGGTAATATGATGTGTGGTTTGTTATCTTTTAAGGTGTTCAAAAATATGAGCTTGCTACAGTTTTGTGTTTTAGGTTCTTGAGCTAAGTTACCTTACTAAAGCGATGTTGAAATTATAAATCCATGGATTTTAAAAAAATAAAAAATTAGTTAACTGCTGGATTTCTTTAATATCGGTTTAAGTTATGTGTTATGGAGGATTCGTTTGGAAACAGAACTAACATAAATGTTAAGAGTATATAAATTTGTTCAGTTTAGTAAGATTTCTGAATGGTTCTGTAACTACGACTTGTCAATGTTACTACTTCCAGATAGAGATCTTGTTTGATTTGTCTTATTTTTATTATGTGTAATTGTGAACTTGTTTTTCTCCCTTCCGAACGATTATTGCATGAAAATTTCATATTGATTTACTAACTTGCTGCAATTACATCCATCTGTGTTGCATTTTGTTTGAATAGTTTCCTCAAAACATTGGACTTTTTGTTCTTGCCTGAGTTGCCCCCTCCTTCTCGTCCATATGGTAGTTCTTCAAAGTTATTTCCATTGGCAAGGAGAGAAAAAAGAAAAGAAAAAAAAAAACAAAAACACTTCACTGGCCATATCTTTGTATATGTTGCCCCTGAACACTTTTTGGGAAGGTGATAAAATTTTCAAAGTTATTTATCCATTGGAGATATTGTATTTTTAGGAAAAACTTCGTAAATCTGTTTCCTGAAGATATGTTGCAGGCATGCAATGGCTATGGTTTATTTTTTCAATATACTTATTTATATATATTTTAAATTTTTTAAGCTGTGCACTTCAGACTTACCTTGCTATTATTTTTCTCTTATCAGCATTGCAATTTATTGTGTAGCTTGAGAAATTTTTCTGAAAGGAGAAAGAGCTGTCGACTTGAGATCAGCTGATAATGGGTGCAGAAGATAAAATGGTTGAAGATTCTAAGCCTGTAGAAAATGGGACTGAACTGCAGGACAAACCTAACGAAGCTGTGACTGAGAAAAAAGTTGAGGAACATGATGGGCTAATGGAAGTTGAAGTGGATAAAAGAGATGATGACAAATCTGAAGCTGAGAATATGGATGAAGACCCCCCAGTAGATGACAGCAAGGATGAAACAACAAAAGAGGAAATGGAGAAAGCTAAAACCAAATTAATTGAAGAAGAGATTGGTCCTGATGGAAAAGAGAACAACAATGAAGATAATGGAAAGAAAGAGGACATCAAAGAAGAGATAGGAAAAGTGGAGAATAACAACGAAGAGAAAGGAAAAGAGGTGGACACCAAAGAAGAGAAAGGAAAAGAGGTGGACACCAAAGACGAGAAAGGAGAAGAGGGGAACATCATAGGAGAAACTGTAGATGAGGAGAATATCAAAGAAGATAAAGGAACAGTAGAGAACATCAAAGAAGAGAACCACATAGAGGGAAATACAAAAGATGAGCTTATAAGAGAGGAAAATGAAAAGGAAGAGAACAACAATAAAAAAGAGGAGAATGAGAAGGACAAAGTCAAAGAAGTGTCAGATGAGCAGGTTGACAAGCTTAAGAAGGAAGAAGAAAAGAAAGGTGAAAACATAGACAAGGTTAAGGAGGAGAAAGGGTCAAAGAAGCGTGGCAGAGGGAAGTTTACAAAGAAAGTTAAAGAGAAGACCAAGGAAGTGGAGCAAAAGAAAGAGCCAGAGCCAAGGACTCCTGTTTCTGATCGCCCTGTGCGGGAGCGCAAATCGGTTGAAAGATTGGTGGCTTCAATTGAAAAAGAAGCAACCAAGGAATTCCACATCAAAAAGGTTTTCTTTTTACTTACCATCTGTTATATTATAATTGAATCACTTTATGTCATCAAGATTTCTTAGTTTCTACCCTACGTTTGACCTTGCAGGGCCAAGGTACACCCCTGAAAGATATTCCCAATGGTAAGTTTCCTGATATCTATAAATATCTTTTTATCTAGCATTAACTTGCAACCACGTGCTACTAAAGCCCTTTTTACCAAAATTAATGTAGACGTATGTAAACCTAAAGCAATAGCGTGATGAACTCAACCATATGCATTGACCTGCATTGAAAGTGTGTGTGTGTGTGTATATATATATTTGGCATTTCTATGTAATAGATTATGATCTGAATTGAGCGATAATGAAATATATGATCTCTGATTATCTTTTCTGCTTATAGTGGCTTTCAAGTTATCAAGAAGGAAAATGGATGATAACTTCAAACTGCTCCATACAATCCTTTTTGGAAGAAGAGGAAAGGTGATTCACATTCAGTTTGCTTTTAGATTTATTTCATTCTATTCCTTGACATGGATGACTCCAGTAATCTTTCTTTTAATAGCGGAGTTATTTGCTTCTAGGATATTTGAGTTTAGATTATTTAGGTATTTTTCTTCTGATTCTCAGTTTTATAACACTCTTGTTAAACTTTGCAGGCGTTACAGATCAAAAGTAATATATTACGTTTTTCTGGTTTTGTGTGGCATGAAAATGAGGTAAAGGTTAAAATTTCAATATTACACCCCTAAATTGCTGTGAAGACTCACATTCTTGATACTAATTTATCCGCTAGCATGTCATTTTTAATGCAGGAGAAGCAAAAAGCTAAAGTTAGGGAAAAATTTGACAAATATAATAAGGAGAAGTTATTGGAATTGTGCGATGTGTTTGACATACAAATTGCCAAGGCTACTACTCGGAAGGTCCTTGAATTACTCCTGTTGCTCTATTGTTTTCCATGAAATTATAATCACACATCAAAAATCTAGTCACTACTTTCAATTACTAATGTTAATTGCTGAACATAATTCCTGCATTGGTTTGGATCATTTTATTTTTTCTTCTACTATGAACTTTGAAAGCTTCCTATCTTATATTCTAATTGGCACAGACCATATTGCTATTTATTCAATTTAGTTTTGATTCAAACTCAACTGCTAACTGCCCCCCCTCCCCCACTTCTTCTCTCTCTAAAAAATGCGGCAAAATAACAGAGGAATCAAAATGGATGTTTTTCAGGTCACTTTTTATGGTTTTGCCTGGGAACCCAAACGTGTCATTTAGGCAAAAATGTAGCTTAATGTAAATATCAGTTTTAAAAGTTGAGTTGGATAAGGTTACTTACACAAAGCTAAACTACTAATACAGGAAGACATTACTACAAGGCTGATAGACTTTTTGTTGGCACCTCATGCTGCAACTACTGTGCTACTTTCTGAAAAAGAGAAGGTTGGTTTTCCAAATTGTTGTATCAAGAGAATTTTTTTCCCACTTTTGCTATTTAGAAACTAAAAGGACTTCAATTTTCCCCTTATTAGTCGACTAAGGGCAATAAGCGCAAAAGAGCATCATCAATACCTGGAGGCACCACTAGAAAACGCACGACAAAGGTGTTTATTTCTTGCCTCTTCATATCATGAGTCAAACTTCAATTGAAGCATTTTTGGAACTTTGCGAATAGGATTCTCTTTTAATTGTGGCATTCTAGTGTACTTGTACCTGTTAGGGAATATAACAAATAATGATAAATTAAAGGTCTCCAATTTGTTGTTACCTTCATCTGATGCTTCATAGATTTGTCTTTTCATATCAGAAGTGTATATACCCAAAGTATATGTTCTTTATTCAATCTTCTATTGACTCTGGATTCTGATTAAATTCCATATGTTTCACTTGTGATGGTCACGTTGGAAATTGTGTCTGGTTGAATTCTGAATTTAAGCTGATTTGGTCTACTGTGGGTAAGTTCTAGTAGGTTTGCCACATGTAAGCAAATCCTCCACTGAAACTACTACTTCTTTGAAACATGTTTCTAAAGAGGGAGAAAAATAATAATTAAATGACATGGAAATATTTTTCTCATGTATTCTAACGTTTTCTCCTTTTAGAAGTATTAATCTCAATTGTTGCACTCCCTCTTTGGTAATTGTATGTTTGGTTTTTTTGTTTTTGCCACACTTCATTTTTGACCGAAGGTTTCACTTTTGACTCATATTTGTGCATACTATAATGTTGTGTATATATATATACACAAAACACGTTGTGTATGTACTTAGAGAAATAAGAAGCAAAGTGAGAAAATTTGACAAGATAGACATGAAATTAAAGAGACTATGTGTATAAAGAAAGAACTAAAACGCTATGGCTTAAACATTAAATATATATATATATATATATATATATATTTACATCTCTCTTGGTCATTTTCTAGAGTTGGAAAAAGAATGAGGATGCTTCAAAAGAAGAGAAAGAGAATGAAACAGATTCAGAAGATGAATCAGAAGAAGAGGGAGAAGATGAAGAAAGGGACAAGAAAAATGTAAATGTGGTTCCAGAAAAATCTGGGGATGAGATGTCTGAAGATTCTGAAAGTGAGGAAAAAAATGAATCCGCTGATGAGTCTGATGAAGAGATGGAAAAGCCCAAGCGAAATTCAAAATCATCATCTGGGAAGAAGCAATCTGCAGGAAAAGTTAAATCCAAGAGTAGCAAAGTTTCAACTTCATCCAGTCCACCTTCTAAAGGTTTACCTAAGAAGTCATTCTCAAAACTCTCGAAGGTTGATGATGACAGCGATACAAGTCCTAAAGTATTTTCCAGGAAGAAGAAAAATGAGAAAGCAGCAAAGGTTTCAACACCAACAAAATCTGTCACTAAGGAGAAAAGTGGTAAAGAATAAGCCACTCTGCTGTTCTCTGTGAAGTATTTAGTTTAGCTTCTTGTTTTTTTAATTACATGTCGCATATTGTTATCAAGGGTTTAGTAGTAGTTGGTTCTTTTGTCAAACAATTCAGATGCAACTTGAGAAGTTATTGTTCTCCTTTTTTGTTATATACCATCTTGAAAAATGCTGATTAGAAACTTTGGCTATACAAAGGGAATAAGGTTGCAAAAGGAAAGGAAAAGAGCAAAGAGAAATTGGTGCCAAGTGGTGGTGAGCTGAGGGATGCAATATGTGATATCCTTAAGGAAGTTGACTTCAATACGGTAAGTTATTGATATCATCTAACATGTCTATGAATTACTGATCATAACTCTTGAACATGCATTAAATGTCTACTGCAATTTATTCAGATACCCTTTAGTTTGGTTTGTTTCAGAACTGATCTTACACCATTATAAACAAGTTTAAACACAAAAATGTATTTGAAGTTATTACCAAATCATTTGGCAACCATTGAGATGGTTACTTCTTGCACTTTTAGTGTACTGCTCAAAATGGCATCTTAATAGTGAAGTGTAGCTTGGTTACCCTGCAGTAAAAGATGAATTGTAAATGATAGGGAATGTGACAACAGAGATAGAAATGCAATGCAAATATGATGTATTAATATTTGAGGCACCTACCTGTTCTATAATACATCTCATGGCTGATTCATAATTTATTTTTATTTTTTTGGTTGATAGATTAACTGAGCAGTTGTTGAAAGACCACTACTTTTACTCCAAATGCATATCATAAACGAAATATGACCCTGATGACATCTAAAACTCCAAAAATTCCTGTTTTATATCATAATTATACAATAATTGCATATGTTTTTGAAGATCAGTTGATTCTTTTGTACTTTTCTAAAATTTGCAGGCTACTTTCACAGATATTCTAAAGAAACTTGGTAAGCAATTTTCCTTCACTTTTTTTCGCTTGAATTGGCTGAGATTAATTTGTTGTCTTGTGCCTATGTTTCATTACCATGTTATCCTAGTGTTGTAAACAAGAATAATTCCCTCCAGAGATCGAGCTAGGTTTTCTTGAATACCCAATTGTTGCATTGTTATGCACTAGTTCATGGAATATCTTAATTTGTGAGCGTGGTGTTTCCGTGAAAAGTTTAAGATTTAGATTTAGATTTTTTTTTATCAAATGATTTTTGAGTAAATGGTAGGGTTTGAACCAGGAAACTCGCCAAGAAAATGGCAAGCCTTCACCAACTGTACTAGAAGGCGGCTGGTTAGATTTTATATTTTGACTGAAAGTCAAGCGGACATTGCTGTTCTCGTAGTATTTCTATTATCAAGATATATGTTGATGTTTTTTCTTTCAATATAAAGAGCCATTTGAATGTCTATTAGACTGCAATAATGTCTAACTGAATGTTCGTCAATTTTCAGCTAGTCAATTCAATACAGATCTAACACCAAGAAAGTCATCTATAAAGTTCATGATCCAGGAAGAGCTTACAAAACTTGCTGATCAAGAAGATGGAGATGGAGATGGCGATGCAGATAAAGATGAAAATAAATCTGCTGAGCAAGAAGTGGAAGCCTGACAGGCCAGATAGCAGCAGGCCAGTTATGTACTATTTAATGTCTCTGAATAAGCTGCTGGTGACTTATTCGTGTAGTTGCCATATAGCAAGTAGTTCAAGACGCGATGGTGTAAACTATTTCAGGTGTACTTGGTGTTTAAAGATTCTTATGTACACAAATTACATTATTGTAGGGCCTTTTTAGTTCTAATAGAATTGACCTAATGACCTTTGAGAAATATATTTTCGGGTGTACTTAGTGTTTAAAGATTTCTTATGTACACAAATTACATTATTGTAGGGCATTTTTAGTTCTAATAGAATATACCTAATGACCTTTGAGAAATACTTGGAAGGTATCATGTCATGATTTCTATAAGGGTGTTCCTTCTGGTGCAACTCAGATTCAATATTGATTTGTTCTTAAACACGTTAAGTAAATGATAGCAGATTAAATACTTGGAATGTATCATGTCATGAGTTTTAGTACATAAAATGTTTTGGCTAGAACTGTCAAGTGTCAACTTAGGACCCAAACCGACCAAGCCTCTATTTATTGTATTATTTATGTGTTGTTCCGTACGAATAAGGTAGAATGAATAACTCTTTCGCCTGGCCGTATTGATTTTTTATGCAACCTAAACTATTCGATTTCGGCAATGAAGGTTTCAATTGTGTCATGGATTAAAATATTAATATTTATACTTTTGAGTGTTAGGATCAAGATACTTTATATTAATGAGGTATACCAAGGTACATATATATAGAAATCCAAGATTATGATGTTTGAGAGATATACGGGGCATTCGACCCAAGGTGCCTAACGAGATACTTGACTTACTCAAGAAACAAGAAGACATGTATTGTAAAGGTATATAGACATGACTTAATCTTGGGACAATGGACCCAATTTTCTGTTAAAATAAGTGAGAGGAGATCGTTTCAATAGGGTGTCAATATAGCCTATATATATATATGTACTTATGTAAGTCATTTGAGGGATCTGTTTATTTCTCTAAATCTCTCTAAGTATCCAATGGCACTTATAATTCTTCCAAACAATTAGGATCTATCGTGTAGCTTTAAATTTTTTCCACCATTGTGAGAATTTGAAACTATTTATTTAGAAAACCAAGATAATTACCTTGTATCATAGGAAAATTCACTCTTGTAAACATAACAAACCACCACACTACCTCTTATTCAAGTAGAAGTAGCCCTCGTAACCAAGACCCACATATAGAGAAGTGACCCTAATGAACATGTACCTCGCCATGCATCTCATCTCACACCATACCGTGGACTAAAGTATAATTCCACTCAACCATCAATCCCAAAAATTAGGAGCTTTGAAGTTATAAAGATGATTTCATGTGTTGCTAATTCAATAAACATTAGTTCCGAGGATACATCCTTAGAAAGAGACGCCAAGATGGAAAAGCTCCAATAATAAATTGCAAAATTACAACAAGCTTTCATCAAATCAAAAAATGATTATAGAATTATACAATTATTTATAACAAAAGAGTTATTTAGAAGAAGCCAAAAGCTCCTTCTAAACTTTAAAAGCTACACCATCCCCTAAACCATCACACCCAACAAGTGCTCAACAAGCTCTTTTTCATGAATCAAGAAAGCATCACCATCAAGAACCAAGACCCACATATAGAGAACCCACATGTATAAATACATTACAAGAGCCACTTTGTGAACTTTACTACCCCAACCAAACCACTTCTCACTAACCTAAGCTATATGACCTACACTTAGGCACCCATCATGACTCAAACATACCATCCTGATAGCAAATGGGATGAAAAATGGAGGAAGATGGAGGAAAAAATGATTGATCAACTCAAAAAGTAAGATAGGGGATGCCATCTGAACAAATAATGGTTTCATCGCCCAAATTCTCTGTTTTGAAATGTCCATCCTATAACAGAATGAAAGTTCCTATAGATCATGTTATACACTTTAAGATGGACATGACACCAATGTGTATACATACAATTTGTAGATACACTTGAACCTATACTTTCTTATGCCAAATCCATGAAAGATATAGTGTCAAAGAAAAAGAGGTTTAGAGATCATGAAATAATAACATTGATTGAAGGTTATAGTGTCATAGAAAACTACTACAAGATCTAAAAGATCCAGGTAGTTTTGACATCCCTTATACTATTGGAAACATCATTTTTGGAACACACTATGTAACTTGTATTCTACCATTAAGCTCATGCTATTATTAATTTTCAAGATATTAGGGGTTGGTAATGCCAAAACCACTTCAATAACATTGAAAATAGGATACAAGTTAATCAAAAAACCCTTAGTAGTGGTAGAAAATGTGCTTATAAAAGTAGACATATTCATCTTTTTAGTAAATTTCATTGTGTTAGACCTAGAGAAGGATCATGAGATTTCTATCATACTTTATCTTACATTTTTAATAATCGAAAAAACACTCATTGATGTACAAAAAGGTAAGCTTATAATAAGAGTGTAAAATCAACAAATAATATGTAACGTGTTCAAAGGAATTAGATTTTTTGATGGTGATAATACTCCACTTGTGCTTCCACTACGTCACTGATGATGTATTGAAATCTAAAGTTGAAAGTTTGTGTCAATAAGAAACTAAAAAGGAAAATATCTTTGGATTTTATCTGAACCTGTAAAAAAAGTATAGAAAGGCATTGCATGCTTCTAACTCATTAAAAGCTTGTGTAACTAAGAAGGAAAATATTATTCAGAAATTAACTAATAAGCTTAAAGATGTTTCTAAAAATACCATTGAAACTTTCAAATCTTTTAAAGAATACGTAGACTTTGCTACTTGATTTTACATTTAAGGCTTTGAAACATATTCAAAAGAAAAGATATTGATTTTTTTAAAATTAAATTATTATTATGGATATTTAGAATTAAATTATCTAATTGATATTGATTTTTTTTTTGAATCATTTTTATTGAATTATTTTAATCATTTATTTTGAACTAAATTGGACTCGAATTGACTTAAAATAGACGATTTTAAATCGATACGCAACCCTACGGGCTAGACAGAATCTAGAAGACCAACAATTTGAACTCTTTTTTATAAAAGATAATTGGGTGGGATTTAAAGTTACCAAGCATTCAAAGAGTTGTAAGTAACAGTAATTATTTCATCATTCAACATCAACATATGCATAACTGGGTCTGGACTGCCAAGCTGTCCGTACATGTACAAAGCTCAAAATAGAATAAAATGTAACATTAATCCCTAAACTTAAATTAAATTTAAACATAAATTCTAAAACCTTTGAAAACTTTAATATTTCATCTAAAAAATTTAAAACTTTACACAACTTTATAAACATTTAAATCTCACAATTTATTCTCCAAATTTTTAAAATTTCACGTATAAATTTTAACTTGACTACTAAAATAAATATTTATAAATCAAAAATTTTAAATTGTGTAAAATTTTAAAAATTTGAAAAAAATTAAAAACCTATGTATAAAATTCTAAAAATTTGAAAACAAAATCTTAGTTTTAAAAATTTAGTAACCTTTGTGTAAATTTTATCAAAATTTGAAATAAATTATACACTTTATCCTTCAAATTATCAAAATTTATTATATTGGAAAAACTTCAGTGAATAAATATAACTTATAAAAATGAAAGATAGTTATAAAATTCCTATACTTTTAAAAGTGACAAATTCTATACTTTTTTTTGTTTAAATTTAATCTTATTAACATGAAAAAATAACTGGATAATAATAAATAACTATTTTTTTCAATTTTTTCCAATCTTCTACTCAGTGTTGCAAAAATCAAGTAAAAGATTTAAGTATCATTTTTACAATGAATAAAAAACCTAAGGATATCTTTCTTTTAATAATTTTTTTACAAGTTTTTTGTAAAATTTATATAAAAATAAGATCAGTTACTGAAAATATCAATGGATATATTTATATAGGCTAATATTTTGATTCATGGCACAACAGATGAGCATTAAGCAGTCATTAGCTAAATTTTCAAAATCAAATAGCCGAGTAGAGTTTGACATGTTCCAGGCTAAAGCCAATACCAACATGAAACACAAATAAATGATGCCAAACAAGATGATGATTCCTAAAAGATGTTACGTACTTTCACAAGATTCGTAATTTAGATAAAAACATTATTCAGCAGCTATTGTTATTATCTGCCCTACTAAGTTACAATAGAGAAGGTAGACTATCAGGGGCAGGCATTATCTAGAAAAACACATTGTGAATGAATAATGAGTATATTTTCATTCAACATTTCAGTATTTACAAGTAAATCATATCTAATATACAATTTCAGGGGTTAAAACTACTCAAATTGAAGGGTTAGCCTTTCTTATACGTACAAAAGAATAAGAATTGCACGGTCAACATGGTGTGGTTATGGTATACATGAAACAACAAAAATGGGAGAATCAATGTTACAACAACTACCCAAACACAATGGCACATTAACAACATCATGTGATAAATCCTATTACATCACCATTCAAACATTAAGATTCAAAACGATCTATACCGTATTTTAGACTTCATCAATTTCAAGGCATAATAGAGTCCACAACATAGGCATTGGTTTTACCAGTGCTAATTAACTAGTAACATAAAGGAAAGAAAGCTAAAATTGTTAAAGCAAGAAATCCACTTCTAAATCGATCAGACAACCTTCCACGCAGTAGTTAGAGGTCCTCATGTCTTCACGGAAACTCACAGTTTGAACAAAGAGTCCCAAATCCCCGATAGAATTTCCTCTAGCCACTAAAAAAAATGAGTAAGATTTAAACTAGGAAGCAAGAAGTTGTTGCTCAACATACATTCCACCATTCTGTATATGGATGGCAATTGTGTTAGTGTTGGTCGAGTTCATGTCGTGCTTTGCATTGTGATAAACAAGCCAAATTCACATATTTATTTAACTCTTGACAAATTTAAATTATTTATATACAATCAATTTATTAATAATAGTAAAGAAACCAAGATATTGACCCAAATATATATATATTAGTAGCAATCAATTCTTCCAATAATAAATTGTGCCATGTTCGTGTTATGGGTCATGAACCAAATTGAACACCATAATGTCAGGAAAAGGACCGCCATATATGATATACATGTAAATCAATTCCAGAGAAACATTGGCACAATGAACTACACATAGATATCTTCAAAGTTCAGATTTAAAACACGCCATAGTCGTACTAGCGGTAACATGGGTTTTAAATACTTAGTATAGTGAACATTCGTACTTACAATCTATACATGTCTAAGATTAGTTGCCAACAATTTTAGCCAAATTCACAAATGTGATTACTTCTTTTTAACTTTACCAAGGTATTGACTATACATGTCTAAGATTAGTTGCCAACAATTTTAGCCAAATTCACAAATGTGATTACTTCTTTTTAACTTTACCAAGGTATTGAAAATAAACTTGGTTCGTTAGTCATAATTATGTCCTTGCCATTTAAAGATAAATATTAGTAAAAAGAATTGGACAAGGATTAGGTCCAACTGTTCCATGTTTTAAAATACGATTTTTTTTCCAAACAAGGATAAAAGTGACCATGTTCCAAAAAAACTGCATTCTTGAAAATACATCAGGTCATAAAAAAATCAACAACATCATGAAGGCAATTAATGCTATGTGCATAACTTTCAATTTTATTGACTAACCTTTTTCAGCACAGGAACTTGTCACGCTTCTGGGTATATGAAGCAACAAAGGGATTGAGATCAAGGCAACCAGTAAGACCACCGTTGAGCAAATTAAGGACCACAATAACACCACTTGAGAAAGAATCCGATTGTAGGATGAAAAAAGAGCTTGTTTACTTCAATTTTTTCCATATGAAAACCATCCAAAATCAGAAGCACCAAAATAGTTACTCTGAAGTGAGCCGCCGCCTCTTCCCATAATCAGCATCCCTTGATCTTGAACGATGGTCGTCCTCTTGTGTTAACCGTGCCTTGCTATGAGTCCTAGATGACCGTCCCCTTTGCCATTCATCATCATGCTCCGTTTCACGGTCCTTATACCTAGGATGATCGGCATATCTATCCCTCTCTTCCCTATATCTGTCACGGTCACGAGATTTTTCTCTCTCACGGTCCCGGTCACGAGATTTTTCTCTCTCACGGTCCCGGTCTCTGTCACGCTCTCGACCAACACCTCTATCGTCCCGATTCTTTTTTTCTGACCAGTCATGATCCTGACCCATATCCTTTTCTTTAGGCATGTCCCTATCATCACGATACCTTCTATCAGAAGACCCAGACCAGTCCCTCTCAGAACCTTTATCTTTCTCCTTCATGGAGTTAGGCCATCCACCTCTGTCATGATTAACCTCACCATATTGATGGTCAGACGCAGCCTCTTCTCCATAACTAGACTCCCCAACTCTTCCACCACCATGCTCCTCACCTCCCCATCCCCCCATATTTGGATCCTGCCACATTCCCATATTAGGCCCATCAACACCTGCTGTAGGCATCATCCCCATTCCGTTCATAGGCATCCCCCCTCTCCCAAAGAATGCTGGATTCACATGAGGGGCTACTCCAGGCAATCCAACACCACCAACATGTGGAAATGAAGACAAAATCCCGGAAAATGGAGGTGTAGGAGCACCATGAAAGCCTCCATAACCACCCATTCTTCCCATAGGCCCACCAAATGCAGGATCAAAACCTTGACCCATCATATTCATTGATTGAGGGTGCAACAAAGGAGGTGTTGCACCCATTCCCTGACCAAACATATTTCCACCATTCCCCATTGCGCCTCTGCCACCCATCCCTCCACCCCTCCTCATGGGACCAACTGGACCTCTATTTCCCATCCCCTGAGCATTACCCCTCCCCCAATTACCTCCTCTTCCGTAACCTCTATTATTATTATTATCACCACCTTGATAATTTCCACCTGTTGCAATGTTGTTCCCACCAGGTTTAGCAGTGGCAGCATCAGGAATCCCTCTCTTAGCTTGGGAAAGATTAGTTTGTGTTGTCTGTTGATTCCTATTCACTTGAGCCTCACCCATTCTTTTAACAGTATAAGGCGATGCATATGCAACAACACAAGGCCTCCCATTGAACACTTGCCCGTCCATCCCCTCTTTGCAAGTGGTGGCTGCAACAGGGTCGTAAAACTCAACCTGACAATACCCCTTTGACTTCCCACTAGCCTTCTCATCAAAGAATTTAACCTCCTTCACTGACCCATACTTGCATAGCTGGCCCTCTAATTCAGCATCAGTCGTCCACCAATGCAAGTCACCTACAAACAATACAGTCCCACCGCCGCCGCTTCCTCCCCCTGCAGTCCCAACTACACCAGGTCCACCAACACTATTCCCACCAACTCCATTCACACTCCCAACTCCACCACCAGGCCTCACCATCTCGTTGCCCACATTTCCAACACTCCCAGCAACAGCACCAATTGGTCCACCATGTGGTTGTGGCTGTAGTTGTTGTTGCTGTTGCTGATGCTGTGGTAATTGTGGTTGACTAATTCCTTGAACTCCAACGTTGTTAGTTCCACGTTGATCCTCAAATTCTTTAATCTTATTCGATCCTTGCCCTAATTCAACCCTCAAGCCACCTCCCTTACCAATCGAAGACCCCGATCCAACGTTTGCCTTCAAACCCAATTCATTTCCTCTAAACCCTAAATTTTGATCATAGGCCTCAACTCTCCCAGGAGCGCTAGATCCACCTTCACCACCAACCCCTCTAATAGCAACCCCGTTACCTCCGTCAATTCCAGGTATCGCATGCTCGAGAGCTATCCCAGAAGTCTCAACCTTCTTCTCCTCCATGACATCATTTCCATGCCCAGAGTCCTCGTTCTTCTTCATAGACTGAAAAAAACCCTCTCCAACATTGACATCGTTGTAAAGATCGTCATACTCGTCGTCTTCTTCAGCCAAGAAGCCATCGTCGGCAACAGCTGAGATCGCCTCGTTGCGATGGAACTGATCCGCACCCTCGCCAAATCCACTTTCACTCTCGTCCATATCTCTAGTGTTTCTCAATCCAGCTAGGGTTTCCGATCAGCTATTTCTCGTTTAATAATTTAATAGGGTGTAGTTTGGAAATGTATTGAGAAATTAAGGATAGGGAAACATCTCCTTGAAAGCACTTAAAAAGAAACAATAAAATAAAAGAGGATTAGATTGGAAATCTTACCAGATAGGAGATGTTAGAGTCAAATGAGTTTGAGAGAGATAATGAAACCCTAATCTGGAAAGTTGTGTGTGTGAGAGAGAGAGAGATAGAGAAAGAGAGTTATCTGGTATTTTCTTGGGATTTTATCAGAGGTGATAATTTTGTTTTAAGAGTTAAAAATGATTTTTTATATTTAAAATACTTAAAAAGTTCTTAATTATTATTTTTTCAGCCAATTTTTTTAACACTTTATATATCTATAGGTAATAAATTGTGTACGCATAAAAAATTAAATTACTAATAATAAGTTAATGATTTAAAATGAGTCTTAAAATATTTTTAAATTATTAAAATAAAATATCTTCTTTGTCCGTTAAGTGTAATCGACTAAAATATCTTCTTTATATATCTACATTTGACACATTCACTCTTCTCTTATTTTGCATGTATTTTCTTCTCTTTTTGAATTTTTTTAAACATTTTTTTAACCTTAAAAAGCATGCATGTAAATTTTTATACATTTTCATTTTATATTTTTATTATTATTCTACCATATATTTAAAATTTATATTATAAAATAATAAATCAATAAAGTTAAAAGTTAACAATAAATTTTTGAGTAAATTATACATTATTTATTGTAAAAGCTACTTACTCAAAAATATAAATACATGTAAAAAGTATATACGATAAAAAAAAATTTATTAAACTCATTAGTTTTGAGATTATTCTTACACTTTTTTCTAAAAAAAAATTCTTTAAAAAAATATATTTATTAAGAAAATAAAGCTTATAAAATATATTTTTTTATTTACCTAGCCATTTTTAAAAAAAAATTAAAATAAAATATAAATTATAATATATATCATTGTTTTATAATATAAATATATTTTTATTGAAATTTTATTTTAAATATGATTCAAATTTTTATATATAAACAGATATCAGAATCACCAAATTGATTAAATTTATGTCATTTATTACATTTATTTTTAATCAGTATCTTTTAGTTATTTTGATTATTAAATATATATTATTTAATTCATTTTACGATTAAAAATATATATTTATTAAAGATAAATTTAAAATATTTAATATTTTTTATCAATTGGCCTATAAAAATGAGAAGAGTAGTAAATGCTTTGTTTAGATAAAAATTAGTAAAATTTTGAGATGTTTGTGTACGGAGAAAAAAATTAAATAATTAGTTATATTTTTAAGAATCCTACCAATTATTGAAGGATGCAAAATGTTACCATATTCATGTTATCGTGATGTTTTTTATAACTAAAATGATTGAAATTGATATTATTATAAAGGATTTAAATATACAAATTTATTTTAAATTCTCATTTTAGAAACCCATGGTAAATTCTTTTATGAAGTTATAAATATATGTTTAATAAGTATTCATATGTTTAATATCCATGATATTTTGAACATGTTTATTTTATGGATGAAGTATATTAATAATACATTGACCATTATTAAAATGTATAAAATTTCATTAATTTTGGCTATGTTATTACAATTTCATTAATTATTGAAAAGTATATAAAAATCTAAAAATTCAAAAAAAATTAAAAATTGAATACGTGTGCATATATTTTTAAATTAATATGCATTTGTAAATCAATTATTATATATTCAAAATTATGCAAGTTAAAAGCTATCGAATACAAAAATATACATGTGTGTTCACATACTCTATTTCTAACATATTTTGAAGTTTTATATTTATAATTCAATTTTCAATAGTTAATAAACTTGTTGGGTCATAAGTTAATTTATCATTATTACATTTATTTTATTTTATAATATTAATATTTTTTAGTCTTTATATTTATGAAAATATATTTGTATTAATATTTTTTATTCCTTTATTTTCAATATTTAATGGGCTTGTAAGGTATCACTTGAAAATTAGTAAAAAAAATTACACTTTGATCATAGTTAGTTGATCATTGTTATTAAATTTTTTTATTATTTTATAATATGAATATGATACAAACTCACTTCATATATTTTACTAAACAAAAAAATTAAATAAAATTGATAGAGTTATAATTCTTCAAGGGAATCATAACATCGTAAATATTTTGGTTTTCAAAAAACTAATACTTTTAAATAAATGTTTCAAAAATATATTTCATTCTCGTTATTTTTACTAATAAGATTTTTGTTTTTAAAATATCTCCTAAATATCATTCTAAATAATTATTTAGAATAAAACTAAATGGTATAAAAAATAATAATTATAATTATGGGATCTTTTATATCTAAATCTAAATGTAAAATTCAAATATAAAATAATAATTTGATACTATAACATTCTATCATGATTCCAAAATTGATATCCACGACGGTTAATCCTTATTAACATTGATCTAACGGTAGCTTTTTTTTCGACGATTTCACTCATCTATAATTATTAAGTGTTATTTGATACCTTAATTTAACCTCTAAAATGTAACTTTTATAAATATATATATTTACAACGATGATGATTAATCTGATACTAAATAATATAAACTCACTTTATATATTTTATTAAACGATAAAAATAAATGAAAATTAATTGATTTATGGTTTTTCAAAGAAACCATGAGCTCTCAAGTTTATGACCTCTCAAGTTTCTAACCTTTGAGAGACTAGAATCTTCCTTCCAGAAAATATATTTGATTCCCATTATTTTTATTGAAAATTAACATGTTTTAAATACTAAAAATTTAATAGCTAATAATATATTTATTTTTAAAATATCTTCTAAATATAGTCTTAAATAAACATTTAATACAAAACTAAATGATATAAAAATAATAATTATAATTAATAGATATTTTTTTTATCTAAATCTAAACTTAAGATTCAACTATAAAATAATAATTTGATATCTCAACATTTCATCACGCTTCTAAAATCTACGTGCACGATAGATACTCTTTATTGGCATTGACTCGTTAGTAACTCATTTATCTCTTACGACTTTCCACCTCTATTAGTATTCAATATTAACTAGCATCTTAATCTAATCTCTAAAGTACAATTTTTATATATGTAAATATTTACATGATGATGTTTGATATTGGTATCAAATGTTGTGAATTTATTTCGTATCTTTTATTAAATAAAAAAAAATAAAATAAATTTATAAATTCATAGTTCTTTAAGTAAACCATGGCTTACAAGTTTCTAATATTAGAAGTAAAAAAGTAACTTAATTAATGTTTCAAAAATATATTTTATTTTATCGATAATCAATATTATTTAAACACTAAAAATTTAAGGATTAATGAGATATTTACTATTAAGATATATCATATATATCATCTTAAATAACCATTTAGCATAAAATTAAATGGTATAAAAACTAATAATTATAATTATTATATATTTTTTACCTAAATCTAAATCTAAACTTAAAATTTAAATAAAAAATAAAAAATTATTAAATAAAATAAGTTTTAATTTTTATATTTATGAAAATATATTCACATCAAAAATTTAAATTATAAATATAAGTTGGAAATATATTTAAATTTTAAATTTTTTTTTTTAGAGTGAGTTGAAAATAAATAAAAAAAAAACTCAAATAAAAGAATTATATATGAAACGGACTCAAAAAAAAATCCTAATGTTAATCATATTTTTATTATTCAGAGAAGTAAAAGGACAGCCAAAATATTATAGTTTTTGCCCCTGTATCTGTATAAAAATAACGTCATTATTTTGATTTTTTTTTTTAATTTTTCATTTAGTATTTATAGTCAAACATCCTCTAATATAATTTTTAAATTACTTGCATCTCTTTCAATAAACATCAACTCTTGAAAAAAAAAATAAACTCAATTGCATATACTTTCATTAAAAAAAAATAGGGGGAAAATAAGCTAATATATACTACTTTAATACTTTTGTATAAGGTTATAAATTTTATCCAATGAGGTTCATCCTCGTGAATATTTCTTGATTAGAGATAGAGACGAATGGACTACTTATTTAAAGACGAGTATTGAGGATAAAGACTTTCTGTTTAATTTGATGGATCTGACATGGGAGATAATATTATCAATGTACGTACCGTTATCATGAACATATATTCATCAAATTAAATATTATTATATATATATATATATATATATATTATTTGTTTAACCATTTTAAATCGAAATTAGGTTATTACCCATTGTGTTATTTTTTTTTTTAGCTTTTATTTATAATTATTAAACCACAATTTTTATCAAAATATTTTTGAAAAAAAAATGAAAATGATACAATTAATTGATTAGATAAAATTCACAAATCTTTTTTATTTATTCTTATTCTTTCGATAAAAACAAAATCATAAAACTCAAAAGTTAATAACAAAAAATAACAAAAATCCTTTAATTTTCTATTCAGATTTTTATTTTCATTCTCAACTATTTAAGGTTTGCCCATTCTTCCTTTTCTTTTTAAGAGCCAAAAAACTTCATTACCATATTGCTGTTGTGAAGAGTATAGAGAGATAAGAAGAAAGAATGATTTAATGTTGTATTGGTTGTTGTATTGGTGTCTTTAGAATGTCGTAGAGAGCACTGTTATAGGATTGTATGAGTGTAATCTAGTGAAATAGTGGAAGTGTGAGTACGAATGTATACAAGTGAAATAGTGGAAGTGTAGTGCAATTGAAATAATACTGAGTGTAGTACGAGTGAAGTAAATTCTGATATCGAATATAACTTAACATCCCACTTCGAACTCGAGGAGGAAGAGAAAGCAATCAACGAGTTTGGAAAGCTAATTCTTGAAATCTACCTGGTAGATGAGATTTGGTGAAGATGTCTTTGTTTGATCTGTGGAGGATATTGATTTGGGAATGACAGTGTCTTGAAGAAACGTGTTGACGAACAAAATGACAATCAATCTCGATATGTTTTGTTCGTTCATGAAAATACATTATTGTGAGCAATACGAATAATGCTACGATTGTCGCGATATAGGATAGTTAGCGATTGATTGGAGAAACGCCCGTATGCTCCGTAGTAACCCTTGGGCAAAAGAAGTTCTTGAGTGGTGTCGGCGAGCACGATATTCGGCTTCGATCTTTGGATCGAGAAGTGAGAGATTGTTTCTTGCTTCGCCAAGATATAAGAGAGTTTCCGAAAGAAACAATATCCGAGTGGTAGAGCGACGATCGGTTGGGTCGCTGCTTGATCGGCGTCGGAGTAGGCGGAAAGAAGAAGATTAGACTTGTTGGAGAAATGGAGGCAGTGAAACATAGTGCCTTTGATGTAGCGAAGAATGCGAAGAACGCGGTATAATGGGTAGGCCGTGGAGCGAACGTGAATTGACTAACCGGATGAGCAGCGTAGGCAATGTCGGGACAGTGGTGTGAGATAAACAAGAGTTACTACTTGGTTGTACGTATAATGTGGCATGCGAGAGAATAGTACCCAATGGAGTAAGTTTGACATTGGTTTCTAGAGGTGTTGATGCGGTTTACAATCGGTAAGGCCGGCCCGATTAAGAATATCGAGAAGAGTACTTTGCTTGAGAGAGATAATATCCTTGAGGAATCGGATGAGATTTCTAGGCCAGTAGTGGAGACGACGAGGTCTTTCATTTCACATTGATGACTCGAAGCGCGAGATCAATAATTCCATTAGAGTCATTCAGGTGTGATCATATCATCTACGTAAAGGAGTAGAAGTGTTACACCGGTGGGAGTCTTCAGATAAAGAGGCAGGAGTCGCCAAGAGCTGGAAGTGAAACCAAAAGTCGGTAAGTGTGAAATTTGAATTTGGCAAACCCGAGCTCGAGGAGCTTGTTTGAGGCCAATAGAAAGCACGGCCGAAGTCTGCGCTTGATGAGGTGAATGAGTGTATCAGGAGGAGGTTTCATATAAACTTCCTCGATTATGTCTCCGTTGAGAAAAGCATTTTTGACATCCATTTTTGGAGCAATGTTCCAATTTCGGGCGGCACCATGATGATACTTGAACGAGAGGTGGAGTCGAGACTCTGAGTGCAAAAGTTTCTTCGTAGTCGATTCCGTATTCTGTGTAAAACCCTTTGCGACAGACGAGCTTTATGTCGTTCCACGAGACCCGTACGGAATGAGTTTTGATTTTGAAGATCCATTCCTGACCAATCAGATTTATTAGATGGAAGATCAGCAGATCCACGTGTATGTGCTTTTGTTAATGCACAGCAATTCATACTGTCGGTAACTTCTTGTAATAAGGGTTAGAGAACTAACCTGCATGGTTTTGGGGTTCATGATGAGACAAAATAGTAGAGAAACATTGGTAATCACGAAGATGAAAAGGAAGACTACTTACCTGAGTAGAGCAATGAAGTGATGACTGCTGGACAATCGATCGGGTGGTTGGTGTGAGAAGATGTTGTTATGGTAGGATCGGCGAAGGAGCGGACATCGGGAGAAGCGTAGTAGGCGATGGTGAGGGTAATGGAGCAATGTCGGGAGGAAATAAATCAATAGTTGGGTCGTTAAAAAATGAGAGTGAGGTAGGAGATGAGGACATGAAATGAAGAAATGAGAGAAAACATTTTATGTTCCCAAAATATGACATGACGAGAGATCTTGTAATCGTTTAGAGATAGGGTCCCGACAACGATAGCCTTTGTGTTCTATTCCATACCACAGAAACAACAAAGAGCGAGAGCGAGGTTCTAATTTATTGTGTTCGCTGAGGGTGAAGAAGAGCAAAGCAGTAGCCTGACGAAATACTTTGAGTAGTTCATAAGATGGAGAAGTACTATAGAGGCTCGTAAGGGGATTGATTGTGAATAATAGGCATGGGAACACGATTGATGGTATAAACGGCCGTAGGCTGCTTCACTAGCGTTCGGGATAAGAACTAGAAATGAGGAAAGTACTGACGGTATTAAGAATATGTACGTGTTTTCGCTCGACTCTTCCATTTTGTTGAGATGTCTTAGGAGACGAGAATATTGAGAAAAGAGTCCCATTTTGTCGAAGAAAATTTAAAATTGTTTCTTTATATTCCATAGCATTATCGAAATTTCTAAAACCTTTGATATTTTGAGAAAATTGGGTTTTAACCATTTGGGCAAAATCATAATAAATTTTGGGTAATTCGGATCTATGTTTCATGAGAAAAATCCATGTGAATCTTGAATAATCATCAATAAAAATGACAAAATAAACACATCCACGTAGTAGGATGTGGGGATGGACCCCGAACTTATCGGAATGAATTAAGTCGAAAGGGGAGGCAGAAGTAGAATCACTTTTATTAAAACATAAAGCGAGGTTGTTTTCCCCGATTGACAAAGGCAAACAATTTACATTATCGAAATAGAAACAAATCCTAATTTACCAGGAAGATCTTTAGGGACGAAAGGCGTCACAGCAGGCGTATGGCCTAGACGAGCGTGCCATGGGTTGATAGGAGTGGTAGAAAGCGGCACGGAAGTGTGAGGAGGTGGGTAGATGAAGGTTGATAAGTTCAAATAATCGTCGACCTTACGGCTTTATCCCCGAGGATGCATCTTTGTCTGTGGATCACACGCTGACAACCGAAGAGGAAAAAGTAATAGTAAGACCAAGTTCACATAATTGACCAACGAGAGATAAGATTTAGAGTAAGGTTGGGAATATGAAAGGTGTCGAGAAAGTGATATAGAAGATGTGGAAACTTGTCTTCTGACATTAACATGCATATGTGAACCGTTGGCGAGTTTGAATTAAAGGTTTGGAGATGGAAGATTGTGTGGGAGAAGATGTGAGTATCATGAGGTCATATGGTTACAACAATGACGGAAATCAAAAATACCGTAAAGATTTACACGATGTGAGAGAGCAAGGCGGTAGGAGAAGCATTACTAGATTGTGAGAGAACATGTTTAAGAAGACCTTGAGTTCTTGAGTAGAAAGTAAATTTGTCATGATTATCCTCGAGTAGCGCGGTGATAGATGAGTTACTATTTTTACCTGAAGCGTGTTGAGAGGGATTAGAGGAATCGAGAGGGATTCGAGAGGAATGTTGAGAGGGATTCCCGTGAGGAATCTTTGAGAGAGGATTCCGTGAGGAATCTTTGAGAGGGATCAAAGCAATCTCTATTAAAGTGTCTGGACCACTTCTTGTGACAATATATACATGCGAATGGGACGTGTAAGCTCATGATTGGGGTTGTGACGGTAGGTGCGACCTTGATGTTTGAAGTCCTCTTTAGAACCTCGCTTTAGGGCGATAAAAGAGGGTGAAGGCAGAAGAATCTGTATGATGAACTTTGAAAACCCCATAGGGTTTCTTGAGCGGCTCGATCCACGGCAGTATCTAAGGATGGAAAAGGACTCGATGGAGTAAGGAAGCCGAGCAGTTCAAATCGATCATGGAGAGCCGTATGAGAAAAATAACAAGGCGTTGGTGATTACGGTAAGTTGCAAACATCTCGACGTAATCTTGTTCGTCAGTTGGTTCGAAAGAAGCGAGTTGATCCCCGAATAGTATGCATTTCGGAGAGAAATTGGTTAATGGTTTGATCGACCCTTTGGGCGTTTGGTATGAAGAGTTGTTAAAAGTTGATATTGGTTGGCTAAATGCATTTGTAGTAAAGCGAGCCTCGAGAAATTCCCAAACTTAACTTTGGCGGTGTCCAAAACGCCCAATTCACCATGAATGGAGGGTAAAGTGGTGTTACGGAACCGGGTAATAATTTGATGATGTTTACTTTCTCCCGATGTCTTGAGGCGATCAGCCAAATAAGGAGTTGTTTTCGGTGGTTTCTTGGATGGGTATAGAGATATCTTATGAAAGCTTGGCCTTGCGTCAGCTTCCTTTAAAGCTTTTTCATTGCTTGTGCCCGTGCTAGGTAGTTAGTATCGTCGAGGTGGTAGAGATTGGTTTTAGGATATCATTTCGGTCCATTTAACGAAATAATGGAGGAGATATAAAGCAGTATATAGAGAGCCGGTATAAAGGAGATATCCTTAAAAATGAAAAGGAGTTGAAAACAAGCTTTGGGCAGGGTTGAGGTGGTAGGGTTGAGGAGAAGCTAGAGTTGAGGAAAGGGTTGAGAGAGTCGAGTTGAGGAGAGTCGAGTTGAGGAGAGCCGAGTGGAGGTGAGCTGGGTTGGAGTGAGCCGGGTTTGGAATGAGGCTAGTTGAGGTGAGCCGGGTTTGGAGCGAGGAAGAGAGGCATAATTTTGATAGAAATTTTAGAGGTATATGAGAGGCTCTGATACCATGTGAAGAGTATAGAGAGATAAGAAGAAAGAATGATTTAATGTTGTATTGGTTGTTGTATTGGTGTCTTTAGAATGTACATAGAGAACCCTATTTATAGGATTGTAACAAGTGTAGTACAAGTGTAGTACAAGTGAAATAGTGGAAGTGTAGTACAAATGTAGTACAAGTGAAATAGTGGAAGTGTAATACAAGTGAAATAATACAAGTGTAGTACAAGTGAAGTAAATTACAATATCAAATATAACTTAACAGCTGTCACTATAGTAATTCTTCATAAGTTTCATATCCTTCTTTTAATGGGTAAGATGTTATTAATCTTAGTTTATGATTTTCAAAAAAAAAATTTATTATTTGAAGCTATATATCAAAATCACTTTATGATATCTTTGAGACTTTCAGAATATACAATTTAATTAATAGATTGTGCGGAAAGCCATATTCCTCTTTTTCGTTGTTATTCTCAAATTTTAGTCTATTTATTTGTTTATATATTATAAATGTATTATGGTAATTTTTTTATAATAATGTGTTGAGAAAAAACTTTACAAAGTAATATCATAATGTATTATTATAAATGGTAAAATATGATCGTATATTAATTATATTATATGCTTAATTTTGTTTATTTTATTTATAAGAAAATATTTTTAGGTTTAAATATGAATTAGAGTTCACATATTTTATGTCGTGATCCAACTCGATTTAAAATAATGATGGGTTAATCTTCCTAAGGGTAAAAAAAGAGTTCATAATAACACATTGTTTCCTTGAAAATCTTAATTTTTAATAAATTAAATATTACTTATATAAATATAAAATTTCTCATGTTAATATATTCTAATTTATTTTTCATGATGATTTTTTGTGTTCTTATTTCGTAGATTATTCATAAGTTATTTAAAAAAAATTATTGATGAATAATTTCTAACACGATATCAAAATCTAAAATCTTGTATTCAAAATCTAATAATTTCAATTATTGATTTGTTAACATTTGGATTGCATGGTGTATAAAACATGACTTCTACGTAGTGATAAATATATATAAGAAAATAAAAATCTTATTTTAATAATATTAATTATTGATTTATAATTTTTTTAATTGTATGGTATATAAAATATTAGTTATGAAAAATGAATAATGTTTTATATTTTATGGAGAGTTGTTTACCAATAAATTTAAAAAAAAAATCATAAAAAAGAAGAAGGGGAAGAAGTAAGAAAATAATTTATTTATATTTGTTCTATTTTTTGAATGGTAAAGCAGCTGGGATTGGATAATGTGATTCAACCTTGCATCTTTATTAAATTGATGGGCCAATGCTTTGGTAATAAGAAATCTGTTGTACGCATTCTCATGGATACATGCAAATATATTAAATAAGATATAAAATAGAATAAAATAATCTATTTAATATATCTAATTTTTATTAATTAAGACGAGAAAATCCACACCTTAATTATGATTCGAGTTAGGCAAGTGGATAATTGTCCCGTCCCGTTTAATTATAAAGATTCACATGAATGAAATTCTGAATCATAGCTTATTTGGTTCAATGTTCCTGAGTGATCGAAATTTTAAAGTTTTAGGTAAACTAGCTAGGATTTTCAGAACTATTGTAGTATAAATTGAAAGGTTCATATTAATTTTGTTTCAATTGTATTTTTTTAATTATGATATGTTTGAATAGAAAATTCATTTAACTAGAATTTGTCTGTAAACTAGTTTAATATTTATATATTTCATTTATTACAAGTTAAACAGGTGTTTAATTATGGTTTAATAAGAAAGTATGTAATTAGATTCATCGAAAATCTGTTCAAATAAAATTAACTTGGTTTTTACAAATGTCTAATTCTAATTTTTGATGAATGAGATGATAGATGGATCAAAAAAATTTTAAGTTATACAATTATTTAGTTTAATTAAAAAAAATAAAAACATGATTTTAAACAAAAAAAAAACTATTTTTTAAAACTTATTTACAAATACTAACCACATGAGACTATACAACATTAATTACATTTAAATATGTACGTGTTTGAGATTCAAGTTACATTTACACATGCATAAATAATATGATTAATTTTACAAAAAAAAAAAAATTAACTTGTTATATGCAATGAGACATTCTAATTAAGTTAACACTTTAACAGCATCCTCCTTATCGAATCCCTAGATTACTTACGAGCATTAATAAATAGATAAAATATATATATATACAAATTAATTATTAATAAAATATGTCAAAATTGTTATTATCATCCGAATAAATTAAAAAATTAACGAATGATAAAATATTTTACCATCAATTCATAATACAAATATTAGAAATCCTACATGTTATACTCTCTATACAACATTATCATTTCTATAAATATAAAAAAATGAAAATTCATGCTATAAATCTTCTCTAATCAACCAATTCAAACAAAATATCATTTTCATGACATTAATAGTGATCGTGTCTAAAAAAATGACATCATAAATAGAATTCGACTCTAACTAAAGTCTTTGTCACTTAAAGAAGGTAACATACATCACTCATGAATAGTTATATCCTCATTTTGTCCCAAAAGTAATTAAGGTACGTAGACATTGATGAGTGCTCAAAAAGCACTAAAATAATCATGATTTTATGTACATTAATTGATTAAAAATATATATATTTTTATGTTTAATCATATATTTATATAAATTTATCTTTTTCGGAATCACGGGTATTTTTATTGTTTTTCAGGTATTTTGGCTTAAAAACGCAATTTAAAGACTCAAAGAGGAATACTTGAAGCAATACATCACAAATATATTAATAAATAAGTGTGAAAAGGTCAATAAACATGGAAAAATTGGACAAAATGGGTCGAAAAGGTCAAAAATATCAAAAGAAATCGCACCTGACCCTCACGCTACGCATTTTTGCCCCATTTTACCGTCTGTGCAGTACATGGCGTCATCTTGGCGTCATTGATAATTCTCAGCATTTCCATTACACGTTTTTTCATTTTTTAACATTTTTTTATTTTATTTTTATTTTTATTATTTTTATTTGTTTTATTTTTTTTTCGAAATTTCAAATTCCAAAATTATTTTACTATTAACACTATATTTATTAAACAATTTAAAATTAGAATTTATTTTTATTTCTATTTTTTTATTTTAACTATTTATGAATGGTAACTTTATATATATATTTTTTAACTTAAAATTTTTGAATTTTATTTTTATTTTTTTTACTATTCATGAACGGTAAATTTTTTATTTATTTTTAATTCAAATTTTAAATTTCTAAATTATTTTATTATTCACGGTAAAATTTTTATTTAAAAATGTTCTTTTTTTTATTTTTTTTACTATTCATGAATGGTAAAAACTTTTTACTTCAAATTTCAAATTTCTAAATTATTGTATTATTCACGCTACAAATTTTTTTAATTTTTTTAATTTTTTTTAATTTTTTTTTATTTCTTATAAAATTTGAAATTTGATTAAATTTTTTATTTTTTTAGCACTCATCAGACATCCCTTACAAATAATCTTGAGTCTAAAAAGTACCTTCATAACCGATTAGTAAAAAAAATTACAATAAATATCACATTAAATACAAATATATGAAAAAAACTTAATAAAATAAAATTTATCTTTATTAAATATATGTATCACTAAGGTATTACCTCATAAATAAAAGTATCTAAAATAAAATTATAAAAAACACTTAGACAACAAACCCTTATTTAAGTCTAGTATCTTCAATAATAATTGTTTCTCTCAGTACAACTATAAATATGATACCTTTTTAGTATTTATATTAATTTTTTGGTATTCATTTTTACACGAGTAATTAGTTATATCTTAAAAGTATCAAATTTTTTAAAAGAAACACGTGGACAAAAAGTTTAAGAGCATTTTAGTTATTTTATATTTTTATTATTTTCTCATTATTTTCTTTATTTTTTTCTCTATATCAATCTTTCTCTCATTTGAGTTAATGTTTAGTGTTTAAAACTTTGATGTAAATAAATACGTGTGATTGTGAGAAAGAGAGAAGAAAAAGAAGAAAGAAAATAATAAAAAAATCAAATTAATTAAAGATTTTGATTATAGATTATTATTTTTTTATTTTTTAAATAATTTTTAATTATATATGTTTGTTAATGATTTTTGATTTGATTTTCATATTTTTTAAGAAATTATTATCAAAATATGAAGTAATTCAAAAATATTTTAAAAAAAATTTAATTTTTAATTTTTGACTATTTTTGCTAAACATATTTTAGAGTAAAGTAAATTTTATGACTTTTGTATTTATAAATATTTAAAGAAAATGATTAAAAACATAAAATTTATAAATAATTTTTTGTTTTTTAAGTTAAAAAAAACAAAAAATATAGAACATTATCAATCAACTTATAAATAATTTTTGATTTTTTTTTAAATTATTAATAAACATAATAGTGATTATTTTCAAAAAATCATAAAAAAAAACCAATTATTTAATTATAAATAAAAATCTCTATTCTAAACTATCTCTTATTTATATGTAAATCATTTTTTTTTATCAGATTTACCTTATTTTTTTTTAAAAAGTTGGGTACTTTTAATATACCGTAGTAAAACTTAGACAAAATAATATTATAAGTACAGTACCCTATCTACAATGAGTATGCATTCATCTCCTACAAAAACTAACTAAGTCTAAGGTTCAACTTCCCTCGTTCATATCCTAATTATCATTTGATTAAAAAAAACAATTAATAAAATATGATAATTTTTAAAATAAAAGTTAAATACGTATTTATTGAAAATAAATTACCTAATATATCCTTCCCTTACATAAGAAAGGAGCTTCTATTTAGCCTATAACACTATCGGTAATGACCGACGTTCTGCATCTGTCGTACGATGAATTGGTGTCAAACACAAACTATGCCAGCCAGTCATATCGTACATGCAACGGCTACCAAACCCACTATAGCCAGTCACTCAGTTTCTTCATCCCTCCAACGGTCACTTAACCAGACATAATATATATATATATAAAGGACTCGCTCCGTTTAAATACAAACTCCAAACCTTTCTATAAATTAAGTCCTTTTAAATCCCCAACTGCTATATCTTTCTATAAATTCCCAACTCAAAATCTCTAAATATTTAATCCATAATATTCTTCGTAACCTATCTACAACATTCTTGCATAGGCTTAATCCAAATTCGCCGTTATGAATAGGCTTGTTATACTTTCCTTGTTATTTCTCTGTCTTTCGATTGTTGAAGCAGACAATGCACCTGCTCTTTCTCCGTCCACTTCTCCTTTGAAAGCACCATCTGTTACGCCACCAAAGATTTCTCCGGTGTCATCTATTCCTCCGGCAGCAACGCCGTCAGTCTCCCCCTCAAAATCTCCAGCAAGTCCTCCACCGGCGACTGGTTCCCCAGCGGCTAGTCCGTCCACGAATGCCTCTTCTCCGGATTCGTCGCCTGTTAGTTCTCCCCCTACTGTGACTGCGGCTCCAGTGACTGCTCCCTCGGGGGCGGCTCCGGAAGCAGAGGGCCCGGGGACGGCGGCAAGTCCTAAAGAACCGGCTAATATTCCTGCGAGTGCATCAACGCCGACAGAACCCCCAATGATTCCATCGAATGGAAGTCCAGGGCCAGCGAGTCTATCGCCGGAGACGGCAGCGGGTTCGAGTGGTGATGATTCGGGTGCGGTTACTTCAAAAGGGATTTGGATAATTTTAAGTTGCCTGGCTATTTGCGTCTCTTTGGGTCTCTAAAGGCATAATTTTTTGGGTATTATTTTTATTTTCATTTAGTATTTTCTTATTGAAGAGTTTTTTTTAGTATTTGTATGATTATTTTATTAATTAATTATCCATTTTTTATTAATCAATTACATATGTATCTATCAAAATTGGTTAACTAATTAGGAAAAACAATTGAAATTATGTTCAAAACTCATTAATTTTACAAATAATCAAAATTCTTTTGAGTTCCAAGTTCCCAAACCATTGGAATTCCTACTTTTGAGCAACTTGTTTTTAGCTCTCGTACTAAAAGCCAAACTTCATAGTTCTGCTAAGGAAAGCAATCTTCATATATCTTCCATAACAAGAAGAAACCATGGATATCTTCCATATTTTTAGAAAATCAAACTTCAATTCTACAAAAATATGGAACAAATGTACAAGTAATTATTGAAAATATCTATGATTTTTATTGAATATCAGAAAATATCTATAATTATATCTCAGATATATAGAAATTTTGTAGATCAACTTCATAGATATAAATATCGTATAATTTCATCTATTTTTATTATAAGATGTTATTTTACTTTTCGTACAAGTAGTTTCAAATCAGAGTCGACCCCAAAATTAAAGAATCGTTTTTTTTTTTTTGAGAAGATACACTTCTGACACGTGTCCAAAGCTTACCCATTCTCTCTTGAAATAAAATCCGTTCTCTATTAAAAAGTAGTCTCTTGCTTTGAAATTTTCCTAGTCACCGGTAAAAGAGACCTCATTATCGAGGTCATGGCCATCTCTAATCTTCTCTCCCCGACATCTCCTCTATCTCTCTCAAGTAAACAGTTTAACCCACCATTTCCATATCCATTTCCTGTAAAGCACTCAGCTTTTCTCAATCTATCCAATTTTGAGAAGAAAACAAGAAGCCCCTTTAGACCCGTAAGGCTCATAACCTGTAAATCCAAGGGCAACGATTCAGTTGATATCCAAGACCGACTAATCTCAGCCATCTGTTACTTTTATCCCTTATTTGATGGAATACAGTATGGAAAATATGTGATAACCCAATTCAGTCCCCTTCAAACTTTGATACAACCCTTGGTACCAGCTATAAAGGTGTTCAAGACCTTTCCTTTTAATGGGTTTCTAGTGTTTTTGATCCTTTATTTTGTGGTGGTTAGGAATTCCAAATTTAGTAGATATGTGAGATTCAATATTATGCAAGCTATTGTGCTTGATGTGTTGCTGATATTTCCTGATCTTTTGGAGAGAAGCTTCAATCCAAGAGATGGGTTGGGCTTGGATTTGTTGATGAGCTTAGATAGCACTGTGTTTCTGTTCCTATTGGTGTGTTTGATTTATGGGTCTTCTTCTTGTTTATTCGGTCAATTGCCCAGATTGCCCATTGTAGCTGAAGCTGCCGATAGGCAAGTTCTTTAAACATGTTCTGGGTTTTGCTTTGTTGTTTGCTTCTTTTTCTTGTTGCTAATTGTAATTTTATTATAGGGGGAATGATTCCATAACTTTTGCATTTCCTTATGATGCTATGTTTTACTGACCGACAATTGAATATTTAAATAATACAATAATAAATAAGTTAAAATGAATATATTATTCTAAGATATTATATATATAGAATATAAAATTGTTTGTATAAGATATTTTTGAGATAATTTTTTATTTATTTATCGAAATTATTTGATAACTCTCAAAATTTATCCACTAATATACAACGGTGAATTAATAATAAATATACCACCATTATCCTTACTTATTAACTAACCAAGAGGAATAAAAAGGAAGTAAAATGAGTGTGACTAAGTGAGTCATAAAAATGGTTTTGCAAGCGCTGAATTAAAAAGAGATGGCAGGAGGAATGGATTTAATCAAAATGGTTTTATAAGAAATGAAAAATAGAATTTGTATCTTTTAATAGAATGGATAAAATTCGGTGTTTTGAAATTTGTATCTTTTTTAAGCCTTCGTTGAGAATATATTTACTTTATCAACTTATTAGTAGACAATATTTTTAAATTATTCTTTAGTTGAAATATGTATCTTTTAAGTTATTTGTTAGAATATATTTACTTTATTTACTTATCAGTAGATAAGATATTTTTCAATTATTTCATCATTTATATAAATAATAATATACTTTACATGTCTTTTCTCACACGATTTAAATCTTAACTTAATGATTGTTCAGAGCATTAACATGTACTTGATTACATAGAGTTTCTAAATAAATTTCTACATAATTTTCTTTTAAAACGATCACACTTATCTCCCATATTATCTCTTATTTATAAGAATAATTCATGCATAAAAACTCATAATATAACTCAATATTTTCTTTATATGAATCATTAAAAATCTTAATTTAACATGTATTCTATGAGTATAACTGTTTTTATTATAAGAATAGACTCAAAGTATATCTATAATGATTTCACTAAATCTTTAATCCTTTGATCTCCAATTAGATTGAGTTTTCTTTGTAAATCTTTATTATTCTTTGTGTATTTCAGTCCTATTTCTATTTATGATTTATCAATTAATCGATTTACTCATTTGATTATGCTAAATCTTTGGACTTAACATAATCAATAAAAACAATATCAATTGAGAGTCTAATGGTATTATGTGTATGACATATATATCCAAACATATCATTATGCATATTGTTTTATGTACTGTCAATAGTCGATTGAATATCATAATGATTACATATTGCATATGCTTCACACACTTAAAAATATCCTCTAAAAAATTACATAAATATTTGATTTTTTCATTACATTTTTCAAAATAATGAACTCAGATTTCATCGTGGATCTAGCAATACACGTCTTTTTAGAGGACTTTCATGAAACAACTACACCACCCAATGTGAACATATATCCACTAGTAAACTAGGAGTATTCATGTCAGATATCTAAGTTTGCATCCTTGTATCCTTCTAATATAACTTGATATCTTGTGTAATGTAGTTCATAACTACGCGTGTATCTTAAGTATCTATATAGCTTGTAATATATAGCTTGTAATACCTTTTCAGTGATCAAATCTTAGATTGTTGGTATATCTACTTAGTTTATTTATAGCGTAATGTCACGTCCCGCCCAAACTGCCCCTAAAAATCCAAATGTTGGCTGCCTAGAGGATCTAGACACATGGAAAGTTCTAGAGTTGCCTAGAGAAGTCTAGAAAAGGCTGGAGTTGGATGGACTCAACTCAAGCTTGAAGACCCTAGAATGTTCTAGAGCACACTAGAGGGTGCTAGAATGGGTGAGTATTCTAAACGCACCGATGGTTCGGGAAGGATGTGGAAGGCTGTGGAAGCTTACTAACGTCCTAAGGATGTAGGCTGCTTGGAAGCTTGCGGAACATCCCGGAAGGTGCGTGAAGGAGCTAGACAAACCTAGAAGACTCTAGAGTTGGATAGAAGGTCCAGAACCTTGTGGCATTGTACATAGAACTCTCTTGTATATTCTAGAGCTAGAAGGATCTAGAGAAATGTGGCATATTCTTAGGTTTGTTGCCACACTATAAATAGACCACTTGGTCTTCATTTGTATTCATCCTTGGGAATTCTTAGCAATTGTATCATAAACTCTCTCTAGAGCAATACAAAGCATTCTTTGCAAACTCTCTTTCTATTCTCTTTGGAGTTACATTTCGGATTGAAAGGCAGGCTTAGTGCGACGGACCGAACTAAGTGCCGCACGATCGCTACTTGAGAAATTAAGGTCGTGACAGTAAGCTATGTTCAATCTTGTACAACTCATCAAGTACATAAGATTTCTTATCACTCTAAAATTCTAATTGAGACGCACTCTCACCTCAATTCTTAGATAGGTATATATTTATATATGTCGGTGTTTTCATAATTTTAGAATCACCATTGGTGAATTTCTTAAGTATCTTTTCAACATAATGACATTAACATAAAATGAGACCACTTGATATTTTCGATATCTTAATTCTCAGAATTACATAATCTGGTTTCGTATCTTTCATGTCAAACCTTAAATTTAACATATGTTTAGTGGATTTAATCATTACTACCCACGATTAGAATGTCATCAATGTAACACGAGATTATAGAATCATCTTCGGTGTCCTGTACATAACCGTCTTAGTCTTGACTATTTTTATTCATGATATTCTAAGTTTGTTTAGATGAACTTAATTTCCTTGGGACTTACAAGCAAATACATATTCAAAGAGTAATGAATTTATTGATTCTATCATCAAGATCTTGTGTGATTTTTAACATATACACCAAAAAAATGATAAACACTAATATGATGTGTATATCCAATAAAATACAATCTATTGTTTCCAGACCTATCTTCACTTTCGTATGTTTAGATATAGTCACTTTTGTTAGGCACTCCTAAAAACGTATACGATCTCTCATATACCTTCTTTTGAGATACCTTATTAAAAGATAATTAACCAACGATATGACTTCTCTGATAAATTTTGAAGTAATGTAAAACTTAATAGTATTGCATTCATTATTTATATCAAGGTGCGATCTTTGTCGTTCAATAACAGCGTTGTGATTTCATGTATGATTTCATGTTGTCCATGAAGTTCACCAAACAATATTTCATAATTACCACCATGATCATTTCATGAAACCTTAATTTTTTTGTTAAATTAATTCATAACTTCAGCTTTATAAAGAATAAATTTGTGTATAGGAAGATCTTTACTTTTATGCAAATATATATAGTAATATTTCATACTCCTTGTTCTATCAAAATTAATATACATAATAATATTTTATTAACAAAATTAATGAAAATATTTAATGTCACACCTTTCTCAAAAAAATTTAAAATCACATAACTATGGATTAAATCAAGAAATTTCATATTCCTCAATTGATTGAAAAAATTACATAATTATTCTACCTCTATATAAGCCTCACACTTATGTGTGGAACAAATTTATAAAAAAGTTATATAATCTATGTTAATTAACTTACACATGTAACTTATTCTTTCGTTCCACGATTTAGAAGACAAATAAATATAACAGACGATTTAATAACACAATTAATCTTTGACTTAAAGGTAATTATATCAAGATGAATGGCGCCCCCATTTATATATTCATTTAATACAAATATCTTATTCTTGATCAATATGATCTTATTAGACTCAATATCTATCTAGAATCCATGATTCTCGAGGTTCTTCTAGATCTCTAATACATACAATATGTTGTTTAAAGTTGTCTCATTCATAGAGGAATAGAGGTTTTCTTCAAAGATCACTTAGTTCAAAAATATTAAAGAATATTATAAATCGATTTCTCTCTAATTATAATTCAACTAATATAACACAATCTTTCTAATAGACGGTGCAAGATGTTGATATTTATTTTTATCAACACCAATGATTTGATGCACCTCTAATTCTTGTATACCTGAAAATAAATAACACATCTTTAGAACCTTGAGTACTATGAGTTGTGACAACCTTTGACCCTCTCATGCTTAAGTAAGTTTAGGTGGTGTGAAGAGAGAAAGTTTAGGTGGTGTGAAGAGAGAAACTAATACAAAGAGATATTTACGTAGAAAATATAAATCTTAATATTTGTAGTTATTTTCAATTATTTAAAATTATGTTTAATGGTAAATAATGCTGAATATTTATAAAAAAAATATAATTATTGATGACTCATTCGTAGTGATAGTGGAGCTATATTTACTTAATAATGGAGCTATATTTAGCTTTAATAGTGGAGCTATATTTACTTAATTATCTCGTTTTCTTATAACTAATATATTGAATGTTGATAGTTTATTATGTTAAATATTTATTTGATATTAATATTTATGTGCTCACTCAACACTAATTGGACCGATATATGAGTTATTTGTTGATTAAAACCTCTTATATTATGTCACATAGTGTAAATTATTTTACATCTAACATATATTTACTCATGACCCATTATTCATAGTGATAAATTTATCTTTAATAATGGAGCTATATTTACTTAATTATCTCGTTTTCTTATAACTAATATACTGAATGTCAATAGTTTTTTATGCTAAATATTTATTTGATATTAATGTTTATGTGTTGACTCAACACTAACTCGATTGATACGCGAGTTATTTGTTAACTAAAATCTCTTATATTATGGCACATATCCTAAATTATTTTACACCAAACATAAATTATAATATATTATAAATGATATTATATATTGTTAGAAATTTAGGCCTAACTCAACCCAATAAAATCTCTTTGAGTTAAGGGTTGTCATTATAAACAATTTGCCTTGTCTACATGACGCGACAAGCGATACTTAAAAGTCCCCTCCACACGCCACAATAAAGGTGGACATTAAATGGTAGATCAGTAAGAAGCATTAGGCCCAAACACATGTAGAATGGCCGGGTTATACCACGTTAGAAAATCAGTTTAACTCAACCCAATAAGATCTCTTAGAGTTAAGGGTTACCCAAGCTTATACGTGTGGAGGGGGGCTGTTAAGTATCCTTATCACACATCGATTAGGAATAAGGCACAAAAAATATTTATAAGCTTGGACAAACCTTAATTCCAAAAGATCTTATTAAGTTGAATTAGGCCTGAGTTTTTAACACATATAATTATTAATTAAAAAATAATATGAGTTATACTTTTTATCTATAATGAATAGTTTGTGATAAATAATTTTTTTATAATCGGATGAAATATTTTATTATTTATGGTTATATAATATTTTAATTTAATAAAATATATAATATAATTATTTAAAAAATTATAAATATCTAAAGAAATAACTGATATAATTGTTGTAAAATTTAAAAACTAATGAATAAACATCCACATTGATAATATTTTGTTGATTATGCCCAGTCCACTGAAAATATGTCGGTTGCTTCGTCAAGTTCCCTCTCCCAAAAATTCCATCATTACCGTTGGTAGCTTTCTATATTATTTAAACCGACACGCGCCTAAATCTATAAACCGTTTGCAGTCTCTGTCCCTCTCTTTCTTTAGTTCGTCTCTTCTCCTCCAAGAACCCTGTTCTTAATTAATCTTCATCCTATGTTTATCCAACGTTGGGAGAAAATATCTTCTTCTTATCTCACAATTATGTCTACAAGAAAGCTTCTTGTTTTCTTGTTTTTGGTAGATATCTTTCCTTTCTCAAAACCACACTTGGTATCTGCTGAAAATGTTACCTTTGCTTTCCCTTCTTTCAATCTCAGAAACCTCACTCTCTTGGGCGATTCCCATCTCAGAAATGGTGTATTAGGCCTAACAAGAAACTTGGGTGTGCCTTCTTCTAGTTCTGGAACTGTAATATATAACAACCCAATTAGGTTCTTCGACCCAGATTCCAATATCACAGCTTCTTTCTCCACAAACTTCTCTTTCACAATTAGTAATGCTCATTCAGGATCTTATGGTGATGGGTTATCTCTTTTTCTCTCTCCTGATAACCAGACTCTTGGGAGCCCAGGAGGCTACTTGGGTCTTGTTAATTCGTCTCAATTAACCAAGAACAAGTTCATAGCCATTGAATTTGACACTCGTTTGGATTCGTATTTCAAGGATCCAAGTGAAAATCATGTTGGTTTAGACATTGATAGCCTCTGCTCCATCAAGACTAGTGACCCAACACAGCAGAAGATTGATCTCAAGAGTGGAAATTCCATCACAGCTTGGATTGATTACAAGAATGACCAAGAAAAATTGGAACTTTTCTTGAGCTATACCAGTAATAAGCCTGAAGATCCACTTTTGGATGTGGACATAAACTTATCTGACTATTTAAAGGAGATTATGTATGTGGGTTTTTCAGCATCAACCGAAGGGAGTACAGATCTTCATCAGATTGAAAATTGGTACTTCAGTACTTTTGGGTTTACTCCAATGAGACCAATAGCGCGTTTTCATAATGTGTCAGATAGCTCTGTGATTGTAACACCAAGAACCCCTTTATCAGATTCTACCAATAAGCACCATAAGAATCTTGGTTTGGGATTTGAGATATCTAGCCCTGCCTTTTTCTGTGTAGTTCTTGCACTTTTTGGGTATGTTACTTTAAGAAAATTGAAAAGCATTAAAACCCAAAAAAGCTTCAAAGTAGATCTATTGGCAACTCCAAGAGAGTTTAGTTATAAAGAGCTTAAGGAGGCAACCAAAGGGTTTCATTCTAGTAGAATCATAGGTAATGGAGTATTTGGAACTGTTTACAAAGCGTTTTTTGTAAGCAATGGAACTATTGCTGCTGTTAAAAGATCTCGGCATTCTCACGAAGGTAAAACAGAATTCTTGGCAGAGTTGTCAATTATTGCATGTGTAAGGCACAAAAATTTGGTTCAACTCCAAGGTTGGTGTGTTGAGAAAGGTGAGCTATTACTTGTTTATGATTTTATGCCCAATGGGAGTCTTGAAAAAGTGCTTTATGAAGAATGTGAGAGAGTTACTACTTTACTCAATTGGTCACGTAGACAAAATGTTGCAATTGGTTTAGCATCTGTTATAACATATCTACATAAAGAATGTGAACAACAAGTGATTCATAGAGATATAAAAACAGCTAATATACTATTAGATGGAAGTTTAAATCCAAGATTGGCTGATTTTGGATTAGCAAAGCTAAGAGATCATGATAAGAGTCCTGTTTCAACACTAACTGCTGGAACAATGGGATATTTAGCACCTGAGTATCTTCAGTGTGGTAAAGCAGACGAGAAGACTGATGTTTTTAGCTATGGTGTCGTTATTCTAGAAGTGGCTTGTGGAAGGAGACCTATAGAAAGAGAAATGGATAGTGATAAAATGGTGAATTTGGTTGATTGGGTTTGGAAATTACACTTCGAAGGAAAAATTATAGAAGCAGCTGATAAGAGATTGAATGGGGAATTTCATGAAGAAGAAATGACGAAGCTTTTGCTTTTGGGTTTAAGTTGTGCTAACCCAGATAGCTCAGAGAGACCTTGTATGAGGAGAGTGTTACAAATTCTTAATAATGAGGCACCAGTTATATCAGTGCCAAAGGTGAAACCTAGTCTTTCTTTCTCTTATGGACTTCCATTGAGTTTGAATGATATTGTTTCTGAGTGTGTCTGATATTGAGGTCAAAAATCAAAACTTTGTTAGTAAAATCTATTCTTTATTCTTTAGTTCCACTGTTGCAATATATTTTCTGTAAGTAGGATATTGGAGACTACTATGTAGGAGTTCACTGGGGTGAGTTCAAACCTATCTATGGAACTTAAACAGTCACCACCTTCTACTTCTACGGGCATCAGCATAGTAGCCAACAACAATGACATGCATCAAGTTCAATTTGTAATAAAAATTGACTAAAACTGAACTCATATAACTAAAATATACCAAAATCGACTGAAAGAAAGCCAATTTAAATGTCTATTTTTAAACTTTGGCACCATGTTGGACAATATTAAGCTTTAGGCACGCCTAAAGTCCATTTTACATAAAAATCCCTATATATTTGGCCAGTTAATTGTAATAGTAAATACTTACAAAATGTACACTAATTGCTTTTTCCCCCACAAATTAGATATAAGTCTCTCCATTTAGAAAATTAAACAGTTAAAAAATTAGTATTCAAATGTAAACGCTTGACCTGCAAAATTCATGTAACGAAGCAGTCAAGTAAATTAAAATATCTAAGAGTTGAGACAAATAACATTGCTTATACTAATAATAACTAATAGTTTCTCTATAGAGAGTAAATTCGTTACTTCTGAATTAAGATGATATGTTTATTCTCAGCTAGTAACATATATTTTTTATATGTAATATTTGCATTGAAAATTGTTACTTCTTTGCTATAACTAAGCATACTATTATTGATAGGAAATAAAATATATTATTTATTATAAAGGCATGTTTTTATTAGTGAGAAATGGAACTAAGGAATGAGATGGTTTTCTTTTAATTTGTTTACCTCACTTTTACAAAGTTGACTCTAAAGTACTGTTTATATTCCTTTGTAATATCCTTTTCAAACATACCTCATATATATATATATAATGTATAAAATTTATATTTAATATCTATTTATTTAATCTTTAATTTATTTAAGATATTAAAATTTGATTTCTTACGTTTCAATTCACACAACTTAATTTAATTACAATGTTTTTAAATTTAATAAATTTAGTTTAAATTTTTAATTTTTGTTAAATTGATTTAACAATATTATATACTTAACTATTATATGATTGAAATATTAAATATTAATTTATAAATTTTATCATAAGTTATGTACCCTATGTTACTAAATAAATTAAAAAGTTTAGTCATGTCATAATTAATTTAACTAAAATTTTACTAAAATTAAAATTTTGGACTAATTTATCAGCTTAGTAAACATTAGAAATTAAGTTGAGTGATTGAAAGAATAGGAATCAAGTTGTAATATCTTAAATGAATTATTTTCACGAATCAAATTGTAAAACTATTTGTTTTTTTTTTCAACTTGAGAAAGGTTTACAAGTACATTGGGTTTGATTATATGATTTTAAAGTAAATATTATTTAAACTATTAGCTTACGTGTATAAAGTTCTTGAGATATGATTGACCAATCATCCTAAAAATCGACAAATTCTTATTATTTTAGCTAGTCAAATTGTAAAATTATTTATTTTTATTAAATAAATAATATTAACTCAAACATTAAATATTAATATTATATATAAAAATATCTGTATTATTTAAAATAAAAAATAAGAACATTATTTGTAATTCTTGTAATTTCTGTTGTGCTTTTGTTAGCATTTTCATACTTAAAATATAGAATTTATATTATTTTATTAATTATTTTGTTTCCTGCTTAAGATCAATTACTAATGGTTCAGTGTATATTTATATAATTAAAATATTTTGTATGTTTACAAGTTAGGAGAGGTGGTCATCAAGGATTAATTATCTACAAATATCCCTCGATTACAATTATAAATTCATAATACAATTACTTATAAAAGCAACAACTTAAAATATAGGTTTTAAAGGTATAAATAGTCCACTGATCAAAAGTAAATAAAAATTTATCAATATTTGATAAAATATTATAAGTTTATTAATTATTAAAAAATTAATTGATAGTCTAAAATCTAAAAAAATATTGATAATAGAATATTTGTATTTTTTAAAGTTATTGTGTGGTACTAAAGTTATAAAATTTCACTAATTTTTAAGGATATCAATACAGATATATTAATTATTAAAAAGTTTATCAAAAACATAAAATTTTAAAAAATATCAATAATAAAAATATAAAGATACATACTTATATTTTTTAAGTTATTATGTTCTTAAAGTTATAAAAATTTACTGACTGACGTATAATAGGAAAGTAGAAATACAATAACTATTAAAAATTGGATAAAGAGTTAAAAAAAATTTAAAAATGTATCATGTAAATACACTTATACATATTTTTTAAAATTAATCTATTTTTAATTAATTGATATGTGTTCAAAAATACATAAATTTATATTTTTTTAAATTGTAATTGATTTAAAAAATAAATAATAACTTACAGCGTACAAATGTTACATATTTTACATTTATAAAACTTTTAAATATATTTTTTAATAATTAATAATATTATATATTATATCATTTAAAAATTAATAAATTAATATATATTTTAATCGTATTTTTTTCTGTTAATATATTTAATAAATTTTATAATAATTAATAAAATATTTAATTTATTTTTAAACGATTATTTAAGCGCGAAAAAAGTAATGAAAATAGTTTTTCATGCATGAAAAACAGAGAAACCAAAAATGAACGAATGTTGCCAGCAAATGGATGACTCGATGTACCTCTGTCTTCGTGCAAGTGCACAACCCAACGTCTCTTTCTCCTCCTTCCATAAGTTTGCCGGTTCACTATCCCGTTCCTTCCCCAACGTCTTCTTTTTTTCGTCTGATTTTCGACACTAACGATACTTAATTTGAAAATAAACAACAAAATAATAATTGAAGAGTTATAAAAATAAATAAAATAGTCGAAGTTTTTAAAAATAAATGAAATAACACTAATCAGAGAAATAAACGTAAGAAATGTTCTATAAATAAAACGTAAGAATGGGTCATAGAATAAACGGGTTAAGGTCAGAAAATAAACGAAGATTGGCCATAGAATAAACCAATGTTTGCCAAGGCCTTACAAATAAATTGCTCATTGAAACAGAAGAGAAACGCTATAGATAAGATTTGTATTGCCAGATATTTCGCTTTTATATTCATAAGAATAAAATGGCGACTATAACAATACCAGATTTTGTTTAATCATTCCATCAAAAACAAATAAAGTTCAGATTTTTACCATTGCTTAATAATTTCTCTTCGAATGTTTGATTTCTCTTCAATTTGCGAACACTTCGAAATATATAATATAATACAAGTATTGCTTACTGTTTGATCTAATATTAAGAATTTAGAAATTTGTACAGATTCTAAATTTTACTCTTCAATCGGGTATCGAATGTGAATGACTACGATCGTTTAATAAGTTTATCTTCGAAAGTCGCGAGCCAGACTTACAAGTTTATTAGTCGCTGTTTCAGATAATCTTCATTACACGAATGGATGATCTTCAAGTAGTTGGAGGAATCAAGCTACAACAACAAAAACTATAACACACGGGCAACATGTACGGAGTCTTATCTACAAGGTCAAGACTTCACGAGGTCATTAGCTGTGATGGTTACACAACCAATCAGCCGGGAAGATGCAAACGGCAGATCTCGCTAAGTTGAAAATTAAAGAAAGCGATGTTTGCTTTCAAGACCACAATCGCTAAGAAATGTCGTGAGCATATTCGTGGATGCAAAACACCAAAGGAAGCATGGACACTCTTGTTACGCTTCTTTTCAAAGAATGATACAAGATTGCAACTTCCTCGGAGAACGCAGTTACTATCACCCATTCAAGAACGCGACACGACGATTTCCCAATACTTTCACAAGGTAAAGTCATTATGCCGCGAAATTTCGGTAGTTAGATCCAAAAGCTCTTATCGAGAAACGAGTGATAAAGAGAATAATTATTCATGCGTTTGAGACCCGAATATCGAGGGTTTGTTACCGCTTATACAAGCGATGGCCGACACAACCATCTCTTGTCGAGTTTTGAGAATCATAGCGCCGTTAAGCCAAGCGGCTAAGCAAATACGGATGAGTCCAACTGAATTCGGTGAAGAATAAGTGCTCTACACTAGCAAAAGCAAAGGCACTTTCAAGCGGTACAATGGAAATGGATATAAAAATGACGGCGATAAAGGAAAAATTCTCAAGGAAAGTGAGGCTTTCGTCCTGCGTGAGCCTGGAAGAACCGCAATAACAATAGAAAATTTGACGGTGAATGTTACAACCGGAAAGACGGGTCACATGGCAAAAGATTTGCTGAGTAAGAAAATCTTATTGAAAGCAATACACTACTTCAAGCTTCTAAGAAGCATAATAAGATGGTCGGATGCCGAAGCATTATTCGTCACAGAGCAAGAATTGGCTCTACTACGACAACATCAAAACAGATTAACTACAAGAATGACTCGGATCGTAGATTCTGCCGCCAAATCATATGACAGTGTGATAAACATAAGTTGGAAAACATGTTTCGAGCACAAGTGAGGTCGCAGAAGTGGTACAAATGACAACCTGGCGTTACCAATAGCCACATCGGTAAGACGATAGTTACGCCTCGATATAGTACTAACCAAGTACAAATTCAAGATGTTTATCATATCCCAGGAATGAAGAAAATTTTGCTATATGTGGCTCAATTAACATCATCAAAGCCACTATGTCTTGTTCTTGGCCCTCGAGACGGCGTGTATCGTGATCTCAAAATCTCGTAAACACCGACAATGGAGGCAACGATTGGAATCACCACGTGATGTCATCGTAACCGCATATGTAAACAAGACAAGAAGAAATGAGACAAACAGACTCTACGGTATATACTGCGTTAAGTCACGCGTTAGCTATTCCAAGCTAAATACGATGACACGTTAAGTCAATGCTTAAAGGGCTTCCTCAACTAGACGGCGCATGTATTACCTGCCCTGGCATAGGTGCTAATATGGTAAAGCTCACCAATTTCCATACGAGGAATCAAGTTTAAAGCAAAGAACCATCGAGTTAGTTCACTGATGTATCTGGCCCTATTAAGCAACCATCAATTCAAGCGTGACGCGATATACGATGACATTCATCGATTTAATTTCTCAAGGTACGCGCGTGGGTTTTATTTATGAAAGAAAAATCTAACGTATTATCAAAGTTGAAAGAGTTTAAAGAGTCAACTCGAAGCGAGGTTGGAAAGAAGATTTGTCGCTGACCGACAATGGTGCGAGAATATAGCTGAGAGTTCTCTCAATACTCTGGCGGAATGTCGTGGTACGCTATCAATACACTTCAGGCTAACACGCCACAACAAAATGGTGTAGCATGAGAAAGTTAATCGACATCTTGCAAGTAAAATTGTCGAAGTACGCTACATGAAAAGTTAATGTACCTGGTGTTTTTGAATCAACGATTATATGCATGTTCTCGCGATCAATAGACTTCCTCAACCAAGGTTAAAATTTGTTTCACCCTTTGAGAAACTATGGAACATGAAACTTACGCTAGCTATTTTCGAGTATTCGTCGCGTGTGTAAGTTATGCATTTGTTCTCGATTATTTATGGAGCAAATTTGACAAGAAAGCTATTGATGTATCTTCGCGATACGATAGCCAAAGAAAAGTGTGGAAATGTTCGTGATCCAACGAGTGGAAGATGTTACACTTCACGAGACGTGGTGTTCACGAAGCATCTTCGCGGTCCTCGCAGGCGAAGCATTGCAAGACTCAAGAGAATTTCGAGATAAGTCGCAACAAAAGACGGGAGTGAGCATACTATTCAATTCCAACCAAGTTTAGATTTGAATCTGTAGATTCTGGACGATGATGGTGCCGTAACAAAGAATAGCTCGTAATCCTTGGCAACCGGCATATATCAATAACTAAATGAAGAAAGGTGGCCTAGTGAAATATAAGAATCAACTCCACAATCTCAACTCGTAGGTCAACAAGAACACGGCGCCAAATCCCAAATACGCCAATGCAACCATAATTGAAGAAGAATAACCCGAAACGTTTCAAGCATCGCAAAGATCTAAATGGATGACAACATTTGGCAGAAGAGATCGATACACTTCGAAGAAAATCAAACTCTGGGATCAGTGCCAAAGCCAAGAGACGGAAAACCCATATCCTCGCAAAATGGGTTTACAAGATAAAGCATGTACTGGGTGGGTCAATCGAGAGATACAAGGCACGATTGGTACCGTGGTTTCTTCTCACCGGGACTAAACTACGATGAAACGTTTAGTCCAACGGCGAAACTTACAACCTGCTCGAGTCCTACGTGCACTCAAGAAACAAAGATTCGGAAGTCAGCGCGTATGGACGTGAAAAATGATTTTCTTCATGGAGAGTTGGATCTGGAGATCTACATGATCCAACCATTGGGTTTTGAGCCAAGATCATCCCGAATACGTGTGTAAGCCGTGGAAAGCACTCTTACCGGACAAAACAAGCACCCAGGTACGGTATGGTAAGATTGTTGAATTTCTAACACAAAGTTGGTTATTCAAGAACACCGGCAGATTCCAAATTGTTGTTAAAGCCAACGAAGGAAAGCTAGCTATCAGGTTAAAGGTGATGTGGATGACTTAATCATAACTAGTGATAATGAGGCGTAAATTCTTCAACAAAGGAGAATTTGTCACCGCTTCCGTATGAAAGAACATGGCCAACTCCACTTCCTCGGGTTTGCAGGTTAATCGCACACAAGAAGGAATATTTCTTTGTCACAAGAAAATATTCTAAAGATTTGATAAAACTAAGCCGTTCTAATGCTTGAACGCAAACCAATTTCGATGCCGATGAGCCAAATGCCAACACGTATGCGCATACGAAGGAACATATTTGAAGACGCGACAATGTATCGAAAATTGGTGTTAGCCTGGACCACTTAACCTTAACTCTACCGACATTTCTTACGCAGCTAGTGTAATGAAGCATACGCAAATCCAAAGCGTTAAGCCACATTTGGAAGCGCTCAATTTAATATTCGAGAATGTGGAAGAGTACAATTGACTACGGCTCTTTTGTACAAGAAAGCGTGAGACAACAAGTTACCGTTATCGCGACGTTGCACTACGCAGAGATCAACAACCTGGGTAATGTGTTTAAGCTGTAGGTTCGAACAATTTATTGGTGTATCAAGACAACCAACAATATCATTATCAACCATCAAGCCGAGTATCGAAAGCAACAATGGCACCAAGAAAGGTACATGGTTGATACAACTAATGAATAATCTACATCAATCAAGAGACATCAAAGACCGCAGACCATAACAATCAATCTAATTGCTTGATGTAGAATCCGATCTTTCACGCAAGTTAACTAAGATGTCAAGACATTATCACTTTATCGTGAAAAGGTTTTGCAAGAAGAAATTGAAACGAGGCAAATCAAGAAAGATGATAAAGTCACACTTGTTTCACAAAAAGCTTAAGTTGGCAAGTTTGAAATGTTTAACCGTCACTGACACAAGAAAAATAAAGTGAGAAATGAGTCATGAGTTGTTAAAATCAACACCAAAATAATAATCAAGAGTAAGAGAAATAAATGAAATTGGTCGCGTTATATAAATAAATGAAGAATGGTCATTGTAGAAATAAACGTAAGAATAACAGAAATAAACGTTAGGAATAAGGTTCATAGAAATAAACGTAAGTAGTTGTCATAGAATAAACGGTGAATGTCATAGAAATAAACGTAAATAACAAGGTCATAGAATAAATTGCTTGAATTGTCATAGTAAAATGTGTAGACAAGATTGTACAACAGTGATTATTTTTTAGCTTTTTATATTTCACACAGATTGATAAATGGTGACTATATAAATGCTCTACCTTATATTTTGCTTAATCATTCCATCAAAAACAAATAAAAGCTTAGATTTTGAATGTGAGTTAAGAGCTTTCTCTTTTAGTGTTTGTATTTCTCTTCAATTTGTGAGTTGCATTTGAAAGGTGTTATAGTGAATATAATACAAGTAATTTTTTACTTGTTTGGATCTAATATTAATAAATTTTGAATTGTGTATTCCAAATTTTACTCTTAAAGTAATACGTCACTCACCAACCTTCCGGTCTTCAATTTCATTATCAGAGAAAATAACGCCGTTCATAAGGAACCGTTAGCCTTAATTCTGGTCTTTCCCGTGGTCATAGGCCCATTTCTGGCCCAACTTCTCTCTCTCTCTCTCTCTCTATTAGTCATTTTCTTTCCTCATTAAAAAAATCCTCTTCTGATTGAATTCATGTCGGTACGTAATCGCTTTTAATTCTTTGATTTTAATTTATGCAAAAATAATTTTGTTTAATTTGTTTATAATTTTTTTGTTCTCATGTTTATTTTGTTTGATTATATAGCTAAATTTGATAGGTTATTTGGAGTCTTAACGACAACCTGCTGATTTGATGATGACAATTTTTTCTATATTTTGTTCGTATCTATTAATCTTGTGCACAAAATTCATAGTTTTCTTATAAGAGGAGATGGACCTGTAAAACCGATGATTTGTGGATTTAGAATTACATTAATGTAAATTGTAGTTATTGGAGCGAATGAAGTGCTTTTTTTTTATTATTTATTTTTAGATATTGTAGAATTTGGTTTTACAGGATGTTCTGCAATTTGAAAGCGAAAGTAGTTTTGGAAGAACGAAAAGGAAACATAAAGGGATTATGATTCCTCAAAATTTAGCTTTGTGTTTGCGTTACATACGGTTGCTTATACTGCCCTTTTAAATTATTTTGGAAATATGCTAGATAGATGTTGTGAATTCTGAGTCCAATTAATGTGCTATGGGCCTTTTGACCGCTGTTAATGTCGATTTAAAAAGAGGTGTCCTCGTTCTGGATGACGAGTCCATAATACATGTTGTGGACGTCATTTGTTGTTGGGAAAATCGGGTATATTTTCCCTATTCTAAGTAGTTACTATTCACTTATGATTTAAATGAATAGAACTCAAACTAACTCGACAAAATAATGCTATTGGAAATATAATGCTAAAATAAACTAAAATGATATCAAACGCAGAAATATTAAAGCAGTAAAAATAATAACACCGTAAATTTAACTATGAGGTTCGGTATAAATGTTACCCAGGTCATCAAGGCGTCATTGACCACTTCCACTATCTTCAAACGAATGAACTTCAAAATTACAACTAATCGCAAAATTGAGCTAATCAATTACCCTTACAAAAGTTATATAAGATTTACAAATTTTGAGATGTTCTGAATGGTGAAGGAGAACTTTTATTTATACCCAAATCCAACACCCATCTTCATTCCTAACCAACGCATGTGGGACTTTTCTAATTTTCTCACTCAAGGAGCAATATATAACAAATCTTCACCTTAGCGACTTAGTGGTTTTAAATGATTTCTTCATTTGTTAGATCAACGACGCTTAGCGCCAATTCAGATTTGTAGATGTTAATCAAGTCCGGACAATGTTTGAACTTGATTCTATTACCACTTTGGTCATCGATCGGCGATTCTCTGCAGTAGTACTAATCTTCTCGAACTAGTACTCCATCTTCTTCAATAATCTCTCGCACGAAATGATAACGAACGTCAATGTGCTTGTACGTGCATGGTAGACTTGGTTCTTTGCTAAATGCATACTACGACTATCACAAAACACCTTAATATGTTTTTGACCAACTCAAGTCTTCAAGCAAACCTTCAGAACCAAATAACTTCCTTCACATCTGTCAGAATCGCCATATACTCGCCTCCGTAGTAGACAAAGCAACCGTGGACTGCAAGGTAGACTTCCAACCGATCGGTGCTCTAGCAAGAGTAAACACATAACCGTAGTTAACCGACGCTATCTAAATCTCCCCGCATAGTTAGAATCACAATATCCGATCGCACATCGACCAATGGTATTATCCCCGCCGAAATACTAAACCAACATTTACGTATTTATAATATATCGTAGAATCCATTTCACGCCCAACCAATATCCTTTACCAGGATCATGTACGTACCTGCCACAGACCAACCGTACGTGAAATGTCGTCTTGTACACACCATTGCATACATCAAGCTACCAATTGCATTTGCATATGGTACTTTGCCATATATTCTCGTTCCGCATCATTTCGAGGAGATAATCGAAGCACTAAGCTTGAATTGAGGAACTAGGAGTCTTACAGTTTTGTCTCGTTCATTCATACCAAAACGTTGTACTATCCGTTTCAAATATTGACTCGGTTCAAACTAAGCTTCCCTTCTTCCCGTCTCTACTTATCTCCATACCGAGAATCTTCTTGGCTTCTCCCAAATCTTTCATCTCGAACTCCTGACTTAGTTTAGCCTTCAACTTTTCAATTTCTATTTGACTCTTCGATGCAATCAACATATCATCGACGTACAATAGGAGATAGACGAAAGACTCATTTCAGAAGCTTCATAAAATACACACAATGATCGTGTGTGCTTCCTCGGTATACTTTTGTTGCAACATAAACCGATCAAATCGTTTGTACCACCGCCTCGAGATTGCTTCAATCCATACAATGATTTGTTCAAATTTTACAAACCCAATTCTCTTTACCGTGATAATGAACCCTTCTCAGTGAGACATATAGATCTCCTGTACTAAGTCACCGGTGTAAACGCGGTTTTCACATCAAGTTGAACTAGTTCCAAATCAAATTGTGCTACCAAGGCCAACAAAATTCTAATGGAAGAATGTTTTACAACCGGAGAAAATACCTCATTATAATCGATTCCTCCTTTCCGAGCGTATTACTTAGCTTGCACCACCAACCTCATTGTAGCGAATACCATCTTTGTTAGGAAATCCATCTTTCTTTCGCATACACCCATTTGCATCAATTTCCTTCTTGCCTTTAGGTAGTGTGTCAACTTCCATGTTTTATTCTTCCGAAGGGACAAAAGTTCTTTATCCACGGCTTCCTTCCATCTTTCAACTTCGTGGCTTCGATTGCATCTTTATATATGGAAGGAACATCATCATGCACAACCGAAAGTGCACAAAGCATCGTATTCTTAAATTGAAGCGTAGGTCTTGAAAATCCTTGTATCGAAGCAGTACCTTGACATTTTGTCGTCAGCGGTCTATCAACTACGCTTCTGTTTCTTGTGAAGGTTCTTGAGTTAAAACCTCTTCATCTCGATTCATCTTCTCCAATGGAGGATCACCGTCTTATCTTCACTAACTGATTAACAATTTTGCTTTCAAACTCCACTTGTTTCGAGTTTGCTCCACCGCCTAAAGTTGCCATCAATCTTCTTCGTTACCTTTCTCAACAATGCAGATTCATCAAAGGTAACATCTCCTAAAGATTATCTTTTTCGTTTCAAGGCACCATAGTCGATATCCCTTAGAACCGAAGGGATCCCTAAAAAAATGGCTTTCTTGGCTCTTGGGTCCAACTTTGATTCTCATTACATGGTAGTATGCAATCGAACCAAACACATGTAAGAAATCGTAATCTCTGAGGTTTTCCATACCATACCTTCATAGCGTTTTTGCCTTGAGAGCGACGATGGTAGACGGTTGGATGGCATGCATGCATAGGTCACGGCCTCGCCCCAATATGCTTGGGCCTAAACCAAAGATTTGACAACATACATCGAACCTTCTCCAAAGAAAGTCCCGGTTCATACGTTCCGCAACTCCGTTTTGTCGTGGTGTTTTTCGAATAGTGAAGTTGTCGCACTATCTCCTTCTTCTTCACAAACTTTCATAAATGGATCGTTTCAGGTACTCAGCATTATCGACTCAGACGCTGATCTTTTTACCAGAGTCTCGATCATCTTAACTTCCACTTGAGAAAAATCCCCAACACTTCATCCTTTTTCTTCTAGATACACCCAAACTCTTTTGGAGAAGTCATCAACGAAAGTGACATAATAATGTTTGCCACTCACACGATGGAGTTCTTGTTGCCCCCATACATCAAGATGGATGTAATCCAAAATGCCCTTTGTATTACGAAGAAGCAAGTAAAGCTTACTCTTTCTCGCTTCCCCAATGCTCACAGAATTCCAACTTTCTTCTCGCACCTTTTAACTGTGCCTTGCTTTACTAGAATCAGAAAGCTTTTTACCAAAGACGTCCCAAACACATATGTCACAACTTGGTAGTTTCTAAATCTCTTTCTTCATTTGAAACCGTCCGATGCTATCCCAATAACCGTACTACCAAGGTAGTAGTACAAGTTATTCTTCCGAATACCTTTCATCGCCACCAAGTGTCAAGTAACCTTCAATACGCCCCATTTTGTACGGTCACAACAAGCTTTTGATTCTAAGACTCCCACGAATGAGATTCTTCTTCATATCCGGAACATAATGAACATCCGTCAAGACCCCAGTTGAACCATCTCGATTATTCAAACGAATTGTACTGATCCCCGAAACTTTGCATGGATAGTCATTACCTATGAAAACAACTCCACCGTCTAGTTCTTCAAATTTAAAGAACCACTCCTTGTTAGGAGACATATGGAAAGTACATGTCTTGAATCAAAAATCCAATCACTAGGATGAGATGTTGTTGTGACGAACCAACCAATGCAAAATCTGAATTTGAATTGCTTTCACTGGCACACATGCATCGAGGATTGTGACTTTTCCTTTCTTTTGCGGCCTTTTCGGACAATTTTTCTTCCAATGGCCTTTCTCATGACAAAAGGCACATTCATCTTTACCAAGTCTTCCTTTTGATAGAGATCTACCTCTCCTTCCTTTACGTTGTGTCATGCGGAGGTCCTCTTTATGACAATGCCTCGTCGCTTCATTCCTCGCTTTCTCTTTTATCTTTCTTTCTAATTTCATAACTATACAAAGCAAGACAAACTTCCTCAAAAGACACTTTATCCTTCCCAATGAGTAAGCTCGTAAGTAATAAGATGATCAAACTCATCAGAATCTGGAGGCTAACAACATCAAGGCTAAATCTTCATCTTTAAAAGTTTCATCCATATTTAACAAATCACTGCTACTAATTGATTAAAAGCAAGAATGTGGTCGTTTATTGTAGATCTGGAAGCGTATTCAAACCGGAACAACTTCTTCTTCAAATAGAACCGATTTTGTCCACTCTTCTTCATGAACTTGTTCTCCAACGCCTTCCACAACTTACTCATGGATGTCTCGCTTCATGAACGTGTACTTTTGTTCTCTCGAGACACCTAACGGATTGTACCACATGCCAATCGGTTGATATTTTTCCACTCTACTTCATCTGCTCCATCTGGTTTCTCTTCTTCAATGGCGATGTCTAGACCTTGTTGAAACAAAGCATCTAGAACTTCGCCTTGCCACATGCCAAAATGACCGGTTCCATCAAACTTCTCCACCTCGAACCTTGCATTCATCACCATAGTTCTGCTTGACGTGGATGACTGGCCTTTGTTTGAAAGAAAATTTTCTTCCGCCATTTCTTCAAATTACAACAACTAGCAACTATATTCCAATAGCAAACAAACGGAATACAAACAAATGCCTAGGTAGAAATCCTTCGGCTCTGATACTAATTGTTGGAAAAATCGGGTATATTTTCCCTATTCTAAGTAGTTACTATTCACTTATGATTTAAATGAATAGAACTCAAACTAACCCGACAAAATAATGCTATTGGAAATATAATGCTAAAATAAACTAAAACAGATATTAAAACATAAATATTAAAGCGTAAAAATAATAACACCCAGGAAATTTAATGAGGTTCTGGTATAAATGTTACTCTCAGTCCCCAAGGCGTCGTTGACCACTTCCACTATCTTCAAATGAATGAACTTCAAAATTACAACTAATTGGGCAAAATTGAGCTAATCAATTACCCTTACAAAAGAGAGGAAGATTTACAAATTTTGGGATGTTTACAAATGGTAAAGGAGGACTTTATTTATAGCCCCAAATCCAACACCCATCTTCATTCCTAACCAATGTGGGACTTTTCTAATTTTCTCACTAAGGAGCAATATATAACATTTTTGAATGAGGTGTGGAACGTTACAATGCAATGTGTGAAAGGCAATGTGTGAGATTTTATTTTGAATCCAAATGCACAAAAACATTGAGGTGTGTTTGAGGCATACGTCTCATACCAAAAAGGCAGAAGTCTCGAGATGGCATGCATCTTTTTTTCATTGCTTCGATCTGAGGCAAGCTTCAAAAAGACCTTTTGAAACAATACTTTTGCATAAAACAACCCAGTCATAGATGTTTGTTTATTTGAAGTAAATGATCTAGAAGTAATTTTGTGTCATTTTAAAGTGAATGAACTGAATCAAGGCGCTTTCTCCCCTTGGTGAGTGGCATAAGTAAACTTGATTTCTTATTGATTATTTTGCTGTACTTTGCCTTGCCTAGTTATTAGAATCACAAAAAGATATTCTTTTGTGCAGGAAAAAGGTCCACCACTGCCAAAATTTGGTGAGTGGGATGTCAATGATCCGGCTTCAGCCGAAGGGTTTACTGTGATATTTAACAAGGCTAGGGATGAGAAGAAATCTGGTGGACAACCTGAGTCTCCAGGAAAGGTTGATCCTAACGTCAAACCTTCCAGACCTGGAGTGGATCCTGGCAAGACTCAGTCTGTATGTTGTTCTTATTATCACTTCTCTCTTCCTTTTTCCAATGGTTTAATAATGAGTGAAGGTGCCACTAATTTTTTTCTTTTTGGGGGCATCAGAACTGTTTCTTGCACTTTTGTTGAGGAATTTTTTCTCATAATCGATTTTGTTGAGGCATTACTCTTTAACTAAAAAGGTACTTCTTGGGCTTAATCCCTAACCCTTTTGCCCCATGTGGATGTCTCACTGCTTTACAGAAAAAGTGGTTTTGCTGCATGCATGAACCAACTACACAATCATGACAATGAGCTTATACTTCAAGTGCTTCCATGGAAGAGCATGCATGTTGTTCTATTACATGCTCCAACATATTTTTCCATAGAAGACAGGAGCTATAGAGAAGTGATGGGTCCTGCTGGAACTTATTGTGTGTTGTAAAATTGAATTGTGATGGGAGGAGTAGACCAGACAAACACTTGTTATCTTATATGTTGTCTGATGTTCTGATTAATATTAGAGGCCAATTTGTTTCTGTGAGCTCCCGAGATTTTGTGTGACATTTTTTAATCCTTTATTGTTCATCAAAAGGGCATTGTTTGTGAAATGATTTCGATTTTTAATTCCCCTTTATTTGAGGATTGTTACAAAAGTTGCTGCTATTCTGCTAACGTGGTTTCACTATCTTGTATTGGCACTCCAAATGGATGACGGTGAGCAATTAGAAAGCTTTGTTATAGAAGTTATTAGCATTGAGCTTATATTTATAAAAAAGTGTATTTATCTCAATTTTTGACACGGTTTAATCGTAATTATAAGATTTGTCTATTTGTATCTAATAAAAAACTATTACATCAGTTGTTATTTTGATATATATATATAGTATATAACCGTTAAATCCAGATAGTTTGGATGAGTAACTCTGATGTAATAATTATTCATCTAGATTTAAATTAGTAATTAAGTTTCAAGATTTCTTCTCAGATCTTGATTTAGATCTAATATTGGTGTACTAAGTTTGGTTCCTGTTCAAAACTCAAGGAGCCTAAACTTATTATTTACGAAAAATGTGTGATCACCATAGGTTGCGGAAAACTAGGACCTAAAGAAAAGCTCAACCCAAAATTTCCTTTTAATTTCTTTTTGGAAATTTTTATTGGCTTTTGAGAAAGTTGTACGTGCGGTTCGGTCGAAGACATGAAGTAACACGAATGAAGTCATACCAATGCTCGTTAGAGCAAGAAGCAAGCACTTCATTTAGGATCTTGCTATCAAAACAAATATATATAAATGATATACTTACAAAAATTAATGATATTAGCATTTCTGATCAAATTAATATTGTTGAGTAAAATTTAGAATAAATAACTCTAAATTTATTAATATTATATCCAAACAAGTAAACAAACTACTTATATTATACCCACTATAACACATTTTAAAGGTAACTCATAAATTGAAAAGAAATACAAACACTAAAAGAGAAAGCTCTTAACTCACACTCAAACTAAGAATACAAAGACTTATTTGTTTTTTATGGAATGATTAAACCAAATGCAAGGTAGGCTATTTATAGTACTAACCATGCAATCTACACCACACAAATATAAAACTAAAAAATAATCTTAGTCACACAAATCTTATCTACACACTTCTCTTTTCTACAACCTTCAATCACTTCATTTATTTCTCTACATTCTTCAACCATTTCATTTATTTCTCTACATATTTAATTATTATGTTGGTGTTGATTTTCAACACTCCCCCTCAACACCAACTCTCACTATTTTTACTATTTCAAGCTGACAGCGAAACATTTCGAACTTGCCAACACTTAAGTTTTTTGTGAACAAGTCCGCAATTTGATCATCTGTCTTGATTTGCCTCATTTTAATTTCTTCTTGCAGAACATTTTCTTTGATAAAGTGATAGTGTACTTCAACATGCTTAGTTATTGCATGAAAGACCGAATTCTCTGCCAAAAAAATTGTCGATTGATTGTCATAGTACAATTGTACTGCATAATCTATTTGTTGATGTAGATTATTCATTAGCTGTATCAACCATGTACACTCTTGTTGCCATTGTCACGCCGATACTCGCCTGGTTGATAATGATACCGTTGGTTGTCTCTTACTACACCAAGAAATTGTTCCAGAACCCAACTTAAACACATACCCAGTTGTTGATCTTCTAGTGTCATGATCTCCTGCATACATACCCAGTTGTTGATCTTCTGGTGTCATGATCTCCTGCATAGTCTGCATCGCAGTAACCAACTAACTTGTTGTTTCCACCTTTCTTGCACAAAAGACCATAGTCAATTGTACTCTTCACATATCTCAATATTTGCCGAACTACTTCCAAATGTGGCTTCTTTGGATATTGCATGTACCGACTCATTACACTAACTGCATAAGAAATGTCACGCCGAGTTAAGGTTAAGTAGATCAAATTGCCTACCAATTTTCGATACATTGTCGCATCTTCCATATCTTTTCCTTCATGTGCACACATGTTGGTATTTGGCTCCATCGACGTCGAAATTGGTTTGCATTCAAGCATTCCGAACCACTTTATCAAATCTTTGGAATATTTTTACTGACAAAGAAATATTCCTTCTTGTGTGCGATCAACCTCTAAACCAAGGAAGTGCTTGAGCTGGCCAAGTTCTTTCATCTGGAAATGGACTGATAAATTCTCCTTTGTCCGAAGAATTTCTACCTCATTATTACCAATTATGATTAAGTCATCCACATACACTAGCACAATAGCTAGCTTTCCTTCATTGGCTTTAACAAACAAGCTGGAATCTGCAGGTGTTACCGAATAACCACTTTGTGTTAGAAATTTAGCAATCTTACCATACCATGCACTGGGTGTTTGTTTCAATCCGTAGAGTGTTTTCTGCAGATTACACACATATTCAGGATGATCTTGGCTTTGAAAACCCATTGGTTAGATCATGTATATCTCTTGATCCAGCTCTCCATGAAGAAAAGCATTCTTCACATCCATCTGCCACAACTTCCAATCTTTGTTTGCTGCAAGTGCAAGTAGGACTTGAATAGTTGTAAGTTTCACCAATGGACTAAACGTTTCATCATAGTCTAGTCCACATTGTTGAGAGAAACCAAGAGCTACCAATCGTGCCTTGTACCTCTCGATTGACCCATCTAGTCTGCGCTTTATCTTGTAAACCCATTTGCAAAATATGGGTTTCACATCTCTTGGCTTTCACACCAGATCCCAAGTTTGATTTTGCTAAAGTGCATCGATCTCTTCTCTTATAGCTGTCATCCACTCAGATCTTTGCGATGTTTCTTCAAACGTCTCAGGTTCTATTGCTTCTTCAATTATGGGTGCATTGGCATATTTGGGATTTGGCATTCGTGTTCTTGTTGACCTATAGAGTTGAGATTGTGGAGTTGATTCTTCTATTTCACTAGGTCCACCTTCTTCATTTAGTTGTTGATATATACCAGTTTGCCAAGGATTCTGAGTTACTTTTTGTTCGGCACCATCATTGTCTGGATCTTTGGATTCATCTAAACTTGGTTGAAATTTTATAGTATGCTTCTCCATCTTTTGTTGCAGCTTATCTCCAAATTCTCTTGAGTCTGGCAATGCTTCCTTCTCTGAGGACCACCAAGAAGATGCTTCATCGAACACCACATCTCGTGAAGTGTAGCATTTTCCACTCGTTGGATCATAACATTTCCACCCTTTTCTTTGGCTGTCGTATCCCACAAAGATACATCTAACAACTTTCTGGTCAAATTTGCTCCGTAAATGATCAGGAACAAATACATAGCATACACAGCCAAATACTCAAAAGTAACCAACTGTAGGTTTCATGTTCCATAGTATTTCAAAGGGTAAAAAAATTCTAACATTGGTTGAGGAAGTTTGTTGATCACAAAGGCTGCAGTCCTCATCGCTTCAGCGCAAAACCTCCCAAGTACATTCTTTTCATGTAACATACTTCGATAAATTTTTGTAAGATTTAGGTTCTTTCTCTTTGCTACACTATTTTGTTGTGGTGTGTTGGCACAAGTGTACTGATGACGTATTCGACATTTCCTTAGGTATTGAGAGAACTCGCCTGAGCTATATTCTCTGCCATTTTCTGTGCACAAACAACGGATCTTCTTTCCAACTTCTCCTTCAGTTGACTCTCTAAACTCTTTAAACTTTGAGAATACGTTAGATTTTTCTTTCGTAAAGAAAATCCACACATACCTTGAAAAGTCATCAATGAATGTCACCATATATCGTATACTACCAATTGATGGTTGCTTAACAAGACCGAATACATCAGAGTGAACTAACTCCAATGGTTCTTTTGCTTTAAACTTCAATTCCTCATATGGAAATTGGTGAGCTTTACCATATTGGCATCCTGCACAGATTGTGTCTGTTCGCACGTCTAGTTGAGGAAGCCCTTTAAGCATCGACTTCTTCACCATCACACTTAACTTGGAATAGCTAACGTGACCTAACCGCATATGCCATAGATCTGCTGTCTCATTTCTTCTTGTTTTGTCTACATATGCAGATTCTATTGATATCACGTAGACTAATTCCAATCGTTACCCCTCCATTGTCAGTGTTTCTGAGATTTTGAGATCACGATACATCTTCACGTCTCTGGGACCGAACAAGACATAGTAATGATGTTAATTGAGCCACAGAGAGCAATTTTTTCTTCATTCCTGGGACATGATAAACATCTTGAAGTGGTACTTGGTTAGTATTATATCGAGGCATAACTATTGTCTTACCGATGTGGGCTATCGGTAACCTTGAGTTGTCAACTGTCACTACTACACCACCTCCCTTCTACTCAGACATGCTTTCCAACTTATATTTATCACATGTCATATGATTTGAGCAGCCCGAATCTACGATCCAGTCATTCTTGTTGTCAATTTGTTTTGATGTTGTCATCGTAAGAGCTAATTCTTCTTCCTCTGTAGCGAATAATGCTTCGGCATCACAACCATCTTCGCTATGCTCCTTAGAACTGGAAGTAGTTGTATTGCTTTCAACAGGCTTTTTCTTAGTCTAACAATCTTTTTTCATGTGACCCATCTTCCCGTAGTTGTAACATTCACTGTCAAATTTTCTATTATTATTGCGGTTCTTCCAAGCTCCCCCTGGACGAAAGCCTCCCTTTTCTTGAGGAATTTTTTCCTTTATCGCCATCATTTTTATATCCATTTCCATTATACCGCTTGAAAGTACATTTGCTTTTGCTAGTGTAAAGCGCTTCTTCTTCACCCTTTAGAGAAACTCCTCTCATTTGCTTAGCCATAGCTTCTTGACCGGCCAACAAATTCTCAAACTCAACAAGAGAAGGTTGTGTCAGCCATCCTTGTATAGCGGTAACAAACCCTTGATATTCGGGTCTCAAACCATGAATAATTATTCTCTTTATCCTCGTTTCCCCAATAGGAGCTTTTGGATCTAACTCTGAAATTTCGTGGTATAACGGCTTTACCTTGTGAAAGTATTGGGAAATCGTCATGTCGCGTTGCACCATCGATAGTAACTCGTTCTCCAGAAGTGTAACAAGAGTGTCCCATGCTTCCTTTGGTATTTTTGCATCCCGAATGTGCTCCAGCATTTCTTCTTCAATTGTGGTCTTCAAAGCAAACATTGATTTTCCTGCTTTAATTTTCCACTTTCGCAAGATGCTATTTGCATCTTCTGCTGCTGGTTGTGTAACTTCATCACCACCAACCACCTCCCACAAGTCTTGACCTTGTAGGTAAGACTCCATACATGTTGCGCATGTGTTATAGTTTTTATTGTTGAGCTTCTTGATTCCTCCAACTACTTGAAGGTCGCCCATCGTGTTGAATATTGGCTCTAAAAGTAACAAATTAGTGGCATAATTTAAGGAAATTAGTGGCCTAATTTAAGGCTTAAATTATGGCACAATTTAGGAAAAAGGAGCCTTGCTTCATCTATAAATAGGGAAGAGTTCATGCATTGAAGAACAATGCAAAAATCAGAAAAAATCAGAGAGAGTATAAGCAAACTCAAAGAGAGAAAATACTTGTGAGTTTGGGAAAACACTTGAGAGATATTATTAGTGAGGAAATCTGTATCTGTATTCTGTATATTTCCTACTCAGTTCAAATAATATCTGCTGCCTCCCGTGGACCTAGGCGAATTTCCGAACCACGTAAATTCTGTGTGTTCATTTTATCGCTTTGATATATTCATATACCGCTATTTATTGCTTCCGCCCACAACAAATTGGTATCAGAGCCAAATATAGCAGTATTATATATCAAATCGAAGCTCTCGACGAGACGAACGCAACGGTGAAAGAATCGCTCAAATCGGAAGTCAGAATCACCGCCAGAAGCTTCCGGAGTCCTGCTGCCAGCAACTGAGTCAACTCGCCGAGTTGGACCGAGTCAACTCAGTCACTAGTGATATTTGGACCGAGTTGGTCTGTTTTTCATCCGTTTTCAACTGAGTTGGATCTATTCCTAGCTAATTGGACCATTCCGGATTCAACTATGGACTCCGTTTTTTTCAAATAAGGTATAAAATTTGGAAAAACACTGTTTTAAGTTGTAAGTGCAAAATTTCTGTTATCAGTTTATACTTATGGCTGATAAAGAAGAGATCGAAGAAGGTGAACAAGTTGACCATAGAATTTATGGCAAACCAAGTTCTACTCGAAGAACTATGTTGTCCAACGCAAAGTTTGAGGTGGAGAAATTCGACGGCACCAATAACTTTGGCATGTGGCAATGTGAAGTATTAGATCTATTGTTCTGAGAAAGATCTAATATAGGCTTGGAGACCAGGCCAGGAGATTATTCAAATGAAGATTGGAATTATGTCAACCGACAAGCTTGTGGCACAATTCGACTGTGCTTAGGAAAAGATCAGAAGTACTTTATCAAGAAAGAGAATGTAGCTGCAGTTCTCTGGAAGAAACTAGAGGATAAATACATGACGAAAAGTATTGAGAACAGACTCTACTTGAAGAAGAAACTTTTCCGTTTCCAGTATAAGAAAGGTACCCCTATGATTGAGCACTTAGATAATTTCAATAAAATTTTGGCCGATCTGCAAAATTTAGATGTTGAAATTATCGATGAAGATAAAGCTTTGTTGTTGTTGAATTCATTACCTGAGAGCTATTAGCATTTAACCACAAACCTGTTATATGGAAAGGATGAGGTTAATTTCGTAGATGTTTCAAATGCTTTGGTAAATAACGAGTACCGGAAGAAGGATCAACATGATCACAGAGACTCAATATCAGAAGCATTGACGGTAGCCATAGGTAGGACTAACAACAAAAAATCTGGCGGATCAAATAATAGGGGGAAATCTAGATCAAAGTCCAGAGGTGAGTCATCCAAAAGACGTCCTACGAAGGACAAGTGTGCGTATTGTCACCAGAAAGGGCACTGGAAGAAAGATTGTCCAAATAAGGACAAGTTAAATGCAAATGTTGCACAGAAGGCCAATGAAGATGAAGAATCAGCCTTTTTAGTTTCATCATCAAAAATCTACTCGGATAAGTGGATCCTTGATTCTAGATGTTCTTATCATATGTGTCCAAACAGACATTGGTTTTTAAGTTTTGAGGAGCTCGATGGAGGAGTTGTGCTTATGGGCAACGACAATGCCTGTCAAACAAAAGGGATCAGAACAATACGACTAAAGATGCACGATGGTACAATCAGATGACTTACAAATGTAAGGTATATTCCTGACCTAAAAAAAACCTTATTTCTTTAGGTGTTCTAGATTCTGATGGTTACAAGGTAACATTGGAAAATGGAGTCTTGAAAGTTGTATGAGGTGCATTTGTAGCAATGAAGGCTACTCGGAAGGCGAACTTGTATTTCCTAGATGGGTGTACAGTTACAGAAGGAGCAGTTGTCTCAAGTATTTCTGAAGAAAAGGCAAATGATTCTTCCCGCCTGTGGCACATGCGCTTAGGGTATGTCGGTGAAAAGGCTTTGCAAGGCTTAATAAAGCAAGGTCTTTTGAAAGGTGCCAAGACTGGAAAGTTTGATTTCTGCGAGCATTGTGTAATGGGAAAACAAACAAGAGTCAAGTTCGGCACTGCCATTCATCGTACTAAGGGATCTCTTGATTATATTCACACGGATGTTTGGGGACCTTCCAAGAATGCTTCACTTGGAGGTAAACGTTGGTTTGTGACTTTTATTGATGATTTCTCTAGATATGTCTGGATATACACTATGAGTCACAAAGATGAAGTTCTGGATATCTTTCTTAAATGGAAGAAAATGATCGAGACTCAGACATGTAAGAAGATTAAAAGGCTCAGATCTGATAATGGTGGTGAGTATAAATCAAATCCTTTCTTTAAAGTTTGTCAAGATGAAGGGATAATCATACATTTTTCAGTTCCTCGTACACCACAGCAGAATAGAGTTGCAGAACGAATGAATCGTACTTTGGTTGAGAAAGTTCGATGTATGCTATCTCATTCCAAATTGACCAAGGCATTTTGGACTGAGGCTTTGTCATATACAACTCATATAGTCAACAGACTTCCTGTGCTGCATTAGATGGAAAAACTCCTAAAGAGGTATGGTCTGGACAACGCTTCTACCGATTATGATTCATTGCGAATATTTGGATGTCCTACATATTTTCATGTTAGTGAATCCAAATGGATCCCGAGCAAAGAAAGTTGTTTTCTTGGGCTTTAAGGAAGGAGTTAAAGGATTTCGACTTTGGTGTGGTGAATCCAAGAAGATCGTCTTAAGCCGAGATGTTACATTCGACGAGTCTATTATGCTGAGACAAACAAATTCAGAGAAAGAGAATGAAAGTCCAAATACTCTTTCTAAGGTGATGCTTAAGACTCCGGAAGATCCAGAAAATATTGCACCAATTACCGATCATGGTGAAGATGAAATTGATGATCAAGAAGAGATCTCAGTTGAGGTGGAGGTTCTCTCACCATCACCACAGATTAATCAGTAGCCAGAATCTATTGCCACTACTCGATCAAGAAGGGAGATTAGGAAGCCTACCAGATACACAGACATGGTAGCATTCGCACTTCCAGTAATTGATGATGATGTCCCATGCAATTACAGAGAAGCCGTGCAAAGAGTTGATAGTATGAAGTGGAAAATGGAAATGGATGAAGAGATGAAGAGATGAAGTCTCTACATCAGAATCAGACTTGGGAGTTGGTTCAACTTCCCAAAGGAAAGAAAACTATTGGTTGCAAATGGGTCTATGCCAAGAAGGAAGGTGCTCTTGGTAAAGCCAACATCAGATACAAAGCCAGACTAGTAGCAAAAGTCTATGCTCAGAAAGAAGGAATAGACTACAATGAGGTATTCTCACCTGTTGTTAAGCATTCATCTATTCGGATACTATTGGCTTTGGTAGCACAGTTTGATCTCGAGTTAGCTCAACTCGATGTCAAAACAGCTTTTCTCCATGGTACTTTGAACGAAGAAATCTACATGTCTCAACCGGATGGCTTCAAAATTCCAGGTCGAGAGAATTGGGCTTGTAAGCTGAGCAAGTCAATTTATGGTTTGAAGCAATCACTGCGACAATGGTACAAGCGCTTTGATAGCTTCATCAGAGAGCAAAAGTACACACGTAGTCAGTTTGATCACTGTGTATACTTTCGGAAACTCTAAGATGGTACCTTCATTTATTTGCTCTTATATGTTGATGATATGTTGATTGCATCTAAGAGCAAGGTGGAGATCGACAGATTGAAGGCTCTGTTGAGTTCATAATTTGAAATGAAAGATCTTGGAGAAGCTAAGAAAATTCTTGGGATGGAAATCACAAGAGTTTGATTGCAAGCATAGTCTGTCTGACACAGACTCAGTATCTGAAAAAAGTACTACAAAGGTTTGACATTGATGAAAAAACCAAACCAGTAAGTACACCGCTTGCTCCTCATTTTCAATTGAGTGCATTGATGTCACCTAGCACCACCGATGAGAAGAAGCAAATGGAACGTGTTCCATATGCAAATGCCGTTGGTGCCTTGATGTATGCAATGGTTTGCACTAGACCTGATATTTCTCACGCTGTTAGTATGGTGAGTCGGTACATGCATAATCCTGGTAAAGGACACTGGCAAGCAGTAAAGTGGATTCTAAGGTACATCTATGGTACTGTGGATATTGGTTTGAAGTTTGAGAGAGACAAGACTGAAGGCAAACACCTAGTTGGATATGTGGATTCTGACTATGCTGGAGATCTGGATAAGCGTCGATCTACAACTGGTTATGTGTTCACAATGGTAGGAGGACCAGTTTGTTGGAGATCAACATTGTAGTCAACTGTAGCTTTGTCTACTACAGAGGCAGAGTATATGGCTGTAATAGAAGCATTCAAAGAAGCTATCTAGCTTCTCGGGTTGACCAAAGATTTGGGTATTTTTCAGAAGAACGTGAAATTTTTCTACGACATCCAGAGTGCCATTTGTTTGGCAAAGAACCAAGTTTATCATGGTCGCACCAAGCACATCGATGTTCGTTTTCATTTTGTTCGAGAAATCGTCGATGAAGGGAATGTTATACTCCAGAAAGTCGGAACTGTAGATAACCCTGCAGATATGCTTACAAAGGTGGTTACAGGGATCAAGTTTCAACACTGCTTGAACTTGATCAACATCTCTCGAGCTTAGAGCGCTTAGGGCGCATTTGGAGGCAACGTTATGAACTTTTTCGCCAAGGTGGAGATTGTTGAATATTGGCTCTAAAAGTAACAAATTAGTGGCATAATTTAAGGAAATTAGTGGCCTAATTTGTGGCATAATTTGTGGCCTAATTTAAGGCTTAAATTATGGCACAATTTAGGGAAATGGAGCCTTGATTCATCTATAAATAGGGAAGAGTTCATGCATTGAATAACAAGGCAAAAATCAGAAAAAATCAGAGAGAGTATAAGCAAACTCAAAGAGAGAAAATACTTGTGAGTTTGGGAAAACACTTGAGAGATATTATTAGTGAGGAAATCTGTATCTGTATTCTGTATATTTCTTACTCAGTTCAAATAATATCTGCTGCCTCCCGTGGACCTAGGCGAATTACCGAACCACGTAAATTCTGTGTGTTCATTTTATCGCTTTGATATATTCATATACCGCTATTTATTGCTTCCGCCCACAACACATCGTGACGGAAAGACTTCGACTATACCGAACAAGCTTAACTAAGAAACTTGTAGAGTATCAAACTCCTCACAACACAATATAGCTCCACTAAGAACGATCCTTGACCGTCCCGCTCTGATACCAATTGTTGAGTAAAATTTAGAATAAACAACTCTAAATTTACTAATATTAGATCCAAACAAGTAAACAAACTACTTGTATTATACCCACTATAACACCTTTTAAAGGCAACTCACAAATTGAAGAGAAATACAAACACTTAAAGAGAAAGCTCTTAACTCACACTCAAACTAAGAATACAAAGACTTATTTGTTTTTGATGGAATGATTAAACAAAATGCAAGATAGACTATTTATAGTCCTCACCATGCAATCTACACCACACAAATATAAAACTAAGAAATAATACTAGCCATACAAATCTTATCTACACACTTCTCTTTTCTATAACCTTCAACCACTTCATTTATTTCTACATCCTTCAACTTCTTCATTTATTTCTACATCATTCAACCACTTCATTTATTTCTCTACATCCTTCAACCATTTCATTTATTTTTCTACATCTTTAATTATTATGTTGGTATTGATTTTCAACAATTAATAGAAAGGGTTGTCAAAAAAACTTAATAATAACAAAAAAGCCCAATTGGGCACTCTAAAAGTTTTATTGATCTTCAAAAATAATTGAAAAGAATGATAAATATGTAAAAATGAAAAAATTAGGAAATGTAATATAAATAGTTGATGTAGTTAGACTCTGGGAAACCCAAGCTTCCTTTCAAAAAGGCCTTGTGAACTGTTCTATTGCTCATTGCTTTATTCACTACATTAATTAAGTTGTACAATCACTTGTATTAGATACAAACATTATCACTCAAACTTACTAATGCACCAAAAACATTATTATTAGCACAACAAATTGCACTTCAAAAGAAAAGAAAAATCATCTGATATCTGAAGGCTTAAAAGAGCATGCACTGATGATTTTTATCTCATATATGTAAAGTGGGTAAATTATTTATTGTTTATTAAGCACATGATAACGTGGTAATTCATAAAAATAAAATTTTAAATAATTGTAATTTGTTTTTTTTTTTTTTGAAAAAATAAATACTTAATTGGAGGTTAAGAGAAAAAATAATATGATTGGTGAAGAGCATTCTCCAACAAGTACCTATTGCTTGGCGCTCAGTCTGAGCCTCCAACCAGTGCTGTTCAAATTGAATGTTGGAAAGAGCATCCTCCAACTTTGATAAATGTTCTAACAAAGGCTTTAAGTGCTCTGCACACACCAACCAATTTAAATTACTTTGCTTGTTAACGAAAACCAGTATAAATATAAAACGGTATAAAAGTAATATGAACTAATGTAAGTTAATCTCCTAAAATTAAGCTTTAGCTATTTTGACAATTGGAAAATCATAGCAAGTTGTTCTTTGTTTGAACTCATAGTTAGGAATTATTGATGTCCAACGCACTCAAATACACTTTCTTCGTGTTACGTTAAAACGTAATGAAAATACAAAGGTTAATAAGAATTGAATTTAATGAAAATAATATTAATATTATTATGTTTGTTTGAACGGTATTATCAATATAATGATAAATATTAAAGTAAAATTTATAAAATTATAAATTAAATAAAATTCAAAATAATTTTTTATTATTTTTAAATGAGATAAAATAATAAACAATTATTCAAGTGTCTAATAAAAATAGAATATTTCAATGTCTTGAAGGGTGTGGAAGAAATAAAGATTCTTGTTATTGTTAGAATGTTTTAAATTTTATTCTAGATTACCGTTCAAATTAAATACAAGAATATCCCGAATCATTTATGTAAATGATGAAACAAACAACATATGTATCAGAGTGTGTGTAAGAAGAATATATAGAAAGCTAGGAAAAGGCTGACCATCTTTTGCATGCTGCTCATAGAGTGAAAAATGGCTAAGATGTACATCAAAATCAATAGTTTCGTGATAAGGTGACTTGTTAGTAAAGCAGAAATGATATTCCTTTCTTCTGTGCAATTAACTCAAATTTCTCACTTGTCCTGTCTCTATATTCTTGTATTTGCTCCCCTGAAGGTCCCTTCACCTGATATTTTAAACACTTCACATAAATTTATGTTGGACCTTTTCTATCATTAATTTATCTAAACTCTCAAGCATTCAATAATCTACAAATTAAGGCTAAATTACAAATACGTCCATTTAGATTTCATGAAACCTAAAAAACCCCGCTTACTTCAAAAATAACAATTAAATCCCTTCTTGTCACTATTTTAAGCTTTTTAGTGTGGTCAAAAAAATAATCAATAATAGTCAAGAAATTGGGAGGAAGATATTATAATAAAACAACAACTAATAAGATATGATCACTTATTTTCTAAAATTTAGGGTTATTTTTACTATTCTCAAAAACCTCTCAAATTCTTTAATAATTTTTCCATCAATAAAATATATAGAAATTAATCACCCCATGCTCTCTAATGATAAAAAAAAAAAAAGACGGGCAAGCCTATCAATACTTCATTTATTTTGTAAGTGTGATTTCTGTGCAAGCCATACTAAGTGTACGTTTTTATGCACAATTTTAAAGCATTTTTATAAGTACAAGTGTTTTTTTACGCGTTTATTAATAAATAAAAAATGATTTTAATATCTATAAGATAGAAATCTATAATATAAAAGTGACAACTTCTTTAAAAAAGTTCCAAAAATATTTGAAGTATTATTATTTGGCATAATCAACGAGGTATACATTGTTCTTAAGAAACTATCATGTGAAAAGTTTTTCTTAAGAAACTATCAAAACCAAGTAACAAAGGGAGTTAAATGAAAGAACTACCGTGTGAGAGCCACTGTCTTTTGAAAGAATTAAAGTTAAAGAATTAGTATAGGGTGTGTTGTTAGAGATGATACAGATAAATCACTTGGTATTTTTTTCATTGTCTATAAATAATTTTTTTTTCACCTTTGCTGGTTAAACTAAAAACCTTGGTTTAGGTTTTGCGTATTGTTAGACAAAAATTGTGGAGATCGATCGTTTTTTACTCTAATTCACGTAAAGTTGTTTCATTGATTTTGCCTATAAAGGTGCTAGGAAAATACGTAAAGATGAAAACTTTTTTTTTCTATTTAAACCTAGAATGTAAAATTGAGTGGTTAATATAGCTATTAATTTGATTCTTTTAAATTTTGAGTTTTTGAGTTTTATAAAAGAGATTCTTAATGTTGAGTAAAATTTAGAATGAACAATTCTAAATTTACTAATATTATATCCATACAAGTAAACAAACTACTTGTTTTTGAAGAGAAATACTATTTCGAAAGCTATTCTTAACTCACACTTTTCAACAAGAATACAAGACTTATTTGTTTTGATGGAATAATTAAACGAATGCAAGGTAGGCTGATTTATAGTCCTCATGCATGCAATCTACACCATGTAATATAAAACTAAGAAATAATCTGCAGCCATACAAATCTTGTCTACACACTGGCGACACACCTTCAACTACTTCATTTATTTCTACAACCTTGAACTACTTCATTTATTTCTACAACCTTCAACCATTTCATTTATTCTCTACCTCTTGGCCACGACTTCATTTATTTCTCTACCTCTTTAATTATTATTTTGGTGTTGATTTTCAACAACTCCCCTCAACATGGCCAACTTCTATTTTTTTCGTGTCAGTGATGACGAAACATTTTGAACTTCACTTGACGCTTAATCTTTTTGTGAACAATGCAACTTGATTATCTGTCTTGGATTTGTCTCGTTTCAATTTCTTCTTACAGAACCTTTTCTCTAATAAAGTGATAGTGTATTTCAACATACTTAGTTCTTGCATGAAAGACCGGATTCTCTATAACGATTCCGATTGATTGTCACAATACACCGATGCTGCGTAATTCTTGATTGATGTAGATTATTCATTAGTCAGATCAACCATGTACATTCTTGAGCTACCATTGCGCCGCTCGATACTCGAGCTTGGTTGATGAAATCTTTTGTTGGTTGTCTTTTGCTACACCAAGAAATTGTTCCGAACCACATTTTAAACACATACAGGTTGTTGATCTTCTCGTGTCGTGATCTCTGCGTAGTACTGCGTCTTGATAACCATAGCTTGTTGTCTCCACCTTTCTTGTACAAAGACCATAGTCGGTGTACTCTTCGCATATCTCAATATTCTGCTTCCAAATGTGGCTTCTTTGGATTTTGCATGTATGCTTCATTACACTAACTGCATAAGAAATGTCGGTAAGTTAAGGTTAAGTAGATCAGCTTACCAATTTTTCGATACATTGTCACATCTTCAAATCTTTTCCTTCATTGCAGCACAGTGTTGGCATTTGGCTCCATAAGGCGTCGAAATTGGTTTGCATTCAAGCATTCCGAACCGTTTTATCAAATCTTTAGAATATTTTCAGCGGAAGAAATATTCCTTCTTGTGTCGCGATCAACCTTTAAACGAGGAAGTGCTTGAGTTGGCCAGTTCTTTCATCTGAAGCGGATGACAAATTCTCCTTTGTTGAAGAATTTCGCCTCATTATCACCAGGTTATGATTAAGTCATCCACATACACCTGATAGCTAGCTTTCCTTCATTGGCTTTAAAAACAAGATAGAATGCAACGGGTGTTCTTGAATAACCACTTTGTGTTAGAAATTGACAATCTTACCATACCGTACCCTGGGTGCTTGTTTTAATCCGTAGAGTGCTTTCCGTAGCTTACACACGTATTCGGGATGATCTTGGCTATGAAAACCCATTGGTTGGATCGTAGAATCTCCCGATCCAACTCTCGTGAAGAAAATCATTCTTCGCGTCCATACTGCGACTTCCGATCTTTGTTCTTTGCGTGCAAGTAGGACTCGACAGGTTGTAAGTTTCGCCCGACTAAACGTTTCATCATAGTCTAGTCCGTACTGTTGAGAGAAACCACGGCTACCAATCGTGCCTTGTATCTCTCGATTGACCCATCAGTCTATGACTTTATCTTGTAAACCCGTTTGCGAAGATATGGGTTTCACGTCATCTTGGCTTTCGCACGGATCCCAAGTTTGATTTTCTTCGAAGTGCATCAATCTCTTCTCTCATACGCATCCACTCGGATCTTTGCGATGCGTCTTGAAACGTCTCGGTTATCATTGCTTCTTCAATTATGGGCTGCGTTGGCATATTTGGGATTTGGCCTTCGTGTTCTTGTTGACCCTCGTAGTTGAGATTGTGGAGTTGATTCTTCTATTTCACTAGGCTCCTTCTTCATTTAGTTGTTGATATATGCGGTTTGCCGGATTGAGCTCTTTCTTTGTTCGGCGCCATCGTACGTCTGGATCTACGGATTCATCTAAACTTGGTTGGAATTGAATAAGTATGCTCCATCCAGTCTTTTGTTGAACTGTCTCCAAATTCTCTTGGTCAGCGGCTTCGCCCGAGGACCACCAAGAAGATGCTTCGTCAAACACGTCTCGTGAAGTGTAGCATCTTCCACGTTGGATTGAATCCAACATTTCCACTTTTCTTTGGTATCGTATCCCGCGAAAGATACATCTACGAACTTTCTTGTCAAATTTGCTCCGTAAATGATCGAGAACAAATACATAACATACCTGACCAAATACTAGAAAGTAGCTAGAGGTTTCATGTTCCATAGTTTCTCGAAGGTGAAACAAATTCTAACCTTGGTTGAGGAAATGCATTGATGACAAAGGCACGTCACTCGTCGATTCAGGCCAAAAACCTCCCAGTACATTCTTTTCATGGCGTACTCCCACAAATTTCTACAAGATGACGGTTCTTTCTTTCTGCTACACCATTTTGTTGTGGCGTGTTAGCCAAGTGTCTTGATGATGTATTCGACGTTCCTTAGGTATTGAGAGAAAATCTTTGCAGAGCATATTCTCAGCCATATTGTTGCCTTGAGCAACGAATCTTCTTTCCAACTTCTCCTTCGGTTGACTCTTTAAACTCTTTAAACTTTTGATAATACGTCAAATTTTTCTTTCATAAATAAAACCAGCATACCTTGAGAAGTGGTCGATAGATATGTCACCATATATCGCGTACCGCCAATTGATGGTTGCTTAAGGGAAGAATACATCGAGTGAACTAACTCCGATGGTTCTTTTGCTTTAAACTTCGATTCCTCATGCTGCAATTGGTGAGCTTTACCATATTGGCACACATGATCGTGCAGACGTACGTCTAGTTGAGGTAGCTGGCACTGGCATCGACTTCTTCACCATGCACGGCTTGGAATAGCTAACGTGACCTAACGCGTATGCCATAAATGCTTGTCTCATTTCTTAACTTATCTTGTCCGTATACGGTCTTGACATTACGTGGTGATTCCAATCGTTGTCCCTCCGTTGTCGGTGTTTGAGATTTTGAGATCCGCGATACCGCCACATCTTGGGGCCAGAGCAGACATAATGGCACGATGTTAATGGCGAGCCACGGATAGCAAATTTTTCTTCATTCTTTGGGACATGATAAACATCTTGAATTTGTATTTGGTTAGTACTATATCGGCGTAACTATCGTCTTACCGATGTGAAAGCTATCGGTAACCTTGAGTTGTCAATCACGCACTACACGACCTCCTTATACTCGGTCGTACTTTCCAACTTTTTGTTTATCACCCGTCATATGATTTGAGCGGCCCGAATGCGATCCGGTCATTCTTTGTAGTCAATCTGTTTTGATGTTATTCACATAAAGAGCCAATTCTTCTTCCTGCAGCGAATAATGCTTCGGACATCCAAACCATCTTCGCTTTGCTCCTTAGAAGAAATGTACGTATTGCTTTCAACGGCTTTTCTTACTCACAATCTTTTTCCATGTGACCCGTCTTTCCACGGTTGTAACATTCAAAGTCAAATTTTCTATTGTTATTGCGGTTCTTCCAAGCTTTCTCCAGCCTCAGCCTCGCTCGAGAATTTTTCCTTTATCGCCATCATTTTTATATCCACATTTCCATTGTATAAACGAAAGTGGCCTTTGCTTTTGCTAGTGTGGCGCTCTTCTTCACCTTCATTGGACTCCTCATTTGCTTGGCCATAGCTTCTTCGACCGGCCAGACAGTTCTCAGGCTTCAGCAAGAGATGGTTGTGTCGGCCATCCTTGTATAGCTGGGTAACAAACCCTCGATATTCGGGTCTCAAACCATGAATAATTATTCTCTTTATCCTCGTTTCCCAAATAGGAGCTTTTGGATCTAACTCTGAAATTTCGCGGCGTAATGACTTTACCTTATGAAAGTATTGGGAATCATGTCAGCGTTAAGTACCATCGATAGTAACTCGTTCTCGAGAAGTTGCAATCTTGTATCATTCTTCTTTGAAAAGAGCGTAACAAGAGTTGTCCCATTGCTTCCTTTGGTGTTTTTGCATCTCGAATATGCTCAGGCATTTCTTTTTCAATTGTGGTCTTCAAAGCAAAACATCGCTTTGCACCGCTTTAATTTTCCACTTCCGCAAGATGCCGTTTCGTCTTCCACATGATTGTGTAACTTCATCACCTTGCCAACAACCTCCCACAAGTCTTGACCTTGTAGATAAGACTCCATACATGTTGCCCGTGTGTTATAGTTTGTTGTTGAGCTTTGATTCCTCCAACTACTTGAAGATCACCATCGCCGTACGTGTGTGAGACTTATATATCGAACAAGCTTGACTAATAAACTTGCAGTGACTCCTCACTCACAATCAAGATAACTCATCAAGAAACGATCAGTAGTCACGATACCAATTGTTGAGTAAAATTTAGAATGAACAATTCTAAATTTACTAATATTATATCCAAACAAGTAAACAAACTAACGTATTATATTACTATAACACCTTTGAAAGGCAACTACAAATTGAGAGAAATCTGAAGAAAACAGAAAGCTCTTAACTGATTAAAAATACAAAGACTTATTTGTTTTTGATGGAATAATTAAACCAAATGCAATTAGGCTATTTATAGTCCTCACCATACAATCTACACCACACAAATATAAAAGCTAAGAAATAATCCCAATCTGAATCTTATCTACACACTTCTATTTTCTACATGACCAACCACGTTTATTCTATTTCTACAATTCTTCCTACTTTTTATTTCTACAACCTTTGACTACGTTTATTTCTGACAACCTTCAACTACTTCATTTATTTCTACAACCTTGATTTCGTTTTATTTATATATTTGGCCGAACCACTTTTTATTTTACTACAGCTTTCTTTAATTATTATTTTGGTGTTGATTTTCAACACTTAATATATTTATAAGAGTTTTAATTTTGAACGTAAATGATAAAGATATGATTGTTATGAATATAACATATTTAAATAGAACGAAGTTGTTTTAATAATAATAATAAAAAGAAAATATTAATGCATAATACTAAATGAAAAGTATAATAACAGTAAATGTGTAGTGTGCAATAATCGGTTGTTAGCAATATTGTGTATCATTAGCATTCTTGGCAAAACCAACTCATATATAGGTTATGGTCGTAAAGATGGTGTCCCATGAATTCGAATCTTACTTTCATAATTTAGAATAATTAATATGTGAATATGTATTTAAAATAAACTGTACTAAATGAACAAAAAAAAAAACTCATATATGGAATGAAAAGGAGCTTCGTTAATAAATTATCACAAGATCAACGGCATCACGAGGATTAAGCCAGGATGATTCAACTTTGATAATGACAAAAGACACATGCACTGTGTCCCCAACATGCACTACACTACGAGAGAAGCACTCTTCTTGGTCAATCACAAATCTGATACCAAACACCGATTCAATGCTTAACAAAATTGCCACCAATTCAATACCAACATTTTTTTCTTAATAACCCTATTTTCATCTCTGCCTCAACTTCGAAAACACCAACATATATCATTACATTATAATTTAAAATATTATTAATAAATAATAATTTAAGCTTCATATTTAAGGGTTAAAAAAAAGTTTTGTTTCCCTATTTTTCTTCTTCTTCTTTTTTTCCTTTAGAAAGAATACAAAGAAAAACAATATTTAAATTTAAAAAAAGGAAAAAAAAAATGTTTAAGGTAGGTATAATCATGAGGAAGAGATTTAGAGAGACTTTGAACAATCTGATCCAGTTTTTGAAGAAAGAGTAATATAGTAATAGTATGTTCAAATGAATTATGGGCTGTTCGGTATTAAGATGACATGTTCGGAGAGTTAAAAATAGAGACAAATTAATGCATACAGTTTCTTACTTATTATAGTTAAAATATTTAATTTTAATAGTTTTTGTTTGTTAATTTTAAAAATGATAGTTTAATTTATATCATCAAATTTTAGGTTTTTAAAATAATTTTTTTTTATTTTTTTAAAATTAAAAAATAAATAAAAAATATAAAATTGATCATTTAGATTTATATTATTACTTTTTAAAAATTAATTTACAAAACTAATATTAAATGAACCTCAATGATATATTTTAAAAAATTAATGTAAATATTCAATCATCATTCTTTAAAAATAATACACATTTTATCTCTCTATATATTTCTCATATATTTTATTTTAATTCTAATTCACCTGAAATAACATATCAACTTAATTATGATTAATTTTTTTATTATGCGAAAAATTAATTAATCGGATAAGCTATCGAGCTAGGGAGAGTTTGATTGGATTCCAATTATTTTACTAAAACTATTCCAAGTGTCACCCAAAATCAGAAAGGATGTAGCATAAAAGTAAGCAAATTACTAAAAGTATGAGCAAAAGGAGTTTAAAATTGTATATATATTTGTCTTGATCATGACAATGAGACATCAAAATTCTACAGATGGCTAGCTATGATGTATCACTTCTTTGTGCGTCCATCAATGAGTGAGATATGATTATATAAAAAAGAATACTCTTCATCATGGCGGTGCAATTAGTTTTAGAATTTTTAATTTTCTTGTTTTATATATGATCAAGGGCATAGCTTAGGCAAAGGCTTGCTTGGGCTTTAACCTAGATAAGATTTATTATTTTTTAAAATTAATATATTTATTTTATTATTTAAGCTCATTTTTCCCACCAAAGAATAGTTTATTTTTATAAATATAACTCAATATTTTAATGAATAAATTAATAAACAAGTGATAAGGAAGCCTTAATAGAATTTTCAAGCTAAATAAGTGTGTTGTTTCCTTAACTTCAAACGAATCATTCAATATTGATGATATTTATAATCATGTTAAAAAAATTATCATACTAATTTCACATAAAAAATAGAGAAAATTAAAATCATATGAAATTTTATCTGTTTCAAAATATATAATCTCTTTCTCAATATTATATAAAGAGTTAATCAAATTTATAATTTTGTATATTAAAAAAGAATTTATTGATGATATGATAATTAATGAATTTTATACTTTAAAGCATCGCATAATACAACTTAAATAGTATTTTAATTATGTTGTTTTATATTTAGAAAAGTATAAGAGATGCAAAACTTATATATTTTAGAATGAAATTTTATCTATTGTTATTAAAATTATAATATACATTTATTATTATCGAGATGTTTTATAAGTGTATTTCATCCTTCCCAAACTAATTCTTGGGTGCGCTACTATTTATGATAATTAAAAACTCCATTTAAAATTATACTACAAGAGTTAAATACAATCACGTACTCTAATGAAAAAAAGTATTTAGTATTATGGTTAAAACATAATCAATATAAAAATAAATATTTTTTCGACTGCATTAAAAAAATACTATTTTGAATATAATAAACTCAATTGAAAAATTAAAATTAAAATTTAATTTTTTTCTATTAATACATTGATCAACTAAAATTTTATATAATGTATATATAATATAAATCATTGAATCCTAAAAAACTAACTTTAAAGGAACGTAAATCTCATATTATTTATCAATATCTTTTTTTTTGTCGACATTAATGCTTGGTGCACCTCCAGCTTTATTTGTACTTACAACATAAAATACATCATTATCTTAGACCACCACAAAGTTTGGTAGCCTTTGATTCTTCGATGTTTAAGTAAGTTTGGGTAATAAGGAGAAGGAGGAGATTAATATATCTCCTTGTGATATTAAGAGATGCATGGATATTTAGGAGGAGAGTATAGATTTTAATGCTTATAGTTGAGAGAAGTAATTGTGTTTAATGGTGAGCAATGACGAATATTTATAAGAAGGAATATACCTATTGATGACTCTTATCCATAGTGATAGACTTATCTTTGAATGTTTGGGTGTTATTCTCTTAATTATTTCATTGTCAGATAATTAAGTTTGAATGTTGATCCTATATTGTGTTAGATACCTAACTAATATTGATACTTTCTGCTAATTAAACATTGATTGGGTTAGCCTGCGAGTTATTTTCTAACTAGGATCTCTCATATTATGTCATATGTCATGAACCATTTTACACTAAACATTAACCTTCTAGACTTGCTAGGCCTTAATACATGGGTTAGGAGGTCTATTTTTTCATTCCATCACCATCTAGGTTCACTATTTTTTGAACTTCACTAGTGGTGCCAAGTCCAATCTTACGTGATCATTACTTACTAATATGATGAACTTTTTGTTTTCTCAAGCACTCAAAACATGCACGAAGATGTCCTGTTACCGATGGTTTCTACTCATTCTCAAATGCATACCCAGTTAGTAAGTTATATCAGTGTCAAAACCACTACTCAATAAGTTTATTGTTAAAGAAAAGATATAGATCTAAGTGTGTGAGCTTTCAAGCTCATGGTCTACCCAATTGCCTAGGACCTTTGGATGAGTCCATTGACGAATGAACGAGATTTCACCTTATTTCTTATATAAAGAGAGCTCATCCTCATTCTTTTATTCTACTCTTCAAAACACACTTTTGAAAGAAATAGAAAAAGATGGAGTAGCATGCTTCAAGAGTTAGTGTGTATTTATTTTATTTTCTTTTTCTTTTTTATTTGTTTATTAATTTTTCAAGCACTTTGTAAAAATTGTAGAATTTTTATTTTCCTACTATCCAAATAGCTTACACCCTACAACACTTAGGCACATAGGGACGAGCAAACACAGGTCAAGACGAGTCCCCTAATGATGTGTTCGACCATGGTTCGACCACCCATGCTATGTTCGACCATGGTTTGATCGGCTATAAGGTGTTCGATCATGGTGGTAGCTCGGGTCCATGTGGTGGTGGCTAGGTGCGCATCGAGTTAGGTGGTGATTTTGGATTATTTTAACGATGTAACTCTGTTTGTAGAAGCTCTTTCAACGATGCATTTTCTTTCTAATTCTATTATTCATTGGTTTATTATTTCTTGATTTCTATTATTTATTCTTCAATTTTAAGAATATTATTATTTACTTATGTTAAATTTAAATTCTGTTATGTTTTTGGTATTTTTGAATTTTTTAAAATCTTAATTGTATTTATAAAGATATTTCAAAATTTTAGGATATTTAAAATATTGCAAATATTTTTTAAATAATGTAATACAAATGTCTCTATCCTTGAAACTCTTGCACTCATGACTTTGTTTGTTTCTGGAAAAGTGCTTTCCAGAAATGGGTGGTATGCTATTGAATGTACTTGTGCCAAAATATTTAAGATTATTTGGAGGCAACCTTTTAATATAATTAATAAATATTGTTCGGTTTCTTGGTTTGAATCACCATCCCATTATATTCTAAAAAATACACAAAAAATATTATCCATCTGAATCACTTTGAAAAGATTTACCCGGCTGATTGAGTTGGGAATGTCTACTTAGGACATTCAACGTTTTTCTTTTGTAGAATGAGTGACTCACACAGCCTAATTTGTTAAATTTTATGTGAAAATATGATTATTTTTTACCATGTTATAATATTTATTGGAATTTTTATACCTCTCCACGTGGTGATGAGATTGAGATAATTGGTATGCTTTTATTGTGGGTCATCTTACTGCAATGATGGGACCCACACACAGACACTGCATTGAGAGACCTGTCCCAAATAGGAATGTCCAAACATTCCACAATTATTTGATTCTATATGGTTTATTTTAAATAAAATAAAAAAGGAATCATTTTCAAATTGAATTAAAACATATTTCACGGTTAAAATAAATAGATAAGATAGAATCATAACAAACTAAAAACATCAATCCATATTGATACAAATTTATTTAAAATAAGTAAAAAAAATACTAAAAAAATTGTAAGAAAGTGTTTTTTTAATAATATATAATGTTATCATGTTATTTTTTAATTTATAATCTAAAATAAGTAATGCATAGTATAAAATAATGTTTTAATTTTAACAAAAAAAAAAAGATTAATTCGAATTGAATCACAAATATCTATTAATTCACGGATAAAAATCCGATCCATCTAATCTATATATCAAAATCTATATATCAAATTGAATTGAATCTTTTGATTAATATATCAAATCCAATATAATCCATTGTATTCTCTGGTCCCAAATCTCTAGAATATCGAATATAAGCTGATTCAGACAGTAGCAATTATGCAAAGTACCAAAACAGCTCCATTGACAGAAAGATTAGCATTTGTCCTAATGAACCCGCATCGAGTTGATGCAAGAAAACACTAACACAGAAATTAAGTATTCTATGCTTAGCCGTCTAAGTATTGGACTTCAGTTAAACATAGACAGCATGTGTTTGGCTGTTATCCAAGTTTCAGGAACCATTGACTCTTACGTTTTTTAGTGGCTTGGCACTCCCATTACAGTTTTCTTCAAACTGGTGAAACTCAGTCTCCAAAGCCTCCACTATCTTCACATCATCGGGATTTGGCTTAGGAAATTTCACGTGGAATGAACCCTCTTTGATCATGATCGGAGAAAGGGAATCCATAACCTCAGCTTGTTTCTTGACATAATTGTAAAGATCTACGTGAAATGCATGATCCAGTGAGAAACAATTATCAAAAAGCCCATTTCCAGAATGCCTTGAAGATCCAGATCCCTCTTTTTTACAAAAATGTGGGAGGCATGCATAATCCATAATCTGCGAGGAAGTTTATAGGTCATACTGCTGCCAAGAAGCATTTAGATCAAAGGGAACAAGCTAATAACACTTTTTGATGGAAAATCAGCTTACTCTCAGTAGCTCATCTTTCCCACAACCCTGGAGAACCTGAATTTTCCTCCTTGTTCTTTCTTGCAAAAGGGGCTTGACAACCTGTAAGAAGTTTATAATTGGGCATTCAGTTTTCTGCTGGCATAACCATCATGATCAGTCAGGAGAACCAACTCAAATCTTTTAAAAGTAAAGCACAAACCCTCCAACATGCCGAAAATATATACGGAGCATTGACTATATAATAAGTATCAGTCTTCTCTGGGTAGTTCAGATCATCAATTGTGGATATAACTGTCAATAGCTGCATCAGGAAATCGAATTTACAAGTCAATCAAATATTTCAGAGAATGATGGGGAAATTAAGCAATCAGTGTAAAGAAAGATTGATTGTGCATTAATGTCTATTATTTGTACCACATGATTATACTTTTAAAGAGAAAAACACAACTCAACCAAATCCTGCAGTCATAATTCATAAACTGCAAGTAGATAATGACATTTTTTCCATAAAAAATCTTTGATACAAAACACAAGGAGACTACCATTAATGCCTCTCCTCTCCTGTAGCAGCATAATGGATCAGAAGAAGGATGTTCCCTAGTTCACTTTTTTTTTTCTTTTTTTGTGTATGGCTGTATTTACCCTCTAGCCGTACCTTTAAAATCCACTAATCATCACTGCCTAGTTATGCTAAAAGTGTATAGCATTAGATGTGCTATCCTAATCATTTCATAAGAAATTGCTAAATTCAATGCACTGTTTATCATTTAGCTGATAAGATGCTCATAATAATGAAACATTTGATGCCTATGATGGGTATGAAGTATTCACTTTCTTAAACTGTATTTGGTATCCATGAGTTTGTAATGTACACATTTTATAGATGAATTTGTTATATCTGAAAGATTTCGCTTTTTTAATAGGGGATTTTCCTTAGGCAGAGAAAACAAATCGGAGGCTCATAATAAGCTAAAGATACCTTTATTTGGTTAAGAGCTGAAAGCTTTAATCCTGTCATATCCAAAACCTTTAAGCAGGCAGTGATAGGCCGTCCATACTTCAGTGTAGCAGAAGGCTAAAAAGTGGTAGCAAATGTCACCAAATGATAAATTAATCATAATTAAAATCATGAACTAACCCAATAGAGTGAGACTACCAAAATCACACGATCTCTATATTCATTCATCTGGATGTGCGACTGCACGTAGTAATGTACCTAAAATGATAAAGATGAAGGTACAATTATCCACTGAAACAAATTCTAACATTATGTTGAAGGCTAGACATAAGTTTAAATTACTTCTAGTCTTGTTGATGCTTTAAGCATCCTTTTTAAGAGAATATCTTATACTTGAAGAATATAATTATTAAAAAAATTGATGGTCTTGTCCATGTTTCAGGAATTTCATTAGAAAACTAAGGTTCCAACTCTGATATTTCCTTTTTCTGATTCCATCTTTGATTAAAAAGTATAAGATCCTTACAGATGCTTTGTCAAACGTGCTATGCCCAACTCCAATAGCAATGACAGGAAGACCCTGGAAAAGATTGGGAGGAAAATAGACAGAAAACCATAAGTCACACTGCAGAATTTTAATAAGCATCTAGATGGTGTCTTTTCTTTTTGTTTTCTTTTTTCCCATCAAAAGTCAGGTAGAGATGTGGTGGCTCTCTTGATGATTGTAAACTTGTAATAGTATATTTGATAATGTAGAAGCTAAATGCACCTTTTGTTCTCCAGTTGAGGGAAGAAGCAAGCTTCATAAGGACTACACTACAATGTTAAAATATGAAGAGATGATAAAATGAAACAAAAATGTACCTCATTTGAGTGACCAGACATGCCCACGAGCTGGGAGTCTCTGACTGCTCTGTAGAAATCAGTGGGTAGGATCGGTTTCTGTAAATGATCAATGAACCCTCATTAACTATCACAAAGTTACTTCTGCATGGTCTTCAAAACTCCCATACTAATGCTAGCAAATGATGCATCTCTCAGCAATGCATACCTTAATTTTCATACTGCGTTAAAACCATTCAACATTATATGTGAACCATTAAAACCAGAGCACACCCACATAGTGCATTATGTTCCAATGCATCTTACACATATAATGCAAAAGCGTACCACAAAAAAAAAGTGAGATCGATACATAGATAGATAAATAGATAGACAAATGAGAAACATGTGCTGTTAGATCATAACAAGAGCAAGATTTCCTCGACAAACAATCATCATCACATTTCAGATATCAAATTTGCATGCCTGACTTCAAATTTTATATAATATTCATTTCTGAAGAGAGAGAGACAACAGTGCAGAAGTCAAACTCCAAATTTTCAAAGGGCGTGCAACTATCAAAAGAGAAGTTTCAGGTCATTCGCTACAATGGATAATCTTCATATGAAATTTATGGTTGTTACAGATAAACTCACCGCCAGTATGTTGTCAATCTCATTTTGTATCCTCCATTGCAGACAATCAATTAACTGAAAAAAATTAGAATTGTTAGCAAACATCAAATGGATCAAAAATGACATCTTAAGAAAACTTCAAAACTCAAGTATGTAAATATGCATAAGTATTTTGACAAGTCTAACCATTTTATGGCTTTTTCCAACATTCCAGTCTCTTGCTTTGAGAAACTGAACCAATGTTTCAACCGGATATCCCTGGTGAACATTCTGAAAATATACTCCCTTTCAATCACATCACACATGTAATAATTGATCCAAAGATATAAAGAAGATGAAAGAATCATTAACTTCAGAGTTCATTCCAGAATACATCAAACAGAAAAGAATCAGTATATCAAACTTCAATATTTTTGTTCTCCTAAATTTATCCATGGAATCGTAAGTTTGTACCATCTTCCCTCTTATCTCCTTCCAAAAGTCTAACGCTGACTATCACGAAGACATGGTGCCTATCTTCAAATAGGTTTACATATGATAATACATAAAAGTGCCTATAGCTCCAATTCATAAATCTAAAACTAGTTGTTAAAGCTACAAATGTGTGAGAACAATATAACGCCCTGTTGTTTAGGTATCCTCCAAATCAACTAAACCTGCCCAAACAATTCACTATACTTCTATTTCATATAAATGCTTTTAAAAGGTTTCACGTTTCATAAATAAAAACTTTTCTCAAAGTAGTTTGCTCTGATACCGTGTGAAAGTCTATAAGAACTATAGACCTTTTAATCTCAAAAGATTAACCCAAGTGGTAGAAACACCCATAATCCTTAATAACTCTACAAAAATGTTGTCGTTAATCAATGTGAGAAATTACCTCCAATATTCTATCTCAAAATGTGGGTTTTTTGTCTCTTACAGAACCATAGCTTTGTATTTTTAATCTATTTTATTGTATTCTATTTTATTAGATCACTTGCCTTTTTTTTCTTTTGCAAAGCCCATTACATTTTTTAAGGGAGCCCCTAAGTTTTTTTTTTGCTCAATCAACTGAAGTTTTGATACCATGATAAGGAACAAAGCAGAGGAGTAATAGAAGAGGATGAAGAAGAATGAAGAAGAATGAAGAAGAAAGCTAATGGAAAAATGAATATTGCATTGAATAGTCTGAATAGTGCGTATGAGCGCCTTATATACTGCACATGTAGTGCACTAAGTGACAAAACACAAGTAGTGACTCTACAAAATATCTATAACAAACTATTGCTAGTATCAGCTGTATTAGTGACACAATAAGATGTACTACCTACAAACTAATCAGCACTTGAACTGTTATTCTCAATACATCAATGCTAATTATATGGGATTAACATTCAATTAATTTAGGTTAGCAGGTGAACTTCAAAGGGTAGAACATTCAAATCTGGGCTCAATCACAACACATTCGTATTACAGCATTGCAGACAAATTAAATCAAATCAAAATACCAAAATAGTGGTCGAGATGAAGGGAAGTGGAGAAGACGTGAAAATCTGAAAAGACTAAGCTTACTTTAATCGTTTATCCGAGTTCAGTTCATCGAAGGTTTTCTTCTTTTTAAGTCAACACAAGTTCGTAAACTAAAAAACTTCAAGAAATTATAATTAAATTTCCTGCTCATTTATATTCTAAGCATTCACGAGAGAACAGATCAAATAGACACAAAGAAGACGAAGCACTAACCTCGAACGTCTTCTTCAATGGCTCATTAACTGCAACATTCAACAAACAAAGGGGAAAATGCAACAAACAAACAAAAAAAGAGAGTAAGCAAATGCAGATCAAATTAGTAGATATAATTACCAATGACTAACAAATGGGTATCCATATCCCACCTTCCTCCATTAACAACTCAAGCTGCTTAACCGCCTCCTGATTCACGATACCCATATCAATTTTTTTGATTCTTTACTCGAAACAAAACAAATTAGTAACAAAATCAGCTGAGATATGGAACAAAACAAAAAGGGGTCAGCTTGAAATCTCTCTGATCCTCTCCCTACACTTTAGAGCTCCAAATCTCAAAAATCAAACACGCCTGTACATTGAAAGAGAGAGGAGCAGAGAAGAAAAAGAGAGGTGACCAAAATGAAATATGGGCCTGTTCAGTATGGTTTTGAAGTCTGAAGCACCACTCTCCACCGTGATTATCGATTAAAGCTTTTATTTTTTATTTTTCCTCAGGCCTTTGTTATGATTTACATCCTGGTGTGAAAAACGAATGCATGGTCAAAAAATGGAAAGCATCTTAAATGGAAATAATACCAAGGAGAGTATTTTTCAAACTGAGCTGTTAATCAATTGTGTTAACCCACTGGCTAATCCAGTCTACAACCATTTTCCTACTGGCTTAGAAAAATAAATAATTAAATAAATAACCAAACTTTGGGTAAACTCAAAAAATTATAATTTGGCATATAAATTTGTTAAAATATTAAATTTAAATCTTATTTCAGTTAATTAAATATACAATATAACTTTATTTTATAGATAAAATTTTATTTTTGATACTTATCAAATATGTTAAATATATATTTTTTATATTTTTAACATTTATTTTATAATATAAATATTTTTTAATCTTTATATTTAAAAAATATATATTTAAAATGTATTAAAATAATAAATGCCTATTATTTTTAAAATATTATATTATATATGAAATTGACGAAACATGTGATATTTTAAAAAATTTGCATAAATGAGCAAAAGTTTTAAATCTGAACCTTAGAAAGAATTTAGGAAAAAATTATAATCCCGCAGATTGAAAAAATAATAGCATAAAAAAATCCACCGACCCTTTATTTCCGTATTCCATGCAATTAAGTTTTTATAAATTTAATTATATTCTAACTTATACTTATTAATTTATTATTTAATTAATAAAAATAAAATTTTAAATAATTAATTAAAATAAATAATTTTATTTTAAAAAATTATCAATATTTTATTATTATTAATTTAATATTTAATTGATAAAAAATTAAAATTAAAATAATTAATCAAAAATATGATAATTATTTTTATTAGTTAATATAAATAAATTTGTATAAAAAACTACTTATATAATTATTAATAAATTATATAAGCTATTAAAATTTAGTTAAAATGGTCATAAAGATATATTTGTTTAAGTTTTAGAAATTATTTAATTCTTTTGTTTAGAAAATGGGTTTTTGAGTAACGAAAAATAAGTGAAATAATCACAAACTTAACTTTTTATTTAATTTTTGTTAAATATAACAGAATATTACATATTATACCTACATATTTTTATTTTTTAAGATATATTAAAAAATTATTCAAAATTTTTAGATCAAATCAAAATAAAATTTTCATTGTTTATTGTATAATAAAAATTTTATTCTCAACAAAAAATTATATAAAATTTATTGAAAATTTTATTTAATTTTGAAAAAAAATATTCTGTTAAAAAGTGTGAATAATTTTTTACGTATATAACTATTGAAAAATATAAATATATATAATATGTGTATTATTTCGTTATTTTTAATGAAAATTAAGATTAAAAAATTAACTTTATATTTAAGTGATAACTTTTTCATAAATAAAGAGAATTTAATAATAACTTTTTTTTTACAGAGAAATTGATTTAAAATATATATTTTTAAACAAATAAATTAAATAACATATTTAATCTAAATAAAGTAACTATTTAGACGCAATGTTTTCAAGTCGTCGTCTACGTCATGTCTGGGACAAGTTTGATCATTTCCTTTGTGGCTCACAACAATTTCATGTTACGATACACTCAACATGCATCATTTTAAAATCTTAAATTTCTTGAATTTTTTTCAATTTTTAAAACATATATAATATTTTATAAATAATTTGTTTACTGTTTCAAGTTACAACGAGTATTTTAAGTATAATTTTTTAAAATTAAATCTTTTTAATACAATAAATATCTAAAAAATAAAAAAATATATTCGAGATTTTTAAAATATAAATTTATACAAAATAATAATAAAATAAGGAAATAAAGCATTGAATGAATACGGCAAGTTTACAACTTGAAATCTGTTTGGTAACCATTTTACTGTGATTCTTGATCATCTCAGCTACATGGATGATGGTATCTTCAGATTAAGAAGATTGCTCAATCTTCTGAATAGATTTGTAAAAAGGGTGCAGTAAGCTAAGTTCACGAGTCAATACATATTATTATTATTCATAATTATTAATAAATATTAGAATTAATCAGTAAAGTTTCAATATGTTTTATTACATAAAATCTTGAATATAAAGTTAATTTTTAAACTGTAATCAATAAATTTATTATAATTTATATTAATTTTTTATATTATAATTAATAATCGTATTTTTATTTAAATTTATAATCATTTATGTATTTTTCGAGAATATAAATAATAATTTATAATTTTTTTTTTCATTTAAGTATATCTTTGTTATTATAATCTTAATCATAGTTTTGTTAATTGAGAACATATATAGTAATGTAATAGTGATACCTTAAATTTTAAGAATATTAGTTATAACTTATTACCTGATCGTTTCCTATTGAATCGGGAAAAGAAAATGGAGAGAAAAAATAAAAGAAAAATAAAAAAAAGTTACAAAATATCATATCAGTCAGTCGAAGCGGAAGCGAAAGCTAGAGCAATTTAATGTTGAAATCAACAAATGGCTTCTTCACCCACACAACATAATAAAACATCTTTAAAACCCATTTGTTGCGGGCTTCACTCTCAAATACAAAAATTGATACCTCAAACCATCTCTAAAAAGAACAAAATCATTGCTTGATTTTATCCATTTTTCTTCCTCGCGCATCGATTTTAATATCCTACTTAAAGGATCACAAAAATCAAGCTTCAGATTATGATCTAACTGAGCTTCATACTATAGAAATATCAAATATGTTTGTTGATTTCTCTGAATCTGAAAAATCTTTGACAGATGTCTTAAGTATATGAAATGCTTACATATACATAGGAGGCTAAAGAGATGATGGGAGATGAAGGCAGCAAAGATAGATACAGAGAAGCAAAGACCTCTTTGCTGTCGTCCTTCGTTGTCGTCGTCGGAGAAGGCTATTTGCTTACTTATACAATTAAGGGTATGTTTGAAGTTTTAATTTTAATTTTATTTTTATATATATAGGTGACGACACATATAATAAGATATATTAAAAAAAAGTCATATCTTTAAGATAGCAATAATTACTTAAAATCTAAAAAAGGTTTTATATATATATATATTTTTTTTATACAATGAAATATAGGTACTATTTACAAAATGAAGACATGAAAACCCCAATTATGGGGAAAAAATAAACGTAAATTAATGGTTAAATAGCTTCATAATCAAATTTTTATTTCATTTATAAGTAAATTATTATTATAATTAAGTTTTTGTTAGGTTAATTAGTTAACATTATTTAAATTTTATAATATGAGTTAATTAATAATGATTAGATTGAATAACAAAACTTAATTAAAAAAACACTTTTTTAAAATAAATAGTTAATTAATTTCTTACTTTATTAATGAATAAATATATAATTATTATTATTATTTTATGAATAATAAAATCTAAATACAATATAAACATGAATAATTTACCACGATATTAACAATAATTTCATAATTTTATTTAATAAATAATGAAATATAGTATAATAACATATTAACTATTTTTATTATCTAAGTAGTTAATTTTACATGAATAACAAATATGACTTCATTGAATTTAATAAACATCTTACATAAAAATAATTTATATTAGTTGATTATTGTTTTTTTTAATTAATATTAGGTATAATATAATCTTTACGTAAAAATTATTAATTCAATAAAATATTATTTATTCATAAATAAATTAATAAAACATTCATTAAATAGATAATCATTATAATAAATGATAATCTATTAATATTTTTAGTTATTAAATTCTTCATATTTATGTTTTTTTATTGTTCTCCTATGTTATAAATTATTTATTTTATATTTGTAAGGATTATAAGTATTAATTATTTATATGTAAATATGTTTTTAAGCTCGTTATCAAATGAAGTTTAAGAAATGTCAGAATTCTAGATAGTTATATTTTAAATATATTTTTTATAATTAAGATAAATATAATTGTATTCTTGTATTTAACATCACATGTTCATAAAATTAGAATTATTTTTACTGCTAAAATATTTATTTAAACTTTAATCAATTTATGAAATTATTAATTAAATATTTCTTAGATGGGCGTTTTAAAAAATAATTTTTTATAATATTAAATTTTTTAATGAAATATACTTAACTCTACTATTATTAATTTGTTATTATTATTTATATATAAAAACACATTAGGCTTAAAAAGTGTATGTTCTTGAATAGAATTAGTCTGCCGAATTGATGCAATCTGAATCGCTGCTGCAAGCTGATGAAAAACAAAACGAAAAAAAGTAATGGCATAAGTAGGAATATATAATTAATTAATTAATATATATAAGAAGTTTGCCGGGCGTCCGACTTTCACAAAGATTAATGATTATATATAAAAGTAATACGCGGGGAGTCACCTAATTTTGTGTACTCGGCCTCACACATCAACATCAAGTGGGTATATATATTTGACTTGAGATCAATTTACTAACAAATTTGTTTTTATTAGGTTTTCATATATTTAAATTCATATTAAATTCTTATATAATTAGATAAAATAATTTTGTGTAATCATGATTATTTAATTTAATTATTAAATTTTAAAGAATTTATTTTTATTGAACTTGTAATTATTCTTTTTATCTTAATATTTATTAATTGATTTAATTTAATTGATATATGTTTGGAATAGTCTAATTAATATTATTTATTATTAAATTCGTTCTAAAATATATAGACACTTGTGTTTTTGTACTAACACATTCTGCAATTAATTTGTCAACGTATATGATTGTAGAGAAATTTATTGGAATATTGATATAAAAACCGTTCACGCTACTATTAGAAACTGTAAAAATAGAAAAATGACTCGTAATTAAAATATATTGGAGCAGTACACTAGGAAGGGTAGCATAAGATCAAATTTGTACTTGAACATTTAATTTTCATAGTATAAAGTTAGGTGGTCCAGTGGATCGTTGGTTTTTCTCTTAGCGTATGATTATGATATAGGTTGTTTTCACCTAAAAATATCGTGTAATTCTTTCATTCTCACACTTTATTTTTACACGTGATTGCATACTCTAAGTTAATTATATCCATATTTTATAAACTCGTTTCTGCTAATTTTTTTTAACATTTTTATGAATTTTATTTGATAGATGGATATACTTAAAACAAAATGAGGATTTACAAAGCATCGGGGATGTACTTAGAAAAATGTGTATGCACTTAGTAAAATAGCAACTGAAATGGCATCATTAATTTTTAAAGAGCCGCGAGCCACACGACACCTCTCCTTTGCATTGTTTTCATCAGAATTTGTTTGGACCAATCCTCAGCCACGCCAAACGCCACGCCAAACGATACGTCATTTGCTCAACTGAAATAAGTTTTATCCAGTCCTTACGTCCTTGCACTGTTCGCATGATGATCCATTTTGTTGACATGTGGCATGCTATACTGTATCTATTTTATTCTATCAAACAATCCAAACTTAATGTGATTATAAACCTAAAGTATAACTCATATAAATGACCACAAAATGTAATTTTTGAAGAGAATGTTAAGAGAAATTCAAAAAAGTAGATAGAAAAATTAAAAAAAAATTACATTGATATAGTTTGAGGAACATTTGAAAAAATATTTAATAACAAGTTTATAGATTGATGTATTGGTTTCATTTTCTCATCAAAATATAAATTCTTATATTTTATTTCTCTTTATAGTTATGAATTGTTTAGTTATCTTTGTGTTTATGTTAAAATTTTATGACAAACTAAATAATTTATTGTGAATATGAGTAATTTCAAGCTATACATTGTGATTAAATATATATTATGTTATTATTTGAATAAAGTTTCAATTATTAATTTTCTGATGTGTTTAATTTTATGTTTTAATGTTCAAGTACGTTAATTCTTGAATTAGATGTATAACTAATTTCATATTTAGTTTTATTTATTGTTAGATTATAAAGTTACAAAATTGTTACAAATCAATTTCATTTTGTTTTATTATTATTATTTTGAATTATAATGAAACAAATGAATTAAGTATAGTAGTCGTAATTTTATGTTGTTCAATAGTTAAATTCATTAATAACCGAGTTGTCAGTCAATTATATAAGAAAAAGTAAAAAAAATTAAACAAATTTAAATTCTTAAAATTAAAATGATCTTAAAATTATTTAATAAATTTAGAATTTAAAAAATGAATCGATCGTAACATAATTAATTTAATTATAATTTAATGTTAAAAAAATTCAATAATGACTTGTTTTTCTTATTAATTTAAGTTTTTATATTTTTTATTATGACCTTATTTTTATGTATTATTTTAACAAAAACATTTAAAAACTCTTTGTTTATTTTATTTGTGACATTTTAAAATTTTATTTTAAACTAATGATTAATAATTAAATTTTCTAAATCAACCATACTTGCAATTATATTTATAACTACACCATTTTAAAAAGTAAAAAAATAAGGTTAAATATTTGATAGTCTAATTTAGACACCATCAAATATAGTAAATAAAAATGTATTTATTTATTGAATAAATGAATTTATGCAATTAATATTTTTATTATCTAAGAAGTTAATCTTACATGAATAATAATTATAGTTTGATTGAATTTAATAAACATTTTTACTTTAAAATAATTTATATTAACTGACTATTCTTTTTTTAATTGATATGAGACATGATATGATCTCGACGTAAAAATTATTAGTTTAATAAAAATATAATTTTTTTGTAAGTGAATTGATCAAATATTTATTAAATAATTAATCATTAAATGTATGAATTATCACACTTAATGTAATAAAAATAATTGCATCGTACAAAATAAACATTCATACAAAAAATATGTATTATATAAACATTTTAGTATTTATTAGTAGAGCACACTAAAAAAATGATGGTTTTTTATATATAAAGATATAATGAGTCAATTAATCGAATATTTATTAAATGTATAATTATTAACAGTATAAATTATCATCTTTAATGTAATAAAAATTATTGTATTATACAAAAACAACTATTTATATTATACAAAAAAATTAATACTATATAAAAATTTCAAATACTTTTAATTAATTTATTTATTTTTATAGTAGTAAAGAAATCTAATATTTTAAAATCATAAAAAAATTAATAATTAATTTTAACTAAAAAAATAATTTTTATCATGATTATTTCGTATTATGAATTATAATACAAATGTCATCCTTGACTAATAAGTAATAATACTCAAATAAGTGATATCATACACCATTATTATTGCAAATTTATCCTAACATGTAGCGTATATAAATTAATCAATAAATACGACGTGAATTCTAATTAATATATATATATATATATATATATATATATATGCGTGCTTATTTAATATTAATTATTAGTTATATCATTTTCTTAAGTGAATAAGATGTCATTGTTAGCGACAACAACAAAAAAAAATATGTTTTTGCTTGTTTTGTGATGGGTGAAATGTAATTTCATATAATACTTTCTATTAATAATATTAAATTCATCTCATATATTTAATATAAAATTTAAAAAATAATAAATAAATAAATTATCCTAAGAAAATATTTAAAATTTGTAACTATAAAAATAATATTTATTATATCTAATTCATATATTTAATTATTAAAAAAATTTATTATATCATTTTATTTTAAAGATTGTTTAAATTTAACCACATTCATTTAAATATGTTCGATATTAAACGACATTTAATTATATTAAATTCAATAATATTGAAAAGTTATTTTTATTTTTATTGTTATAGATTTTATGATATAATTTTTTATAATTTTTTTTTATTATTTAAAAAATATGTTTAATAAATATATTTTTTATTTTAAATTATAAATTTAAATTACATTAATTATTATTTAATATAAAAAAATTGTTAGGATTTAATTCTTCTTGCTTATTTTTTTCTTTTTTTTCCATGAACTTGCAAACAAGTTAACATTGTTCATTGGTCTATCCCTAATCCTATCAGTTTTGTCTTTTTTAACATTCAAGATTTATATTATATTTCAAACCTTTTTTAATCTAAAGAAAAAAGAAATTGACGGGCAACTTTCCTTTTTTAATTAAAAATATAGACGGACAAATTGAGCCCGGTCTAATATATATATATATATATATATATATATAAACTAATTTAAAGTCTCACATTTTTGTCACTTCCTCTTAAATCGATGTATTTAATTAGGAACACATCAATGTTGCATGGCAAGAATGTCCCCATGTGATTAAAAAAGAAAAATCTTTTGGTAGTGTGTGTTCACGTGAACCTTTCACATGTTTAGGAGCTTTTTTTATTATAAAATTATCAATTGAGAAATAAAATCCCTAGTTTCATATAAAAAAAATTTAAATGATAAGAGATTAAATAAATAAAATATATAATAATAATAATTTTTAAGTGAAATCATATGATATATTTTTTATTTTTCAACCAGATAAGATTTTTATAGATTTACTTAAAAAATTATTTTGTTAGGATTATAAATCAATTAAGTTTTTTGATTTTTAAAAACCTTCGAAATAATATCATTTATAAAATAATTTAAAAATTAACTTAATTAAATTACGATAATCCTGAAAGTGCAGAATAAAAAAATGTTATAAAGGATTTATTTTGTTGATCTCATTGGATGGCAAATAAAAGTGTATAAATATTCATGTTAAATTACAAATTCATGATCAATTAAACAAATAATTCTTATATTTTCATTTTGACTCTATTAATTTTTCTTATGATTTAATAAATTTTTTCCTTATTTTTTCTTATGCAGTCGAAATCAATCCATGTGAAGCTGCATAATTGTGTGTCCAGTTCATGACATAAGCGGAAATTTTTATGACACAGAGAAGTGCAAATGATATTATTAACATATTTTAAAGGGGAAACAAAACCACTTGTAAGCTTACCACCTTCCTCTATTTAGTGCGTTTGAGATTTAAATAATTTGTTATGCAGTCGAATTATATAACATATATTTATTTATATATAAAATATACATAAATTATATATATATATAAACTAATATATTATTTTTAGATAAACGAGGACAAATATGATACGACTATGTACATGTATGAGGACAAATATGATAATATGACTAGTAAATGCAACAATTAAAAAAAGTAGTTTGGTCATCAAACCACAGGTGCTTGCTTTTCACCTTATGACTAGTCTAATATATATATATATATATATATATATATATGTATAACAACTCTTATCCCTAGCTAATAATATACCTAAGATGACATTATTAGAAAAAAGGTATTTTCATTTTATACTGTTGAACACAATATGATTGTGGATAATCAATAATCCATAATCAATAAAAAGGGAAAAAAATTATCCCAACACTAGATATATGTCAAAAAAAAATTCCAATTCATTATACTAAAAGAGCTACATGCATATGCATCAAATAACGTAATAGTTATTAATTGAATATATAGTTAAGATGTACGATGACAATATGATTGTGGTATTGGGGGTTAACTAATAATAAAAAGTATCTTCGAACATTCTCCAAGTTAATTTCTTATCAGGATTGACCTATTAAAAGATTTACAACAAAGTTGTTCTACTGCTACAGTAGACTAACAACAAAAATGCAGGTCACATGCCATAAGAAATAACAAAATATCAGTATAGAAAGACAAACAGTTAGGGAAAATGCACTAACATTTTGCTTCTGGAATACAAATATGTATAGTTATAACATTACAACAAACATTTGACTGCTATCATATGAAGCCCTTAATTTTTCACATAATCAACATGCAAGAACCTACATCTTTCTCGACTAGGAAAAGAAAAAAGGTGTTAGTTCTAAGAACAATCAAAAGAAATCAAATTCAAGATAATTATTTTGATTGGGACATGCAACAGCGGCAGAAGGAATACCGGTGGTTTTGTTACAAGTCGTCGATACTGTTGGAGAAGAGATCCTCTCAAAGTCAACTGGTTTTGGGATCTCAGGAGGACTTGCACATCGAATCAAAGCCCAATTTACACCTTGGAAGAATGGATGTTGTTTAATCTCGCCGGCTCCTCGCTTGTATGCCATTCTATCCTGTGGTTCCTTCACTAGCAATCCCCTTATCAAATCCTTTGCTGAGAAGCTAACCATTGGTACCTCCGGGAATCGTAATGGCTGGCCTACAACATTGAAGACAGTGGCTTCATTCCCTGAACCTTTGAAAGGAGTCTTGCCAAATAAAAGCTCATAAAGAAAGATACCAAAAGTCCACCAATCCACAGGACTGCCATGCCCTTCACCTTTGATAATTTCAGGTGCTAAATACTCATGGGTCCCTACAAAGGACATCGAGCGAGCATTGGTTGGTTCCGCAATGAGCTCAGGCCATGGGCTGACTTGGTTGCCCACTTCATTCTTTGGTTTCCTGTCTTTCTTTGATTTACTCAAAAAGAACCGAGGGCTAAAGCATGTTGTAGGCATCACACAAGATGGCTGAATACAAGAGTGCTCAATGCATGCCGGCTGCGCACAATAAGTAGGGTTCTTGCGCAAGAGTTCGGACTCTGACAATGAAGATTTTACGAGTGTTGGACTGACAGCACAACGAAGAGAAAGGTCAAAGTCAGACAGCATTATGTGTCCATCTTCTCTCACAAGTACATTTTCTGGCTTGAGGTCACGGTAAACAATCCCTAGCATATGCAGGTATTCTAGAGCTAGGAGAATTTCAGCAACATAAAACCTACATACGGACAGTAAGATTAATATTCCAGAACAACAAGATTACTTTTGATAAACAATTCAAAAAAGTAAATCATTTCTAATACTATTTATTATAGGGAGAAAAAGTATACACTAATTAACAAAATGCACAGCTTGTATATTATAAAAGAACCATCATACTATTCCCTGGATAGCCTTCAAGAAAGAATACCTACCGATAGATGTATAAAATGACTATTGGCCTTCTCTCAATTAGCTTAAGCTTTTGAGAAAGTTGGTTAAACAATAACTACAAACATGGTATCAAATGTATTCAAACCCCCGTAACCCCAATATTGAATTTCAAGTGTGTGTTCTGATGAGTCAATAACATTTGTGGTGAGGGATAGATGTATAAGATAATGGCCGGTCTTTTTTCAATAGCTTAAGTTTTTAGAAAATAGTTGGTTAAACAATAACTTCTAACACCTACGTTTATGTCTTAGAACGAAAGGCAAAAAAAATTAAAAATTAAAAAAATAATAATAATAAATTGGGCATAGCACTTCCTGGTTTCTGCTAATTTGACCATTAATCAACTAATACCGGTAGCCACCAACATAACATGGTAAGGGAGTCTCATTATGTGTAAAACTATTGTCCTCATACTGAAAAATGCATCAAGCTGTGTATTGTATGTTGTGTATCTGCTCTAACTTGAATCACTCTTCTCTAGTCTGAAGAGTTATCTCTTTATTATCTAGTAGATTTCATTTCTTAGTTAAAAAAAATGAGAAGTATCAACCTATTTAATAAACATCACAAAACTGCATGGGAAGTTGACCAACAGAAAGTCCTTTCGGATATAGACCAAAATGCCATACAGTAGGCCATATAGCATCATCTCAGTTGAGTATCCAAGGCCTAATGTTCAGCCACATAGACTAATCAAAATACTAAACCCTAAACCATACGTTCACACAAGAGATATATATCTGGCAGCTGGTCCACCCATCTTACATCAGTAACCAAACAAGCATACTGAGAATTGTGGAAGTGCCTCTCTCAGATATAATTCAAACAATTTAACAAACAAACTGGTCATAATTGCTTTCCTATTTGAATAAAGGCTGAAAATCATTAAAAATATGCACATTTGTCAATGAACCCCTATAATGGACCGACCCATGAGTCCCTCCGAAAAGAAAGAACGAAAATTACAAAAAAATAACTTCAAAAACTTGTACCAATAAAAATAACACCCCAATAATATATAACTGGATCCAATTAAACATTCAATATTGAACAGATCTAAATAACCATAATTCAATTTAAACGACATTCAAAATGAAATGATATGCCAAACCCATTTTTAATAATGAAAATGTACAAGGTGAATATAAGAGGTGTTATTTTGTGGTTACAAGTTTTAAGGGAGCTACTTTAAGTTTATTTGAAAATTACAAAGTGTCAACAATTCATAAATAAATCCAAGAAAATGAATGAAATCAAAGGTCCGGAAGTGGAGAAAGAATTTCCAGCCCTGCTCAAAATATCAGGAAGGAAGCAGACACTGACTGCAAACCATATTATAGCATTTTATGAGGTAAAACTTGACGATTTGGGGCACTAGTTTAAGCTAGCTTAAAAAGCAGGGTGAAATGATATAGAAGAAAGGCCAAATGCAACATGCAATCTTTATAATATCCAAGTTTCAATCAAATAAAGATTCTGGAAAGGTATCATACTTCACTGCTGGTTCGGTAAAGTGCTTCCCTGGCTGCCTTTGGCGAAGTGTGTGCAAGTCACCTCCAGGGCAATATTCCATTACCAAGCATGAAAATTTTTCCGTCTCAAAATGAGTATATAGAGTGGGAAGGAAAGGATGGTCTAACAATTGCAGTATTTCTCTTTCTGTTTGAACTCGAAGCAGTTTCTTACGGCCAGCTAATGATGCTTTATCCATGACCTTCATTGCAAAATAACATTTTGTTCCTCTCAATTCCGAAAGGTAGACACTTCCAATATCCCCACAACCCAACTTCTTAAGAAGTCTAAAATGCCTAAAGTTCATAACACCATCTTTAGCTCGCACAGCTTGTATAGCCTCCCATTGAATGTCATTTGCCTTGTGAGGTTTGTTGATACTACTACTTAGGCTGCTACAACTACTTTCATCACTCAAGTCACTGTCTGTGCTACCTCTATAAATACTACTCTTCCCACTTTCAAAAAGATCACCTCGCTCACTCATTTTGGCAATTCCGATAGTCTTAGCAAGACTACTAGTCCCATCACTGACTTTTGCCAAAAATGGAAACTCTAATGTTTTCTTTTCTTGACAACCTTCTATGGGAGTCTTCGTACCACTAACAACAGGGGTCCCATCAGATTGCACTTGTTTAGGATCACCAACTGACAAGTTTGAGCTCAACTTATCCGCTAAAGAAGTGGGATTTTCTTTCTGATGAAAAACCATTGATTTCTTATTCTCAGAGTTCTCTAAACGAACCTCCTTTACAGCATCTTGTTGCAAACTCTTAGGTAGCTTTCTCGGGGAAACTGGCTCTGATTTGCTTGTCTTAGTGATCTGTAATGGGGAAAGCCTACTAGAGTTTCCTTCTATCTTTTGACTAGAAAATAATTTATTCTGACTTTCTGGGGATGTTCTGGCACCAGATTTTGAGGCCATTGACAAAAAATAAGCTTGTTGTTGTCAAACAAATCAAATCAAACAGACCCATCACACAGCTCCAACTTTCAACACTCCACGGCCTCCACTGACAGTTCCCCTTAATTTCATCTCTGAGTTCATCAATGGAAAACAAGTATCTACAAAATCATTCACCGCATGGTTATCAGAGATAATCACGGTGAAAAAAGTTGATAAACTAGAAGAAATTTTTTACAACTTGACTCAAAAAATTACTTATGTAAATCAAATGACATTTTGAGAAAAAAAAAATTAAATAACTCAAGATTACTCCTCTAACTACATCGACATTATCAATTTTCAGATCAGCAATTGGATTTGGAAAGCAACCACCCTTTAATTGACCAACAAAACTAAATTACGGGTCTTTTTTCGCTGCTCTTGCAGTTCAAAAATCAAGCGTTTGAGTTCACCTAAGAAAGAAATCGTTAAACACAAATAAACTAAGCAGGGTCAGTACACAGGTTAAACTCTGGGAAAAAAAACCACCAAGGCAAATATCAAAGCTTCGCCGTAGTACTCGCTGTAATCTACCTAAAAAAAGATCTTTTAGGTGAAGAAAAAGAAAAAAAAAACATGGAGGTTTCGGTGAATCAAAGTAACTTCGAAACTAACCTGATTCAGTTATCGCATAAATGTAGCTTATAATTATCACTACTAATTAAAAGACCATAGAACAAAAGATAAGAACAAAATAGAGAAGAGTCATACAGATCTCAAACAGAGACCCACCTATTCGGATTCAAAAGCCCACGAAAACCCAGATGCTAAAAAACAAGATAGAGTAGAGTAAAAAAACAAAACCCACCAGGCAAATGAAAAGACCAGTTAAGAGTGAAGAAAAAAGGAAGCTGAAGAAAGTACCTGAAGAGTCACAAAGAGCAGAGCTATTAGAGGACTTTGTCACTCTGCTTTAGCATATAAGAAAAAGAAGAGCACAACAACTTTCGTAGGGATAAAAGAGCAATGTGTGATAACTCCTTCGTCTTAAATTGCATGGAGAGAGTAAAAGAAGAGGAAAAGGAAAGAAAAGGGAAAGAAAAAAAAAAAGCTTTGAGTGTTTTAGAAAGTGATGTGTGTCTGTCTGTGGACCAACTCATACATGTTGAAAGAGGAAGAGATGGGTCAAAAGCAACACAGCAAGACTTTTCTTCATCATCTTTTCTTTTGCTTTTTCTTCTTTTTTTTTATAGTTTTTTAAACAACATTTCACAATCCACGAACCAACCGAACCTAACTTTAATGACACTGTGTTGGAACAAGGAAACTAAGCATCAAATTCACATCATTATTTAATTTAAATACTTTACTTTTATAATTATTATATTATATATTAAAAATTTATAATTTTTTAAAAAATATTATAATAATTTTATTATTATATCATAATTAATATTTTAGTTTTATAATTTTTAAATTCAGGATATATAGTATATCCTTATTTATAAAGGTTTAGTTTACTTGATTTTAATATTTTTCTTGAATTTAAATTAATTATTTTAATAAATTATATTATAAAAAATATTTATTTTTTATAATAGTAACTTATAAATAAATAATAAAATTAAAATATTTATTTTAAAAAATTATATATATATATATATATATATGATTTAATAATCATAAAACTAATGTATTAAATTAGGGCATCCTCGAAATCTTGTAAGAAGGCTTTTATATTTTCATATAATATTTATATTCTTATTATATTTTTATTTTATAAAAAAACATGATTAAATATATTTGCTTAAAGATGTATTTGATACAAAATTATTTTTAAAAATAAAATATTAGAAAACATAAAAAATATATTTTTGTTTTGAATACTAAATATAAATCTTAAAAATAGTTGGACTGAATGTTTTTTTTATATTTTTTTAAGTTTTATAAAATTTATATACCGTAAAAATATAACAAATAAATAAATAAATAAGATTTGTTTACTTTAATAAAGTACATTATATAAAATATTGTAATAATAAATATTTTTTAAAACAGAAACATTAATATATTATTTAAAATTTTCTTAATAATATAAAATATTAAAAATAAATTTAATATAAATATTTCATAATTCATGATAAATTAACCATTAACATTAAACTTAAATTATTTTTAATTATGATCACCCGAATAAATCATATGAAATTTCAAATCATAAATTTAAACTATATCAAATATTATCTTTTGATCTTAAAAATCATATTAAATGTATTTTATAAATAATAAATTTTGTTAATAAATAGTTAATATATATATATCTAAAATTAATTACGATACAAATTTATTCATTTTGTTCTATGAATTGAGAAACAAAAATTTTAATAAACTATAATTTAAATATATTTAGCTATTATTTTTATTATATATTATTGATTGGGAAAATAATAATAATAATTTATAAATAAATTATTTTTATTTATTATTACACTAAAAATTATTATTCTTATAGGATGAATATTTTTTTATAAATTTGAAAATTATTCAAGAAATAAATTTTTTTATTTCAATATCTTTTAAGTATAAGAAATAAATATGAGTATGATTTGTTTAGTTTTTAAAGTACGTTACATGAAATACTGTAAGAATAGATCCATATATTTTAATAAAATATTAATATATTATTTTATTTTGTCATAATAATAATAATTTTAATATAAATGATTTATAATTTAAAATAAATCAATAGTTAATATAAAAATTAATAAATTTTTTGTTGTGATTTTCTTAATATTACGACGGATAAAATATTTTCATTTATTTTAAGTCATAAATTTAAAATATATTAAATACATATTTTTTTTATATTAAAAGACCATTCTAATCTCTTTTACTTTTAGTATGCATTTTTTTAATTAATAAATTTTATTATAAATATTTCATTTATAGTTGATAATTTTTTTTATAAATAATTAATGTATATATTTAAATTTTTATTTATTTATTTGTATGACTCGATGAACAAAAAATTTAAAATTTTAAAAACTATAAATTAAATACAATCAGTCATTACTCCTATCATATAGTATTGCATTATTGTAATAATAATAACAATAATATACATATCTAATAACAAAAGGCTATTTTTAAAAAATATTTTTCATTTATTATTATAAAAAAAATTATTAATTCATATTTTTAAATATCTTGTAAGTATAAAGTACTAATATACGTCGTCCATTACAATAGATTTATAAAAGAATATTTAATTATAAATATAATACGAAAAAGTGTTAAATGGCTAAATATGAATTTAACTTATACGGAAAAAAATATAATGTCATTGATGTCAACAACATTAACGGAGAAGACGGATGCATTCTCATCAATCAAATTAAGAACTATATGGGTGAAGGTCATATGGCAAGTAAGCCTTCCAATTTCTGGGCTGCTACTAGCTAGTAATACTTTAACAAAAGTTTCAAAAAATTGTATTGTCTTGAATTATTTATCATTTAATATCTATGACACTTTAAAAGTTTCATTTTAAAATTTTTAGTTACATTTAAATACTCATATTATTAAATATAGTACCTTATTCTTTATTATTTACTATTAAAAAAAATTAGATTGAAATTTTATAAATATTTTAGGTACTAAATTAAAATCAATTTTTAAAATTTTGCTAAGATATGAATATTACAAAAATGTCAATTTTTTTTTTTAAATTTGTTTCAATGTTATGTTAGAGAAGTGATTTAAATTAGGGGTGTGTATCGTATCGAAATCATTAGTTTTATATTTATCTGATCTGATACAACTATTTGATTAGATTGAAACATCATAATCCGCAATCGATCTGATCACCTTTCAAATCTGATCCGTAACCTATTCGAATTGGATCGTTTGAATCCGATCAATAAATTTAATTAATTCTATTTTTAAATAAAAGATTTAAATTTTCACACGTAAACTTATTTGAAATAAAAAAAACATTAAACTATTACTAATATAAGAATAATCAATAAAAATATAACTAATATATAAAATATAAATATATATTTAAATATTTTCAATCGGATCGAATAATATAAAAAAAATCTATCACCGATTCAAATTTAACAGATTGAAAAAATTTATATCAGATATCATCCAAATGATCAAATTTTGTAAGCAACCCTAATTTTAGATTGTTTTCTGCAGCACTAAAACACTGCCACTACTTTCAATTATTATTGATGAAGTAATTAGAATTTGGTTGCGAATTCAACCAACAACGTAAAAATTATGACAAAGCATGATTGACTATATACTCGCTTTTTGACAAAATTACAATTGTTTTCGTTATATGTCTATTTTATACACATCGATTAAACAATTACCAACAAAAAAAAAATGTTTAATACATAAAAGAGAATGGGAACATAAAAATCCCATTAAATTATTTATATTATTTAAATTAAAAAATATTTCAATAAAATATATTATTTTAATAATTATTTAATATTAATTTTTAAAATAATATAAAAATATAAAAATATTGAAATAATATAATTTCACATCTATCAACAACTTTTTTTATACAAAATATATAGAAAGACAAAAAAAGAGCCAAAAATGATATAAAATAACATGCCTTCAACAACAAAAATATAACCATAATATTAAACAAATGGTAATATTAATCATTAAAAGAATCTAAATAATCATAATTCAATTTATAAATCTAATTGAAAGATAAATATAAAATAATAAATTTTATTTTTTTAATATTAAAAATGTATAAACTAAACATAAAGATTATTAATATTATAATAACAAGTTTTAACCGTGGTTATTTTTATTATTTTAAGAAAAAGTTTAAACTCACATAGACAACAGCAAAATTTCATGAAACAGATTTGAATCGTTTCTTTCTTACATGGCAAACACAGATAAGTCATTCAATCCCATAAATACTACTTTTTTCTCAGCTTCCGATGAATGATGAGAGAACTTCATGATACATCATGGATATCAAAGTATCTTTAAATCTTTCGTAGACAGGTAGCCATTCTATAAACCGAATAGTCATTTTCTATAATAACCTAATGACTTGTGAGAGGGCAAGATCGTAACTCTGGCCAATTAACTTTTTTTCTATGATCCTCCCCAAGAATATGCCTGGAACTTCCAAATTGTAAGATACGATAAATTATACAAAAGGGTGCCCAAAATGGAATATGCGAATCAGATTCTTTGCAATTCTTAAATACTTCACTAAGAGACCTGTCAACAGAGTTCAGTAATTACGCGCTCACACTTATCTTCCAATATCTTTACGGCTTCAGTGAATACCACTTCAGGAGGTAAAGCTCCAGTTGATTCAATAGTAACTACAAAAAGATCATGCAAAAGATAGGACATCAGAACCTGGTAACATATTTACAAACAAAAACAAAAGAAAAGGTCTATTTATCACAAATGTGGTAGTGATATATTATTGGTAGGCATATTCGGGCCAAGAGAATAACAACCGATTACAAAATACCGCCTCATTCGTGTTTATCACAAATTTGCAATATATAGAAAGTGCTACAAAATGAGAGTTATAGAGTCCCCAGGCAAAAAGGGAAATAAAAGGAACCTATGTGCACATTTTGCTAAAATAACTCATATTCCCAGGTTTTAAAGGGATTCTAACCACTTACATATGAAATGATCCTTAACACGACGAAGTGAAATACAATCCTCCCATTCTTTACCACCTCTGATGCATTCCCTACATAGCGTGCAATCTCGTGGCCGAGCTACAATTGCCTTTTTCTTACCTGGTCAACATACAAACCATCAAATGATCAAGTCTAATTTAGAGAAGATAAAGAGATGCAGCAAGATTTGTATTCGACAAATATAATGTAATGATTAATCACTTCTAAAGTTCAAAGAAAGATTGCATTCTAGGTGCAAAACAAATTCTTTATTGCTAGTATCCGGAACCTCAACCATATGAAGAAAAAAATTCTTAAAGAAAAGTAGTCTTACCATTGCCAATATCTTCAATATCAAATACATTGACGGGGCATTTTGCTTTAAGCTGCTCAGCCATCTTGCCTTCAATGTTTTTCAGTTCAATCTGGAAAGAAAAAGAGAACTTAAAATTCAACAATGTTCCATAAATTTGGGCCATATAGAGTCCTTCAAAAACTAATCTATCTCAATACCTCAGGCAGCATCCTATACCAAGCAGTGCCCACAGGAGACCATTTTGCATGTGTTTTACCAATACCTTTAACAGCATGTGCTTCAAGTTCAATTTCCTACAGATAAAAGAAAGTCAGAATACATGCTTTGAATTCAAAACCAGAAGTGTTTCTACGCTTAGGCATCAGCTAATCAACAAAAAGCATACAACAGGGTTACCAGTATTACCTGTTTGGCAGCCAGTTTAGCAATTGTAATATTTTCCATGACTGTGATTGGATTTTCTGAAAATTCTGGCATTGAGTCTTGGCTGCAACTAAATGAAGTGTAGGTCTTTGGTTTTGTTGTTGACCCTGATTTTTCTTCAGATGGTAAAAGAAATCTACTACCATTTGGTAACCACTTTAGTTCATTTGACTTTACTGCATTATGTATTGCAGAATCAGGATTTTTTTCCCAAGATAAATAAAATCAAAATTAACGCATAAAGTGGGAATTGTACCTGTGATTCGACCTTCACCTTTTTCACAACGTACATGCAATTTGAAAACAATGGTGTTCTTTTCATTTGAGGCACCATTTCCTAACAACATTTGTGGTACCATTATTTCAAGAAGATTATGGAAAATAAAATGAAATGCCTTTCACCAAAAGGATAAGGCTAAACATAAAATATTGTTCTTTTCCTTAAACATAATAAATAAACAGTACTGAAGGTTGAGAGTCAAACCTGCAAATTCAAACAGTCTTGGGTCAATCTTAATTGGAATTAGACCCAATCTGTGGGCGAGCACTTCATCTTGGATAAGTGAAGTATTGTTTGCGATAAAAACTTTTTCAATAGCCATGGTAGGAACCTGCATGCAAACCAATAGTAGAAAATAAGATGATGAGAATTCCATTTATAGAAGCCTAAACCAACAGTCATGCACAAATTAGGAATGTGATGCACTATAAAAATACTGCATTCCACAATGTGAAGAACAACAAAAATGAATTCAGTCGTAAGCAAATTCTTTACCATGACAGAATAAGTTCAGTTTTATTGTGATTCCCAAAAAAAATTATAAAAACATCTCATAGTGTAGATCATCAAATCCATTTATTCTGTCCTTCAATGTTTACCATCCAATAGAATTAAAAGAAAAACATGGATTGCCTATAGATGTATTTAGTATCAAAAAATTTATTAGTCCAATAACTACTGCACCTCAGATATAAGGATTCTCCTAAATGCATTTGCAATAGCTGGATCAATGCCAATCATATCAAACTCCATGTTTTCATCGGTAAGTCGAATCACTTCAACTCTGAAGTTTTTGCTAAATTTATCCAATTCTAAACTATTGTCGAACCCCACTGATGCAAATGTCCCAGAGTACTGAAAAGTTTCAGTCTGCAAGCACCACAATCACAAAATCTTAATAGCACACAATAAATAAAATCAGTAGCTCAGAGGTTTGTTTAAAAACGAATAAGAAGAAGAAGAAGAAGAAGAAAGAACTAGAGGTTTGTTTCTGAAATAGCTTTACAAGTTAAATTATGAACCTAACCATGATAACGAAAAGCTTTACCGATAATATACTTCACCAAAAACAATAATTTTTCCCTCTAAAACTAGGTCAAAAAATAAAAACAGCATAGAATAATAAGGTTATACTCGAAATAAAGCCAAAAAAAATAAAGTAATAGCAAGTATAACATACATTGATTGGAGCATCAGCTTTACACTCAACACGAGTCCTCTTAAATTCAATATGCGGAGGAAGTTTTCCCATTGGTACGTCCGAAAGCTTCTCTATCAATTCCAACACTTCATCCTTTTCACCTTTACCACTCATTGTCTCTTCAACAGATTGAATACTGTGACTCCGACTCAGGGACAGCTCGAGTGTTTGTGAGGCCCTAGGCCGAAACTAAAAATGTATTGAAAAGTTGAGAATAACGCATTTGAATGATAGAAAAGGTACATAAATCATCGTATCAGATCACTAAACTAGCTAATATCACAGTACCATTTATACAAGGTCAGCAATTTCTAAAGCCTAAATAATAAAACTGAAACCAATAAATCTAGATAAGGCAGAGAGAGATTACCTATTAGAAACTAAAAGCTAACCAAGCAGAACAATTCAAGGGTGAAGGAGTTGGATAGTGGACTGTGAAGCCTATTGGCCGGCGGCAATATTGTTGGAGATACTTGACGGCCAAGTTGGTGTGGAAAACGGAGAGACCCACATTAGGGCATGTGCAATCGAATATATACGCTGCGGATTTTCCGGTTTTGTTTTTCAATTTTTTTATTTTTTATTTTTTATTTTTAACCTTAACCCTTTTTTTTTCTTTTTTCAGTTCTCTTTTATACCTTTTCAGTTTTTAATTAACTCTTTCCTAATCTCTTTAGGAAAAATAATAGTGCTAGACACCCGATTGCCTTTTACAGCACCAATTATCACGCTTTTTTAAATTATTAAAATATTTTTTAAAAATAAAATAAATATTAAAAAAATACTTATTGGTCAGTAAGAGTGCAAGATCGGCTATATTTACGAAAATATGGTTGGTTAGTTTATTTTTTGACTCATTTTTATAAATAAACTTGTATATTAGTGATTTTAAAAAGTTTAAAATTTTAATCAAGATCTTAAAAAATCTATAAAATGTTGTGTTTATTTAAACCATAAAACAAAAATTATGATAAAAAATAAAATAAAAATTATAAACTTATAAATAAAATTAATTTTTTAAAATAAGATAAAATAAAAAAATATTATTTATATATGTAAGGAAAATATAATATTATAACATACTCTTAAAAAGTGTATGATAAATGAATATTCCTAATCATTTTATATTATATTTTAAATTAATAATTAAATTAAATATAAATATAAAAATATTACATTATCATTATTATTAATACCAACCGTATAAACTTGATGCACTATTTTTTAGCACGACTTGGGAGTAAGATCCTATAATAGGAGTTATTCTTATTATTAGAATAAATTTTGTTAACGTAATAATAATTTTTTTTATTTTTAAAAATCTTAAAATATTAAATTATGATATAAATCTTAAAATATTTAATTACTTTTTATATTAATATTTTATAGCTTAAAAATATTAATTTCTTATGATTAATTATTCCCATTTTTTATTTATTTTTTACAACACAATACGTTAATGAAAGCAAAACGTGCAAGTCGTGTGGAAAATCGTGGACTATTTCATTGGCCATTACTTTAAGCTTGTTTTCGATTTTTTAAATTTAAATTTTTTCTAATTTATTATTTTGTATTTATTATAAATATATTTTAAAAAATTTATAGCTTACATCTAGGAGTGTGCAAAAAATTCGATCATCCGATCAATCCGATCCGATCCGTTGATTTTTCATTCGATCCGATCCAATCCGATGGTCGGATCGGATGGAGATTTTTTCCATCCGTTAAGTGCGGATCGGATGGCGGATTTCATTACGATTCATCCGATCCGATCCGACCGAAATTAATTATATATATTTATTAAATTAAATATATAAAAATAATTAATATATATTTATTTAATTTTTTAATGTTTTTTTTTAAATCAAATAATTTTATGTTATGATTTATGTAAAAATTTAAAAAAATTATTTAAAAATACAAAAAATAGAGTTAATTAAATTTATTTGTCGGATTGATCGGATTGATCGGATGTCATCCGAATAGTTTATGGATCGGATTGAGCGAATGTAAGAAGTGATCGAATCGGTTGCGGATTAGGATGTTTCAATCCGAGCGGATGGTCGGATCGGATCGGATGACAGTAAAATCAACGGTTTCAATCCGATGAACACCCCTACTTATATCAGACATATAAGTACCCATTAAGTAGGGTAATATTTTTTTGAAGATAATTTTATCTAAATAAATTTTTAGATGATCCATATTAATTTGTGTGATTTTTTTAAGTTTTGAATTTTTTAGTGAGACATTATTAATATTTATAACTAATACGAATACGTTGTTACAACACGAAGTTAAAGTTTGTATTTCGGAAATTTAGTTTTCATTAAAGAATTTAGCTATTACCGTCTATCATAAAGTATATTATGAGATTAATTTTTTTTAGTATTTTTATTTTTATTATTTTAAATAAAAACATATATATATATACACATATATATTAGTTTTTTTATATAAATCTTATTACGTGATTTTTAATGTATTAATATAAAATAATAAATATTATGTTTATATTCATTTTAGTTGTGTTTTAATTAAAATTTTAATTTTTTATTTAAATCTATTATGTTAAATATCTTAAATGTTATAAAATTATTTAATATCTAATTTATCATTTAAAATAATTAAATAATTGTTTGGATAACTTTATAATATAACAAAATATTAAAACTAATATTTTTTCACATGATATATTAGTTCCAACATTAAATATATTTGAATTATCCAAAGAAGTTAAGTGACATATATTTAATGTTAAATTTAAATGAAAAATGAGAATTATCAAACTTTAATCGAAAGTTCTAGAAATTTGCTTTACAACGCATTCTACATTTTATTATTTTAACGTTTTTATATAAGCTAATATAATTTTACTATATATGTTTGGAAGCTTTTAAACTTATCCAACAAATACTTTCTTAAATCTTTATATATCTTCTTTAACAATCTTTTCTTAGGCACAATTTTTTTGCTTTTCTTTTTAATATTTATAACTTAAGAAGTTTTTTTTAAACTTATTTAACAAATTTTCTATTTTATTTATGGAGAAATCATTGATTGACTTGCATTTTATGTACGAAATAATTGATTATTTTATGAAAAAAAAAACTTAACTAACAAGTAATTAATTACAAATAATTTTAGTTTCAGAAGAGATAGAATAATGAGAGTGATTATCTTGAGATCTTTTTTAGAATCAATGAGAGTGATTATCTTGAGATCTTTTTTAAAATTTCTCTTTGAAATAGATATCTTATATGTGATAATTTTACCATGATGAGTTTAAAAAATCTTATATCTTTTATTGTAACTATTAGAATATATTCGTGAATCCGTAATTTTTACGTCGTATCTCAGTTGATATCAACCTCTAAGAACTTGAGTTACTTAAGGGTTAAGTCTCAAGTTTAAGATTTGATAAAAACAAAAAGAACTCGACGTAGTTAAATTTGGAGTAAGAATCTAAGTATCTTCTCACTATATAAAAACTACGGTATCTTAATATTAATATTTGAGTTGTTAGAAGTCGAGTTTCTTTGCCATGCACTTATATTTCTTTAGGAGGTGATATTTTGTATAGTTTAGGAGATTAAATAGAGTTATAAATTATTTTGTTTGGTTTATTAAATTTTATGAGTAAATATTTATATTATTTATTAGGTTCAAATATATTAATTATGAATAAATAAGTAAAATAAAATATATTTTTGTAGTTTAAATTACCAAGGTTTTAGTTGACATCATTCTCTCAAATAACTATAATTCCACCTTTTCATTTTTTTAGGGTTTCAATAAAATATACAGATCGAGTTTATGCAAATGCTTTTATGTTATAAGACTACAAACATATATTTATTTTGCTTGTGCAATCATACATAATATGAACAAAATATATATTTTATATTATCTAGAATATGTAAATATAAGTAATTATATACAAATAATAAATAATTTAAAATTAATATTATCATACTCAAAAATATCAATGTTAGTTTACATTGAGAGATTTTAATTTCTTTTTAAGAAAATAATATAAATAATAAAATAAGTTAAAAAAGAACTACAATAAATACATGATTATATATGAGGTGTTATCACTATTAATATATAATTTTATTAAACATGTCATGAATATAAATTAATTTCTTAAATTTTAAATTATTTTAATAATTTAAAATCATTATCGAGTTTTTAACTTTAGTTTTAAAAATATAGATCGTGTTAAGATTTTTCACTTTTTCTTATTATATAATTGATTAAATATTCGCTTCTTAATTAATGTAAATCTTGAACATACTATAATTATGTTTATTATATTTAATTAATTCCATACATCTATATATAAAAAGAATATACTTAAGTCATGTCAAATTATAATAATTATTTAATATTTAATGTAATCATTTGATCCTATTATTACTATCAACCACAAAATACAATTTTGAATAAACATGTTAATGATTAATTACTAATATTTTAAATTAAATATAAACATATTAATATAATAAATTAATTGATAATTTCAATTTATACATCTAAAGTCATGGTATTTAAACATTTAATTAAACTCGTCGATGATTAAAATTATTCATAACATTAAATTAATTAAACTCAATTCTAAATAAATCATATTTAAAAGTTTAGAATTCTAAATGAATCAACATTGTATACATAGAAAACTACAAAAAGGATAAATATTTCAAAAAGCTTATAAACTTGAGATAATAAAGGCAAAATAATATCATTCTCTAATCTTTTTCCTTTAACATTATCTATGTTTAATGAGTCATGGCTATTTCTTTTATTATTTTTGTTAGATTTATTTGATTATGATTAAATTATAATTTATCTAACGATAAATATTAGAAATCGGTGTTAAAAATAACTAAACTTATGTACTAATTGAGCTATTTGGTTGAGATCATTTTTTTATCTATTAACTTATTACGATTTTTAATAAGAGAGTACTAAAACGAATCCCAATTAATCAACATATATCTCAATTGATCTACATCATGGTTGATTGATTTATGTGTTATTTGTTGTTATTGGTAGCATTTTCAATCAAACTTAAACGAAACGTAGTCAATCAATTGTTTTGTTTTAAATTTCATTTCAATAGTACTTGATTAAATCTCAATTGATCGTCCCTTGTTTTTGTTCTCAATACATTATTTTTTTTTTCTTTTTGTTCAACTTGACACTAAATACATGTATAAACAGAACAACATATAAAAGTTATAAATAATATTAATATATTATAAATATATGAGAATTGACTCATTCATGTATATATATATATATATAATTACGTGTATCAATATTTTTTTTGACAAATATTATTCAAATGTATATTTTAAATTTAGTATAATTTTATTATTTTGAACATATATTTACAATAAGTGTGGTGTTATGATTAAAATTTAGTACATCATATAAAAAATAAAAAATAAAATTTATTTGTTATAAAAAGAAAATATTTTACCTGTTTCAGAGTTTTTATTTTTTATTTTATAAATGTTTTAAAATAAATTGACACATAATTTATTTATTTATTTATTTTCCGCTAAACAGACACATAATTTAGTTTCTCCTAATTTGTATTAATTTTTTATATTAAAAATATAAATATCATTATTTTTTTAATTTTGTTTACTTAAAAAAGATACATATTTTTATAAATTTATATGCTGAAACTTTAAATACATACTAATGTATAAATATCACCATTGCCAAAAGGCGGCTTGCAAACTTTGCCTATTACTGAGTCTCCCTCTCTCCCCTCAAACAAAGTCACTCACAAAACACTCTCTTCCCTTCTCAGGCATGAACAGTGGCGTTGGGGGTTCTAGGGTTCCAATCCCTAGCAGTGTACGGAAAACGATCCAGAACATAAGGGAGATTACTGGTAAGCAACACAGCGACCATGAAATCTACGCCGTGCTTAAAGAGTGATATATGGATCCCAACGAGACCGCCCAAAAGCTCCTCTATTTAGGTATATTCTTACTCAATATAATTTTGTGTAGATGTAAGTCTCTTCTGTTGGGGTTTCTCTGGGTCTTTCATGCTATCTTTTGGTTGTGGAGATTTTCTGGCCTTGTTTCCATTGCCTCTATGAACGGTGGGTTTTTCTGGGTTATGGTGATTTTAGGAAATGGCGGTGTATGCTTGCTCGGAAAAGTTGAGAAAGTAAAAGAATATGGAAACCTTTAGAGTCAACAAAGAGCAAAGTACGAGCCTTTCCCGGGTATATGCAAAGAATCCAACTGCGTTTTGTTGGTAGAATATTCTCGACAGCTTAAATTTCTCCAACTTATTTTTGGTTAACCTGTTCGTTCTGATGCATTGAAATAGAAATTTATCAAAGCTAATGAACTTATATGTTCCGTATATTCCAGCTTGTCCATGGTGCCACTTATTATATTGCTGTTCATATGTGCTATAGATGTATTAGCTTTGTCGAAGTTAGTGCGTTTACTTTTTTTTTTTATGAATTTCAATTTCCTTAGTAGTTAGTACAAAGTTAGCAGGCAGCTTCTAAGTTTCGTATTAAAGTGCTTAAACAACTTTGTCTAACCGGTAGATTTTTTTCTGGTGTGATAGTTGATTTCATGATTATAACTTAGGCGTTTGCTGCTGACCCATATCGATAATACTTTACTATACCATTTTCCAATTTTGATTTCAAATAGCTTATGCTTGTCCCATATTTTATTTATTTCATAACTATGGCCAATATCTGTTGGTTCTGGGTTTCAGTCAATTTTGGTTAATATTTTGCCTTTACCCTCTATATGTATATATCTTCCAAATCATTTATTTGGGGAGTAATATGTTGGCAGATACATTTCATGAAGTCAAGAGCAGACGTGATCGGAGAAAGGAGGTAGCATATTTCATGCTTTGTTATTTTAGTCAAGGAAGCCTTAAATTCAATGCAACCTGACCATGAAATTGGTTTTTGTTTTGAACAATCTTGAATTAATGACTTTAGCATGCTTTTGTAATTTTCTGATTCAATGTTTCTGTAATTTCAGAATCTAAATGGCAGGGGACCAGACAAGTCAAGGTTAGGAACAGGTATCCAGAGGAGGGCTGTGAGAGGTGGTGATCAAGGTAACTTGTTTTCATAGAGTATTTCTGATCGATTTTTACTTTGCAGAAAGATCATTTTTATTTTGCCAGCAATGGCGAACTGTCATAATTAACACCGCCAGAAAATGTACTTTCATATGAAACTTTATTGTTTGTTTGTTCTATCTTGCTTATGGCACTGAACGTGGTCAGTTATTGTATTTACTTTTCATGGTTTTGAAATTTTTTAAGCATTTATGGTCTGCAACTCTTGTGATATCAGAAGGAATGAATTTAGAAGATCCATTTTTTCTCAAATCTTTGGCACATTATCATGTCCGAATTTTTTATGATAGGGCTTAGCTTCAGGGTGTGTTATTTGCCCGCAAGTACTCTATATCTTTGTTATCTTTTGTGAGGGCAGGCAATATTTTCATTTGTGTTTGTCAAAGATGGAGGGGCCTTTAGTTGGATTTTTTAGCTAATGATTATCACGTGGATCTGTTTAGTCAACAATTTTATTATCACTTGGGATACAAAAATTTCAAAGCAAACCCTTTTCTGTTATTTTTCAAACGTGACCAACATTATATATTTTTTTATCTGATCTTTAAGTCTCCTTCCACTGAGGTTTAAAGTTGGGACTTTCATATTCCTTAATCCTAGTCCCCAGTTGCCATTTACTTTAACGAGTAGCTTCATTTATTTTTTCTCTCATAAATTCTTTGTATAGATGTTGCTGGTGGGAGGAATTCTGGTCCTAGAGAAAATGGAGCCAGTAACATTGATTCAATGTCTTCTTTGCGAGTTCCACCAAAAACTAAAAGCGGTGCCACATCTAGAATCACAGTAACTTTGTAAAATGGTCCTTAGATATGGAGGTACATCTTTTCATATTATAGCTTGTAATAATTTTAATTTATTTTTCATTATTTTCAGGCCTACTGTCATACCAAATGGTTTCACAAATCTACCATACGGGAGTTCTAGTCATGGTTATGACCTCAAATCCTCTTCAGATTCTGATGGCTGTTTGGCTGATGTAAACAAACTGGGAGCTGAAGCTTCTCAGTCAGATGGTACTGCTACTTCCCATACCTTTGGCTCACTGGGAAATAAGCAGGGAAAGTCTGCATCAAAAGTTGATCAACTTCCAACTTCTGCCTCCCCTGCATCTGTGTACTCTCTTGCAGATTCTGGTGTGGCACCTTCTCCATCAGGGAGTTCTGCTTGTGTTAGTTTAACTAACAGTGAAGAAGGAAACCAGCAGAGAGCTAAACCTAATCATACTGGAAGCATGACTATTTTAAATAGCGATGATACGGGGTTGTCATACAATGTAAAACCAACCCCTGTGGCCTCAAATAATATGCACATTAGGAAATTTTCGAGCAAATTAAAGGCACATGAATGTAAACAGCTTCTTGAGAATTCTCAGTCACCTCATTCATTGACCTATGATGGCGACTCTGTTGGCAGGTTATCTTCAAATGTGGATGGACAGGCACCTCAAGAGTCTCTTGTCCACTCAAAAGGTACTTTTATATGATTGCTACAGAGGAGGTTGCTTCGAGATACGTGCTTTCTGATTGCCACACACAAAGTGTATATAATGAATACGCAAGTATACGTAAGACAAGTAATATAATGATAAAAAAAGATCGTTTTACGAAGATTATTTTATTAGAAACTAATTTTTTAAATTAAAAAAAATAAAAATCAATTTTTTTATGTTTTTATATTTTAAAGAAGCAAAATTAAAATAACTAAAAGTAAATAACAATAATTAATTAAATTAGATTTGGTAACTAAAAAGATATATGAGAAAATATTTAGGAATACTTAATCTCCCAATTTTTTAAACATGCAAATCGTTAAATTTTTTTCAATATAATTATTAATTAATTACATGATCAATTGAATATAATTTAGCATGTATTTTTTTCTTAAGTAAACTACAAATCATATAATAATTAATTTAATCGCACTTTCATGCTAATTAAATTGCATACTATTCATTAAGTTCATCAATTATAGATCACAAATATAAGAATTATGCATTTTTGCTTAGAAACTATACATGTTATTTAACTTAGACAAATAAGTAAATAATTTTCTCAGATCTATTTAATTGCCTTTATAGATAAATTGTTGGTCAAACAATTAGTAACATACAAATAAAATTAAATAATATAATTAAATTAAAATTATAATTAAGAAAAAATATTAAAATCATTACATGGTGAAAATTGGGTTCATAAGATCTCTAGATTAAGAAATTAATTACACATAATTATGTTAATGAAGCTCATATTTTTCATAAAGAAAGATATAAAAGTTGATAAAGAAAGGAGTAGGAAGAAATACAATCAATTTCTTGAATTGTAAGATTAATCTTCTCTTGAATTTTCACCAAAATTGCATCATCTTTTTTTTTTTTGTATTTCTCTCTTTTTAGTTCCTAAAATTGACCAAAATTATGCTAATGGAGGTCACTTAGGGTTTATGGAGTGATTAATGGCTTAAATATTACTCAGGTGTGATATGTACCGTTAGATCAACTACTAGATCAAGGGTTACGATAAAAACGAGCAAAGTTGACAACGCCAACCAATCAAAGCACGACACATGGCATCAAAAATTTATTGGTGAATTAGAGAGCGTGGTAGTGGAGATCAGTCAGAATCAACGCTTGTTTAGTTAATGCCACGTGATTCGCGGAAACAGATTGCGTGGCATACGGGTGGAACGCGAGAAGCAATCGGGTGGTTGACACGTGGCATGCGTTTCGTCCTCCTCACACACGGCGTAGCGTGATTCGCTCTCCATGCATACGTGACATCTGCATGGCTTGTCCAGTCATCTCCATGCTTGCGTGGCATGTCACATGGTAACTCCTGATTGGTTATTCGTTAAAAATTCATAAAAAATTAGGTAAAAATTCTTAAAAAATCCCAAAAATTATATTTTTACTAAAAAATTTACATTTTAATATTTTGTCTCAAAAATAATATTTATTGAATAAAACAAGTAAATATTAAGGAAAAAAAATGCGCTAATGATTTTATTTTCATAGTCATCACCTTCACGTGCAATGCATACAAGTATATAGCCAAAGGTTTATATTTTTTTAAATTTTTGGTACATTTTTGTATATATTTGTATGTATTTGTTTACTCGAATGCATCCTCTCAAGAATTTTTCCTTCTTGCTCCATAATCCTTGTCAATATTACCCGATGCATTGGATTAGTTGGTTCCTATTTGAACTTTAAAGCAGTCTTGTGTCAATTCCTGTTAGAACTATATATGAATGCAAGTTGTGCTTAGGACCTTTATCGTTTATTTAATGTTCATCTCACCCTGCTTCCCGAACTGTTGTTACATAAGAGGTTGTAGGTATTGCCGTTGAAGCTATTTCTGAGTCACTGCTTCAGTCTAATGTCTTTGATGGACAGCATGTTACTTTCCCCAATCATTTTCAAGTGCCCGAAGCTTTAAAAAATGTATTGACTTTTGGAAGCTTTGACACTACATGTGGGCTAGAATTGGATTCCGTCAATGTTGGTGGTGATAATAATTGTGCTTTTCAATCTTCTCAGGATGGTGGCGAAAGTGTTAAAGAACTATCTAGGTTGGTAAATTCTAAAGCAATTTCACTTTATGACTTGTGTTTTGGCTTGGTTTTCAAACAACCGGATTGAGACTTCTTTTTCTTGTTTGATGTTTTTCTAAATTACTACTGGCGTTTTAATCCAAAATAGATTGTCCCAGCTTGTTTGTACTTTATAGCATCATGGAGTCCAGGCTAGTTGTCATTCATTCTTTATGATAATGTTATTAATGTGTAAGAGCTGTCGCTGCTGGTACAATAATATGTTGGGTTCTTCATTCATTTTATATTTGATGCAGTGATAAAAATACATCCTCAATTTCCGGAGTTTATCCTGATCATACACAGTGTTCACCTCTTGCTATTGAAGTTTCATTTTCTCCAGAAGTTAATTTTCCTGCAGGTACAGACTCAGAAGCTGAACCCCCAAAGCAAGAGATCCAATTACACCAAGAAGTTTCTCAGAATCCACATGTTATGAATGGTCCAAACTATAGTATTGGTCTAATGTCTTCCACTGTTGGAAACCAGCTTGTTTCATTTAATGGACATGAACCTCAGATACATGAAACTCATGTCCCTAGCCTTTATGTAAGTATTTCAGTTTGACCATTCCTTCATACCAAGTATTTAGGTCTCGGTCTCTTCTCTCTCTCTCTCTCTCAATATCTTGATAAAATTACAGTTGTGATTTTTCTCGAATTATTATATTACTAACAATGTAATTCTTCAGAAATGCTATAATTATATTTTTTTTCTTGAAACTATTTTTTCAATTATTGGTAATGATGTTAACTATTGACTTGCCTATTTTTTTTTTGTGTCAACATCGTCTTCCCTGATTTGGGATTAAAAATTAATGGCATGAGCCACATTGTAATGAACACATTCAATTGTTCTTTCAGTCTGAAATTTTTCTTATTTAAGACTCATTTACATGACTTTGTGTGTGAATTGATTGTAAATTCATGATAAAAGATGGTTGAATGTTGAGCCAAAAGAAAAATCACATTCAAAGATTGGCACAGATGTCCAATATCACTTGATTTAGCTTTTTTCTCCCTTTTTTTGGGTGCTTGGAGCCTAATATTTGTCAGGTTTATTTATTCGAAGAGAGCACAATTAAAAATAAAATAAATGTTGAGGATTGTGATTTTTCATTGCTATGTCAACACTTAATTTTATTTAAGGAGGATAAAAATGCTAGTATCCTTTATTTATGTTTTTGCAAAGCAAAAAAATAAATAAAAAACATTATCTTTTAAGCATGTTTTTTATTTTTTGAAAATAGCATTTTGATACCTTTTTTTTTAATTTTGACAATGACATTTTGTTAATTGAGCTCACAAGTTGCTCTTGAGCTAGGACAGCTTGGAGCTCATCTCATATTATCTCAGTTAGGTGAGCTTTTTCTAATTTATTAATGGATCAATTTTAAATGAGTTGAGTAATTTGACACCTCTAAATCACTACTCTTTGGAATTATCATGAACTCATAAAATGAAAACAAAAGTCCATCTATCCAATTGATATTCCCCATAAGTATTACATTAGCTTGTTAAGTTAAATAATTTATGCATATCACTTGATTTTTTTTAGTGTGCTTTGAGCCTTATATTTATTGGGTTTATTTTTCATGAGCATTGTTCCTTGTTATCAACTTTCTTTTCTTTCACAGCTCTAATGATTTTCTTTGTTATATTTTAGAATGAGAACTCTCTGGCTCTTGCTGCCGCAAATCCAGCTTCACCTGCCCCTTAGCTCCATAACTATATCTCCACAATCGGTTCCTTTTTACAGGCAGACTTATTCTCCTCCTAACTTTTTCCATATGGTCAATACATATCTCCTGTTTATACGCCACCAATGCACCAATTCTTATACCACAATGGGTTTCCTGCACAACCCTCAACTGGGAGCATGTTTCTATCACCAGCAGCTGCTACAGCTGAAGGGATTAAATTTTCACTATTGCAATTCAAGCCAGGAACCAATGATGGAAATCTTGCTCATATTGGTCTACAATCTGGTAGCTCATTTATCACTGCACCAGTGGGTTATGCTCCTGCATCATCTGTTCCATCTGGAAGCTCTATGGGTAGTGACGACATTGTGGCATCTCAATTGAAAGAGAGTCAAATTTACTCCATTGGGCAGCAGGTTGGTTTTACTCATCCTTTGTTGAATTTGAATTCCTTGCATGCTAATATTTTGCAATTGAATTATTTTAGGGCATTATTAGTCATTAATCTCCCCCCTCTCTTCCCTTGCCCTGTGATGTGTTTTGTGGTCTGTTTTGTTGTGTTTTGCAGACTGAAGGTTTGGCTGTATGGATTCATGCACCAGGGCAAGACATATCAAGCTTGCCAGTAAATCCTTTGTTTAACCTCTCTCATCAGGGACATCAGGTTCATGGAGCTTTTTCTGGATTATATCTCCCTGGGCATCCTATAACTGCTCCTGCAAACCTTTTACAACAGTCTCAGCTTATGATTGGTGCTGTTGAAACCATTGGACCTCCATCTGGTGCTTATCAGCAGGCTCAATATGCACAAGTTAACTGGAATACTGCCTTCTGATTGAGAACAAACCTATTCAAGGCCATTTCATAGAATGTGTTTTATGTGGATTATGCGCCGTCCCAATCTGAGTGTAAATATGAAATGTGGCTTGGAATTTTGTTATAATCCTGTGGAGAATGCTGACCAATGAAAGTCGAGAGGAACAGGTTATGTTTTCCTTTGGTTTAACTTCTTTGGTGTTTTGACATTTTCTTCATTTTTTTTATGGTTGGTGAGTATATAGCTCTTTTAAACTTGGTTATAGGAAAAGAAGAGAACAATAGAGTAGGTGGGAATTACCAACTTTTCCTTTTCTGATGTCTCACCTGTATATTCTGAGAGCTAGTGTTGAATTAATTATACAGTGGTAATTGATATATAAGAGTTACGATCAGTCCAGGGCTATTGGACAGTGGTTATGAAATTAAGGCTAATTAACAAGAAGTATTGAAGAATCGAAAGAGATTTGGATGGGTTCTGTTCCTACGGGCATATTTAGTCGAAAGAGATTTGGAGGAAAGTGCAATAAAACAATAAGAATGGGAATGAGCTCGAAGTCTCTGTATTTGAAAGATGAAATTTGGTTTTTTTAACAAGTCAGTTCTGAAGTGCAGAAAGGAGAAGACCAAAAGTTTATAGTGAAATTAAAAAAAAAATCATTAAAATTTATAACAATGTAAATATCATTTTAGTATTATTGATGAGTTTAAGTAATTGTAATTTAGTTTGAATGTTGTCGAATTAGATGATGTTTAAAATAAAATGGTGTTAGATTTTTTTTTTAATAGTAAAAATGTATATTATAGATATGAAAGTTTATTTTTATGGTTACATGTTAAAAATCTTGTAAAACTGGTAATTAATATATTCATTATTAATTAGATTATTTTCTTATTTTTTGTATTCAATTTTTATTGAATATATATATATATATATTTTAAATTTTATTGGTTTGTGATATCATGTTGTCACGTATTAAAATATATCTACTTTATTAAAATTATTATACAGTGGTAGCAATAAGTGAATGGAACTAACTCTGTAAATAAGCAAAACTTGATAAGTTTTTGTATATTTCGTAACAAATACTATAAATTTGCTTGAAAATTTTAACATAAGTAGGTTTAAAGTGATTATCTAATATGATTGGATAATTTAATTGATAAAAAATTAAATTTTTATTGTAATCTTTCTAGAATAATTAGTTATAAGCCTCTCTCTTAAACATAATATTTGACAACAAACAGTAATCTTATTAATCAAGTAACCGTTGACGTAATCACTAGTATAGCTTAGAAGATCGTACAAGTAACCTTGTACGTAACTTCTTATACATCGGAGAAGAGACTTGTAACATTTGGCAAAAATTAAAATGGTATTACGTAGGTTTCTCTTAAAATGTTTTAGAAAAGAAAATAAAAAATGCATCCAAATCAACCCAAGATATTTCATCTTTACATAAAATATTAATTAAATTTAGGAAAAAAGAGAGTTAAATATCAATAAAATTTATAATAAAATATTATTTTTGATATATGTGATTAAATATTATTATTACTTAAATAATATATAAAAAAAATTATACAATTAAGTGTTTGAAATTGTTATTAAATTACAAGAATAATGATTAAAATAAAAATTTTAGTCTTTACTAATAAAATTATTGATAAATTTAATTAAAAAATATTTAAAAATTAAATTTTTTTATTCTTCGATATTTTTCTTAAAAATAATATTTTTAAATGAATGAAATATATATATATATATATAACTTAACTTAAAGGAATATCAAATTGTACTTTTCTATCATTCATGGATAAGCATGTCATTTCTTTCGGGTGATAATGGCTTTTTCATAAGGCGGCTAATGTTTGAGAGTCTATAACATAAAGAGGGCCATACTTCTTTTCAAGGTCGTAAAATAATAAAAATAAAAATCTTATCTTTGAATTAAGTAGCCTACCGACCTCTCGACATGAAGATATCGTAGTCGCTATACCGCCAGAATTCAAAATAGTTTAAATTTTTTAACTCTATGAGCATAAATTAGTTATAAGCTCGTGTGAATTTTGTATATTAAGGATTATTTATTATTATTATTATTTTTTTATGTCAAGTCTTGTTGACGAATCAAATAGTTATGATATTTATACGAATCAAATTAAAAAAAAAAAATTTACTTTATGCAGAGTCCAAATATATTCCGAGGGAAACTTAGCAGGAAAAAAAAAAAAAATAACAAAACCCAAGTGGAAATGAAGTTATGATATTAATCGAAGAAACCATTAAAAAAACAAGTTGATGTTTGCGTTTATCCTAATTAGAGGGATTGCCAGTAGCTCTCAGCTTTGCTTAGTTGATAAACAATAGGCAGAGGGAAGTTTGGCAAACAGTTAGCTTCCCTCCAAACTCCAAACCCTCCGATTCACTTGTAATCAAAGCAAACCCCCCTTTTGCAGTTGATTCTTGGTCACCATCTTCACCTTCCTGACATCCTCTTCACACCCATTTTCTTCAGCTTTTGTCGCCCTCTGGTCCTACATACCGTCCAGTTTTTAAAACTAGTGTTTGAGGATTGTGATTATTGAAAATAAATGGTGGGTTTTCTTTGATTTTAGTAGAAATTTTCCAATTTTCTGAATTGGAGGGCTTTCAACGAGCTGAGGAACAGTCCGTACTTTACGTGGTTGGAGGGAGAAGCGTGTTCTACCACACTTCTAGTAGTTGTCCAACCCAAATGGTATTTTCCTCATTACCTTGTTTTAATTTCGTGAATATTAATACTAATATATATATATATATATATAAAACTTTGAACATGAGGGTTTCATGATATTGGGAATTGCTTGGCCTTCTAACCAAACACAGCTCCAATGAACACACTTGTTATTTCAAGCACAATCTTTATGCCTAAATGTTTCATGTACTCCATGCTTAGTATTCTAATCTATTTAAGTTATAACCATATTATTTGACAAAAGCAAGATTTGAGAATTTTTTTACTCCTTATGTTTCAGTTGCTGGTGAAGAATTAATGTTCAGAAAATTTGGAGCTTCATTGTGTATCCAATAGATTGATTCCATGAGAATATCTGGCACTACTTTCTCAATAGCGTCAAGTTCTTTAGTAGGAGAACAACGCATGACTATTGGATCCAGAACCAGGTCTTCTCGTGTTCGACCTTCTTCGTTCTTGGTAAGAATGGCCATGAGAATATCTCGAGCAAGATGGTTTAATTTTTTAAGAAGAGTATTTCACTACCAAAATGGATCAAGGTCAGATCTTGGGTCTAATCCTTTCAATTCTTACATTTGGATGATGCTGGAGTTTATAGCTTTAGGTGTTCAAATAAGTCTCATAACCATTACTTTGTCAATCTCAAAGAAAGAAAATCCAGTTTGGCCTATGAGACTCTGGATTGTTGGTTATGATATAGGCTGCCTCCTTAATCTGCTGTTACTGTATGGACGATATCGTTATCTGACTCAAGCTGATGGCTTAAGCCTTTCTGATATGGAACAACAGAGGAGCATAGAAGATTCTAGGTATAGCTTATAACCTTGTTAATATGCTTCAGTTACTACTACAAATTATTTCTGTTGTTATTAGTAAGTCAGTTCCATCCTATTCATTTTTTAAGGGTAATTTTGGTTTGAGGAGTCGAAAGTTTTAAAACTTTTGCATCAGTATCCTAAAAGTGTTTTTGAATCCAACTGGGATGCTAAAGTTAAGAAATCATTTATTTGTGCTTTGAAAGGGTACAAAAAAAGAAGCTTTTGATTAGTTATAATTAAGCTAGGACACTCGTATCCCTTATCAGAATGGTTGTTATATGACAATCTAATATCGCCTTTAATCCTGCATAGCAGCATAGTTTATTAGGTAAGTTTTATTTGTTAGTGAAGTTGTTGCATACATTTTCCCTTCCATCTATTTTGAAGTATAATTTATACAGGACAACACATTTGATGAACAAGTGTAGGACTTCACTTGAGCTGTTCTTTGCAATATGGTTTGTAATGGGCAATGTTTGGGTATTTGATTCTCGGTTTAGTTCATTCGATCAATCCCCAAAACTCCATGTGCTCTGCATCTCTCTACTTTCTTGGAATGCTATCAGCTACTCTTTTCCCTTCCTACTGTTTCTTCTGCTGTGTTGTTGTGTGCCACTCCTTAGTAACCTGCTTGGATACAATATGAACATGGGTTCTGTTGATAAAGGAGCTACAGATGATCAAATTTCTCAGCTCCCCAGCTGGAAATACAAAGAAATTGACAAGAAGTTGGTGAGCGGAAATGATACCGATGACACTTCGGATTCATCAAATGAAGATCCTGTAAGTCTTTGGTTCATTATTCTTTGGAATATAAGAGGTTAGGGATGGTAACAAAAATTATAGTGAAAATGAAGATATGAATAAATATTAGGAGGTTTTGGATATAAACTAGAGAGAACAAACTCTCAATTTATTGGCAATCAAAAGTTTTATGGTTTATTTGTTTATGCTTTTCAGACCTTGTAAAAGCGATCCTGACAGCAAAAAAAAAAAAAAAAACACTTCTGAACTAAACACAAAAGATTTTACTAGAAGTGCTTCCTTCTTAAACTACTTTTGGCTAAACCACTTTTAAGTGAACAAATATAGCTGCATATTCACATTGATATATTCAGAAACAATCCAAAGGCCTTACTATTTTCATTGTTTCTTTTTTATTCATAGGAATGTTGTATCTGCTTAGCGAAGTACAGAGATAAGGAAGAAGTGAGGAAATTGCCATGTTTTCATGTATTCCATTCCAAGTGTGTGGATCAATGGCTCAGAATTATATCTTGCTGTCCCCTTTGTAAGCAAGAGCTGCAGAGATAGAAAGGGAGACAATATTGTTCTCCTTTTATTTTCCTTTTACATATACTTTCACGTGGTTACTTGAGTGAGTTTATTGTGTGTACAGTTGAGCTTACCAGTAACCAAGCTATACTTGAAGTCTTTTCTCTTTTACGACACGAAAATCAGCAAAAGTAGTGTTGAATTTTCACTACCTGATTATGAAAAAATATGTATTCTTCAAACAAATTGTTCTTGCTGTCTTATAAGAGTGTTAAAGTGCTAAGCTATGCTCTTATACATTCTCTCTTTTTTAAGATCATATGCTATGCTCGGATTGGTTCATTTCATGAGAAGTTCATGGTAAAAGCTCATGATGTTCCAATAATTTGACTTGCTTCTGGAGCTTGATTCATGCGCTGTGCGCTGTGCCACATGATTGTTAGAAAACAATCAAGTCTTTTTGATGCTGATTGCATTGTTCCAGAGCTTCCATCCTCTGCAAATGCAGCTTCACCTGTACTAGCTCCATAACTGTATCTAATTCTCTATTGCAAAATTTTGCAATTTACAATAAGCCATGCTGTATTACGAATTAAATAATATAATTATTGAATTTGATAAAAAGGGTAGGGATAGCACTACGTCAGTTTAGGTTGGATCCTAACATAAACAAATTGACTTATGGGTAAATTCAATAACCATTTTAGTGATTTTTAAGTATGGTTCGACTTAAACTAAAAGGATATGTTGGGTAAAAAAAGAAGTAACTATTTAAAAAGTATAGAAAGGGTACAAATATTTAAATTAGAATATTTTAATAATATGATACATTTAGTATATTAATTAATGCATAAATTAAGATGACTTTAAAGTATCAATCCTTTTGATTCAAGTAAGGTTAATAACTCACCTTATTTATTTTAGATAATAAATTAATTTAAAAAGATGTAAAAATATTCAAAAATAAATAACAAATTGGTAGGAAATTCTAATGTTTCTTTGTAGGTTAAAGAATGAGAAATTGGTGGCAACAAAGTACTAATTATAGGTCCCACAAGTTTGAAATTGCAAATTTAGCATTTGGCTAAAACTTTGACCAAAATATTCAGTTATTAACGATTGCCTTTAAAATTCTTTTGTTATCTCTCCTTTAGAAATTCGATGTATTCCTGACTGGCTACGTAAATTTTTTTATGGGATTTCCTGTCATCCTTCTCCTTATCAAGAGGCTAAGTGTATCCCAGGTTGCCATTGCCTTAATAACTCAATATCATCTTCTTCTAACAGGTACATTCATTGTTTTTCTAATCATAATTACTATCGATTACTAGCAATTAATTATCTTTCTATTAGATTGACATAATTCAATAATTTTCAAATTGAAGGTTGAACAATAATTATATTTCCCAACTTTTTTTCATTTTTAAACTTTAATCTTATAATTTTTTAGTGAGATTTATTTGGTATTAACATAGAAATGAATTTGAAATTTCATTTAATTTCATTTAGATCAAATTTATGGGACCAAATATAATAAAAACAATTAAGGGTTTGATATCTTATTAGTATCTTGATTTCATTTTTGTTAGTATTGTTTATCTTATTTTTTTAATAGTATTTTAAAAGTAACTAACTATATTTAAAAAAAATATCAATTTAATACAATCTTTTATTTTATTATAAATTTTTTACATTTGGTCATCGTATACGTTTTTAATGAAGACATTTGTGTTATTTTTGTCTCTCTAAAATATTAATGTTACAGGTATAAAAAGAAAAAAAAAATATCAGTGTTATATAAGTACGAAAGATTTTCAATAAAATAAAAAATTATATTAAATTAATATTTTTTAAATGTGTAAATTACTAAGCTATCGATTAAAAAATGATATCAAAAATGAAATTAGAGTATTACCATGACGTACCAAACTCAAAAATTAGAAATGAAAATATAGAATTGTTATGAAATTTAAAAAGATAAATTAAATATAGTTATTGTATAACTATATAATATTTAAACAGATAGAAAGATACGATGACTGATGAAAAACCTTTAATGAGACCCCGTATCCCAATAAAGGAAATGAATCAAAAGCTAGACTTACCAGATATAAACTTGGAAGATGTCCTTAAGAAGCATTCAACTGCAACAACACCATCAGTATCACCAAGGGGACATAAGTCTCCTGTGGCAAAATGGAACTGTCTGTGTTCTCCTACAACACATACTGGATCTTTCCGGTGTAGGCTTCACCGGAGTTTGAATTTTTCTCGTGCAAGATCGGTCGGTTCTAACCTCTCCGACTTAGCTCACAAGGCTGATGCCGTACCTTCAGCGATCACTAGAAGTAACTCCAAAGCTTTGTAGCTTCAATTCAATGGAGTCAATAATAACAAATACAAATATGTGGAATAATGATGTATATAGTTATAAACATATATTCATACTACCATGTGAGAATGTTACTTTTTTTTATGAAAAAAATACAGATTATAGCATAATGTATGTTTCTTGGTTTATTCATTTTTTTTTCTTTCAAACTTTAGCTTTCTTTAGAGAGAACTAAATTTTCTTTCATATTCAAAAATCTCATTTCATTTAAAAAATGATAAATTATTGTAGAAGTTATTTTGTTTATATTAACGTGACATTTTAATCATATTTTTTTTTCACTAATGATATATAAATTATTTATTAAAAATGTAACAGTTTAATCACTTTTTAAAAAATTATATAATATTTTTATGATTGAACTGGAACCAAAATAGTTATTTTTAATTTTTGTACATCTATTATGATATTCCCATTTACCAATTTTCTCCTTTGTATAGTTTTTGTATTATCTATTAATATTATTTAGCATTTTTTTCTTTTTTTTTTCTTCCCATCAAAATAAGGTGCAAGTATTATTTCTTTTTCTTTTTTTATTGTTAGTAATTAAATGCACAAGTTACCTGGAAGAATCATAAAGAAAAGGACTAATTTGAAGTAAATGAATAACATGTTCAAGGATGATATATAAATTTTTTTTTTGCATTGAAAAAAAAAAAGAATTAACACAAATTTTTTTAAAAAATAAATGTAGAAGAGAAAAATGGGTTAATCTGCTACTTTTTAATTTTTTTTTTCATACTCTTAGATTGTGAAAAATATAAAGTAGTTAATTTGAAGAGAAGAAAAAGAATAAGATAGAAAATAATCATATAATAGTATTAAGAAAACAATGATAAAAGATAATTGAGTAAAAAATGATATTGACCACTTTGTCTTTAATTTTAATGATAAATATTATATCATTATTTAAATTTTTTTTTATTTTTTAACAAGTTAGTGATTTATATATCTCTTGTGTACTAAAATATTAATTTGATATAATCAAAGTGATTTAAAAAGCATGAAATAATCTTGCAGGGTATAGAAAGCTTACAAATTGCTCTAAATGCACTCATTTCTTTTTCTTAAAAATACATTTTTTTTTAAAAATTTATATCATGTTTTTTATTAGAGATGTACGTGTCAATTTTAAGTTCAAAAAACTAATTAAACTTACCTAATAAGTTAGAAAAACAGTACAAATTAAAATTTAATTACGAAAAAGATATAACAGAATCGACAACCAACTTACTTACATAATCAATTAGTTCAGTTTGATAGAGCTCCATTGCCATGATAATGAATTGTTTCTTACAACTTCATGTAATTGGTGAAACTTTATTGTCAATTGTTTCATTTTGCAGTTCATGATGATGAGGACTTGAGCCAGTATTTAATGGACTTATTAAAGATTATTTTGTTGGTTTTATGTCAACTTAAAAAAAATAAAAAAAATAAAAAACTAACGTAATATCATAATAAATTAATATATTACATAATAAACTAGCGAGATTTCAAGCTAATATTGCCATAAGAAATATTTGGACATGAGAAATTATTTGCAGATATATACATACATAATGAGTTATAAAAACACCTTAATTTAACTCTATTCAATATAGTTTTTTTAAAAAATATAGTTATTCAAGATAATAGACAAAGTATTCAATAAAATTATCCTTTATATATATATATATATATATATATATATATATATTCAAACTTATATTATAAATTTCACAACGAAAAAATGCATATCAAATAATATTTTTTTTGACTTTAATTTGATAGTATAATTAGTAATAATTTTATTAAAGAATTTAAAGTCTCATCATATTCATAAAAGTTTTTATTTCCGTTATATCTATAAATTTATGATAATTCTTACTCTTCAAGAATTCTTTTAGAAAAATTTAGGTCATAGATTTTTAAGTGATATCAAAACTCTATTTTTAGTTCTTTAAGTATTCTTAAAACTCATCACTTATCGATACTCAGAGTACACTCTACTCGTTCTTTTTTGTTGCTCCCTCTTTTCTGTCGATACAGGAGGAGAATGTTAAGAATATTAAAATCTCACATCGAACATAGACTTTGATTTCGTTGTAATCTATCATAATTTATTTGTTTAAAGAGAATTAAAGATATACAATGAAAAAATACACTACCAAATTCAAGTGTCGTAAAGTGTAAACATATAAAGATATAACTGAGGAAGCCGAGGAGGCAATGAGTGGTGATTGGTAGTGACGATGAGTATCGATTGTGATTTATGGAGGTAATCGGTGAGGTTAATGAGAACTAAGGAAGCGCGAATAAATGCTGGACTGAGGAGGGCTGGCGTTGCGAGTTATTGGATGGCGAGAGGATGTTGGATTGGTGGTCGCCTGGTGGGCTATGTGGGAGGGGAGTTGGAGGTGTCGCGATTGCGATTGCGATTGTGATCGCGAGAGTGAGAGCTAAGATACACAGATAAAGAGATGTCGAGGGAAGGGGGAACATATAAATTATTTATTATATTTTTAAAATTAATTATATTTTAATATTATTATTATTAATAAAAATTAATTACATAATGACAATTTAAATTATAATAACATCAGTACTAAAAATTGTCCAAAGGTTATTCATAAACAATGACTTTCAAGAAGATCCTTGGGCCACATTACGAATACAAGTCGAGTTAGGGGTGACAGAACCCGAATTAACCCACTTAATTTATTGAAACCAATCTAATTTAATATATCATTACATTTTAGTTTAGGTTATAACTCCATAAAATCAATTTTATATGGTTGAATTTAAGGATTAAAAATTACAATCGGTTGAATCCAATTTTAAGATAATATATAACTTTAAAATTTAATTAAAAACATATAATTTTATATATAATGTTTTTTTTTGTTTAAATAACACTAGTTTTAAGTTAAACATAATAAATAAATAATTATTTAATATATTTCATATAGTTGATTAATTTTATTTAAAAAAATCAATAAATTTTTAATTTTTAAAATTAAATTTAATATCATTTTTAATTATTGTTGATTTTTCTTTTCAAATCACGAAAGTGTTATTAAAATAGCGAATTTTTTAAAATAAATATCAAGTTAATAATTTTGCATTCTATAAAAGTTAAAAATCTTAATTGACAAAAATATTATTTTTTTTATATCACATCACTTATAAATTTAAATAATCTTTAATTTAATAAAATTTTATTTAATTGAATTAGATTTAAATTTTTAATAAAGTATTAGAATTTAGTTTGATCTATAACACTTGATTCAGTAATATTTTATTGAATTGAATTAAATTTTACTTTTTAATAAAAATAAAATTTAGCGATAAACTTAACCAAAATTAATCACTTAGATTGTGATTTATATAGGTTGGTCCGGCTTAAAAGTTTCTTAACCCAATAACATTAGATTTGGTTGAAACTTTCGTAAAACCTGTACAACCCGACAGAGAGTCGATTTTTAGAAGTAATGGTAAAGGAAAACGACGTCGTAATGTGTTGTTAAACACTTAAACACGACCATATCTAAATGGCTTAGTCGCCGTTCACTTTTCTTTTCTCTTTTTCTTTTTCTTTTTCTTCTGGCGGAGCAATCGCTACTACGTCGAAATGCTCGTCTAGGCTCTAATCTCCGCGTTTCCCTGTATTTTCTGCAGTCATACGTCCTGAGGTATCTGCCCACTTCTATCTATATATCCTTTTTTAAAACTTTTGTTTTTTTTTTGTGCCTTGTCGTAGTAGCTGTTTGGCGTCTCTGTCGAGAAAGAAAACGCAAGATATAGAAAATAAAGAATTCTGATTGAAAATTCTAGTGATTTCGATGTTATCGACTTAATTACGAAAACCCAACTTCCAGTTATGGTATAATCTGAGTTTTGTGTTTTTTCTGCATGTGTTTCAAATCGATTAGTTTAAAAACCCAGTCTTTTTTGTCAAATTTTGCAGCTTGTATTGAATATATGTGGTTACTATGTTGCATTAGAAATATCTTTGGAAGTGCATATGTACAATTTCACAGAAGACCTACGGATTTCCTTTTCAATGTGAAATTGGGAAGAAAAAATATGTTGTATCGTGTCCTCAGTTTTTCCCCTTTTGTAGCATTTTTTGTTTTTACTTATAGATTGGATATTGTTCACCAAAAGAAGGAACTGAATTCTAGTTTTTACATTTATGGATTCCCATTGGGTTGTAGTCTTTTTATTACAGTTGATGATAATCTGTTGATTCTCTTAAGTATTCTGGGATATTGAGTGTTGTAGTTGTGCATAAATAAAAAGCTTCATGTGATTTGTTATTGACATATGTTTGGTTGATTTGAAGTTTACTCTCATCCTGTCGTACAGAGTTAATACTATTGCACATCTCAGGTTGTTCTCTATCATCCTTGTCATGATGTCGTTGTCTGCAACTACTGTAGCCAGCTCATCTCTATTGCCGCCAGGTATATTGATATCTTACAAATACTTCCTTTAATATAGAAATTAAACAAAATAGATACTTTGCTACCCAATAGCATCATTCACAATAATGCTTATCCTATTAAAAAAAAGTGACGCTCATCAGGAAGTTGCACATTGAGGTGCTTTTACTTGATTGCTTACTCATTGTCTGATATAAGATTGTTAGCACATTGTTATAAATTGTTCACGCATATTGATATTTTCCAGCAAAGAAAACAGTATATTGTTTACATTCATCTAATTTTTTCGTATTACTGTTGGTATTGGTTCATATTCTTGATAACCTATATTGCTTGAGCCAATGAAAATTATGTATGAGCAATATGTCTGCATTATCTGTGGGTAAATCAAACCCTGGACTAAATCTTCACTCTCCCTAATAGATATATGTATTTAAGTGATTGAGAGTGACAGTTGGATCCAGTACATTATTCATTATACTTATTTCATTACTTCATTGGATTTCCATTTTTCTTTACTTGTCTCTTTCCCTTAAGGCCATGGTTAAAGTGTGTGCTCATTAGGAGTGTTACTGCTCAAGCCACCAAGGCTAATATTTATTTGGTCCATTATTGAAAGGAATAATTTCTCCCTATATTATACTGCATGCAGTTTGTTAGTTACTCTTTTATTTAATATTCTTCAATAGTTGTTGCCATTAACTTGATTTTTTTTTCTAGGATTCATCATAAATGTGATTTTTTTTGAATTTGCAACAGAGAGAAAAGTTGGCCGGTGCATGCAACATTGTGACCTCACTAAATCCAATCAAGGAAATCTTTCTTTCCCACATCTACCTTTTGGTGTAAGAAGGGTGTCCGTTAGGAGTGCTAAGTTTTCACTAGTTTTGCATAGTAGGTTCTCTCCAATTACTCTGAAAAGAAGACCGGTCATGCACTCTAGCTCTGTCACATGTGCTGCATCTCTGGTATGTTTTTCATCTCTCAGTTTGTATGACATGCTTTCCTTCTCATAGGGTGATAGATTTTATTCCCATGTGAGTTTGTTTAATAGGCTAAATAAATAGAATTTCACAAACCTACAATTTTCATTTCTAGAGCACTTACCAGAACAAGCACTTCATGCAAGTTTTTATCCTTTTAAACAAAGTGGGTTATGTTGTGCATTTTATTATATTATCGGAACTAACTCGATCCAATTTTATAAGGTTTGGGATCAAGTTGGTTCAGCTAAAAAGTTGGGGACCAAATTTGTTCAATTAGAAAAGGTTAAAGGATCAATGGGTACTTCAGCCTTTTTCATATTTGCTAGCAATGGAGTAGTGGGGTGAAAGAGTACTATTTAGGAAACTGCTCTTCATTTTTTTTAAAGCAATGTGAAACTGATGTTTATTGGATACTGCACCGTATTAATAATAGTAAGGTTTCAACCTCCTCCCACAATAAAAATCTGTGTAGTACCTTTTATTTTCTCACTCACATGTCATAATGGATCATGAATCTGTGCTTTAAGGCCATACTATTCTACAGGGGAATCTGAACATCAGAATGTGAATCCCAATTTTCTAGGTTATTGTCACTTAAAGGTATACGGGAACTATTATCCCGGGTTTTATTATTTCGTTTTTTACAACTATTTCGGAACTTCATTTAATATCAGTGATAGAGTAGTTATGACTCCAATACCAGCAAATGTTTGCACAACCCTTTGAATGATAACCATTGGAAGTTACGATTTCTATGTTAACAATCGGGTGAGTACAAGAAATAAAATAAAAATTTGGTGATAAGGTCTTGATATTGTGCCTTCTGTTTTTGTAGAATGCAAGATGTTCAGCTGAACAAACCCAAACTGTCACACGCGAGGCTCCAACAATAACCTCTTTTCCAAGTACAACCACTGACTTGTCTTTTTATTTCTCCATTGTATTTGTTGGTTGATGGTGAAACAGGCAAAAGCTGTACAGATAAGACTATTGCATGGCATGTTTATGCATATTTATGTTTCTTGTATGTAATTATTATGTATTTGGTATGTTTTTATAGTATTTCTAGTTTTTATTCATATCTTATTCGTTGATTTCCATGGAGTTCGATCCATCTCCACTTCAAGTGTGCCTGTGCTCGTGTTGTATGTGCCTTCTAAAATGAGTGCATCTTTGTAAAACTGTTAAATGATTTTATTTTTTATTTTTTATGAGTGATGTTTCTATAATTTTAATAAATCACTGTCATATATTCAAATTATTTTAGTATTTAGTATTTGGAACTTCTTTTTGGACTTGGGCTTATACAATTTACATGTTGAAATCTCCTTTTGTGCCTTCTATTTTATTGTTTTTTGGAACTCTGATATAATTTTAGATGACATTATATTGTTATTAAATGTTTTATATGCAGCCAAGGAAAAGTCACCACAGCTTGATGATGGTGGGACTGGATTTCCACCTCGTGATGATGGCGATGGCGGTGGTGGCGGAGGAGGCGGTGGTGGAAACTTTTCTGGCGGATTCTTCTTTTTTGGATTTCTACTTTTTCTAGGTTTCTTGAAGGATAAAGAAGAAGAAGGACCCTATCGAGACAATAGGAGAAGAGCAGATTACTAAGATCAACTTAAACGGTAGATACTTAGCATTTGTGATAGTTAAAGGCATTAGAGGCCGTATTCTTCACATTGATTGGATTGGTTTCTATTAATACCTAGTGAATATCATATACTCAAAATTCACTTTTGGTGCTTCCATGTTTAAAAAATCAAAAATATGTTTACAAAAAAAAAAAAGCTACAATATTCATGATATTTGAGATAACTCAAAAATACCCCCTAATAATTAATATACGTTACCGTTAAAAAATAGCCTCTATTCCCAATTACCAATTCTGTTCAATACTTGAATTTTTTTGAATGTTAACATTGAACAATGGTAATATTAGAAGCAACGATGACATTGATATATTATAAATATTCATCAAAAATACTTGTTATCAATTTTTCGATCAGAACTTGAAAAGCATCCCTTGCAAGCACTCATTTAGACTTATTATTTATCACTTCATCATATCACAACTATATCACAATCATAACAAATAATTTTTTATTAAAGATAATTATGTATAATTGCAAATAATACTTTGTTGCAGATCACCTATTATTTTGGGCTGAGCATGTGAACTCGAATTTCATCGAGTATTTACTATCATGGCGTTCAGTTAACATAAAGTTTCTCATATCTCGAACATAATATAATTCAATTCAGTTTGGTAACTTAAGGTTGAGGATTGCCGTTACTCATTAGATCATACATATTATATACCAAATGTAACAAAGAAAATAAACGGAGGAAAAGGCTACGATAACCTAATAGCGAATGAACTATTTAATAATTTTTATGTACTATGAAATGATACACAAAACGCAATTAACTATTCTATATGCTCAATAAAGTGTTGATACAGGTGTTGCAATAAAATTCATCATCTTCACATTTCAAGTTACAAATGTGACTCATACCAAATACTGCTGATACAGGTTAGTGCCTGAACAGATTTGAGAAAAGGAATGCAGACTGGGATTTTGATCTTCCATGGATAAGGACAAGCAATGGATCCGTAGGAAGGACTAAAGAGTATACACAAGTACATAGAATAGAAGGCAAACTTAGAACTAACTAGTATCTCTCTAAACTAAAGCTAAAATGCATCATTTTGATGGTCTAGTCCAGGTAGTTTTCGATGTGAGGGAATTTCCATAGTAAACTTGCTTTGAAGATTCGTCCCAGTAAGCCTGAAATGTAAATAAAGGGACAGAATCAGATTTGAATTGAAGACAATAATTCTTACTAACCAAATGACATGCCTAATAAGACACACGAAACAATAACTGTCTCGAGATTTTTCCATTTTAAAGGATAGATATTTAGTATCACATCACAAAATTTAAAGTCCACGACAAGACTATCAAATTAATTTTTGTTAAAAGGTCTATCATGCTTTCATTTCCCTGTTATAATTTTTGCATTGAAAAGGCAAACTCCAAAACACAGTTTAGTCTGTTTCTCTTGCAATTATTTCTTTTAACAATTTATATTTATTGTTAATTAAGCCAGGTAAGAATTGGGTGAAAAATGAGAACAATTTGCTCAATTAAGTGTATGAAATCAGATTGAGATATGTACCTGCCATCCAGATGGAAGATCCTTTGACAGCTTGGTTAGATCAGGCTGCTCATTTTCATTTTTATTATTATGCACCTCTGGTTGAGGCTGTTCAGTTTCTCTGGATAATTGAGCTCTCCTACGCTTTACTCGTTCCCGCCTATACAAGTAAAAGTTACACAAAAATAATGTCTTCGCACATAGCAGAAAAAACAACTATAATAATTGCTTGCAATAATTATTTAAGGCAAAAGTAAAGTCACATACCAATCACCACCTAGTGGCTGAAAATTAGCATTGTCTTTTGCTTCTCCACTGGCAATCTGCTTTGCACGCCACTCCTATAATTAAAGGAAGTTAAGTAACCAAAAGTAGCCAAAGCACTGATATCTTATATGAACAAATTCCAACCAGCAGACCTCTATTTCCTTTTGCCGCTTCCACTCAAGCCTCTCGTATTCATTTTCTGGCTCATCCTCATCGTCAAGCAACTCTTCTTTAGCTGCCTTCCACTGGTTGTTAAATACATATTAGCAATAGCCAATAGGTACACCAAAGAAGATCAGATTAGCAGTAATGACTAGTGACAGCTTCTGAAAATGAATTTGCACATAAGCAACAAAAATACCTTATCCACCAAACTTGAAACTTTCTTATTAGATCTCAAAGTGGGGGCAACTGCAGTGGTCCGCTTTTTACTGCGTGTAGCTGTAATGGAAAGCCAGTTTGAATAGGTCAGTCTATGGATAAGTGTCTCCTTGGTAATTTGATTTAGTTTTCCAAAAGGAGACAATATCCACCAAAAACATTTTTTTAAGGCAGATTTGGGAGGCAACACCAACATTAAAAATAATGTAACAGTGAGGGGGGAAATATTTAAGAGCCTGCAGAAACAAGTTCCAAAATGCTAATTCTACATTAGACATAGAACACCAGTTCTAACTCTAAATGTTAAAGGCTTTTTTGAGGTAAAATATACTAAAGCCAGTTAATGTGTCCCATAACGTTCTTACCTTTAGACTGCACCTTAGTAACTGCTGATGCAACAGGTACACTTGCAGTGCAAGAAACAGCATCTGCAAATAGCTCTTGAACGCTTCTCTTTGTTGAGATAGTTGCAGGAGCCTGGATAGTAGATGTGGTCGAAGGAACATCCAAAGGTACCATACCAGTGTCACTATCAGTACCAGCTATCATAGAGCCATTGTCATATCCAGTTGGTAATGAATTGCAATCTGTTACTCCAGAATTAAGAGATCCAACATGATCAGAAGCAGTGCTGTCATAAATAACTGGAGCAGAGACACCATGAAGATGAGAGGAATGTGCAGTACTACCCATAGGGGCAGGAGGTACTATTCCATCTTGAAACTCATGATAAGCAACAGGCACAATAGGATTAACAGTTAACTGAGCACTTTCAGCAAATGTACTAGGAACACCACCGTAGTAAATTGGAGCTTGTGGAACAGCATACAAGCTATTGCTTGAAACTTCACTTACCACATGACCATAATATTGGAAGTTAGAATCTGCATATGAAAAATTATAATGTTCTGGATATGGAGCAGGTTGTCCAGTCTCAGCGTAAGATGGGGGAGGATATGAGGGTTCAGGTGGGGGTGGCTCATCAGGTAGTGGTGGATGAACTTGATCATTATCTGGTGGTGGTGGGGGAATCCACTCCTCATCTGAAGGTGGAGGCATCGATAAGTTTCCTGACATCATATCTGTGTAAGCTGCCCGAGGATGTGGATGAACTGATTGTTCTGTTGGAACAAACTCGTTTGTACTTGACCCATCCACAATTGCTGTATTGCCTGCGGATGCATCTTCAACTTCCATGTCCACATCCATGTCAACATCTTCCCCAGCTTCAAGGATAATCTTAGGAGTTGATTCATCAGGAAAGGCAGCACCAATTGAACCATTTCCCACATCATCAGTAAGAGATCCAAATGGAGGAACATTCTCAACAGCTACAGCTCCAATTTTAGCATCTGAATTCTTGGGGACCACTTCTGCAGTATAACTACAGGAAGAAATAACTTTATCTCCAGTACCATCAACTACAGACTCATGCCTTGTGTTTCCCTGAAATTTATCCTCCTCAATAAATGAAGGAATATCTTTTTCCTTAATGCCATTAAATTTTGCAGACTTGTGAATTTTGCAAATTTCTTCATTAATGGAAGCCTCAAGTCGTTTAAGCTGTTCCTCAGAGTGCAACCAAAATGGTTGCAGAGATGATCCAAAACTCGAAAGTGTCTCAATATCAGAAAGTCGAATCTCAAGTTCCAAAATTAACTTTGAGATCGGGTCAAGACTTTGACATTGACCATAAGACCTGAAACATCAAACATGGCAATTGGAAGAAGCTTAGAGCTAAAGCAACAACTAAGCTGGAGTGAATATGCAGTATGATTCAGAATGTTCGTGTGTGTATTAGCATTTAAGACACATGCAAATGTTATGAGAAGATAAAGGGAACTTACTCTCTCAATGACTTCAGCTTTTCTAACAGAATCCCACAATGCTTGAGAAGCCTGGAAGACAAATTGTTCCCTGCCTTAGGATCATCAATAGCTATCTCGTCATATGTCAATTTCTCAGAACCAGTGTTAACAGCATCATTACCCCAATTTGAACCTTTAGAGGCTTCATTTTTCAGCATAATCCACTCAGTCAATTGGGACGCATCTCCATACATTAAATTAGCAGACCCTTCAATTTGGTTTCCATCTGAAAAATCATCCATTTTCACTCTCGAAGTGATGTTGTGCTCTTGTGCATCAAATGGAGCGTCCTCTTTCCTTTCAACACCAGCAAGAATTTTCTGATCACCTGCCACTTGCATAGCCTGAGCTAACACTTCTGGTACCTCCCATGAAGTTTCCCCGCTTTCCATGTTCCAGTAATAATACTGCTTGCTTTCGTCATGCATCACCATCTGCCAACCTGCAATAACATCTCCAAAGATTGGTGCGTTGTTTACTCCAGGAAAAGTGCCCTCTTCTGTTGAGTTCAATTCTTTGCATGGATCATTTCTGACAATAGCATCAGTTTCTATCTTCTCACTGCCTTCCAGATTTAGATAGGCCTCCTGTGCAGCAGAATCTCCATTCATTTCCTTTTGTTTGTCCATGTCATTACCAGCACCATCCATATCCTGATTACTTCCCTGCTAAATATGCAACCAGTCACAATGTCATATAAATTATTTTAGCAATATGTATATTGAACTCAAAACTTTATAGGTTACATCGTTTTCAGTTGACACAGTCCATGAATCAACAAAATATTCTTTTTTCAGGTTGCAACAGTAAAATAGAGAAAAAATATAATCAGCTTCATTGCAAGAATAATTAAGCCCAATGTAGTCACTTCTATAAATAACTGGAATAATATATTACCTCGTTATTATTCCCAGATGAGGAATTTTCCACAGTAAGATTATCAAGCCCTTCATCAGCATCACCCTCTATTTCATTGTCACTGTATTGCCCAAGTAAGAGCAGTGGATTTTGTGACTGCTGACCTGCAGACAGAAAACACTACCATATTAAATAATTTTCAAACCATTATCTTATCTGCTTACTAATTAAACTATACATGATGTGCCTTAAGAAAATAAACTTCTCTGTAAATTCAAGTACATGAACATAAATCATATTAAAACTGGAAACAAAAAAGGCTTTTTGAGTTTAAATATTTTAAGAGTCGTTTAACCATATATTCATCAGAGCAACCTGTTACACACCAAAACAAAAAGTCAGCAGGACATAAAGCAAAAAATAAAGCAAGAGATATACGAACCCATAAGAAAATTTTCCTGTCGGAATCTCCAAAAAGCTTCGTTGCTGTCATAAAGGTCATAACGATTTGGAAGGGAAACATATTTTCACTGTGGGAAGGCACCACCTGATCAGTAAATTAAGACCACAGCCACCCTACAGTATGTAAACAAATTCTTGTAGCAAACAACATAACATGTCTTGTGCATAAATTTCCATATTTCCACCATTATAATGTTGATCACATATGTCCCCTCTACATAGTCCTTTTGAAGAAAACTGACGGAACCCACCTGAAGAAGATGGTGACTTGGATAACCGATCACAATGATTTGAATCCGTATCCGCTCCGACGTCATCATTTGGAGTTGACCCGCCCAAATCTCCTGGATATTTAAACAAAGAATTCAAATATTAAAAATAGATAATCCAGCAGAAACACAAACACGGTAGACCCAGCAAAAACGCATTCCGATGTAAATTTTTATTCTTTAAGCAAACAGTCCAAGAAACCAAACAAGCAGGAATAGATTATCGGTTCAAATACTCGTTGAGCCTGTAATTTATTGAAATCAAACCCAATAAAGAAAATCATGAATAAATGGACAGCTTCAAAAATAGAGAAAACCATTCACACGAAGAGCAAGTGGAAAAAAAGAAGAAACAAAAACGAGAAAAAATAATCAATACAATCAATCAAGGGAAGGAAGAGCAGGTGAAATAGTACCAGAGGGTTCCGCGAATAGATCGAGTTTGACTCTGCGACCAGTGTTGCCCTTAGCTGCTAGACGACGCTCTTTTCTATTCACCATTGAATTTGCTTCCAAAGATTTATTTGATTGATTGATTGAATTTTTATGAAATTTTCGTCTTTGTTCCAGATTTTGGATGCTACCAGATTAGGGTTTTAGAGCTCCATTTGATGTGGGAATTGGGATAATATATATACTAGGGATTTCATAATATCTAATGTGCTGTGATGAGTACGTTGATGAGGTGATTTGTGTCATTTCCTTCTTTAAATTAAAAACATTATTATTTTTATTAAATAATTAAAATAAGATTTTTTAATAAAATTTAATATAAAATAATTTTAAAAAACAAATATAAATAAAAAAATTATTAACTTTTAATAAAAATAAAAATTAATATTTGATGGTAATTAATAAATATTAAAAAATAACTTTTTCTAAATTTTTTACGTAAATTATTACTTTATTAATATTCATCTTCTAATTGAATTTAATTATTTAATAAAAATAATAATATTTTAATAAAAAATTTATTAAAATATTATAATTTATTTTTAAGATTATACTTATTTATTTAAATAATCTTTTAATTTAAACAAATTAATAAAATTATTCGTACACCCCAATTTAAATTTAAGTATTATAGTCACGTAATAAATTTTCTTGAAATTATTAAAGTGGCTTTATAATTTCGCATATAGTTCGGGATCGAAAGGGTGTGTTTGGGAGCCGAGAAAAACAATGCAGAAAATGGCGCAGGGATGGTTTACACAGGGCGGTGGTGGCGGCAGTGAAGGCTTTGAGAAACCCCAGTCTTCGTTGTTGGCAGATTGGAGGTCATATGCAGCTTCACAAACTTCAGACGAGAGCTCCACTTCGGGACTCGGTTTCGATCTCGAATCTGCTGTTCGGTCCGCCAATGAGACCGTTTCAGGAACGTTTAACGTGTAAGTTGATCGCCAATCTCAGTTTTTCCTTTATCCAATCCATCGTTTACCGCTCTTGATTCATGTATATACCATATGCAATCGTGCTTATGTACATGTTAATAGGGTTTTAATATTTGTGCAACTTTAGTCTAATCAGATAGCTTATTTTGATCGTCCCACTTTTATGATTTTCTTTATTGAGTGGAATGGTAGGATAAGCTGATCTGCTTACTGAATTAGAGGCTTGTGAGTACTTATGTAAGTAGTATTTTGTTTCGAATATGAGGGTCTTTGTGCTGTAATCTGATATTTAGTGCGGGAATGAAAACTTTAATAAATAAACGCATATTGGCATTTGCCTAATCTAGACATGAGTGAGTGTATTAGAAAGATGCATGAATTATATTGATTTTGAACTGATAGGGAATAAGACGAAATAGATGAATAGGGATTAGAGACTCAGACGAGTAGAAACTAGGAGAATCATATAGGTAATTAGGGGGAGACTAATATCAACTCATATTCAACATTGATTGTAAATTTACAAGGCCATGTCTATTAAATAATTATAAAATCCTAAATGTTGATCGAAATCATAAATATCCCAAGGTAATAATTATATATTATATTTTTACAAAAGTATATATATATATTATTTTAAGAAGAACTAATTTTTCAGCTACACCTATCATAGAGGTGATGCAAAGAGACATTGTTTAGGGATTAGTATTCCCAATTCAGCTTCTGTAATTTTGTGATGGCTTTAAATTTAGCTGAGCTTCACATACTAAATCAACATGTAGGCACTCCATGTTTGTGAATAGTAATGAGCTAATGTGAAAAGAACAGAGTTGAGTGGAGGGTCCTATCCACTAGTATAGAAAAGATATGCAAGCTGAGCCAATTTGGCTAATAATCTAAATAAGAGAAATTGCATCCCACTATTTTATAGCTTAGTGTCACGACCTTAATTTCTCAAGTAACGATCGTGCGGCACTTAGCTCGGTCCGTCGCACTAAGCCTGCCTTTCAATCCGAAAATGGAACTCCAAAGAGAATAGAGAGAGATTTGCAAAGAACGATTTGTATTGCTCTAGAGAGAGTTTATGATACAATTGCTAATTCCTAGAGGATCTACAAGATTTCCCAAGATGATTACAAATGAAGACGAGGTCTATTTATAGTGTGTGACAAGCCCAAGAGTATGCCACATTTCTCTAGATCCTTCTAGTTCTAGAATATACAAGAGAATTCCCATGTCTGTTCGCCACAAGGTTCTAGATCTTCTACCCAACTCTAGTCTTCTAGGTTTGTCACAGCTCCTTCACGCACCTTCCGGATGTTCCAAGCTTCTACATCCTTCCGGACGTTCCGTAAGCTTCCGGCAGCTTCCACATCCTTCCCGAACCATCGGTGCGTTCTAGAATACTCTAGCCCATTCTGCACCTCAGCCGCTTCTAACATTCTAGGTCTTCAAGCTCGAGTTGAGTCCATCCAACTCCACTCCCTAGCTTCTCTAGGTAACTCCTAGAACTTTCCAGCTGTCTTAGATCCTTTGTACCAACATTTGGATTTTTTTAGCCGGGGCGGGCGTGACACCCTCCCCACTCAAGTTCGCGACGCCTCGTCGCGCCTTCAAGTTGAAACCTCTCTATAGCATCTGCACGAATCTGCCACAAGGAATCCTCGTGTTCCCGACTTGTCTCTACTTCCTGAGCGTTTTCCATTTCGACCAAGTATTCCTTATAACTTGAGTACGCCGGAAATCGTCGAATCACGCGGTCGCCAAAATAGAGTCTACTTCCGTCGAAGGAGGTTACCACCGCTGCAGCGCTCTCTTTGATACTCACGACTTATGTCATCCTCGTCTCCACGTGGTAAGGTTTCAAAGATACTTACATGAAAAACGGGATATATTTTAAGCTTTGGAGGAGTCATAGCGGTTTGTATGACACCTTCCCAACTTTCGAGAACGGAAATGGTCCTTCGTACTTCCGCACTAACCCCTTGGGCGAACCTTCCGCAAGGTCTTGAATTGTCGGCAATAGTTTTACCGGGACCAAATCACCTTCCCGAAACTCTACCATCCTCCTCTCTTCGTCACCCCATTTCTTCATCTTCTTGGACGCCTTACGCAACATGGCCGGCCAACTCGTCATTGCCACGGGCCTGCAAACTTGGAAACGGTGGCTCTTTCGCTTCATAACTCGTGGCGAGCGCGGGGTCGTAGAAGTCACGCCCCGTGACAATTTCGAAGCGGACTCTTAGCGGTGGACTCGACTCGCTTTGTAGATTATACGAGAATTGGGCTACATCCAATGCCGGCTTCGCCTAATCCGTTGATTGGCACTAACAAAGTGCCTAAGATACGAGTACATTGGCGCGCTCCGTCATTGTCACTTTGTGGATGAAAGTGGTGGAGAAATTCAGAGTCCGATCCCAATGCCTTGAATAGTTCGGGTCCAAAATTTCCCCGTGAATCGTGGGTCACGTCCACTCACGATATTGGAAGGAATTCCCCAGTCTTCACAACATTCTCGAGGAACAACCGCGCCATCTCATCGCGCGGCAACTTGAGAGGTATGTATGAACGTCGCATATTTGTTGAAACGATCAATGATGACAATAATGCTACCAAATCCCCGCATTTCGGCGACAGTGATGAAGTCCATGTGAGACACTCTCCACGCGGTCTCCGAGAAATGGGCAACGGCTCTAACAACCCGCCGGCGTACGTTGCTGCTCAATCTTGTCTCCGTGGCGTACACAAGACAAGTCTTCACATAAGCTTCTACATCGTCCCGAAGTTGAGGCCAATAGAGATGGACTTGATCAAAGTGCAGTACGCCTCATTCGGTGTCTCCGCCCATAATCAGCAACTCCCTTCGATAAGCTCTCTTTTCCCAAGCTCCCCATTTTGGCACGAAGATTCGATTCTGCGCATAGTCGACCACCTCGGCCCAAAATCGTCTCGTCTTTCCTTCCTTGACGAGGGCAAAGGAGGTTTTGAAGCGGCGGCATCACGCTCCAACCTTCTTCGATCCTATCCAAGAAATTTGTTTGGCCTACTCAAGGTGCTTGTGCCTCCGTCATGCCAACATCACCACCACATCGTTCTTACTGTACTCGACTAACCTATAATCAAACTACGCCAAGAAATCTTGCCACCGAGCTTGCTTCGGGACTCAACTTCTTTTGGTCACCGGAAGTAGCTTGTCGCCGCCACATCAGTCCGTCATAATAACGAAATGAGAACCCAATAGGTAATGTCGCCACACCCCAGGCGATGAATGATGGCCGCCATTTCTTTCTCTTGTATGGTGTAGCGGCGTTGCCCGTGTCGTTGAGCTGCGGGCTCTCATAAGCTATTGGACGCCCTTCCCGCATCAATACTCCACCAATGGCAAAGTCCGAAGACCTCGTACGCAGCCTCGTATGTCTTGGAAGGGTCCGGAAGACAAAGCACCTGTTCTTCACCTAACGGCCTTCTTTAAGTCTTCAAATGAGGCTTCGTACTCGCTTGTCCACTCCCAAGCCTTATTCTTTTTAAGCAAGTTAGCTGAGTGGAAATTTGCCTTTCACGTGAGTAGGACTTAATGAACCTTCTATGAGTTCAAGTCCGAGAAAAGATCTTAGTTCGGGAACTTTGGTAAGAGGTTCCCATTCTTGGATGAGCTTTCACCTTGCTCCATCCATCATCAATTTCCCGTCCTTTATCCTACGCCCAGGAATATCACTCGTCTTGGGCAAAGAACACTTCTCCTTCTTGGACGTATAGATCATTTTCCCTTGGGACCTCGAACACGCTTCCTCAAATGCTCTGCGTGCTCTTCCATAGTCCCATTTATGATCACAACGTCGTCAAGATATACTACCACGAATCGGTCGAGGTAGGGATGGAAAATCTTGTTCATCAACGTGCGAAGGTGTTGGTGCATTTGTGAGACCAAACGCATAACAAGAAACTTCATGGGCACCATACCCGGTTACACAAGTAGTCTTGGGCTCATCTCCTCACTATGCGTACTTGGTAGTAACCCGATCGCAATCAACTTTGTAAAGTATCTTGCATTTCCCAATTGGTCGAACAAATCGATAAGTGGGATAGGATACTGTTCTTCGATCTTGATCTGCTAGATGAGTCGATAGTCAATGCACATCCCAGCCGAGCCATCCTTCTTCTTTTGGAACAACACCGGGCACTAAAGCGGGGCCTTTGAAGGCCTTATAAAGCCGTCCGGTGATTCCAAATCTCCATCAAGTTGCTTCATGACCCGATAACTCGAGTTCGCCATCCGACAGACTCATTCTTCGGTGGCACGGTTCCAACTTCATCTCACTTTGGTCTACCTCCTCCTCGTGAGGTAACCGCTGGGCAATCTCCCAGTCACCTCTCGGGAACTTGTCTAAGACAGCCCCGCACTTGCCGTTGGCAAGCTTGGCTTTGGCGACACCTCTTCATCGTCGTACCTCTTAGGATGGCCAAGTAACTCTCTTCATCCCTCTTCAATCCCTTCGAATTGAAGTCGCCGAAAGAAAGCAGGTAGTAGATCTCGGCGGTCTCCGTTGGTACCACACATGCGAGCCATCCACGACGCACACGTGAGCTTGGAGTTTGACCAAGCACCAAGCTCTAACACCTGGTCCGAACTCCATGCCAAATACAACCGAGAAATCAATCATGGGGCGCCACCGATAAGTCACTCGGGCGATCCACGACCAAGACTGACCTTAACTCCGCGAGCGACTCCATGTAGTGGTAGTGCTGCTGAGTTAACTGCTTTGAGAGAGCCCCCTCCATTGACAACCTTTAGGCCGAGTCTTCTTGCTTCCTCCACTGAAACAAAGTTATGAGACGCACCTGTGTCAACCAAGGCTTTGGCGACCTTCCCATTGATGGTTGCATCTACGTACACGTGCCTTGAAGTGCTGGGGCACTCGCAAAGCACTGATGGCGCAAAGAACCCGTCTTTGCACCATCGTCCGACTCACCTCCATCTTGGTTATGTGCGAGGCAACCAGCGCGCTCAAGGCCTTCCTCTTCTGACATTCGCGTGCCCGTGTGGGTCTCGTCACATATAAAGCACGTCACCCGGCTTCGAGGCATTCCGATCCTCCTTCTCCTTCCCTTTGTCCCGTGGCTTGAACGAGAGTTGCCTTTATTGTTTTTGGAACCCCCGACTTTCGCATGGCCTCCATTACTCTTCTCTCCACCAAACTTCTTATCTCCGTGGCTTTGGAGCCTCCCTTGTTTGTGGAGTAGTCGATGAAAGCTTTTCGCGGTTGCGATGGCCCGAAGATAGGTCTTGACACCACGTCGCTTGAGCTCCAAATCGCCCCCATGATTGGAGACCATCCATAAATAAGAATAGGCATCCCGTCGGACGTGTCGGGGCTTGTGCCAGCGTTCGAACTCCTTCACATAGTCCCCATGCTACCCGTCTCGCTTTAACCGTCGCAATGGGTCGGCCCTTTGCCTCCTCTTCAAGATTTACGAGGAAGAAGCGCATCTTGAATTCCCTTTGAAGTCATCAAAGGTATCAATCGTGCAAACCCCTCGTTGCACATCTCCACGCCTCCGTCTCCACCACAACATCGCAGTCGGCAAGTACATAGCTTGGGATCTTCACGTGGTACGGTCCGTTACGCCAGCCTCAAAGTATTGTTCTAACCCCCCAGGAAGTTTTCCACTTCCACCAGCGTTCCTAACGCCATTGAAGGTCTTGGGCTTGGGAACATCCACCCTCTTAGCCTCACTGACGGTGGTTGCACCGTTAGCGGGTTCCCGCACACATAGCCGCTTACATGTGGTAGATCACCACCCATATCCTCCATTCTAAGCGATACATTAGCAAGTTCTCTTTGGACAAGATCCCTTACCTTGGCAAGTTCCACCTTTAGCCCATCAATCTCTTGCCTCAATCCACCGTCTAGCTCATGGTGACATCTTAACATTGCGTACGGATTTCCCACATCACCGGCCTCCAAGCTATCGCAACGCTCCTCTAAGTTGTCAACCCGATCAAACGAGCTCTCCCCTAAGTCGTACGCCCCATAGCTCCCACTGCTTCCAAACTGTTAGAAAGCAAGTCTTTCGACTTGGCTCGAGATTCCTTTGAAGGTTCCTGGGTTTCCTCACGTCCACGTTCCATGGGTGGAACATCAACGCCGGAGTAGATGGACCAACGTTCTTCATTATGCCAAAGATGTAGATACTTTAACCTCGCTTTGATACCAACCGTCACGACCTTAATTTCTCAGTAACGATCGGCACTTAGCTCGGTCGTCGCACTAGCCCTGCCTTTCAATCCGAAAATGGAACTCCAAAGAGAATAGAGAGAGATTTGCAAAGAATGCTTTGTATTGCTCTAGAGAGAGTTTATGATACAATTGCTAAGAATTCCCAAGGATTTCCAAGATTTCCCAAGATGATTACAAATGAAGACCAAGAGGTCTATTTATAGTGTGGCAACAAGTCTAAGAGTATGCCACATTTCTCTAGATCCTTCTAGTTCTAGAATATACAAGAGAATTCTATGTACAAGCTGCCACAAGGTTCTAGGATCTTCTAGCCAACTCTAGAGTCTTCTAGGTTTGTCTAGCTCCTTCATGCACCTTCCGGGATGTTCCGCAAGCTTCTACATCCTTCCGGGACGTTCCGTAAGCTTCCAGCAGTTTCCACATCCTTCCCGAACCATCCGGTGCGTTCTAGAATACTCTAGCCCATTCTAGCACCCTCTAGTGTGCTCTAGAACATTCTAGGGTCTTCAAGCTTGAGTTGAGTCCATCCAACTCCAGCCCTTTCTAGGCTTCTCTAGGCAACTCTAGAACTTTCCATGTGTCTTAGATCCTTTAGGCAGCCAACATTTGGATTTTTAGGGGCAGTTTGGGCGGGACGTGACAGTAGGCATACTATTATGAAAGTTTAAGAGATGATTGTATACTTGTATTGTCAAAAGCATTCGTGAGGAAATTTCTTGATCATTTTGATAGATGGGAGTATATGCAAAATTCTGCATAAGTGAATTTCAATATATAGATTTTATAAGAGCTAAAGACATTGCATTTTGATTTAAGTGATTTGAGGGAAGGAGGAAAAGCATACTGGTCTTAGCTGGAAGAGAGCCTCTTCATGCTATCCTGAAATTCATAGTCCTACTTCCAATTTCCTAATTTAACCTATGTGACCCGTGGAAACAAGAATCTTTAGTTATTTTGGTTTTGTTTTCCAATGGTCACTGCTGATATTCTTGTGAAGCCTAATGGAATATCTATAGTTACATCATTGTTTGGATATTTTGCCATTTGGCAAGTCTTATAGTTATGAATCTGCAAAAGTTCACACGTGTATGAGAGATTAGAAACAAAAAAAAGCCTAGTTTTGAACATTTTACCTATTAATGGTGAAATAGCTTCTCACAGGTTTAGGGTTTAGTTTATCATCTGTCAATGGCCTCCATTTTGCTCGGTGAAGAAGTTCCACATGCATGGATGCAACCTAAAAGCATGAATATGAGTTGCAATGGATTAACCGTAGGGTTCTCTGTGGCTGGATGTTCATATTTCAAGTTTACTTGATGCTGATGCATTTTTAGTTTTTATGCAGTCCTTGTTTGATTTTTTTAAAACCTCTTTAGGGTTTCTAAGGGGGTGAAAGATCTACCTGGGAACTTCCAAAATGCCACAAGTAATATACCATCAGGAAAGGCTCTTATGTACTTTGGGTTGTTTCTGGCTACTGGGGTGTTTTTTGTGTTCATTGCATTTACTCTGTTCCTCCCCGTCATGGTGCTGATGCCTCAGAAGTTTGCTATCTGCTTTACTCTTGGATGTATCTTTATTATTGGGTCATTCTTTGCACTAAAGGGTCCAAAGAATCAGCTTACACATATGTCTGCAAAAGAGGTATCTCTATTAGATACACCTAGTTGTCCTCGTAAATTCTTGAAAGCTAAATATTCATACATGTTTAATGCCTTACTGTCTTTTTTCTTATCTGTTTATGTATCCAGAGACTGCCTTTTACTTTGGGGTTCGTGGGAACTATGATCGGTACCATATACGTCTCTATGGTGATGCATAGCTATGTTCTCTCTGTATTCTTTTCTGTACTACAGGTATCTTTGGATCCTTCCACTTTTCTGTTTCTCTTCTCTCTTTCCGATTTCTCCATTGTATTAAAATACGGTTCCATGAAAATTTCAGGTTCTTGCACTTCTGTACTATGCTTTTTCATACTTTCCTGGTGGATCTGCTGGCTTGAAATTCATAACATCATCTCTTACCTCTTCAATAATGAAATGTTTTGGGAGGTGACTTTGACGACTATATGTTTCTTTCTCGGTATATTTCCAATTAACATGAGAACTTTTGGTGAGCTACATTTGAAACTTAAGATGATCTGAGAGATATACATTTTAGAGTTAAACCCAAATGGTGCTTCTACTGCCATATTCTACGTTTTTCATCCAGGACCTCTGCACACGAAAAAATTCTTCTACTCCCAAACAGAAGGTACTGGATCATTTGGCACCATAGAAGTTGTAAAACATGATTAGTGTTCGTATTATGATTTTTTTTTCCTCTTTTCCTCCTACATGGAATGATGCTTATCTGTTAACTTGGACAAATCTTTGATTATTTTCTCATTTGGTGGGTGAGAAGGATGTGGTTGAACGCTAGTGTCAGTCATAGTGGTTTAATTGACTGCTGAGTGCTGACATTGGTAACTATTTAGTTATTTTTGTCACAGTTATGTCAAGGAAGATAATTTCAAAATTCTTAAATATTATTATTGTGAGTCATGTAATTTTGAGAGTCAATGAAACTTCTATGAAATAAATGTGTGTTAAATGATGCCTAATACTGGTTTTTTAAAATTTAATTAACGTGTAGCCCATACAATGGACGTTAGTTTTTAATGAAATTTCCAGTTGACTACCCAGTTTCATCAAATAAAAAATAACTTAAAATGGATAGACTTGATTCAACAGGGACTTATAATTTGGGTAGTCCTTTAAATAATTCCGTGTTAACCAAAAAAAAAAAGTGTAATGCTGTGTTTGGAAGTAGATTTGAATGAGAAAACTGTCACTTTGAATGGTAATTTTTCATCAAATATTAGTCTAAAAATGAATAAACCCCTAGTATCATCGTACAAGGCCGTTAAATTGCACAGAATTATTAACAACTTAAGTTCTATGTAGGAAGATTGGGACGAAGTGTGAATTTCTTTTATGAATGGATCATGAAAGTTCAAAAATAAATTTAAAGGGGTTGTATATGTTATTTTTAATTTTATCGTATTATAATTTTATAATATAAATAAAATGTTTAGAAACATAATTGTGTATAAATAATAAAGTGTAAAAATTAAAAATAATATTGGATATTTTTAAGTGGAAATGATCTATATCATAATTATGATGTTCGAGAAAAATTATTGGTTCATCGTATCATCTGACTTTTTATTATGAAAATTAAGTGTGTATATATAAACTCGATCTTATATTACTCTTTCTAATTAATAATAAACTCGGTTTTATTTTTACAATTTTCAAGATTAGTGTAAATGGTATTCGAATCAACGTTTTAATTAACTCCTTATCAATCAGACATGTTTACTAATCAACCTACAAATAAGATTAACGTAAAAAACACAAGTATTCGTGTGTATTTTACTAATCAACCTACAAATAAGATTAACGTAAAAAACACAAGTATTCGTGTGTATTTTAAAATAGATTTAATAATTAATAATCTTAATTAGATTATCTAAAACATATATCAAATAATTCAAATCAATTAGTAAATTCTAGAACAAATAAATTAAACACAAAATCAATAAAGATAATTTTTTATATTAAATTAAATAAACATAAACACATATAAAATTATTTGATTTAAACATACAAGAACCTAATTAAGAAAAAACTATATGAACATAAAAATATAAAACAAATAAAGTAATAAATATTAGAATATGGTTAAACAAATAATCAAATATTTAATTTATATATCATAATTTAATTTCTTTGTAGTATACATTGATAATCTAATTAACTTTACTATTTTACAAATATTAGTAATCATATGTTACATATCAATTAGATTATTTTATTTCTTTATTTTTTATTAGAAATTTATTTTAAAAAAAATTATATTAATATACTAACAATCAATAATTTTTCCTCCCAATTTTCAAATTAGAATAGTGGGAATATGATAAACCTTTTCGCCAATGACTCAACAAATAAATCAAATTTGAATATGTATTCAATTCCTTAGCAGCCACAATACATTATAAGCCCTGATATCATAATATATTTATCTTATTAAAATGTCATACGTGCGTACATGTATACATGGATACACATTTAAAAAAATATTAAGTAGTGATTTCATAAATTGAATTGAGTTTAAATAAATATTTTAACAATAAAAAAAATTTCAAATATAAATATGTGTTATTAAATGTATAAGTGCAATATTATATGTGATATTTATAAAATATATAATTGAATTACGACTATTTAGAATTTGAACGTTTATTCAACTTTTATTAATAGATTTGATAACAAGTTTAAAAACAATTTCTATTCAACTTCAATCCTTTCATCTTGAATCTCTTCGGATGTATTTATTAGGCTATAGATAATATATGAACTGATGTATTTTATTAATATGGATATATTACAGAGAGTACTAGCAGAATATTATCTATTTCTTTATTGTTTATATAACTTAGTAGATCCTGGTCCATTTTGGTATCAGAGCCATCTGAGTTGGAAAAGATAGTAAAATTATAGTGAGTAATCTCAATAATCTTGATATTAAAAGAGACTTCGAGGTACTAGGATTTCGACGAGCAGTGCAGAAATAAGTCCCCAAAGAGGCATTGGTAAGATGCGTGAGACTTTGTCTGATCCTATTAAGGTATTCTCTGATCTTTTTCAATGTTAAGATTAGTAAGATCATTCTCTAAAAACATTACTTCTTCATCCTTCAGTACTAGCTCTACTTCTACTACAGCTAGATCTGCAAAAAATAAAGAAATAATAAATATAGAAAATATTGAACAAGATTTAGCTAACTGGAATTTTCCTAAAATAGGAACTTCACAAGTCTATAATAAGAGTAGCTTTCTTTTTAAATCTAACTATATACTAAAAACAGTAGAAGAGACGTATCCTTTAGCTAAAGAATCATTAGACTTAAGCTTATTATCTCAAGGTCTTATAGACCAATATAGAGAAAAGTATAATTATTTGCATATTGGTTTGGTACAAATTGCAGTTAAACCTCTTACTAGAGAATGACTTAATAATTCAGTTCTTATTTGTGTTAGAGATAAAAGACACAATCGGATTAAAGATTCGATGTTGGGATGTATTGAATCGTCTTTAAGCTCAAGACATATATATTTCAATTGTTTCCCTAATTTCTCTGTGTGCATCAAAGATGCTAATGTTTTGAAATATTTTAAGGTAGATGTGCATACACATGGTTTTGAAATGGAAGAAGGAACCAATAATATTGCTCTTATATATAGAGTATACTTCAAATTTATGAACACTATCTGCCGAGACATCAACTTAAAATCTCTCATCAGAGATAAAAAAATGAGAAACCACGCTATTTCAAACAAATAGTGAAAAAACCAGATTAGCTACACCTAAAAGGTTAGCATGGGAAAAAATTACCCTTCCAGAAAGTTGGTTAATACAACAAGAACCTGAAAAGGTTAAGATTCCTCAAAATACTAAAGTCGATCAAATAATAGAATATGAAGATGGCTCAGTAGAGATTATGTTTGATTCAACAAGAAAAGTAAGAATATCTGAGTCAAGACCATCAACTACAAGCAACTGATTTTCAAACATTTTAGAAATATTCTCAAACGTTTCTATAAATTCCGTAAGAGAAACTAATTTTGAAGGAACTCAGAGGCTTCCTATGGGAATAAACTTACTAGTTTACCAAGATGATGGATCTAAAAGTTCTAAAACAATAGAAGAAAGATCTAATAGATCTAAAAATCAAACGGAAAGACCAATGAGTCTGACACTCTCTGATATGGGATATGAATCAAACAATAGGTTCCAGAGTGTTATGATGTTACAAAAACCCTTATTTAATGAATCTCTAAAAGAGATGTTTTATGATCCAGAAAATTCTGAAAAAAGAAAAATATTTTATTCTCTAAATAGAGAACAACAAAAAATGTTCTATGAAAAATATAAAACATTCTTAAAATATGCTGAAAAGAAGAATAGAGAAGGAGAATTAAATTTCTTCGACTTTATCATCAAATATTCTGAAAAGAATGGAATCATAATTCCTGAAGTTTACAACCTTGAAAAGGTTCATCAAACATATACCTTAGAATCTGGAGAAAAAATAATGGTAGCCCATCCTCCAGAAGCAGTCATTAAGATATCAGAAAAGGTACAAGCAGTTCCTTACAAAGGAAACTCAACAAAACCAGAATTACAAGCCATAGACGAATTTGTGAATCAAGTTATAGAACAGGGAAATTATACCAACTTATTCTTACAAACAGTTGGGAATCAGTTGACAAGAATTGAAAAATCAGTTCAAAAGTAGATTGAAAGGTTGCCATCTACTTCTAAGAAAGAAGTAAAACCAGCATTCTTTAAATCTATTCGAGATTTCAAATTAAGAAAAGAAGATAACTCATAATTCTTAAAAGAATTAACTCAGAATTCTTAAAAGAATTACTAGAAAAAATGTCTAAATTAGACACTACAGATAAAGGAAAATCTGTACGAATGCTCGAAAAAGATTTAAATGAGATCTCTGAAAAAGAAGTAGATGAAATTTATCAATATCTGAAAGAATCTTACACAAATGATTCTATAGAAATAAATAAATTGGAAAAACCAATTCCAGTTTACAAAGCAAAGCCTTATTATCCTAGGCAATCTCCAGTCGATTTACAAATCGAAGAAGAATTACCCAGCAGAACAGTATATTCTGGTAGTACCATTCAAGAATGGAGTATTGACGGACTATCTGAATATCAAGTTATTCGGGTAATTAAAAATATGCTTATGTATGCAACTGCAATCAAGTTTCAAGGAAACTCAGATAAGCAGGCAGCATTAGCAATAATAGTTGACTTTGTTCAACAATTACAAGGCTGGTGGGATACTCACTTAGGTCCTCAAGAACGTCATACAATTCTTAGCTCAATTAAGCAAGAAGTAAATTAAAATGGTGATGTTCTCCAAATAGAAGACACAGTCAATACACTGGTCTACACGATATTGTTGCACTTTGTGGGAAGTACAACTTTGCAACAAGATAGAAGTCATGAACAGCTTATAAGCTTAATATGTCCTACTATGTCACATTTCAAATGGTATAAGGATGTTTTCTTCTCTAAAGTTTTCACAAGAGAAGACTCTAATAGCGACTTCTGGAAAGAAAGATTCATTATAGGGTTACCTACCCTATTTGCTGATAAAATTCGTGCAAGACTCCGAGTCAAGCATGGTGGTTCCATACCCTATGGTATGTATACATTCGGAGAATTAGCTGCTGAAATATGGCAGAAGGATTAGCATTATGTACTGATATGAAGCTCAAAAGACAAGTGGACAAAGAAAGAATCCAAAGCAAGCAAGCCTTAGTAGACTTTTGCGAACAGTATGGGTATTAAAATATCCTTAAAGAATTATCTCAAAAGAAAGCCCATAAATCCCAAAAGGCTTACAAAAAACCTTGGTTTAAAGAATCAAGAACTTATCCTTCTAAAAGAAGGAAAAAATCTAAGAAATTTAATAGGACTAAAAAGCCTAATAATGAAGCCCGATTTACTAAAAGTAAAATACCCACTTGTTATAAGTGTGGAAAGCAGGGACACTATAGCCCAAATTGCAGAGTTCAACAAAAGGTCAATGAATTAAATATTGACGAGAAACTTAAAAAACAGTTTCTACAAATACTCTTAATAGAGCAATCTTCTGAGGAAGAAAATAATGAAGAAGATTATAGTGGATCCTCATCTTCCTCCTCTCAAGAGGATGAATCAAGACAAGAAGACTGTGAATGCGATTACTATAAAGCCATCATCAAAATGAATGGTTTAGACTTAAATGTCTTAACAAAAGAGGAAAATTTCATTCTGGATATTATAGACAAAATTCAAGATCCAAAAGAAAAAAGAAAAACCTTAGCAAAATATATAGAAGTTGCTAAAGAAGAATTCACTCAAAGAAAAAAATCAAAAGGGATTACAAGCTCAAATACAGCGACATCAGCAACAATATTCTTTCAATGAAATCCTTAAAAGGATTAGGAATACTCCTCCTGAACTTCAGGAACCAACAATAAGTGATATCAGAAAAGAGATTAATCAAACTAAAAAAGATCTTAAAGATCTAAAAATAAGAGTTCAGATTCTTGAACTACAACAGTGTGTCCAAACACCACTCATCTCTGAAAATGAGATATATAATAAAGAAGAGGATTTTGATGATCTCTTAGAAGAAGTCCCAACAATTCCTACTGATAAGAAGAAATAAATCCTCAAAGAAGAAGAAGATTCTAACCCATAATTTGCTTAAATGCACTTTGTCAACTCCTTAGACAGAGTTATAAACCACAAATGGTACTCAAAAGTGACCATTGTGATCAATAAAGAATATTCTTTCAAAACAGAAGCCCTAATAGATACATGAGCTCATCTAAACTGCATTAGTGAAGGCATTGTACCTACAAGATATTTTACAAAAACCACTCAAGTATTAAATACTGCTAATGGTGGAAGAATGCCTATACATTATAAGTTGTCCAATGAAACTATATGTAATAATGGAGTATGCCTATAAACTACATTTTTATTAAGTAAATAATTATCAAGAATGGTAATTCTAGGCACACCATTTATCAGTATGCTATATTCTTTCAAAATAACTACAGAAGGGATCAAAACAAACATTGATGGATATCCTATTATTTTCAAGTTCATAAAAGAACATCAGATACATGAAGTAAATTACCTCAAAGGTAAGATTACTGAAAAATAAATTTTTTTTTCCTTAAAGGAAGAAATGAATTTTAAAACAATTCAACAGAAGATTTTCTCTAAAGAAATACAAGAGAAGATCCAATCTCTCAAAGAGAAATTTGAAAAAGGAGATATGTGCTGAAATCCCTAGTGCATTTTGGGAGAGAAAGAAACATGTGGTAGAATTGCCATATGAACCTAACTTTACAGAGGCTTAAATTAATACAAAGGCCAGGCCTATTCAAATGAATGAAAGAAACTTACTCATATGTAAGCAAGAAATAGAATACCTTCTAAAAAAGAAGTTAATAAGGCCTAGTACTTCTCCTTGATCCTGCCCATCATTTTATGTAGAGAATAATGCTGAAATCGAGAGAGGAGTTCCCAAACTCGTAATTAATTATAAGCCCTTAAACAAGGTGCTTAGGTGGATAAGATATCCATTACCCAATAAAAAATACTTATTTAGTCGACTAAACAAAGCTCTAGTATTCTCTAAATTCAATATGAAAAGTGGATACTGGCAAATACAAGTAGCAGAAAAAGACCGCTACAAAACAACATTTATTGTTCCATTTGGGCTTTACGAATGGAATGTTATGCCATTTAGGCTTAAGAATGCCCCAAGTGAATATTAGAGAATTATGAATGATATTTTTAACCCTTATTTAGGGTTTACTATTGTCTACATAGACGATGTCCTAGTCTATTCAAACACAATAGATCAACACTGGAAACACCTAGAAGTGTTTTTTAAAACAGTTAAGTCCAATGGGCTTGTTGTGTCATCTAAAAAGATGAAGTTATTCCAGACCCAAGTAAGGTTCTTAGGCCATAACATAGAACATGGGCTTATAAGTCCTATTGAGAGATCAATAGTCTTTGCAGAAAATTTTCCGGATGAAATAAAAGACAAAACAGTTGCAAAGATTTCTAAGGAGTCTTAATTATATTGCAGATTTTTATAAAAATCTTGCACAAGACGCTAGCCCATTATTTCAAAGATTAAAATAGAATCCTCCAGAATGGAATACAACTTGCACAATAGCTGTCCAAAAAATCAAGCTTCGAGCTAAAGAGCTCTTATGCCTAGCTTTATATGATCCCGAAGCTCCAAAAGTAGTGGATACCGATGCTTCGAAAATAGGCTATGGAGGCATTCTAAAGCAGAAAATGCCTATAAAAGAGGTCCTAATAAGATATACCTCAGGCACTTGGAAACCAGCTCAGAAAAATTATTCTACAATCAAAAAAGAAATATTGGCTATTATTCTAAGCATTACTAAATTCCAAGACGACCTTCTAAATAAGAAATTTTTACTTAGAGTTGATTGCAAAAGTGCTAAAGAAGTACTTCAGAAAGACGTCAAAAATCTAGCATCAAAACATAGTTTTGCTAGATGGCAAGCCATCCTATCTATATTCGATTTTGATATCGAATATATTAAGGGGGAAGAAAACTCACTCCCAAATTTCCTCACCAGGGAATACTTACAGGGCCATGAAGAAAACAAATTATCTTCAGGCACTGAAGAAAGAAAAGGCTCTTCAAAAAGAGTACGAATGGCATATGATCACCCACAAATCTATCATCTCAGTTGAAGATGAAGATATGGCCAAATCACCTGAACAGGTAGCTAATATATATCTTAAAGATAATTTATCAACAAATACCACCCCTAAATCAAGGGAATATTTTGAATTAATCTTAAAAGAAACTAATTTAGTTGACATAAATCATAATATGAGAAATTCTCATGAAATTGCTTACTCAACTTTTAAGGTAAAGAATATTTTATCTAAATCATATTGGAATTCTAACTTATTCGTTAGAAAAAGATTTAAAAATAAATGAATGAATCCAGTCTCATATGACTATTTTGATTATATACAGGTGTGGGAAAACACGCTCTTTTATCAAAGCTCAAAGAAAACCCATACGTGGTTTATCTAGTTTTTAACAGGAGATTATTATGCCTTTAGTGATTTTCCTACTTGATTCAGAGATTGGTTCTCATTTTTCGGACCAACTAAAGATATATTTCCTCAAAAAGTTTTAGAAGCCTTTATATAATTTGAAGAGTTTAATTTAAACTCTACCAAAAATGAAGATCATTCATTATTGTTCTTCTTTGCATTATATAAAATCCCATGGATATGGAAATGAGATTATGCAATAACTCATTTGGACGAAATCTATTATCTTATAAGACGATCATGGGGAAGATGGTGGGATAAAATTCCACTAGAACAGTTTGATAATATTAAAATTATTGAATTATTCCAAGCACTCAAAGTGAAAGAAACTACTGACCCTAAACCACTTAAGGGTAAAACTAAAGTAGAAATTGTTATAGAAACCCTAAAAGAAAAGGGAAAAAGCGACGAATATATCTCTAAAAAACTAGAGAGATTGTGTTCTGAAGAAGAAGAAGGAAGCTCCACCAACTCTAATGAAAAATTAGATCTAGAGCCTTCTGAAAGTGACTTATAGATGGCTAGCTCAAGCTAGAAGCCAAGCCAACCACCCACTAAAGAAAGTGGTCGACATCAAAAGAGCCCACAAAGCACTCTGGACAAACGACTCCAAAAAACTAACAGGGACACACCACCAGAGAAAGAGCCCACTCTTCACATGGGAGAGCATCTGCTTTTACAAAAAGTCTTACTAGACTTATCTTGTGAATTATTGTATTTTGTTTTTTAATAAGCCTCTTTATCTATATAAGGCCCTTAGACTTTTAAGTAGAGCATCAGAATAATTTCATATATTTTTCATATTCTAAATTCCGCTAGTACTCTCTGTAATATATCCATATTAATAAAATACTTCAGTTCATATATTATCTATTTTCTTTATTGTTTATATAACTTAGCAGATCCTGGTCCATTTTGGTATCAGAGCCATCTAAGTTGGAAAAGATAGTAGAATTATAGTGAGTAATCTCAATAATCTTGATATTAAAAGAGATGTGTAATTGTAATAAATTAAAAAAAGTGTTCATTCCAATAGAGAGAAAAGCTTTTGTAAGAGAAAATTAAGAGTAATTTTCTTAGGTGCAATTGGGTTGTGGGTTGTGAGTTGTGAGTGTTGTAAACACCTTGTGTAATTTCTCTCATTTTAATAAAAAGATCTGCAGTAGATTCGAAGACGTAAGAAAGATTGACCGAACTCCGTTATCAAATGTGTGTGTTATTTTTCTATTCTTGTTTTCTCATAAATCTAGCTTATCGGAAATTTGCGTAATTTTCAAACAAGAAGACCATTTGCAAATATTTCCCAACCATCAGTGAAATGCAAGCCGTTCTCAAGTTTTTCCAGCTTGACATGCCATGACCTTCCAGCACTTCTTTCTTTTAGAATGACATGTGGTGGTACCATTCCATTGAATTGCCTCTGAAAGGCTCGAGGTATCTCCTGCAATATATTTGAACAGATATGTAAGTTCATTTCCCAATGCTCATCACACGAAGTGATCAACAACCATTCAATACGTTGTGCATAGTATATGAATTCCATGTGAAGTATGGGCACATTGGATAATTACTATAGCTAGAGGCCGTTATTTTATCTTCCTTCTTTAATTCCCCCTAAATTTGATATCTTAATTTATGCACTGAACAAGTAGTCATGTTCAGATTAATTAGCTCTTTAAAGGAATTTTTTTCTGGGTACTCTTTAAAAGTGCTTCGCATAAATTGGGAGCCCAAATCACACCATGGCTTAGGTTAGACAAAATGTGTCAGCTAGTTCCTTGTGACTCTTAAAATTGAAAAATGGATTGTTTAACCTTATTAAAATTAAAAACGAGTCTATTACTGATTATTGAGTAGTTTGTTGCTTTTGGTTTGTTGTTTTGGTAAGGTCCTTAAGAGTACTAAGCATAGTATGGTTGGTTCCTTTTGTCTAGGTGGAATGTTAGGTTGGTGCCTTTTGTTGCCTATGGTCTCTTTACTCTGTTAGCTTTTTGCTGGTAATGGTTGTTGTCTTTGTCCATAGGTATGCAGATGTATAGCTCTGTTTAGATTTCTACTGGTTTTGGTTAGTTATAGGGTACTGGAGTCTGTTATTGCCTTTGCTTAGAGTCTGTTATTTACTTGTTCATGTTAATGAAATCTCATATTGACCAAAAAAAAAAAAAAATACTATGCTTTTGAAGAGGCGCTTGAAATGACTTGTAGGTAACAATTAAATAACACACTACAAGTTTACACTTATGTTCCTTGAACAAGAACTTGCTTTATCTTGAGAACTAGTAGATTCTAACACAGCCAGTAATAATAATCCAAGTGCTTCATCAGCAACTACCTCTCAAACCAATACTCAGAAGTCAGCATCACACCATCCTGCAAGCTTAGCTATGTATACGTTAGACTAATTCATTTTATGGAAACAAAGTACAACACCAAAAACACATTATTTCATCTCAGTCAAAAGCATAAAAACCCATTTGAGAAAAACCAGAGCAAGAAACTTTAGGTTTATTTTCACATATATAATAATACCTTGAGGTTCATGCGAACAGCAGTTTGTCTAAAGAACAAAAGAAAGTTTGAAAGCAAAACTAAGTGATCAATAAAGATATAAATTTTTTTAGGGTTTACCATTGTTATAGCACTGTAACGGCGAATGAACGGTTTGAAAAACTCAGGGGATTCCTGCGACGTAGAGTTGCAAGTATGATTAAGATTCGCCATAACTGCTCTATAATGTGATCTTCAACCTCTAATCTAGTTGTTGTTTTTTCCTTTCTAATTTTCTTTAGTACTTTTTTGTTAGAAGATTTTGTGGATACAAGATATAAAATAGCAGACAAATTTTTTTCTTTTCCAATACATAAAAAGCAGACTAGTATTGTGTGTTTTGCTACTGGACGTGAAATGTTATAATCGCAGGAGTAACAGAAATAGAAATTGGAAAAAGATGGGGGACCCGTTTTCAGCATGGGGATTTGGTTGTATAATCCAAAAACAAAAAAAAAAAAACTCGGGTTCAGATCCTTGATTGTAGATCCTTCTACGGAAAAGTAGTGAAATTTTTCTATTTCCTCTCGGTTTGAATCCAAATTTTAGAGATAAATAGAGCTTCTGCCGTAGAAAATGCAAAAAATCATCCTTGTTCTATTTTACTTATTTTCTTTCTCATATTTTTATTAAATAAAAACTCAACTTAAGAAATCATGAAGTTTTCAAAGATGAAAATTATGCTGTGATGAAGATGATACTTCTAATTATTAGATAAAATGATTGTTTTTTTTTTCGATCCTTAAATTCAAACAATTATGATAATAATCATATTTCATGTATTAAATAAATAATCATACAAAAAAAGATTTATGTTTTATTATCCAAAAGAATACAAACAAATTGTATTGATCAGTTTTTATTTTTTAAAAACTAATATATTTTAAAAAATCAATTTTAATCTTCTTTATATTTTTATTTTATTGATGAAATCTTTCCCACCTATTTGAAAAAAAAAAACTAAACTTGAGATATCAAGTTTTTTTTTCTTTTTTGAGGCGTGTACATATAGTTTTTTTTCTCTCTCTTTGCAATGATATACATATCATTAAAGAATAAGATTAATAATTTTGAAGTTGATAATAATAATTTTAAAATAATTAAATATTTTAAAAATAAAAATATTATTTTATCATTAGTAAAATTTATTTTGATATTTAAAGAATCAGATAAATAATTTTAATTAAAAAAATTACACAAATATTTTAAAAAAAAATTCTTTTTTAAAACTTAAATAAAATTTTTAGTAAATTTAAACCAAAATTTCTTTGTCTAATAAACCAATTAACACATTAAATTATAAAATTTATCTAAATTTAATTTAATTAAAATTTATTTTATTAGATATTTATAAAAAAAAAATACAATCATGTAATATTACATATGTTATTTTATTATATTTTAAAAAAAAATTGAATATAAAGTTAATATTGTATTTAATTATCATATTTTTTTTATAAATAAAAGGAATAAAAAAAATATTTTTTTTAAAATACTTAATAACCCCTAAGATCTAAATAAAAAGACTTTGTACTATTACATGTTATGATTGAGATAACATAATTTCTTTATTTACGTTAATAAAAGCAGTTTAATTTATTTATTATTTTTTAAATTTAATTATTTAAAAAATGATAATATAATATTAAATTATAATTTTTATTTTATTTATTTATTATCCTTTTTAAATGATATTAAAATATTATTTTTATAAATTATTTTAATAAAAAATAATGATGATTATAAAATTAATAAAAAATAAAATAAAATAATTTTTTTTTATAAATTAGATCATTTTTACTTATATTATTATTTTTACATAATAAAAAAATTACTAAAAAAAATAAAAATAAATTAAACTATTATAAATAACATATATATATAATTAGAATACTAGGCTTGTGGAGATGTCATTAATCATATAAAGTATATTTGGATGTGGGCAAGATTTTATTTATTTATTAATCAAAGGTGTGGGCAAGATTAAGTATCGTAATTAGCTAATAAACTGTATCATAAGATAATAATCTCTTTTTGTAATCACAGCGAATATTTACGTAAGCTTACCCACGTATAGAGGCGTTTTGGATTCTATAAGATATTTGACATATCTCGACTAACATATCTCAATATTTACCAGTACCGACATTAATGAATATGGGGGCCCACATCCGAATCAGTGCCACGGTGAAACCGCAATCTGCTGGAGTAGGTTGAACTGTAATTAACACTCATTACCAGACCCATTTATTTATTTAATCATGACTTCGGTGCACGGTCTCTCACACTCTCGGGCCTCCACTATATATAAAATCCCAACCCCTTTTGCTCTTTAATCAATATTGCTTCTAGTTTTCTATTTCAATTCCTTCAATTTTCATCAAAGATTGTTTAGACGCCTCTCGTTCTAGAGATCACCAGGTATCGCCATTGGTAGGTTTCTGAATTACTTCATTCGATTTTGTTATTGTTCCCCCCCCTTCTGATTGTCTTTGATTGTCGATTTGTTTGGTTAATCTAAGTTTGATTTTGAATGCTACGTATTTCACATTGAATCTGCGTGCTTGGATTTTACCAGAAATTACTGTTGCCAACGGCCTGTATTTGATTTTTGTATTAAAGCTGAGTTTTTTTGTTTTTGTTTTGTTATTGTAATGCTGAAAGATGAATGCATAATTGTCGTTAAGGTCGAGTTTTTGAGTTGCATGCTATGACGTGTATTGTAATTTTGTGGAATCGGAGTTCACCTTTTGCTATCAATCCTTGTGTGACGTTGATACCTCTTGTCTTTTGAATGTGGGTGCTACACATACACGTAACTATTTTGGAATGTTGCGTGATAGAGTTAAGCTGAATCTTACAACTTAATCTGAAGCTAGTGATTGGTAAACCTATTCTATTTGTGGTGCTGATTGTTTTTATTAATGTAATGGTGCAGCTTATATTTATTTTATTTTTCAGTCTATGTTCACCGTTCCTTATACCGTCTTCCAATTGGTTGTAGTATATCAAATAGGAGTACATTCAGTTATCAGTTTGAAAGCTTAGTTTTGGATGCTTTTTTATAGTTAGCCTCTCTGCCTCTTTCTTTTGTTACTTTTAGTTCTTGGAATTTTATAAAACGAGATATTTTTCAAGGGATATTCGATTATCAAAACTATGATAAGTAACTTTGTGGCCAGAGGAAGTGAATCTTAGAAAATTTTGGTGTCACCCTTACCAAGTTGACTTGACTGACCTGCTAGCTGTAACAGAACTTGAAATGATACTTGGTATAATTGGAATCTAATTTTCAGGTGTTTGTTGTTACCATTTCACTGTCAAATTCTTAACAAGTTACAACTAAGTTTAGGCTGGGATTACAGCTGCTAGCTTCCTCAAATAAGGAAGTGTCAGTTGAAGGAATAGCTACGTTCTTTAGATTCTCTACATGACCGTTTATGCATTTTAGTTTTCATCTTTTCATGAACAAATTAACATTTTTTTATCCTTTGTTCCTGTACAGGTATCTGCCCATGGGTTCTAACGCTGTTGTGGACTTAATACAAACCTCATCTGAGGTTCATTTTTCTGGATTTCACATGAATGGTTTGCAGCAAGGATTGAAGGTGGAGCAACCCACAACATCAGCTACAGAAAATTTGCATAAACAACCTTTTGTTATTGGTGAGTCTCTCGTTGTAAAGCTAGCTTGTTGAAGCATGCCTCTTATTTTGTTTTTTTATCTCATTTGGAAGCAGCCATTACTTTTTACTCCTACAAATGGTCTAGCTGGTCTAGAGTCCTGGCATGTGTTAAAACTCTATCCATCAGTGCACAACACATGTGACCAAGTACTTTTGTCTCATTTTTCGAATACTTAATTTAATATTTTTCATTGCAGGTGTTGGTGGCGGCGCAGCTTCTGGTAAGACTACTGTTTGTGATATGATAATACAGCAGCTTCATGATCAGCGTGTTGTTCTTGTAAATCAGGTAGTTTGTAGAGATATTTGTTTTGAATTGGAGTACTTGATTGAAATTTTTGTCGTTAGTCTAGAAAATAAAATTATTGAGGGAAGGGGATTTTGAGTACCAAGTGTTTTTTGATATCTTCTAGTTCCTTTTATATTTTAAACTTTTTATTTATTTCATTATTTGTCTACGGAGCTAAAGTTCTATTTTGAATGCTTATATTGGCTATAATGCTCCTATAAAATTTGGTGGCAAAAAGTTTTTTTTAGTCCTGATCCGTTACTTATACTGATCTATCAAATTTTGATGGCACATTGAAGTACGTGGATCTGATTTCTCTTTACATTTATTTTTAATTTTATTTCAGATTCTTGTTTGATTTTATATTGGAATGATTTTATTTTAACGTGGATGCAATGTCAGGATTCTTTTTATCATACTTTGACAGAAGAAGAACATGCACGAGTCCATGAGTACAATTTTGACCATCCTGGTGAGGCAAATTCTACATTTTAAGTCGAATCAATTTCATTCTAACAGTGAAGTAGTGCATGATTTTTGTCAATCATATCTCAAAATCTTACTAGTCACTAGCAATTCCAAAGCTCTTTTTTTTTCCTTTCAAAAACAAAAATTAAGCACTAAAAGAGAAAAAAAATGGTGCCTGGAATTTCTTGTTTGGTTCTTGCTCATTGATTCTATACTCCAAGTAATGGTTCTAGTTGTCATTCGTAAATCATCTTTTTCCTTGCTATATTGCATCTCAAAGATTGGAGTTCTTTGAAATGATTTTGATAAATAACTCTTTTGCATGATTTTTATCTCATGTACGAGAAACTCCTAGATACTTTCTTAAAAACGTTATAGATTCATCTAATTAAATGCTCTCTAGGGTTGAAATAAGGACTGAAGTCTTATGCCGTTTAAACTATGTTCTGAACCATCATTTTATACATTCTTTAAGTAAGCGAGCAAGTGCATGAAAAATAAATGGTTCACATAATTAAGAATGCATATGCAGAGCTCTATTATTATCAGTGTGATTCCAAATTTCTTAGCTGCTCTATGCTGGCTGCCTGGCTGGTTTTATATCATGGTGAATCTTCATTCCATCCTCTCTAAATTTAATATTGTTATTTTGTCAGATGCATTTGATACAGAGAAACTGTTATCTGCTATGGAACAATTGAAGCATGGGCAAGCAGTAGATATTCCGAACTATGATTTCAAAAGTTACAAAAATAATGTGTTTGCAGTTAGAAGGGTAACTTCTTCTTTTGAATTTTAAACCGGTATAGTCTAATGAACAAGTATTTGATTACATCGCAATCTCACATCCAGAGAATGCATGCATGTTGCATTTATCAAATTTATTTTTCTGTATTGACAGCAATCTTTAGCAATAATATACATAGATTGAGCTAACTGCTGTAATATTATCTATAGGTAAACCCTTCAGATGTTATAATTTTGGAAGGCATACTTGTTTTCCATGATCCTCGTGTACGGGGATTGATGAATATGAAGATATTTGTTGATACAGGTCATTTACTTTCTTTTGCCTTCTTGGCTGTAGGATGTTGTTCCATGTGTTTCTAATGCTTATGTAATCAATGCAGCAGTTTACAGATGCCAAATGTTTTTGTTCTTCATCCTTTTATATTTGCTATCTTTAGAATTATTTACATTTGAACAATTAGTGTCCAGCTGAAGTTTTTATAACAATCTGTTCCATGTCTAAATGTTGTTCATGGAGGTCATTAGAATCTGCAGATTTCTATTATTTTTGTTATCCTGCAATCAGCATAATTTCTTCCTATTTTGGTGGGGATAGGAAGGCAAATATAAATATTCATCTAATGGTTGTCTAACATCTCATGTGGTAGTCATATCTTGTTCAAGAGGCCACTAAAATTAATATTCCCACTTTTTATTATTATTATTATTATTTATTTTGCTTTCTTCCTCTCTTTTTTTAACATCTCAAGGATTTCAAGGCATGTTGTGCGAGTCTCTAATGTTTACTTCATGGCTTAATCCTTTTGGCCTCTAGATTCTTTATCCATGGTATCATAAACCAAATAGTTCTGACTTATTGCTTTGTAAGCAATTTTGTTTGAATAATAATAAGTTGGTACGGTTGACATTGTAAACTTTCCAGTGCAGATGCTGATGTTCGTTTGGCGAGGAGGATAAGACGTGATACAGTTGAGAAAGGGAGAGACATTGGTGCAGTTCTTGACCAGGTTTGCAGCTCTTCATGCTATATATATTTCTTAATAATCTTGGCTTCCACACTGTCCCTATTTTTATAGAATCATTTTCACATGATAAGGAATTAGATTTTTTTTCTTCCAATTTTACCTCTACCTGATACGTGTATATATATATTATTTTTCTTTTTAATGCAGTACTCAAAATTTGTCAAGCCTGCTTTTGATGACTTTATTCTTCCGACAAAGAAGTATGCTGATATCATTATTCCTCGTGGAGGGGACAATCATGTTGCTGTCGATTTGATTGTACAACATATTTGTACAAAGCTTGGCCAGCATAACCTTTGTAAAATATATCCAAACTTGTATGTCATTCAATCAACTTTTCAGGTATCTCGTATGACTTATTTTCTCTCAGGCTTTACATTTTCTTGGTTTGTTTCAGTATGATTTTGGGGCTCAAATAAGTGTTGTTTGTCTCATGCAGATACGGGGTATGCATACTCTAATACGTGATTCTCAAACAACAAAGCATGATTTTGTCTTTTATGCTGATCGGTTGATTCGTTTGGTGGGTATATCTTCTGTCCCTTTTAATAGTTATAAAATTTAATTGGGGTTGGTGTCCTTGATTTGGTGAATCCCATTAAGAATCATAGAACTTGATCAGGTTGTTGAACATGGCTTGGGCCATCTACCTTTTACAGAGAAGCAGGTGATAACTCCAACAGGTGAGCTGAGATTCGTATGCATTCTTAATTTCCTTGATAGATATTGCAACTTTTGTTTCAGTTAATTTAGGAACTCGAAATTATAATGCTTTCCATAGAACATCCCTCAAACTTTTTGCTCGGTAGATCTTTGATTGGTTCCATGCAAATGCCGTAGGCATTTATGCAAAGGAACTAATCATTTTAATTTATCTCATTCCTTTCACAAAGCATGTATAAATAACTGTAAGCAGATTGCGACCTGATCCCCCTTCCCCCAGTGCTTTTGTATGAGTGGGCACTGTACTGTTACTATGCACAGAAAGGTAGAACCTCAGCAATCGCATGAAAATGATGTAGCTCAGACTCTCATAAATCATTCTGATCTCTAAAATGACATCTAGCATCTCATTTGCCCAAACATGAACTTTACAATTTACATCCATTATTGATAATTTTCTATCTACTATGTATACTTAGATTACTTGAATGTCTTTGAACAACATTTCAATGTGGAGATATGATTGTGTTTTGCTTTTTTATCTTATTTTATACAATATAAATTTATTATAATGGCTATAAACTTGGAACTTTTGTTTCTTTTCTGCCGCTTGGTCTGCAGGGTCTGTTTATACTGGTGTGGACTTTTGTAAGAGATTATGCGGTGTATCCGTTATCAGGAGGTAGCAATTATTTGAGGCTAATTATTTATTTCTTAGGATTTGGGTTTGCATATAAAGAAAAGTTTTAATTTCAGGATTGCTTTCTTGGGTGTAATAGAAGTACATGAATTGTCTTAATATGTAGATTTCATAACCATTGTGAAATCCTATTTTGCTTTAATTGCTTCACTATTTTGATGTAATGTCTTTATGTTCTCATGCTACCAGCGGTGAGAGTATGGAGAATGCTTTGCGAGCATGTTGTAAAGGTATCAAGATTGGGAAAATTCTTATCCATAGGCAAGGAGACAATGGTCAACAGGTTTGTGTATCTGTCCATGCCCTGCGTGTCCATGTTTATCTGGAGAATGTATTACATTTTCAGTTATGGTTTTTCTCTTGATGGCTGATGTTCTTGCTTATTGGCAGCTAATATATGAAAAATTACCCCAGGACATCTCAGATAGGCATGTCTTACTATTGGATCCTATCCTAGGAACAGGTTTGTTTCTCTTCTCTGTGTTTGTTTGATAGCAACGTCTGTTTTTTTATGCTAATGTGCAAAGTGACATGTCAAGAACGAGATATTTGATGAAGGCCTAAACACATGAATAATAAATTGAAAGAATCTAAAGAAAAAAATCAGATGGGTTTCTTATGTCTTCTTTAGAAGCGTTACCAACTGTTAAATGATGGCATAGGTTAGAAAGCAATGCAGTGCTTCCATTTTGCTAAATTCTGAAAATATAAATGCAACAGTGGTGTTATTTCATTTTTGTGTGACTCACTTTTAGCATGCAGTACTTTCTTTTATGGTTAAGCCTTGATGAAACTTCTCTTCAGGGAATTCTGCTGTTCAAGCTATATCTTTACTTCTAAAGAAGGGTGTACCAGAGTCCAATATTATATTTCTTAATCTAATATCTGTAAGTCGATGTACTTCTCTAGTTCTTCTACTTCTCCGGCCTTTAACAAGTGATTCATTTTGTGGTTGACTTCATAAGAACTGAGATTAACAATCCCTAATCATTATGCAAATCCATTTATCAGGCACCTCAGGGTGTACATATGGTCTGCAAAAGCTTCCCAAGAATTAAGATTGTAACGTCTGAGATTGAAATTGGTCTTAATAACAACTTTCGTGTGGTACCTGGTATGGGAGAGTTTGGAGACCGATATTTTGGAACCGATGATGACGATGACTTGCAAGTGGTGGCTCCTCCACAGTAATGTCATTAGAGCTGCTGTTTTGGTCCGACCTCTTGTCTTATTCAATTATTATCGGCAGTCCTAAAAATCATCTGAACTTGGTTACTGATATTTTATGCGGTTTTTATTCCGTCTCTTCTTGTGTTTGAATATGTTTTTTAAAATTCTTCCTAGTTGGAATCTTTGATATACAAGACATTTTTGGTATTTAATTGCAAACTGAAGGTTTTTTTTTATAAAAAAATCAGCTTCCTAATTACTTGTTTTACTTTTAGGATTTGAAAGACACTGCAACAAATTTTCCCCCTTCAAAGCTTGTTATTTACTCTTGTATAGCACGAAAATGCTTTATAGGCCAAACTTTTGATGTATGTCTAGTTTCAAACAAATATACTAATTTTTTATTAATACTTTTCCTTTTTTACACAAAACTTTACTTATTAAATCTTTTACTACACGCTTATGCAAACATTATCTATTGGATTCTTTTAAGATTAGATATATACATTTTTTTTAATATTTATAGGTATAAATAAGTGTGTCCAATTACTCATTTATATTCATGTTATGTTACTTGCATAAGATACTTAAAAAAATGAAATTCCAATGAATAAGATAATCATGTTAATAAATACCCTGTAACAAGTTTAACATAAAAGAAGAATTTAAAAATGAATTTTCATATTAGGCAAAAATTTTGGAAGGAATTTTTAAAATGGAATTAGAACCAATAGATAAATCAGATGTAGATGATACTTGTAATAACTATTTTTGAATTTCAATATTCTTCATCGCGTGATGAATGATTTATATAGTAGTACGAATCTGAACACTAAGGTTACAAAATTTTCATTTACAAAATGTGTAGTTAGTACATATGTATTTTTTGAAAAATTCTTGAAATAAGTATTAAAAGATTTAATTATAAGAATTGTTAACAATATTATAATGAATTCTAATAAAGTTTTAAAAGATATAGATATAATGATAGGATGAGATAAATCTCATATACCTATCGTGTATCAACAAGAACATGAATTGATTTATTAATATAAAATAATTGCTTAAATTATTACCAATCCTTTAGTTAGTATTTATATAAAATAATTTTAACAATATTAGATGATGAAAAATTATTTACGTATCAAAAATAAGAAAAGTTTTAACAATATCAAACCTAATTTTTATGCAACAACATAAAAAAAATGAAAAGTGAGATATATTCAAAGCAATAACCTTGTTTAAAAAACGTTTTATTGGACATAAAAAGAAGAAAAAAACTCTTTTATTAATGAAATACAGAAAGATAAAAACTTAAATAGTAAATTCATAAAATTCGTTAAATCCTAAAATCAATAGGTCTAAAATAATAGAAAACATAGAACTCAAAAACCTTAATAAAGTCACAAGAGTAAAAATTCACGATTTATAGCCCATAAGACATACATGAATTATGAAAAACAAATTCAAAAACTTTTGAAATCAAAATTAATAATATCTAATAATTTACCTCACTTAAGCACAACATTTTTAGTTAAAAAATAATAGGTAAAAAGAGAATGATAATAAACTTTAAAGTCTTGAATAAATAAATCATTGATTATAGATATTTTATTCCAAAAAAATAAGAATTATAATCATTAATAAAATAAAAAAAATATTTCTTTAGTTTAAATCGTAAAAGTAAATTTTGGAATAAAACTCAAAGACCCTAATAAAATCACAAGAGTAAAAAACAATGATTTATTTCCCATAAGACAGATGAATTTTGAAAAAACAATTCAAAATTTTTTGGAATCAAAAATCATAATATCTAATAATTCACCTTAATCATAATATTTGTAGTTAAAAACGAAGAGGTAAAAAGAGAATGATAATAAATTTTAAAGCCTTAAATAAAGAAATCATTGATGGTTGATATTTTATTCCAAAAAAAAGAAGAATTATTATCATTAATAAAAGAAAAAAAATATTTCTTCAATTTAAATTGTAAAAGTAGATTTTGACAAATAAGACTTGATGAAGAATTACAAAAATTAACAGCATTTAGTTATCCACATGAACAATTTCAATGGACATTTGTACAATTTAGATTAAAACAAACCTCATGTATTTTTCAAAGATAGATAATATCTTTAAAAAGTGACATGACATTTGTTGTGTATACATCGAAACATTTTGGTATTTAATAATGACATGAGTGAATGTTACTTAGATATTATTAATGTCTTATAAGAATATAAGAAAGAAGAACTTCTATCAGAAAAAAGGTTATAATAACTCAAAAAAAATTAAGTATTTATGATTACAAATAGAAGATAGAAAACATCATCTCCAACCTTATATATTAAACATCATACAAAAAATTTCTAGTGAAATCAAAGATAAAAATAAGTTACAAATTTTTTAAGGATAGTTGACTTATACAGAAACATGCCTTAAAAAACTAACAGAAATGAGAAAATAGTTATAAATTAAACTTATGTTTGGTAATGGTTGAAATAAGACACACAATACATTAACAAAATAAAAGCACAAGTAATTTTTTTTCAACTTTATACCACCCAAATTTATATGATAAAAACGATAATAGAAATAGATGTTTAAAATTAATATTGAGAAATAGTTTTAAAAATCACGGTAGATGATAAAGATAGTTTTAAAAATAGTTTTATAGATACACATCATGATCTTTTTAGAATCTAGAATTAAATTATCGTAGTAATGAAAATGAATATTTAATTATTAAAAATGCTAAAAAATTTGCAATATATGTTACATGTTCAAAGTTTATTTTCAAAAGGATAATAATTTTTTTAGATATTTCTCAAGGTCAAACGTTGCAAGTGATTATAAGTAAGGTCGATTAATCATATAACATCAATAATTCAATCATTACAAATTTAATGTTGAACATTTAGCAAGAAATAAAAATAATTTAGCTAATGCATTAATTGAAGAATTAGCACCTTTAACAATTTTTTATTTATCATGAATACCCTCTTGACATAGACATCGAGATAAAAAAAATCAAAATCCTATAGAACAAACTTGAGATATTATATCTTAATAAATCCTTAAAAGATAACATCAATAAGTTTAACCCCTCGGCTAAACATGAAGAGCTTAACTATTTAAACTAAAAAAACGATGAGATCATTTCCTCTATCTCAAATGAAAAGAAAAGAATCAAAATTCTTAAAATAAATAAAGGAGAAAATAACCTCTCTATAGAGAAAAAAAGAAGAAAATCTTAATTGGATAAATAAAATAAAAAATGAAGAATCTTCAAAGACTAACCTTTATATAGTCTATAATGGCTCCAAACCAAGAATCTGTACGAGTTGGTCAGAAGCTAGTAAAGTCATAACAAGTTTTAGTAGAATAATTCACAGATCATTCAACAACATTATAGGATCAGAAGGAAAAAAATTTCAATTATAAAATGTCAAAATTATTAACTCTTTTAAAGATAATTAAGAACTATTCACAAGTAGTACAACAACTAGCTAATCTTAGAAGATTGAAGGCATTCAAAATGGTACCTAAATCAATGCTATTTAGGTAAGAAATCAACAACTCTTTTATTTCGAAAGAATAAAAAGACCAACACAAGAATCTCACAAGACAACAATGTTTAAGTTTGTATAACTTAGCCTAAAAATCTACTGATGAAGATCTCGATGATATGAAGTTTTACACTTTAGAGAAAGAATTTCTTACAAATAGAAAATTCAATATCCGAGAAGAAATAGATCTAATGCTTGTGTACAAATCATTTCATGTGGGTTAATTAAAAACTTATATCCATGAAATAATTTAAATGATTTAAATTACTTTCCTCAAAATTTCAATAAATTCATCAAAAAAATTAGAAATAGAATTAAGGCCATGGATAAATTTGTTTATTTAAGATTTTTTTAGTTCAATTATGAATTGAAACTAAGAAATCTTATTAAGTTCATATCATTTCATTAAACTTGAACTTACTAAAATCAAAAATAAATTTAATCATCTTAAAGCTTTACCATAAAAAATATTTTTGATCAAGAGGAATTAAGAGTGGTACATGGCCAAATGTTAAGCAAGATCTATTATGAATTAAGAAAAATTAACAATTTTTTTAAAATTAACAATTTTTTTAAAATTAAAATTAATTATTCTATCAATAAAATTATTATCACCTCACAAAGTAATATGCTTACCATTAAGAAAGACGGTGAAAAAATCAATAAATATGAAGTTTTTAATTGAAATGAATTGAAAGTAAATTAGGGACCACGAAAGAAGACATAGAGACTTTAGCTTCACAATAATCATTGTTAAAAAATAACTCTAAATAATGTTAGGATCCATACATAGTCAATAGTCACTATAGTCTCAATAATATAGATGTTAATTAGAAAAATTAAGTAAAATAGTGAAATTTTACCTATGTAAAAGATAACCCTTATGACTATAAAAGAAAGCTTTTATTCCAAGAAAATACACACCTTTCACACTCTCTAAGAAACTTATTCACTTAGTTACTATCTTTTTTATCTTTTATAATATTTCATCTAAGAATGAGTAATTAAAACCTTATTCAAGGTTTTTAGTACTACAGTTTTAATAAACTATTATAATAAATAAAAGTTCATCTTAAACAAAAATTCATATTTATCGCTCTAACCTTAAGGGACTCGGATACTGTAGATTACAATAAGTTAAGAAGGACATAAGGTTAAATCTAGTTAAAATGTTATCTTAAGGAAAAAAGAAGTAGATATCACGAAGCATAAGATAAAGGTAAACTTATCTTTATAATATCAATTAAAATTATATAGTGTGAGGATACTAATGATCTTAATTATTTATAAATTTTTTTATAACTCATTTAATAATTTGTACAAAATATGAAAGGAAAATATAATGAAGAAAAGAAATCAAAAATTAATTTATATTGAAGTAAAATAAAAGAAAAACAAGAAACTAAAGAAAGTCTAAAAAATGTTATATATCTTAAAATATTTTTGCTATATTTTAAAAAATTTATAAAAAAAAAACTTACTTAGAACGATTTAATAAATATTTTTTTAAAATATAGAAATTAATTTAGACGTAATCATCACATATGAAACAAAATAACGAAATAAAAAAGTTAAGTCATTGGTTAGCCACTGTGTATTATCTTTATGTAACTATTGTGCTAAATGCATAACCTTAATAACTTTTGACATAAATTGTATCATGATCCTAAAATTATTAAAAATGAAAAATATTTAAAAGAAAAAGGAAAATATTAATATATTAGCTTTATAAAATTCGAGAAAAGGTATATAACATTTGCAAACTTACGAAACAAGAATAATAAAAAGGGTAAAATTATAATTTTTTTACTATAAAAATTTAAAAATATTTTATTTAAATAAAAATTATCGATTCCCTGTAATCTCATTATATGGGTCATTCCACGTAAGAAAGTAGACCCTTTTAGGTAAAAGAGACAAATATTTTTTTATAGTTCTAATTATAGGCTAGCACCAATATAATTAAAGATTACTCAATGAGTTAAGAAAATCCAACTAACTTAGTTCATGAATTTAAATTCATGAATAACTTAGTAACTCATTGGATAATTTTTTTTTTACTTAACATGTTTTTTTAATTGAGCTTTTTTTTTGTTGAATATTTTTTTGACTAAACATTTTTTTTATGAACATATTTTTTGGTTAATACCTTTTTTTCTAAACATTTTTTTTGGGCCAAACAACATAATCTCTGTTTTATCAAACAATTAAAAATTATTTATTGAACTAGTCATAATATATATCACATAATAATTTAACATTAAAAAAATTAATAATATGTTTGATTTCTATAAATATGTCAAACTGAGTCCAACAAAAAACAATAATAAGAATATCTATATTCTAAAAATTAATATCATAAATCAATTTATTTGGTATCAATAACCTTTCAAAACGAGTCCAAGAAAAAGTAAAAATAAATTTACTTTTGTTTCAAAAGAACAGGATTATAACATCTAAAGTATATTATTTGTTCTCAAATCAAGAATAACCTATATAAAAAAGATATATTATAAAAACAACCTATGCCCATTAACAAACCAAATAAAGCTAGTAAGATAAATCCAAATATTAATATATTATAAGGGCTTAATACTCATTTAATATGAAAAACAATGAGGTAAAACTAAAAATAAATATTATATCATATTAAATTAAAATTATATAAATATATATAAATAGTAAATATAAAATTTAAATGATATTAAATATAAATTGAATAAAGTAATGATTGAGGTCTGTATATCATACGATATCTTTAAAATAATGTTTTTACTCATTATATATATTTGAGAATTCGAAAAAATATCACGTGATACAATGATCAATTAGCAACAAATATATATCACTATTTATTATTCTAATAAACTTTTATGTGTATGAATTTTATGTGAATAAACTTAACTCTAAATATTAAAGCAAAATTTTCTAAGTTATTTCTTTCTCTTATTTCTTTGTCCTTGTCTTCCTTTAGAAAGTGAGTTTCATATATATATATATATATACACATATAAAAGAAAAAAAAATAGAAGGAATTAAAATACAAAGATATAAAATGGTTTTGTAAAAGTAAGACTTAATAAAAACAAATAATGAGAAACAAAATTTAAAGAGAAAAAGAAGAAAGAAACGGTTTTTAAAACCATTAAATAATTAGATTCAATTAATTATTACCGTTTTTTTTTTATTTTGAGATATAAAACATTTTTTTCATTCCAAAATTTTCAAAATATTCATCATAATTTAAAAATTATATGGAATAGCATTATAATGAAGAAATTTAAAATTACAATAGGCTATTAAATAGGCATAAAGATATTTCGAAGAATAAGAATTGAAACTAAAAGAAAAGCAAAGGAAAATAGTAACATTAATGAAAAATAGAAGAAAAAATATATATATAGATAGATAGATAAAAAAATAAATATTTTAAAACATTTTAAACGAATTTAATAAAAAAAATAAAAAAAATTATTCAAAGATAAACTAAAATACAAATAAGTTGAGATTAAGGTAGTTAGAATAAATCACATCATTTAACACCTCTAAGCATAACTGTTTGGGGCGATGACATTTCCAAGATTTGAGTCATTTTTTTCCTAAAATATTTGAGTGGAATTTTGATACTAATAGGTATTAGAAAGCATTCATAAATTTACTTCGTTACATTATGTTAATATTTTCATATTTTTCTTAAATTTTAGGAGTTTTTTCTTTGAGAAATAATGTAACAAAGAGTTGAGAGTATACAAATCTCCCCGTTAAACTTCTTTACAAAGTTTAAAATACTACAATTCAATGACTTAAGGTTATAAGAGACTATTCTTTTGTTTAAGCAAAATTAATATATATATATATATATATATATCAAAGCAAGAAGTTTGAGATTCTTATTAATCCCATATAACATTTAAATCTGCTTCTGTTTCTGTATCTAATATAAATATAAAGGACGGAAGGTGCGACATATATCATAATTTTTTATAAAATAAATATTTTAATCCCGTTAATTTTAACTATATAATTTTTTTTAAAAAAATACGTATTGTAATCTCATTATTTCATATTAAAACACTTTAATTTCTTAAATTTAGTCCTAAAAATATAGTACTAATGTCCACTCCTTTTAAAATAAAAAAAAAATTATTTTAGAACTAAAATACATATTTTTTTAAAAAAAAATTTCAATTAAAAGCTAACTAAATCTTTTATATTAATTACCTAAAGCTACCTGTAATATATATACCCTTCTCTCAAATTCTTGGCATCTCATCACATCTCACTCACTATAAATAAATCTTTGGTACTTTTGGTGCAACGTAACTACTTTGTATCAATAGAATATATCTTTTATTTAACAAACAAAAAAAAAAGAAAAGGAAAAACCTCAATAAATAGCACATACTAGAGTATAGATAGTATATTCAAATTGTAGTAAAATAATGCATGCATTGTATCTAAAAAGAAAAGTGTGATGATAGTCTACTAGGTACCCAATCGATGTGTTTAAAATGAGGGTAATTTATTTCATTCAATTGTTAAAAAAAAATATAATGATAAATTATATTATTTTAAAATAATTATTCAATTAAAATAATTCTTTTTTCATATAATTTTTGATGATTTAAAATTTGAATTTTAATAAGAGTTTGTAAATAGTGTAATTATTTTTAAAAAAAAAAAGAGAGATAAAAGATGAATTTTATGTCTCAATCACATTTTAATACACACAAAACATAATATTTTAGTTTCAATTTTTATACAAATCATTTATTTATGCTATTTTATTTTTAATTATCAACTTGTTTAAAATAATTCATGCAATTAAACCTTAAAAAACTTTTGATTTTTATGTTTTATTAAACTGATTTTACATTTAGTTACTTAAAAACACAATAATTACCTTATAAAAAAATATGTGCATTATATTTTTTAATTTACAAAAAATATTTTTATATTATTAAAAAAATATGTACATAGAACGACCTTAAAATGAAATTACTAAACCTAATTATTCTAAGGCTTGAATATATTTTGTCTCTGACATGTATGGTAACAAATATGACATCGATGTTTAATTCTTTTAATATTTATATTTTTTAGTTCATTTTTATTAAAAAATTAATTGTTAAATATGATATTAAAATAGTAAAAATTTACTAAAAGGACATAAATAATAATAAAATTAAATATTACAAATATTTTAACAACAAATTAAATATCCAAAGGATTTATTACCTATTCAAAACAATAAGGACAAAAGCTTAAACGGCTTAATTGGGATTACTTTTACTACCAAATTAACTATATTTAAAGTAGTATAAAGTGTATAAATGATAAATTTATCAATGTTAAATATATTGTTTAATATTTTTGTTTTAAAAAAGTGTCTTTAAATCTTATATTTATGAAAAATGTATCATTTAAGTAGTTTTGTTTGTAAAAAATGTAAGTAAGGGTAAAATTAACGTTTCATTCAATATTCAATTTTATGTTAAATATAATAGAATAATACATGTGTAACATATGTATTTATATTTTTCGATATGTATATATATAAAAAATTACTCAAATTTTTTAAGAAATTTTTTTTTTCAAAATTAAACAAAATTTTCAATAAATCATAAATAAATTTTTTATTGTCTAATATCTAAAATCACACGTTAAATAATAAAAATTTAATTTAAATTTGATCAAAAGATTTGTTAAAAAAATAACTAATTTTTTAATTAAAAATTATTTCATTGGATATATATATCAAAAAATAAAAACATGTGTCACATATGTTATTTCATTATATTTAACCAAAAATTGAAGGAATGATTAATTTTGTTTTTAACTAACACATTTTTCACTAACAAAATAACTTAAAAACATATTTTTTTAAATAAAAAGACTAAACAATCTTTAAAATCTAAACAATTTTACCTTTAAAGTATGGTTTACTTAAATGTAACCTAAAATCAATTAATGTATTTATTCTAGGAAAAAGTCACAGGATATAAAAGTTTCAAACATGTTTTTAAGGTATTAATAGTTTTAGATCTTAATTATATTCATACATAAAATTTTAAATTTTTAAAACATATGATTTATTTTTAAAATTTTTAAAATTTCGTACATAGATTTTAAGTTTTTTGATTTATCAATATGTATTTTAATTGTCAAATTAAAATTTATATGTAAAATTTTAAAAATTTGATATCAAATTATAAAATTTAAAAATCTTAAAAAGAAAATCTAAACCATTAGATTCATTGACAATTATTATATATCAATACACCGTTAGATTAATCAAACAAATTTAAAAGGCAAAGTAAAAAGAACTAGGGCCTTGTGCAGCAACATACAGCCACTTCTTTTGAACTCTCAAAACAGTAAAGCAAAATATAAAAGAATAATTATTTTTATCATTATGTATTCAATTTCATAATTACTTACATTCCTACCTACCTTTATATACGATCAATAATTTACAAGTTGTATTTTATACATATAATAACTAATAAATAAATAAATAAATAAATAAATAAAAAGGGAAAAATAAACATTCAAACTTCAATTTAGCAACTTTATCTCGCACCCTACACCACTTTTTCACAAATATAAAAAAGAAAAGAAAAAAATCATATTGGACCCATCACTCCCTCAATCAAAAACTTTCCCTTTTTCTCTTTACTTAGTATAATCGACTTCCTAATTTATATATAGCACTCAACATCTTTATCTTCTTCCTTCATTAGCCTCATCTTTGTGGTTTCTGTCACTCAGCATTTGGTAAAGATGCTTCACCTTTCATCTCCAACTCAATTTCAAACTCCACCACAAACTCCACTTAAAAAGCCAACTACACCAATATCTCTTAACAAACCTATCATATCAAAGCAAGCTTCTAAAAATCATACAAATCATGAGTCTTCTTCAGTAGCTGAGTCTTTGCCAAGAACTCAATCAATAGGTACAATACTTAGACCACCTCAACCAAGAAAAACCAACCCAATTATATGGTGTGCTGCAATTTTCTGCATGATATTTAGTATTCTTCTCATCTTCTTTGGAATTGCCACTTTGATAATTTTCCTTATCATTAGACCCAAAAGTCCATTATTCGATACCCCATACGCAAGTCTGAATGCCATATACTTCGACTCACCGGAATTTTTCAATGGTGACTTCAGTTTCCTGGCAAATTTCTCCAACCCAAATCGGAAACTTGATGTAAGATTTGAGTATTTAGATATAGAGCTTTACTTTGATGACAGACTCATTTCAACTCTAGCTCTTCAACCTTTCACTCAAAGACCTGGTGAAAGCAGGGTAGAACCGGTTCGCATGATATCAAGTTTGGTCTATTTGCCACAAAATCATGCTGTGGAACTTAGAACTCAGGTGCAGAGCAACAGAATCAGCTACAACTTAAGGGGAACTTTTAAAGTCAGAGCTAGTATTGGTATGATACATATTTCTTACTGGCTTCATAGTAGATGCCAGTTACAGATGACAGGTCCACCAACAGGCTTTTTAGTTGGCCGAAGCTGCAAAACAAAAAGATGAACATACTAAAACCTGATTTATGTAAATTTCATTTATGTGAAGATCTAAAGGAATTCCTCTTGCGAAGAAAAGCTATACAAATCTCCAATGATGTGAACACAACTTCATTCTTTCACTACCGTGCAACAACTCTTGAACAAGTTTCATGACCACTTTAATCTTTGGACACTTTTAATTCGAAAATTGTCCCTTTTATGGGCCAAAAATACTCACTCTTGTGGGATTATAAGTACTAATTATTCATAATTAGGAAAATAAAAGTGCCAATTTTCCACAGTTTCATGATTAAAAGTGCAAGACTAAAGATTTTAACTATTAGTATCTTTTATCCATTTGTTATATTAGTCTATGTCAGACGCTCATAGAATTTGATCCTACAGAAGTACAGGTCATAAGAAACCTAATTAACAATATATCATGAACATTACAGGAATTACGGCTCAACTTATATACGTAAAAAATAAAAGAAAAACCTAAAGCTTTAAAAAGTTATATAACTAATTGGGAAAAAGGGTAGTCAGATATCAATGTAGAATTAAGCAGAATGCTAGTGGTTACTTTTTTCATCTTTTAATTATTAAGAATAATACAAGTTTGTTTACTTTGATATATAAATACAAGTTTAATGGAATCTTTTAATTATTAAGAATAATACAAGTTTGTTTACTTTGATATATAAATACAAGTTTAATGAATTTATATTCATGATTTTTTACGGTTTTAATTCTCTAGAGAAATCTATCCTAAAATGTATCGTTTCATTTAAAAAATATTCACTCCCTATAAACATATCATCATTTAACTTCTTAAATAACGTGAGATATATCATATTACATCAAATAGAAAAATACAGAACTTTTTATAACTTTTTTTTTTAAGAGTTTAGTTTATTAGTTTTATAAAGTGATATTTTAGCTATTACAATTAGAACAATTAGGTTTAATAACTTTTTTTTAAAGAGTTTAGTTTATTAGTTTTATAAAGTAATATTTTAGTTCATACAGTGAAATTTTAGATTTTTTTAATTTTTTAAAAGAAAGTATTAATATAAATATTTGTTACTCAATTTTTTAAAATTAAAATTTTAAAAACGAAAAAAATGATACGTGTCATTATATTTTCAAAACTAATATATTAAAATTTCATTAAAAAACTATCAAATTTAAATTATCCATTAAAAAAACTAATGGTAGTTACACATATTTTTTATTTTTATTAGATAAATTATCAAATATATTAATAAATTATTACATTTGTATAATCGAACTAATTTTCTTTCTATTTTTACTATCAAATTACAAAATTGTTTCATTCTTAAGTTTTTCGTACTTTCAACTGTTAAAAATAATTAAAATGATATACAAAATATTTATAAAATTCATTGGTTATCCTTTTCCTTACCAGTTATTGAATAAATAACTCTGCCATGACAATGGACAAATAACACTCCAGTAACCGATTCACCATAAAACGGTGGAGGCACATAATACGGTGTACCCACAATTTCCACAAACCCATCTTCATTCAAACCACTCAGCAAACCCAATATCCGCTAGTTTTAGATTGTTTCTAGATTCAAACAAAATATTCTCAAGCTTTAGGTCCCTATGAACAACACCGAGCTTGTGACAATGTGAAATTGCGTTTATAAGTTGCTTCATAAGAGAGGCGGCCACAGTTCTGAGAGAGTAGTGTTGATGATTTTGTGTATAAAGTAATGGATTCACAAAGCTCAAGAACAATGGTGAAAGAATTATCAGTTCCAAAGACGTAGATTTTTACAATATTTGGGTGAGGAGCAAAAGGGTCATGATCTTGGCTCCTCTTTCTCGAGACATGTGCGGTCTGTATCATTAGTGAGATCCCCTTTAACAATTATCTTGCAGGCCACTAAATACTCAGAAACAAGACAAAATTCACTACTTTTTTTTTTAACTTTTGTCGTCTATTTTTTTACTTAAAGAGTCACGAGAAAATTGCAATTGCATTGTAGACCCTTTAACAACTCCGGTTGAAAAATATTACATTGGATCCTCTGCCAGGCTAGAACAATAAAAAGATAGCACATCATTGTAAAGTCACACCCAAAATTTCCCTAAAAATTTAAAATAAATGTTGACTCTTTAAATGATTTAGACTATTTTATATGAAAAGTTCTAGAGTTGGTTAGAGAAGTCTAGAAAGGGTTAGAGTTGGACGAACTCAAACTTAAGCTTGAAGACCATAGAATGTTCTAGAGCACGCTGGAGGGTGTTAGAATGGGCTGGAATGTTCTAGAACGTGTCGGATGGTTCGAGAAGAATATAGAAGCCGCTGGAAGCTTGCGGAACATCCCGGAACATGCATGAAGGAACTAGACAAACCTAGAAGACTCTAGAGTTGGTTAGAAGGTCCTAGAGCCTTGTGGCACATTGTACATAAACGTAGAACACTTTTGTATATTCTAGGCTTAGAATTATCTAGAAAGTGGTAGTATATTCTTAAGCTTAGAAGCCACACTATAAATAGACCAATTGGTCTTCATTTGCATTCATCTTGGAAATTCCTAACCATCTTGGGAATTCTTAGCATTTGTAACATAAACTCTCTCTAGAACAATACAAAGCATTCTTTGCAAACTCTTTCTATTTTCTTTGGAGTTTCATTCGGATTCAAAGGCAGGCTTAGTGCAACGGACGGTGCTAAGTGCCGCACGATTGATACTTGAAAAATTAAGGTCGTGACAGTTGGTATCAGAGCCTTCGGTTGAAGCATTTCTACCTTTGGCATAATGAAGAACGTTGCTCTATCTACACCAAGCGTTGATGTTCCACCTATGGAACGTGGACGTGAGGAAGTTCGGAAACCATCAAAGGAATCTCGAGCCAAGTCGAAAGACATGCTTTCTAGCTTGGAGGCACGAGTTGGGAGTGCGCAGGATAGCTTAGGGGAGCTGTTCGACCGGGTGGACAACTTAGAGGAGCGTTGCAATGGCTTGGAGGCCGAGGATGTAGAGATCCATGCAGCGGTTAAGATGTCCCTCAACGAGCTAGATGGTGGACTAAGGCAAGAGATTGATGGGTTAAAGGCCGAACTTGCCAAGGTAAGAGATCTTGTCCAAAGAGAACTCGCTAACGTGTTGCTTAGAGTTGAGGACATGGGTGGTGATCTAGCTCTATGTAAGCGGGCGATGGCCGCGGGAACTAGCACAACCATCGTCATTGAAGCTAAGAGGGTGGATGTTCCCAAGCCTAAGACCTTCAATGGTGTTAGGAATGCTAGGGAAGTGGAGAACTTCCTATGGGGGCTAGAACAATATTTCGAGGCTACTGGCATAACGGACCATGCCAACAAGATCCGAACTACTGCCATGTACTTGGCTGACACTACCATGTTGTGGTGGAGAAGGAGGCATGGAGATGTGCAACGAGGGGTTTGCACAATTGAAACCTTTGAAGACTTCAAAAAGGAGTTCAAAATGCAGTTCTTCCCCGTTAATGCTGAAGAGGAGGCAATAGGTCGATTGCGTCGATTAAAACAAACGGGTAGCATAAGGGACTATGTGAAGGAGTTCACAACTTTGCTGCTTGAAGTTCCTGACACGTCCGACAAGGATGCCCTATTCTTGTTCATGGCCAGTTGTTGTCTCTTTTGGAGAACATAAAATCGTGCAAGTATACACGGTCACAAGTAATAAAGATTTGTAAGTAAAGTATCATTCCCACGAGGATTTGTTACTATAGTTTGTTGAGTACTAAAATTGTATCTCTCTGATTTTATCCAAAACAATCGATGATTAAGAAAAAGGTAAAAAGAAAATAAGAGAACTCTAGGATTGCAATTTTTCACCAAACTAATCCACTCAAATCATGTTATTTTCTTTTGATTTATATTTTTTAGTACATTTAATTTGTCAACCGAAAACTTCTTTTTTATTCATACATCTCTTCCGAGCTCCGTATAAACACACCTCGTTAAATTAATTCACTATATCTCTATGAGAATTAAATTTAATAAGATTCATTAAGTTCTAAGTTCTCAAATGGCCACACATACAATTAGGGTATATTCCTATTCTTCATCATACATGTCATTCTATTTACGAGCAATATACACAAAAATGCCTTTCTCAAGTTTATTTTTATGCCATAAATCGTTTTGATAAAATTCGTAAATAATCAAAAAGCATTAAGTACAAAATAGAACGAACAAATCGAACATCTTATAAATCTATCAAAAATAATTAAAATCAAAGCTTCATATATTTGAATCAAATGCAACCCTAGAAAAATTAAATTACTTCATTAAATTAAAATAAAAAAATACAATAGATGCAGAAAAATTAGAAGAAGAAGAAAAAAAATTAAAACATTTCGGATCGTAAATATTTGGCACACACAGAACACAACAAAAGCCAAAAAAATGGCTTCTGCGTGTTCTACAGTCCAACCCCTAATACCACAAAAATTCTAAACCAAAAAAACTTATAAACTCCATCATACTATCACCTATTTATAGCTAAAAAAATACATCTAAAATAATACATTTTTTTACACGCGTAAAAAAATTATATCGAAAACAAAACCCGAAATTTTCCCTTAAATCTACGTCCACGCGAAAATAGAATTTTGTATTTTAATACACGCGTGCAAGATGAAACAGAGGGCGCCATTTCTGATATTTTAAATTCAATCTGCGTGCCACGTGTCAGCATATGATTCGCTACAAGATTTACTAAGGCCACGTGGAAGCATATCATTGGGTGAACAAACCGGCTGCACGCAGGAACGGCGCACGGGAAAATGGCACGCCGAACGTGGGAGACAACGGCTGGAACGGGGACTTGATCCTGTGCTTTCCCGTTCATTGTAACTTGCCACGTGTCTGAACATGATTTACTTTAATATAAAGTGTGACACGTGGCAGATTATGGCTCGTGGAATAACCGAGCGCACGTAGATCGACTGCACGGGAAAGGGGCACGCGAAGATGGGGGACATGTCTACACGGCGTCAGATGGGTGGGTCCCACGCTGCATGCCGGCCTGCGCGGTAGGTGGGCCCCACTCGGGCACCAAGCCTCGCGATGGAGGAAATCCCTACACCCACTCTCCTTGGTCGGGTTTGACCAGCACACGCACATCTGAACCGTTGATGCGTTGATCTGACGGTCCAAAATGACGCGTGGATAATGACGCGTGGAATCTCTCTCCTACGAAGAAAAATAATTTTTATTAATTATATTTTCACCCATAAATATATTTCAATTTACATTTTAAACTTTGTTTAATTACAATACAGCCCTTTAGTAATTTTAAATTAAATTTTAAATTTTTAATAATTAAAATTAAGCCCAAATTTAATTTAATTTTTATTTTCAACATTTATAAATTGCAATTAAATACTCAATTAATTACGTTTTCGATACAAATTATTTACTTTTCATAAAAAATATAAAAAACAGTAAATACCAATTTATTCATCGAAAATTAACTAAAAACATTAAGAACATAGCAATTGCAATTAATAAAATAGGTGAAAATAAGTGTATAAAATACAGTTATCAACGGTCTCCAATCGTGGGCTAACCTTGAGCTCAAGCGACGTGGTGTCCAAAACTTATCTTCGGCCATTGCGACCGCAGAAAGCTTTATTGATTACTCCACAAACAAAGAGAGCCCCAAAGCCACACATAAGAAGTTTGTTGGAGGAAAGAATGTGGAAAGCCATGGTAAAAGTCAGGAACCAAGGAATAATAAAGACAACTCCTCATTCAAACCAAGGGACAAGGGGAAGGAAAAGGAGGATCATGGTGCCTCAAAGCCCTGTGTAACGTGCTTCATTTGCGACGGACCGCATTGGGCACGCGAATGTCCGAAGAGGAAGGCCTTGAGTGCCTTAGTTGCTTCCACTCATGATCAGGATGGAGGTGAGTTGGACACAGGTGCAAAGATGGGTTCTTTGCGCTTACTTGGTGCAATGTAGAGCGCCCCAAAGACCCCTAAAGGTTTGATGTACGTGGATGCCACCATCAACGGGAAGGTCGCCAAAGCATTAGTCGACACAAGTGCATCTCACAACTTTGTTTCAGTGGAAGAAGCAAAGCGACTTGGCCTGAAGGTTGTCCATGGAGGGGGATCTCTGAAAGCAGTTAACTCAGCAGCACTACCATTGCATGGAGTCGCTCGAGGAGTTAAGGTCAGTCTTGGTGCATGGACTGGCCAAGTGGACTTATCTGTAGCGCCTATGGATGACTTCACAGTTGTATTCGGCATGGAGTTCTTGGACCAGGTAAGAGCTTTCTTGGTGCAATGCTCAAACTCTATGTGTATCATGAACGGTATGAAGGCGTGTGTGGTACTGACGGAAAGGACCAGCAAACCTACTATCCAAGCTCTCTCAGCACTTCAATTCAAGAAGGGATTGAAGAGGGACAAAGAGAGTTACTTGGCCATCTTAAAAGAATACGATGATGTGGAGGTGTCACCAAGGCCAAACTTGCCGACGGAAGTGCAAGTTGTCTTAGATAAGTTCCAGGATGTAATGCCGGAAGCATTACCCAAACGGTTACCTCCAAGGAGGGAGGTAGACCATGAAATAGAGTTGGAACCTGGAACCAGGGCACCAACAATGAGCCCGTATCGGATGGCGAACTCAGAGTTGGCAGAATTGCGGATGCAACTCGACGACTTGCTGGATGCTGGCTTCATAAGGCCCTCCAAAGCCCCATTTGGTGCCCCGGTGCTCTTTCAAAAGAAGAAGGATGGCTCGTTACGAATGTGCATAAACTATCGAGCTCTAAATAAGATCACAGTCAAGAACAAGTATCCTATCCCCCTTATTACTGATTTGTTCGATCAATTGGGGAATGCTAGATACTTCACAAAATTGGACTTGCGATCGGGATACTACCAGGTACGCATAGCCAAGGGAGATGAGCCCAAGACTACTTGTGTGACCAGGTATGGTGCCTATGAGTTCCTTGTTATGCCATTCGGCCTCACAAATGCACCAACCACCTTCTGCACTTTGATGAACAAGATTTTCCATCCCTACCTCGACCGGTTCGTGGTAGTATATCTTGACGACATTGTGATCTATAGCCGGACTATGGAAGAACATCTAGAGCATTTGAAGAAGGTGTTCGAGGTCCTAAGGGAAAATGATCTATACGTCAAGAAGGAGAAATGTTCCTTTGCCCAAGATGAGGTGATGTTCCTAGGGCATAGGATAAAGGATGGGAAACTGATGATGGATGGAGCTAAGGTGAAAGCCATCCAAGAATGGGAACCTCCTACCAAGGTTCTCGAGTTAAGATATTTCCTCGGACTTGTGAACTACTATAGAAGTTTTATCAAGTCCTACTCAGCGAAAGTAGCCTCACTCACTAACCTGCTCGAAAAGAACAAGGCTTGGGAATGGACAAGTGAATGCCAAGCCTCGTTTGAAGACTTGAAGAAGGCCGTTAGTGAAGAACCGGTGCTTTGCCTACTAGACCCTTCCAAGATGTACGAGCTACACACGGATGCTTCAGACTTTGCCATTGGTGGAGTATTGATACAGGAAGGGCATCCGATAGCTTATGAGAGCCGCAAGCTTAATGACACCAAATGCCGCTACATTATACAAAAAAAGGAAATGACAGCCGTCATTCATTGTCTAAAGGTGTGGCGACACAACTTATTGGGTTCTCATTTTGTTATCATGACGGACAATGTTGCAACAAGCTACTTCCAGACTCAAAAGAAGCTGAGTCCCAAGCAAGCTCGATGACGGGATTTCTTGGCAGAGTTTGCCTATAGGTTGGAGTACAAGTCCGGCAAGGCTAATGTGGTGGCTGATGCGTTGAGCTGAAAGATGGAGCTAGCAGCTTTAAGTAGGCCAAGTATCCCTTTGTTAGAAAGGATCAAAGAAGGTTTAGAGCATGATGCCCTTGCTCAAAATCTATTTGCCCTCATCAAGGAAGGGAAGACGAGACGATTTTGGCTGAGTGATGGACTACTCTATACCAAGCAGAATCGTATCTTTGTGCCAAAATGGGGAAGCTTAAGTAAGGAGCTTATCAAGGAATGCCATGATTCCTTATGGGCTGGACACCCAGGAATGAGGCATATCCTTGCTTTGATCAAATCCATCTTCTATTGGCCTCAACTTCGGGACGATGTCGAAGCTTATGTGAAAACTTGCCTTGTATGCCAACAAGACAAGATAGAGCAGCATGCACCCGGAGGATTGCTAGAACCACTGCCCATTCCAGAGAGACCATGTGAAAGTGTCTCTATGGATTTCATCACCTGCTTGCCAAAATCAGAGGGCTTTGGAAGCATTATTGTGGTGATTGATCGCTTCAGCAAGTATGCAACATTCATACCTGCCTCAACGGACTGCACGGAAGATGAGATAGCACGTTTATTCCTCAAGAATATTGTGAATCATTGGGGAGTCCCTTCTAATATCGTGAGTGATCGAGACCCACGATTCACGGGGAAATTTTGGACAGAACTATTCAAGCTATTGGGATCAGACTTGAATTTCTCTACCAGTTTTCATCCCCAAAGTGACGGACAGACGGAGCGTGCCAATGCATTGCTGGAGTTGTACCTTAGGCACTTTGTGAGTGCCAATCAACGGGATTGGGCGAAGCTGTTGGATGTAGCCCAATTTTCATATAATCTGCAGAGAAGCAAGTCCATCGCAAAGAGTCTCTTTGAGATCGTCATGGGGCACCAACCCATGACTCCCCATGCCTTGGCCACGAGTTATGAAGGGAAGAGACCTGCTACCTTTAAGTTTGCAAAGGCCTGGCATGAACAAGCGGAGTTGGCCCGAGCCTATCTAAACAAAGTGTCTAAAACGATGAAGAAATGGGCTGACAAGAAGAGGAGGATGGTAGAGTTTCAGGAAGGAGATATGGTCTTGATTAAACTATTGCCCCAACAATTCAAGTCCTTGCGGAAGGTTCATAAGGGGTTGGTGCGGAAATATGAGGAACCGTTTCCTATCCTCAAGAAAGTCGGTAAGGTGTCATACAAACTACAACTCCCTCCGAAGCTTAAAATCTATCCGGTCTTTCATGTATATATGCTAAAACCTTTTAATGGAGACAAGGAGGACATGAGTAGAGGGGAATCCAAGAGGGCGCCTACCGCAGTGGTAACCTCCTTTGACAGGGAAGTGGACTCAATTTTGGCGGACCGCTTGATCCGACGAAGGGGTGTACCGAGTTATAAGGAATACTTGGTCAAATGGAAAAATGCCCCAGATGTAGAGACAAGTTGGGAACCTGAGGAGTCTTTATGGCAATTCAAAGATGCCATAGAGAGGTTTAAGCTTGAAGGCACGACGAGGGCGTCGCGAGCTTGAGTGGGGGAGGGTGTCACGTCCCGCCCAGAATGTCCCTAAAAATCCAAAATAAATGTTGGCTGCCTAAAGGATCTAGACTATTCTACATGAAAATTTCTAGAGTTGCCTAGAGAAGTCTAGAAAGGGCTAGAGTTGGACGGACTCAACTCAAGCTTGAAAACCCTAGAATGTTCTAGAGAATGCTGGAGGGTGCTAGAATGGGCTGGAATGTTCTAGAACGTGCCGGATGGTTCGGGAAGGATATAGAAGCCGTTGGAAGCTTGCGGAACATCCCGGAACGTACACGAAGGAGCTAGACAAACCTAGAAGACTCTAGAGTTGGCTAGAAGGTCCTAGAGCCTTGTGGCACATTGTACATAAAACTAGAACATTCTTGTATATTCTAGGCTTAGAATTATCTAGAAAGTGGTGGCATATTCTTAAGCTTAAAAGCCACACTATAAATAGACCAATTGGTCTTCATTTGCATTCATCTTGGAAATTCCTAACCATCTTGGGAATTCTTAGCATTTGTAACATAAACTCTCTCTAGAGCAATACAAAGCATTCTTTGCAAACTCTTTCTATTCTCTTTGGAGTTTCATTCGGATTCAAAGGCAGGCTTAGTGCAACGGACGGTGCTAAGTGCCGCACGATCGATACTTGAAAAATTAAGGTCGTGACACCATGCTCCAGCTTTGAATCTAAACCAACCCCAGTCTTATTTATTAAACATGACAGACATTGAATAGCCTTTTAATAGGAAATAATATCATAGTTATCTACCTAATAACGTTAAACTAGTAGAAATATACCCCAATACAACTGGTGCCAAGTATTTGAAGAAATCCATGGTCTAACTCTATACAAAAGAACTCTTAAAGAAAAAGGATTGTCATAGACTTATAAGTGCAGCAAAAACCCAACATTCAGTCGATGTGAGATTTCAACACTCCCGCTCACATCGATTTCCAACCGGGGATATGGAGCGCCTCCCCCTCACACCGCCGCAGGGTCCATCCCCTACAATAGACCGAGTCACCTGGCTCTGATACCATGATTCTATTCATGACCTAATTCCTTCCAAAAGAGCTATCAAAGAGGAAGGGTTGTCATAGACTTATAAGTGTAGTAGAAACTCAACGTTCAATCGATGTGAGACTTCAACAATATTGCCCACTCATAGTTAATGACTTAGTAGATTCCTGTGGTTATACTTTCTTCGTACTAAGAATCAAGTTGAACCTATATTTGTAATGTTTGTTGAAAGACAGTTCTCACTTATGCTTAAAGATGCCCAAACTTATGGGGTAGGGGAGTTTACTTTTCTTACCACAAAATTACAATCCAAGGGTCTCATTCATCGCCTAACACGCCCATATACTTCGCAAGAAAACGATATGGCTAAAAGGTCAACTCCTTGCCCAAAAGCTAATTTTTTTTATACCTCTTGTGCATGTATGATCTTTTGTTGTCGACATACTTTTACTCAAACTAATACATATGTCAACTTATCCTTAAATCAACCAAGCAAACGTATCTTACATGTAAGTAAGTTCCATTTAACCAAACTTACATGTTGCTTGAGTGAGCAACTCTTTTGATCCAAAGCCCACACACAATGCATTCATCTTAACATGTCACCCACTTTCATGCCATCAAGCCTAGAGATCTTTAGTGTATGGTTGAACCTTTGAATATTGCACATCCACACTCGACATCATCGTCATGAAGGTTGTCATATTCGCAATATGCCTTACTTAGAGCAAAGTTACCCTACTCACATGCCATTACTCATCAATGGACCACCACTTATGCGACACTGTCCATATAGCATGCCACATTCCTACTAAACTACATTCACATGCCCATATCAAATAAACTGTTGGTATAGATATTTCCTCTTGTTTGGACTCCGACGTGAAAACCTTATGCAATATCGACTTTTTTGCCTCACTGATACTATCCCTAAGACTCCTTATCTTCAAGAGACATTAGCATTCCCTTATGGAACGATCAATGCCCGCCTTGTGAGCATTCTCTAATGAAATGACTTAATATTTAAAGTCGGTTCACACGATGAACCGATTTAAATTTTTTTTTTACAAAATTTACTAATTTTCTATTATACTTAAATTAAAACATGTATTCGATCACTAAATAATAGCAGGAAAAAAATCAGTTTAATAAATAGTTTAAATAATACAAATAATTAAAAAATAAAATATTAATTAATAGCAGAAAAATTACCATGGTATTGTTCTATGTTATTCAAGATCATCAAAATATTCTCCTACTGTTATAATACAAACCTACATATATAATACAAAAATTTATACACATAAATAATAACACATAATAACAGAAAAATATGAATAATAAATCCGTAGAATTAATATAAATACTTACAAGAGTAAATGAAGTGACAAAATGAAGGAAATGAATAAAAAATGGTGTTTTGTAAGTGAGAAATGGGTATAAAAAATTTAAGTAGTTTGCTAAAAAAAATAGGGGATCTAAAAGATTAGTTAGAGAGAAAGAAAACCCACTAATCGACGCTGGAATTGGTAGTCGTAGGTGGCCAGAAAATGAGAAAGAGTGGAGGAGAAATGGAGGAGAAGTGGAGAATGTTTTGAGTTTTTGAGAGTTATGCATCGCTTGGAATAATTTTTGTCTAGGTAAGAAATAAAAGAAAAAAAATTTATCCACGTGTGTAGCGTCGGTTGACATCTGGAACCGACGCTACGTCCTACGTGGATAGCGTCGGTTTTTACCGAATCGACTTTAAATTCATTATAAGTCGGTTTTTTCTAAAAACCGACTTTATATATCAACTTAAATACTTCTTTTTATAGTAGTGTAGACCGGTAGTATTGATGACAGACCTAGCATTGGTGCTTATTGCATCTTTTTTTGTGACAGTTTCGTTTCATAGCCTTCTAACAAACGAAAAGTTGTTGCTCGTTCCACTAACAAGGTTGAATATATAACCTTAGCTCTTGCTTCCTCTAAAATGCTTTGGCTTCTGTCAATCCTTAAAGAACTGCATGTATCATTACCTCACACCCCCATTTTGTTTTGTGACAACGTAAGTGATAAACACCTATCTATTAAACCTGTGCAGCATGCTCGCATAATGCATGTCAAGTTGGATTGGATTGACATTTCCTTAATGATTGAGTCAACGCAGGCTCATTAGATGTGCAATATAGTCGTACTAAGGCCCAGTTGGTTGATACACTTACAAAGGCGTTACCAGAAACTCGTTTTTGTTCATTACGAGTCAAATTGATGGTTGTTTCATCACCTTCACTTTGTAAGGGGATGCTAGATTAGTTAGTTAGTTACACTATAGCAACCTATGCTACTAGCTTCCATTCACATGTAATTCCTTAATAGCTAAAGGTTCCTGTTTAGTATACCTTATAAGTAGCATGTACTTGACTCATTACAAGAGAGATAGAATTTACAATACAAATACAATTCTCTGTTAATTATAATCTCTAAAATCAGATATGATACGAAGATAACAAATATAAAGTGAAACTTGTATATTAAACAAAAATTGAACCTCTATTTTAAAAGATCACGACTTTATCACGCTCTGTCAACCTCATCGGATGTCTTTGCCACTATGGATAAAGCATGTAGTCCACTCTGCAACTTTTCTTGCAACAACTTTTCTACGCCTTCTAACCAAACTCTTTCCTTCAAAATCTTTTGACACAACTTTCACATTAAAAAGTGTCTCTCCATCGTTCCCTCCAATTCCAGCATGCCCAGTATGCTCATATGATATATCTTCGACCTGTAATTCAATAGGACTAAGCTCTTTTTCTAGTTTCTCTCTAATTATCTTCCCTCTGCTTCCTAAAGCATAGCTGCATTTGACTCACTTTCAATCGTGGAAGTTGTCGTGGAGTCTTCAGTACCCAACCCTTTATGGGAAAACTCACCAACTTTAACAGTCTCCGACTTCAAATTCACTTCCTCATCAGTACCCAATTTACGATTCGAACTTTCAGCAGAATTTGAGCCCTTTACAGCTACCACAACCAACTCAAGGGCTTTCTTTTGCATCTATTTCAACGTATTCAAGAACCCATTATTCCTCGAAGGCGTGAGACTCTGCTGCAACCCACGAAGTATAGCAAAATCTGGAGACACCAGCAAAATCTCCTCAACAGGTCGTCCCAAAAGGCATATGTGGCATAATATGTAAAACCATTTTAGACATGTATCAGCGAAGCAAACCGAGATATTTAAATGGTTATACGGAGTAAGTTTTCCACGCATGAAGTTAAGAGCCAACCTCAGTGTTAAATATATTCTTCTATGCGATCAGATCCCAAGTGCTTTTGATATTATAAAAATCAAATTGAATTTTTCGTGATTATCTTTTCTATTTGTATACTAATCATAATTCTATTCAAATGAATTATTTTTATCAAAATATTATTTCAATATTTATCATATAATAATACATTATTTTATTAAGTAGATTATACCATAAATTTATAAGTATTTCATAATTTATTTAGATAAATATTATGTAAATTTATTTTATTAAACATATATAGTAATTGAGCTTTAAAACTCATCCTTTATATATATATTTTTCTATAAGATAACAACTTTTGAGGCCACGTAATAAAGACTTACAATCATCTTTTATCATAAGTTTAAGTTGTTATTTGTCATTTTCATCTGTATAATATATTATAATGTATATATTTTTACTAATGATCAAGGTTAAAAAGTTCTATGATTTTGATGTATAGTATACATCTTAAAGTATATAATTATATTTTTTACAATAAGTCACTTTATGAATGTATAAAGTTTATGAAATTTGTTAATTCGTTAAAAATCATTATTTTAAATCTTTTATCATGTTATTATTGGATAGATAATTCAATAAATATGAAAGACTTTCAAATTCTTTCTTAAAACTCTTATACGAAATCTTCAAATTTAATTAAAATAAATAATTTTATATGAAAATTTCAAGTTTAATTAAAATAAATTTAAGAATGCTAGTTTTTCCTAGAATAGTTGAAGTCTCTTGGTTTTTAAAAATGTGTACTAATTCTTTATTTTTTTTTAAAGATGCATATTACATATTTTATTTATTTTTAAAGTATATATAAGTTATTTTAATTTGATTATTATTTAAATACGTACCAATATTACATGTGACATTAAAAATAATAGGTAAATTTATTGATAAGAAAATATTTATTATTCTTCCAAAAATCAATAAATCTTTATTATTTTTATTAATTATAAATTTATCTCTTATTCATGGTATTACATAATTTTTATATGTTTAAATTGTAGTCAAATTAAAATAATTAATATAAAATAAACTTATGTAAATTTTAAAAATAAGTAAATAACTTGTAAAATCTTTTAAAAAAATAAAAATTAAACTACACATTTTTAAAAATTAAGAAACCTCAATAACTATATTTTAATTTAAAATTTTGATATATTTTTGAAAAATTAGCTCATTTTTTTCCGGAAAAAATAAAATAAATCTTTATAATTTATTATAAATAAAAAGAAAATTTTGCTTCTTTTTTTTTCTCTGTTTAACTCTGCTGCGCTAGTACTGTTTAAATTACATCACATTTCAATTATATGATTGGCTGAGCCATGTTCACATTGGCTTTTCAACATTCTTAGAAATAGAAACCATCATTTAAAATATATATATATATTCACAATAATAAACTTCAGCCGTCAGAGTCTCAGCATCATTTTAATAACAATAGTATTAAAATATAATAAAAATTAATTACAAATTCAAAAATTATTGGTTAATAATTCTCTCATAATTAATAAAACAAAGTTTCTCCAGAATTTTACACTTATAAAAAATGTAACTAATAATTTATTTATATTTTTTAATACTTTTCTCAAAAAAAAAATATTTTAAATATCGACAAAGAAAATATGTAACAAAAATAAATAAAGAGTATTAGTGTAAAAGTTGTTTCTTTTTCATCTCTAACACGCTATATTAAAAATATCACATTAAAAAATATATTTTTAAACATTTTATTTATTCTTCTTCTTCTTAATTAACTTCTTATAATTATTATATTTAAGTAAATTAATTATATTATATTTATATTTAATTATATTAATTTTATATTTTTTAATATCACTTTAAATATAACACAGTATTATTTATCGTGTAATTTGAACGTGAAAGTTTAGTCTCTAGAGTAACTTTTAATACAAAACTTATATTAAGTAATGAAATAAATCCTCTTTGACGACGGTCTTATCTCACAAATTATACAGCACAATTGATAGCATCTTGACTTCTTATTTGAAACAGGTATAGAATATTTGAATTCCTTTGGTTTTTTAAAAATATGCACTATTTATTGATTATTTTTAAAAGATGTATAGTAAATATTTTACTTATTATCAAGATGTATGTAAATTTAATTTAATTTAATTATTATATATTTTTACTATATTTAACTGCTATTTATACATTTGTAAAAGTTATACCTAACATCATAAATAATATGTTAATTGTTAATAAGAAAATATTTATTTTCATTTTAAAAATTAATAAAACTTTATTATTTTTATTAATGATAAATTTATCTTCTATTTATAATATAAAGTGACTTTTATATATTTAAATAATAATCAAATTAAAATAATTAATCTAAAATAAACTTACTTCTACTTTTAAAATAAATAAATAATTTATAGATATTTTTTAAAAAAATTAAGATTAAAATATACATTTTCAAAAACTATAAAACTTAGATAACGATTTTTAATATAATTTTTTCATGTATTTTTTGAAAAATTAACTTCTTCTTTTTTCCTTCTTCAATGTTTTTTTTAATGAAAAATCTTCAAAGTTATTATAACTAAATAAGTAAAAACTCCTCTTTTTTCTTGCTGGCTCTCCGGCGCTAGCACCGTCAAATAACGGTACATTTTAATTATCTTAGTGGCTGTCTGGCTGAGCTATGCTCACATTGACTTTTCAACACTTTTTCTTTTAAAAATAAATAAATAATCTATACACATAAAAATAACCTTGAGTTGTCAGGGCCTCAAGCAGTACTAAAATATAGTAAAAATTAATTATAGATATTAAATTCTCTCAAAATTAATAGAAAAAAATCTACAAAATTTAAGTAATAATAATTCATTTATAATTTTTAATACTTTCTTCAAACTATTTTATCTTTAAAAATATTTACTATTTGATTTTTTTTTTAGAATGAGTTTTTTTTATTCTTATAAAGTCCACTAACATGAAAACAATTAATTATTTTTAAAGTTGTCACCTAGACTTGATCTCATATTTTATTGTACTAATGGCATATTAGTATGTTAAAGATAATAAATAAATTATTAGGTTTATAAATAACTTTTTTTATCGTATTTTATGGATTATAATCTTTGTAAGTATATTAATTTAGAATAAATTTTAAAAATAATTAATTTTATTTTTTATTTTTTAATTTTGTAATAATAAATAATTGTTATAATATTTGTAAATCTTTTAAAAATTTTTTTTGAATCTTATTAAATCTTTCACAAAGAAACAAATATTTTAGAATTACTTTTAGTTTTCTCTTTTAATTATTCCACTAAAAAATAATTATCAATACTTGATTATTTTTACAATAAATATAATTTATAAAATAAATTAAAATTTAATACATATTTACGAGACTTTTGATTTTCTATTTTAATACATAATAATATATAATTATTATAATAATCATGAGTTTTTTAATTTTTTTCTTTCTAAATTATATAAAAAAAATTATAAATTATAAATTTATTCACAAATAATCGATTACTTTAATAGTAATTTGGTTTTTCTTTTTAATTTTAACATTAAAAGATAATTAATCCAACAATCAATTGTTTTTTATACTAGATATAATTTCAAAAATAAATCATCTAAAATTAAATTATATTTAGATTATATTATAAGAAAAAATACATTGATATGTATGGTAGAATTTTTTAAATATACTAATTTAATACATATTTAGTAAAAAAATAATTTTTTTTCTTTAATTATATAATAATATACAAATTTTATAATTTTTATAAATCTTTTCATTTCATTTTTAATTAACAATTTCATTTGACGTATAATCAAATATTTTATTAATCTTTAGATTTATTCATTTATTCTTTCGATAAAAGATAATTACTAATACATGTAATCAATTATTTAAAAATTAAATTAAAGTTTAATACATATTTATGATACTTTTGATTTTCTCCTTTAATTATGTAATAATATATCATTATTATAATGATAGTAAGTTTTTTAAAAATTGTATTTTAAAATTTTTATTGAGAAAAAATTTATAAATTTTAAATTTATTCACATAGAATAATTATTTTAGTAATCTTTTAACTTTTGCTTTTAATTTTCTACGAAAAGATAATTAATACATGAGGTTAATTACATTTTATGTTCACAATGTATGAAATAATTTATAAAAATACTCAAATTATTTACTTTTATTGTAATTATACACGCAATTTACATATAATGATAAAAACATGCACAATAATATATATGTTTAAATTTATAATTATGTCAATAATATTTTAATAATGATGTAATTGTATTCAAAACTAAGCATATTTTTATCATTATCTATATTTTATGAATATAATTATAATAAAATAAATATTTTGAATTTTTTTAAAATTATCTCATAAATTGTGAAAATAAAACGTAATTTATCTTAATATATGTAATCAATTACTTTTTACTCTAAATATAATTTAAAAAATAAATTAACTAAAATTAATAATAGTTAGATTATGTTATATGATAAAATACATTAAAACTTACAATAAATTTCTTAAGTATACTAATTTGACACATATTTAGAATAATTTTGATTTTTCTTTTAATTTTTTAATAATAAATAATTATTATAATATTCATTATTCTTTTTATTTTTTTAGTTGTCAATTTTATTGATTTTTTAACGTATAATCAAATATTCTATAAAAATCAAATATTTTAGAATTATTTTTTTTATTCTTCTAATAAAAGATAATTATTAATACATATAATCAATTATTTTTAAACTAAATATAATTTAAAAATTAAATTAAAATTTAACATATATGTATAATACTTTTAGTTTTTTATTTTAATTTTATGAGTATGGATAATTATTATAATAACATGATTTTTTTAATTTTTTCTTTTTAAATTTTCACTAAAAGTGAATTTATAAAGTGACGTAGAAAACAATTATTTTAAGAGTATTTTAGTTTCTTTTTTAACTCAATGTCTAAAATATAAATAATACATATAAATTAATTAGTTTTTATATTAAATATAATTTAAAAAATAAGTTAACTAAAATTAAATTATAATTTAATTATGTTATACAGAAAATATATTTGATATCTATATTAAACTTTTTTAAGTATAATAATATAGCACATATTTTGTAGAAATTTAATTTTTTTTTAATAATGTAATACAATTATTTTAATATTCATGATTTTTTTTCATTTTTTTAACTTTTTTACATCTAATCAAATATTACTTAAAAAATAAAATATTTTAGGATTTTTTTTTAGTTTTTCTTATGTTATTAGACTAAATAATAATTATTATTAATTATTTTTATATTAAATATAATTTAAAAATAAATTAAAATTTAAAACATATCTATTAGATTTTTTTTATTTTCTCCTTTAATTTTATAATAATAAATAATTATAATAATAATAATAATAATAGATTTTACTAATCAAGATATCACATCTTATTTATTGGATTATGATGATTATTTTTTATATAAAAATGTAAACTTATTTATAATAATTATAAGATACTCATATTGAATTTCATTTTTGCTAATAAATGTTAGATGGAAAGGAAATGGATCGAACTGATTGCATGTACAATGGCACATAAAAGTGAAATAGTTTACCTGATGGCTGATCAATACATAAATAATACAAATGGATGTCACTTTTATATTCAATTTCTCTCAGTAAATATCAACACCAAAAATGTATTAAATATATTAAATATCAACCAAAGACACTTGTGATGGAGATAGCTAAAAGCCCATGGATAAAACAAAAAGCTCAATGTCAATGGGGTTGATGTATGAATAAACAGTTTTAAAGGTGTATGGTGAGAATCAGCCAAAATAATCAAAGATTACTTGATTATGTTAAATTGTTTTCAAAAAATATTATAATTTTAATATTAAATATTATTGTATCTTTTTTTTATTGGATAAAGAAAAATAAAGACACCATCACTCCAATTTACGAACAGAATTTAAGAGAATTAATAAAGTTAAGTTTGATATTTATGTTAAAGATGTATAATATTTTAAAAATTTATGAATATCCGTCATAAAAGACAAGAATTAAGAAAATTTGTGATAATTTCCAAAAGAACCAAGAAAAAGTTGCAGAATATGAAATGATTTTCTTGGAAGTTGTCAAATACCCAGTCATCGTCTTCATCTTTGTCCATTGTAAAAGCAGTAACCTCCAACAACCAAATTTAATAATAAAATAAAAATTTAGACCAAATTTTTATAAAATTAAAGGGAAAAGAAAGTTTCAAACCGTGAGTACATTATACAGGTGTCTGGTATAGCTTGGTATAATGACTTTACTCAGTTTTAAAGGATATGTCAGAGCCTCAAAAGTCAATGCATCACTAGTACTACGAACCATGAACTCCATAAAGTTAAAACAAATGAATTTTAGAGTTAAACTCCTTATAAATATTAGTAATTATTGAGACATTCACGATTATTCGATAATTTCATAAATATAATTTTTATATCTTAATCTTTTATTTCTTAAGTTTTTTTATAACAAATATCAACATCACATCTATATCATTATGATTTCAATCTACTTAAATTCATTTATCATTACATATATATTTAACTTAATTTCATATATGTTTTTAGTTGAATCAACTCTCTTATTACATGATAAATATATTAGCTTTTTTAGTTTGAAGAATAGATCTTAACAATAAACGTATCAATCCTACTTCGATTCTTCTACTCTGCGTAAAATTGAACACTCTGGTGTTTCACTATGGATCGATCACCCTTATAAATGGATCGACTTGATTTCGATCTTGAATCAGTTGTGTTTATTCTGTGTAATTTTTAAAAGGAGGTATAAACAAAAAGATTGATCCCCACCTGAGACATATCGATCTATCGTCCGTTAATATAATTTAGTTTTGAGAAAAATCGATCCCACTATTAGAAATTGACATATTTAGTTTTCTCTAATTCATTTTTTAAACTCATCCAGTATCCAACTACATGACAAAATTGTGCCACATCAGATGAGTGACATTTACACTTTAGGTTTTCTATAAATATGTCAATCATCACTCTCAATTACACACACAACTATAGAGTAATTTTTGGAGCATAATGTTTTACATTTAGTTTATCTACTCTCTTGCTCCTTTTTATTTAGGCTTTAATTTCACCATCTCATATAACATATTTACTTGACCATGCTAGTTTAGATCTAAACTTGTTTATTAATTTTGGATCCTTGATTTCAGAAGTATGCTCAAAATTATACTTGTTCTAGGATTTCATTATGCTTATTGTTTGCATCTACTTATTTGACTGAGGTATATGATAGGATTGTTCATTTCATTAGTCAATCTAGAATACACATAACACTTACATTATTTGTGCTAACCTTTCAAGTTATTTGGTGGATGGGTTTGATAGCTTGAAGAGATTTGATTTAAATGTTGGTCCATATTCGTTCACCTATCTTGGATATACAGTAAAGTACACAAGGGTGTTATCACTGTAAGGGTAGTCTAAGATCTCTTGTACTTGAACATTGTTTTTTCATAGTGGACATGTTAGGTGGTCCTAATGAACCGATGTTTTTCCTCTTAGGTCATGTTGACTTTGATTGTTGCCACATAAAATCATGTGTCATTTATTTAATTTTGCATTTACTATTGATACACGATTGTATGTTTATCTGTTGGGATTAATTTATTGATTTGGATTTCTAAAGTTTTTAAAATAACTCTCTCTAGGGTTATTAGATCCATATTATAAACTTCCAATTGGTATTAGAGCCTACATTAGACACATTCAGTGGGTTTGATTCTTAAGGACACATACTCTTACTTATAGACCAAATGAAAGAAGATAGATCATCTGTTAGACCCTTACTCTTTGATAGGTGTAGTTACCCTTATTAGTAGGCTCGTATGCAAGTCTTTCTCAAACAAAATGACAAAGTCTAGGATGTTATTCTTGATAGTTGAGAATCACCTTCAATAACTAAAGATGGTGTACAACTATACGCTAAGAAAAGATTAGACCATTGAAGAATGCACTCTTAGTGGGGCAAACCAAAAAGATATAAGCTCAATCTTTGTTGCAATGTCAATGGATGAGCTTCATCGTATCTTTGACTATGAGACTGCTAAAGATGCATGGAATGCACTTACTCTTGCTCATGAGGGAACTCTTTCCAAGTGAAACAAACAAAATTGAGATTGCTAACATCTCAATTTGATTCTCTTAAAATGAGCAATACTGAAACTTTTGGTCAATTTTATGCTCACTTTTGTGATATCACTAATGGTTGCTCTAATTTTTGTGAGAAATTATGACAACTTATACAAGTACACAAACTTCTAAGCTCGTTAATAACAAACTACAAGATGAAAGTTATAGTTGTAGAGGAAAGTAAGAATATAGATACACTAAACATTGATGAACTTGTTGGGTCAATCCTAACCTATGAGCTCACTCTTGATCCACCCAAGAAAAATAAAGATGTGACATTCAAAAGCTCCAAAAAAGACATATCTAATAGTGACGAGAATATGAATAATGAATCACTAGTCTTACTAGCACAAAAATTTAAGAATTTCCTAAAAAAAAGAGTCAATGGGATAATCAATCTAATAAGGGATAATCTAGTTGTTCCAATCATTGAAAGTCAAGGGAACTCAAGTTGCTAGCTTCAATGATAAGAAACCTAAACCCATTAGTTCTTAATACTTGTGGAAGTTTTGGTCATATTTCTACAGAGTGTTTTAACAATAAAAATAAAGTTGGAATAGTCTTTAATGCTACACTCAGTAACATAGAAAGTAAGCAGGATAATGCTAATAACTCAGACAATGATGACAACTATTGCGATTTCATCGCAACTACCAAAGCACACCACAATGACTCCTAATCTAGCTTAGATGAAGAAAATGAAGGATAAAACCCTTCTCTCTTGTGATCTTTGATAAACTATTCATGGATTATCTAGGTGCTAAGAAATAGAGATGAAAGTTTATAAATTATGGATCTGATTAACCTAGAGGGGGGTGAATAGGTTATTTTTAATTTTTACCAATTTATAATTTAATTACCTAAACAAAGCAGTAAGACATGCAATCGTGTGTAAAAATAAGAATGAAAATAAAATAATAACACACGATATTTTTAGGTGAAAATAACCTAGGCCACAATCATGACCTAAGAGGAAAGCCACTGATCCACCGGACCACCTAACTTTTCACTATGAAAATCAAATGTTTAAGTACAAACTCGATCTTATGCTATCCTCCCTAGGATATTGCCCCAATATACTTTACTTACGAGCCCCTACTTTGTTTTCATAGTTTCCAATATTAGCATGAGCGGTTTCCAAACCAACGTTCCAATAAGCTTCTCGCCAATCAGATACGTTCTCGAAGTAACTGCAAATAGCATAAAAACACAAGTGACCATGTGTGTTCTAGAACGGATTTAATAATGAATAATCATAAATAGATGATTCAAAACATATATCATTTAAATTAAATCAACTAGCAAATCCTAGAACAAAAAGATCAAGCATAAGTTCAATAAAAATAGCTTCTTTAAAGATTAATAATCAAATCAAATAATTATGATATGACAAAAATAATTATTTGATCTAACAATTTAAGAACAAAAATAAAGAAGAAGCCATAAGAACATATTATCAAAATATCATAAAATAATTAGGCTTATTAATCAATCAAACATAACCACCAATATTTAATAGATTAACTAAATAAAAAAGCCTAAAGATTTATGATTTTATATTTGTAAAACAAGAGAGAGAAATTAAGAAGAATAGAATAATGTTCTTGTATGGTTTCTGAAACAATGAGCAATGAGTTTTATTTATAGGAAAAATTAAAACCATTAATCTTATGTAATTGATAAATATCTTTTCTATTACAAATAGGATTAATAATTCTCATTAATTAAGATAACTCTAATTTAAAATAGAATTTATGTTATTTTTTATGGTAAAGATTTCAGTTATAATTTAAAGTATATTTTATCTAATATTTTTTAAAATAGATTTTATGCTAAAGATTTTAACTATAATTTAGAGTATATCTTATCTGATATCTTTTTAAAAATAGATTTTATATTATCTTTTATGATAAGGATTTCAAATATAATTTAAATTATATCTTATCTAATATCTTTTAGCATATCTTATTTTAGAGTATGTCGTATCTAATATCTTTTAGTATATCTTATTTTAGAGTATATTTTATCTAATATTTTTTATCATATCTTATTCTATATTTTAGCATTAAAAATAATTTCATATTTATAAGCATGTGCTAGTAAATGCATAAATGTAATCCTATGTGTTGTAGTTATCAAAGATATACCTGAAGTACAATTATCTGGAACTCGAGCATTTGTTTGGCTTTTCTTGATAGCAGACCTAAAAAAATACAGATAAATATTTTATTCACGAAAATAGCCAACACTCATAATCCTTAAAAGAGAGATAAACGACTTATTGAAGTAACTAAACTTAATGGTATCGTCAATATTCACAGAAACAAATTTCTCTAACCTAGGGAAAAACAAAAGGAAATTGTCTGAACATATTAATACCTTGAATCCAAGTATTGCAAGAACCAAACAAGAAAACAATAAACTTAAGTATTTACTTAGTGTTAATAAAGAGACGATGAAAAACTTGACCATAAGTGTTGAAAAATTGAACAAAGTCTTAGATTATGGAAAATCACATAAAGATAAGAAAGGTCTTGGATACAAAGATGAACAACCAACACCTTCATCATCCAAAGCTCAATTTCTAAAACCCATTGTTGCTTTAGCGGAAAAGGTAAATTCACCACCCTTGCACTCTAAAAAGAATCTATTTGTTCCTATCTATCATCATTATAGTAGGAAATGACATATTAGTCCTAGGTGTAGATTTCTTTATACCTATGATTCTATCATGAATACAAATGTTTCTATGACACTTCAAAAAAAATTCAAACTTAATTTTTTTACTGCAATAATCACACAAAAAGAGGAACCTAAGAAACCAATAGCTCAAATTTCCAAACCTATTCCACCTACTATTTCCAAAATTAAAAGAGGATAGATTAAAAAGTTTGAATTGCATTACTTTGTGGCCCACATAGGGTTTAAAGCTAAACCAAATATTGCATGGTATTTTAATTATGGATACTTTAGACACCAGACGGGGAACTATTACTTATTTAAAACCTTTAAAAACTACAATGAATGAATGGTTACCTTTGGTGATGATAAAATATCTAAAATAGTTGGGAAATGTTCCTTTCAAACAAAGAGTATCCCCAAACTTGAGGAAGTTTTATAAGTGTAATGACTTAAGGAAAACTTGATTAGCATAAATCAAATATGTAACAATGATTTTAGAGTACAATTTACTAATAATTACTACATAATAACATATCAAAAGGGTAAATGTATGATTAAGGGAATTAGATTACATGATCATTGTTAATGCATTGACACATCACACAGAATAACATGTAACTTAGCTAACAATAATTCAACTACTTTATGGCACAAAAAGCTAGGTCACATTAACTTTAAAGATCTTGTTAGATTAAGTAAAACTAAGACTATACGCAGTCTATCTATTCTCTCAAAAAAATTGAAACACTTGTATGTGGACCATACCAATTGGGTAAACAAACTCAGATCACTCGTAAGAAAATCAAGAGTATCAATACAAGCAGAGTATTGAATTGATACATATTGACCTCATGGGTGCTATGAGAACCGAAAGTATTGGAAGTAAGAGATATATTGTAGTTGTAGTAAATAACTTTTTTCTCTACACTTGGGTAGATTTTTTTAAAAGATAAGTCAAATGCTTTTGATTTCTTCACCTCCTAATATATAAGAGTGCAGGTTGAAATAGGTAACAAAATAGTGTCCATCAAAAGACTGAAAACATACCATGGAAAAGAGTTTGAAAATACTAAGTATATTGACTTCTGTAAATAACATGGTATCTTTCATGAATTCTTTGCTCCTATTACTCCTAAACAAAATGTAATAATTGAAAGGAAAAATAGGATACTCTAAGAGATGGCTAGAGTAATGTTATATGCCAAAGGAGTCTCCAAAAGGTTTTAGGATGAAGTCATAAATAACACATGTCATATTATAAATCATGTATATCTTCGCTAAGTTACAAAGTAAACTCTCTATAAGATATGAAAAGGTAAGAAACCCAATATGAAATTCATGCATGTTTTCAGAAGTAAATGATACATACTTAAGGATTAAGAACAATTGGGTAAGTTTGATTTAAGAAGTGATTAAGGTATATTTCTTAGTTATTCCCTAAACTGTAGAGCCTACAGAGTCTTTAACTATAGAACTAATGTTGTAATAGACAATGTAGGAATCATTAAATGAGCTTGAGGAAAGAGACGAAGAGAAGGAAGAAGCACCAACCTCACCAACAAAAAATATAACCCATACATAAAAAAATAATCCTATTAAGAACATAATGAGAGACCCTAAGGCAAGCATAATGATATGAAGAAGACAAATAAGTGAAGTAACCCACTTATGTTGTATTTCTCAATTTCAACCAAAAAATATGAATGAAGCCTATAGGGATGAATTTTAGAGAAACGCTATGTAGGATGAGTTAGCTCAATTTGAAAGCCAAAAGGCTTTGTTGATTAAAATTTTTGAAATCACATTTACAAACTCAAAAAAGCCCTTTATGATTTGAAGCAAGCTCCTTGAGCTTTGTATGATGAGTATGATAAATAGTTTACTTTACCTCATTGCAAATAGGCCTGATATATATTCTAGTGTTGCTATGTGTGGGCGTTATTAAATTGACCCTAAGGAACTACACCTAGAAAATGTAAAGAGAATCATCAGGTATGTTTTAAGAACAAGTAATTATGATCTAAATTTTACTATTGACACTACTTGTGAAGTAAGTAGCTATACAAATGTCGATTGGGGAAGTAACTAAGATGATAGGAAGAGCACATCAAATGATTGCTTCTACATTGAGAACAACTTAGTATCCTAATACAGTAAAAAACAATACTCTATCTCACTCTCTATAGTTGAGCTAGAATGCTTTGGATGAAGAATATGTTTAAGGAATATGGTCAACCATAAGATATGAGGCCTCTATATTGTCATAATTCTAGTGCTATATGTATATCTAAGAAACCAGTTCAATATTTTAAAACTAAGCACATTGACATTAGGCATCACTTCATTTGAGACTTAGTTAAAAGGAAAATAGTAATACTTGAGTTTGTATACACTGAAAGACAATTAGCTTATATATTCTAACAAAAAGTATAATTATATATTTTTGTTTAAGTATATCAATTAATTCAAGCAAACACTAAGACAAAAAAGAATACAAAATAAATAGTAAAATTAAAGAGTATTCTATGATGTAATATAACCCTTAAAAGCCTTGTCTTTTTAATTATTACTTTAATATATTTAAAAAAACTATATATCATTTCATACTTTTGACTATTTAAATAAAAAAAATTTATCTTTATTATTAAAAAAATGATGAATCTCTTTATCATTATCTCGTTCAAACAAAAGAAATAACCTAGTAGACATAACTTCTAAGGAATTATTCAATGGATACGAACAAAGAAGGATGCATTCATTGCTTAAAAGGGTATGTGTTCCATCTAAACTTTCGAACAAAAAATATTTAAATATAATATTTATGAAATTATAGATATATTAATACATAAAATAGAATTATATTCTACTTAAATTTTAAATTTTAATATTTTAACATGTATCAATAAAAATCAATAATTTTAACATATTTTTATTAAAATAATATATAGATATAACATATATTTTTAATTAAAAATAAATATAATTAAAAAATTATTGATATTATTTTTTATCTTGTATATGATATTCGTTTTAAATGTAAATCATAAAATTGTTGTAATAAACAATCTAAGTTATTATTATTATAAAAAATTAAATAAATAATTTATTCATTTTTATAATAATAATATCAATTTAAATTTAAATTATACTCAGAAAAATTATTTTATAAAAAAGAAACCTTATTAATCTTAAATGCATAGATTTCATAACCAAAACTTTATTAATAAGCATAAGATACTTTGCTTCAAAGATTGAAAAACAATGTTTTTAATAATTCTTTTTCTTATTCAAGAATGCGTACTTCTTTTTTGTCATGATTTAAGCGTGCTTACTTGTGTACTTGGAAAAAAAAAAAACTTTCCTGTTTAAATGGCTGACATATATCACAATTTTCATGCTATCAAAAATATATGTCCGTATTTCCATTAAATTTTTAAAAAAGTTTACATAAAATTCCGTCTATGGTCGGTCGAGCATTTAATATTTATGTAAAATTAAAATTTCAATACTATTTATATATATATATATATATAAAGTTTCAATATTTTTATAAATGTCAAGTAATATGATTAGATAGCTATCTACCCCTGTACGTTGTGATATTATATTCGTATCATTAATAAATTAGTGAGAATTTATATTTCAACTTGATATTTCTTCCAATGATTACATATTTTTATCTTTTTTTAAAAAAAAATTAATATATATTTATTTTTTTATAAAGTAAATAAATATATATTTTTGGTATATAAAAATAAAATAATATTAAATAATTAAATTATTTATATTTATATACACCCGATGATTGTATTTTTCTCTTCCAAATTTAGATATTTAGTATTTGATAAAAATAGAAAAAGAAAACAAAAAAAAAACAATTAATGTGAAAGAAACGGAAAGCAGCCAATTAAAATAATCAAACAATCTCTCACATTACTCCACCCATGCTATTAGAGTATTAGTCCATAACTAACTCCCCTGAAGTGCAGTGTAAGCCAACAAGACTTCAAGTCCCACTCACACCTTATCAAACTCCACTTTTCCAACACACTCTCTCTTTATCTACCAAAAGAAAGCCTTCACGACCACCATTGGCGTAAAGCAACACCCTTAACTCGCGTACGGCCTACCAGTAACCCATTGAAAATAAAGAGGAAAACATTAAGACCCAGATTGTAGAACAATAACTATTTTCAATTATTTTAAGCACTAGTACAAGTGGAAGAACAGAGTTAAGGGAAAAAAAAAAGACCCAGAGTATTTGCTAGTTATGTAATCATATTCTGAATGTTCTATGAAGATTGAGGACTGTGAAAATTGCCAACCTGGGAAAGCCTGGAGAGTTTTTGTTGGAGGGTATTTTCGACTGTATCCATGAAATCACTCTGGCTTTGGCTTACTTTGCTAAGAGGATGAACGATTCTGTTTATAGAGTTCACACTACCTCTCGCCTCGTTCAATGGAGGATCGAAAATTTGGCTTCGTGTACCTACCGCAAGTCTGATCCCTTCAAGATCGGCAAGTGGAATTGGTTAGTAGTTGAAGTACAAAATTAATTTCTGTTTTGCAATTTTTAATGATATTTTGTGTAAATTTGCATTTAAATAACTGATTGTAGTATACGATTATGCCCATTAATTGTTTCGAGCACTCTGTTTGATGATGGGATTCAATTTTAGTCCTCTGTTTGGCAGCTGAGAAAACTGAAGGGAAGAAAAGGGAAAACGTTTTTGGTCCAAAGTATCTTTTGTGATGTTTTTTTCTTCTTCTTCCTGGGAATTGAGTCAAATTTAATCAAGTTTCTTTGTTTTTGATGATGAAATTGAAGGAATTTATCAATAGAGAAGAATAGGGTATTGTTCGTTAAATTATTCCCAGAGGGGTCGAATTTGACCAAGGAAAATCCACCAATTGCATCTTTCATCATTCGAGTGGTTAGTTCTGTTGGTGATCGCAAGGCTTTGACTCATCCAGGTATTCAAATCAAGATCAAAGCCTTTTCTTAACAATTTGTTTGCCCCCTTGAACCAATTGCAATCTTTGAAAAGTTTAAACTGACATTAGAACTTAAGAATCTTCTGTGTTACAGAGAGAGTAGTGTAGGTTTTATTTCTGGACATCTTGATCATCATGTTTAGTCAATTCCTTTTTCTTTTAATCTATTCTGAATTTTTTTTAAGATATCAGCATAAGTTGATTTTATCTTCCTTATATCTATGAAGAAATCACAGACAAACAGCTCAAGAGCAATAACGATTTTGTTTGGACAATTGAGGTTCCATTAACTGGAAAATTCATCATTGAAGTTGAGTTCCTTGATCTGAAGACCGAATCTCCTGACGTAAGAATCAATGTTTGCTATATAAGTTCTTATCATTTTGCTATTCTATAATATATATATATACTCTTTTTCTTTGTGACAAGCAACTAATGTAATGGGGAGACCTTTGCCCTAAGTTGCACTTAAATTTGCACTAATGTCTGTCTACGCACACCACGTGGCACTATATTCTTGAAAAAAGCTGAGTTTTAAGCACAACATGACATGTACTGAATGGTATGATTTTAAATTTAAGTGCAAACTTGGGTGATAGAGCAAACAAAAAATGCAATTTTAAATGCAGCTAGCATTCATCGAAGCATAAAATATAGAGAAAGAATGAGCAATTGATAAGAGTGCAGGATTTGAACATACATAATTTAACAATAACATTTGACATGTAACATGCAGGGTGGAGAACCTTGCTCCATCTGGGCAGACGGATTTGTACAAAAGCAATTGAATGCAAAGGCTCTTACATCGCTTAGTCGGATGTTGACAGAAGGTATCCAAACAGACATTATAATCAGTGCTTCTGATGGAACCATTGGAGCGCACCGTGCTCTACTTGCAGCTACATCACCAGTATTCCAGAGAATGTTATCACATGACCTCAAAGACAAAAAATTGCCAACAATCAATATGAGTGACATGTCTATAGAAGCTTGTCAGGCATTATTCAATTTCATTTATGGTAATTTTCAACATGAAGAATTTATCAACCATAGGCGAGCACTACTTCAAGCAGCTGATAAATATGACATGTTTGATTTAAAAGAGGCATGTCATGAGAGTCTCATAGAAGATATTAATGCAAAGAATGTACTCGATAGACTTCAGTTTGCATCTCTGTATCAATTACCAAACCTGAAGACGAACTGTATGCGGTATCTTGTGAAGTTCGGTAAGATATTTGATCTCCAAGACGATCTCAATGCATTCTTGCAATGTGCAGACAGGGAATTGATAGTGGAAATCTTCCATGAAGTTCTCAATGCTTGGAAAGGTTTCTGAAGCTCACCTGTAAAAGAAAAACGGCCTAACTGAGTTATATGTTATAGAGTGAGTCTACAAAGATTTAGTTTGCAGGGGTGGGTTCTGAAATCATTCTTTTGTGTAGAGGTGATTTGTTTAGGACTTGATGTATGTAAGAATTATTTGGCTTTAATAACATAAATGTTTCATCAGTGTTATAGAAACATATATCGTTGAAAGCAAAATTAGAATTGTAAAATATTTGATACTTTGTTGTTGGAAAAGTATAAATTTTTATCAGTTACTGAATTCTCATTCAATTTAACATGAATTTATGCTAAAATACGAAGACCCTATGTCAATCCCATGAAAAATATTTAACTTCTAATCTAAGATAAATATTAAAAAACAATTACTCATAGCCAAATACGTCAATTAAGATTTTTTTTTTTAAATAAGAATCTAATGCAATTTTAAATCTACCCAGAAGTATAGATGAAATAAAAACACCAAAAACAGAAACCACAATGAATGGAATTTCCTCTTTTTCAAGAAGCAAACTAACAAAGATGAAGGACTATAACCTACAATGAACACAACCAAAACAAAAAAAAATACAAAGCCAGGATATAGAAGAGGAAAATGAATGACAAACGTTGAATTTTTTTTATAGCACGAAAGACAATTAATATGCCTTAGTACAACTTACCAGGTTCTTTTTTGCCATTTAATAGAGGAAAAATCTCACCAAGGAGCAGAGCTACACAATTTTCAGTTCAACATTACAGAGAAATAGGAGCTTTATTTGCTTTGTGCTTACCAATCATACAAGATAATAGAAAGAATATGGAGGGAATATTACTAGGATCTTTAAAAAAAAAAAAAGTGTTGATGGACGTTCAGGAACTAAAAGTTAAGGCCTTCGTTGTAGCCCACATATAAGTGTCACATAGAGAGTCATGGAACAGATGAAACCTAAAATGGGAATGTCCATTTTATTTGGGCTTGATTGCTGTAACATCTCCAATTCACCAACATCGGAACAAAATGATATATTTTACGCTAAAAGTTGCTCTACAAAAGCACCAAATATAACTTTGTGAACCAAATTTATTGAGATATTATTTATTTGGTACAACATTATCTATGAGCTACTTTTTTTTAGTAAAAAATAAAATATATAAAAATATTATTTTATTTTCTATTTCAACGTCATCGTCACCAAAATTTGTTACAGTTATATTTTTTTATTACTTAATAATATTGTTTAATTTTTATTACATATGATAAATTAAAATTAAATATATCATACCAAAATTAATAAAAATAATATTAAATACAACATATAATTAAAAATAAAATATAAACTAAAATAACGATTTAAAAATTAATTAAAAAAATAAAAAAAAAATATTCTATTTTATAAAATAATATACTTTTAGTGTAATATTTGATGCTATGTATCGTAAAAGAAAAATATAATATAAATTTTGCACAAAAATAATACAAAAATTGTATCAAAATGATCCAATGAGTTGGAAATATCCTTAATGTGTAACAATTTCAATTTTAAAACATGTTAACTTTGACTTCATTGAATGGAATTACTTAAAATATGATAAGTTGGATAATTTTTTATTTTAATTGAACATGTGTTCAATTCTACTTTGAAAACTAAGATCACATATCGATTACAATTTAATCAATTGGTCATATGTTTAATTTTGTTCCGATGAGTTGGATCACAGGCCAATCAAAATTTGTTTATTTGAATAGTTGTTTAGTTGGACAATTTTCTAGTTTATGTGAACATGTATCCAATTCAATTCTAACGAATAGGGTGACCATTCGATCAAAATCTGATCAGTTGAACAACTGTTTAATTTTGCTTCGACGAGTAGGGTCATTGACTTACAAGTCGACCAAACTACGATCAGTTGGAAAACTATCTAATTTAGTTGCATGTGTCCAACTCGATTATGGTGAAAGGACATCGGTCAATCAAACTCCAACCGATTGGATAACTGTCCAATTCCAACCGATAAAATTAGACAAATGTATAATAAAAATTAATCAATGAAAGTTAAAAACATTTTTGAAATTTTGTGTAAAAATTCAAATAAAAAAAGATTATATATGGTTTTTGATTAATATGAACCATCACACTATATAACTAAAAAAAATGCAACCCTCAAGTACATTTTGTTCTTTCTAATATATGGTTTATGTAAAATTTATAAATTAGGTTAAAATTGTAGTTTAGTCTTATTCTTGGTATAAAAATATCTTTTGATAAAAAATTAAATTATTTTATGTTATGTTAAGTATATCATGCTAAAATTATTGTAATATCAAACTATAAAAAAATATAAATTATGTTATGTTACGTGAATACTATTGAGATTATTATAAAATTAGTAATTATAAACTTATAATTAAGTGCATAAGCCATCAAACGAGTCAACCTAGAAGGACTAGTACGTATCTATGCCCACAAACGACACTCGTAAGATGAACCTGTCTATGCCTATAAACTTCAATGTTGGAAGGTTGACCATTAAGCTAAGCCATATAGTGGTCAACTTTAAGTTTTAAATGTATTTTTTATATACTTTTTTGACAAACTGTGATGTGTACTATTTATGTAATCGACATATGTGCATGTAATATATATATATATATAAACACACATGGATCTCGTAAAAGATAGACACGTTCATTCATCTTGTAAAATATTTTCTAACTTCTCTTTAATTTCTATATTATAAATCACATCATCACAACACTCCTATCTTAAAAAAATTATGTAAAAAATTAATTCTCGCATTTAGAATATTTAATACTAGAGTTACAAAACTTATTTTTAATATTACAACATGGAAGAATATAATATATATATATATTAAATTTAATTTACATATTATTTTTGTATGATTTGATTATATAATTTAAAATAAATAAAGATAATTTTATTACAATGACACTAATCAAATGAATTAATTTTAGGATCTAGAAGCACCAGTGTTCGTAATAATGTTTTAAATGCATGCCAGCAAATGTGTTAAGAGGTTTTGGAATAAGAGTTATGGAACAACCAAGCTAAATTCTATGGAATGAGTTACTTATTGACTCTAGCAATTATATGTTTTATTTATAATACTAGTTATGCTAATTTATTTTTTATGTATTAATTTATTAATTAATTGATAAAAAATAAAATTTAATATAATAAATTAAGATACATAATCTTGTTTAAAAAATAAGTGTAATAAAAAAATCATTAATATTTTAGTTATTAATAATTTATTATTTAATTTATATTACATAATTGATAAAAAAAATAAGTATTAAGATAATTAACTAAAAATGATAATTTTTTATAACACTTAAAGATAAATAATCTTGTATAAAAAAATATTAATGTAGATAATTGTTAATATTTTAACTGTTAATAATTTATTATTTAATTTATATTATTTAATTGATAAGAAAAATTATATTTAAGATAATTAAATGAAAAAAATGATAATTATAACATGTTACTTAAAATAAGTAAACTTTTATAAAAAAAATTGTTAATATTTTAAATAATAATTTATTACTTAATTTATATTACTTATTTGATAAAATAAAATAAAATTTAAGATAATTATTTAAAAAATAAAATATTTTATGTTAATTAAGATAAATAAACTTATATAAAAAGGATAAATAATTGTTATATAAAAATTTACCAATATTTTAATAACTAATAATTTATTACATAATTGATAAAAAAAATAAGACTTAAAGATAATTAACTTAAAAAACTGATAATTATTTATATTATTTGAGATAAATAATATTATATAAAAATTTAAATAATTATAATCTAGATAATATTAATATTTTAATTGTTAATAATTTATTATATTATTTAATTAATAAAAAATAAGTTTTAAAATAATTAATTAATTTTATAATTTTTTTGTGTTATTTAAAATAAATATGTAAAAATATATCACACATTAATTGATCATTAATTTTATACTAACATATTTTATAAATTATTTGATCAATTTGGAGTTTTCAATACAACTAATCCACGTCAAATAATTTCAACGTTACATTCATCATTCTTATTTTTAAATACATACTGTGAGATATAATCTTTGTATCTATGCGTTCAAACTCATAAATTTTAGTGTAGCTTTGGCAGCTGAGCTGACACTTAGCCAACAAACCATGTTACACGTGCGCCAAAAAATTGGACTATGAATTGACTATTAAATATATGATTAAATGTGTTTTATTTTTAAATAAATTTTTAATTTTAAATATAAATATAAATTAACTAAAATTTAAAAATAAAAAATAATGCACATGAAGTTAAAAAAATAAAATTATTTCTCACTCTATTTAGTTTAGATTCACGATTCAAACCACGTGCCTTTCACTTCCGGACATATTTAATAAAAAATCAATTAAATTAATTATTTTGAAAAAAATAAAACAATAATTAATTAAAAAATTCAATTATGATTTAAAAAAATTATAAATCGAAACTAATAAAACAACATCTTTATAACTAAAGTGATCAATTTATTAATTATTAAATTAATATAAAATTATAAATTATATATTATATTTAAAAGTTAAAATAAAATTTTAAAAATTATTATATATTAATATTGAAGCTTAAGTTAATTCCTAATAGCTTCGTTTAAAATTTGTTAGTATTAATATAATTTTTTTGGTAAGATTTATTTGTCAAATTTGCTGTATTTAAAATTTAGATTATTTAAAACTTATTAACGATGAATAATTTATATTTATGTTTCCATTAGCCACGGATATATCATTATTAATTGAATATATGTTAAAATATAGAATAATAATGATTGAAGATTTGATATTTATTATTAAAAAAATTTCTTGATTGATTAGATAACTTTATAGGAATAAAGACATTCATGATATTTATATGTAGTCCTAGTAATTAGTTAAAAAGGTTTTTATTATTTTTTACAAATAAAAATGACCAATCGAACTAAGTTCTCGATAAGTTGACAATTTGGTTAATTTAAAACATATTCTTTGATTTCGGTTTAATGTTTTAAAAATTCATCGATATTGATTTAATTTTTATTTCATTATAAAAGGAACAAAACCAATCATGTCTAGGATTAGTTATTATAAATTAACATAGATTTAAAATAGTAATTTTTACTCTATTTTTCAATAGATTTTTTATTAAAAAAATATTATATGAGTGAGATTTAAACCTCTATCTATAATAATAAGAAGGTGGAGAGTCATATCTAAAATAACTAGATACTATTCATCCTTCTTACAAAGATTTTTTTCCTTTGGATTTACCGAGGTGTTGGGAATATGTACTCTTTTAAAGAGATACAAAGAAAATGAAAAAAAAAAGAATAAAAAATGAGTGGGGTTAATAACGTACAGGTAGAATTAAAATTATAAATCTATATTTATAGTATAAATACTTAATTTTCAGTAATTTAAGGATAGAGGAAAATATTTCCAGACTTCACAAAATGGTTGGAAAAAGTAAAAAAAAAAAAAAAAAAACTAAGCATAGAATTTAAAAACTTACAAATTCTTTTTTCTTTTCAAATTAACATACATTAAACAATATTTTTATATATCATAAATATATTATAATTAATATAAGAATTTTTATTAGATATAATTATATAACTTAATTATACTTAACAATAAAATTGAGATACTTACATTTTTTTTGAAATTCTTAGTAAACTTAAGATACATAGCATTTTCCATAATACATCAAGGCATAATTACAGTAATCTCTCATTTCAAATTTTCATTTAATCATAATATTCTCCATATATTTGCAATTTTTTTATTTTATTTTTAATAGAATTACAATATGGAAAACAGATCAGCAAATATGCTTTTGGACAAAATACATCCACAATATTGAAATTTGGGATAAACATTTAAAAATATTCAAAAATAATTATAAATTATAATTTTTTTGAAAAACAAATTCATCAATATTAATAAAAAATAATTTCTTAAAATTGAAAAAAATAATAATAAAATAATTTACGTAAATGGATGTAGAGTTTACTACTCCAATAAGATAATTTATCTATAAAAAAAATTGAGTTAAAATTCAATTTTACTAAGGTTATTTGTGTTGTATATTGAGAATCTCTAACTAGAAATACAAACGGAGAAAGTGATATTTTAAATATTAATTTTTAATTTATTTTATTATTTTTATTTATATTAGAAAAAACTAAGTGAATGTTTTATAATAAATCAATGCTAATATTTTATAATATTATTAATAAATATAATCAAAATTATATAATTATATTTAATAAAAAAAAATTAAGACAGTTGTTATTTTGATAGGTAGAATTCGTTCAAAAAAAAAATCATAATTGTCAACTATATACGCTTATGGAAAGTAAATCATCTAGAGATTGACTAAATATTCAAAAATTACGCCAGTTCATACGTAAGGATATAGGGAGTGGATCCTTCCAAAATAGAGAAGATGACTTTCCATTTTCAAAAACAAGAATCAATTTTGCTTCCGAAAACAGACATAACATAGACAGACATAGCCTATAAAAAACAAAACAAAGCAAAGCAGAGTCTCTCTGCCTTCCACAATATCTTCAAAAACCAGAAAATCTGCAGCACTTTTCAAACAAAATACATGGGAAATTCATATGTCTTTCCATTATTTCTTCTCTCACTTTTTATTTTCTCTTTTTTTCAAATACCAATCTATGCTTCTAAAAAGGCAAAGTATATATAGATCACATTTTTGTTTTTCAAAAAATCATCATTTCATTATTCTTTTAGACTTTGATCAACATTCAGTGATTTTTAATTTTAAAAGTCATTAATAACTTCATGTGTTTCTTGTAATGCAGTCATATATTGTCTATTTAGGAGCAAATTCATATGGTCTAAAACAAACTTCTGTTGATCTCGATAGTGTGACTGATTCACATTATGATTTGCTCGGATCTTCCTTGGGAAGGTATGTTTTTATACCCCAATTCTATATCATATGCAGTTTTTTTTTCTTTCTTTCTTTCTTTCTTTTTTCTCCTTATAGAAATGTAACTATTCACTCTGTTTTTCGTTTTTTGTTTTTAATTTTTAATTTATGTGCACAGCAATGAGAAGGCCAAAGAAGCAATCTTTTACTCGTATAGAAGATACATAAATGGTTTTGCAGCAATGCTAAGTGACGACGAAGCCTCACAGCTTTCAAGTAGGAAATTACCTTCTTGTCCTTTGTCTGTTTGAGTTATATAACCAGTACTGTCTATTACGTGTATTTGCAGAAAATCCAAATGTGGTATCTGTTTTCTTAAACAAAGGAAGGAAACTACACACAACACGTTCATGGAATTTTATGGGTTTAGAAGAAAATGGAGTAATTCCTTCTGGTTCTATTTGGAAGAAGGCTCGGTTTGGTGAACACACAATCATTGGAAACCTTGACACTGGTAATTTAGAATTTGGTCAACTCATCAAAAGTCAAAAGTTTATTTTAACTCTCTACGTTGAACCTTCTAGACAGTAAGCATGATATGAAAATTCTTTGAATTTATGATGGGAATTGATATTTTTAAATTATAAAACATTAGTTCTAAATCAATTAAATATTTTTTATTCTTACATTAATAAAATCTGTTTCGACAATAGTGCTATCATTTATAATTGTATCAGAAATTATTAAGAATTGTAATAAATAAATCAGAGTTAACTCAACAATTTGTGATAAAATAGTCACATTATTATGCCCTATAATTTTTTTATATAACGAGAATAAACAATATGTATATTTTTATGTATTATATTGATCTCTTACAAATGTTTACTAATTCTAAGAGAATTTTATGTATATTCTTAACGTTAATTGATTAATATTGCAAACGATAATTACAATTTAAATCGTCACAATTTTTTTACTTTTGACTTTGTGTGATGTGGTAAGAGTTTAATACAAAATAAAAAGTTAGGTGAATAATAGATATAGAAATAAAGTATAATTTTAATAAAATTATTAAATTTAAGCTATTTTTTACTATTATTTTTTGTTTGAAAAAGGAAGTCACGAATTTGCGTGTTACCTCAAATATATCAAATCTGTTACTTTGATCTTATCAATTATACATTTTACAAGTAAATGTTCCAGATTACTGGGAAAAGTAAACCTTAAGAAATTGTTTTTTGGTAAATAAAGATGAAATTGTCTATTCAACCCCTACCCCATTTGAACAATTTGACAATGATGGGATGATTAACGTCTTTTTGGTTATTGGATTTTGAAAGGTGTTTGGCCACAATCAAAGAGCTTTAGCGATGAAGGGATGAGTCCTGTCCCTTTAAAGTGGCGAGGACATTGTCAGCATGACACCAAGAATGGAGTCTATTGCAATAGGTACCTTCTCTTTTCCACCTCTTCTTGATGGTTTTACTAAATTCTTATACAAATTATTTTGAAGTGTCTCAACAGCCAGTTTAAATACAAGAATTGGGTTTCTCTTCTTTAAATATCAGTTTCCCAAAATTTGACTTTTTTATATGACTTAAGTATATTGTCACTATGTCAATGAAATTCTAATTGAATTTTTTTTTTTTTTACCACAACTTGAATCCACATGGCACAATAAAATTTACACTTATTAGTAAGTGGTTTCTATCCCTTCTCTAAGTGTACCTTTCTCAGGAAATTGATTGGAGCACAGTACTTTAACAAGGGCTATCTTGTATATTTGAGGTCTCGAAATGCCACATCAACAATTTCTCAAGCAAATAACCCAACCCTTTTCACTTCAAGAGATTATGATGGACATGGGACACATACACTATCAACAGCAGGTGGCAACTTTGTCCCAGGAGTATCCGTTTTTGGTTATGGAAATGGTACTGCCAAAGGTGGATCACCGAAGGCACGCGTGGCGGCGTATAAAGTATGTTGGCCTCCGGTCGATGGCAATGAGTGTTTTGATTCAGACATAATGGCTGGTTTTGAAGCTGCAATAAGTGATGGTGTTGATGTAATTTCTGTGTCAATTGGTGCTCAACCCTCAGAATTTTTCAAAGATGGGATTTCAATAGGAGCCTTTCATGCTGCTAGGAATGGTATTAGTGTGGTCACTTCTGCTGGTAATGATGGTCCTATTCCAGGTTCTGTATCAAATGTTGCACCTTGGATGTTCACTGTTGGTGCTAGCACTATTGATCGTCAATTTACCAATTTTGTTTCACTTGCCGATAAGAAGGAACTCAAGGTAAATTACACTTTTGTTTTTATTTTATATTAACTTTTATCAATTTATCATTAACTGTTTAGCAAATCATTGTGTAAATTCAATATATTTGTCATCTTGTGAGATAAAGTTTACAATGAATAAATTTTGATTTGATTCGGTCTTATAATTTTACTTGATTTTGATTTTTATTTTAGTCCGATAATTATCATTATAGATCTATTTAGTTCAATATTACATGTACATGCATGTGTTATTTTTAAGGATATTTTTTGGTATCTTAATGGTATAAAAATATGACATGTTTATGTTAATTTAATGAAAAATGTGATATAGATGTAAAATGGACTAAATAGATTTACATTAATAATTACAAGATTAAAATATCAATTGTGTAAAGTTATATGAATAAATTGACCTATAATACTATATTAACCATGTACTTCTTGTATACATATAAAAATAAAAATACCTTATTTAGTCTCAAGTTTATTTTATTAAAAATTAAAGTGAATATTTTGACATAAAGTGAGTACTAAAGTGCATTTGTTGCGTAGTGCATAACTAATTCACTCACTTTGTCCAAAAATATAGGACTTTCCGTGCATTCTTTTCATTGTTTATTGATTGTTGGTTGTGTAACTCTTAAATTTTATTCTAGTATGAATTACATAGTATTTGTTTAAGACCTAAAATATTAAAAATTATAATTGTTAAGCATTAAAGAGAATTTGTTTCGAACATTCTTCAAACAATTATTTTTATGGTAAAATATACTCTTCTTGAGATTCTAATCATAACACATTTCATGGTAGCTTAATGTTCTTAAAATCTTGTTTATGTCAATAACAGGGCACAAGTCTTTCCTCAAAATCCTTGCCATCAAGAAAGTTTTTTCCTTTGATCAGTGCAATTGATGCTAAAAATTCTGAAGTACCTGATCCAGAAGCGTGAGTTTCCAAATATTTTTTCAATTTTTTCCAAAATTTATAAAATATAATAATAATCCATATTTTTTGATGCACTTGTAGCTTACTTTGTAAGAATCAAACTCTGGACCCAAAGAAGGTTCAAGGAAAAATTGTGGTATGTGTTAGAGGGGAAAATGGTAGAACTGAAAAGGGTCTAAATGCTGCTAATGCTGGTGCTGTTGGGATGATTTTGGTTAATGATGAGGAAAGTGGCAATGAAGTTATAGCTGATCCTCATATACTTCCTGCTTCACATATTAGTTATAGTGATGGAAACTACATCTTCTCTTATATAAACTCTACCAAGTAATTAATCATTATCTTTATATTCTTTAATTTAATGAGTAGTATTAGATATTATAAATCTATGATATCAAAAATGAGGTAGCATTAACCATTGACTTAGTAAGGATTATATGTTTTGTTTTGACCAATAACATTTCATTTATGATGTTCACAAATTTGTGATAAATAGTATCTTTGAAATTTAATACACACATTATTTAGCTCTTATTTGAGTTCTATATAAATGTGACAGGAGTCCTATGGCTTCCATAACTAGGGTTAAGACAGAAGTTGGTACTAAACCAGCTCCATTTATGGCTGCTTTTTCATCTAGGGGACCTAGTTTCGTAGAGCAAGCTATCCTTAAGGTTTGCTTAATATCGTTCGAATTTTATTGTATTTAGATTTAGAATTGAATATGAATTGATTCTCAAATATGTAAGCATTTTCCTTTGTCTTATTTATGAATCTCTAACCCTAATTTTATTATGTTATCGCTCTTTCTTTCTATTCTACACCTTTTTTTTTTAATTCTTGATTGTTGGTTGCATTTTAGCCTGATATAACAGCACCAGGAGTGAGCATAATTGCAGCGTATACAAAAGCAATTGGACCAATTGCTGGAGTATCTAGTAAACTTAGAGTTCCATTCTTAACAGAATCCGGAACTTCAATGTCATGCCCTCATATTTCTGGTGTTGTTGGTCTTCTTAAAACCCTTCACCCAGATTGGAGCCCAGCTGCTATCAAATCTGCTATTATGACCACAGGTTAACCATTCTTTTCGAGCTCGTTTTATAACATGTTATGTTTCTTTTACGTTCAAACACAAAGCTTTTGAATTTACTGTTGTTCGGTGTTCTTCTGCATACCCAAAAAAAAAAATTATAATTCTACCCCTTTTCTTTATATTTGTGATCAACAATTTCATTTGCACAGCCAAAACAAGAGACAACACATTAAAGCCAATTTTGGATTCAACAAAGCTGAAAGCAACACCATTTGCATATGGTTCAGGACATGTTCAACCAAACCATGCAATGGAACCAGGACTTGTTTATGATTTAACTGAAGAAGATTACTTGAACTTCTTATGTGCTAGAGGGTACAATGAATCTGTTTTAAAGATATTCTCAAACAAGCCTTACTCTTGCCCCAGATCATTCAGTGTTTATGACTTGAATTACCCGTCGATTTCGGTTCCTAATCTGCACAAAAAAGTTGTCATTCTTACTAGAAGACTCAAGAATGTTGGTAATCCAGGCAGCTACAAAGCAAGTGTGAAGGCACCTGCTGGAGTCTCAGTTTCTATTAAGCCTAAAAACTTGACATTTAATAAAATAGGGGAAGAAAAGGAGTTTCAGGTAATTTTGAGAGAAAAGGTTGTTGGTAAACCTAATGAATATGCATTTGGAGAGTTAAAATGGTCAGATGGCAAGCATGTTGTGAGGAGTCCAATTGCAGTGAAGAGTTAGCAGCAGTAGAAGAAATGACATCATTGGTTATTTTACAAATTTATTTATGGGCTAAATTAAAGCCTGAATTTTTTAATGAAGAAAGATTTACACAGATATATTAATTTATGTGTCTCTTATGTCTCTCTTTGGCATTAAACATCTATTGATGTCATAAGAATTATAGCAATGAATAAAAATTGATTTTTTTTTCTCATTGTATTCTCTCTTTCTGGTTAAGTTGATATCAACATTTAAATAATAATAAAATATGAGATGTTAAAGAATATTTATGATATAATCTATTAATTTTCAAAATCGTCTCGTTTTGTATCACTTAATTTTTAATGTGATAATATGACAATAAAACAGTGTTAAATGATATATCAATTGTCTCTAATGGTTCTAAATTATATAAATAAAAATACAAAAACAATGATATATATTATACGTAATTATTTATATCGTAAGTTTAATAAGAAAAATTATACAATACTTATTTAAAGTTATGTCTATTAGGATTATAATTTAAATTAGACGAAATAAGATGAGATAATATCTAGATATAATATCTAAATAAAATGAAACAATATTATATCATAAGTAAATTAAAAACATTAAATGAGACATACGATTAGATGAGATAATACATTTTACATCTTTAGTCATTAGTATCGTTTAATATCTTAGATTAAAAGTTGTATCATTTAGTTTTATTATTTTAAAAATAATGAGTCAATTACAAAACGTATTATTTTAATATTATTTAATTAAAAAATATTATAATAATACATTTTGTTTTTTATTTACCCACTTTTTTCAAAATTCAATTAATAAATAATATTATTTATAATATAAAGGATTAAATAATTAAATTTACCTGACCTAAGATACATAAACGACACTTTTCTCAAAATAAGTAAAGGTAAAAATGAGATAAAGCAATCTAACTCAACTATACTTGTATAAATTTTATTTTACCATATTATTTTTAAATGTGTTAAGTTAAGTAGTTAAAAAAAATTAATTTATTTATATTTTTAAAATATAAAAAAATATATAATTTTATTTAAGAATAAAAAAATTGAATAAGATTAATATATTTTGATTATGTTTTTGTAAAACAATAAAAAAAATTATTATTCAAATACTTATAAATGAGGTCAATACTGTCATATTCTTAAAATGTAGGAATATTTTTATCCAAAAACTATCAAAAATGTGACTCATAACCTGTTTGGATGCAAAGTGTTTTTGTTTAAAGTAATTTAAAAATAGCATTTTTAAAAAGTGGGAATTTTTTAAAGAAAAAGAAAAAAACACTTCTTATTTTACTGTCAAACTTATGACGAAAACACTCATCTTAAGCGCATTCAAAGAGTAGTGCATTCAAGAACCGTCATTTTTATATATAATTAATGATGAGAAATTAGGTTTCAAGTGATATTTATTACTTCTATACATTCATGTTATCAGCTTTATTTAAGATGCTATATATGTTAATTACAACCTATTTACATATCTATAAGACATCTATTTTGTTAGAATTTCTCTCTAATTTTATACTATGTATAAATAAATCATTTATTATTTTATTTTTAACCTTTCAATAAAATAACTTATATTTATTTTCATACAACATTAAAATATATATATTCATTTCAATTGAAAGAAAATACATATATGTTTTTTTCTAAAGGATAAAATTAAAACTTTATATATGATCACCCTAATTAACTCTAATCCTAACAAAATACGTTGTGAATACAATCAATTAAAAGAAACATAGAAAATTAAGTATAACATGCTCTTAAAAAAAAGGAAATAACGGATATAGCATTATAAAATAACTAATTAGATAGTTAACCGTTAACCTATCACCTAAAGTTACACAAGTGAACTATTATGCAACATAAACTAAATATTTCCTCACAACTGATCTAAACTAGTGCCAAGGACTAACAAATTAGGGATGATAATGTCCATATTGTAGAAGATACTGATCTAAACTAGTGCCAAGGACTAACAAATTAGAGGGATGATAATGTCCATATTGTAGAAGATATTGTCACGATAATATCAATTTTTTTATACATTTTGATATCGAAATATAATATTATTATCTTTTGATCAAATTATCGCTAAAATATTAATAAAATAAATGCCTATTTTTAGTTAAAATATCTTAAATAGTATAAATATTATAGTTAAAATATCAAAAATATTAATTCTTGATTTTCTTTTTCTTTTTTTTTCTCCTTTTTGAATTATCATTTCATTTCAATTTTTTCACTTTTATAATATATAATTCTCTTTTTTTTAACATATTTGCTATATTTGTAAACACATATAAATACTTTAAAAAATAAATAATCAATAAAATTTATTTTTATACTGTCAAAATTTATTTATTTATAATAGCTAAAGTAGATAATTGACTTAATTATTTTAAACATTTAAATAACTTATTCCACGATATTTAACAAAAGAATATATATTTTATTATATAATATTTTAATTAATCAATCAAATTATTGATAAATATATTTAATTAATTTTTTTGATATTTTATAAAACTTTATAAAAAAATCATATTTTTTTATCAAATTCTAATCATTTTGGTGATTTTTTTTCCATAATTTCCATCAACAACAATGATATTTTAAACATTTCTCTAAAAAAATTATATCTTGACATCTTAATGGACGTCGATATTTCAAACCTTGCATAATAAATCAGGGACAATCCAATCACTATGTTAAATCACTGCTGATTCGCTGAATCCCATTCCTTGTGGAGCATAAAATGCAAAAAGAAAGTATAAGAATGCTTACATTTCCATGAATTGCAGAGCTTGTTTTAAGTACAGTATATAATATGCTAAATGGACGGGCTATCAGGTACACAAACTCTTCAAATTTATAATTTGGATTCCACTTTCTTTCTTTCTTTCTTTTGGGCGGGGAGGGGGTGTCAATGAATTAACTTGGGATCAAATATTATTCGTAAAAGTAAAAACGAATTCTAAAAACATATCTTAAATTCAGCCTCCAAAGAGAAAGCCAGCTGCTTGATCTTCATTGCCATCAAATAACTTAAGAGCCTGAACAACTGCATCCCTTCCAAAACCAAGCTCGATAAGCCTTCCGACTTTGGCTTCAAAATCAGGTCCCTACAGCCAGTGCAATACATAAGCATAAAATTGATAGTAAAGTGTAAAGTTTTATTATAAAATCAGTCCAAAATTTTAAAATAATAATAACTAATAAGGCATTGTTTGATAACGATCTTGATTAATGATTTATGATTAAATAATTGATTTTGTGATTAATGATTTTTTTGTAAGAATAATCACCAATATATTTACTACCAACTTTTACTTCAGTGATTTTTAAGAAAAAATCCAAAATCACTTATAAATTGTTTGGTAATATTTTATGTTCTTTTTTTTTCCAAAACTTAAAAAATAAAGAAATTTTTTGGTTACTATTTAAAAATTGTGTTTTTAATTATTTTCTTTCAAATATTTATAAATACAAAAATCATAAGACTTGATTTACTCTCTAAAAAAATGTACGTCAAATTGAAAAAAATCATAAATAAGAAATCTAATTTAAAAAACGTTTTTTCAAAGATTTATGAATCATCCCATATTTTGGTAACGATTCCTTAAAAAAAAAAGTGAAAATCAAAATAAAAAATAGTCACCAATTCAAAAATCACGAGCCAAAAAAATCACATATTCAAAATCCAAATCGTTATCTAACAAACACTAAGTTTACCTGATTTGGGTCACTACGAGTGTATGCACTACCTCCTGCCAATCAAGAAAAAAAATGCATCATTCAAAATGCTGACTGAAGGATTACTTGCCTATAGTGACAATCACACACACATATATATAGATACTAAATTTAGTCTGAATTATCATGAAATCAATATATTGAAACTGCATGCAAAAATAACCAAATATTTTGAGTCAAAAAGTTGGAAGATGAAGAAGAGTTATCCCCAACACATAAAGCCACATTCAAAAACTAACCAGAGGATTGGCCTGCTGCTGGATCATTTGTGCTTTTATCTGCTGTTCTTGATGGCGCCTGAAAGTGACAAAGCACATAATAAAAAATGCTCAAGGCATAGTTCTCTAACTAAAGCTGTAAGCAAATACAAAGATAGTAAAAGTGCTTCACATTTTGATTTTTGACGGATAGTTGGGATTTGGAAACAACAGACAGATTACTTGTTGACATGTAAATGAAAGGCAAAAACAATAAGAAACGGTCGTCCAAAGTATACATTTGTAACTAAAATTATCACAAAACATCCAAAAAAAGGGGGATTCACTTTTGTTTTCGGTAGGGTGTGGATCCAATTTGAAAGTCCTCGGAAGTCGGAACATTAATCACTAAATTCTTTTCTTAAATTATCTGCATTCAACATTCTAATGTTAAACACCTTGCGAGTTGTGATCACATCAGGAAAATGATAAAATATGGAAATACTCACTGTTCCGCCCGAGCTAGAAGCTTGCTTAGCATATCTTTGTTCATCCAAATAATGAGATGGTATATCTTTCTCTGAAAGGAATAAATAGAGCATAGTTATAATGTCATTTATTGATTAAGAATTTAAGATGGACCACAATAGAGTTCCACATACTACATCAGTTGTTAAAAAAAATGCCTGTGAAAGTAGAGAATTAGCAACTTCTAGGCAATTAGAACACATAGATTAAATAACCAACCTTGCAAAAATGGAACAGAAACTTCTCCTCCACCAACCCTTAAGACGTTATCTTTTAAATCTATAAGGCACTGAAGAGTGAAGATACATGCATGGTTAGAGAAAAATCTATGAAATAATAAAAATGATTAGGGCCCTGTGATACTGAAAGAAGAATACTACCTGGTGCTTACGAAGCATATCCAGTCCGAAGAGGAATTCCATATTGGGAGAATCCAATACCATAAATGAGCAAGGATAAAAGTTATTCCCAATCTACAGCAAGATTAGTAATTAAAAAAGATGTTAGGCTGCTAAATATAAATAATTTAAAAAGTTGCATTATCAACAAAGGGTGTTCGGGAAAGGGGGAAAAAAGAATTGAGAAAGTATGTTTTCCGAGCTGAATTCTCAGTTATATATATGTGGTTATAAAGAGAAAACTAATAAACATATTTAGTATTCTAAGTTTACTCTTACCTCCTTTGATATTTCATATTTTATGATATAACACAAAAGACTCACAAAGGGATACACACACAGAATCCAGGTTGGTATATTACTTTGATTGGAGCTACATGAATCCGGCCCAATATCTCTGATTGACCAACCCCAAGGGCAATTCCTTTGAAACGCTGATCTAAAAGCCTCAACAATCTGTGTAAAAACATGCCCAACATAAGAATAATAGTCCTTCCCAAATTACAATCTTGGGACACTAGAAAATTATGCGAAGGAGAGCCACTAAATATTTTGATTAAAATAATCATCCCTTGGTTCAGAAAAACCAACAATAAAATTGGTAAGAGCAAAATAGTTTTTCGTGAATAAGCTGGCAGTAACAACATATTATCCTTTAAACTTGTTGAACCACCAAATAATGCAAGCTATTATCGTTTCTTCCTAAACTCGTATACACACTACATTCAGCATATCTGAGCTGCTACATGATGAAAAAACACAACAAAAATATACGTCTAAAAGCACGTGGCAATGCCCAAGAAGTTGAGCATCTAAATTTATAATTCAACTGTGCAATATGAATACATGTGTGACATTACAGAAATCAATTCAGATTCCTGTGGTGTGGGAGAGTGGATTTGTGAATTTGATACAATGAGCTCCATAGCTCACCTTATGAAGCCAAAAGTCGAATATTTTGCTTCACTTGAGGTAAAGGAGCACTTTGGATTTTGAAGTTTATGGTTTAGAATCTATGACTAATGATTTATAGCGTAGGACTAGGGAATAAGGTTTATTGCTTTCATAAATATAAAAATTTATAATTAAGAGGATAGGGATCTCATCATTGATACATCCCATCCCACCCAAAAAAAAGTGAGCACTTTCCGTACTAATTTTATTTTTTTTAATTACTAAACGGTATTTGTAGCAAGGAAATTGCAATAATCACAACTCTAGAAAGCACACAGTCAATTCCAATTCCATATAATAAACATACCCACAACGTTCAGCACAGCTTTTTGATATGATTGTGGACTGGGCTCCACTATCAACAAATGCCTGAAATGGAGTAGGGGGGAAAACATCAACATTAAATGTTGAAAAAAATCTCTTTTTTATGCAAAAGAACTCAAGACAATCCCAAGGATACCAGATGATTTAAAGAATTTTATACTCTACTTATAGTTACCTTCAAAGGAACACCATTAACTTCCATGTCAACATATAGCATAACCTGAAGAGTTCCATAAAAATATTTAATTTCCATGAATACATAAAGTAACATATGAATCAGTTGGAAAAGAGACGACGGTTTTTAGAATGCAAATCATTCTTACCACTCTTCCAAAAGCTTCTGGGTTATATTCTATTGCAGCAGCCCAGTTTTCATCAATTCCTTTCTGTAATGTAATAGAAAATGATTAGTCACTTAAGAATAATTCTCATATTTATATATCTGACACAGATCCAAGGTAAATTAGTAGCAAATTTTCTCAACAAGAAAATAAATACAATATTTAACTAGAGGAACTATGTCGATGACTAATCATGTAGTTAGTGATAAAGCTAAGCCATATGGGTTTGGCACATTGTTATAGGCTATGAAGTGCATGAGATTGAGCACGCCCTAGCTTGCTTTATGAAGGTACAAGTTTTTACAACATGTTATACTTTATGCAATTATACACTGATATATGTAAAACAAAATAATAACAATGCACAAAGATGGAAGAAAATCATCAAGCCTTGGCCTCTTTTTCTTCTCTATGTTTTCTAAGAAAAATCAATAACAGCCTACCTGGACATCATATGATGCAGGATAATATTAGAAAAATGAATGGTTTTTATATACTAAAGCAAAATAGTTAGTAGAAATATGAAGATGTTACTTTTGTTAAGTATTTCAAAGTCCCATATTGATTATATTAACTTTTCAAGAGACTTTTGGCCTATAAATAACCAAATTCATTTCATATATTCCTAATTGTTTAAGAAACATCTCTAGACTAGTCCTACTCTAGAATTGTTAGAGTGCTTGGCTAAAGATAAAGAAAATATAAATAAGCTAGTCCTACTCTAGAGTTGCTAGAGTACTAGTCTAGTTGAGAATTCTTACTAAGCTAAGTCCTACTCTAGATTTGCTAGAGTGTTTGTCCAGTTAATTAGCTTCATTGTGTTTGTGTTGTCACAAATACGAGGACCTCTTGTCAAAGAATGAGTCTAGTTAATTTAAAGTTTATTCACCCATCACATATTGCATAAGTGCTTCCATATTAGTGCACTTGCGCTTCTATCCTACGTCACCATATCAAACTCTTGGCCACTTGGGCAAAAGTCTGCATATGAGAAAGCATCTTATTGAATTTTCTTTGCATGGAAGTATCTCATAGGGAAGAGAATGTGGAAAAAGAAGATGACTGGCCTGACGTATAGCAGCTTCTATCTTCTTTTGGGCTTCAACATCAAATGGGTCTGCGTTAAGAAGAGCCTGCATCACATACTAACAATTAGCTCAAATTGGCTTCACAATATTACATATATGAGGAAGTTCCAAAGGTACGCATCATAAGAAAAGCTATAAGTTTGTAACAATATCATGTGCTGGTAATTATCCCCAAAACAGCATATACAATATCTTCGTAAATATCATGGTACAAAAAGAGATTTTTCAAAGGCCAAGAAAATAAAAATAAAGCTGCAGTTAAGTGTTAAAAAAAACAGACAATCTCCTTACAAGCTCCTCTTCCTGTTGACGTCGCGATTCAGTTCTTTTGCTATTACGTGCACGCAAGAGTTCCTGCAGTTTATTGAGATCGCTCCCGAGAACAGCTTGCGCTAACTCAGGATCAGTCTGTATAAATAAAATAGGCCATTTACAAACATGCAGTCATAAGATTTTTAGACAACATGAAGAATGCAACAAAGTGTCCATATATTACATGACAAAATATAAATATATTTAAATTAGAAGGCACTTAACATATGTGCCCCCTTTACCTGAAATAATTGTGCCATTAAATTAGAATCCCTTTGAATATGCTGCTGGAAAGCTCCAGGGTTCACAGCAGAGCCATCTGGGTTGAAGCTCAGACCATTGGGTGAGGCACTGAAATAGTTTAAGCATTTAAGATTTAAATAAAGAGGCAAACCCAAGTTTCATTTTTTTACGAAAAAAGTATACAGAATACCTTTCATCTATAATGCATTAAAATAAAGACAAATGTCAAAGATGGTTAAACAAGATGTCCAAAAAATAGGGAACCACAGATTATTATTTTAAAATTGTGATTGATCAATTTGTCTATCTGTGAAGGAATGAAGACAGTCCCCAATATTGTATATAAAAACTACGTTCACAGGACAAGTTCCACTTACATAATAGATGCCGTCCATAATTAGATTAATCCACATTCAATCCCTGTAGGGAGCATATATCATACCCCCTTTAATATATTTTTTAATTCCTCAAATTTACTTCGCAAGATGAAAAGAGATTGTTGACGTCAGAGATATAGGAAAGGTAGAAAGGAGATAAAGATGTTTGGGAAAAATCAAAGATGAAAGTGTTCTCAACTCATACATTAATCATCACATATTCATCAAAGCTTGACAAAGGAACCAAATCAATACTCTACATAGCAAAGCTAATGAGGCATGGGCCTTACAAATATCCACTTAGTTCCTAATTAATCCTTTATCCTACATTACTTGTGAGTGGTTGTAAATATCTTCTTTACAAACTCCTTGGCAAAAATTAGAGAATCAAAAGCCTAACATGCCAATGTAATTTTAGTTACAAAGTTAGGCTACAATTCTACAGGTCCTAATCCTAAATACCATATAACATCATAAAATAATAATTTAAGTTGAAGACTGCACCTAGATGGAGCACTGGATACCATCATTATCAAATCTTCATCTTTAACACCTACATCACTTAGTTTCTCATGATTCCTGATCTCCCTCCCATGATATAGCAGCTGTTGTTGATGTATTGGCACCTGGGTCTGCTTATATGAACGGTAATTAAATAATTAACATCTTTCTCATTATATTTAATCATAATATAAGCATCATATCAAAAACTTCACTTCTTTCTGATACTCATGAATCAGAAAGCAAGGGAAGAAACAGATTTATCGAACTGTGAATTTCAAATTGCACATAGAGAAAAGGGATTAATGACCTAGAAATCGTTTCCTCTATTTTCCCGGGAAACAAACACGCCAACTCATGGAAAACAATATTATATATATAAAGATAAAATATAGAAATTCTCACCTCGACCTCAAGCAAAGCCTTCACGTTGCCAACCTATAACCAAAAAGTTCTCAAATTGAAAAGAGAAGACAACATTAGCATCCTAGATAAGTAATTTGGAGTGATGAAAACATGTATAAGAGAACTAAAATTTGGGTTCTTTACAGTTTCATTAGATTCGACATCTAAAGAGAGGATTTGTTCATCTGGGGTCATTACTGTGATCTTCATCGTTTTCACACAATCCTTGTCTCTCTTCGAACCTGATTTGTTGCGGCCTGTGGTGTACCCTTTTGATGTCTTGCAATTAGGAGACTCGACCTTTTTTTTCTTAAAGAAGAAGTAGAAAATAAATACTTTTGGAAGTGCAACTCCAAACACTGTTGAAGAGAATAATATTAAGATGATTATTAATTATCATAAATATATTATCATTATATTTAATATAATAATTATTTATTAAATTGAATTATATAAATTCGGCCATATACTTACAAAAATACTAACTAAAAATATTACATTTTATACTATATAGATTTTTTAAAAACTGCATGATCCGGAAAAAAGAAAAAAGAAAATCATGAAGATCGGGATAATTAGCCCGGATATTTATTATTTCTCCATTTTTCGAAAATATTTGAATTAAAGGTTGGACACTTGGGAGTACTTTACAAGGAATTTGATTCGGACAAAAGTGCAAAATAAAAATAAGTAGGAATTATAAAAATAAAGGATTAAACGTTCAAATGTTGCATTTATTTTTGAAAAATTAAAAACAAAAATAACATTTAATAATATTAAATTAATTTAATGATATAAATCTTAATTATAGATAACTAAAATTGTAATTATTCATAAAAATATAAATATTTTTTCTTAAAAATAACTATAATTAATAAGTTGTTAGACGGATAGTATTATCGTACTACTAAAATTACGATGAATTAAAACCTAATATAAACTAATATATATATATATATATAACTACATAAAAATATTTTTAATAATAAAATGTAAATATTTAGAATAATATATTAAATTTTATTTATTTTAACTTTTATATTTTTTATTTTAACGATAAACATGTGCTAAATAATTAAAAATAAAAATTATGTCAATATTTTAAATAATATATTAGAGTAAAAATTATATTAATATTTAATTTTTTAAAATTAAATATATTTTTTAATAAATGTTAAAAAAATAAAAAATGTGGTTAAATCATGAAAAAACTACTATATGCTCATAAACGATAGTTATTACCCAAATGTAACTCAAATTAGTGTAGGATGATTATGGTTATTAACATAATAAGTCCTATCTATCTCCACACTCATTTTTAGTTAAATAATCTTAGTTCAACTTGAATAGTACTCATGAAATGATGTGTCGTATTTTTTTAATAAAAAATATATAAATTAGATATAAATAATATTATTTTTGTTATTTTCATTTTTTTGTATAGAAGTGAGCTATTTGATGTTTCTAATTGAATTTCGTTGGATTTTAGCAATGGTGACAATCTATGTTGTAAATTTTTTATTCAAAATTTATATCGTAATCAGATTGATCAAATCAAATTTAAATTAAAGAACATGAATCAAACACAAATTAAATTAAATTTGTATCAAATTCTAATCAGTTCAAATAATTCAAAAAATTAGGATAGATTCAAGCTAGATAACTCGAAATGAAATATAAAAAAAAACTATGTTCAACTAAAACAATTTTTCTTTCTCGTTTAGTCTTTCTATTTGATTCTAAAGGACCTAAACTCACAATCTTAAATATTATTTTAAATAACTTAGATTATTTTAATTAAATATAATTATCAAATATATATATATATATATATATATATATTATTTGTTATGTATATTAGTATTGAGTTATTGTTTTTTTCAATTTAACAAAGAACATTAAATTAAATGATATTTTTAGTATTATGATTTATATATATGTATTTAGTGTTATATTATGAATTTTTAGTATTACCTACTGATGTTTTGAATATGAATACATTTAAAGAAATTATTTTATTTTTATGATTTGTAATTATTATTTATTTTAAAGAAAATATATCATATGTAAATAACTCTATAAAACTAAGTCTTGATAATACATAATGCTTTATGATTGAAGTTAAAGGATATTAAATAGATCTTATTTATATATACGTCTAATTATGTTAAATTTAATTTTATATTTATATTAACCTTCATCTCTAACATATAGTCGATTATATTTAATATAATATGAATAATCATTTAATTTTTATAAAAAGAAAAAGTTTATATTTCTTTGAATATATATAATAAATTGCTCATTTTTCTTGGTGATTGAAGTTAAAAAACATATTTTTGATTACTCATTACTTTTTAAAAAACATAAGAAGAAAAAAGAACAAAGATTACTACAAGCTTCAATACATGCATTTAACTTTTTTATGCATTATTAAATTATTTCATATTATTATTAATTTAGCCTATATTGTTAATCCTTTACTACTTACATAAAATTGAAGTGAACTAAATTACACGGAGTTGCTTATCTTGAGTCATATAAGAAAGATTGTCATTCAATTAGCAGCCATGTTTTATAGAATGTCATGTCCTTAAACCTCAGTAGTCATGTCTTCAATAACACTTTTTTCTTTTTTTTTTAGTCTCGTGTGGTAGATGGAGGTATCAGTTGGCTCGAGGCCAAAGGAGTAGGTGTTTGATAGCTCGGAATGGTTATAGTAGGATTTGTCACCCAGTCAAAAGGTTGAATGTTAAAGATAAGTGTAAAGGACAACCTCTTCGTTACTTGTATGTCTCTTTTTGCCTTGGGAATAGGTGATCTCTTTGGTCAAATTTTTGCTCCTCTTTAGAAGAGACTAAATCTTATATTAGATCCATCACATTTGTTAAGCATGTGCTTTTTTGATACAACTTGTTTTTTAAACGAGTAACAAATGCATCAAACTCCATGGCTATAAAAATAAGAAATACGAAGTTAATGTATTCAAGATTAAATTAATCATCAATGAAAACTTGAGCATATTTATCACCATTGCCAAGCACAACTTCCAATCTACCCCTAAAGTTACTGAGTGAGGTCTTGTGTTGAGCCAATTCTTAAAGCTTGAGGATTATCTTTATTGGAGGCTCTATTGAGCCTGGTCTCATCAATCCACATGCTATAAAGCGAGATATATTCAATAAATCTATCCAAATAGTAAGCTGGGGCATATAGTCCTCTATGATAACAAGTATTTGCTTTACTTATGAGCTTAAAGTGATAATATAAGAATTTATGTTTCTTATCATGAGTTTCGTATCTACCTAGGAGCTCATTATTGGCCTTCCATTGTTCTCAACTATCTCTCATCGACTAGTAACATAAAAAAGATATTGTTTCCATTTTTTCTTATTTTCTAGGAGGATCACGATTATACCTAGGTCATGTTAGGCTAACATGACCTTCCTAGTATTTTTAGGGTTTTGTTTCAAAATATATGCATCATTAAACTCAAGCATCTCTAATTTCACCTCGAGTTCTCTACATATTACAATAAGACAAAGCAAGTACCTCTGCCCATTAGACATCAGTTGTCTTGGCACGTGCCATATTAGACCTATAAAATTTCTTATGAAAGGATATAAAAGAAATCTAACCCCAAACCACCAAACCTTATCATAAAAGGCTATGAAACCTACAAGTACTTTTGTATTATCCAATACACTTGAGTCTGGAATCATTATTTGGACTGATAAAGGGATGTTGTACATATTTCAACCTTAGCATTCCAATCTTTAGTACGACCAATAGGCTCTATTGAGTTCTTAAAATGTGAAAGAAGTATAAATTTTCATCAATATGATTGATAAGTGATTACACTTATTTATACAACTAATTCTCTAACTATCTATGCTGTTAAATCATATCAATATAGATCTAAATAAGATATTACATTAATACATCAAATCATATATAAATAAGATTTATATTGTTATAGAAAATCATATTTAAATAATATCTTATATTGATACATTAAATCGTATCTAAATAATAAATATTGATACAACAAATCAAATAATAATAAATATTCTAGATCATGTATGATTTGATTCTTCGATACTCCCTCTCAAGATAGTGTATGTTGATTACACCTATCTTGCTCGAGAGGATAGTGAATTTTTAGTACTCAATGGCTTGGTGAACAAGTTAGTTGGTTGCTCTTGTGTTTTGATATGAACGGTTTGAACCAATCCTTTTACACCTTTTTCTAGACAAAGTGACAATCGATTTCAATATGTTTCGTCCGCTCATGAAATACTGGATTTGATGCTATATAAATTGCGGCTTGATTGTCACAAAATAACCTAACTACACGTGTGTAATTAACATTCAGGCCCTTTAAAAAATTTATAATCCATGTAATTTCGCAACATGTTATTGCCATAGACCTATACTCTGTCTCTGCACCGGAATGAGGTACAATTATTTACTTCTTAGTCTTTTATGAAATGGGTGCATTGCCTAAGAAAATACAGTACCTGGTAGTAGATTTTCAAGTGTCCTTGCAAAGTGTCCAATCTACATCATAGTAAGCTTTTATTTCTAATTGTCCAGTTAAAGGTAGTAGTATCTTTTGACCTAAGGTTTGTTTCAAATATATCAACACCTTGTGAGCTAAATTCAAGTAAGGTTGAAGAGGCTTGTCCACGAATTGATTCAAAATGTGCACTACATACACAAGGTCTGATCTGGTGATTATAATATAAATGAGTCTTCTAACCAATCATCGATATTGAGATGCATCTTTCAACAATATTCCCTCGCCTTATCGTAACACCAAGTTTTGATCAATGGGAAATCGTGATGGTTTAGCTCCTAGGAAACCAACATCCACAATAACTTCAAGTGCATACTTACGTTGACTCAAAATAATTTCTTATTTAGACCGTGCTACCTCATTGCCAAGAAAATATTTTAACTACCCCATGCCTTTAAGCTTGAACTTACTTGCAATAAATTGTTTCATTTTCAAAGCTTTATAAAAACCTTTTCACATAAGTCACCATTGAAAAAGGCATTGTTGACATCCAATTGATATATGTGCCAACCCTACAAACCTACTAAACTAAGAAGAATACGAACTGTGATGAACTTGGCTACAAGAGAAAAGGTTTCTCGATAATCAATTCCAACAATTTAACCTTAACCTTTGGCAACTAAACAAGCCTTGTAACGTTCCATGGTGTCATCAGGATTATGTTTGATCTTAAAAACCCACTTACAACCAATTGGTTTCTTGTTAAGAGGAAGAGGTACCCAACTCTATGTCTTATTTGATTGTAGAGCCTGAATTTATTGATTCATGGATGCCTTCCATTTTTTTTCAAGATTGGCTTGAGGAAAAGATTGTGGTGCCTTTTTTAGGCTAAGATTGACAGTAAAAGTTTTGTGTATGGGAGAAATTCTATCATAGGATAAGACATGAGTAATGAAATGAGGAGTACCTGAAGGATGAACTTCTCTTGTGGAGGATGATAGTGTAGGGCGAGAAGAAATGATTGCTTTAATATGAAAGTCTTGCAATGCGTTCAGTGTTTTGGTGGATCTTGTGAAGCATCGTGGTAAACCTAGAAAATGGATGAGTTTGAGATGATTGAAAAGTGAGTTTCAGTTTCAAGTGATATGATTGAGGTGGTAGAGTTAGGATTGAAATGTGGTTATGATCCTAGAATATTTTGTGAGCTAATATTGGAATAAGATTGCTATCCTGGAAGATTTTGAGAGTTAAAAGTGGAATCAAACTCGTATTTGAAAAATATTTAGTGAGAGGTGGTGGTTTTTCGAGACAAAGTAAATGAGGAAGGAAATAAATGACTTAATGATTGAGAGTTATTAGAAGTCAAAGATGTAGTAATCCTAGTCTGATAAGGAAATTCGGTTTAAAAAAAGTACATCCTAAGACACTAGTATTTTCTTGTCCTTTAAGCTATAAACCATGTAACTCTTTTGACTACGAGGATAACCCAGAAAGACACATTCGGTAGAACGAGGATCAAATTTATTAGGTCACAACGGATGGGTGGAAATAAAACACCTATAACTAAAGACACAAAGTTAGGAATAAGTCGGTGATTTGTGAAACAACATTTCAAATAATGTTTTCCCTTGTAAGAGTGGTGTTGGTGTCCTATTGATTAGGTAAGTATCCATCAACATGGCATCCCCCAAAAAAGGTTTAGGCAAGTGTGGCTAAAAAAATAAGTGTACGAGCAATGTTTAACAAGTGTATAGGTTTACGCTTAACGATGCCATTTTGTTGAGGCGTATTAATGCAACTTGTTTGGTATGAAATACCCTTAGAAGAATATAATCTGACGCACTTAAACTCGAGACTATTATCACTCCTAACAACCTTAACTCTTTTTCCAAACAATGTGTCGACTAAATTAATAAAATGAATGAGAAATTTTTTTGCTTCAAACTTATGATGCATGAGGAAAACCCCAGTACTTATAGAATAATCTTCAACAATTGTTAATAAATACTAAGCTCCAAAGAGAGATGGAATATGATAGCCAACCCATATGTCCACACGAATTATATCAAAACAATAAGTACTCGTCAAAAAACTTAAAGAAAAAGAATGTCTAGTTTGCTTAGTTAGAGTACAAACAAAACAATGATTAAGATCAGAAGTTTTTTTTTTCCTAAAAGGGAACAAAGAAATAGCCTTGCTAGAGGGATGATCGATTCGTTGATGGCATAAGTCTTGAGTTTTAGTCTACACCATATTACACGTTCCTTTCTTGGGCATATTAAGGTCGTAGTATGCCTCACTTTCAGCTCTAGTCCCAATCATCCTTCCCAATTGAAGGTCGTATATAAAGCAAACTTGTTTGACGAATACAGTGACATAAAAAGGAATCCAATGCAAGCTTGCTAATAGATATGAGATTCAAGTAGAATAATGGGACGTTGAGGACATTATGCATCATAAAATGTGAGGAAAAGACTATAGTCGCAATAGGAGAGACTTGTAACATGGTACCATCATGTAGTTTGACTGTACGATTATGAACAAGCCGAGATAATGTAAGAAGGACAGGATCACATATAATATAGTCATTGGCTCTATTATATAATATACAAATCATGTCTTTATTGTATTTTATGATAGCAAATGCTTTAATTAATATCTCTTCAAAGTTAGGGATATTACCAATAAGATTGGCAGATGATGGCTGCGTTGTATTTAACATCTCTAAAAGTTGGTAGTTGTCATTGGTCTTGCCAACTGTTGCCTTAATCTTGCTAAAAAATCCCATCATTTTCTTTTTTTTTAGGTTCTTAAGAGCGTATATTCTGATATCATATTAAATTCTTGAAATGTAAAATAAATTTATATTTTCATCAATACGATTGATAAGTGATTACACTTATTTATACAAATAGTTTCTTAACTATCTAGGTTGCTAACTAATATCAATATATATCTAAATAAGATATTATATTGATACATCAAATTATATCTAAACAATATCTTATATTGATATAACAAATTGTATCTAAATAATAAACATTGATACAATAAATCAAATAATAATAAATATTATAGATTATGTAGGATTTGATTCCTCAATAGGCTCCTCAATCCCTTTTTTTGGACTTCTTTCCCCACAACATTCGGACAAATATTTGTATTTGTGGTATGCTCAACCTTATTGTAGGAGTGGTTTGAGGTTAAGATGGAGTAGTTTGAATCTCAATCATCTTTTCCTCACCTAAGGTGCTTTCTCCAAACAAAGAGATCGATTCAGTTTCCTCTTATCCTGAATAGTTTAGATATTGAAGACTCTTATAAGAGAATGAGTCCAATGAGAATGAAGGTAAAACTACTCCATCGTTTGCTCATAATGATGCTTCTTTGTGCATGATTGTTATAAAAAGTTACAAAAAAATTTAATAATAAGGCTTAAGGAAAAATAAGTTACCTAATGTTTGAGTTTTTTCAAATAAAAGGAGTGATGAGTGAAGTTAAGAACTAACTTGAAAAGAAATAAAAAAATGGTTAGATATGAAGAATAAATCTCTAGAATCTAAGCAAAAAAAGTATAATTCTAAGCTATGTATCTTACCACCCAAGTATAGAAAATATAATATACGAGTTGAAAATATAGAGTATTCTTGTTGAGATTTTAGTTTAATATCTTGGAAATAATGAATCGATAATGCCTCGGTCCCTTTTTAAAAAGGGTTTCAAATTTCTCTCTCCAATCAATTGACAAACATTTTACTGGGGTGTGCCAAAACATTACATATACTCCCTTGATTTGATTGGTTGGTTTTCTACTCTTTCACCTTTATTAAGGAATCGAAATGAAAGAGTAAGATGACATTATATTTGAACATAAAGCTTGACCTTGAGCTTGACCCTTGAACAACCCGATCCATTATGCGCCTTGGTGAAACTATGAGATATGCTTGTGCTTAAAGTGATAATCTTAGGATGTCATCACCTAACCAGAACATTTTAAAGTATTAAAAGATCGACTATCAATTCCATTTGAAAATGTGATCGAGCCTAAATTAGTTTATGTTTATGTTTTTACTAATGTAACTTCTAACAGATTGTGACGTGTATATTCTATTTAATCGATACGTGTAAATATAATATTATATATATATATATATATAAATCCAATTCGAATTTTTTGATTTTTTCCCTAAAATCGAATCATATTAACAAAAATAAATAGAGAGAGAACACAAATAAGATATAAATTATTTTTATTTAAAAATAGAAAGGGTAATAAGTTCTTTTTTTGTTTTTAGTGTTTTTTAAAAATATTTCAAAAAAATGATAATTTTAAGATAAATTTAATTTTAAAATTATTTTTAAAAAATAATTGAATAATTGAATTAGATTAAATATATTTAAAAATTACTTGAATAAATTTACCCAATTTAAAAGAAAAGGACTAAAATGCGTTTATTAAAGAGTTATTAAACTATTATGATGCCCTAATATAACTTATTATTTTTAAGATAATAAGTTATTTGTAATAATAATGAAACTAACCTATAATTAATTATAAAATAAAAATAAAAAAATATATTATTTTTTATTAATAATAAATTAATTACAAATATAATTATACTTATTTTTTTAAGTTTTAATTTTTGAGAAAAATACAGTTAGTGTCATCTATTTATTGCATAAATGATATTTAAATTATGTATTTATTTTTATAATAATTTAATCATATTATTATTAAAAGTTAATCACGTAAAGATAAAATTAATAATTTTTATTTAATTTTCCATCTTCGAATTAATATAATTGAAAAAAATTAAGTAAAAATAAAAAAAATATTATTTATTTTAAATAATCATTTTGAATAATAATACAAATAAAATATTAAAATGTATAATCTATTTAATTTTTAAAATAAATATAAAATTTATATAATCACTCGCTCTTAATTTTTTTTATTAGTTATATGCTTTCAAATACTAGAATGTATTCTTTTTCACTCTTTAGATCTTATACATTTTCTATAATTTGAAAAAAATATAAATAGATAATGTTAACTTAGAAAAATTCATATATATATATATTAATTATAACTTAAAAGTAATTAATTATAATATGATAGATGTTATTTAAACATTTGTGTCTTATCATATTTAGTATAATTATTAATTTAAATATAAATTTACTTTAAGTAAGAAATTCTTCCCCAACCTCAATATCGTCACACAACATGCCATTACTAAGCTTCTTCCCTTATTTTCACTTCTTTCCTCTCTCTCTCTCTGCAAATAGTTTTCTCGCCCTATAAACCCAATCTCCCATTTCTTGAAAGTTGTTTCTTGATTCGTTTTATGGCTTCCCCTGCAAATTCAAATCAGCAACCATCTCAACAACCTTTTGACATGCAGAAATTCTTTAAACCCACAAATCTATCAACAGCCCAAAACCCTAATCCCAATCTTTCTTCTACTTACTACCCAATTTCACCTTCCTCTTACCCTCCGCTTTCTGGTCCTCTATCCTACCCTCCTCAAACGCTGCCTTTTCACCATCAATTTCAGTACCACCCTCCATCTCCACGCTCTCATCAACAAATCCCATTCTCTCAAGACCAACTTCCTGCCAACTCACACCAACTGAGATCGGTTTCTTATCCTACGCCACCTCTTCAATCCCCTTCTAATTACAACATTTCCCCTCCTCAGAACAATTTCAATAGTCCCAATTCTGGGGCTCGAATCATGGCCCTTTTGGGAGCTCCTTCGCCTAATATGGAATTGTCGAATCAATCCTCGTCTGGGGTTCATGATTTTTCAGGTCCCAGTACCGTATCTGTAGTTCCCACGATTCCTATGCCGATTAATCCCACAGCTCCGATTCGAATGCCGAGTAGTAAGCTTCCGAAAGGGCGGCATTTGATTGGTGATCATGTGATGTATGATGTGGATGTTAGACTTCAAGGTGAGGTTCAACCCCAGCTTGAAGTTACTCCAATTACAAAGTATGCTTCCGATCCTCAGCTTGTATTGGGTCGTCAAATTGCTGTCAATAAATCGTATATATGCTATGGTTTAAAGCAGGGTAATATTCGTGTCCTCAATATACATACAGCATTGAGATCCTTGTTTCGAGGCCACACTCAGGTTCGTTTTCATTCTTGTATGGGAATTTAGGCTTCATTCCTTAGCCTTTCAATTGAATCAAGAGGTTTTTTCTGCCTTTACAAATTAGTTTTAGTCGGGACTTGGTTAAATGGATGCTTTTATATGCTGTTTCTGCGTTTGGGTTGTATTATTGCTTTACTTCAACTACTAAGGGAGACTGATGTTTACCAGTTTCGTTTTAGAATGTGGAAAATGTTTGAAAAGTCCCTAGTTCATTAGAAGGTACACGATAGTCCTGTAGTACACCCTTACTCCCCAGTTCTTTAACAGGTACACATAAGTTCAATTTTGCTTCATTAAGAAAAAAAGCGTACATGCTAATCATTTACACGAAGGGAAATAATTTTTATTGGTGACGAGAAATTAAACTTATTTGTATCTTTTCCTAAAATAAGGGACCTAGAATGTTCAAAGGGACTAAAGTGCACATTTTTTATGAAGAAAGTGACGTATGCATTGCCCAACCCTCGGGTAGTGAATTGAAAGTGGGAGGAAGTATATCTTTTAATATACTTTTGTAATATTTTACTGTTTGTTTATTTGATACGATTTAAGTTTATATTGTACAAACTCCAAACCTTTTATTAATGGAAAATAAGATAAACAAATATAAAAATACTGCATCGATTCTTAAATAAGGAGAAGTTAAAATTTAAATTTATTTTATAAAATTAAAAAAAAATGATAAAAAAATATATTTAAGGGCCTGAAGTTAAATTTTGCCTTTGGTCCCCAATAACCAAACACCTCGAGCCTCCCCTCGTATTATGGTCTTAAAAGTATTTCATAAATAGGCTTCAAGTAGTGAAGTATATATCTCTGATAAAATAAAGGCTACATACTCACTCACCCACACTCATCCACGTACACAAACTACATACACAGACGTTCTAATAGGTGGGACTCAAATCCACGGATAACATATGCCATTACCTGATAAGGCAATTGGTGACCATTGACGGACATATCTCTGATAAAGGAAATAATTAACATCTTAATGTGTCCTGTTCTTACCAACCCTTTTACTCTTATAGGTTAAGAATTCATTTCTATGAACGGACATATTGCATATATTTTAACTGATTTTAACAACCATCATTGCTCATGTAATGTAGTTGCATCCTGAAAGTTTGTACATTGCTATAGCCTAGTAATGTCTTCATATTCAATCTCTTGTTGAGAATCTATTAGTAGCGCAAAGTGTTATTGTTCCAGGATCCAATTATCTACTTTCATGTGTTATTCATCACGAGGTGCATAGGTTTTGGAGGGTGAATGAAACAAATTTCAATTGTTTCTTTTATGCTAATGTATGTTATGCTTTTTTTTTTGTCAGAGAGTCACCGACATGGATTTTTTTGCTGAGGATGTCCACCTTTTGGCTAGGTAGCTCTCAATCTGCAATTTCATTTTCTTTTAGTAGTTTATGATGTTTATCTTCCGGTTATTTGACATTGTTTCCCACAGTGTGAGCATAGAAGGACGGGTTTTTGTATGGAAAATTTCTGAAGGTCCAGATGAAGAAGATACGCCCCAAATCACTGGAAAGATTGTTCTCGCAATGCACATTTTGGGAGAGGGAGATGCTTTGCATCCACGACTTTGTTGGCATTGTCACAAACAAGTAATGATTATGCTTTACAAGTACTACGGTTGTACACATCCTTTATGTAGTTTTGTTATTTCTTTTAGTTGTTTTGTATATTGGTGTTTACAAGTGGTGCACTTGTACAGGAAGTGTTGGTAGTTGGTTTTGGAAAACGTATTTTGAGAATTGATACTACGAAGGTTGCAAAGGTTGATGTCTGTTCGGCAGAGGAACCTTATAAATGTCCTGTTGATAAGCTGATTGATGGGGTCCAGCTTGTTGGTAAACATGAAGGAGAAGTGACTGATTTATCAATGTGCCAATGGATGACCACTCGTTTGGTTTCTGCTTCTACTGATGGCACGGTAGATATCTTCATTAATGCTTTTTTTTTAGTGAATTTTTTTCTTATTTTGGCTTTTTTAAATATCTTTTATTGTTTACTGTGAAAATTTACACTTTATTGTTTGAGCGAGTTGGATAAATTTCATTTGGAGCTAAACTGTAATCCCTTGCAGTTAACTAAGATGGGATAAAGTAACAAAAGTGCTATGGACTTTTTCTCTTGTAGTTTCTTTACACAAAGATTGTTAAAGTCTTACTGCGAGGTTTTTCACTTTATGAAACTGATTGACCTGGAAGAAAGATTTTAGCATGTCACAAGATATACAAACTTTTGAGTAGGACAAGGGGGCCATGTGCTGATTCTTGTTGCCTTTATATGATGTTTGAAATCTTCACTTTATCGCTAAGCAGCTCTGATCCTTGATGATGTTGAATATGCCATTATTTAGATTGATAGAAACCAAATTTATGCAGACTTGAACTTTTCCTTGCCATTACTATTTTTTTTACCTTTATACCAAGGTGAGTTTCTATTTGTAACATGATGTGTTTGTACAATTCCTCCTGTGTCAAATTTTATACTCTACATATTGAAGATAAAGGATTCTCTTGACCAATACTCGCTCAATATTTGTCTTGGTGCAGGTAAAGATTTGGGAAGATCGCAAATCACAACCACTTCTAGTAATAAGACCCCATGATGGTCACCCTGTTAATGCAGCTTCGTTCTTGGCTGCACCTCACAGACCAGATCATATTATCCTCATAACTTGTGTATGCACAGGGTTCCCTCTACTTTAATTGTAATGTAGCTGTACATGTCTTTCCTAAATTAAAGTCCTCTAAGTCACATTGGTGAAGCTTTTTAGGTAGTTGAGTAAGTCTATCATATGTTGTAAATGACATAAAACTTGTTTGCAGGGACCCTCGAATCGCGAAGTGAAGATTTGGGCCCCAGCAAGCGAAGAAGGCTGGTTGCTGCCTAGTGATTCTGAATCATGGAAACATACTCAAACATTAGACTTGAAGTGTTCATCTGAATCACGCAACGAGGATGCATTTTTTAATCAAGTTGTAGCCTTGCCTCAAGCAGGGCTTCTCTTGCTTGCAAATGGAAAGAGAAATGCTATATATGGCATACACATGGAGTACGGTTCTAATCCACTGGCTACACGAATGGACTACATAGCAGAATTCACTGTGACTATGCCCATTTTGAGTTTTACAGGGACCAGTATATCGCCTCATGGTGAACATATTGTTCAGGTTTATTGTGTCCAAACGCAGGCTATTCAGCAGTATGCTTTGGACTTATGCCAGTGCCTGCCTCCTCCACTGGAGAATGTGGGATTAGACAAGTCAGATTCCTTTGCTTCACGAGATGTAACTAGCGCTGTAGGATTTGGTGCCTTGGACTCAAGTAAATCAGCTGAGATCCCTGATGTTGCTTCAGTAATACCAACTGTACAAGTGTGTACATCGGAGAGTGCAAATTCAGTGAGATATCCTGTCAGTTCTAACCCTGCTGAGGCAGCTACTTCGAAAGAAGTTTCAACTAGGAATGCGGACATGAAACCTGTTGGATTGGCAACAGCATCTAGTGATGCTGATGTCGTTTGTGTCCCATCCCCATCTCTTCCTCTGAGTCCTAGGTTGTCAGGAAAGATTTCTGGTTTGAGAAGTCCAACAGAGAATTTCGAGTCAGGTTCCTTGTTCTTCGGCAATCATGCAGGAGAACGACCAGTTAATGATTATTCAGTTGACCGGCAAATGGACCCTGTCCATGCAAAAATATTAGATGTCCCTACACTGGATGATGATTCAAAGAATGATGAGGAGAAGGTTGCACAGGATGAGCACTCTGGTGTCCTTAATCCCCCTGTCATGTTCAAACACCCTACCCATCTTATAACTCCATCTGAGATTTTAGGGGCTGCTTCATCCTCTGAAGCTACTCATGTTGTTGAGGGCAAGACTGAAAGTGAGAAAAATATCAAAGATATGACTGTTAATGGTGACATTGGTAATACTGAATTGGAGGTTAAGGTTGTCGGTGAAACAAGATCTACTCAAAATGACAAATTTGGCTGTCAGAGAGTGACCCCAACTGCTGTTTCAGAAAGCAGAGAGAAATACTTTTGCTCTCAGGCGTCGGATCTTGGCATTGAAATGACCCGAGATTCTTGTGCTATATCCAGCGAAAGATATATTGACGATGAAGCTTGCCAGGTTGATGGTGTCAGGAACCCAGAGCCAGTAGCCAAACCTTGTCTTGCTGGTGATGTGGACCATGACTCTGTGAGAGATGGATCTGACAAAGGTTCAGATTCATCTATGCCTACGCTACTGTCAAAAACCAAAAAGCAAAAAGGGAAGATCTCTCAAGCATCCATCCCTCCCCCTTCTCAAAGTGCTGTTAATTTGGAAGAAAATTCCACTGAAGCAGGGGGGAGTCTAAGCGTCAAAGCTGCTTCCCCTCAAATTGTAACCATGCAGGAGACACTTAATCAGGTAACTGCTGAATGCAATGGATGTATTGCATACTGTCATCGATTTAAAATGTGCACTGATGGTTGAGTTATACAAGTCTTCATGTCTTGCATTCTACTACATAGTTTTCATATTTTTTCTAAATATGGTGCTTTGTCATTTCATGCAGCTATTAAACATGCATAAAGAAATGCAGAAGCAGATGACAACGATGGTTGCAGTACCAGTTACGAGGGAAGGGAAGAGACTGGAGGCAGCTCTAGGGCGAAGTATGGAAAAAGCTGTTAAGGCCAACAATGATGCTTTATGGGCTCGTTTTCAAGAAGAGAATGCAAAAAATGACAAGTTATTGAGGGAGCGTTTTCAGCAAATAACTAGTTTGATTAGTAACTTCTTGAATAAGGATTTGCAATCATTACTAGAAAAAACACTGAGGAAAGAAATCGCGGCAGTTGGTACATCTATAGTTCGCACAATTACTCCTACTATTGAGAAAACAGTATCTTCTTCAATTGCCGATGCCTTCCAGGTTAGTATTTTTAAGTTCATGATCTATAAATTTTTATAATTTGGTCTAACTGATACATGCGTTGTAGAGAGGAGTGGGTGATAAGGCAGTGAATCAATTGGATAAATCAGTTAGCTCAAAACTTGAAGCTACAGTTGCTCGACAAATCCAAGCACAGTTCCATACTTCTGGCAAGCAAGCTCTTCAGGTGTGCACATACAATTGTATATATCCTCAACATTCTTATGTTATTTTAGTTGGCTATGTTTTTAGTCTAATGACATGAATGGTGTGTAGGATGCTATAAAATCTAATTTTGAAATCTCGGTCATCCCTGCCTTTGAGAAGTCATGCAAATCCATGTTTGAGCAAGTAGATTATACGTTCCAGAAAGGAATTGCTGAACATGCAAATGCAGCCAAGCAGCATTTTGAGTCTTCACACTCTCCATTGGCGCTTGCTTTAAGGGTGTGTATGCTTTTACAGAGTTTTATGATTTGCCATGATCATTTTAAGAATTTCTTCTGACTTTTCTTTTAAATCCTACAAATATTAAATACCATTTTCAGGAAGCTGTTAATTCTGCATCATCAGTGACTCAAACGTTGAGTGGAGAGTTGGCTGATGGTCAACGGAAGCTCATAGCTCTTGCAGCTGCAGGAGCAAACGCAAGTGGGGTAAATCCAATGGTCACTCAATTAAACAATGGTCCATTGGGTAGTCTCCACGAAAAGGTAAGCTCTCTGTTTTAGATTACCAAGAACTTGAAGGCTAATATTTCCTCTCTTTTTCATGAGGTTTGAGTTTTCTAGTCTAATTGCAACAACCCTTGTCTTGCTCAACAGGTAGAGGTTCCAATGGATCCAACCAAGGAGCTTTCAAGGTTGATATCCGAACATAAGTATGAGGAGGCGTTCACTGGAGCGCTTCAAAGAAGTGATGTCACCATTGTGTCATGGCTCTGTTCTCAGGTATATTCTTTATATGCAAGAGTTTACAGATAACTGTTTAAGATATTATTATTGTTTCTTTGTATCTATTTTGCACTTGGGATTTAGATACAGAAATATCTGGACTGAATGTATGTATGTTGATAAACATTATGGCAGGTTGATTTACGTGGGATGTTGTCTATGGTTCCTCTGCCATTGAGTCAAGGAGTGCTTCTTTCTCTTCTACAACAATTGGCGTGTGATATTGACAAGGATACATCACGAAAGCTATCCTGGATGATGGATGTGGCAGCAGCGATAAACCCGGCAAACCCAATGATTGCAATGCATGTACGACCAATATTTGAGCAAGTTTATCAGATATTGCATCATCAACGGAGCCTGCCTATAATGAATGGTGCAGAGATGACCAGTGTAAGACTTCTCATGCATGTCATCAACTCCATGCTGATGACCTGTAAGTGATGTCTAAGTTCTAACAACCATTACACCTGCAACACAAAGATAGGGTTTAAAGAAAAGTGACTTTAGAAAGTACTCTTTTTCTCAGCATTATTTGTACAAAATGTTTTGTGGTGTCTAGTTAAAGGGACCGCACTATGTAGAGTCCGTCAATGTTCCATCATTTGTATCTTTTGTTCAATAGCTCTTCCTTTTTGTCTCCAACTTTTTGATAATTTTTCCTGTAGGTATTTTTTTTTTTGGTTCCGTGTTTGATAATTGATATCTATTTTGTCTTCTGAATTTTAATTTTTGCAATTTGTTTCATGCACATGCGGTGAGTGTTTATTATTTGGTCTGTGAATTGTGTTTATTATTTTAGAAATATGTTTTCAATCAATTAATTTACTTATTTTTATAATGAATTATTGGGTATTTGTGCTTTTCAAACAAATTATTGCATTAATATTATATTCTATTAGTTTAGAGTACCGCATCATAATTGGGTATAAATTGTTAAAGAAATTATACATTGGTTTTACTCATTGATGATGTGGCGATGGAGATCATCAATGAGGTGAAAGGTATGTGAAATAATTTTTGATAATTTAAAAAAAATTAAAACTTAAAACAAAAATAATATATTAATAATATTGAATGGGTTTTAGTTGTATGATGTTTAATATTGAATGAGTATAAATAATCGTAGTTTAATTAAAATGACGTGATGAGTTAGTTTTTTTATTTTTTAGTAACGAAAGTATACCATGGATTATTTTTATAATTATAAGTCTTAAAAATCTTGTTTTTGTTATTTTTTTAATTTTTATGAAAAACACAATTGTTCACTGTTTTTTAGAAAGGTTGCAAGTCAGATTTGAATTTAATAAGTTTAATTGACAAGATAATTTGAATAATTTAATAAGTTTAATTGACAAGATAATTTGAATTAAACGATTTTAATTTGTTTTTATTAGGATTCGATTCGATTTGAATAATATTCTCTTATCAAAAATTATCTTGTTAACTTATTTGATATTTTTTTATCAAATGGAATAGATGCAGAAGAAATGAGTTTTAACACAAGTTTATTATTTAAATTATATATAATTGAAAATATTAATTGTACAATTATTTAAAATGATAATAATTAATAATAATTAAATTAATTAAATAAATATATTGTTACTAATAATATTCACAAAGTAATCTATTGAAATTTTTACTTATAATATTATTTTCAATAATATTTTGGGTAAAATTTTAGAAAAAAAATATATAAAAATTTCTAACAACTATCGTTGGATAAAAAGAAAAAGGACTCGAGAAAATTAAGGGTAAAATTAATAAAATTGTGTCTTAAAAAAATTAAGTCAACAATATTTATAATTATTAATATATATTATAAATTTAAATAATAATTATTATCATTTTATTAATAAAAAAAATTTGAAATCAAGAATATTTACGGGATGATTTGTAAATAATCTATATGGTAAATAATTTTAAAGACAAATACTACCATATACTAGATTGTGGAGTATCTTTAACAGAAAGAATTATTAAATGTTATAATTAATTAAATGATTAATTATTTAATTATTTAAAATGATATTAATTAATAAAAATTAAATTTGTTAAACATATACGTTGTTACTAAAATCATAATGATACTTACAGAGTAATTTGTTGAAATTCTTATTTGTAGTACTACTTTTCAATAATATATTGAGTAAAATTCAAAATATATATATATAATTTCTCCGTTACTCTGCTTGATAAAAGAACCCATCATAATACAAGAATTTTAATAATAAAATTAATAAATTTAAAATATTAATAAAAATTAATTTAAGAATATTTATAATTAATAATATATATTATATATTTGAATCATATCAATTTATGTTTAAAAATTTGATACATAAATAACTTATATGGTAAATAATTCTAAAAATAAATGATAGTATGTATGTGAATTGTGAAATACCTTTAATCGAATAATGTATAATTTATGTCGCTATACCTTGGGCTCATTTTTCATTATAAGTTTAATTTAATTTGAAAAAAAATCTATTTATCTTAACTTGTTATCTCACCACAGACGGTCTTTATTGGTGAATAAAAAGTGGACTAAGTTGTCTTGACAAATAAATAATAAACACATATGTTATTATGAGGAAACAAATTAATATAAATAAAAATGCTCTTTAATTTGAAGTCATTTTTTAGTCATTCTCAAATGTTTAGTCTATTTATTCCATATAGCATAATTATATATTAGAAAAATATTAAATACACAGTTAATTTAAAATATTCTTATTTGATATAATTTTATTAATTTAATTATTATTCAATAAAATTTTATAACATTATTTGATACTTAGAGCTAAGAATTAGTGTTGAGTTAATTTTAATATTATAATTTTTTATGTCGTTATATTTGTTATTTTTCTAAATCGGTTAGGCCGAAGAAGTTGGTTTACTTGGTGTTTTCAATTTACATAAGTTATATTTTGGAAAACATTAATTTTATTATTCTTATTTTAACATGACGTTACTTTTACATTTATTATATAAAATTTCATAAAAACTGTCATTTAACTAATTGCTTAGATTTATCCAAACCAATTTGTATATAAAATAGATCAAATTGATTCGAATAACCTAAAGCTTTAAACAAGAAGAATTTTTTTAATACTCTAAAATTACATACTTTATTTGAGAAGATATATAAACAAATGCAAAATATATATAAAAGTAAGAGAAGTATGTGATCAACAATATATTAATAAATATAGAATTATGGTATCATTTAGTGCATTAAATAAAATTAGGATGAGAATGAAATAGAATGAAATGAAATTATAATATTTGATTTACAATTGAAACATCGGACATAAAAGATTTTGAAGTTAGGTAAAAGAGAAGAGGGAATGAGCTTTCATTTTATTAAATATAATGATAGTGCTCGTTTTAGGTCATAAATGGAATAATACTTTTAGCTCGTTCATCTAATTTTACTGGTCTAGGAGTGGCTCCCTCCTTGTGAGTCGCCTCCTAAAAAATACAATGGCCTGATCAAGAGAGTCAGAAGTTGGAACCACCTGACGAAGCTTCTTTCTATTTCTAGGCTTGAACCACTCCAATTGAAGCTGAGTAAAGAACTAAGTGATCAGAGAAACTACAAACGGTTAATTAGCTCTCGGCAAACTGTTTGTGTTCAGCGATCAAGCCAGAGAGCTCCAGGTTACAGATAAGAAGACTTTGGTTGCTTGTTGTTAATCTAGAGAGTCAAAAGACTTGGGCATGTCAAGTGTCTGGTTCACAAGCATTGAGACAGTGTATTCAAGGGGTGATGATTTTTTTCAAATCTGTTCCCTTTTTGAGTCAAGAGATAGATAAATAGACACATATCATTGCACTGATCGAGGGTGTTCGTAATGACTGAGGGAGTCCAAGTCCAAGAAGTAAGTTATTTATCATCCAAGCATTCTTCTTACAGCTAGATCTAATCTCCTGGTCCCAGAAAAAGAATTTCACGTTCTTTCTTTTGAGGAGGGAATGAAAATATTGTATATTACATTGATACTCTAATATTCAGTAAAATTTAAATAATATTATTTAAATATTTTTTTCGTCAGATAAAATACATTATTGAAATCATAATTTTTCTAAAATAATTATTACTAAAAAATAAAATATATTATTAAAATTATTATTTTTCTAAATAGGTTTGAGGTTTAGGTTTTAGGTTTTAAGATTTGAGGTTAAAATTATTATTTTTTAAATAGGGTTTTATGTTTTAGAATTTAGGATATAGATTAGAGGATATTGTATAATATTTATTGTTTAAGTTTATATTTGTAGGTTAAGATTTAAAATTATTATTTTTCTAAATATGATTTATGGTTTGGTGTTTTAGGTATAAGGTATAGAGTTTAGGATTAAGAATTTAGAGTTATGTTCGTAAATTAAGATTTATGGTTAAAATTATTATTTTTTTAAATAATATTTAAGGTTTTTGTGTTTGAAATTTATGATTTAAAATTTAAGATATAGAATATAGGGTGTATGACTAAGGGTTATATTTAAAATTTAGATAAAATTGAAATAAAAAATTAAGATAATGAAATCATGATTAATTAAGAGAAGTAATTTTAATTTATTATCTTTTATGAATAGTTTTCACTTTTTAACTAAATCAAATATAAAATTAAAATGAATCAATTTTAATTAAATTTAATTCAAGAAAACACACTAGAGTCTATCTTGACATTTCTTCTGCTTCTTATCAAAACTATACTTTCTATTGGCATTAATATGTCATAAGGTTTCATTTTGAAAATTTGAGTTCAATTACTCACTATTTATAAAATTAATACAGAATAAATATATAGATAAAAATAAACATTATTATATAAAAATGTACGTAAATTTATATGTATATTTTCACACAGATAAAATTTAAAAGTAATTTTAAAAAATTGATACTTCAAATAAATTAATTATTATTAAAATTAACTATAATCAATTAACAATAATTTAAATAAAAAATATTTAATGTGTCTAACAATTCTCTGTTGTTCTTCCAAACAACATCAATAACTTCTAGTATTTTTTTTTTCTTCCCAAAGACAACTGACAAGTACGTATTGAACTCTGCCTTGAGGTTGAGGATTTCAATTATTCTTCAGAAAAAAAATTAGAACAAAGAATACGTTAAATGTCCTAAACCCTAACAACTGAAAATGAGAATGGAAAAAGAAAAAAATAAATAAATAAAGACACTCCATTTATAAGTAATTGTCATTTCTTAGGAAGAAAAAGGAAAAAATATATAACAGAAGCACAAAACCTTCTTTTGATGTTCTTATAATATGTACAACTACAAGCTCAATACTTCTGTGAAAAAGGATGAACAAGACTTGTTACAAAAAAGTCTGAATTAGAATTTACAGAAGTTCTTCCCCTACAATTACAGCCATTACCAGAAATGGTGTCTCATTTTTCTTCCGGTAAGTAAAAGTTTTAACACAAATTTCGATCAGAACTAAAAAAAAAGGATAAAATATATGAAGCAAAAGTAACCAAGCGATAGCCGGGTCAGATAGTCCGATTGAAGCAAAGGTAGTTGAGTTCGTTCTACCAACACTGATCCGTTTCCCACCTCCGGGTCGGGCAAAACCCATAAGACGACGACAAAGATCGCCGGCGATGAGACACCATGGACAAATCGTAAAGAGATCTGGCAGTCGGATCGGAAAGCGTGGCGTAAGCGTTGTGAATCTCGATGAAATAACGACCGTCCGATTCCATTTTAGACGATGAGGTATCAGGATGGTAAAGCTTCGCGAGAGTTCTATAAGCGGACTTGATCTCCATCTGGGAGGCGCTTTGGTTCACTCTGAGTATCTCGTAAAGGCTCTCTCCAGATCTGATCTTCTTCGTCTCGGTCTCGGCAAAGGCACTCACCGAAGCCCTACAAACCCGAGCAGAGGCCGAGGGAATTTTCACACGTGAAGATCTGGAGCCGTTGGTGGAAAATATGTGATTCTCCGGTGAATGGAATATTGGTTTTCCGGCGGAAATGGCCAGTGATCCGTACATTGGAAAGACGAAGGATTTTGTATGTATGGTGTTAATGGGCAAAGAAAGAAGTAGATGCTTTGAATGAGGAGAGGGTTTTGGGATTGGAATTTATAAGGGTCAAAGAAAGAAATAAAGATTCTATCAATATAAATAAATAATTTTTTTAAAAAAAATAATTAAATTATTTACCACCCATAATTATGATAAGTATATTGTTTTGTCTGGTTAGAAATATAAATAATATTTATTAATTTCATATAAATTTTACATTTATATTTTTATATGCATCAAAATTATTTTAAAATTTTAAAAAAATAATAATAACATGTGCAATAATATAAAAATATTTGTATAAAGTTGTATATCTTAAATACGGATAGCAGAAATTGAAAATAATAATCTTCAAAAAAAAAATTGTAAATAATAAATGTTAATTAAAAAAGGAAATAGTAGATAATAAACTGATGGATTATTTTAATTTACGTACATGTAATATGCATCTTATATTTTATGAATTATTAAATATATTTATGATAATATAATATCTATGAATTAAAAAATGAAAAAATATATATTAGGACAAAATTTTATAAAGATAGAGAGCTGCTGGTTTTTTATTAAGAGGAAAGTTGATTTCAGGGGCTACTGACGTGGCACCGCCGTTAGATTTGTCTACTCCTTCTAGAACATCATCTGTTTTATGTGGTAATTTATTATTTTATTAGTTGATTTTAAATTAATTTATTATGAGTAGAAATAAATGATCAAATGAGCAAAACTTAAGGCTAGCATCAAATAGATAATATAGTAATTAAATTAAAGGGTGTATCATTTTATCATTTATTTTAATATAAATAATATTATTTAGTTATTTAATTTTAAAAATATATATCAATTAAAAATAAATTATAATATTTTAATAAAAATTATTTAAATAATATATATTTTTTAATTTATTTATTTTTAATAATGAGATTAAATGTTATCACTTTTAATCTGTTAATTTATATAGTATCAAAAGTTTATTACGAGTAACGAATAAATAGAGAAAAATAATGAGATTCTCAAAAAGAAATATATAAACTTTACAAAAAAAAATTATTCAATAGAATTATAATATAATGAAAATAAGTTTAAAATACAAAATATTAAATCAAATGACTCACGCATAGAGGACGGGAGATATTAGTGTATAAAAAAATATTACATATTGATTAAAAAAAATATTAATATATTATCTATAAATAATATGAGATTTATTTTTTTAAGGTTAATATTTTAAGATTAAATATCTCATGTTGTACGATGTAAAATTTACATTATAACAAAAGTAGCAAATAAGTCTTTATTAGGTGTATCAATGGTATACAAAAAAAAAATAAATCTATCACTTTTCATGTTTTTAACAACATTATAATTAATAAGTCATGGTAAATTTGATGAAAAAAATGCCAAACAATTTAATTGGTAATATATAAGTGAGTTACCTAGAGGTACAAATAAGGAACTAACAACAACATAGGCAACATGACCAATAGATTTAGTACTAGATTGAGAAGCAAAAGAAGTAGATTGGTGAGCATTATCTCCATGAAACATCAGTTCTCAAATTTAGAACTCTACATTCGGTGCTAAACTTTGGTAAAAGTGCATTTTTCTTATCCTTTCGAGTGCTTGGATGTGTGTGATTTGTCCATCTGCATCATCCACATAATAAATTTTCTCTTCAGCCCCTTAAATTTATACTTCTTGGTTATTCTAAGACTTAAAAAAAATTATAAATATTTTGATTCTTCTACAAATAAGTTATATGTTAGTGTAGTTATTGCTTTCTTTGAATCTATTCCATATTTTTCGGAGAAAAGTGAGTCCATTGATGAGAGTCTTAATTTTCATCTAATAATTATTCCTATTACACATATTTCAAAGTCTGCTATCGTTCCATAAATGTGTAAAGTTGACAAAATAGGAGATATAATCAATGATGTTGGTATATTAGCTCTTAAGATGATACAATGTCATTAACTAAATAATCTTTTTCTTATCCTCAACTAAATAATCTTAATGTTCCCATTAAAATTCAACTCTTTCAAGGTGCCCCTTTTTTCTTAACTTGTTGCTTTTGATACTCTTTCCAACTTTTTTTTACTTTCTCGACTTTCATATTTAATATCACCTTATCCAAGCTAGTTGAATAAGCTTGGACTCATATGGGTTTACGAGATGCAATAGAGGAAGATATGATAGCTCTCATATTAATAGGTATATGGAGTTAAATAAATGACCTCCTAGTAAGTAAGTGGTAAGATGTAAATAGGTATTTGGTATTAAATTTCTTCTTGATAGTACCATAGAGCAATAAAAGCATGGTGGGTTGCTAAAGGGAAACTTATGGTAATGATTTTTTTTTGGGACTTTTTCTTCTATTGTTTGTTTAAACTATATAAGGATTATAATCTTTTTGGCTATGAATTTTGATTTGCTTTTGTTTCAGCTTGATGTTAAAAATATTTTATTGTGTATTGATCTTTAAGAAAAGGCTTACATAAAGCAACCACCTCAATTTGTTACTTAGGATGAGTCATACATAGTGTGTAGATTTAAGAAATTTATTTATGATCTGAAGTAATCCCATAAAGTATGGTTTGAAAATTAAGTTATGTCTTACTTACTTTAGATTATAAATAGTATCAATCTGATTACATTTATGAAAAATAATGATAAGGGTATTGTGATTTTTGTAATACATGTGAATGACATTATTATGATTAGAAGTGATCTCGCAAGTATTGAAGATGTGAAAACTCACCTAAAATAAAAGATCAAGTAAAGTATTTCTTAGATTTTAAAGTGGCTAGAAGTAAATAATGAGTGATTTTGTCTCAACAATGTAAGATATGTAGACCAACATTGACATGCTAGACTATAAATCCATTGGTTCTCCCATGGATTAGAATGTATCCTTTGACGATGAATCCAATTATGTGTTTGAAGATGTAAGACGCTACAAAAGTTCGATTAAAAAACTCATTTTTTTACAAATATTAAGTAAAATATTGACTTTACAGTTAATGCGTTAAGCCAATTCATGCAAATTTCATTCTTATGTCATTAGAATACATGTGGTAGAATCTTGAGATACTTAAAACAAAACAATTGGTTAGGACATTTTTGATTAAAAAAACTCATATTAACATAGGTGTGTATTTTAATTGTGAATGTTTCAAAAGTGATATGAAGTCAACTAGTTGATATTGTAATTTTTTTTTTTAGAAAATTTGATTAATTAGAAGAGGAATAAACAAAGTCTAGTTTATATATCTAATTTAGAATCAAATTACATAGTGATGGCTAGTATATCTTGTGAACTTATATGCATTAACTTTGAAGAACTATTGGTAATTTTACGTTGCAACCAAGTTATTATTCAAATAGTTAAAAATTCAATATATTATGAAAGAACCAATTTATATGGAGAGGTTAGCATGAAAGGTGAATTAATTACTTCCTACTTCAAGTAGTCTATAAGACAACTTATAGATCTCTTTATTAAAGCTACTTTTAAGGGAATATTTTTTATTTTTGTTCCAAGATAAACATGGTCAACATATACGCTCTAGCTTAAGAAAGTGTTAAAATAATTAATTATATTAAGTGTATGGATGTTCTAGTACTTACAATTTCTCCGACTATATCTCTTATTAATATATATATATATATATAGATATTTTATCATATGTTATTATTTAGTATAATATTTTTATTCACTTTACATAATCTAAAAGATTAAATAACATTTAATATAATGAACTTTGTGGATGAATTAATTTAATTTAGGGAGTGTTTACTGACAAATAAAAGAAAAATGAAAATGGAGTCATTCTCATTTTCATATTAAGTTTCTAAAAGTATAAAGGAAAGGAAATAAGAGTTACACAAATTTGTAACTCACTCCCATTATTTTCATGGTATTTATTTATTTTTCATAAATTCATAATATGTAATTACAAAATTATTCATAATTTTAATATTTTATATTTTATATTAATAACTAATATTTTTAAAAAACATTTAAGTAAAATATTATTTTAATTTTAAGTTTTAACAGTTTTTAGTAAATACAACGAAAGATAATTTGTTTTATAATCTTCATCTCCGTTTCAATTCATATTCATTCATATCTTGATTCACTTGTACTATTAATTAGTTCAATTTTAGGGTTTTACTCTTAAGCTTTAGGGTTTAGTTTTAACATTTTAGTATTTAAATATTAACATTAGGATTGATATTTTTGATACAAGGTATAATATTTGTTAACTTTTTTATAATTTTTATGCTCAACTTTTAATATAAGACAATGTTACCCCTAATGCGCTAAAGCAACAGTGTCCACTGAATCATACTATATAGGTTACATTCTTTTATATATAGTTAGTTTACGTGGATCTTATTATATTTTTTTTAAGAAAATAATTAAAAGAATAAATTGTTTATCTTGTTGTGTTAGAATATTTAGTGGGGTTTATATATATAATAAAAAATAATAATTATTATTTTTTAATTAAAAAATATTATATGTATCATATTAAAATATTTTTAAGATATTAAGTATTAAAAGTTTAAGTTTAAAATTCATGTAAAATAAAATTCTATTTTTCATATATAGTTTGTTATAATTTCATAAATATTACACTTAAAAATTTATTTGATAAAATTTGAGATAAAATATGTATTCTCCTCAACTATAAATAAGTCTGCATCTTATTGTCATGTGTATAAAATTCTTCCAATATTTTTTTTGTGATCATAAATTTGAATATCATTAACTATTTAATTTAAAATGATATTAATTTTTTATGAAATGAAAATGATATTTGATTCATACAAATAAGAATGGAAAAATTAAAATCAAAAAATAAGTACAAGGAGTAAATGAAATCCTTTTTTTTTCTTTCTAAAATCACATTTTAATAAAAAAAAATACGAAGGAATTATAATTAAAAATAAATATGATTTCTGAAAATTAATTATCTTATTTAAATTTTATTTGATAAAAAATATTTAATTTAATAATTATATTTAATTTAAGAAGCGAAATATATAATATAATTTTCGTACTTATATCAAATTCCAACCCTTAGCATCGTTATATACCTTAATATTATGTTAAAAATATATATTCTTTTATAATTTTAAAATATTCATTTTATTTTATTTTTTAATTAATTCATTAACACTTATAATATTCAATCATGTATTTAATAAATTTTTTTTATTAATTTTATATCATATGATTAGTTTTAATTTATTATGCGTAAAAAATTAAATAATATTTTTAAATTTTTTTATTAAAGATATACGTGAATAGTATTATATCAAATTTGATGCATTATTTCGGACATTATTTTTGTGTAAAATTTGGTACTGAGGTTGACCAACTCTTATATCAAAAGTTGTATCATTTTGGTCGGATGGTACTGGGTAGGAAGGACTCTTAGAATTCCATGGAGTTGAAATCAGAGGTGAGCATTATTATAAAATTGTTATTTATATTTATTAGCAAAAAATATATATAAAAAAATAATATTATTAAAATTTATAACTATAAAATAGTATTTTTTATGTTCATTTATATACTTTTATCATTAAAAAAATCTAGCATATTTTTTTATTTTATACGTTATTCGATTAAACATCATTTAAATTAAAATATAATTATTTAAATATATTTAATTAAAGATTACATATTGTTGGGAAAATCGGATATATTTTTCCTATTCTAAGTAGTTACTATTCACTTATGATTTAAATAAATAGAACTCAAACTAACCCGACAAAATAATGCTATTGGAAATATAATACTAAAATAAACTAAAACAGATATTGAAAGCAAAATATTAAAGAGAAAAATAATAACACCGAGGAAATTTAACGAGGTTCGGTATAAATGTTCACCTAAGTCGCAAGGCGTCGTTGACCACTTCCATTAACTCCAAACGAATTAACTTCAAAATTACAACTAATTGGACAAAATTGAGGTGTCAATTACACTTACAAAAGAGGAAGATTTACAAATTTTGGGATATATACAAATGGTGAAGGAGGCTTTATTTATAGCACGAATCCAACACCATCTTCACCCGTTCTAACCAATGTGGGACTTTTCTAATTTTCTCACTGGGAGCGATATATAACAAATCTCCACCTTAGCGACTCGGTGGTTTTAAATGATTTCTTCAATTGTTAGATCAAGCGGCCTTGACGCCAATTGATTTGTAGGATGTTAATTAAGTCAGGACAATGTTTGAACTTGATTCTTTGTTACCACCTTAGTGGGTATATTCCGGGATTCTGGCCGTACTAATCTTGAACTAGTACTCGCGTACCTTCTTGATAATCTCTCGCACGAAATGATAATCTAACGCCAATGTGCTTTGTACGTGCGTAGTAGACTTGGTTCTTTGCTAAATGAATAGCAACGACTATCACAAAACACCTTGATATGTTTTTGACCAACTCCCGAGTCTTCAAGCAAACCTCGTAACCAAATAGCTTCCTTCCTTCACCTACTGTAGCGCGCCATATACTCGCACTGCCTAGCAGTAGGCAAAGCTTGTGGACTGAGGTGACTTTACGTGCTTTCTAGCAAGAGTAAACACATGTAGGTAGTTGACACCAGACGCTTATCTAAATCTCACTGCGTAGTCGGAATCACAATATCCGCATTGCCACGTTGACCAATGGTATTATCTTGCGAAATACTAAACCAACGTTTACGGTATTTATAATATACCGTAGAATCCATTTCACACCAACCAATGTCGCTTTACTGGGATCACGTGTACCGCACAACACCGATCGCATGTGAAATGTCGAGGGTCTTGTACACCGTGCATACATCGAAAGCTACCAACCGCATTTGCATATGGTACTTTTTGCCATATATTCTCGTTCCTGCATCATTCTCGAGGAGATAATTGAGCCTCTAGCTTAAATTGAGGAACTAGCGGAGTACTTACGGTTTTGTCACATTCATTCATACCAAAACGTTGTAGTATCCGTTCAAATATTGACTCGGGTCGAACTAAGCTTCCCTTCTTCCCCGTCTCTCGCTTATCTCCATACCGAGAATCTTAGCAGCTTCTCCCCAAATCTTTCATCTCGAACTCCGACTTAGTTGAGCCTTGACTTTTCAATTTCGCAGCTCTTCGATGCAATCAACATATCATCGGCGTCTGATAGGAGATAAAGGAAAGACTCATTTGTAAGCTTGCGAAAATACACACAATGATCGTGTGTGCTTACGGTATACTTTTGTTGCAACGTAAAGCGATCAAATCGTTTGTACCATGCACTTGGAGATTGCTTCAATCCATACAATGATTTGTTCGACACAAACCCAATTCTCTTTACCAAAGAACAATAAACCGCCTTTTTTTTGAGACATATAGATTTCTCTTCTAAGTCACCGTGTAAACGGTTTTCACATCAAGTTGAACTAGTTCCCGAATCAAATTGTGCTACCAAGGCCAACAAAATTCTAATGGAAGAATGTTTTACAACCGGAGAAAATACCTCATTATAATCGACTCCACTCATACGGCGAAATAGCCCTCAGCGGACCTTGCCTTGTAGCGAATACCATCTTTGTTAGGAAATCCATCTTTCTTTGCATACACCCGTTTGCATCCAATTGCCTTCTTTGCCTTTAGGTAGTTGTGTCAACTTCCATGTTTTATTCTTACGAAGGGACAAAAGTTCTTCATCATGGCTTCCTTCCATCTTTCAACTTCGGGGCTTAAGTTGCTTCTTTATATATGGAAGGAACATTATCATAATCTGTTGAAAGTGCACTGGCCACCGTATTCTTAAACCGAGCAGTGAGTCTTCAAAATCCTTGTATCGACAGGTACCTTGACATTTTGTCGTCGTGGCCTATCAAGCTGCAGCTTTCTTCTTCTTTATGGAGGTTCTTGGGTTAAAACCTCTTCATCTCGATCCATCTTGTCAATTGGAGGATCAACACGTCTTATCTTCACTAACTGATTAACAATTTTGCTTTCAAACTCCACTTGTTTTGAGTTTGCTCCACTCTAAAGTGCCATCAATCTTCTTAGTTACCTTTCTCGACAATGCAGATTCATCAAAGGTAACATCTCTGCTAAAGATTATCTTTTTCGTTTCAAGGCACACCATAGTCGATATCCTTAGAAAGCAGAAGGGATCCCAAAAAATGGCTTTCTTGGCTCTTGGGTCCCGACTTTTGATTACATTACATTGGTAGTATGCAATTGAACCAAACACATGTAAGAAATCGTAATCTCAGCAGGTTTTCCGGACCATACCTCCATGCGGCGTTTTGCACTTGAAGCGAGACGATGGTAGACGGTTGACGAGATGACATGCGTATGTCACGGCCTCGACAATCTTGCTTGCCTAAAACCTTGACATTTGACAACATACACCGAACCTTTTCTAGCAAAGTCCAGGTTCATACGTTCTGCAACTCCGTTTTGTTGTGGTGTTTCGAATAGTGAAGTGTCGCACTATCCTTTCTTCTTCACAAACTTTCATAAATGGATCATTTGTGTACTCGGTGCCATTATCCGGACCTCGTACGCTTGATCTTTTTACCGGTCGAGTCTCGATCATCTTCTTACTTGAGAAAAATACCTAACACTTCATCCTTTTTCTTCGCCCGAGATACACCCAAACTCTTCTCGAGAAGTCGTGACGAAAGTGACATAATAATGTTTGCCAGCCATGGATGGAGTTCTTGTTGGCCCCATACATCAATATGGATGTAATCCAAAATGCCTTTTGTATTATGAAGCGGTGTCAAAGCTTACTCTTTTACGCTTCCCCGATACACAATGCTCATAAAATTCCAACTCACGGTTCTCGCACCTTTTAACGAGGCGTTGCTTTACTAGAATTTGTAAAGCTTTTCTGACGTGTCCCAAACGCATATGCACAACTTGGTAGTTTCTAAATCTCTTTCTTCATCGCCTGGCGATCTTTGTCCCGATAACCGTACTTACCAGGTAGTAGTACAGTGTTATTCTTCCGAACACCTTTCATCACCCATAAGTGCTCCGAGAAGTAACCTTCAATGCCCCATTTTGTATGGTCACGGTGAAGCCTTTTTGATTCTAAGACTCCCTTGACAATGGGATTCTTCTTCGTATCTGAACATAATGAACATCTGTCGAAGACCCTGGTTGAACCATCTTGATTCTTCAAACGAATTGTACCGATTCCCCAAAACTTTGCATGGATAATCATTACCCCGTGAAAACAACTCCACCGCAGATCCTACTTCTTCAAAGTTAAAGAACCACTCTTTGTTAGGAGACATATGAAAAGTACATGCTGAATCAAAAATCCAATCACCAGGATGAGATGATGTTGACGAACCAACCAATGCAAAATCTGAATCTGAATTGCTTTCGGCTACACGTACGTCAGTTACGCGACTTTTCCTTTCTTTTGCGCTTTCGGACAATTTTTCTTCCAATGGCCTTTCTCGTGACAAAAGGCACGTTCATCTTTACCAAGTCTTCCTTTTGATAGAATCTACCTCTCGCTTCTTTTATGTTGTGTTTGCGGACGTCCTGCTTAGACAATGCCTCTGCTGCTTCATTCCTGCTTTCTCTTTTATCTTTCTTTCTAATTTCATAACTATACAAAGCGGTACAAACTTCCTCAAAAGACACTTTATCCTTCCCATGAGTAAGCTCGTAATAAGATGATCAAACTCGTCGGAAGGGAGGCTAACAACATCAAGGCTAAATCTTCATCTTTAAAAAGTTTCATCCATATTTAACAAATGCTACTAATTGATTAAAAGCGTAATGTGGTCGTTATTGTAGTACCTGGAAGGTATTCAAACCGGAACAACTTCTTTTTCAAATAGAGCCGATTTTGTCCAGCTAACTAACTTCATGAACTTGTTCTCCAACGCCTTCCACAACTTACTTGCAGATGTCTCCTTCATGAGCGTGTACTTTGTTCTCTTGAGAGACACGAACGGATTGTACCACATGCCAATCGATTGATATTTTTCCACTCTACTTCATCTGTTCCATTTGTTTTCTCTTCTTCAATGGGAATGTCTAGACCTTGTTGGAACAAGCCAGCTAGAACTTCGCCTTGCCACGTACGCCGAAACGACCAGGTTCCATCAAATTTCTCCACCTCGAACCTTGCGTTCATCACCATGGATTACGCAGCGTGGATAGTAGCCTTTATTTGAAAGAAATTTTTCTTCCGCCATTTCTTCAAATTACAACAACTAGCAACTATATTCCAATAGCAAACAAACGGAATACAAACAAATGCTTAGGTAGAAAACCTTCGGCTCTGATACCAATTGTTGGGAAAATCGAGTATATTTTCCCTATTCTAAGTAGTTACTATTCACTTATGATTTAAATGAATATAACTCAAACTAACCCGACAAAATAATGCTATTGGAAATATAATGCTAAAATAAACTAAAACAGATATTGAAACAGAAATATTAAAGCAGAAAAATAATAACACCAGAAATTTAACGAGGTTCGGTATAAATGTTACCTAAGTCCTCGGGCGTCGTTGACCACTTCCACTATCTCCAAATGAATGAACTTCAAAATTACAACTAATTGTACAAAATTGAGGTAATCAATTACCCTTACAAAAGAGAGGAAGATTTACAAATTTTTGGGATATATACAAATGGTGAAGGAGGGCTTTATTTATAGCCCCAAATCCAACACCCATCTTCATTCCTAACCAATGTGGGACTTTTCTAATTTTCTCACTAAGGAGCACTATATAACACATATATCTAAAGTTCAATTTCTTTTTTATTTTTTATCCAAACGCAAAGATACTTATTTTATTTAAAATCACTCAAAAATATTAAGCAAACATCAACATGAGAGAAAACACGTCCTATAAAAATCACAAATAATTAAAATAATTAAAATGATATCTATCACTATTAACACAAAACTAACTAAAAACTAATAATATTAGTCAAAAACTTTGTTAAAAGTAGGATAATATGCTGACCATATGTACCACCCTATTATAATTAAATTGCTTGTAAATGAAGTCATTATGATAGAGCAAAACTCTCTATAAATCCATACAAACGGTGATTAGAATCTTAACACCATTTTCCTTAGACAACGTCTACAAAAGCAAAACTCAAAAACTATCTTGAAAAGAAACATTGATGATACATTGATGGAAAGTAAAAAAAAAATACATAGAATATAGATATGCCTAACTATACTACAAACTACGAGTAAATATAACATAATTTAAATTACTTTTCCGTACAAAGGGCAAAAGACATCATCCATCCTGCACCATCTCTCAACCACCGATTTTAAAGCCCATTTTTATAATAGTGTATATAATTAGTGTTATATTTTTATAAGAACATAGTTCAATATGTAATTAATTTGTATTATTCTTATTCTATCAAATAAGATACGAAGAAATAAATATTTATCAAAACTATAAATTCATGTAATACCCAAACATTGTTAAATTGCCTCCCAAATAATAGTGTATGTATTTGAATAGAAGCAAACACTTTACTTCTAATAGTTAACAACTTATCCCACCTAGATTCATAAATCCTAAATATATATATAGTAGGTGCTGCATTTTATGTAAAGCACACTAAATAAAGAATGTTCAGCACAAGTGACTAATAACTTTTAACCATAATAGTTAGCATTACACCATAAAATATTAAAAATTAATAAAACTCACAATAGTTTTTGGTGAAAAATTATAATTAAATGGAAGTAAATTATATAATATAGAACCCATACATACGGAGACAAAAAAAAAAGGAAAATAAGAGAAATATAAAATATCAAAATATAATTTATCATTCAAAGTTTTGAGTGCCACAAAATGATATTGACTTCTTAGTGGAATTAAGATATGATAATTTTTAATATATTTCCCTAAAAAGTTTTTTTATTACATATATTGTTGGTGGTACCAAAAGCTAATATTGTAAACTGTTAATGTGATGATGCATTAAAACTGAAACTGCAAAAGAACCTGACTCACTTTTTGTGCAAAATGAGGTTTTCTTCCCAACTTTTTTTCAATTAAAATAATTCATTTTTTAATACACAATACAAATTTACTAATAAATATAATTTACTATTTTTTAAATACAACACAAATCATACACATGTAATGAGATTCAAATAAATCAGAAATTAATTGCAAATTTTTTTTAGGCAATTTCTCTATTTAAACTTCACACAATTATTACTTAAAAAGAAAAAAAAAAGAAAAAAAAGGGTATTCACAGTTCACACAAATCGTTTTGGAGCGCATGTCGGATCATAAGCTTTTTACTTGCACCTTTACAAATTAGGCTTCTTTTACAAAGGAGTCCTCCACTTTTTGAGCTTTCCCTTCCTAATAATACCAAAATAAATTAGTTTTTTAAAAAGTGATTGACTTATATAATAAAAAATAACATTATATTATTTTTTTTTCTCTTTATTTTTTTATATAGATAAAAAATAAAGATTTTTATCCAAATTATAAAGATATCAGATTGATAAAAAAAACTAAAATATATGTAAAAATTGAATCATCCAATTATTGTAGATCTTTTTAAGAACTTTTCAAGCATTGTTCATTAGCTCTTTTATATCTCATTCACTATATTTTTCTTCATATAAATAAAATAATGAATCTTTTATGAAATTTGATGATTCTTTAATATTTTATTATTTGAATATTTGAAAGTCATTTTTAAAATATGTCAAATTTATGCTTAGTTTTAAAAAATAAATATATCAAACTCAAAACAAATATGTTTAAATAAATTAATATGTAGGTGAAAAAAAATACCACTTTAAATTAAAATTCGGTGGAAAAACATTAAAAAAATTGTGATTTATTTAATAGTATTAAAAGAATTATAAATAAAAGACTGACGACCTGAGATAGAATTCCAAAGAAAACTCCTTTTTTTCGATAGAAAAGTTGAATAAAAAACAAATAAAGATGAGAAAATGCGGTGGCTAATGCTTAATTGATTTCTTTAAAAGGGTGCAACATATATTAGTTAATTAAAAGAGAAAATATATTTTTTTTTCAAAAGAATTTTATAAATTGTTATAAAAATATCATTAGTTTGTAAATTTTTATATTATTAAATTTTAAAAATATTATAAAAATATAATCATATTTTTTTTATCATTATCGTAAAGTTAAAATTTATAATTATTATAAAAATGTTATCTATATATGTCTAATTTATTGTTAATTAATCGATTTCGATGATATTTTTATAATATTTTGTAAAATTTAATGGTATAAAAATAATAAAAAAATAGTAATAATATTTTTATAATAATTATAAATTTTAATGATATAAAAATAATAAATCAAAATTTAATAATAACTTTATAACCGTACTTAAAGTTAATATATTTTATTCTTATTAAAATTACCATCACAGCGTTTAGTTTTTCATCGATTAGTATTAACATATCACCGTGCATAAATTTAAACGTTCGAGACAATTGAATAATTAAGTGTTTTTTTTTTTTTACAATTAACTTTATAATTTTTAAAGTTTTTCTAGTAATTACGTAGAGAATACTTACATTTCAAACCATACCGTACTATGTATTATTTAAAAAAGAGAACACGGTTAGGAATAAGTGCGTTATGTTATTAGTTATGATTATTTTGTATTAATTTTAAGAATATTTAAATAATAACTATTTATTTAAAATAAGTATATTTTTGACATGGTTTAATCACATTTATTTTTGAATTTTTACTCAAAAATATATTTAGTAAAAAAATTAAATTTTAACATAATTTTTATTTTATTATATTATTTAAAATATTAATATTATTTTTTTATCTTTTAACTATTTAATACATGTTTCTAAGTAAAAATATAAAATATAAAAGCAATAATAAATAAAATTTAATATAATTATTTAAAATAATGTATGTTTTATTATTAAATATTTTTTGTATATAATTATTAGTATAAAACAATAATATTAAGCGTATGTTCGATTTTCATTAAATACAATTTTAATATTATAATAACCATTTTCATTATACTATTTATCAATTACATTTATTTTTGAAAAAAAAAATTATTAAATTTTTACAAATAATTATAATTTTAATTATCTACGATTAAAATGCTCTTATCTAAATATTATATACAACTTTTTTTTCTTTTTATATAATTTGAAATAAAAGAAACATATTCTCCTTGACATAAATTTTAAATTATTTTTATATAAAAAATAATGGTAAGCTTATTTACATATTTAAAAGTGTTTTATTCACTTTTTTTTTTATTAAAGATTTATGTAAACATTTACATTTACCTTACTTTTTTTCATATGTACTAAAATAGTTTACTTGGTTGAAACATTTCTTTTGTTTTTTGACCATGCATTCTAATAATGGATGAAAATATCAACATGATTAATGATATTTTTGTAATAATATTATTTTGTTATATATTTTGATAACGAAACATAATGTTCATATCTTTTGGTCAAATTTATACGAAAATATCGTTAAAATATCATTGTTGTTAAAATGTCACTAAAATATTCTTTTTTTGATTAAAATATCATAGATATTGTAAATATTGTCACTAAAATATCAATTCTTATTTATTTTTCTCTTTTTTTAGCAAGTTTTTTTGTCTATATAAGTACTTTTAAAAATAAATAATCAATGAAATTTATTTTTATAATATTTAGATTTATCTATTTATAATAATTAAAATTAGATTATTTACTTAATTATTTCAAATCTTTAACTACTTATTATACAATATTTTAATTAATTAATCAATATAAATATTTTATGTATTTAAAAATACATATATTAAATAAAAAAAATTAGTTTAAAATATAAATAATTGATTGTTTTGATATTTTATAAAGTTTTATAAAAAAATCATATTTTTTATGGAGTTTCTATCGTTCTGCAATTTTTTTAAAATTCTTGATAACAACGATAATATCTTCAATATTTTTATAAAAGTTATATATCAATATCTACGTCAATATCGATATTTTAAACCTTAATTCTTAATTATAATATAGATGATTAAGTGAATTTTCTGAATTTCTTTATTTTTATTAATAAAGTTGAGTAAGTAACATTCAATTAAATGCTTATTGTTTTTGAAAAAATAAAACATTTTTTAATGATTTTTTGTGTTCTATGTATAATTGTTTCTAAAAGGACTAAAAATCAATAAGAATAATATAATTGTTACATGTATTAAGTGATAAATCAATATTAAATTAAAGATTAATTTTAAAATATATGATAAAATTAATTATTAAATTGTTAATTATATTATGAAATTGACATATATATATATATATATACTACTAAAAAGCATTCTTCAAACCGTAAGCAAATACCAGACTCTAATAGTTGGTGTCCACTCCAATCCATTTTGTCCCCACATCCAAAGCGATGATTTCTAGAAGGAGACTATTCACCTAAGGCATGGGCCACATATTCTAATATATTGAAGATAGTTAAATGGGTTTTCTTATTCCTGTCTGTAGGCCTTGGGCTTTTGTCCAAAAGGTTTTGGCACGTGTACGTTCTTCTAGAAGCTCTTTCTGTTTTTATTCCTACTTTTTTGGTTCACACACTTTCTATAATATATATATATATATATATATCATTGTCACACTCTTCCACTAACTAAATATCAACTAGGGACCACCGCCTCTCTCGTTTGAGGTGTCGAGGTATAGAAAATTTGATATCTAATATATTTGTTATTTAAATACCTTAATTATATAAATTTTATAAATTACATATAAATAATTTAATTTTTAAAATTAATATATTTTAATCAAATATCTTTGTATTTTAAATACTATAAAAATATATATTTTAATCAAATAATTATAAAATTATGTTACTAAAATTTCTTAATTTTAAAAATCAAATGACTTGTGTATAGATTATAAAAATTACGTTATTAAAATATACTAATGATATAAATAAAATAATTTAAAAAATTAATTATATGATATATTTTATCTATTTTTATATTTTCTTATAAATTATTTCGTAATTATATTACAATTATAATTAATATAATAATTTTTTATTAAATATATTTATGTATATTTAATTATAATTATTAATAATAATGTATCACTATCACTTATAACTTATCAAATACATATTTTCTTTTTTTATATTTTATATACTAAAGATAGTGCTATTCCTCCGTAAAAGTTTGGTTTCTTTCAATTAAGTTTTTGTTAGTTAAATAAAATCAATTATTATTTTTAATATTTTCATATAGTTCAAGATCTATAGTTACATTTTTTCTCCATTAATTTTGTATATAGTAATTTCTTGATATGTTCAATTTTTTTATTTATATCTAATCTTAAATATTAATCTAATACTTTATTCAATTAAGATGTTAATACTTTAGATTAAACTTATAAAATCAAAAAAAAATGTTGAAGACATTATGTAATTATTGTATCAATTTAATTACATGAAAAAGATGAATATTTTTAATATTGACACTTAACGATTTAAAAAGGTGTCCATACTATAATATGTTCATACGAGGATTGTCCTAAAGTACAACACAACATGTTAATTACTTGATCTATTGGTCTATCGAGTAACATAGCATAATTAGTTAAATGTTCAATATGGTGCACTATAAGTCACAAGCAAACAAAAAAAAGACTATATGTTTCGTGAACATACTAAATTTCACATAAATATATATTATCAAATGTAAACATAGCTTAATGAAGAGTTAATATGATAAAAATGTAGAATTTGATTCTTTCTATTAACATTTTTTTCAAATAATAGATCAAACGGACTATAGATTATATCGATCTATTAAATACAACCCAACATGTCTAATAAAAAATGTATAATACGGTAAAATACACAGGTTAAGAATAGGGATATGACATGATATATATAAAAAACAAGAGTTTTTATAACATGTTAATTAATGAATTAAGTAAGGTGGTGTCAAATTAATCTAAATTTTCTTATCACCTATAATTTATTTATTATTATTGATTATTTAATTGAAATTTTTTTATATCTTTAATTTTAACATTTGAAGTTTTTATTTTCTAAGATAAATAAAAAAAATCTATACTTTGATTAGTAATGATTAATTAAACTTTCTTTAAATAAAAAATACAACAATAGCCTTTAATTCTCATTTTCCATTCACCTCGTCGTTAGTATGTTAGGCTTATCTAATATCTAAGAAACAATATATATATATCAACTACGTACGGAACTTCTGAAAATATATTATACATTTCTCATTATTTTATCAATTTTATTAGTAATTAGTAGTTCAAAAATGAATTTGTTATAGAATTTTCATATATTATGCCAAACCTCATTATCTGTAAGATCCAACATATTAGATTTTGTAGATTCTTATAAAAATATGTAAAGGTATTTAACTGCTTATAACTTAATACAAAATTTTAATGATATATTAAATTAAAAAAAAATAAAAATCATAAAAGGATATACAAGGCTTTAAAAACGAATTTTAAGAAGTACCTTATTAATTATAACCCCCCTTAATTTCCTCTCCTCTTTTTTCTTTCTTATGTTAAGGATCTAATATTACACATTTTTTTGAAGTATTTTGCATCCTAATCTGCTTGACTTCTTTCTTATTAAGTATGTGATAATTTAGCAAATAAATATTACTTTCGAAAATAATTTAAAAAAATTTCTTACAATTTAATACTTAAATATTTTTTTTAAATTAACTAATAAAAAAATAATTCGAACGTTAGTAAAAAAAAATAAATAATAACTCTAATAATATAATCACCGGACACTCATATATATGAAGGTTCATTGAGCTCCTAATTGAGAATCATCAAACAAATCCATCTCAAAACATAATCTCATACGAGCCTATATGCATTTGTTAGTAATCCTTTAATCATTTAACTTTGATATCGTAAAAGCTTATTGGGTAAATGGGCCTCCCATAAGATATCAATTTTGTTGGGAGGATAAACCTAAATATTTATAAATCAACTTAAATTATTGTTATCTTTGCTCTCATTTGAGTTTATTGATAACAAATTTAAATATTAATTTTTTATCATGATAATTATTTTAAATAATTTCTTAGATCAAACGTTAGTTATTGTATTTTAAAATCATGACTTAAACATAAAAAATAAATAGTAGATAATTCAATAGAAAAATATTTAAAAAATAAATTATCAATTTATTTTATTTTTATATTTTAAATTTTATTAGAATATCATTATAATAAGTTATCTTTAAAAATAAACAATAAAAAATTTAAATTTGATTAAAAAATAAAATAAAATTTTTAAATATGATTATTTATTTTTATGCTATCATATTAATAAAATAATAAAATTATTAATAAAAAATAAAAAAATATATATTAAATTAATTTAAGTTACATAACTAAATCACTAATTCACCATAATTATATTTGTTATTGTCATTTTTTAACGGAAGAAAAAGAGAAAGAAGAAGAAGACCACGAAGAAGAATCACACATTGTAATTATTGGGCAAACATCTAGCTTTGTTTGGGCAAAGCCAGCAAAAACCAAATCCAATTCTTTATCAAGAATTAAGATTTTCAACACATTTTTTTCAATCAAACACATTTTTTGTGATTCGAAGTCATCATCGACCCAAAAAGGTTAAACCTTTATAATACCGCTAGCAGTCAGGAGTAGGGTAAAAGCTTGGCAGTGACCGTTTAGTCCATAGTCCAGTAAATAGTCCGTGCGAGGCTAGAAATTATAAATTAGAACACATCGAGCCCAAAATAGAAAATCTTCGAAACTTTAATGCTTCAAAAGATGGGCTTCTCTTTTCCTTTCGAAAAAAGTATCTAAACGACTTGTCAATAATCTCATCTAATAAACAAATGACACCTTCAAATGTTCTCTATTAAACCCCTCCGGTAACTAAAACGGTAAAAACCCTGTGAGTTTGGGAAGAGAAGAGAATCAGATATGTTTCGGAGCCGAGTAACGTCATTTCTGTTGCTAAAGGGCAACTGCAAAGCATTCTGCAACAACATCCGGGGAACGACGTCGTCTTCATCATCTAGGATTTTGACTGGGGATGCCTCCAGCTTTTCCTGCTCTGGTGTCTCAAGGCGATCTTTCCATACCTTCTTCCGATCTTTTCCTAAGGTGCTCTCTCATTCTTATCTCTCTTTTGATTCCATTTTGGGTATTATTTTATATCGTGGAACGAGTTTTTGCTAATTCCCAATTGAAAAATGAAGAAGGATAGTTTCAGAAATGAGCTAATAGTATCAATGCTTTTTTTGTTGTTTTGGAATTAAGTAATATGGAGTAAAAAGGCAGTCTTTATTGTTATAATTATTTTCCCAAATTTCTCGTTTCGTTTTTTGGGATTTGAATAAGCTTCATATTCTGATCATAGGTGTTTTCAGCTCACGAATGATTTGAATTCGAATTCCTTCAACTTCAATGATTCATTCGAATGAACTTTTGATTTCAGAATGAACATGAAATTTGTTGCTTATTGAAAAAAGAAGAAGAACAATAATAATAATAATAATAATAATAATAATAATAATAATAATAATAATAATAATAATAATAATAATAATAATAATAATAATAATAATAATAATAATAATAAAATGAATGGACATAAACTTCATTACGTGTCCTCACCAAACATCATTCAATTGCATCACCAAACACCATGCACGCAATGTGAGTTTTTCACTTGACAATAATAAAAAAATATATGTATCTTGTGCCATTTTTCAGGATCACCATGTACCATATCTTAGGAATATGTCTACTATTGCATCCAGCGTAGGAAGTAAGGAAGGACTAAAGCTTCTTGTAAATGGAGGACCTCGTGCACAGAAAATGGTTGGGATATGGCTTTTTGGGTCTGCTGCTTGGGTATTTAGCATGGTGGTACTTGGTGGTCTCACAAGATTAACGCGATCTGGTCTTTCAATGACTGATTGGAAATTCACGGGTAGCCTACCTCCTCTATCAGAGGAGGATTGGTTGCTAGAGTTTGAGAAGTATAAGCAGTCCCCTGAGTATAAGCGGTTAGTAAGAAAAACACTATTTATATGACCTGCTATAGTTGTGTTCTGTAGGTATGTTATATTATTTGTTGGTTGCTCACAATCTCATTTTAGGTTGTTTAAAATTACGGTTTCTTTGACCTTGTTACACTTTGTTGGCTGTATTGATTTTGACATGTATATATTTCTGTTCCATAATTATGTCTCTGTTGTTAAAATGTTGCCAGTTCCATAAACATTTCAATTGACTTCATTGCAGTATTGCACAACTTATGTTTGTTTTATCACTTCATTTGTGAACTGAAATTCTTCAAACCCTAATGAACCTGGTTTTTTTTGTCTTCCAGGATAAACCGAGGGATGAGTATGGAAGATTTCAAATTCATATATTGGATGGAATATGCACATCGTATGTGGGGAAGGGCACTAGGCATCATGTTTGCATTACCGTTTTCATACTTTCTTCGGAAAGGTTATATTACCTTGGGACTTGGTGTAAGACTCTCTGGTCTTTTTGCCCTTGGTGCTGGGCAGGGTTTAATTGGCTGGTGGATGGTTAAAAGTGGTTTAGAGGTTCGACACACCACCTTTTTCTTATATTTGGAACTATAAATTTAAACAGTATGAGTTTGTTTACTTTTTATTTTATAAGAAGTTATTTTCCTTTAGGAGCCGCCATCTGAATATGCACAGCCTAGAGTAAGCCCTTACCGTCTTGGTGCTCATCTTACTTCAGCCTTTCTTATATACAGTGGGCTTGTTTGGACTGGCCTGTCTGTTGTCATGCCTGAACCACCCACTGAATCGATAACATGGGTTCATGGGGCAGCTAAAGTAAAGAGGCTTGCTCTTCCTGTAGGCTTACTTGTTGGCATTACTGCTGTATCGGGAGCATTTGTTGCTGGAAATGACGCTGTAAGTAACTACATGATGTACTGTCTAGCAATTTTCCTATTTCCTTCTCACAGAGTATTATTTGATGATCTGCGTTTTGTCACTGATTGGTCATAACTATGTTGAGTTTCCAGGGGCATGCCTACAATACTTTTCCAAAAATGGGTGATACATGGATACCTGAGGACGTTATGAACATGAAGCCTCTTATCCGAAATTTCTTTGAGAATACATCAACTGTGCAGGTGATTTTTTATCTCAGCTAAGATTGTATTTTTTTTTGTATAAATAATCTAAAAGAGAAAATTCCTACTGACCTTTTATGTTATCGTGGTCCTTGAATCAAATTTCCGTGATATTTTTTTGATTCTTTATTCAATATCATTAGCTTTGGGATGACACGCAAAACCCACTAGCAAAGTTTAGACGATACAGTGATCACCTAGTGTTTTAGGAGTGACACTACTCTAATTTACCTCTTCTGATCCAGTAGTTCTCCCTAATAGAGATTCAAATAACACAATCATATTCAGCAGCGTATAAGCTTGATGTTCTGAGTACCTAATAAAATGATTGAAATGCTATTGCAAATGCACTCTAAATTGCAGATAGCATCATAGCATATGCGTGTTTCAAGTAAATTTTATTTTCATGCTGACAGCTTGACCATCGTATCCTAGCATCGTCAACCTTAGTTTCTATTGGTGCTCTATGGTGGTCAACGAGGAAGTTGGATATACACCCTGCAATTCGTTCTGTAATTGGAAATACTGTTGGCATGGCTGGTGTTCAGGTATATACGTTCTCCATGGTTCTCTCTTTAATAAAAGATATCTCTGGCAATTATGTGTGAGATTCCTCACTTTTGGTTAATTTTACAAAGAGGAATAGTTTTTAAGTTACTTTGCCTTGTCATGGTTGCAGGTTACCTTAGGGATTTCAACTCTTCTGTCGTACGTACCTGTGTCTCTCGGCACTGCACACCAAGCTGGAGCATTGACTCTTTTGACGCTGGTCATACTTCTTAATCACACATTGCGTAGGCCATCAGCCTCTCTTCTCAAAACACTACCTCAAGTTGCAAAAACAATTTAATAGAGGGAAAATGGTAGTTAAATTCTGGTACCTTTAATTAAATTACATTTTAGTCCCGTACTTATTAGATGAGATAACACAAGTACAAAAAAAGTAACACAAGTCCATTATCTTTACAAAAATTGAGTCGATTACCTTTACAAAATACACTTTTGCTATCCTTTTTATAGAGATAGGACTTGTGTTGTTACATTTAATAGATTGGGGTCTCTAAGGTGCACTTTGATAGGACAATTTTATTGAAATGGTGAGAAGGTTTTGTTGGATATTTGTGCCACTTTGGTTTTACAGTTCTATCCTGTAACTTGTGACCTAATCCATCTAATAATTCTACAGAGCTAATTTAACTTTTATTTACCGAGATGATATTGTATTTCTTTTCATTTTTTTTTTGTTTTGTTTTTCATTTTCATTTAATTACCTAGCTGTTTTTGAAATGGGTGGTTATGTTTGGATAAAAGGAGTATAACTGCTCGGAGTCCGGAAAGAGAAATCAACTGTCTGATTCAAGGGTTATGTATATCTGACTTTTCGTGCATACTATGATGATGGAGAAATTGTATTCCTAAACTAATTATTGGTTGTTGTTCTAGAAAAATAGTAGCCATTTGTAATTTTTAAAAACAAATTATTGCAGTTATCTTACATCTCATTAGTCTGGGACATCTTATCATCAATGATTCAGTATCAGTGTGTATAATTTCTTGGTAAAATGAATCTTTTATGAATGGATTTTAAATATTTATTCAGTGTGTGATATAAGATAGAACATGTGTTGTTCAACATTTAGGAGGGTTTAGAAAATAGATTTGGAGGCTTATAATAACTTATTAATTTATATTTATTTCAAAATAATATGTTAATATATACAGGTATAGGTAGGTAGGTAGGTAAGTAAGTAAGTGTACATATTTGATTTATATATACTATGTAAATTATATGTAATATATATATTATGTGTATATATTGTATTAATATGATCACATAATTATGGAAAAAATGACACATAATTCTATGAATTTAGTATTAAGTTTGCTGTATTTATAGAAGACTTTAATTACTTACTAGTGAAGTTTGCTTCTTAAACAAAATAATCAATTATTTTCTAAAAAAAAGTTGATAATTTAATGACTTCTCTTAAGTAAATGAAAAACTTGTTGCATAAATTGAAAAGAAATTTGTAGGAGCAAGTTGGGTATATAAAAATATATATTAAAAACTTAAGTACGCCTAAAGAAATATATATTTTTTTGTTTGTTTTTAAAATTTTAAGACATATCTTGATAAAATCGATTATAATTTTAAAAAAAAAAAATCTAAATATCATATATTATAAAATACTTTGAAAAGTAGATTTCTTGATTTTTCTAACAAAACATGAATCACTTTTTTTTAATTCAAAGGGTATATAAATTCAATATTTCGACTAAAAATAATAATAGGATGTATCGTCAAATTTCTTTTAAGTGTGCACTTATTATTATTATATAAATGGAAAGTTCCAAGTAGTACTACTCCTCTTGAAGATAAATATTGGTTCAATCTCACCTGGATAAATATAAAAATCCAAGAAAAGGACATTGCACTTGTCAATTGTGTTGTACTTGACACTAAATTACATACAAGTGTCTACTTCTTATAATATTCAAATCTATTTATTAAAAAGGGTTGGGTGGGTTGGAAAAGCTTGAAAATTAGAAGCTATTTTCTTCGTTTAAACTTTCAAATACATGTGCTATATATATATATATATATATATATATATATATATATATATATATATATATATATATATATAGCAATTAAAAAAAAAGATATTTTGTTTTAATTTATGTTATAATTATAATTGATATAATATTTAATTATTAATTAAAATAAATTTATTTTTTTTAATTATAATTAATTATCATATTAGTTTTAATAATAAATAGATTTTTTTTTAGTTTGAAATATGTATTTTATCGAGGAAAGTAAAAAAGTTGGAAGGAAAATGATTTTTCTATGCTTGGATTTTAAGGAATCTAAAAAAGAAAAATAATGATACGGAAATTAGTTAGAAAATTCTTATTTATTTTCCCTCCAAATTTGACGGAAACTTGGGAAATTTTTGTACGGAACAGTTCTGCCTTTTAGCAATCTGCACAATATTTTTTTTTGTCGGTAATAAATTATAGTGACTAAAAACTAATTTTTCTTACGAAAATAATAATAATAATAAATTAATTACTTTTTAATAAATAATATTTATTATGATATAAATTTGTGACTTAAATCATTAAACGAGTTTATCTTTTACAAAATGTTTTTTTGTTCATACATTGATTTAATTTTATTTTTTTTATAAATTTTTTAGGTAACCAATATTACAAAACATGCAAACGATACAACTAAAAAAATAAATTTTTAGAATTTATTATTAATTATTTTATAAATTTAAATTTCATATTACTTTTTACTCTTATATATACAATTTATATGACAAAAAATTTAATATTAAGTAAATCTACCTATAAATACAAACACACAAAATTCTACACATGAATATAAAAAGATTTAATACACAATCACAAAATATCTAATATATCTTAACTTATTTGTTTAATAAGTAAAACACGATACATGACATACTATTTAAATAATTAAGAGGATTTATTTCCACAATTTTTTTTTCATGCGAAACTAATAAAATAAAATTTATAAAAAAAATGTACATCTATTTTTTTAGTCCTCATATTTTCCTCATTATTTTCTTTTCCATGCAAAATTTAAATCCAAACACACTCTTACAGAGAAAACAATCTTCAACAACGACCCAAACACTAAGCCCTCGTGTGAAGAAAAAAGAAAAAAAAAAAAACATTCATCCTAGCAATGCTACTGCAACTCAGCATAATTGATATGTATACTCCATTTTACCAAAAGGCTCCTATGCAATTATACACAACTACGGATTACCAAATATAATACTCAAACAGCGTGCTACATAATACGAAATTTATAGAGCAACTAAAGAAAAACAAAATAAAAAAAGGGGTACTTTTGGTAAAAAGTAAATATGAGTTTATAGGTACTTTTGGTACACGTAAAGAAAAATAGAATGAGAATGATATAAAGGCTCATATATCATTCAGCATAGATGTGCTATACTTTTAATGAAAATGAAGAAAAGTCTTATCTTCATCTTAAATCATTTTCTATTTATTAAAATTCAAAATCTAAGATATTAAATTCTAAATCATAAATCATATTTTAAAAAATAATAATTTTAACCAAAAATTCACAAATATAACCCTAAATTTTATATCCTAATCTTAAATCTCAAAACCATGAAACTAAACTCCAAAATTTAAAATTCTAAACCTTATTTAAAAAATAATAATAATTTTAATAAAATATTTTATTTTAAGTAATAATTATTTAAAAAAATAATGATTTTAATAATTTATTTTATTTGACGAAAAATAACAATTAAAACCCGATGGTACTATTGAAAAATACAAAGTTCGTCTTGTATTCAAAGGATATAAACAAAGAGAAAATATATATTTCCTTGATACCTTTTCACCAGTCGCACGAATAACTTCCATACGTGTACTTTTTTCTCTTACTGCTATCCATGATTTAGTAGTGCACCAAATAGATGTCAAAATTGTTTTCTTAAATGATGACCTATAAGAAATTTATATGGATTAACCTTAAAATTTTGTTGTCCTAGGTCAAGAAAATAAAGTTTGTAAACTAGATAAATCTCTTTATGGTCTAAAACAATCACCTAAACAATGGCATAGAAAAATTGATAATCTAGTTATCTTACATGGATTCAAAATAAATGAAAGTGACAAATACATTTATTATAAATTAGAAAATGACATTTGCACTATTATATGTAATCCTTGGTATAAAGATTACTAGATCTGAAAAGAAAATTTCTCTAGATCAATCTCATTACATTGAGAAGATCTTAAAGAAATATAATTACTTTAACTGCAAACTTGTGTGTACTCCTTATAATTATAGTATAAAGTTGTTCAAGAACACTATAGACGGTATTAAACAAACTGAGTATACGAGTATCATTGGTAACTTACGTTATGCTACTGACTGCATTAGACCAGATGTAACTTATGTTGTAGGACTACTATGTAGGTTTACCAGTAGACCTAATATAGAGCATTGTAATGTTATTGAAAGGGTTATGAGATACCTTAAGAGAAATATGAACCTTGGATTACATTATAACAAATTTCCCGTTGTTTTAGAAGGATACATTGATGTTGATTGGAACACTTTATCAGAAGACTCCAAAGCAATTAGCTGCTATATATTTAGCATGGTTAGTAAAGCCGATTCTTGGAAGTCTAAAAAATGGACAATATTGGCTCAATCTACAATTAAGTCTGAAATGATAGCACTAGCTATTGTTAGTGAAAAAGAGGCTGGTTAAGAAGTCTATTGGCTGAGATCCCTTTATGGGAAAGACCTATACCAATTATCCTGATCTACTATGATAGTACCACATCTATTGCAAAGATTTAAAACCATTACTACAACGGCAAGAGACAACAAATGCATCATAAGCATAATACTGTTAGAGAATTTCTTTCTACAGGAGCTATAAGAGTGTATCATGTACATTTTGATGAAAATTTGGCTGATCCTTTGACGAAAAGATTGCCGAGAGAGAAGGTTTTCAAAACCTCGAAAGGAATGAGACTAATGCCCTTAGAATGAAGAGTCACTCGTGATGGTAACCCAACTTATAGACTAAAGATCCCAAGAAATAAGTTCAATGGGTAATAATAAGTCATAAAATGATATGAGAAGAATCATGATATTTTGAAGTCCCATTCTATATTGTTAGAAGCATGAAGTCCTGAATCGATAGAAAATGACGAGTTAATTATTAAACTCTTAATGATTTCTATATTCTATATGGAGTGAAGTACATAGCTATATGAGTGCTCTTGATAGACGCACTTATGTGAATATGGAAGTGTAGCCGCTTCTTATGAAAATTTCTTGGGCAAAATATACTAGAGCATTCACTATACTAGGATACACATACATGGCTGTAAAGCACGGGCTTTTCGAACTATACCTTGGAAATTTTGTGTGTGTAATATTGTTAGAGATAGAGTTTAAAACTACGAGTTACTCTAATATATTCTAAAGCATCAAAAATATGCAAAGGTTCAAGTCGATAGACACCTTTTACTTATACACAATATTATACTATTAATTGATCGATTGTTCGATGAAAAACTATTTTTATATAAAATTCAAGTGGGGGATTGTTGAAAAAAAAGTAAATTTTTATAAAACAAATAATGCCAATTTTTTGCCTTGTCCCACATTACTATTTTACATCACTTTGGATATGTATAAATAGAAAAGGATTGACTATTGAGTTTACGCCTCAAGGGGCACCCACTTTTGTGGAAGGGGAGAAGACCTAGGCAAATGTGATAGCATGGCATGCGCGTACCTCCGCCATCGTCTGTCCGACCAGCTGTTCCATGCCTAGCCGAGTCTGAGTGCGTATGTGAGGTGAGGTGGCATTTTATTATTTGAATTTTGTTTTTTAAAATACTTTTGCACTTAAAAAATGATCCGTTAAATGACTGTTATTCTTCTTTACTTAGAAATTGCCGTTATTTTTCTTTACTCAACAAATTGCCATTATTTTTTCTTTACTCAAAAATATCTGTTAAATGACCGTTATTCTTCTTTACTTAGAAAATGACCTTTAATTTTCTTTACTTTGAAAATGATTGTTATTTTTCTTTACTCAGACATGATTATTATTGTCATAATGGCCACACGTTTTCTCAAACCTATAAATAGAGTCCTCAACTCTCAATTTCATCACAACAATTTTCAAACATCTCTTACTATAAAAAACTCTTAGAAAGAAAAAGAAAAAGATCCTAAATTGTTTTGAGTTTTCGGAGCAACGAAATTTCATAGGTGTAGTATTTTTGTTTTCATCAGTGCAATGAAGTTTCGAGACAAACAACAAAAATTATGGGCTATTTTATCATGGGGATGATAGGGTTGTGTTTGCTTGCACAATTTTGGGCAAAGTCGTGAAACGTTTTAAAGAGAGTGAGTCAATCCAAGTAGTTCATTTCAGATAATCGATAATATTATTCCTATATTGTTTTCACGTACTTGTTTCAACAATAGCCATATTGTATGTCAATTTAAAGAGGGCAGGATTCCACTGCCTACAATTTAGTTTGACAATTCAAAATGTAGGTGAGATGAAAGTTACCAATAGGAGTGTGCAAAGAATTCGATCATCCAACTAATCCGATCCGTTAATTTTTTGACTGTTTTGATCTAACCATCAGATCGGATCAGATGGAAAAAATTTCAATCCATTAAGTTCGGATTGGATGATAGATTTCACTATGTATCATCTGATCCCATCCGATCCGACCGAAAATACTTAAATATATATTTATATTTTATATATTACTCATATTCTAATTGATCATTCATATATTAGTCATATTTTAAGGTTTCTTTTAGCTCAAATAAGTTTATGTTATGTATTAAATTTTTTATTCAAAAATACAAAAAGTAGAGTTAATTAAGTTTATTGGTCAGATTGATCGGATTCAACCGATCCAATCCAAATAGATTACGGATCGTATTGTATATGATTTGAAAGGTGATCGAATCGGTTACGGATTAAGATGTTTCAATCCGATCAGATGGTCGGATCGAATCAGATGAATATAAAATCAAAGATTTCGATATGATACAGACCCCTAATTATCGATCAATTATTTTAAAAATTTATGTTATTTGAAAGTTTACTAATTATCTTATTATATGTTATATTTGTATTATAATACTCTTTATCACTTAATGAACTATTTTTTAACACTAATCATAAATTAATGACTTTTACTTGTGTATTAATTAAATAAGTACATAGTAGATAAATTTTGAAGGATCATGGAGGAGTGAAGATAGATTTTAAGCTATATAAAAGTGAAATAAAGATTTATATTTTATATAAAGTGTATGATACTACAAGTCTCTTAATTATATCAAAATGATTAGTTTTGTTTCTTTGTTATTTTTTATGATGGTTTAGTAACTTTGTTTTGAAAAAATGACAACATAAAAATGAATAATCAATTTTTTCATTTTATTTTATTTATTTCTCATATTTTTAAATGTTATTGAGATGTCACTTTTACGTATTATCTTTAACAATATACAACAATAACTACGAAATTAATAAAAAATAAAATAAAAATATTTTTTTTAAATTTAACCATTTATCTTTATAATGTCACTTTTTAATAATAAATTATTATAAAAATAATAAAATGAATAAAATGTTTTAATAAACGTAACAAAAGAACCTAGGTTCATTTTACTTTTTAATAAAAAAATTAAAATTGAAAAGATTTAAACTCAAGATATTATGGTATGATAATATAGTATAGGAGAGTTAACAAGGAAACTCAAATTGTTAAGAAATAAACTAATTATCCTTCTTATATCATATCTTATGTTTTGTATTTTAACAGTATGCATTTATTTAAATGTATTATTAATTATCCCATCTAATTTTTCTTTATATATATATATATATATAGATTTAAAAAAATTAAAAATATATAGAATATATTATATAGAATATATTTTACTTAGTAGATACTACCTTTCCAAATTCTTTAATAAATATTTAAGTCGAACTTTGTAAAAAAAAAAAAAAAAAGGTTCAATTGGAGTTTTGATTTTTGTTTCGAGGTTTTTCGACCGACTTCAAAACATCATCTTAAAGTCAATATATAGAATGCCCCATTAGAGAATATATATATATATATAACAAAAAATGTTAGTAGTTTCTAGGTTGGGTAAGATCAAACAAGCATTTCTTAAAAAAACATTGTAGCGGACTTCAAATCACAGGGGAAATTTTCGTTAAATTGCTATATATATATATATATATATATATATATATATTATTAGTTTGAATAAAATTCTATCACTTTTTAAGTCACTTTATAATTTTGATTATATATATATATATATATTATTATTTCAATTTTAATTTAAATAAATATTTTTATCAAATAATTTTGATTTTTTAATAAATATAATTTAACGGTATATATTTTTAATTATAGTTAAATATTTTTTTTGAATTTTTATTTAAAGATTCCTATAATTTATAATAATATCTACTTAAATTAATTATAATCGAAATATGGAAACCCATATTTTGTTTCCTTAATCCCTAGTTGTTTATTGGTAATCAAATATTAATCTCCATCGGTGAATGAATCTTAATCATTATTATTTTAACATATATTAATATTTGCACAAACTAATAAACGAAGCAGTCTCGGAAACCGGGCTGTGCAGTAAGTATACATATTGTATTATTGTTGCCGACGTGCCGGCTTCGCATAGTTTCAAAATATATAAGAAAAAGATTCGGTAACTTGTTCCGATTTATATTTTAATGTCGATATATATATATATATATATTTATAATTAATATAATAAATTTTTATTAGATAAATTTAATTATATTTATTGATAATAATATATAATGTTATTATTAATTTATTATGAATTTATGATAAATATATATTTTTTAATTAATTACCATAATTTTTAACTGAAAAGAATATATATATAAATTTAAGCCACTGATATTTTTTAATTTAATTAAGATTTAGTTTTTACAAAATTGGTAGTGAATAACCCATTTTAAGGGGTATTTTCGTCCATTAAATTTTGACACTTCAAACTCTTTTGGTTTTAAAATGGACTAAACTAAAATTGACTGGTTTCGACTATAAATCTGTTTTGCGTTGATTGACCGACATAATATAATTTGTTTGGGTTTAAAATGACTCAAAATATATCAAATAATCATAGGTTTGAAATCTTCATATCACTCAATATGCAAGCAAATAAATTTTATAAAAAATATTATTATTATTGGTAAAATTTTTTAAAAATTATGAAAATTTTATTCAAAATATAAAAAATAATTATAAAATTTTATAAAATATCAAAACAATTAATTTTTTAATTAATAAATATATATTTAAATACTCATAATATTTATAATAATTAATTAAAATATTGTATAATAATATATATATATTATAAAATATTGCAGAATAACTAGTTAACATGTTTGAAATAATCAAATAGATTATCGAATTGTATTAATTATTATACATAAATAAATATCGATTATATCTATGATATTTTAATTAAAAAATATATACACATTAATTTAACAATAACTATGGTTAAATAATAATTTATTTAAATTTAAGCAATAATTTATCAATATTTTTAATTTTGTGACAAGTTAAAAAGATATACATATCATATTTCGATATCATTATTGACTATATATTCAATATTTTAATCTTTATATGCATTTAAGATAAACTCTACTCAATCAAAATTAATCCAAAATACATAAAAGAGTTTCAATTAGGGATATTAATATTTGATATGATATAATAATATAACACGAATATGAACACGATACGACATGAATAATTTTTTTAATGAGAATTAATAAATATTTTTTTATGTATTTGAATATCTTTTTGTTTTTTATTGTTATAAATAATAAACACGAAAAAAATCAAATAAACATTTTATATGTTAATTAATACAAAAATTTAATACAATTAATGATAAAACACTATACGAATAACATAAAATAAACATGACAAACCTGGTAAGATTATCTTACTCTCGACGTATGGAAAATTGTAAATAACATATTTGTAAATTTTGGTAACTTTTGAACAGTTTTAAATAACTTACTCACCATCCATTTTAATCAAAATACCAAACTAATATCCCAACGTATACAGTTTCATTCATCACCCTTCCAAGTTCAAAGCCCTTGCACTAAACAATTATATTACTAAAATAAAAATAAAATAAAATAATATATTATCACAATAATAATATATAAATTATTTATTTTATTCTTATAATTATATATATTTTAATTAAATTAAATTAAATTATCATTAATAAAAAAACAATTATCATTATTAAAAGATGCATACTAACATCTTTATAACATATAATGTAATTATAATTATAAAAATATTATGTATTTATTGTAAAAATAGCAAACCTGATAATTTCAGTATCATTGCCTAATAATACCCTTAGGTGACGTTTGGTTCGTGGAATGGAATCGGAATCAGAATGAGAATGGGAATGGAATAGAATGGAATGGAAACAATTCTGTTTGGTTTGACTACTGAAATCAATCTCAGAATCAGGATTACAATGTTTGGTTTGATACTGGAATGGAATGAAAAAAATTTGTAAATGACACGAATACCTACATCTTTGTAAATTGGATATAATTTAATTTAATTATTAGTTTTTCGTCTGAAATATTAAATAACAATTTTATTTTTTAATTTTTTAAGTAAGAAATATATATTTCTTTTTTTATATTATAAAAAATTAATTATATATTAACTTTTATAGAGATGAATGATGTTATTAAGATTGTTTTTAATAGCATTCAATATATTGAAATCGTATGTGGGATTATGCGTATGCAGTGATGCTAATCATTTTACAAAATAATAAATTATCAATATAAACGAGAATTACAAGCGTATGTTGATCATAATACTTCGTATCATTTCTTGATGAACGCTGACAAATGTTCATATTTCAAAAGTGTTCAAAATACAAGTGTTGAAAACATTATATTAAAATATTGATATTAGCCTAACTAATATAAAGTTAAATACCAAAACAAGGCTAATATAACAATTACAAACGAATATTCATATAGTAATAACAATATCCATAACTTAATATAATGCATTACGTCTAAGAAGGCTCACAATCCAACCATCTTTGTTGCCATCGAGGTACTCAAAAATACATTGATTCTTGCGGGTTTGTCAACAAAAATAATTGTAGCAACATCAAGCTCATCGTTGCTAAGTGACGTGGTCCTTTGTAATTCATTGTACAACCTCTTTTGTTCTTCTTTTTGGTATTCTTTTGTGATGGATCGCCTCAAAAGGCTGCCGGCATTCTTCATCTCTTACGCAGTATGTAAGCGCCCTACCAATTTCCATATTCATTAACTCCAATTGTTCTCTTTCTTTTTTTAGATGAAACATTTGAGTTTCTTTGGATCAGTAACGCTCTACGTGTTGATGTAATGGATCAATTTCATTTACTGTCTCTTGATCCCGTTCATTATCAAGTTCTAAAACAACATCATCTGGAGTCTCTTGATCCTCGTAATAAGGAAAATGACCTATGTCTCTAATGAGCAGCTTCTTTGTGACTCTAAAAAATATTAAAATATGTCAAATTGAAAATATTAATAATCAAATTGAAAATAAATATTGCACATGCGTATGCATCCCAATGACGGGTGGGTCGGTACATGTTTATTCACTTTGGATCTCACCCCGAATCCACTACTTATTATGACCAGGTTAGCATGTCATGTATAGTAGTAAATTGAGTCTTCAATGTTTTCAATCGAGACTCGATATGTGGTTTAAGCTTTCATATTACAATCTGGTAGGTTTTGAATTAGTGATTTCTCGATAGCATTTTAAGTAGCGCCAGGTTTGAAACCACCCAATCACTCTATATGAACCACGATTGTATAACTCTAGAAGACACTCGATTAATTTTTCATCTAATGTTGTTGTCCAAAATCTTTTATTACATCCAGGGCCTCGATTTCTTGAGGTAAAACTTTGTGAAGATGACATCCTAAAATTAAAAGTAAGTACAAAAAATACTTACTAAGCTTGTTTAACAAAATAGAAATAGAAAACATATTAAAGTTCATAGGAACCTAGCTACCAATGAGAATAATTTTAAAATTAAAAGAATACGACCAATAGTATAATGTTTTACAAGATTACAAATAATTTCAATCAAACAATCTCTTCATTACAACCCTGATCAAGCATAAATAAGAAAACACGACTTCCGTTAACCTAAACACTCACTTATCATCTATCCTACTCTCCTTTCTCTCCGTTCATTGTACATGTTTGATCGTGTATTGTCCACTAAATACACTCCATTCGTGTGTAGAGTCTACAATTCTTATTGTATCTTCCTCATCAACATCATCATCTCTATCTTCAAGATTTTCCCAATTTTCTTCAAATGGATCATATGACATTTCCTTTCTTATATAGTTGTGTAGCTTAAGCAACAAGCAATAATTATTCGATTTTGAGTTTTAATGGGATAGAATGATGGACTTCTTAGAATAGCCCATCGATTTTTTAACACACCAAAACATCTCTCGATCACATTCTAGCACTTTGTGAGTGCCCCGTGTTAAAAAATTCACGTGGATTGCGAGGTTGTGAACCATCTCCATTCAACTCAAATGATAACGTTGACCACGATATGGAAGCGAAATCCATTGGAATTTGCATACCCGGCATCCACGGAGATAATAATGCCACATATATTAAATATATTTTACAATTCAATTTCATATTCATAGAATTTAAAAAATTGATCAATTCACGTATTACTTACCAAGTTGGACTTTAAATCCGTGCAATACAACGCATAGCTTCACGTAAAACTCTCTGCTATCGGCCTACGAACCCTCCCAATAGGGTAAAACATAAATAAATTGCATATCGGGAGAGCAAACCCCAAAAAATTTGTGGTAACCTCGCCCTTTCGGTTCGATACCTAGACTTATCACTACGGGAACTCTTACTCTAATATGAGTACCAATGTGCTCTAAGCAACCACTAGTACCAATAAGTCAAGTGAAATCATTTAATTATTAGAAATATTACATGGTAATAAGAAAAAAAAAAAGAAATTAAACATTATATCTACCTTGAAATATTTCCACCTATCGTCATCCTGATAAATCGTCAAGAATAGGCTTGGGTTTTTTCAATAACTCATTATGCAACGTTAGTATGATAGCATGCGAAGACATTATTGAAATACTTACTAAGCATTGTCTCTCCAGGATCTTCTAAATCGATCAGTTATAACTCTATTTTTCACATGGTGTGCAATTACATGAAGAAACATGGCTACCTGCTTTCATCTACTTAACAAATGTTTTGATTGTTTTAGCCCATACAGTTTCAGGATTGCCGCCCAATTGGTAAAAGCACTTTCATACTAAATCCCTAATTTGATTAATACAAGTAATGTCACTCTCATAGCACTGATCTACGCCTGATTTTCCTATTTGAAAAAAAATCAAGCTCATACAATTGTCTCCTTAAAGATATTGTCTTGTTTTTTATCCACATGACTCAAAAAGAATTTTACAATATACATTATATGCATCAAGTACATAACAATAGCATCCACTACTTCCACATTTAAGCTATGATCATCCATTTTACCTTAAACTACAAACAAAAACAATACTTAATTAGAACAACAATTTACTCATAAAATTGATAAAATATACCGATTATATTAAAGCGCCAAAATTAAATATTGTAGAAGATCTCGATTATATCAACTATAACAATAGATAGTTTTTGATTAAACAATACCTCTGTAGAAGATTAATAAGCAGGTTATGAAAGTAAGTAATGCATTCTCTTGATAATACCTCTGCAGTATTAATGGCGGTTTTTGAATTCATTAGCATAACAATTAGTTTATCGAGCTCGATCGATAGTTTAAACCAAAGTTAGAGTTACATTATACACTGAAACCATCAAAATTAATCCTAACAACAATTTATGCCATTAAGTCAGAAAAGTCTAGCAAATAATCAATATTGATATTGTTAGAAACAATATCAGTATCATCTTTATGGGACGTAGAAGGAATGTTTATATCGAAGTTGTGTTTGAGTTCATGAAAACAATAAATTGATTCAAAGAAAACGAAAGAATATCACATACCAGAATACCAAAACAGATAATAAACATTTGAATCAATTCAAAATATAAATAAATTTCAACAAAATAGAGAAAAATTTCTCGGACGAACAATGTATCAGTGATTAGAACAAAGAACAAAACTAGGGATTGATTCAAAATAGAAATAAATTAGGGATCGATTCAAAATTACAGAACATAGAACAATCCCAAAGAAAAAACCCACAATTTCAGGAAACAAATAGTGTATTCAGAAGCGAGAAGCAAAAAATAAAAAAGAGAACAACTCGTGAAGAAATTAGGGTTGTGACTCAGATGAGCGAGAAGACACAGATGAGGACGAGAACTCACCTCGAATGTCGGAAACCACCATTTGTGGAGGACGAGCGAGGCGGCAGTGAAGCTGCGAGGTGGAGAAGAAATCGTGATAGTTGAGTCACGAGAGGCCGGAGAGAAATGCATGGCTCGTGGGTGAGAAAAATGTGAGGCGGATCCAATGCAGCTTCTTCGTTTATAAAGGGAGGGTAATTTTGTAATTATAATTTTATGTGAGGGGTAAAATTGAATTACGCTAATTTTATATCCGAATGGAATCATCATTCCTAAGGGAGGGGAAGAATTGTGATTAGTCTCTTCAATGTCAGATTCCATTTAGGTCTGATTCGTCGACCAATGAACACCTGAAAATGAATGGAATTAATTAGGATTACATTTAGGTCCGTCAACCAATACAGCGATGGGGGTTACTTTATTAAAAAAAAATTTGTTAAAAATAATAAATACTTTTTGCATTAACGTGCCCACATGACCCGAACTTATAAGTCTAGAAATCCATGAATGAACTGAAAATAAAGATTCGATCGAAACTAAAAGAGTCATTAATGTTACGGAATAATTAATAAATTAATAAACTAAACACTATTATGATCCTCTTCCTTGAAATGAGGATAGATTCAATTTATTGTAAAATAAAGACTCAAACTAAAAGAGCATTTTCTAAAAAAAGAAAAAAAGAGAGAGTCAATTATGTGTACGGAATAAATAATATATTAATAGTTCTTTTTACTAAGGAAAACAAAATATAGGTTGTTAGGGAAGTACCAAATATACGAACAAGGACACAAATTATCATTATAATTATTTAAAAAAAAATTACCTTAAATTTCACTATCGTATTTATAATAATAAAAATAATACATAATGATATAAAAATAATTTAATTAATTAAAATTTAACATTTAATTATAATTCAAATGAAAGGCGTTAAACAAATTCAATGTAAAATATAAATATGAATTAAACCTTAAAAGTCTTATTATTGTAACTAATCATTATAAATATTATTTTTTTAATTAAGAAGTTCATGTAAACCTAACATTTAGTTTATTGAGTAATTTTCATTAATCATGAATGAATTATCAAATCTAATAACATGTTACAATAAAGAAGAAGAAGAAGAAGTTGAAATAAGAAGATTTAAATATGGTTATACTTTTTCTTTCTTTTTCACCTTTAAAATTGTATTTTTAGATTAAGATGCAAGACATATATATAATTTTTATGGTTCACTTAGGGTTTATTTGATAATAATTTTTATTTTTTTCAAGTAATTTTTCAATCGGGTTTGTTTTGTAATTATTTTTTTAATTTTTTAAAGAATTATTACTAAAATATAGGATGCTTCTTAAATCTTTATAAATAAAATTTTTTATTTATGATTTTTTTTTCATTTTTACAAAACATTTTTTTAGAGAATAAGTCAAGTTTTACGACATTTATATTTAAAAGTATTTGAAAAAAATGGTTAAAAACAGAAAATTAACTTATAAATAACTTTTAATTTTTTTGTTAAAAATTATTAAGTAATAATTGTTACCAAACATATTATTAATTACTTTTAAAAAAAATCTTAAATCACCAAATCAATTGATTATCAAATAAGGCCCAAATAATTTGGCAATAAAACTAATAGATTGTTTCAAGGAAAAATGCTAAGTATACATAATTTACAGATATTAATTACTAGTTAAAATAGGTGTATTGCAAGTAAATTATTAGTGTTAAAATAATTAATATAAATTTTATTTTAATTATAATTATAGTATTTTTATTATTATCTAAAAAAATTGAATATTCATTTATGTTGATATTTTATATTTATATGATAATGATTTTATTTTTTTATTTTTGAAATTTGATTTTTGATTTTTTTCAAGTAATTTTTCAATGGGTTTGTTTTGTAATTATTTGTTACGTTATTTTTTAATTTTTTTAAGGAATTATTATCAAAATATGGAATGCTTCGTAAATCTTTATAAATAAAATTTTTGATTTATGATTTTTTTTTTATTTTTACAAAATATTGTTTTAGAAAATAAATCAAGTCTTACGACATTTATATTTAAAAGTATCTGGGAAAAAATGATTAAAAACAAAAAAAATTGTAAATAATAACCAAAAAAATTTTATTGTTTAAGTTTTAAAAAAAATAATTACTTAATAACTTGTAAGTAACTTTTAATTTTTTTCTTGAAAATTACTAAATAATAATTGTTTCCAAATATATTATTGATTATTTTTACAAAAAAAAAAGTCTTAAATCACAAAACTAATTATTTAATCATAATTAAAATTATTATCAAATAATGCCCGAATAGTTTAGCTATAATTTTATACATTCTAATTACTAGTTAAAATATGTGTATTGTAAGTAAATTATTAGTGTTAAAGTAATTAATATTAAATTTTATTTTAATTATAATTATAGTATTTTTATTATTATCTAAAAAAAATTGAGTGTGTCTTTACACTGATATTTTATATAACTTCTAAGATATTTGTCAATTTCTTAAATATTAATTTTTTTATTAATTAAAAATAAGAGATTAACATATAAAAGATAATAATAATCATGTAATATTTTTTTAACAAATTATAAGAAGTTATTTAAACTTATATATATATATAGAGAAATTAATTAATTAAATACACGTATTTATATTGTGTTAAAAGTTCAATATTTTTATATAATTATATAAAAATTAAAATATAAAATTATATTTTGAATATATTCATTTAATTTTAAAATATACATATTAAATAGTATAAAATAAACGATTAATTGAAAAACATCAAAGAAAAAATAACACACAAACTCATATATGAGTTTCAACCACCCTGTCGAGGCCCGAGTAAGGAGGAAGGAACTTGTTAAGCCATAAAGTTGTTTGATTTGTCAGCCTTGACCTATAGCAATGAAGAGGATTGTTCGTATAATAGTTAGGTTTGACAACCGACTTATGAATATGCCCGCTAAGAAAACAACCTTCTCGTGAAAGTATCTCAGTGGATTAATTGTTGTTTGTGATCTTTCAGATGAAACCCTAAGTGAATGATTCAATTCTCTTGTCAAGGAAAGAAAGACTAAGTAAAGGCAGACAACGAGGCGAAGATAGCAGACTTGCCTCGAGACAAGAACATAGCATAGGGGCATTGCTCCGGACTAGTTAAGTAGTTGAGCTCGACTCCTCCGCTTGGCTTACTCTTCTTTGCCTTCTATATATTAGAACGTGCCATTTGATGAAGGAAAATGAAAGTTTCGATTTCACATTGAACTTATCAACTTGAATGGCATTGATGGCATTTATAGGCTTGTTTGAAGGGCAAATCCTACAGCTCGACTGAAAGAAAGGAGAGAAAAACCAGTCTTAACACGTTGTTAGAGTTATATCATCAACCCTAGTTATTTCATCAGGTATACAAATCTCACTCTAGAAATGGAATTTCTTTCTTTTTTTATAGACACCGCAACCCTTGTGTTAAAGTAGTATCGAGTTTCGCTTGAAAACCGACAAATTTCTAGTTTCCAAATAAGTGGTATCTTTCTTTTAGAGTCCGGTAGGTCAATTAAGACTCTGAAGTTGTCTAAATATCTTCCTTATTTGCTATTGCCTTCCTCCCTTCATCTTCGGCTTTCAGAGTTGTGAGCTAACCGCAACTAGATAAAAAAAAGTCATATCGTCAACTAGGGAAATTGGCACAACCAGGCATCTTAAACATTGATAAGGTAAGAATATGGCTTTCATTAGCTTTTCATTCGAATGGCAAGGCTTGCTAACTAGCAGGATCAATTATGCCATAAGTAAAAAGACTTTCAAGTACCTTCGGAAGATTAAGGCACAACTCTTAATTAACTCATTCTTACAACAGTGAGTCAATCGGGAACACCTAACTAACACTTGCACCATTAGGCAACCTATCAGACAAGGTCACTGACACATATTGAAACTAAAATAAAACAATAGTCACTCCTAGTTTGAGTCGTCGAAGGCAAGGCAACGAGTGAAGGTAGAGGAAGAGAAAAACTATGAAGACAACTTTTAGTTACAAGCCCTTATAGCGTAATTAAGCCAACCAATAAGCCAATTGCACAAAGGCCTTAAAAACTATAGTAACATCTAGCTCACTAACTGATATAAATGCTGCTTCTGAAGCAGAAAAAGAAACACTCAAAGATGAAAAGAAACTAACAAAGCTTTACGAAGTGAGCAGTAAACTACTTTACACCTTGCTAATGACATAAGTAAAGACACCAGCTTCAAAGCCCCTAGATAGTAATACGTAAGAGGAAGGTGACTAAACAACTATGCTACTATTTGCACCCCAAACCTAGAACCGATTACTTGAAATCCTACTAAGGGCGGGCATTACATGAAGGCACTCGCATCATTGACCAGAAAAGAACACTACCGAGCCCTTTAAAGCGTTGGCATAAAGATGCTACCAGAGACAACTTGTTACTTTATTGGTTGATCTTTCCTCATGTTTTCAATCTCCTGCTGCTAAGCTCAAGTCTCATTCTATAAGAAAATTTCCTATCCCATCTCTTAATGGAAAACGATTTGCCTTCCTTCCCTAGAGTTGATAGACCCACACACATGAGGCTAGCTTCCTTGCTAACACATTCCTCTCTATAAGGGCTTAGTGCTCCTCCAATAAAAACCCTTGCCTTCTCTACGTGTCTGCCAAAAATGACATTACTTTATGGCTCCCATGTGTTACTGTTGGAGAATCTACTATGCATTCATAGGTTGTTCTTAGATGTGGTACTTTCGAACTATAAGAGGCTACAGATGGATCATCATCCGATGTGGGACTTATGCCTTTTCGATTGGATCAATAAGACTCGGATGCTATCGAAAATGAGGATGGCATTGAAACTCTTCCTTTTCCTTTTATATACATATACAAAATTCTCATTGTACAACTTTCAAAGGCTATAAGGGAGAAATGATTTTCAATGGATAGAGACCCCCGAAACTCGTCCTTTTAATGTCCATAGATGTGACTTCTCGAGCCCTTTTTGGGATAAGATTTGATGTCAAAGAAATGGATGCTATCTGCTTAAAGGCAAGTGAAGATGTGGCATCAGAGTCCTCCTTCCTATTATAAATAGTAGGAGATTCGTTCACAAGAGAAAAGTCTAGGGCATTGGGAGTGCTCCTAATTCCAATTGAAAGTGTGACATTTTACTTCCTTTGTCCATTTTCTTCTTGAAAAGAGCGGATATTCCGCTAATCCAAGTCTTACAAAGGAATCGCTTTCATAGTAAAAAGGCCCCTTAGCCCAGAAAGAATATTGCTTGTTCTTCTTATCCGGCCTGCATTCAATAGCAGCTGATTCATGCCATCAATCCTCCTTTTTCTTTTTCTACTGATGGCATTCTATTAGAAATGGAATATTGATCTTGCCTATATGTACTTGATTTTTTCTTTTTTCTTGTCGGGGGATAAAGAAAGAGTATATGCCCCAGAATCACGATTAAGGGGTTTTCGCCAAAAAGAAAGATTGGATGGTTCCTGCTTGTTGGATAAGGAAGGTGCCTAGCCTTGCTAAAGGACATGCTACCACCCGCCGACAAAGTCAAGCAGGAAGGTCATCAGGTGACGAAGGTATTTGGCTGGTAGGTCAATAACAGCTTCTTATGTGGCATTTCGCATTTGTCCATCAATCCCATTCTATGTCTATGCCATCTTATTGACTATGGATTAAACCTCTCGGTCCTTTCCTTTTCCTTATGGGATTAGCCAAACGAGGTCCAGCTTAGTAGCTGTTACTCTCATTTCTGCTATCATTCCTGTTTTAGACTAAGGCATTCCTGTGTTTATTCACCAGTCCAATCAATCTTATGAAAGAGCCCTACCTCTGGTTTGCCCATTGCATATATTGCATATATTCATTCTTGTGCATTATCTTCTCTCGACGGAAAAAAATGGGCTTCTATAGAGGTTAGATTCCCCACAACGGCTTACCCAAATCTTAATAAGCAAATCGGCTCTTCATGTTCACAAATGGAGGAATCTAAACCTTTCCTTTTTCTATTTCTAATGTCAAACCTGAAAGCAGCAGAGGCGAGCCTAAACCTTCTAATAGGGAAAGTGCTAAGGTTAATGCCCCATGGCACGAGATAAAAGGACTAAGAGCCTTTATCCCATGGTCAACAATCGGCTTTACTTGCTCAAGTTTTTCATATTCATAAATGGAGTGCATCAATTCTATTGAGCACCAATTCCTCGAGTAAAGGCTTCTGCATCTGATTGACCAAAATGAGAATCCCAAATTGCATTAGCAAGAAGTTTGATTATATAAAAACCATAAGGAACAACGGACCCAGGTTTGGAACCCAAGTAAGAGATAGAATCTTACTAGAAGGGAAGCTCCCCATTGCATGTAAGCAGATGAGCCCCTTTAGAGCTTTCCCTTTTATTGCTCATTAGCCCTTTACTAATTTCATTGTTAGGGATTTTCCTTATCTTACTAATAATAATAAAGAAATTGGGCTTTTTTTTTACATAAGGTGAAACAAAATCGATTGTTCATGCTTGTAGCTTGTGTGTCTGAGATTTGTCTTCTGTTTGCGATTGAAACCCCCGCTTACTTTATTACATTACTTCTTTTTTTATCTAGGATAAAAAAGAAGGCAGCTTTTGAGATAGAGTCTTTACGGTTACAGTGGCAAGTGGAGAACAGATCAATCAGCTTTTAGCGGCTAAGAGAAATCAATCTCTTCTTGTGCTGGATGAAATCCTTGTTCTTTCTTTGTTCTGCGGCTTAGCTTATTTTAAGTACTTATTTTTCTTTCGGCGAGTGGAAAGCCCTCTCTATAGTTCTTCACTACTCCTAAAGGCTTGACGGAGTTAACCGGGGGGAATTTTTTTGTCTTAATATCAATATGCGACGAATCTTTCGCTTTGATGAAGAGTATCTTCAATCAAGTTCCAGTGATGCATCTTTTATAACTCTGAGTCAATCCACGACGACTATTAGCGATTCTAGTTTTCAATTGTCCGGTAATCAGGGTTCTTTTCATGGAATTTTTGAGAATCATCCCGGTCTTAACCCTTCCGATGAACGTGTAGTAGAGCTTTAGTGATATACACGGGCAGTTGATGATTAACGAGTGTCCTGCAAAAGTTATGGCTGCGGTTGAAGCTTTACATGAGGAAAGTGACAATTTCTCTTTTTTGGAGTTCATTTTGAATGATTTGACCACAAACGGAGTACAAGGTGAAGCCTATACATATGTCCTGAATCTAGTGGGGATGGTCCCAGCCCACTTGAGGAATTTTCAATTCTCCCATTGATTCCTATGAATATAGGAAACTTGTATTTCTCATTCACAAATTCATTTTTTTTTATGATGCTAACTCTCAGTTTGGTCCTACTTCTGGTTCATTTTGTTACTAAAAACGGAGGAGGAAACTTAGTGCCAAATGCTTGGCAATCCTTGGTAAAGCTTATTTATGATTTCGTGCTAAACTTGGTAAACAAACAAATTGTCTTTTTGAAAATGTTAAACAAAAGTTTTCGACTTGTGTATCTAACAAAATCTACATTTTTTTTTACATTTTCACTTTATGTAGAACAATAAAATAAAGCGCAAAGAGAAAATTGTATAATAAGAGAAAAATAACATCATTGTTGAAAATAAAATCATTGATTAATTTTCATATTATTTTATTTATTTAAATTAGAATCATGAATTAAAAGACTTACATAGGTTAGCAAAATAATAACTAAATTATTAAAAAAATATTAAAATAAATTACAAAAATACAAAAAATAATAAAATCAGAATGTTTTTAAAAGTATTATTCGAACAAAATTTTACTAAAACAAAAATTACAAGCATAAATCATATAAAAACTTATTAATGATAATGGAATTCTTATTTGAAAATAAATAAAATATAAAAAATTTGTTTATTAAAAAAATAACTATTTATTATAATATTTAAAATAATATAAATTATTTATTAATTATCATCATTAACAATATTTTAAAAAAATATGAAATCTATATTTTTTTATTCTAAATTATTTTTATGATAATTATGTATTTAAAAAGAAAACAAAAAAAATTTGATAAATAAGGGTGAAGAAAAAATTGAAAAATAATAGATAAAATTATAAAAAATTTATTTAGTTATTTATAGAAAAAATCATAAATAAGATAATATATATGATTTTATTTTTATTTTTTAAAATAATAATAATATGTATAGTAAAGCAAATTGACAAACCATTGAAAATAAAAATGGACACATAAAAAAATATAATAATATAATAATAAGAGAGAGAATGTATCAACTATAAAATATTTTAATATATAATACAATATAATTGATTTGACTGTAAAATTATTTCATTTATCTACGAAACTAGCTGTTGGCATGGCAGTACAATGTGACACTGCAACTGTGAGGTAAAAAAAAAAAAGTGTTGCAAACTCAGACCTCAAGGTAAAACGAAACGGCAGCGACCTTTCAAGTCTGAACCTTATGCGGATTCTGTCGCTCCTTCCCTTCCTATATTGTCTGCTTTATCTCCGTCAATAAAATACAGGCACCAGTCAACTTCTATTTTTGTTTAAATAACCCAAATAATCTTTTGATTAGTCTTTTATATTCTATTTATTGCCGTTTTGCATTTCTCGAATTTGTTATTTTTGGTTTTGAATTTAGGACTGGGTGTTCTGAATCCGAATCCACTTTTTGGAGATCTCAAAGCTCAGCAGCCTTTCTCGTAGATCGGAGTCTGACCAAGTCCTATACTTTGATATTGCACAAATATCAGATTTATTGATTTCATATCCCATTTGTGGGTACTTTCTATCCTTTTCTACTTGTATGTTGTAGTTTTCTGGTCTATATTGTGAAGGTTTTCTTTTATTCATGATCGAGAGACAGATTGAATCTTTGAATTTTTTTTTAGTCAAAGTTTTCTCTTTTTATTGATTGACGATATTACTCGGGCGGAAAATTTTGAAATTTCCAATTTATTTTCTTCTATTTTTAATGCCCTTTTTCTTGATTCAGTGATCAAAAATGCAACTTCTTAGAAACCCAAGTAACATTTATGTTAATCTGGAAGCGTTTTTAAAGTGGAATCTAAAACTTCACAGTTTATATTTTAACCCTGTTTTCAGATTAATCTAGCTTTATGTTTTAATACTTCATTTATCTCCTTGGATGAAGTTCAACAGTAGAATACAATCACGTGTGTTGTTCTTAACTGTTCTCTTTTGTACTAGACTCTCTGAAGGGCCGTCGAGCCTTTGATTGGTCTGGAAACATGGGAATATTCGTTAACTTTAACCTACAGTAATGCTGTCCACTGGATGCTGGCAAATCATTTTGTTTACATAATATGGATTCTAAGTCATTGGTTGGGATCCAATCTCAACTCGAAGTAAGTTACTTCTTTTCTTTTGATCTCTTTTGTGATAGAAGGTTCCTCACTTTCTTTCATTTTTTCCATCATTGGTTTGGAATTGTTAGTTGCTGGATGATCAGTTACATGAATTGTCACTTCCTTTAATACACGTGTTCGTGTTGGACACACCATTTTTCTTATTTTTTTGTAATTTCCACTAAATGGGAGTATCGAGTACCTACACAAGTCCTTAAGAATAACATATGGATTTGAGTGAAATGATGTATATTGTAACAGATGGGTGCACTGGACCATCTATCATTGAATGGGTTAGAGGATGAGAGTTTTCATAGTTCTGAAACTGATCCACAGAAGACACCGACTAGTCAACCAAAAGAAAAAGGGTCATTTTCTCAAGGCTTACGAGGTAGTAGTGATCAAGTGTTGAAAGATGTTATATGTAGGAGCATAAAGACTGTAGTTTTCTCAAACAAGCTCAATTTACTCATGCCTTTTGGACCTTTAGCAATTCTTGTGAATAAGTTGACAAACCATCATGTGAGTTCTAGCTATCCTGTGTTGTTTATTTTTAATAGGAGTTTAAAATGTGCTTTCGTTAAGTTGTTGATTTTGATCACAGGGTTGGGTCTTCTTCCTGAGCTTGCTTGGTATAACCCCTTTGGCAGAGCGTTTAGGATATGCTACAGAGTGAGTGATTCTGTTACCCTCCTCACTTGTAGCTATGAGTAAAAGGTTCAAATTGTTAATTGACTAACTTCTCTTTGGTTTTCACAGGCAGCTGGCGTATTACACCGGTCCTACAGGTAATGTTTCTCAAATTGTTCCATTCTTATTGTTAACTTGGTACTTCATTTCTCGTATTTTGTTGGGTGACTCGTAAGTTATAATTATTTCTTGGAGCTGTTATCTTTTGCATGCTTTACTACAAGTGCTTTCGTGGAAGGTGACTTTGTTTTTCTTCTTGTTGGCATTGTTTAAGAAGTTCGTAGACTAATAAAAGGAAAAGGAAAAAACAATCTCATTGAAGACCATGAAAGCTAATTCGAAATGCATTCTTTATAAAGAATTAAGATGCTCATAATTTTCTGGAACGGAGCTTGTTTCTCTTTATTTATCTTCATGTTATATAAAAATTAAAAAGGTAGACATGGATTTATTGCTCTGTTTAGCTGTTTCCACATGATGGCTGTTATTGCTTTTAGACTAAGTAGGTAATTTTACTGGCTTAATGTATTGTTTATACCATGACTTGGTCAGCAGTCTTTGTTTTCAAGGTTAATTTTTAACACATCAAATTGGAACTTGCAGTTGGCGGTCTTTTAAATGCTACTTTTGGAAATGCAGCAGAACTGATCATATCAATTTATGCATTGAAAAATGGAATGTTACGTGTTGTTCAGCAGTCTTTATTAGGATCAATTTTGTCAAACATGTTACTGGTACTTGGATGTGCGTTCTTCAGTGGTGGGCTTGTTTTTCGTAAGAAGGAGCAGACGTTTAACAAGGTAGACATTTTGAAAGGTTTTTAGTTTTAGTAACTTTTCCCCCATGCACATCCCAAATATCGTAACACTATATTTTTTTAATGGAAAGCTTTACGTTGGTATGCAGGCTGCTGCAACAGTGAACTCGGGATTGCTATTGATGGCTGTGATGGGTCTTCTCTTTCCAGCTGTCCTACACTCCACGCATTCTGAGGTGCATTTTGGAAGATCGGAGTTGGCACTTTCAAGATTTAGCAGTTGCATTATGCTCTTGGCATATGCCGCATATCTTTTTTTCCAGTTAAATGGTCAAGATGATCACTATATTCGTATTGAGGAGGTCAGTCAGGGGTGTTATATTCCTGTTTAGCAGTTACAATGTGGCAGCTTAAATTTTATCCATGTATTTAGTTTTATAGATTTTTCACTCTATGTAATTCTGCTCTCAGTGCCTCCCCCCCCTAAAAATTCGTTACTTACATGACATAACCTCAGGAAGTGAGTCAGACGGAAGAGAACCCTCATGATGATGAAGCTCCAGAGATTTCTAAATGGGAATCAATAATTTGGCTTTCAATTATGACTGCTTGGATCTCGATTCTATCTGAGTATTTGGTTAAAGCAATAGAGGTAATCTTTTGTTCCTGATTTCTTTTCCAAGCTGATCAGTTATATTGAAGTTTTTTTACACAAACCTGCAAGTTGCACTCTCATGTTTTACGACTTGCAGATATTTTTCTCTTTTGGTATATTGTATTTCTGGCGCAAGGGTTCAATCTTGAAACTAGCACCGCTTTTTTGTTTTTTCAAAGAGTTCCTGAAATATAGCAACGGGACAGAAATGTTTGTTGTTTGAGTTTTATGTTTTGCTGCAATATTCATCTTTCTGGTTGGTGGTTCATTTGTAGGGAGCATCTGTCACGTGGAAAATTCCTATTTCATTTATCAGTGTTATTTTGCTCCCAATTGTGGGTAATGCTGCAGAGCATGCGAGCGCTATAATGTTTGCCATGAAGGACAAACTTGTAAGGCAGAACCTTCCCGACATTTTCTTATTTATTTTTCTCTCTATAGGTGGCACATAATGCTTTTCTCTGCAGGATATTTCTTTGGGAGTGGCAATAGGGTCATCAACACAGATATCTATGTTTGGGGTAGGAACTTGTCTGATTTGTTTTGTTTGATGTTATATCATATATTTGTATTGTATACAAATTAAATTGGCCTTGGATTGCATGAGTAATATTTTGTGTTTTCATATGCGGCAGCTGTATACTACCACCTTTTATTTTCTCGTAGATGTCTAAACTTCTTTTTTCTCTCTTTCAAAGACTATGTTTATTGTAGGCATGATATGTGGTGCTTAGATAAGGTATTAACACAGCTAACACGGTCGGATTTTAGCGATGAAAATTTCTGTTGGTTAATCAGTGTTTCTGTAGAGGAGACAGGGGATGAGAAAACTTGATGATGATTAGCACTTTGATAACATCACAAACTGCATCTGTACTACATGGGGCTCTTTTTCATGGATTTTTTTTAAAGATTTGTGTTGATTTTTAAAGTATGAAAGAAATTACAGGCTTAAAGTAGATTATGCACAAGTTAATATTGAGTTTTGTGCTGGTCACCATTAAATACGTAGTTATTATTTTCCTCAAAGAGTAATCTCTAAATGATCTCTTGTTGTGGCTGTTGCAGATTCCCTTTTCTGTAGTTATCGGGTGGATTATGGGGTGTCCTATGGACTTAAATTTTCAGCTGTTTGAGACAGCAACTCTCTTCATAACAGTTTTAGTTGTGGCATTCCTACTGCAGGTTTTTTTCAGTATTTTGTATTATCAACAAATAAAAGCATATTAGGTTTACGTTTCATTAGCAGCCAAAAAAAAAAAATTACATTCAAACGAGTTTGTAATTGTGTATTCAACATTTTGTAAGGATGATTCTTTTTAAGCTCTTCCTGTCTCTATTATAGGAAGGGACTTCAAATTACTTCAAGGGCTTGATGCTTATCTTCTGCTATCTAATTGTTGCTGCGAGTTTCTACGTACATATAGATCCGCCTTTTAAAGGTCAATTTCAATGAACTAAGAGTATTTCCTTGCCTCTCTTTTATCCACAATTGTTTTTGTTGTCTAAGCACATTCTATATGTGGTATTGCAGACGAATCAGAGCAAAAACCATGACAGATCTATTAATGAATGAGGTTGATCTTGTGGAATTATTTATAGAAAGTCCCTTTGCTGAAGATTGCCAACTCTGGAATGATTATGAAAGGTATCGAACTACGACATAGTTGACGAAAGTGTCATTAGTTCGTGAGGTGAATCTGCAAATGCATTAGTTTTTCTGTGGTATTTGTAAATAATCTCAAGTTACAAAATTTCCATTTTCCCCTCTCAATTTCAGCCTGGGCTTGTCCATTGAACTTCATTTGCAGAGCATCTTACAGTAAAAAAGATCTCTGTATATTTTTGGGGGAAAAGGAATACATTATAATCATCTGCATCTAAAAAGCACTTTCCAATTTTGTATTTGGTATTTTTTTTTCTCTTAACATTTTTTTTTGCTAAAATTATTAATCGAGTATTGTACGCATATTGATTTTAAAGAATTTCATTAGTACTTGTTTTATTTTTAATACAACTCAAACTCATACACATATAACGGAGACTCGAACTCTAGACTTGATCAATCAATGGTTATATAAGAGATTTTGTGTTTTATTCTTGCAAAACAAATGAAGTCCTTTACCAAAAACATGAAACTCATAATCCTCAAATTGATTGCTATAGTTTTTGCTTCAAACTTGCTCTGCATTACAAACCAACCCAAATGATGCATCTCCATTGCTCATTGGTGTCTAGTAAAACAAAAACACCTGATTTTTGTATCAAAATCCTTAGTAAGTATCCTGGAATTCGTTTTGCTTCTCAAGGCCTTGGTCATATCTCTTTGCATTTAGCAATAGATACCGCTGCTGTAAACGACCACGTTATCCAAAATGCTTCAGAACTCTACAAACCCGGAAGTAGAACAAGGTCTCAACCATTGTATTGTAAAGTATGGTGGTAGTCTTGCAGCATTGCTAGAATCACTTATTGGGGTTGATGAAAGTAATTATAAGGAAGCTGGGAAGTATTCAGGAATTGCTTTTGAAAATACAAGAGATTGTGAACGTGCTTTTATAGATGGACCAACACATTTTTCACCGTTAACTAGTAGGAACCAGAAAATGTGGTTGCTGTCTGATACTTCTGATGTTATTTTTGGTAATCTTCTTCTTTGCCCTTGATTTGGTTGAATCAATGACAATAATTTGGGGGGCAGTTTGGAAAATGGTAATACAACTTAATAAGTAATGTAAAGGCATATATCTAACTTGAGTTATTATAGTTATTAATTCAAGTCCCATGTTAGATTGTTTTGGGTTTAATTATTGATCTGGTTATATGTTTCACATACATTTTATTTTAAATTACGAATTCAAATTCTACAAAATAATGCTAATTGATCTAAAAATAATCAAACGTATAAATTAAGAATGTCCCAAGTTGCAACGTTTTATATTTTAAGGAAAATAATTAAAACAGATTTCGTAATTAAAGTAGTGCTTGAAAATTTAAGGAAAGCCATGTGAGAAAATAGGAGTTCTGGACACGTTCTACGGTTCTAGACACTTGACAATTTCCATTCGATCGTGATTTTCCACAGTTGGCGTGGAATTTCTTTTAAATATTCTTAAAATTTTAAAAAGTTGACAGTTTTAGGAAAGATATATACTTATAATCTTAGATCCATATATGTATAAATTAATTTTACATGACACTTTATTTTCAAATTGTTTGTTCAAATTCCAAACAATTGGGTATAAATTAACTCAATTTTAAATTTTTTTCTTTAATAATTAACTCATTTTAAAAAAAAATTAATTTAATTTAAAACTATATTATGAGATAGGAGAGAATCAAGTCACCCTAAGAAAATGCTTATTTTTATCGGCTAGGATTTAAGGTAATATTTACTATTCAATTAATAATTGATTAAAAAAAATTAAATAAAAAATCTTTTTGCATCAAATACAACTGATGTGTCAACTAAGTACAACTTATTATAAGTTAAAAAAATATATTAAATTATCTTAATCAATAATAAATTATCACATCAATTATTACTCAAAATCAATACATATAAAATTGCTCAAAATAAAAACAATATTATCTTCGTTAATTATATGACACCCAATTTACAACCATTAATTAATTATTGAAACTCTTGACATTATAATGATGATCCTAATATTATATATGCAAATTAGAGGTATTATTCATTACTTTTGTAGTATATTTCCACTAATTAGGTTGTTTTCCTTCACTATCTCCTTTTGGATATATGTTTTTTTTCAAAAAAATGTTTTACACTAATCTTCAATTTTGTTGACTAGGAGTATTACACAATCAAATACTTTAGAAGCAATGAATAATAATGAAATAAAGATCAATATTATCGCCATCAGTATTGATCTTAACTTATTTGTTTCCTATGTTATACATATGTGATTCAAAATCTAAACTTTAGGAATAGTTGTTGCCTATTGTTTGGTCTTAATGTACGACGTTAGATTAATTTTGTATCTATATAACTACTCACTTGTACATGATAAAAATGATTAAGACTATCAATATAAAATATCTTCTTTTACTTTCGCTTCTTCATTTTCTTCATGATATTATAGTAGGCTTTTTCAATTTTATTTTTGTTTCTAAGGTCTTGTTATTATCGGAGACAATGTTGAGTCTAGTGTTACTAGTATCAGAACAAAGGTTGCCACGTGTTCTTTTTCAAAAATTGAAGGAAATCCTAATAAAAAATTGAGTTCTATTTTGTTGAATGAACTCAATTCTCTTCCTCGGTTGAGAGCAATGACTATTGCTCTTGGTGGAAGGTCCAAACTTAGCTATGTTAATGGTAGTGTTAGACCACCACATTCTTTTTCACCAATTTATCAAGATTGGCAATGTAAGAATCAACTTGTTATGTCATAGTTGTTCAATTCAATGGAAAATCATATTTAAGAGATTTTTAACTATTCAAAGGTATCACGTGTCTTATGGAAAGGTATGAAGAAGATATACGGTAATCAAAACAATGCAACTCGAGTTTTTCAACTTAAAAAGGATCTTACCACTCTTCATCAAGATAATAAATCATATATTTAACACCTTGGGATGCTTAAATATACGTGGAATGAACTTGCTTTATATAATCCTCATATTATTGATGATGTAGTATTACTTAAATAGGAAGAGGAAGACAAGATTTTTTACTTATTGGCTAATCAACCTATAAAACATAGATCTTTGTAATCGGGTTCTCATGAGTTCTGATCTTCCATCACCTTCTGGTGTTTGTGCCACAATTCAATAAGAAGCATTTTGTAGAAAGTTCATAAATGTTGAACCGAAAGGAATTTTGGGAGAACCCCTTGTCTATACTACTGGAAGATCATTCAATAATCATGATAACTAACTTTATAGAGGGAAACAACTAGACCTAAAATGTTAGCATTGTCATAATATCAGGTATTTGATTGATTTATGTTGGATCAAACATCCTAAACTTAAACATAAATTCTCCAAAGACAAAGGTCATTCCAACCATCTAGAATATAGAGCTCACGCTACCTAGCTCATCAATTCACCTAAATAAGCTTTTTTGGTAAAGTCTAATCCTAATTCACTTATAAATGATTTTGTTGCGTATCTCTAGAACAATGGTGGAAATTATGAGACCACTAATTTTGCGACTTTTATTGGTAAATTTGTTAGATTCTTGAAAAATTCTAAGGGTTCGGACAATCTTAAAGATATTTTGATTGCATTCATTATTGTTTTAAAATTTACTGTTGTTCATGATTTTTGGATTATTGACTTTGGTGCCACGAATCATATGACAAATAAAATTTATCTTTTATATGAATTCCAAAATATTTCTACTCTTACTCATGTCTCCATTATTAATGGCAAATATGTTGATGTCATTGGTAAAGGAAAAATTAAACTTGTTTCTAACATTCAAGATTTTATTGCTTTGTATGTTTACTCATTTCCTATTCAATTACTTTTGGTTAGTAAACTTACAAAGAAGATGATTGCTGAAGGATTTTTTCTTTCAAGTTCTTTACTATCTTTCAAGAGCTTTTAAAAAATTTCAAAGTTACCAAGTTTCTTTTTCTCCCTCACTTTTTACAGATCATGTTTTATGGCATCGACAACTCACACATCCATCTCCAATTGTTCTTTTCAAACCCATGCTTGTTTTGGGTTCAAATTCTCTATCATATGATACTTGTCATTTTTCTAAGTCTACTAAATTGCCTTTTCATTATTCTTTATCAAAAGAAAATAAGATGTTTGACATTGTTCATTCAGATATTTGTGAACCTACTATGGAATCCTTTGATATATACAAGTATTTTTCCACTTTTGTTGATGACTACTCATAGTTACTTGGTCTATCTATTATCATTCAAGAGTGAATTGTTTGATGTCTTTTAAAATTTCCATGCTATCATTATGAATCAATTTTTCAGTAAAATTCTTATCCTTCTTTCTAACAATGGCACTGAGTATATGCCCAAAACATGACACAATATTTAAGTTCTTATGGTATTGTGCATCAGTCTAGTTGTGTTGGAACACCTTAATAAAATGAAATTATCGAATGTAAAAATAGCGATTTAATGAAGAAACTAGAGCTTTGATGTTATAAATGCATGTTCCAAAAGTATTTTGGTCTCAAGGCCTTTTAACTACTATTGATCTGGTTAATCGGCTACTAAGCCAATTGCTCAATTTTCAATGTTCACTTGAAGTTTTGTAGGAAACTCCACCAAAATTATCATACTTACGAGTGTTTAGTTGCACATAATTTATACATGTTATGGCTTCCAACCATTATAAGCTAGATACAAGAGTGTTAAGTGTCTTGAGATATTTCTATACACAAAAGAGCTTCAAATGCTACAATCCTACATGCAAAAAGTTTTTTAATAGAAATGTATCATTTGAATAGTTAGTATCTTATTATTATACTAACAACGTCTTGCAAGATCAGGCTTTGGAGTTTTTTCCTTTACCAGTAAAACCTGATGGTATTCCTATTGTGGAAAAATATGGTCCCTTTAATCTTTCTATTATGGTTGTATTTGGCCCATCTCACTATGGTGAACCAATAGAGGTTATTGCACCTATTATGCAACCATTTGTGACCATCCAGAATGATGATAGTCCAACTGCATCTATTGTATTGTAGTCACATACTTTTCGATGAAATCTTATACGTAATCATGCTTCTCCAACAAAGATGCAAGATTTTGTTACATATACAGCTCGTCATCCCTTTCAATTGTCTTAGCATATCCACATGTATCTACTACTCATGCTATTTTTCTCAATGCCATCTCAAGTGTTCAAGAGCCCAAAAATTTAAAAGAAGCTAACAATTAAGATGTATAGCGTCAAGTTATGCATGAAGAAATTCAAGCACTTTATGACAATCACATATGGACTATTGGGAAGCTTCTCAAAAGGAAAAATTCAATTGGTAGTCAATGGGTGTATAAGACTAAATTTAATTTTGATGGGTCTATAGACTTCCATAAAGCTCGGCTTGTGGCACATGGTTTTTCTCAAACTCTTTGGTGTGGCTATAAGGGGACCTTTGCTCCTGTTGTTAAAATGAACGTTGTATGTGTTTTATTGTCTCTTGCGATTAATCTTGGTTGGTCTATGTCTCAAATGGATGTTAAGAATGCTTTTTTGCATAGTGATCTTGATGAAAAGGTGTACATGAAATTACCTCTTGGACATCATCAAATTTCTAATTTTACATTGGTATGTCACCTACATAAATCCATTTACAAGCTTAAGCAATATCCCTATGCTTGGCATGCAAAGCTAAGTACAATTCTTGAACAATTTGGATTTAGCTAAAGTCATGCTGGTTCTTTCTTATTTGTTCGATGCAAATCAAATGAGAGAGTGGTGGTTCTTATTTATGTCGATCATCTTATTGTTATGGGAAGTAGTAGTATTTCTATTTTGCAGATAGAGGCTACTCTCCAACGTGATTTTCCTATTAAGGATCTTGGATCTTTAAAATACTTTCTTAGTATTGAGATGACAACTACATATAAAGGTCTAATTCTCAACCAAATAAAGCATGTTTTGGACCTTCTTGTTGACACAGAAATGAGAGATACCAAGCTGACTCTAACTCTATTGGACACCAGGTTGAAGCTTGACACCCATGGAAAGTCTCTACACATTATTGAGTATTATCAAGAACTCGTGGGTAAACTCATTTATCTAACAATTACTCATCCCAATATTACCTATGACATTAGCATTGTTAGTCATTTATGTTTACACATACCACTTTTCATTTAGGTATTATGAAGTGCATTTTATGCGATCTTAAAGGATCAGTTGGTCGAGGTATACTCTGAAAAAGTATCACACTTAAATTTTTAGATATAGTGATTCTGATTGGATTGGTAATGCACTTGCTCGTAAATCTACCATGGGGTATTGCATGTTTGTTAGTGGAAATCTTGTATCTTGGCAAAGCAAAAAACATGTTGTTGCTAGATCTAGTACTGAAACTGAATATTCTACAATAGCGTCTGCCATGTGCGAATTAACTTGGCTATGGTGTTCATTAAGGTTCTCTCTTTTACTCATTTTCATCATTTGATGTCCAAACTTGGATCCATCAATCTTCTTGATCCAATTTGAGGGAAATTGTTGAAAGAAAGATTAATATTATCATTATTAGTATTGATCTTAATTGATTTTTTTCCTTTGTTGTACATATATGATTCATAGTAGGAATAAATATTGCTCATTGTTTAACCTATCCTTAATGTATGACATTAGATTAGTCTTGAATCTTTATAACTACTATACATGTACATATACAAGACTATCAATATGTAGGTTTTCGCTTATTTATTTTCTTCAAATAATTTCTCATACTCTATTGTCATAAGTTTATAATTGTATAAGTTGTATATTTTTTCTTAATTTTAGTTAATTAATAGAGTTTAATGAAAAGTTACGCTAATTCATTCAACTAAAAATAGAAATTAAAAAAAATAATTAATTAATTTAATTTATTATTTTGTAAAGTAATTTGTGAAAAAAAAACGAATACAAATAAAATAGAATTAATTCAACTAAAATTTAATCATACTTACTTAAATAAAGTCAAAGCATATTAACCTTTAAGTTATTTTTTAGTAAATTATAAGATAGGGTACAACTTGAACATGAATGATATTAGAGGTACGATTATAATAGAAGCTAACATAAGGGTATGAATTTTTGTAAATATAATTTGCACACGTCTAATGCTATTTTTATTTTTTTGTTATTGTTATTTTTGTTGAAAAACGTCTAACTTAGGGATAAAGTAATGTTTATTATTATGATTACATTTATTAAATAATTTCTCTACTACTTCATGAAACTGAAAACATCCCTAAACAATTCATATAAAAATAAACTCAGTGCAAAAATTAAGTCAATAAAAAAAATCTAAACCAATTTATTATACAATTTTTACACATTTTTATTTCAACAGTTAAAATTTAAAATAATATTTTAAAAAAAAATTATATAATAAATTAGATCATTATACATGAATTTTGCAATGAAACAAGAGATTCCATTTGCGTGGAAACCTTACATGAAAAGGGCATGGCTCAAATCGCATTTATAAAGTTGAATTACACCGAATGAATCGCTCCAACACATGATAATACTTAAAAAAATTATAGCCAATTAAATGAGGAGGAATTACTCATTCATGTCCATGGTGAGATTGAATATCTTTTCATTGTTTTATACTTCATTTTTAAGCTACTCAATTAAAAATATGTATATTTTTTCTTTACTACATTTAAAAAAATATATTCATTTACTTAATAAAAAAATAAATATATATATTTGTTTTAAAAAATTAGAAAAATAAAATTATATATAAAAAATTATATCATATAATTTGTTTCAAGATGACCCACGTGTAGTATTAAGTTTCTTTCATTTTTCTAAATAAATATACTACGTCTGGTTAATCTTATGCCTGCACATGCTTTACAAGAACAAGTCATCACCTCCTTGAGTTTCTAATGGATGTTGAAACAGAAGATGAGTCACCATTGGTCAGTACCCCTTCTTCCTTCAATTTATCAAAACACTTGGAAAGAACTGGTAAACTTACTCCTTACTCTTCTCTCTAATTTGGTTTGGTTTCAAATTTTTTTTTATTTTTTTATATAGATTTATGCTTTTCTTTTATCTTCTGTTTTTGTATATGAGATTTCAATACTAGGAATCTGGTATTCAGCAATTTAGGTATAGTTACTTTGTTTTGAATCCAACCGAAGAGATAATACCCACTTACCCAGATGGAAGTTTTTTGGTATAATTTTGCATCAATTTTACATTAGGGATCGATTCAAATTTTTAATTTAATGACAAACCTGTTTGACATACTTTTATATAAGGAGGGGGAGGGGGAGGGGAGGACATTTACTGTTTGACATTAACATCAACCTCTTTGTCAAATGAAGCAAATAAAAAAAAATTAAGATCCATGAGTTTAGGAAGTAAATAAAATGTCAATAACAGTTTTTAGAAATCACCTTCGAATGAAAGAAAGGTCTCCTTGGGTTGTTTGAGGTCGAAGATGTTAACAAATTGTATTTTACGACTGTTAGAAATAATTATTGATTGTATTCTATTTTGTGTTTAAATGAATATACACGATTCCTATATATAGGAATTACAAGTAAAATAGATATATATATGTCTAAAATAAATATATATATATTAGTAGATATATATACATTAATCTGTTACTAGATATACATTAACAGTCCCCCTCAAACTCAAGGTGGATGTGAGACCAGCTTGAGGTTGTCAACCAAATTACAAATACGTCTTTTGGGAAGTGCCTTAGTGAAGATATATGCAAGTTGATCGTTGGAGGAAACGGGAAAAAGCTTGAGAGCACCATAAACAAGATGAGAGCGAATAAAGTGACAATCAATCTTGATGTATTTAGTCCATTCATAGAAGACATCGTTGTGAGCAATATGAATAGCACTCTGATTGTCAACAGTCTTGTTGTCAGTGAGTCCAACTTGAGATAAGAGATCAGATGCATTCTTAGCTTAAGTAATATAAAGACCATCTATGAAATGAGTGATCTCAAGACCCAAGAAATAGCTGAGATGTCCAAGGTCTTTCATCTCAAACCGCTGACTAAGAAAATCCTTGAGTTCTTGAATGCCACTGAGGTCATCACTAGTTATGATCATATCATCCACATCTAGGAGAAGCAAAATGGTGCCTTTATCATTGCGACGAAGAAATAAGGTAGAATCATAAGGACTGGCAGTGTAACCCAAGCAAATGATGGTGGAGCTTGGCAAACTATGCTCATGAAGCTTGTTTAAGGCCATAAAGTGAACGTCAAAGGTGATAAACCTTATTTGTTTCAACAGAAAGACCAGGAGGAGATTGCATATAGACTTCTTCATGCAGACTGACCAGGAGGGAAAGTAACTAGATCCCAAGTATTGTTTTTGGTTAATGCATCAATTTCTTCTTTCATTGCAATCTGCCAAAAAGGGTTAGTAGATGCCTCACGATAGGTGTGAGGCTCATGAAGTGTAGTAAGGGCAGTTTAACAATGATAGTCAAGTAAATGTGTAGGAATGGATCTTACACGGATTAAGTGGCGAGGTAGAATGTCTTATGGAGGATCTTCAGGCAGAGTAGGAGCAGGAGACCTATGTTCAAGGTGGGGTAGATCGTTATTAACCTATTCTTCTACAACCTGTCTAGGATAATCATAAAAAATATCTGAAGATTGAATAGAGAAGTCCAAAGGTGGATTAGGAGTATCTGTAGAAGGAACAAGAGACTCATTTGGAAAGATTTATAAAACATTTGAATTAGTTAGGGAAGAACGAAAGTGAGAAAGTTTAACAAATAAACGATGTTCCTAAAAGACAACATTACAGGAAACACAAAGACGGTGAGACAAGATCATAGCATCGATACCCTTTTTGAGTTTCACCATAACCAAGAAAACAACAAAGTCTAGATCGAGGCTCAAGTTTTATGTGTTCATAAGGCTGAAGAAGAATGAAACAGACAGATCCGAATGAGCGAAGGTAATGATAGTCAAGAGATGACCCAAAAAGGCGCTCATATGGAGTCTGACTATGAATAACAATGCTTGGAATGCGATTAATGGTATGAACAACATGAAGAGGAGCTTCACCCCAAAATGGGGTAGGAACTTTAGTAGAAAGAAAAAGAGCACGAACAATGTCAAGAATATGACGAAGTTTTTTTTCGGCTCGACCATTTTGTTGAGAGATTCCTGGACAGGTTAGATGATGTACAGTGCCATAGGAGTGTAATAAAGCTTGAAAAACATTTTGAGTATATTCAAGAGCATTATCAGATTGAAAATTTTTGATATGTTTGGAGAATTGTGTTTCAAATTTTTTTGCAAAGTTATTGTATATTGGTAAGATTTCAGAATGATATTTCATTGAAAAGATCCAACTATAACGAGAATAATCATCAATAAAAACAACAAAATATCGAAATCCACCAATACTAGTAACAGGTCCCCAAATATCAGAATAAATTAACTCAAAAATACTATTGTAGATAGATTTACTATTATTGAAAGGTAAAGTTGGTTGTTTTCCTAACTGGCATGAAGTACAATCAAAATTGTCTTTGGACACAGAACCCAATAGACCTTTAGAAGCTAACTATTGTACCCGAGTGGATGGGGCATGACCAAGATCAGAATGCCAAAGTACGAGAGAAGGTAAGGAAGAAACTGCAGCAGTTGCAGCAGCAACAGGTGGAAGATGAAGATTGTTCATGGGAAACATACGCCCGACCCTAGGGCCGGTCCCAAGCTCTTGCCCCATCCTTGGATCCTGCAACATACACCCATAATAGTCAAAAATAAGGTGATATCCTAGTTTAGCTAATTTTCCCACATAGCATAAATTATAGGATATGTCAGGTACATAGAAAACCCCAAAAACAGAGAGGATAGAGGTCGAAACAAAACCTAAACTATTCCTATGAATGGTGGAACCATCAGCTATATGAATATTAAGAGGATGTGGTGTAGAGTCAAGTTTGGAGAATAAAGATGAGTAAGGTGTTATGTGATTACAACATGCAGAGTCAAAAAGCCAAGTTTGAGACTTACCAGGCAGAATTGAGAGAGTAGTGGAAATAGATGCATTACCAACCATTTGAACAACCTGAGTTATGATCTTCTGCAGTTCAATAGAGGAGAGGTTGATAGTGGATCTAGAAGACTGGGACTCTGCTGAACTAGAAGGCATCAGTATAGTAGGCTCAGTATTAGCAATAGCAGCAGTAGATTTTTTGCGACGGTAACAAGTCTCAATGGTGTGGCTATGACGATTGCAATAATTGCAAAACCTTTTGTTGCTTTGCCTACGGCAATTTTTAAAGCCAGAGGAATCACCTGATTACTAAGGTTGCTCAATGGAAGGAGTAGGAGGAGTAATAGCCAAAACATTGAACTTATTCTGGGCTTGAAGGGTTGCAAGCTGAGCTTCTTCTCTAACCAACTCATTTACAGCAGTATCAAGAGAAAAAGGAGGACTGCGATTAAGAAGCTGACCTTGAATGGGCTCAAAGTGCTTGTGAAGTGACATTAAGAACTCATAGAAACGAAATTCATCCCTAATTGTAGCATATTGCTGAGCGTCCGTTAAGCATGCCCAAATTGGATCACAAAGGTCAATTTGGTCCCAAAGGAAGCGAAGCTGATCAAAGTAGTCATTGATGCAATTCAACTATTAACTGATATTTCATGGATTCATGAGTATTGGAGTACCTTTTAGCCAACATATCCCATGTTGATTTGACATCATCAAAGTTGCCCAACAGATTGGAGATAGAGGGAATGGAAGTATTCCGAAGCCATGTGAGGATTATGTCGTTGTGACGATCACATTCAATCATGCGACCAAGGAAGATAGCATCTGCTTCACTTGCTCCTTTGATAGGAATGATAATTGCACAAGTATAGTAATGCCAGAGCATACAACCCTTAAGAAAACTGTGAATAGCTTGAGACCATGATAAGTAATTCTTAGTCCATTCCAAAATAATATTGATGGGGCAAGGAAGAAAAACATCATTTTTATCCATTTGGAAACACAATATGAAAAAACGAGGTCTAGACAAAAAATTGGGTAGGGAGGACCGAACTGCAAAGTCAACGATCAACAGCACGGTCACTGTGACATCAGTTGAAGTGGTGATGACGTCAGCCTATGGATGTGTCGTTAATGACGTCCCTAGTCCAGAGTACGGCATGTGAGGCGTGTGAATCTGACGTGCGGTTGCTATTGGCAGTGCATGCGGCATCAGATGACTGCGATACGTCCATGGTTGTGTAGATCTAGTCTAGCCGATCACAGTAGTATCTACAGAAAGGTTGTCGGAGTAAGATTCATGGAGGCGTTTGGTTTTAGTGGCGGCGAGTGAAAAGATATGCAGTTCCTTTGAGCGGCATGTGAGGGAGCGTGCGGTGTCCGATGATTGCGATACGTCCACAGTTATGTAGATCTGGTCGATTCGATCACAATGGTATATATAGAAAGATTATCGGAGCAAGATGCACAGTAGCGACAGTGATTACAATAATCTGTGTGGTGTAGGACTCCTTAACAACGGCGACTGTAGACCCAGAACCTAAGGACAATGACTAAAATACGTCGGAGGTTCAACAGTGAATGGTTGCAGCGGCTATTGTGACAACAGAAGTTATAAAGGTGGAGTAATACCAGGAAAGACAAGACTGCTAGAAAGATAAGACTAGTGGCTCTGATACCATGTTATAAATACTTAATAATTGTATTTTATTCTGTGTTTAAATAAATATACATGATACCTTTATACAGGAGTTACAAATAAACTAGATATGTCTAAAGTAAATAGATATACATTAGCAGATATATATGCATTAATTTATTACTAGATATAAATTAACAACAACAAAGGCACACCGAGAGACTCGAAAGTTTGCACATTCCATCCTTAATGGCGTTGTGGCAAAAAAATGAAGCCTGTTAAATATGATGATTTTGCGAGAAATCCAGAGGAATGAACGGTGAGAAATAGGAGTTTCCTTTTGTATAGAGAAAGAGAACAAATTTTGAACAATTTTAATGTACTCAGAAATAAGAGATTGAAAACTGATCGGTGGTTTAGTGGCGAAAAATAGTTTCAAAGACCACATTGCCCTTCATTTTTTGCCTACATACATACTTTTATTTAATAGGGATATTGTTAAATTACCGAACCCATATTTGTCATATTGATTATTGAATCTTACATCTAGCTTGTCCTCTATTGTTCTGTATGTTTCTTATGAATCTCTAACTTCTTACATTTTATAGTTTTTGATCTTCTACTTCTCCCTATTAACTATCCTTTACGGCCGTTCTACGCGTAGAATTTCTAGCTAATACTCTTGTAAAATCTCATTATGCTTAGGAACGAAATGGACTGCAGTGTCACATATTATAACAGGAGTAATAGGAGCGGGAGTACTATCTCTTGCTTGGAGCATAGCTCAGCTTGGATGGATTGCAGGTCCACTATTTGTGCTACTCTTTGCAGTGGTCACTATTGTTTCAACAAACCTTCTCTGTGACTGCTATCGATATCCCAATCCTGAATATGGTCCTTCTAGAATTCAATCTTATACAGAGGCTGTCAACTTGTACCTTGGTATGCACCTCTCCTAATTACTACAACTTAAGACGAATTTAGAGTCCATTTACTTGTGCTTTTCTAAAATTTAAAAGTAGTTTCTTTCAAATCAGTTTCAGAAAGGGAATGCTCTCAGGAAGCAATTTTTTACTTTCAAAGCAAATGGTTCATTTTTTTTCTTCATTTGACCCAATGGCACTGTTTTACAGTCAAAAGCAATTTTACAGTATCTTAAAAGCAAAATCAAACTTACCCTTAGTTTCCTTTTCATTTTAACCTCTATTGATAAGATCTCATTGTTGCTTCATATGACATAGTAGAACACACATTTTGCTGACAGAAATCAGAGCATTGCATTACACAAACCTATGCAAAAACCATTGCATTTTAGACTGATTTTGAATAATATGTTACGGATTTTTAGGAGAGAAATGGGGAAAAAATTGTGCATTATTTGTGTACTTGAGCCTTTATGGTACTGGGATTGCTTATACTATTACAACAGCTAACAGCATGAGGTATTCCTAATCAACCCTCTTTTTCTTTCTTTCACGTGTATTCATTTCATTTTTGTTCCCCTTCTAAAAGAATCACCTAAAGATTATTTCCTTATTTATATAGTTGATCTATTCATTATGATCATTTATTGTGAAGATCTTTGTCTTATATACATAGTTGACATGTTATTTAATTAGGGTCATTTATACCCTGTAATTAGTAGAAATATTTTTTCTTATTTAAAATACCGCTTGTATCAATATATGTACCCTAATTGGAGAAAAATAATATATCTAAGTATTTTCGAATTCTCTTATTTTACTTGGTATCAGAGCAAGTTCAATCCTTTGAACTTGTTTTGTGTTTCTTGAATCCCGAATCTTGAACAACACCAGAAACCCAAAGTATCACCACCATAAATCGTTGTGTTAGGAATATACCTTAAAACCTAAAAATCCTAGATTTTCTCTAATATTTTCCTACTTGAATGGCAATCCCAGAAATTACCAAAGGCTTTGACAACCAAGAACCTACTGCAAATGAGGTTCCTCAACCACTACCCAAGACAACTCAGTTTTTTCCTTAAGCGTTGCCTTGAATGAGTCGAACTACATCATATGGGCTCCCCTTGTGCGGATGCGAATGGGAGCATGATGCAAGGTTGGCTATCTAATTGGAGCAAAGGTTGAATCCAATATTACCTCTACTGAATATGAAGCTTGGGCAATTGACAATGAAAATGTGAAGAGTTAACTCATTGATTCCATGTAGTCATTTGTTATGATCTGGTACATATGTCTTCCCATTACAAAGGATGTTTGGGATGGTGCTGAGAATGCCTTCTATGATGATTAAGATGAGATCTAGATTTTTGAATTAAATAAGTGCTTTGGTGCAAAGCATAATGGTTTATCTTTTCCTATTACAATGAACTCGTGAGTATGTTTAAGGAGATTGATCAACCTATAGTCTCTCAGACCAACACTGTTGTTGCAATGATTCGAAACAGAATATGATCAAGTGCGTGGTGAGATTCTATGCAAGGACCTAAAATTTGATTTAGAGTAGAGTTATGCCTATGTTCGAAAGGTACAATCTAACAGACAAGCTATGGGTTACTCCATCGAGTCTTCTGCTATGGTTGTTCAATGTAGGCCAAGTCCTCCTCTTGGTTTTTTGGGTTTTCCTCCTCTTCATCCCATAAGCAAACCAAGTAGCTCGATGGTTCACAAATGTACTCATTGTGGAGATATTGGTCATTCCAAAGAACGATACTATGAAGTCATTGGCTATCCAAATTGATTGGATTTCACCAAGAAACTCTGAAAGAACATGGGCAAAGCTGCAGTTGCTATTATAGAGGAAAAGCGTATACCAAGTGACTATGTTAATGTAGCATAGTCAGGTATGAAGGATAAGTCATCTACGAATAGTACATGGATAATTGATACAGGTGCATTAGATCACATGGCTAATGACCTTAATCTCTTGAAAACACTTAGCTTTTCCTCTCAAAGTGTTATGTCACCAACTGATGATACTCCAACTTCGGTTACAAGAAAAGATTCAGTTGTTTTATCTAATATACTAACCCTTGATTCTGAGTTAGTTGTTCCATCTTTGGCGTATAATCTTTTATCTATGACTCAAATCATTTTGGATCTTGCATGTATCGTGATTTTCTCTCCATCTTTTTGTGTTTTTCTTTACATTTTGACTCGGTGGATTTTTGGTTATAGTGTTGGAAGGGGAAAACTATACTACTTGGATTTGACAGACAACAGAGAACACCAATTATATCATTTGGGTCAAGCCAATCAAACTAGTGGACTAGAAAGTGTTAAGGCAGTTGTGTGATTATGGTAAGGATATTTATCTTTCAGTTATCTTATGAAGTTGCAACCTCATTTGTTTTCGATTGTTAACGAGTTTGTTTTTCATTGTAGTATTTGTGAACTAGCTAAGAGCCGTCGTATTTTATATTCTCTAAGTCTTAATAAAAATTCCATTCCATTTATAAAGATTCACTTTAATGTTTGGGGGCTTGTCAAGGTTCCTTCTTTTCTGGAGGTCATTGTTATGTGATTGTACTTGAATGATTTGGGTTTCATTGTTAAAAAACAAGAATGATGTGTTTTTTTATGTTTAAGGAGTTCCACAAATGGTTGCTACTTAGCAACAACAACGTTTCAGGGTTTTTTAGTTTGATAATGGTGGAGAATTTGTTAATGGCTCATGATAAGTTTCTATATTCTCATGGAATTCGTCATCAGACCTCTTGTCCATATACTCCTCAACAAAATGGATTGGTATAATGGAAGAATAGATAGTTGTTGGAAGTTGTTCGTGCCTCTTTGTTTGGCATGAATGTGCATCGTTCTTATTGGGGAGAAGTGGTTAAATCATCGGCATATCTTATCAATCATACTTATTCTCGAGTAATTAAGTTTTAAAATCTCGAGTAGAAACTCTAGCAACTTTTGTTCGCTCTTTCTATGTCTAATTTAGAGCCCTGGGTATTTGGATGCATAATTTATGTCCATATTTCCCAACATCAATGCAATAAGCTTGATCCATATGCCAAGAAATGTATTTTTGTTGGTTATATGGATTTTCAAAAGGGTTATCATTGTTATGATCAACTTGCAGATACAATTCTTATGTCTCTTGATGTTTTTTTTCGTGTATTTAAGCCTTATTACTGTGGAAGAGTTTTCCAGACTATCCTTCAGGGGAGAAAGGATGTGAAGGGAATCCTTAGCCTATCTTTGAGTCTTAAGCTATCTTTGTATTTGAAGAATTTGAAGAAATAAAGAATTTGGAGGCTATATTTTGAAGGACAAGACAAAGGAGACCAGTCTCAACTAGAAGTGAGACCATTCTCAACGTTGATGGATGAACCTAAAAAGGTTAAGATTGATTGCAATGAAGCTATTGTATCAGGGGATGATGGGTGTCAAGAAATAGTAAGACCGGTTTCAGACATCGAGGATGCTGAGATTCCTACGTCTAATGAATACCAGACAATCTAGAATGTGAGATTGTTTTTCGATGCATCTAAAGATAAAACATTCCTCCTTCTACTTTACCAACCAAAGAGTTTGATCAGAATGATCCATCTCAAGTACATCTCAATTTAGATGAGTGTTCCGCAATAGAAATTGTAGATTTAGGAAGTCACATAGGATTACCAAGGGTCTTTCAAAAAAACAGTATGAAGCAGACATAAAATCCAAAACTAAATATCATGTTGTTAGTTTTATGTCAAATCAAGTTCCCTTGTTGTTGATCAATTATACATTGTATATATTCCTAGTAATGTACTTGATGCTTTGAAGGATCCGAATTAGACAAAGGTAATGAATGAAGAGTTGAAAGCATTATAGAAGAACTCATCGTCAGATATTTTATCCATGCCTGCTCGAAAAAAGACTGTAGGATGTTGATGGGTGTTCACATTGAAGTTTTAGGCTAATGGGGGCATTGTTAGATACAAAGTTAGACTGGTTGTCAAGGGTTTACACAGTGCTATAGGATTGATTATGAAGAAACCTTTGCAATTAGTAGAAAAAAATCAATACTGCTCGAATACTTATTTCACTTGCTGCGAATAAAGATAGGCTCTTACTCCAATTGGATGTGAAGAATGCTTTCTTCAATGAAAATTTGGAGAAAAATGTGGTTATGGATGTGCCACCAAGAGTTAAGTGTAAAACATGCGAAGTTAGAAAAGTGCATAAGTTGAAAAAGTCTTTGCATAGATTGAAATAGTCACCAGAAGCCCGGTTTGGAAGATAGACCAAAGAAATGAGAATTTTTGGATACATACAAAATAACTCTGATATTTATGAAGCGCAACAATGGTAAGATTACAACTCTGATAGTATATGTTGATGATATAATTGTCACAAGAGATGATCTGAAAGAGATGAAAGATCTAGAGAGTTATCTTTCAAAAGATTTTGAGATGAAGAATTTAAGACAATTGAAATGTTTTTAAGGTATTGAAGTCACAAAATCAAATAGAAGAATCTCATTGTCACAAAAGAAATATGTTCAAGAATTATTAATTGAAATTGGAATGCTCAACTGCATACCAATTGAGACATCAATTGAGGTGAACCACAAGCTTGTGATTTACCTTAATCAAGTATTGACTAATAAAAGAAGATACCAATGTTTTGTAAGAAGATTAATTTTTCTCTCATACTAGACTTGACATTGCTTATATTGTTAGTGTGGTCAATCATTTTATGCATTATCCTAGCTAAGAGCATATGGATAAAGTGTATCATATTCTGAAGTATTTGAAGAAGGTACTAGGTAAAGGCTTATTGTTTACAGAAAAGAATGAGTTGGAAGTTACACGATATATTGTTGCAGATTAGGCGGGTAATAAGACCAACTAGAGGTCTACATCTAGATATTCCACCTTTGTTGGGAGGAATCTTGTTACTTGGCGGAGTAAGAAGCAAAATATTATTGCAAGGTCAATTGCAGTGGTAGAATTTTGAGGTATGGCACATGAAGTATGTAAAATGTTGTGGATCCATAATGTTATGAAAGAACTAGGCTTTAAACTTCAAAAGCCTATGGACTTGCATTGTGATAAGACAACTGCTATTAAGATTACTCATAATCCAATTCAACGTGACAAGATTAAGCATGTGCAAGTCGATCGTCACTTCATTAAAGAAAATATGGATAAGAGGATTATTCGTTTTTTATTTTTCGTTTGTATCCTCAGAAGAAGAATGAGGAGATGTTCTTACTAAAAGAGTATCGAGGGGAGTGTTTGATAATTCAATTGATAAGTTGGACATGATCAATATTTATGCTCTAACTTAAGGGAAAATGTTGAGTCGTTGAAAAGGTTATTTTCTTATTTATTACTTATTATTTTCTTATTTATACAATTTATCTATTAATTATGATCATTTATTGTAAAGATCTTTGTATGATATACATAATTGACATGTTATGTAATTATGATCATTTATTCTTATGAAGATTTTTTCTTATTTAGAATACCGCTTGTATCAATATATATACCTTCAATTGGAAAAGATACTATATTAAAATATTCTCAAATTCTTTTATTCTCTTATTCTACTACAATGTAATTAATCTCTATTAATAAATAGTCTCCTAATTACTTCAACATTTGATATCCTCACTTCACATTTAATCTAACATTTACATGTCACTTGATTCATATAACTTTACTTCAAATGATGGTTATCTTTTCTACTCAAAATTTTATTTTGTCTAATTTAGGTCATGTTTGATAACCTTTTTAATTTCTAATTCTTTGGTTTTAAAATTAAATTTTCAATTTTAAAATTCTTTGAATAAAAAATTAAAATTAGACATGTTTGATAATAAATTTTTAATTTTTAATTTTTAATTTTCAACTTTTGAAGCTCTAAAATTCAATTTCAAATTTATTTTTAATAAATTTACTGACTCTATAATCATTTTAAGTTTGAGTTTGATTGAGTATGATTGAGTTGTTCATTTTTAATGTCAAGAAATTAAAAAAAATAGAAATTCAATTTCAAAACTTACGTCTTGAATTCCAAAATTTGACCAATTTATAAAATAGAGTTTCAAAATTTATAAAATAGAAATTGAAAATGAGTTATCAAATGTACTTAATTTCAAAATTTGTAAAATTTAAAATTATGAATAAAAATTGTTATCAAACTAGCCATTAGCTTAACTTAATCATAAAATCTAGTACTAATAGCATTAGTTTAATTTCCAGAGCAATTCAGAAATCAAATTGTTACCATAAACAAGGGCACAAGGATGCATGTTCAGACGGAGATACTTTGTATTTGTTGCTGTTCGGAGCTGCTCAGATTTTAGTCTCACAAATTACAGATTTTCATAACATGGAATGGCTTTCAGCCATTGCTGCATTAATGTCCTTTGTCTATTCTTTTATTGGATTTGGACTTGGCTTTGCAAAAGTAATAGGTAATCAGCTTATTTTACTGCATTGTTCATGTGAAGAGTATAGAGAGATAAGAAGAAAGAATGATTTAATGTTGTATTGGTGTGTTTAGAATGTACATAGAGAACCCTATTTATAGGATTGTAACAAGTGTAGTACAAGTGTAGTACAAGTGAAATAGTGAAAGTGTAGTACAAGTAAAATAATACAAGTGTAGTACAAGTGAAGTAAATTACAATATCAAATATAACTTAACAGTTCATATGATTCCAATATAGCTTATAAACTCTACTTGCAACAATATATAGAACGTTATACAAACCAAGCTATTCTGTGGACTGTAATGGTAACTTGCTTTTGGAAGGAATAGATATCAATGAGTTGAGACTTTGTGAATATGAATTTGAGAAGTAAAGTTTTTACAAACACAAAAAACCCAACGATCATTGAGCTTTATCATGGAGTTTAAACTTATCTGAGTTGATCATTCAAGATTTTGAATTCATATTAATTGAAAAAAGTAACTGTGGGGTACCATACAATTCGTATTATATCTTGGCTCTCTTTTTTAATCTTCTGCTTTACTAGTAACAGCACTGAGGTCAGATAAAGAAGAATGTTTAGGTCGTATAGGTCAATGGTTCAAGCCCATTGAATATATTATATATGTGCTCTGCTAATAATGCGGTTGAGTTTGTGATTACAGCAAATGGGAACATCAAAGGGAGCATTTCTGGTGTTCCATCCTCAAATATGACAAACAAGCTATCGTTAGCCTTCCAGGCACTTGGAGATATTGCATTTGCCTATCCATACTCGAGTATCGTTTTCGAGATTCAGGTATATATAACTATTAAACAAGTATAAAAGATTTCTGAAAATGATTCGTTATAATCATTTTATTAGGAGGTTTCATTTTTTTATCACATATTATTTTGCAGCACTTAAAGCATATATGTGCAATAATGTTGTATATAATTGTATACATATACCGAACTGTTGTATGCGTGCAAGAGAGGCCTGAAATAAAGGAGAGACTGTAAAAGAGTATGTTATAATGAATGAATTTAAATAGAGAAAAAGGTTTTACTACACAATTGTTCCTTAAACTTTGCAAGATTCACACTTGGTCCCTCAATTTTTATCGTTATATTATGTCCACTATCTTTTCAAATTTCTCACACTTAAATTAAGTCACTGTTGAATTGTGAAACTTGTTGAATGAAGGATACCTTGAAGTCTCCTCCACCAGAAAACCAAACCATGAAGAAGGCTTCAGTAATTGCAATCTTAACAACAACCTTCTTCTACCTTTGTTGTGGATGCTTTGGATATGCAGCCTTTGGGAATGACACACCTGGGAACCTCTTAAGTGGATTTGGATTCTATGAACCTTACTGGCTTATTGATTTTGCTAATGCTTGTATTGTTCTTCATTTGGTTGGAGGATATCAGGTAATTCCAGTTTATATTGAAACTTGTATGTTAAAACATACTCGGAAAAATATTTAGCATAAAACTAAGTTTTATCTGTTCATATGAATTAACAGATTTACACTCAACCAGTATTTGCCGTTGTTGAGAGATGGTTCAGCAGAAAATTTCAGAACAGTGGATTAGTTAACAGTTTTTACACCATCAAAGGGCTTCAAGTAAATCCTTTTAGATTATACTTTCGAAGTGCTTATGTTGTAACCACTACTGCAATTGCTATAATGTTTCCTTACTTCAACCAAGTTTTGGGTTTGTTAGGAGCCATTGGATTTTGGCCTTTGGCTATATATTTCCCTGTGGAGATGTACTGTGTACAGAAGAACATTAGTGCTTGGACTAGAAAATGGATTTTACTCATGACATTCAGTTTTATTTGTTTTGTTGTTTCTGTAATGGGCTTTATTGGATCTGTTCAAGGAATTATAAGTGCAAAATTTAAATAACGATTTTTGTAAGCGTATTTCATGCCTGAAAATGTCATCTTCTTTCTCCTTTTTATTTTTATTTTTTGTGTGAAGTCCTTTTATGCTCGACTGCCTTGGATTAAGGATACTTGAAATTAAGTGACATCGGTGTTATGTTAAGCTTGTATCGTTTTTCTATCGAGTTGGGACAACAATATGGTTCATTTTTAGGTCATTTATTAGCCTTTTCACTAGTTGGCTTCATTGGATGAAGGACTAGAGTGCCAAACTTAATTTATTTATTTATTTTATTTTATTTTTTTGTTAATAGTGCCAAACTTAATTGAGCAACTGATGTTATACTCAAAAAATATTTTTTAAAAAAAATCGAATTGAATTGAGCTTTAAAAAAAACAGTTTTTGTTTTCAGGTTATATTTTCTTAATGTTAAAACTAGTTTTTTTTTCCTTCTTTTTCTTCTTCTTTCTTCTTCTCCTTATCCCTGCTGCACTTTTGATAGGAAAACAAGTCTATGTTATCTATTTTGTAATATATGAAAACAAAAAATAAAAAACTTGTTGGATTTTTACTTTTATTTTCCATTTAATACTACTTTTTTCATTTGCACATTCTCAATTTTGTGTTAGGTATCACCAAAACTACCCCTAGAGAGAGGGATTGGGTTCACACAGTGAAAGAACAAATGACTTTAGATATTATGTGTCTTATTAATATAATTATGACACGTTATTTATATTATTCCGATTTTTTAAATAATATATTATGATTCTATTAATAAAACAAAAATTAAGATAAAAAAATTCTAATTCAAAAATAAGACTAATAATGCAAGAAGTTATTGGGATCCTAAAAGTTTAAGTTAAGATCCTTTGATTAAATAGTGTTGCCAATTTCCTATGTAAACTATAATAAACCTTACGAAGAGATAAGAAAATCATTACGAAGAAAATTCAAATAATAAACATTTACAAAAATAATGAAGAAATGTTAAATAATAAAAATGAATTATTAAGTCTAACTATTACAAATTTCAATTTATAAAAAAATCAATATCTAAAAAATTTAAACTTTTAAGAGAATTGATATCTAACACTAAAAAATTTTATATTAATCCACGTCTTTTTAGCCAGTACCATAATTAAAGACAAATTTTAATATATCAATCATGTAAAAACTTAGAAATAATATGCAATTTTATTACTTTTCTAAACTTCAAAAATAATTAAAAAGCTTAGTCAAATGCGTTAGGAAAAAATTAAGAAAAAAACTTATTTTGTTTACAATAATTTAATCTTAGGGTTAATAAAAAAATATCACAGACAGATGATTTTTTATTTATATTAAATAAAGTTTATTATAATTTCAATAAACTATAACAAAAAGAATTAAAAAAATAATTATTTATCACCGTACACTTTTTTTATAAAATTTAAACTAAACTGCAATAAAAAAAATACAAATCGTAAATATCAATTTTAAAATAAATACAAAATTTTTACAATCAACTTTCTTGAAACTAAATGATCAAACTACTTCAATAGATCCCACCAACTACTAAAGCAGAAAAAATATTAAAATAATTGTATATATTCCATGTCAAAAGAATTAAACATTATTTATAAATAAAATGAAATCAACCCCAAACTTACAAACAAAAAGACTAACATCACCAAACTTATATTTAAAAATTTAATCGTGAAAGTTTTTAAATCGAAAAAAAATAATGAACATTTGATATTTTTCCTCCCAAAATTAGGCTACAAAGTAAATCCAAAACTAGTTATTATTAACACTGAGTTTGATACCAAACGAGTTATACGTTATACATGTGTCATGATTCGTACACTATTAATTCTGAGTCATATACACTACTACCCTATTAATAATTTGTCAGCTACATTCACATAATTTACGCTTAAGAAAATAGCTTACGGCTCCTCAGGTACATCTTCTGAGAGCAAACGAGAAAAGTACTCAAAATCCGAAAGATTTGGTGGAGTGACCCTCTTTCTGATCAGCGTCTCTACAGAAGGGCACTGTCTCTTACGCCCACCCCTTGGCCTTGAACGGAACTGCTCATCTGAGTCCTCAAAATCACCCTGATTTCATGTAAATTAACACCATGATTAATTATTCTCATCTCTTTGAGCCTCATGCTTATCAAAATAACGAAAGGTTTGGAAAATAATGATCTCAACTGGTCTGTGCACAAAACTTACATGTGTGTGAACATGAAGTCCAGTCTTCTCATGGTTATTTCGTACATGTTTATATGAAAATCTCATGGAACAACCAGAAAAGCCACACGCAAAAGGCTTATGCTCAAGATGTACAGCCTTCACATGCTGCTGGAGATTTGATTTCTGCAAACATATTATAAACCAATCATAATTAGACCATAACCATAGCGATGCACAATCCTACAGACCAACACACAACCATGAAAGGTTTACAGTATTGGCATCTTACAGTTGAAAATTTGTGATCACAATCCTTGTAAGCGCATTTAATTATTGGTTTTGATTTCTTGGCCTCATGCATGCACAAGTGCCTTTTGATGTTCTTTTTAAGCTGCTTGGTCCCACATATATCACAAGTAATGTGTAGATGGCAAGACTGAATATGGTCCCTAAGGCATTTTTCATTTGAGAATACTTTCATGCAGCCAGGTTCTGCACATATTGCTTCCACTGTGTCCAACTTAACTGCAACAATGAAAGATATTCATCATATAAATTGCAAACTGTTATATACTTTACCAATTATTATAGAAACAATAAATCCAACATAGCAAACAAGATTAGAACAAAAATAAAATTACTCAATCAACTTACCATGGGATCCCTCGTGCGTCCGCAACTTTGATTCAAATCTAAACACCTTTCCACAGCCAACTTCCTTGCATACATACTGCTTCTGAGGTTCAACTCTTGCCTCAGGGGGACAATCGTCATCATGGAATTCTTTGACATGCCTAGTCATGTTCCCTTGGAAAGAAAATTTAATACTGCAGTTATCAACAGGGCACTTGAACAATTTTCCCTGGTGCTGAAGAAGATGGCGAGATAAATGGTCCTTTCTACGGTAACTAGCATGGCAATCATCAACCGAACAAACAAATGGTCTCTGTAAAAGAGTCGGAAATAACAAAAAGGGGTAAAAACCTACAAAATATACAATATGTAAATTGAACTTTTTCTATGAGAATAGCATACACAAACTGAAAGTTGCGTGGTTGAGGCTCACCTGACGGAGCTTCCCAGGTGGTCTCCCAACCTAGTACTGGTCCATTCAGGTTAGAACCCTCTCGCATTTTGGAGTTCTTTGAATGGGATCCAATGCTTCACGCTATAAAAGCCAGAAATTATGATGTTTCAGTTCCTGCAAAAGATCATCAGCTAATTCATTTGAATCTAGCACAAAACAAGTGGATTAAAAAAGATCCAAGAAAATGTTCATAGGATCAAAAATCACGAGACAGTAAACGCAATATTTACGTATGTACTGCATTAAAAAAAACGAAGTAAAACATAAACAAAAAACCATAGTCTTCACTGATTGACCAACAGAACAACGAGCCCACCAAAGTAGCATAAACGATGATAATATCGAATAAAAGTCACCATAACTGAAAAGGACAGATTTATCAATCAATGAAAGTAGATAAAGCAATTCAAGACGCAAATACCTCAAGCATGTGACTTTGCATGTGTTGTTTCAAATGTGCAGGTTTCTTGAAACTAACACCACATTCCTTGCATGTATTGCACTTTTTTAGCCCTTCTGATTCGGACGCATCTCCACCAAGAGGCCTTGCTTTCTCCATATCCTCCTGCAGAGATAGAGAATAAGATAAATCAACATATATATATATATATTAGGATTTCGTGCTTTAAGTATATTAATTAAAGCTCCGATCCCGCAAAAACAAAGAAAGATCTAAGAATTTTGATTGAAAGAGAAAAAAGAGGAAATACCTTGTGATGAGTAAGGATGTGAGAAGTAATAAGAGACTTCTTAGACCGGCAAATACCACAGAAATCACAGTAGTAGCGTCTTATGTCCCTAAACAGTACAGGTATCTCCTCAGCAGTTTCCTCCATAACCAACGAGACGCCGAGAGCTCGAAGTTGTAACCCTAGCTCTGACTGTAAGGCGTTGAATGGGATTTGGATGTCTTCGCATCTAGGAGCTAGGGTTAATATATCACATTGTAAGCTTATTATGGTCTATTGGGCCTAACCCAATATCTGTCAAAGTCCAAAAATAAAATAAAATAAATCGCTCCTCCACATTTATGTTCTTCAAGCATTTTTGTTATATACGTTATAAAAAACAATATACAAGTCACTTACACTATTTATGAATTTTGTAAAAATTTATACTCCAAGTTTAGTGGCACTTGAAATTTAAGTAGAAAAAATTAAGTGTTTTGATTTTTTTTGTTCATCACAAATTAAATATGTTTTTTTTATAATGATATTATTTGATACGTAAAAAATTACATAAAACAACTTACGTATTATTTTAAATATAAATTATTTTATTAAAAATATATATCATTAAATTTGTTTGAATATATATAAATTATTTTTAAAATTTACTAAAACTTATTAAATATGATTATACTTAATTTATTTAATACAATTTATGAAATATGTGTTATTGTATTTGTTACTTTCATTGATTTGTTTTGAAATCCTAGAAAAGTTTTTTATCTCACTCAAAGTTATGTATTGCATACAACCTTGAGCAAAATCTAGATGTATTGAAAGCTGACGTGGATAGATGTCTCTTGTAAGGTTTGAATCTTAGAGTTACTCCTCTCATTTTGGAATGAATTTCTAATGAACTAACTTATGATCTAAAACAAAAATAAGAGTTTAGATAATATCTCATATCTCATTCCAGGTACTCTTTCCTTGACCAGAGAAAAAAAAATTATGTATTGAAATATCATGTGATTTAACATATAATACATTATATATATCTAAAAAAACATAAGTCATGTGACAATTTATCCTAACACATGGGAAAGATAGGTATAAGAATGGAATATTACTTCTTGGACATGTCATAACTCTTTTTGAAACACATGACTATACATTAGATGTATGTTCAAATAAGTTTTCACTTTACTTGCAATTTAATTAATCATGTGTTATCTCCATTCATCATGATTTTAGACATCACTAACCTAATTTATACAATGTGTTATACTATTTAGAATAAATTATATTACTTTTTGGGTTATAGTACTCAAATTTTGTTATACTTTAATCTCTTAATTTTTTTTAAATAACGTTACATCTAGTATTTTTTAAAATTTAACACACTTAGTTTAAATTTAAAAATTAAATCAAATAATATTGTAACAATCACAATTAAAATGTTAAAAAACTTAGTTTTTACATTATTTAGATACTTTAATTTTAAATTTTATTATATTTAAATCATTATCTTTAAATTACACTAAAATTAATAAATTTAAAAAGATCATGGACGTTATATTACAAAAAAAGGAGATCAAAGTATAAAATCTGATAAAATTAAGAGATTAACTATATAATTTTACTTTTATTTTAAATAACTATCATGCTCACACATTTATAACTGAGACTCAAACTCAAACCTTATACGTGCCTAAATAAACGACGTGTCATTGAACTACAAAAATTGACCTTTAGAACAATTTCTATTATTATCAACCAAAATTTGATTTTCCAAATATATTATCTAATGAATACTATATACAAAGCATGCGATCAAATATGGCAAGAATTCCTACTTTGTTAGGACAAATGAAGTCCTCTCGTGAAAGTCATTCTAGAACATGTAAATGTCATTTTATTGATAGAATAGAAACGTTATTACAGGTTTTGCTGTCATAATTCACTGACGTATTACAACCCATATATTTTCTAACTACAAGCACATTTATAGGTCAAGCAAAATATGATGATGAAGAGGACGTATCAGTAAGAACCTGCACGAATCAAGAAAAAACTATTAAGAAAACAGAATAATACAGATGGGTAAATTCAAAGCTTAAATTCGAGAAGAGCGCATTTTAAGGTTACCTCAAGTTGCTCTTCAATAAAGTAATATTTCTGAATAATCCAAGTATCTGAATAAATACGACGGAATTCTGCAACTCTTTTTGTAACTGTGGATTTCACAGGTGATGGCTCATTGACAAAATGAGCAAGAAGAGTAATAATGAGATAAAAGAAAAAAGAGAATAAATAATACAAAAACATATCCATTGAATATTTTGCCAATTATCCATGAAAGGGAAGAAGATTACGCCCAATTTCATATTCAAAATAATATATAGTCGACAACTTTACATCATTACGAGAAATAGAATTAGTCTAACCCATTCCGAAGATTTGGGTACGGTCTCAAAAGTATGCATAAGAGAACACATAACAAAGCTTTATATCTTTCATTATCTTGTCAAACTTATAATATAGCATGATCTCATGTTGGATTTAGAGCATATCCCTCATTAGACAATGATTTCCCTAATTACTAACATCCTTTCAAGTTCTAACATCGGACAAGTTGAAACTGTTCATGTTTCGTGTATATATTTACATATCAAGAATTCAAATGGCCATATTGAGAAGTTACATACCTTGGCATATCATAAGGTGCTGACAATATAGAAGCTACCAAAGCTAGAACTGCACTATGGATGGAAGCTATTGACTGACTCGAACGCAAATTTCTGCATTCACAAATCAGTAAAAGACCAAGTTGAGAAAGAGAGATGCATGAATCAAAAGTAGGTCTAATGACTTACTGGTCAAAAAAGATAAAATCTAAAATAAGCCAAAAAAAACAAATCATTTTATGAACTGTTTTAACTGAATTTATCCCCCACAAAGAGTATTATACTGTAGAGACAATGCTCAAGACAATGATACGATTGTAAGATTGAGCTGCTCAAGACCTTTTTAGATTTTTCTTGTTCAGTTAAAACAATCAAGAAAAGCATGCCCTAACAAGGAGCATATTGAAATTTCCTACATAAAGCAACCAACATTTTTCGGATTAAAGAATTAATGGCCAAACTGCTTGCTACGAGGCAAATCACAAAGACATAATAATACAAAATAATTGCATTGAATTTCTAGAATCAACTGAGAAGTACAAAATATAATAAATTAACTACTTTTTCAAGAATATTAGATCAGAAAACAGATACATAAAAATCCACATCCTAGATTGCAACTTACATAAGAACTCCAAATTGAATAGACCACAACTTAGTGGTAGATACCTGAATGGTTAAGAGATTATAAGTTCCTAAAAGTTCAAAAATGAAAAATATCTTATAGACACACCAGACGTGGCTAGAATGCAATATAGGGGGAGGGAAATGATCAAGAGGGGAAAAAGGATCACTAAGACATAGATCTCCAAAAATGAAACCAAAACTAAAGCAAGAGTAAGCCATTTAAGCATTACAAAAACATTCAACTTTATTTACCTGCAACGATAATATGGGATTAAGAAATCCCATAAGTATGACAACAAATATGAGGAAAGCCCAGCCTCTAGAAACTGACCCATCATTCAGGAGATGGTATACTGAAAATGTTATTGTTAAGGGATGGTTGATCAATTCGATGGACCATTTCTTAATTTCTAATTTTATTCGATTCCCAACTACAAAACAAGTTTGGGATTCTGCTGCTACAACTTATTTTGATGGGATAGACATGTCTCAAGTTTATAATCTCCATCGACGGGTTACTCATATGAAGCAGGCAGGTGGATCTATTGAAAAATACTATAATGACCTTCAAGGGTTATGGCAAGAAATTGATTTCCATCGTCCTAACTCGATGGAGTGTGCAACTGACATACAGAAATACAACTTCATCTTATAGGAAGATTGAGTTTATACCTTCCTTAATGAACTCGATGACAAACTAGATAAAACTCAAAACGATGTACTTCAAATTAAACCATTCCCTATAGTGTAACAAGCCTATGGATTCGTCCGCAGGGAAGAGGTTAGGAAGACCGTGATGATCATGGGTGCAGATATGACTCCAAGAGCAATTATGGCTTTCAAAGGGATCGAGGAAAACCATAATCAGCTGCCACCTTCTAATGGCATGAAATGTACCTATTGCGGCAACTCCAAACACGTCTGTGAAAACTGCTTCAAACTATATGGATATCCAGATTGGTGGAATGATCTTCAACCACGAAAAAAATAGGAAACTATTGGGAGAGATACTGTGGCTACTAGTGATGCGTCATTATCCCTCATTCCTCAAGCAAAATCTTCCCAGGATCCAAGTACTTCAAGTAAAACATTTCACATCTCTACTCATCATGATAATGAGAACTGGATTCTCAAATCTGAAGCTACAAACCATATGATATTTGACCCAAATGATAATGATGATGTAAGTTCAGGAAGAGCCATTCACATGCAACACACGGCTGGTAACAAGGAGAGATAGATTTGGTTTGTCATCATCGACTTGGGCATCCATCATTTGGGTATTTAAAGCACTTACTACTTAGCTTATTTTCAAATGTCACACACTACTTTAAATGTGATACTTGTATCTTAACCAAGAGTCATGGGGCTTCCTATCCCATGAGCATGAAAAAAGTATGATTCCATTTGCTTTGGTACATTCTGATATTTGGGGACCTTCCCTAGTCACTACACCGTCGGGGTTATCGTTGATTTGTAATTTTTGTTGATGATTACACATGAATGACATGGCTTTACCTTCTAAAACATAAAGATGAAGTATTTACTAAGTTTCGATCGTTTCACACCATGGTTCAAACACAATTTCCTACAAAAACTAAGATCCTTTGTTCTGATAATGGAGGGGAATATGTTAATCAACAATTCCAGACATACTTTGACAGCCATGATATTCTCCATGAAACCTCATGTTCACAAACCCCACAACAGAATGGTACTGCAAAAAGGAAGAATAGGCATATCTTAGAAACTGTTCGTGCCCTACTGATCAATGCACATATGTCCAGTAGATAATGGCATGATATTGTTGTTACATTTGTATATCTACTGAACCGTATGCCCACCAAAGCCTTACAATTTCAAACTTCATTAAAAGTGTTATCTGATCATGTCCCTTTGCCTATTATTTTGATGATTCCTTCTCGATTTTTTGGTTGTGTTGTTTTTGTCTACCTCTATAAAAATCATCGCACCAAGTTGGATCCATGTGCAATTCGGTATGTCTTCTTGGGATATAGAGTGCAAAAAAGGGGATACAGATGCTATGATCCTATTGCGAAAAGAACATACATTACCATGGATGTCACTTTCCTAAAATCTAAATTTTTTTCCCATCACTAGTATCTAATTTCCCTATTTAGGGGGAGATTTTATGGTGAAGAACAAAATTGGTCTAATGTTATGACTAGACTAGGACCTAGACATGAACCCAAACTTCTAAGAATTGAAGTTGAACCAATGCCTGAATCATCAGAATATGTAGTGGTTGATGCACACCTTACTCTTTAGTACCCAACGATCCTCCTACTGAGAATACTCCTGAGGTAAGCTATTCTACCACACCTTTACAAACTAATGCTATAAATACATCTGCGGGTTATGTTCTACCTTTCAGACACAATCGAGGTAAACCTCTAAATCGATACTCTCTAGACACAGAAGAACGACAATCCAAGTATCCAATAGCCAATTATGTATCTACTAAAGGGTTATCAGAACCTATCAGGACATTTTTGCATACACTCTCCTCATGTCAAATTCTAGGTAATATTGAAGAAGCCTCATCTGACCCAAACTAGGCTCAAGCTATAAAAGAAAAATTGAAGGCATTACAGAAGAATAACACATGAGTGTTGAACGTGTTGCCTCAATAGAGGAAGATAGTGGGGTGCAAGTGGATCTTTTCCATCAAGTAGATGGGGCAATTGATCAATACAAGGCAAGGCTAGTAGCAAAAAGGTATACACAGAAACATTGTATAGATTATCAGGAAACTTTCTCACCTGTGACCAAGCTAAAAATTGTTAACGTTCTGTTATCTCTTGTAACAAATTTAGATTGACCATTACACCAACTTGACGTAAAAAACGTCTTCCTCCTTTGTGATCTCGAAAAGGAGATTTACATGGATATCCCACCAGAATATGTTGTTACATCAAGAAAAGAAACTATATGTAGGTTACAACGAGTATTGTGTGGACTATAACAATAACATCGAGCATGGTTTGGCAGGTTGAGTTCAGCAATGAGGAAATATGGGTTTCAACAAAGCAACTCTGATCACACTTTCTTCCTAAAACATCGATTGGGAAAAATAACAGCCCTCATAGTCTATGTAGACTATATGATCATTACATGGGATGATGAAGAAGAAATCTCCAAGATTCAAGAACAATTATCAAATGGGTTTGAAATGAAGAACTTAGGAGGGCTTAAATACTTCTTGGGCATCAAGGTAACAAGATCAAAACAAGGCATATTTCTTTCCGAAAGGAAATATATTTTAGACCTATTGGCAAAGGTAGGATTACTAGACTATAAACCTACTGATATTCCAATGGTCCAAAATCACAAACTTGGAGAATATGTGGACCAAGTACCAATAGACAAACAGAGATATCAATAGCTAGTAGGTAAACTTATCTATATATCTCATACTCGACCAGATATTGTTTATGCTGTGAGTGTAGTGATTCAGTTCATGCACTTCCCAAGTGAAGACCATATGTATGTTGTAATGTGAATATTTCGTTATTTAAAGTCCTCCCCTGGAAAATGACTTATGTTTTCAAAGAATGGCCAATTGAAAGTTGATGGATATACATATGCGAACTGGGTAGGAAATATCAAGGACAAAAAATCTACTGCTAGGTACTTTATGTTTGTGTGAGGCAATCTTGTTACATGGAGGAGTAAGAAACAGAACGTAGTTGCCTTGTCTAGCGTTGAATCTGAATTTTGAGGAATGATCAAGGGAATATGTGAGCTCCTTTGGTTGAAAAAATTTCTAACTAAAATTGGTGTTGCTTTTAACTCTAAAATGAACTTGTTCTGTGATAACAAGGCAATCATTGCAATCTGCCACAATCCAGTTCAACATGATCGTACTAAACACGTTGAAGTGGATCGGAACTTCATCAAATAGAACCTTGAAGAAAAGATTATTCAACTTCCATTTGTTAAATCATAAAATCTATTGGTTAATGTGCTCACAAAATCTGTGTCTATAAGGAACTTCTACAACTCACTTGACAAGTTAGGCATAAGAGATATATATGCACAAACTTGAGAGGGAGTGTTGGTATGTGCTGCAGAAGTGGAGCAAGTGAAGCAACAGCATGCTTGTAGTGGGTACATCAGTAGAGAGAAGTAGGGTATGGATAACAATAAGTGGAACAAATGGTATCCACTGTGCATGATGGGTATAGAAAGGAATAAAAATATTAAAATTAAGATGTAGAGTGATATATAATGAATGAAGCTGAGAATAAGAAAGTGTGATGGTTTTACGAAATGTATTAGGTGAATATGATACATAAAGTAGAAAGAAAACAACATCACTAAATTAGATCTCATCTGATGTATAAAAGAATATAACATAGATAAGTCAATTATCTTCGAAGGAAATTCAGTGTTACTCAACAGGAATGAGGTAAGCTATTACAATATAGAATCATCGTTCTTACTATTTTTAAATGCTACTTTTTTAATGTTATTGCATCATTAAAAGTATTTGCACACTAAATTAAATATTATCCAGATATTCTTGCAATGACAAAGAAGGTAGAATTTCTTATGTAATGTATAACATACAGTAACATCTTTGCATCTAAGTCAATTAATTACCCATCTTTGTTACACTTTCATGGTACAAAAGGGCCACGGAAGTTTAGAGGACTCACGCTCAAACAGTTTCATAGTTGTGCAAAGAGAGATTTAAAAGATCATCCATCAAAAGATTGACATGCTCTGTTGGAAAGAACTTCCCATTAGTGCGAAACAAATGATATGTTGATTGTGATGATCTATTAGTATTATGCATGTTAGCCTAAAAAATAAGACCGAGTGGTCTATTTATAGTATGTCATCAAATCTAAGGTTATGTCACAAGTTTACAGATCCTATTATGTTTAGAATGTACAAAAATATCTGCATTGTTATAATTTTATCTACGACATGCTACAAGGTTTTAAGACTTTCTACTTGATGAGCAGAATCGGGATTGCCAAAAACTTTGATGAGCGAAAATCGACATCGCTGATCCTGCCAATACTTTGGTTTTATATTTATAAAACTCTCGTAAGTGGACGAATCATTTCGTAGAAAATGATAAGTATACTCCTAAGGTCGATCTAAGGAAGGAATGTATGTGGTTTTTAATTTATTATTCAAACTTTTAAAAACGAAATTAAATCCTAAACATCATGTCACGATATTTTGGGGTTTTGTATTTTTAATCTAATAACATAAAATTAAACATAGATTCAATAAACATTCATGCAAATTTTATCTTTTATAAATAGTGGAGTATTTATGGATATAATAACTAAGTTAATTATGCTTGCTCATATTATCTAGGTTATTAAAGATATAAATTGATATTTATTGATTCTCCCTTTTTTGTATGAATACCACCTTTGGTGGGGTTAGATATTCTTTGTTAACTAAACAAATCAATTAACACCTACGGGTGGGATTGATAATTAATTTGGTTAATTAAATTAATTCCTTTTTCTAAGAGATTGAAAATGAACCATTTAAATGCCACATTTGGTGGGGTTAGACAGTTTAAACTTTATTCAAGGTGTCCAAATTAAACCTAAGAATTTAGTTATCCGAGTACTAACTTTCAAGTTTTAAAACTACTACTCAAAACATGTTGTCAATACATTTTCAGATAATAATTGTTATAAAAACTTTTGAAATAGAGCTTCACTCTAACTACCTAAGGCGATCATGTAACAAATAAAAAGACTATTCTAAATCGAATAGGATAACTAAACATTAAAATCTAATTTTGATTTAAGTTTGTAATGAAAAATAATATATTTCTCTCTAACATTCTTAATATAAAATCTTGAATAAAAATAAAATCAATTCATTTTAGAGATTTTTACCTATTTAATATTTATGGCCATAACAGCGTTATTATTATATCATTTTACAAATAAGACAATTAAATTTAATCACAGAACAAATTAAATATAACATGTAAGAAATAAGCATAAAAAATAACCACAAAGAAAATAAAATCCTTACAGTACTTCGATGCTATTCCCATAGCTGAAAAACCTCCAAACGGAATTTGCACTTACATTTATTGAATCAAAAAGCTAATAAATTACAAAAACATAACTAGTTCTTCCCAAAGAGGGAAGAACTCTAAAACTAAGAGAAACTAGCTAAAACATAAGAAAAACTAAAAACTAAGAAATGGAGAGCAAGAAAGAAGAGAGAAGTGTATTTTGAGGTGTGTTTTGAAGTGAAGAGAAGGGTTGTTGTGTGTTTTTCAACACACGAACTCGTGCAAGTATACACGGTCGCAAGTAATAACATTTATAAGTAAAGATCGATACCACGGAGATTTGTTACTATAGTTTGTTGAGTATTAAAATTATTTCTCTCTCATTTTATCCAAAATAATCGTTGATTTAAGAAAAAGGTAATAAGAAAATAAAAGAACTCTAGGATTACAATTCTTCACCAAACTAATCCATTACAATCATATTATTTTCTTTGGATTTATATTTTTTAGTACATTTAATTTGTCAACCGAAAACTTCTTTTTTATTCATACATCTCTTCCGAGCTCCGTACAAACACACCTCGTTAAATTAATTCACTATATCTCTACATGAGAATTAAATTTAATAAGATTCATTAAGTTCTAAGTTCTCGAATGGCCACATACAATTAGGGTATATTCTGTCATGCATACATGTCATTCTATTTACAGCAATATACACAAAATGCCTTTCTCGAGTTTATTTTTATGCCACAAATCGTTTGATAAAATTAAGCCGTAAATAATCAAAAGCATTAAGCACAAAATAGAACGAACAAATCGAACGTCTTATAAATCTATAACCAAAAATAATTAAAATTAAAGTAAAGCTTCAGTAAATTTAGATCAAATGCAACCTGAGAAAAATTAAATTACTTCATAGCAAAATTAAAATTAAAATTACAACAGGTCGTAAAAAATAAGATGAAGAATAAGGAAAATTAAAACATCAAGAAACGAAAATATTTGGCACACTGTGAGAAACACAACAAAAAGCCAAAAATGGCTTACACGTGTTCTGGGTCAAAACCGAACAACTACAAAATTTCTAAACTCCAAAAACTCTTATCCAACGAAAAAAACTTTTTACAACTAAAAACGATCTCTATTTATAGCTAAAAAATACATCTAAAATATTACATTTTTATTTTATTTTTTTATCGAAACAGCAGTAATAATTTTTATCGAAAAAAATAAAATCAACGCGTATCGATTTTTGTATCGAAAAATCATATTTAATTTACGCGTGAAAGCAGGCCGCCGTTCGATTTTTTTTTTTAAATTCAAAGTACATGCCACGTGTCGTCGATTAGTTGAAAGATTTCCAAAGGCCACGTGGCGACGCTATCGTTGGGTACACAAACCCAGGTTGCACGTAGGAACGGCGCATAGATTGAGCGCAAAAGGCCGAAAGCACCGGGTCGTGATCCGCGCGGCCGCGCGCATTGTAAATAACCACGCGCCGGCTCGATTAGCTTAAATCTTCGTGGGACACGTGGCGGATTCTTATTGCAGTAAACAACTTGAAGATGCACGCCGCTGTATGGACCGCGTCACGGGATTGTCACACGTTGCGGCTCGGTGCGCGGCCATGGCGCGGATGGACGCGCTCAACTGACCGTCGTCCCCGATCCAAGCGGTCGGCCCATCGTCTCGGGGAATACGCGGCCAAACGTGTGGAGTCACATTTCGGCCTTGACGACCGCGCGACACGTGGGGCCAACCGGCAGCCGAGCCGCGTGAAGAAGTTGTCTACACCCATTCTCGCCTCGGGTTTGATGAGCACGCGCAAATCCGAGCCGTAGAATCTTTGATCGGACGGTCCACGTTTAGCGAGTGTAATATTGTAGCGTGGCCTTCTGCTTTAGCGAAAACTAAACTTTTATTAATTATATTTTCACCCAGCATATATATTTCAAATTACATTTTAAACTTTCTTAAATTATTTAACCCTTTATTAATTTTAAATTAAATTTTTAACTTTTAATAATTATAATTAAGCCCAAATTTAATTTAAATTATATTTTCGATTTATATAAATTGTAATTAAGAAACTATATTATCATAAATTATATTTGTGGACAAAAATACGAAATTAAGTACATTTCCGATACAAATTATTTAATTTTATTAAAAATGTATTTTTAGCAAATAAAAGGAAAAATATTAATTTATTTAACAAAAATTAATAAATATTAAACGAACATAACAATTATCATTACTAAAATCGATGCAAATAACTGTATAAAATACAGTTATCAGGGGTATTTATAGGTGAGGATGGAGAGAAAAAGCGGGTGAAAAAATGTTAAAAAATGGTGAAAAAAAGCGTAGTCACGAATGGGTGAGGTCATTGATGATGTCGGCGTGACGTCACGTAAGGATCGGCTTACGTGAAAAATGGCGATAATGGCGTCAGCGCCGAATCAAGGCGCCAAGCTAAGCCCATATGAGCGGAGGAAAGCGGCTACTTCGGTCTTGGTAGCGTTAGCCGCGCGGAATGGTCAAACTCTGGGCTCGATTTTTCCTTTTGACATTTTTACCTTTTTCACCCATTTTGTCCAATTTTTCCATATTTGTTGACCTTTCCTCATTTATTTATTAATATATTTGTGATGTATTGCTTCCAGTATTCCTTTTTGAGTCTTTAAGTGACGATTTTTAAGCCAAAATACCTGAAAAAGAATAAAAATACCTGTGATTTCGAAAAAGACAAATTTATATAAATATATGATAAAACATATAAATATATATATTTTTAATCAATTAATGTGTATAAAATCATAGTTATTTTAGTGCTTTTTAAGCACTAATCACTAGTCAAGTTTAACCAACTCTAGTTTTCTAGAATTATCTAGTTCTTTTATGCAAATTCTAAGATGTTTTTGAAGTTTTTGAAAATTTCTACATTCTTCATGAACCATTCAGCATGTTTTAGAATAATTCATTACTTATAGAACACATGCTAGTATACTCTGAAACATTTTAGAGTTTTTTAGATTTGAGTTAAGTCCATCCAATTCTAACTTACTCTAGATATCATTACAATTTGTCCATTCATTAGAGATAAAAGGAGAAAAAAGGAGATATTTAATTGAGGCAAAATATACAATTTGAAAATTCTTATGAATAAAATTCAAGTAAATTAACCAGATTTCTTTACCATAGTTTCCCAAGGCATCCAGGATACTGTCGTCTACTTTTTTTCTCTAATATATACCTACCCAATTCACCAAAATCATGAATGTTAAGTAAATCGGACTATTGGGGAAAAATATTATGAAAATATAAAATTATTTATAACAACTTTATTTAATTATAATAATAAAAATATTCAATATCTTTATTGTAACATAAAAATAATTATTAATTTTAAATAAAAAATAATTATTTTCATATTATATTAAATTTGTGTCGTGAGTTATACTACAAATTGAGATCTTTATTGAAAATAAGGCAAGCACGTGAATTTCCAACGGTACAAGACATGTGTACGTAAGAATATAGGCTTTACGCATGATAAATAAGTGAAGCTTGTTAATAAATTATTATTAGTGGTATATTAGTTGTATACAATTAATATACTTGTCTTTAAAGCACTTTTCTTAAAAAGTAGATTCTTATTTTCCTGTATTTATACTTGTATTATCATTCTTTGTAATTAAGATTAATAAACACATTTTCAGTATATTTAACTTGGTATCAGAGTAGGAAAGAAAATAAAAAATTTTCTTTACCGATTTCTGAGTTTCTGAGCAGCGCCGCCGTCAATATTAGTGCCATTAATCTTCTCGCGCCGTTCACTGTCTTTGTGACGCATTGTTCAGCAATGTCTAGCCACATGCGGCGGTTCGTCCTACGCGTTCTTCATGTTGTCGGCCATGTGCGGCGATGCGCTATTGTCTCCACGTGCGTGACTCAGACTGCGTTCATCTGCGATGTCGGCTTTGTGCGTCGACTCTACTCGCATACGGCTACTGCGTCGTTCAGCTTGCGCAGTAGTTCCATCCCTGCGTCGTCCAGCTCGCGCAGCAACTCCAACCCTGCACTATCCAACCCGCGCAACACCTCCAACCCTGTACCATCCAGCCCGCACAGCAACTCTAACCCTGCGCCATCCAACCCGCGCAGTTGCTCCAACCCTGCACCATCCCTGCACGCGGCGCTACCCTGTCTTTATCCACGCTCCCGCACTACGCCGTCCAGCTTCCGAACAGCTCCTTCACGACTTTGTGAGTCCACAGTTCTCTTTTGTGTGTCCGTAGTTCTCTAAAATATTTTAGCTTCTGTCCCTAAATTTTTTTTAGCCTTTAGTTTCTTTTAATCCAACTTGCCTGCCCGTTGCGACAGCCCAATATGTCTTAGTCCAAGCCATCAGTAACCCGGCCCATAAGCCCAACCCGGCCTAATCTATCTTAGTCTAAGACCATCAGCTAACCTGGTCCATCAGTCCAACCCGATCCATAAGCCCAACCCGACCCAATCTGTCTTAGTCCAAGCCCATCAGCTAACACGGTCCATCAGTCCAACCCGATCCATAAGTCCAACCAGATCCATAAGCCCAACCTGGCCCATCAGCAACTCGGTCCATAAGCCCAATCTGGTCCATAAGCCCAACCCAGCCCATCAGTCCAACCCCACCCAATCTGTCTTAGTCCAAGCCCATCAATTAACACGGCCCAATCTGTCTTAGTCTAACCCGGCCCAAAAAAAAAATTTCGATGCATACTATATTGTTATTTCAATGGAAGATTCAAGACAACATCAAGTTTCCAGAATTAATGAAGTTTCAAAATTTGAAGTTTCTGTTAAAAGTTCAGAAATTGGTTCTTTTGGGGGAACTAAACTTAATGGTACAAATTTTCGAACATGGAAAAAAGTTATGTCTGTTTATCTTCGTGGGATGCATAAGATGGGACATGTATCTGGATCAATCAGAGCTCCTAGTCAAGATGATATAGAAGCTTATACTAGGTGGGAAGATGATGATGGCTTTGTAATGTCAATTCTATTTAGAGCCATCACTGATGATATATTACAAATGGTGGAAGAATGTGAAACTGCTGAGTCCATATGGAATACTTTAAGCGATCTTTATACAAATGAGTCTGACTTTATTCAAGTTCATGAACTCATGTGCAAAGCTGCTGGCATGCACCAGAATGGGCAACCAGTATCTCTATTTTTTACCAAGTTGAAAAATGTATGGGTTGAAATTGATCAAAAACGCCCATGCAAAATTAAAAATCCAGAAGATCTTCTGTGGTATCAGAAGGAGAATGAGCTTGAATGAATACATGCCTTTTTAAGAGGCCTTGATACCAAACATAATAGTGCTAAAGGCAAACTATTTCGAATGTTAGACCCTCCAAGCTTGACTACTGCCTTTACATACATTCGTAAAGACGAATCTCAACAGGAAAGTCTTTATTAGGCACAAGTTGAGGTATCAAGTCTAGCTGTTCAAGCCAAAGCAAATGCACCTTTTCTCCAACAGCAAAATTCAGTTCCACTACATCAACAGGGACCTCCACCAGGCTTTCCCAATCGCCATCATTCTCACTGCTCTTATTGCAATGAACATGGGCATCTTCGTGAGAGTTGTTGGAAACTGTATCCACACTTGAAACCAAAACGACAACAGGGGTATCGTTCTAAAGCAAAAGCAGCTGCAGTGCAAATTGTCCAAGAACCAGACTACTATGGACAGAATCATCCTATGGAATGTGGAGGTATCCCTACAGCTTCAATAGCTGGTCATGGTAAGATTGGTATAACCTTAAATGTTTCTCACTCTGTTGGGTCTAATACTTGGATTATTGATTCTGGTGCATCTGATCATATAACCTATGATAAATCTTATTTTAATGAGTTATCTCCCCCACCAGTGTCTTATGTTACAAATGCTAATGGTGAGGTCTTTCCTGTCTTAGGAAAGGGGTCTGTTTATATCACTCCATCTTTACAACTCCATAATGTTTTATATGTACCTGACTTATCTCATCACTTAATATCTGTCCCATAGTTAAATATTGAGTCTAAATGTTTTGTAACATTTTATCCTATGTATGTGATTTTTCAGGACCTTCTTACCAGGGAAATAATTGGTCGAGGGTATCTGAGGGACAGGTTGTTTCGTTTAGATCATAACTACGGAGGGGAGAAACCAGGAGCACGGGCACGCACTGTATTGACTTCTAGTTCTGATAAGCTAAGTGAAATTTGGTTGTGGCATCGCCGCTTAGGGCATCCATCTTTTAGTCTTATGAAAAAAAACATGCCCACTTTATTTATTGGTGTTAGTGAGACTGTTTTACATTGTGAGACTTGTGTTTTGGCCAAGAGTCATCGTATTACTTATTCTTTTAGTATTTCTAATAAAAGTACTACTCCTTTTGAATTAATTCATTATGATGTTTGGGGACCATCTAAAGAGCCCACTATATCAGGTATGAGATATTTGTTTCATTTATCGATGATTGTACAAGGTTATCATGGATCTTTCTTCTTAGAACAAAAGATGAAGTTTTTTTTCTTCAGTTTTTCAAAATTTTCATAGCCTTGTTCAAACACAATACAATGGCATCATTCGAATCCTCTGTTCTGACAATGGGGGGAATATGTTAATCATGTTTTTCAAGATTTTTTCAAAACATATGGGATTATTCACCAAACTACTTGTCCGTAAACACCGGAACAAAATGGAGTGTCTGAAAGAAAAAATCGTCATTTACTTGATATGGCTCATGCACTCTTATTTAGTGCTTATATGCCAAAAAACCTTTGGGGTGATGCTGTACAAGCTTCCGCCCATCTCATCAATCGTCTCCCGTCTAGTGTCCTTAACGAAAAAATCCCATTCCAAATTCTCGCATCTTACGTCTCCTTACCATCCTTCCATAATCTTCCTACCCGTGTATTTGGTTGTGTTGTTTTTGTGCATGTTCCTAAAAATCAAAGGTCTAAATTAGATGCTCAGGCAATTAAATGTGTGTTTGTTGGTTATGGAAGTTATCAAAAATGGTACAAGTGCTTCCATCCACCAACCAGAAAGTATTATGTCACTATGGATGTTACCTTCTTTGAGGACACGAGTTATTTTCCCTCACCTGATACTGCTCGTCAAAGGGAGAATACATATTTCGAAGAATTGTATCATGGTGAGGGGGAGGCATTAGAAGAATCACCAATCATTGCAGAAGTAGATGCTCCAAGTAGTCAAGCACCAGATTCGCTTACAGCAAATGAAGTGGAAGACACAACTGTTCCCTCAGGCATTACTCCTACCCATGATCAACAACTCCCTGGTACTGAAGGTCACTCATATGAGGTATGTACACCCACTGATACTAATAACATTGAGTCTAATGTTGGACAATATGTGTTACCCAAAAGGTCTACTCGAGGTCAACCAGCCAAAAGGTATGAACCAAATATTCATGCAAAATCAAAATACCCAGTAGCCAATTACATGTCCACTAAAAGATTATCTAAGTCATATGAATCATTTGTGAATCAAATATCTGGTGTATCAGTACCTAACAAAGTGCAGGATGCATTGGGAGATCCAATATGGAGAAAGGCAATGGCTGAAGAGATGGAGGTGTTACAGAAGAATGATACTTGGCAACTGGTGCCACCACCACAAGGAAAAAAGGTAGTTGGTTGTTGATGGGTGTTTACTGTAAAACATAATGGTGATGGATCTGTAAATCGGTATAAAGCTCGTCTTATAGCAAAAGGGTTTACTCAAACGTATGGTGTAGACTACGATGAGACCTTTGCTCCTGTTGTCAAAACGAACACCATTCGTGTTTTTCTCTCACTTGCCGCTAATCTAAACTGGCCACTACGACAATTTGATGTCAAGAATGTGTTTCTTCATGGAGAATTAGCCAAGGAAGTGTACATGAACCTTCCACATGGGTATGTAGTTGATTCTCCTGGTAATTTTGTATGCAAACTGAGGAAGTCTTTGTATGGTCTCAAGCAATCCCCTCGAGCCTGGTTTGGAAGATTCTCACAGTTCATGCAAAAGGTTGGTTACAGACAGAGTAATTCAGACCACACTCTATTTATCAAACATCAATGAGGAAAGGTAACGGCCCTAATAATTTATGTTGATGATATGGTAATCACTAGTGATGATACTGTTGAGATGGATAAATTACAAAGACAGCTAGCTTCTAAATTCGAGATGAAGGACTTAGGTGAACTAAAGTACTTCTTAGGAATTGAGGTAACTAGGAGAAGAGAAGGAATATATATGTGTCAAAGGAAGTATATCATTGATCTGCTAATAGAGACAGGTATGTTGGATTGCAAACCTATTGACACTCATATTGAGCAAAACCATTGTTTAGCAGAGTATCCAGATCAGATACCAATTGATCGAGCTCGCTATTAGAGATTGGTTGGGCGTTTGATTTACTTGGCTCATACTAGACAAAATGTTGCATATGTAGTAAGTATGATGAGTCAATTCATGCATAACCCAAGTGAGTACCATATGAATGTTGTTTTGAGAATTTTAAGGTATTTGAAATCGGCTCCAGAAAGGGGAGTAATGTTCTCTAAACACAACAATCATCTTGAAGTCTGTGGCTTCACAGATGCAGATTAGGTAGGAAGTATTACATATATAAAGTCAACATCGGGCTATTTTCACCTTTGTGGGTGGAAATCTAGTTACATGGAAAAGTAAGAAATAGAAAGTGGTGACGCGATCTAGTGCTGAGGTCGAGTATAGAGGTATGGCTCGTGGGGTTTGTGAATTACTATGGATAAGAACTTTGTTTCTGATTTGGGCTTCAAACTCAAAAATACTATGCAATTGTATTGCGACAATCGGGCAACCATTGATATATCACAAATCCAGTACAACATGATTGCACTAAGCATGTAGAGGTTGATCGTCACTTTATAAAAGAAAAGCTAGATGCCAAACTGATTAGTTTTCCTTTTGTTCCCACTAAAAAGCAACTTTCAGACATGCTTAACAAAGGAGTTTCTAAAAAGACATTATATGGTTTATTAAGCAAGTTGGGCATGATCGATATCTATGCGCCAACTTGAGAGGGGGTGTTAATAAATTATTATTTGTGGTATATTACAACTAATATATTTTTCTTTAAAGCACTTTTCCTAAAAATCAGATTCTTATTTTTCTTTATTTATACTTGTATTATCATTCTTTGTAATTAAGATTAATAAACACATTTTTAATATATTTAACTAAGCTTACCTAATTAACTAAATTATAGAGAGAAACCTTAAATTATCTAAACTCACGTTAAAATTAATTACTATGTTTTAAGTTATATAAATTTTATAAAAAAATAATCAATTTTTTTATTTTTTTAAATTATATCACAACACAATATATCATAACTAATATAAATAAAACTTTAAGTAATAATAAATTAAGCCTCAAAAAAATTATATTAATACGTATGCACGTTATCAATTTGTGGCAAACACCAACTAGCTGTATATATAGAAGATAAATGATAAGAATATACATTTAATTATGTATTAATTATAATGAGTTATGTGTTAAAATAATTTTGTTTTCAATTTTTTTAAAAAAATTACATGATTTAATATAATTATTGTGAACGTAAATTTAGTGACTAAGAATCCTTTGTTTGTACTTTTTAAAATCTCAATTGTTTATTTTATATTTAATGCATGTAATAATTTAAAATTTCTAATAAAAAATAATATTTTAATCCTTATATTAAAAAGATTTAAATTTAACAAATAGATTATCATATTTTGAAATTTAAATACAAATTTAAATACATTTAATATATATATATAACAAGATGATTTTTAGTCGACTACCGCATCTCTTTCTCTAATATATATATATATATATATATATATATATATATATATATATATATATAACAACGATGATTTTTTCTCCCTTCGTTTTTGACATAAATAAATATGAAAATAATCATATAATATATATAATTTTTATTTTATTTTTAATTTTTTTACATCATTAAATATTAAAATATTTATATAATAATTTTTTTTATAAATGATTATTTTATATAATAAATTTTTTTATTACATTAAACATGATAATTTATACAATTTACGATTATTATTTTTTTCCCTTATTATTACAATTGTTTTATTAAATTAAAGGTAACAATTTAAATAATATATTATTATCTATTTAACGAGTGTTTGAACAATTCACTTATTTATATATATATATATATATATATATATCATATCATATTTTATTGATTTAATAATTTATATCGATATCATATTATATTTTATATCAATTAAAAAATATTTAACTAATATAAATTGTTTTTAAGTAAAAATACTTAGTAAATTCAATTAAATCATGCATATCATTCATATAGGGTTAACTTATTAAATAATATAAATATTAATTAAATAAATTCATATATTGTTTTGTTATATTCAATTTCTTTATTAAATAAAATTATGTAATTATTATTAATATCGTGATAAATCATTGATATTTATTTTATACTTAGATTCTATTATTTATAAAATAATTATTATTATATATTTATTCATAGTTAAATTAATAAATAAATTATTTATTTATTTTAAAAATATTTTTGTACAATACTTTATAAAATATTTTAATACCACTTTTCAATTATAATAAAAATAGCTTAAAATTTTATATTTAAAGATTTATTTTATATTTATTTAATCAAATAATTTAAAAATAATAATTATAATTCGGTGATTTATATAACTATATATGTATAAATTTAAAGAATTTAAAAAATATATCAACATTAATTAATTATAATTCGGTGATTTATATAACTATATATGTATAAATTTAAAGAATTTAAAAAATATATCAACATTAATTAGGAGAAATTTAAAGCTTGGAATATGCAAAGGTACTTGGAATATCTTATTAATGTTAATAATTGGATAAAATTTTACCAATAATATGTTATATATTTTTTATTAATATTAATTATTGATTTATCCTTACTTCTAATACTTTCTATATTTTTTTATAAAAATAAAGAATTAAAATAAGTATATTATATCACATGTTCATATGTTCATATTTCATTGTATTTAAGATTTTCTAGGAAAATTGAACCTTGCGTACCTAGTACCCAGTTTTTGTGGTATTAGATAAATTTTTTTTATTAATTATTATCAATTTTATCTAATTTAAAATATAAGCTATGGATGCCAACACACTTCATATATATATTAACTACTCCGAAAAATTGTCTAACGTCCTCAAAATATTACCGTTAAACCAAAAATAAAATAAAATAGAGAGGATGGAAAATCAGACCGTTTGGAAATAAGTATCCGTTGCAAAACCCCTCCCACTCCTCCTCCTCCTCAGGATCTTCTCAAACAGATTTAAATATCCCACAAATCACTCTTCATCCCCCAATAAAAGCGAACACTACCATCTGAATTTGTTGCCTCTCTATCTGCAAACTTTCAAATAGCTCACTCATAAGTTCCTTATACATTTTTATCACTTTTGTATTTATCATTCATTTATTCAATTTTGTTTCCATTTTTAATTTCTCTAGTTTTTATATTGAGAATAAATTTAAATTACTTCATAAATGGCTGAAATGAAAGATACCCACATCGTAGAAATCCCAGTCGACGAAGAGCACAAGCACAAAGCTTTATGTGCTGTCGATACCATTGCAGCAATTCAGCACCACCCATTAATGGAAATTTCCCAAAGTCCAGGCCATCTCTTGCTTCTCAAACTCTGGCAAAGAGAAGAAGACCTTTTTGGTCGTCGTATTGCTCGTAAAGAGACTAAAATGGACTCTATTAGACGAGAGATCTTCCAATTATGCTGTTTTTTCCTACTCTATCATGGGTTTTTCTTGACCATTTTGTTTACCTCTTCTGTTAATTCTGAAACCCATGTTTGTAAAAAATGGTGGATTCCAAGTCTATTATCAGTTTCCACCTCTCTTGTGTTTGTGTTCTTGGTTCAGGTCAAGCTTTTTGGATACTGGAAGGTTTGGAGTCAGTTGCAAAAAGAAAAGAACAATAACAGAGCATTGACTCGGTGCATTCAAGAGCTGAGAATGAAAGGGGCTAGCTTTGATTTGTCAAAGGAGCCTCAAATTGGAAAGAGGATGAAGAGCTCTAGTGTTGAGATCAAATGGAAGCCCCTCACTTGGTGTTCTCAGTATCTTATTACCATTTGTCTTGTTTGTTTTGCAGGATTGGTTTTTCCTGCTTCCAAATTCATGCTCTGTGGACAGTAAAGTTTACACTGTATTGTTTAATCAGTGTTTTCTGTCAAGAATGTTAAGGTAAGACAATGAAATGTAAATTATCAATCTGAATTTTACTAGCATATGTTGACGGTTTCTTAGAATTTTTTTTTTTGGCTAGAAGCTTAGGTTAAGACTTTTGTGCTGAATTTTATTTCATGCATTGACTTAGTGTTATGGTCAGGGGTGTAGTGATAAAATGATAAGCCACACTTGAGTAAAAGATGTATACTTTATAAGAATCATGAGGTAAATTCCTAATTTTGAGGGTTTTATGTTTGTTGAGATTGCTAGGTTTCATGGAGTCGGCAGCATTATAAGATTGGCTTATGGTGACGAAATTACGTGTGCCTTTATCTGGGGATGAAGCATCTATGGTCCGAAGAAATTATGCTGATGGTGGTAGGATGAGAAATGGATTTATAAGAGAGAGTTGATGATTGGCTAATGTGGACCTTGCAAATGCTAGAAGAACTTAGAAGAACCAAAGCTGTGAAAAACTTAGAAGAGCCAAGCGACACTGCCTGTGTGCTTTATCTTCCTCTAAAAAGGATTGTTTCTAATAGTTCTATTAAAAGATGTAGCTCTTTAAATCCCAATTGTATCTTCATGAAAATGTCATAAATAATACAAACTCAGTGGCCCTTTAGAATTTCAGGTTAATACAAAAAATTTACTGACATTAAAGGAACTACAAATCCCAAGTAAGGATGAGATGCATGAATTGTTTCATATCATATTATAAGAAATGATATCCATGAATTATTTATTTAGTAATAAAACTCGTAAAATACTGTATTCTCTCACCTTACAACATTTATGAATAATTAGCTTTCTTGATTTCATACAAGTTTCATAAACTCTTTTAATAGCGTATGTTTTTAAAGTGAAATTCATCATTTGTTTCCTTTCCATTCACTTGGATCTCTTTAGTTTTATCGATTTTGTTCGACTCTTACTTTTCTTTTGAAAAAAGTGAAGTAGAAGTATTTTCTTAAGTGGATCCTTTTATTCGGCTCTTCCTGTTTTGTCTCCTTAGTTTGTGAAGTTGTTTCTATTTCTATATCTGTTTTTTTCTCATCCTTTCCTACCTCATGTCTTACATTATTTAATAGTGAAAAATCTTTGATCTTATAAAATACTCGAATTTTCAATGTAAGAGTCTCACCCCTTCCTCCACAACATTTAAATGAAAGATCATTCTTTTGTCTTACATTATTTAGTATTTAAAAATCCTTGATTTTATACTAGAATTTTCAATGTAAGAGTCTCACCCCTTCCTCCACAACATTTAAATAAAAGACCATTCTTTTGTCTTACATTATTTAGTATTGAAAAATCCTTGATCTTATAAAATACTTGAATTTTCAATGTAAGAGTCTCACCCTTCCTCCACAACATTTAAATGAAAGACCAGTCTTTTGTCTTACATTATTAGTATTGAAAAATCCTTGATCTTATAAAATACTCGAATTTTCAATGTAAGAGTCTCACCCCTTCCTCCACAACATTTAAATGAAAGATGAGTCTTTTGTCTTACATTATTTAGTATTGAAAAATCATTGATCTTATAAAATACTCGAACTTTCAATGTAGTAGTGTGATCCTTACTCCATATCATTTAAATGAAAGACCAGTCTTTTGTCTTACATTATTTAGTATTGAAAAATCCTTGATCTTATAAAATACTCGAATTTTCAATGTAAGAGTCTCTCCCCTCCCTCCAAAACATTTAAATGAAAGATAGTCTTTTGTCTTACATTATTTAGTATTGAAAAATCATTGATCTTATAAAATACTCGAACTTTCAATGTAGTAGTCTCCTTCCTCCAGAACATTTAAATGAAAGATATGGATAATATTGTCACACTCGTTCTACGTGAAAATGGCATATCCATGGATAATTGTTTACGTCTTGAATTATAAAAGAAAAAAGAAGAAAAATAATGCAATCATAATTATAAACTTTTTGCGCCTACCAAATAACTTTAAATTATATTAATATTTATAATCTAATTTAAATTATCTATATTTTACTATTAATGCAATTTACATTATTTTCTTACAATTTTTTTACACATATAACAGTAAATTTGGGTGTTATATGTACATTTTTTACATGGTAGTATAAATTTATCTTTTCCTTCCAATGGCAACACTTGCACGCTTATAAATTTACCAAATTTTTATCTCTTAAATTATATTATATTATAAAATATTGTATAACTTAAACTTATTTTAGATTATCTTAAATGACAGGTTAAGGTCTTGTATTACTTTAAAGTTGAATCCATTAGAGTCATAATATCTTGTTTGTGTGTATTTTCTTTTTTATTATTGTCTATATCATCTTTGTTTCTATATTTTCTTATTCGTGTTCTTTTATATCTCACACTATATTTTGATGCATTGTTTACATTTTTTTATTTCAAAATTTTTTAAATAGTAAAATTATGGTTTCATTTTTTTACATGGTTGTATAAATTCATGTATTTTCTTCTCATGCACTACACTTAATTGTTACATTTTATTGTAAAGATCTTGTAACTTAAATTATATTATAAAATACTGTATAACTCAAACTTATTTTAAATTACTCTAAATAACAAGTTTGTGTCTTTGTATTAAGTTAAAGTTGAATTCATTATAATCTTAATCTTTTTTATTATGATATCTATCATCTTTGTTTTCATCTTTTTTTATTCTTGTTTTTCTATATTTCATAATATATTTTGATGCAATGTTTACATATTTTTATTTCAAAATTTTTTACATGTAAATTTTTTACATAAATATAATATAATAGTAAAATTGTGAATCCATTTTTTTACATGTTCATATAAATTCATGTCTTTTCTTCCTATGAATTACATTTAATTATTAAAATTTTACCAAATTTTTATTATAAAATTATTATAATTCAAATTATATTATATTATAAAATATTATACAACTCAATCTTATTTTAAATTATCCTAAACAACATCGATTTGAGTTTTTGTCTTCAATTAAAGTTGAATAACTTATTTGTATTGTTATATACTTTCTTTTCTATTTTCATCTCTATCATATTTGTTTTCATTTTTTCTTATTCAACATTTCAATTATTATTTTGTTATTGATTAGTAGGTTTTTGAGTTAAAAAAATGATTAAAAAAATAAGAAAAAAAGTTAATATAATTGTGAATTTTGTCTCTACGTGAAAGATAACGATGATGACAAACTAAACAAAGAATGAATGAATAACTAAAAATAAGGGTTAAGATTTTATAATATGAAATAAATCAAGTACGATATTGTATTTTAATTTCATGTATATCTTATTAGTAAATATATAATTTTTTATAGATTTAATTATATTTAAAATTAAAATAATTATAAGATAAATAATGTATTATATATTATATATTTAATATTTAAAATATATTTTTATTCTTTTAAAATATTAATAAATTTTTTATAAAAAATATTTAAATTATTTATCTAAAATATAAAATATTATAATTATTTTATAATTTATTCGCATTATTTCGAACTAAATTTTATCAATATTGTTCGGTATAAAATATTATATATTTATTGTTAAATATATCTTAATTTTATTTATTTCACATAAATATTATCATTTTTTATTATTTATTGATTCAAAATTTTATTTTTATTTACATTAAAAAATATTTATTATTAACTTAATATTTTTACATTTAAAATAAAAATAATAATATTTAAAATATTATTCTGTTTTTAAAAAAAAATTAAATAAGGGTAAAACAACATTCAAAATCAAGAAAATGAGGAAGCAGTTCCGTTCACGACATTAAAATAGCCAACAACTTTATCAGCAGATAGATTTAGTTTAAAACTAAAATTATATCCAGAAGTTTGCATATTATAATTATTTATAATTTAAGATACAGAGATATTGAATATATTTTATTTCATATATCTTCGCTTATAAATACCCGTTCTTTATTCTTTGACATTATTTATGGAGATGAATGAAATGATTTTTTATTTTATTTTAAAGATAGGTCAATTAAAATCTATTATCTTTAAATTTTAACGTAACAAACTGAAATAATTTGCATAAAAAATTAATTTTAAATGACAATTAAATAAGAATAAAATGTATATAAGTTATTTATTTTAAATTCAAATAAACTTTCGTACCTAATTTTAATTTTAAAATATTTGATCAATTTTACCTGCTCGTTATTTAAAAACTTTTTTTTTAAAATAAGAATTTAGAATAAATAAGTTTGATGTAAAAGCAAAAGGAGTTAATTAAATATTATTTATTTAATAAAATGAATAAATATCAAATGAAAAATTACATTGATAATATTAGGTACAAATCTTTTTATAATTATATTCATAAAATTAAAATATATTTAATCAATGATCATAATTAAATTTTTAATAAAATTATATCATATATATTTAACGTATATATTTTTTAAATATTATAATAATATATTTAAATGGTTATAAATATATACAAAATATTTATAATTGATTATGAATATATCTAATTTTAATATACGTTATAAAAAAATAAAAATAGTTATAGATTAAATATATTTATATATAATATTTTGGATATAATTATAAGTAAATTTTATATATTTATTTAACATTTTTACAGCTCAAGTATATATATTGTGGGCATAATTAACCCAAGCAAAAATCTGCCGACGCATTGATTGAGAGAGAAGCGTCTGGTCGGAATCGACCCACCTGCCAGTCACACAAACACTACACAGCTTGATTGATAATCCGTTACAAAACCAAACTCACTCTCTCTGATCTGATCTGATCTGATCTGATCTCGTATTCCAAAACCACCAAAAGGAACGAACGGTCTTTGACTCTTTTTAGGACTTTGAAGAAAGATATCAATAAAAGAAGAGGAAAAATGGATATGATGTCATCGTCGGCGGGAAGATACATGGCCTACTCACCTCCACCATCGGCTCTTTACTCTCCTTCCCCTCATCTCTATGGCTTCCGTTCATCCACTTCCTCTTCTGCTGCCCTCGCCATCGAGCAAGAAAAGTAATTCTCTCAGATCTTATTTTCTTATGATTTTTGTGTTATTGATTTCGCATTTATTTTGTTACTTGATTGTTTCACTGTTTTGATCATTGTCCGATCTTAACTGATTAGATCTTTGGTTCTTGTTTTTTCAAATGATCTATATCTAAAGTACTGATCGGTTTGTTGTTTTTGGTCTTGAGATGACTACTCTTAGTCCCATGCGAGTCAAATTGCTGATTCAAGCGTGATCGACTTTGACTTCTTTTTATTTTTTCTTTTGGACGTAGCAGCGTTGTCTTGAATTATGTCCGATGACAATTGAAAATTTACGTTCTGGTTACACATCTTCGAGTTTCTTATTCTGTTTCTGCTGTTTTAGAGTTCAATCGGTCGATTTTTACGTATTTGGTTTTTGCTTACGTTGAAAAATTAGGTTTGGAAACGTGAATCACAAAGCTCAAGGCCTAAAGGCCTTTCTAAATAAAACAAGCTCTCTCAAAGTTGTATTCTTTCTTTCATATTTTCATTACAATTCTATAGCTATATATAAGGAGATTTACTCCTTGAATTACTATTTGAATTAAACATTCTTTATTTACTCCTTGAATTAAAGATTCTTTGTTTTACTCCTTGAATTAAGGATTCTTTGTTTTACTTCTTGAATTAATCCTTAAATTAAGGATGATAACTCCTTGATTTATTCCTTAATTTATTCCTTAAATTAAGAAGTTAACACTCCTTAATTTACTCCTTAATTTTATCTCCAATAGCTTAGTATTTGTTTAAATATTTGATTTAAACTGATGGATGTGTCTTTACCTTTTGTAAGGCACTGTGATCCCACTTCCGGGATCTGATTTTGAAGTTCTCGCAAATTTCGTGATGCTGATTGTTTTTTATACGCGTAGCCACAGACTTACTAAACACTTAGCACACACTTCACTGTTGTCACTTTTTGCTCCCTAAATGTTTGCTGATTATTTTCATCATTTGAAATTCATAAATTTTAATCTTCTACGATTATTTTGCTCTCTTTTTTGCCTTTTAAGATATAATTTCGTCTTGCTAAGCCTTTTTTTTTTGGTTGTAGATATTTATCCGAGTTGCTTGCGGAACATCAAAAGATCGGTCCATTTGTACCTGTCCTTCCAAATACATACAGGTTGTTGAAACAAGGTGAGTTTAAGAACCACAATATACCAAGCTGCCCATTATATATACCATGTCTGCTTATGAGTGTTGTGCTATTTGAAACAGCCGCAGCTAACTACTGATCAACCTAATGACACCACATTAACTTTGAAATCATTGCTAAGGCATGAAAGATTGTTAATACTCTAATTGAATCCGTTGCCTGATTAAATATTAAGAGTATCTCTTGCTGTTCTGACTTCTAACTTTCTAATTCCTTTGTAGATAATTGTCACGAACATATGTTAAGGCTGGTTAACATCAGTTAAAGTGAGGGGCATCATTTTAAGCAACACTATTTGACTTAAAACTTATTGCTAACTGAAAAAATTGTTACACTTTTATAAATACGGGGAAGCATTTAATTTAACTGACTTGAGACAGGAAATGGGGTATTCTCTATCCGTTTTGTGGTAACTGCTAACTTTTTAACACATGCTGACTGGTACATCTTATTCTTGAAAATTGACATTTGGAGCAGAAATATTGCGTGTAACTACACTGTTGAGGAATGCATCAGTTATAGGTCAAAGTGGGCTTGAACATGCTAGCCCCCTGGCTTCTGGAGGAATATTTTCAAACGGAGGTGCTGAGTTGAACGGATGGGCATCACGGTTTCAATCAGAAGTACGGATAATAACCATTAACATAACCTTACTTTCCATCTAATTTTTACTGTATTTTAGAAGCATTCCTGACACCAACTTTTTACATTTCGTTCTAACCATTTAACAATTGTTTGAGTGTTTGCAATCTAGGGCGAAATTTGTTACAGGTAGTTGGATGCTAACATCAAAGAACTAGTACTTATTGGCTTTAAAAATGGAGATTTAATTCCATTCGGAAATAATTCTCTATTTTTATATGAATGTACTAGAAGTTCCTTGTTTTGTAGATTGTATTCCTGAAAGGATGGAGGCCTTAATGCAGAATATAGGAAAGGGCTTCTCCAGTCAATCTGTATAAGATTGTAGATTGTGGAAGTTCCCATCATGTATATAGTACTGACTCATATAATAGTTATTTCACTTGGATTCAAGGCTTATTGCTACCATTTTATACATTTGATAAAATTATTATATTGCTGAATGATTTTTTTTTCGATGCTTTTCATCTGATGTAAAGTACTAGAAAATGTCAATAAATGTGAGCCTCCTTATAAAGGTGGATGGAATGAATATTTAGGCTTCAGTAAATATTCTGGATGCAGAATCAAATGGCAATACATATTTCGCATTGTCATAATACATCTGTTTGCATAAGTTTGGTCTTTTTCTGCTTGTGGGGCTCCTGTATCCGTAATGTTTTTACCATCTCTGTGATTTTTGACGTATACTTCGTGCAAAGTTTCCTTTTGGATATCCTGTAGCACATATATAATTTTTATGAGTAATTTTTTGCTTGGATTTATCTCATTTGACAATATTGCAATGTATTATTCAGATGACAAACTTATCGCAGCCTTCACCAACACAAATCTGGTTGAGTCCTCAAGGAAGCTCGTCGGGATTAATTGTCAAGCGAACAATGAGAGTGGATATCCCTCTTGATAATTATCCTAATGTATGAGTTAAATTCTGTCATTTTTAATTGGCTGAATATTTATATTAATTCAAGAGTTTAAAGTAGATTTGTGTTGCAGTACAACTTTGTCGGGCGTCTCCTAGGCCCTAGGGGAAACTCTCTTAAGCGAGTAGAAGCAAGTACTGAATGCCGCGTTCTTATCAGAGGCAGTGGTAGCATAAAGGATCCAGTTAGGGTAATCATGAAGCTTCTTTTGTTTTATGGTGGTGCATGCTGTATAACTTGTATCCAAGCATGATTTTTTTTCCCAAACATAGTTGAGGATGCTAAATTGAAGTCTAGATTTTGTCGATTCATGCTGAATGACATAAAAGGCCATGTTAATTGCATCATGTGTGTAGGACATGAAACTTTTAATACTGCATTAACTATTGCTTAGAGCTGCAGCGGATAATGTTGTTCTCTAGAGCCTTTTCCTTTGTGCAAGTTCTTTGAGTAATTTCTAATACGGGAGGTTGTTATTAGTTGGAAAATGTGGGGGGAGGTTGTACATAAAATATCAAGTCTGCTGTTTCCTGCATGGTGTATTCTGGCCTTCCTGAAATATAAAGCATCATTTCAAACAAGAAAAACACCATTTAGCATTTTCTTTGTAACCAACGGAAGGTTGGCAACAGATTGGTACAATCTTACATGTGTTAAATCTTTGTTCCAGATTGTGTGGCTGGTGAATTTAATATCTGAAAACTAAAATTTTATCAAGTTCTTATTATGATCTTTTTACCAAATAATATTTTTAAGAGCTTTTGGTGCTGGACATGTGCCTAATAAAATCAATGGACTTTCTTCCCTCTTTTTGAAATCTTAGTTTGGAGCATTGTCTAATTCTTATAGGAGGAAATGATGAGAGGGAAACCAGGATATGAGCATCTGAATGAACCTCTCCATATTATAGTGGAGGCTGAATTACCTGTAGAAATTGTAGATTCCCGATTGATGCAAGCACGGGAAATTCTTGAAGATCTGCTCAAGCCTATGGTAAATTCTCTCTTGTCCTTCTCGTTATCCTGCATTTCTGCTACTCCTTTCATTTGTTTAATTGTACCCCCACCAAAAAATAATAATAATAAATAAATAAATAAATAAAATCCGGCAACCACATTTGCCTTGATCTACATATTCTCCCTGTCATGTTATTATCAGGATGAATCTCAAGATTTCTACAAGAAACAACAGCTGCGAGAATTGGCTATGCTAAATGGTACCCTTCGTGATGAAGGTTCTTCCATGTCTGGTTCTATTTCCCCCTTCCACAATAGCCTTGGTATGAAAAGAGCCAAGACCAAGGGATAATGGATGTGATTTCGAGAGGGCTCTTTGGAGCTTTCTTGTTAATTTCTGTGAGTAGACAACAATTCCAATGTCACAGGTGTTGCTGTCTCTTGAGGATGCCTCCAACTGCCATCGGGGCACTGGCTCTTTGTGTGCCAGTTAAAAATTATATGGAGTGTGTTTATCTTTTATTTTGGGATGGTTATAACCGTATATTATAGGAAGCTACAGTTTGAGTTTGAAGAGTTTGCTATTGTCTACATAGATAGTTCGGTTGAAGTGTTCCAGATCTCCTGGTTGTTCTTGTTTCAGCGAAAAAATTATTGAGGTACAGGTATGTTTTGTGCAGAAATAGCGAGTTAAACAAGGACATATCCTACATGTTTTTCTGGATTGAATTGTTTTGTACTATTTAAGTCTACATGGTTTTAATTTTGATGCAATTTAACTATTTTCTATTTTGTATTTAAATTTGTCATCTGATTTAGTATCTCTTTAATGAGAGAAATTATTCATTGTTTTTAGTATCTCTTTAATGAGATAAATTATTCATTGTTTTTAGAGTATGAGATGAATTAGAATAATTTTTAGAGTATGAGATGAATTAGTATTCTAGATCAATGAAATTGAAGATTTATTGGGAATTCTTTTTTTTTTTAAACAACACTGATCTAATTAGTGATAAATATATTTAAAAAAAAAAAAGAATTTTCGATAGGAGTTGGAAAGAAAAATCAATATAATTAGTGATAAGCGTATTCAAACAATAATGAATAACATCTGTATTATAATATTCTTTCTTTGTAATTTGAACTCGTACTAACGACGGATTGTTTGGGTTTTCAGTGTAGTCACTGCTGACGTACAGCATTATAGCTGGTTCAATGAAGTTATAAACTAAAAAAATTTACCTCTTTTAATTCAGGAGTTTAAATATATTAGTTTTATTTAGTTCATGTGTAACACACGATCTCATCTTAAAAGCAATTTTATCAAACTATAATTATTATAATGTTGAAAAATGTAATTAAAATATAATATTTTTTATTTTTAAATTGATTTTAATTTTTTATTATATTTTTAAAAAATATAAATGAGAGAGTTTATGAGTTGTTGAATTCAACTTATTTAAAAATAAGTTAAGTTGTCGTAAAATTTATATAAATTGAATTAAATTATAATTCATTTAAAGTAAATTCTAACGATTCAATTCATTTGATACTTTAAGATATACACGTACATTTTTTTCTTGAATTTGGGTTTTAAATGGCACAGTGAAAACCTTAAATTGTTTCTATTTTTTGTTATCATGTGTGTCATTTAAGATATATTCTTTGTTGAATTTGTATTTTAATTTACGCATTGAAAACTTTAGATTTTTTTTTGGCCCACTTGAAGAGGGTATATATTATTGTATTATAAAATAATTTACAAAAAATATAATTTATAGATAAATAAATAATCTGATCAATTTGATTCGATTTATTAGATTTTTCGATTCGGATTGGATTCTATTGATAAATTGTATAATGGAATCGAAATGATAAATTTTATATTCAAATCAAATTTGAATTTATAGATTTTATAATTCGATATATCTAATCCGGAACGAATTAATATTAAATTATTAATAAATTCATATTTTATTTTATAATATATTATATTTAAATATTATGCATATTATAATGTTAAATTATTATTTTAACTTAAATATATATATATATATATATATATAAATATTTATAATAATTTAATAATTGCATATACATGATTTTTTAAATTATGACTATAAATAATAATATTTATTACAAAAATATCAATTTTAAATTTAAATTTGTATATTTATATATGACAATAATTTATAAATAAATTTCAATATTAATCTGATCTTATTCGATCCAAAAATTTGTATCTAATCATGTTAGAAATAGTTCAAATTAATTATATCATCGGATCGAATTTGAATTAAAAATCTTCATATCGAATCAGATTCAAATTGACTAAAAACATACAATTTCGATTCAATGTTCACCACTAATAGAACCTTTGAATGGAGGGTATAATTTTAGTTCGTAGTCAAATGTTTTATTAGTGCAACATTTCATGTTGTGTGCGGCCACCATTAGATACTGTGATAAAATTCATTCTACTTTACATTTGGTCCTTGACAAGCAGAGTGTTGTATTGGACAATCATCTCTTTTAATGTCTAAGAGGAATTCTCAGCATCAACAGATTTGAGAGTTTCAGACTATTTACATGAAACGGTTTGTATCAAACTGTATTATTATAAAAACGAGAAGAAAAAAAATACTCCCTAAAAATTTGACTATCATGACAAGCTTGGCTACCAGAGCCAACCATGGTAAGATGAAACTTTCATGAATGAAGAAAATACTTTTATTAATCCTTATCCTCTTCATCGTCTTCGTTTTCATCAATTCCAACCCAACGAGTGAATGCAAAAAGGAACTCCTTGAAGTTCACCATTCCATTTTTGTCCCAGTCCATTTCTTCTGCAAAGCTCATGACATTAAACTGATTCAGCACACGTTAAAGTTCTTTTGTTGAGTGTTTCAGCCACACACGCACACACTCACAACATTAAACTGATTTAACACACTTTAAAGTTCTTCTATTGAGTGTTTCAGCCACACACTTGATGTGTGGTGCATATAGATATATAATGAAGATTCTTCTTAGACCATCTCATGAGCTATATATAAGCCTTCATTGACATGGGTAATGATTGTTCATATGAATGCAATTGCATAATTTAACCATGCACATAACAAAGAGCATTTGCTTGCGTTTGTGTAGGTATGTTACTACTTTCGACGAGCATGTACACGTAAATATACACACACAAAGAGTAAAAGAGCTTACCGAATCTTCTCATTGCTATTTGCCCAGATGAGCGTTCGCCTGATGTAGTTTCATGAATGGCTTGGATCATTTCATTCTTACTGACATAACCATCCTTATTCTTGTCCAAAAACACAAATGTATCAACCAAAATTTCAAACGTGGCTTCTAGATTTGGCATCCCATCTTGCAATTTCTAAACAAGTTAAGGAGTACGAATGAGTCACTAAATACTTATATTATGTCAGTTTCATCCCTAATGTGGTAATGAGCAGATTCAAAAGCTGTGTCTCAAAATATATGGAGTTCATATGAAGGTCTACTTCAGATGCATAAAATAACTTAATTCAAAACATTTGTCACAGTTACCATTTAGAGTAAGTACCTCTATTCGTATGAACTTGAGACAGGTTCACAACTGATGTGGCATAACATGTTTGGAACATATAATCCGGGCACAACAATTTCTCCAATCAAAATCTGCCACACGGGTTGAGAACTCATCTCAAGTCGACATGAGAAGACTATGTATAATTAAACCACAATATTGGAGAGCAAAAAATGACATGAAAAAGGAAAAGATGGAACATAAAGATAATATGATTTTGTTGGATACAGTATGAAGAGCAGCTTCATCATCCTTGAAAAGATAGACAAGGCAGAGGAGAACAATGAACTCGTTGAACTTGATTTCCATATCCTCATTGATATCACATGCTTCAAATAGATCGTTGATTTCCTCCTCGGCCAACGAAATTACCAGCTTATGGAAACATCTTTTCATTTCTTCTTTGTCAATTGCACCATTTGAATCTTCATCTATAATAATAAACATTCAACATGCAATTTGGAAAGCTATCAGTACATGTTTGTATTGTTTGTACCAGAAATTACTACCAATTATAACATTATATCCAGTCCTTCCCTAAATGGCACAATTTGCCGAAAATGTCCCAAAATTACGGTACAGCATGTGTACATAACTTATGTTCAGCTTGTACAGAATATTGTAAATTCTCATGTAACTTATGTACATGCTACTCATGCACAGCCTCATACATAGCAAAAACTTGCATGTTGAGGACTCAAATGCATTACATGTAAGAGAAGTGAAAAAGTACCAAACTGCTGAAAAGTAGCCTTGCAATTTCTGAAGCTCTCATCAATCTTTGGGAATTTTAAGACTATACTGTCAAATGATCTCATAGAAGTTCCTTTAGATGCTCTCTTCTGCATGGCTTCAACAACTTTAGCCTCAAGCTTTGTTTCTGGTACCCAAGCCTGTTCTGGTGTATCACTCTTTGTCACTACACCCCCCATTGTCACTCAGTTCAACAAGAATGGGATGCAGGATCAAACAGTAAATTTGTTGCTACTGCAATTTATATTTGCAATATTAACATGTTAGAAGGTGATCAGACAATTCTTTCAAAATATGAAGATCACCAAATCATTATGTATGTACTTTTCATTTTAGCAAAACTTGCAAGTAAAATCAACAAGTAGAAGAAATCGATAAGCATAAAGTCAATTGCCCACCAAATATAACCGTCTTGTTTTAATTGCTTAAAATGGACACTCAAGTTGTTTACTTTTTTTTCTGAACTACTTATCATATAAGAAAAAAAAATTAAGACCATTAAAGTGTGAAAATAAAAATATAAAAATAATGAAAATTAAAAAGTAAAGTGATCAAATTGTAATAATAATAATAATAATAACAACAATAAAAGTGTAGAATGTGGAAAATTCTATGAACAATTTTTTTATATTCATTTTTATTAATTAAAATAATTGAATATATAAAAAGTGCTTCATTAGAATATCAATAACATTTAGGAACAAATTCGTCTAATTTTCTATGCATTTAGACCATTTTAACTAACCTTTTCTATTTATTTTAATATTTTTCCATCATTTCTCTTCATAATTAATTGACAAGTTACCTTATAATGGCAAAATGTTTATTTCATGTGAAAATTTTTAATTTATAACTTTTATTATTTTTTGTTACAATTGATAACTTATCTTATTACAATCTCTTTCAATCAACTATTCCATTCAAAAAATAAAATAAAAAACTCTTTAACACTCATCTAATTTCTCTCATTCTAATAGAAATATGAATTTTAGAGCTTTAGATAGATGTTGGTATTTGATTTATGGTGAAAGAAAAAAATAGAGTAAGGAGAGATAAAATAATTTTTAATATTTTTCAATGAACTCAAAGATATTAAAATAACATAAATACTAATAAAAAATAAAAAATTGAAAATTTTAACATAATATAACTATCACAAAGAACGTTTGTCCTCGTATAATTGGTGTTACATGCAATGAGCCATCGAAATGGGACAGAGAACTTTGGTCCTAACCTTTGTAAGTTAATTTAATCCATAAATTTTATTTGAAAAATAAATTTAAATTTACATGGTGAAGACACTATAGAATTTTCAACTAAATCAATTACATGGTTGATATAAAAAATAAATTTTAAGATTACTCAAAAGTCAAAATTAGCTTCATAATTCATCTGATCAGAGTTGATACATATGCAAGTATTTAACTCAAAAAGATATAATGAAAAAAGATAGACCAAAGCCTACATACTTAGTGGATGAAATCGTTAATCAAAATACCATACATTTTTTTTTCAAATGATCCACCATGCTTGCCTAAGAGAACTTTTTACAAACATCTAGAAGACAAAATCCAATCTTTAATAACAAACGAAAAGAACTAAGTTTTCAACAGTCAAAGAAAATAAACAAACAACAAGTGAATGAATAAAGAAGTGAAAGGTAATATGAGTTAGAGATACGCACCAGAACTTTCCAACCCAAGCTCTTTTTTCGCAAATTAACCCAAATGATAGAAGAAGCCACAACACAATATATGAAATTTGTAATTAAAAACCCAGAAAAGAAAGAACAAAGAGAAGTTCAATGAGGTAGTGTAGGCTCTAAAATGAAACCCAATAGCTGAAAGTTAGACAAAAGGACATGCGCTAAAAGTTGGAGAAAATGGTGGGTTTGGTTTGGGTCTGTTAATTAGTCTCGTGTGTGTACCTTCATTTTAACCTTAGTTTGTGCTTTACCCAACACGTATAAATTTATAATCTCTTCTTACGTTCAATTTGCAACAGCGACCCTCTTTCGCTGAATTTTCACAACCAAAAAAAAAAGACAATTGAATTTATAAAAGGAGAGATTTTTAATTTTTTGTTCCTGGAAAAAGAAAAAGAAAACCGAGTTAGAGCGTAATTGTGGATCGCTTTTTGTGGATCGCTTTTTGTGGATCTAATAAATCAAAATATGAAAGTCAAATAAGAGCATTTTAAAACACGATCTTCCAAAGTTTATTAAGTGGGATTTTGTTTGGACTCTAAGAAATATTTAAATAGAGCCTCAGAATTTGATATTTTAATACACAGGAAGAAAAGGCTTGTCTTATTACAAACAGAAGAAAACCGTGACAATGCGATTATGCGCAGGAAGGTTCGGTTTCTTTCTTACGGTGATAATCTTAAATAATTCAATATTGAATTTTGAAATATTCTATTAATTCACAAATTTTAGAAAGAAAGAAAAAAAAATCACAAACCTATGTATTTGTTTACAAGCGCTTTTGCCCGTAAACTTACACGTAAATAATCTTCGATTCCTAAATGTCACAACATTGTGATTTGGATTGGAACCCCGTTACCATTTTCAAAGTAGATTATAACTATATAATTTCAAAAGCCAAAAATTTAACCTAAATAATGAAATCACTCTTAATATTTATAAATTTTATTATAATATTATACTTAATTAATGTGAATATTATTACTCTAAACATTCTTACTCAAAATGTAAGTCTTTGTTTATTGTAAATGTTTAGTCACACATCGACCAGAAATGTTAACCTGTTATTAGTTTGGGTAATCCATTTTTTGATAAACGCGTTTTAAGAAAAAATTTTGATTGTCCAGCTTTCAACTTGGTATCAAAGCAGGTCCTTGGGTCTGATGAGTCCCCTCACACACACTGGCACTCAGGTCTTGAGGTGTTTCCTCGTCCGATGTGAGGTGGGGTGTTGAGTCTCACATCGACTAGGGATGCCAACTTAGTGCTAGTTATTAGTCTGAATAATCCATTTTCATGATAAGCGCGTTTTGAGAAAAAACCTTGATTAACCAGCTTTTAACTGTAAATTCATCAAGTTATATATTTAACCTATTTTATTATATCATATTCTAATTTTTGTTTTTTTTTCAAGACCAATTTAAGTTTTTTTTATGTAAAGTGAAAGCCCAAATATTTTATCACAATCGATTGAAACTCTGATAAAATGTTAAAATTTATAAAAATCATGAGCTTTTCAATCACAAAAAATTTTACGACACTTAAAATCATTAATTTTTTTACCATAACATTATATTTACTCAATGTGTACATTATTCTTAACGACCATAACTTTTTTTTAGGTTACGCTTAATTATCTAGCTTTTAGTTAGTACATTTTTTTAACATTTTTACTTTTTGTAATGTTAAGTATAGTTTATAATTCTTTAAAATGTTAATTTAATGATAATTTTTTAGGAATAGAAATGTGATACAGTATGTCTGCATATGTCTCGTATTGTATATAAAATTAAGTAGTAATGTGTTTTATAGAGGGTGATCGATCACTCTCTAAACGACAAAAGATATTTTGAGATTTCTCTTTAGAAGTAAAGCTGTGAGGTTTCATTGAATTATCAAGTCTGATTGTGGGTTCATTGCACTTGCAATTATGGAACAAAGCGGAAGATCTCGTACTACATAGAGTAAGCCTTATTCTGCTAAAAGGGAACAGATTAATCGTCACTTATCAGTTAGTATCATAATTATGACCCTATCAGATCATATGAGTTTGCATTCTTATTAGAACATAAGACTTCTTAAGTGAATGTATATGATATATTATGCATGTACATATCCTACGTTGATTACCAAGCTAGGTGATGATGTGCTTATAAAAAACGATTATTCTCTAAATGACATGACATGATACGTTTTGGGATATCTCTTAAAAGCAAAGCTGTAAGATCTCGTTGAACTGTCAAGTTATGATCGTGGATCCACTAAACTTGTAGTTATTGACTAAATCGAACAATCTCATGTTATATGGAGTGGATCCCGTCCTATTAAAGACGAAAGGATTAATCATCTTGTATCAAAATGTTACTTCATGAAAAAATGAATATTTTATATGCAATAGAATCTATGATTTTTTGTAAGGAAAAAATTATATATTGTAAATGGATAAAAATTTTCTCCAACATAAATGGAGTATTTTTTTCAAAATTTATACTTCAAACGTATATTTTTATTAATAATTGATGAACTTATTTTTATGTATTTTATTTCTTCATATAATTAATGTAAGTTAATAGTTAGATAAATCAATTAACATATAATTTGCAATAAATCAACACTAAATTATAAAATTAAATTCATACTTCCTTATTTAAAAAAAATGATTCGACTTACAGCTCGTAGTAGTCCTTCGTATAATACAGCCCGTAATAATAAAGATATTATGTTTTAGGTTGTTTTTGTTTTATTCTGTTAGGTTAGTTGCTTAAAAGTGGTAAAAAAAAAAACAATAACAAATAGAAAAAGGACATTTTGGTTGAGGAATGTGAAGTTGTATACATGATTAATATAGCCTTTTTTAATAGCAATGCGTTTTTATGGTCAATGATAAATGAAGTTAAAAATCTATTTGACTTTTTGCCATATATATTCATGTGTATAGATTTCATTTGTCAAATAACTTAAATTTTTTTTTTGTGTTTTTATTTCTTATTAATTTTTTTTATTTCAGCATTTATTTTTATTGCATTTAGTTACTTTTACACGCCCAACATATGCTAATACAAAATTTAATTTTACTCTTATAAATTTAAGTATATTAAACTCTTAATTGTATTTTTTTTTTGTTATACTTGTGTTCTCTTTTATTGGCTTTGAAAAATTTGCACTTGTCACTTGTGAGGTTTAGATGCCTTCCAAACGCGAAAATTACATCCACCGATAAGAGGAGATAAAGATTTTAAGGATATTTTTATTATATAAAATGGGTGAATTTATTTATGTATTGATTAATTTAATTTTTTTAATTTATGAAAATAAAGTATTTTTATGTAAAAAATGTATTTGAATAATATTTAATGTAAAATAATGAACTAATTTTTTTTTAATATTAAAAATATGCGAGTTAAATCTAAAAAATATTATTTTTATTGTTATAAATTTTAAGTTATTATTGTTTTTAGTTTTTTTTTAATAAAAATAAATGAACATAATCGATGCTATTAAGGAATGTCAAATTTTTTTTTAGATAATCATGGATAACGATTGAATGAGTTCAAACTTTAGTTATTTTTTTATTTAAAAACTTTTGTTGATTTTAAGAATGTGATATTATAAAATTTATATTTTATTATATGTTATATTTTATATACATATATACATAAAAATAAAAATAAAAAAATTAAATTAAATTATTAAACATACATAATAGATTATTATTTTTTATTTATAAATATATTTTTATGTAATATTTAATATTTTTTAATCAATTTAAAGTGAAAAGATATTAAATTTTGATTTTTAAAGTAATCGTCATGTGATAATAATTTGACAAAAATTTCATCATCAATTTTAATTTTAATTTTAAATATAATATAATATTTTTATTTTAATTGTGGGTAAAACATCCAGTTGTATTTTGTGTGTTTGCATTCCTCGTGATATTATACTTAATAACTTTAATAAGCTATAAATTTGTTTTCCAATTTAACTTTGCATGTTAAAGAAAAAATATATGTTTGAAGTGGGAAGAAGGTGTGACTTTAAGTTTGATTACGATATATTCTATTAAGGTTTTGATAGATTTTAAATTTTAAAAAAATTATAAATTTTAATATTTTTTTAATTTTTTTAATGTATTAAGTTTTTAATTTTTTTTACATAAATTTAAATAAATTTATATAATTTTTTTTATAAATTTTTATATGCTTATTAAGATTTTTACATGATTTAATAAATTTTAATTTTTTTTATATTCATGCCTTTTCACTCTCGTATTAATCATTGTATATTTTTTAATAAATCGTTTATAATTATTCGAAAATATTAAATATACTATTATATATTTTATTTAAAATTTCAATAAAACCAATATTTTTTATTTAAATTATAAAAATATTCAAAAATATTATAAAATCAAACACAAACTTATATTAATTAAAAATGAACATATACATAACTTAATGTATACTAAACGTTATTATTGTGATGTTAATGGTACTTAATAGTTATTAAAAAAATGATATTAAGAAAAATATTATTAAAAATTTATAGGTTTGAATTATTAAAAAAAATTAATTAATTATAAATAAATTATGTTTTATGGATAATTGATTTATTGATAATTTTAAGTAATGTTGTTAAAAAAAGTACAACATATATTTTTTGAGAAGTATCTATATATAGAAAATTAATGAAATATAAATATAAAAAGAGAAATATGGGAGAAGATGTTGCCTGTGTAGATTTTATTTATAAATAAAAACATCTAAAATCTTCGAATGTATTTAATTAAGTAAAATTTTTAAAATTCATTGGGATTTTGATAACATATACTTTTTAATTTTTTTTAAAAAATAGTAATTAAATAATCAAAATTTATATAGGTTTTTATATACTTCTAAAATTTTTATTTTTTTTAATTAAATACAAATAAATTTTTATAAATTATTAAAAAAATATTAAATGAATACCGTTACATTTTTTAAAACTTTTAAGATTTATTAAAGTTTATTAAATTCATATTTAAATACAAACTTGTTAATTATAGGTTTATAAGTATTATATTTATTTAAAAAGTAAAAAATAAAGAAGAAAAGACACTAAAAACTGTATCGTTTTTAATAAAAGTGTATAAAAATCTTATAATTATTAAATAATATATAAAAATATTAGAAATTAAAAAAAAATATATTGATTATAAATTATTGATTAATTTTTAAGTTTTATTGAGTTTATAAATTAAATTTTTTTTTATTAATTTATAATTTTAAAAATATTTTTTTTTAAAATACGATGATGTGTAAAGCATATCACTACTTTAAAAAAAAATTGATGGATTGTCAATTTAAAATGAATGTTGTAGAAATTTTGCATAAGAGTTAATAACTAAGTATTTTTGCGTAATTTCACTCAAAGCTGTACCTCTAAATGATCACCCGCAAACTCGCAAAACCATACTCTCTGTGAACGGCTCCTTCTCTGTGTTTTTCAGGGTGCTTCTAAAGGCGCAGAGGAAACCCTAGACCGGTGAGCGATGTGCTTACTCACTTTTCCATTCCTTCTAATCATCGCTTTGTACTTCTTCTCTACTTTTTATTGCCAGTGTTCTCTCTCTCTCTCTCTCTCTCTCTCTCTATTCCGAGTTTCGGGGTTTTTCATGATACTTAAATCGCTGTGTTAGTTCGGAATCCTTTGGTAGTTTTTGATGAGGTCTTGGTTATTACTAGCACAAATATATATTCATTAAAATATTGATTTTACTTTATTTTATTTTTCTTGAATCATATTTTTGAAACAGAATAATTTTTGTGATTAATCGGTGTAGTTATGAATATGAGAGGAAGCTTGGCCATGCTGACGAAATGTTAGTTTGGGTATATTGGAATTGCTCGCACTTTTCTGTTTGAGAGTTCAAATAAAATTCTAATTAATCCTTTTGTGTTATGAGATATATGATTATGATATAATGACCTCATTATGGTCATTTATTCAATTGGAGGAACTTCTGAGAAGTTGCTTGTGTTGTTTCCTTCAAGTTTATTAAACATTGTATCGTTACTTATCTAAATTCAATTGGTTTGGTTTCTTAGATGAAATGATTATTTGTTGTCCAATTTAAGTACCATGGCTATGAACTTATGATGATTTTATCAATAAAACCATAGTGCTCATTGACTTTGCAGGGTGAGCATGGCCTTGAACTAAAATCGTAGTGCTCATCCTTTTACTTATATTGCTACAGTCAAAGTTAATGGACATTATTAGTTTCTAAATTCTAATTGTCTGTACTGTGTCATAATAATTTGGTCATTGACTTTGCAGGGTTGTCATAGAGAGTAAGCTTCAGTTACCTTGTGATGGCTTTAAAACGGATCAATAAGGAATTGAAGGATTTGCAGAAAGATCCTCCTGCTTCTTGCAGTGCTGGTATATTTCTTTCCCTTTTATTCCATTTAGTTGTCGAATGGCATTTTATGCACCCCCGGTTTCTTGTTGACTGGGAAATCAAATTCCTATGAATGTTTGTAGTTGTTATTGTTGTCTTTTGGAATTTGTGTTGCAAGATGCTTCCATTTACACACACTCATACAGACTTGCTCCGCAAAAAATGGTATGAGATGAAAGGATTAGCTTATGAGTAAAGAAAGAGAAATCCCATATAATCTCATTGTTCTTAGAGTGACTGAAGAAAATGTGCTGTTATCGTGTTGCTTTTTTTTCTCCAAAGATTATAACTTAATTTAAGTGTCAATATTTGCAGAGGTCTAGTTTTTCTTCACATGTGTAATCTGCACTAACTGGTCATGAACTTATGTAATCTTAGGAGAGTGGTAGTAGTTACTTTAGCTAAAGATAGGGTATCACCTTTACCATCCTAATTAGTTCATTTGATATCAATCCCAATTTTGATTCTTATGATGCATATACCTATAGCTTCATCTGCTGCACTAGACAATACTCTATTTTCATCTTAAAAATACTAGTTTATTTCACTAAATTGTGGGTTCGCTTCACCCCCTTCCTTTCTTTTTTTCTTTCTTTCTTTCCAGGCCCTGTTGCTGATGATATGTATCACTGGCAAGCAACAATTATGGGTCCAGCAGACAGCCCATTTGCTGGAGGTGTTTTTCTTGTAACCATTCACTTCCCACCTGATTATCCTTTCAAACCACCAAAGGTACAGAGTTGCAAGCACGTACAAATTATATTTTTTAGAATTGACTTCGTTCTCTACGTGTTAGGAGCTCTTTGAAAGTTTGGCTACATTATGATAATATTCTAGGCCTGGTCATTTATACATGCATCTTTTTGAAAGCTTGGTTTTATCGGCTGAGTTATCTCATGAATTGTTTTTTGCATTGACTTCGAATCCTATGGTAGTGTTTACTACCCTTTTTTTTTGTTCCTTTTATCTTTCTTGTTGACTATGTAATTGTTTTTGGTCACCCTTATGCATTGCGCAGGTCTCATTCCGTACAAAAGTTTATCATCCTAACATCAATAGCAATGGAAGCATCTGCCTTGACATCCTTAAAGAGCAGTGGAGCCCTGCTCTTACCATCTCCAAGGTAGTTTATTAATCCATAATCCACATTGACTGGCATTTCACTTTCTGTTAGTTTGGGGATTACTCTTGCTGCCTTTGTGTGATCTTTGACTAAGAAATTGTTTGCTTGCGCTGCAGGTCCTGCTTTCAATATGTTCATTGTTGACAGATCCAAACCCTGATGATCCTCTGGTGCCTGAGATCGCTCACATGTATAAGACTGATAAGGCCAAGTACGAGTCTACAGCTCGATCCTGGACTCAGAAATATGCAATGGGCTAGGGCCTCTTGTTCTAATGGAGGAAATCAATGGGGCATGATGCCTTCTATTAGTAAATAAATAGATGATGGGAACTGAGAAATTGATAAACTTGTTTTATTTTGCTCATTTTACTCTTTTTGCTAATTGGAAAGGGTTTACAAAAGCAATATCTTGTTTAGTAGAACAGAGTAGGGGTGGTGGGTTGTGCATTTTCGTGTTATGGTTTTTGGTCCAAATTCATATATTTTTAATATCATGAAAAATTTAAATACAAACACAAAAGTATTAAAAGTTAATTATAATTAAAATAAACTGTTAGGTTCCGTTTATGCTCGGGTTTTAACCCAAAAACTACTCATTAAAAGAGACTTTAAGGTTGGGTTCATGTTCAGGTTGTATCCCGAAATTTACTCGCAGAATAGAGGTACCGTTCTTATGACATTGCAGGTCTTTTGTGACTTTGTTGGTTTCTTTATCAACTAATAAGCTCTGAGGAAGGAAAGAGAATGGCTTTATACAGCTCATTCTGGTATTGTAGCGTGACGCCGTTTTGTATCCATTCCCGGGCAGTCGTGTATTCAGAAAAATCATGGTATATAAAGCTGTTAGTTGAGATGAGATGTTTTATTAGCGTATCATACCATCTATTAATTTTTAAGTTTATGACATTCTATCTTTTTTTTTTTTTGGTTAAATAAGATATCTTATTTATTTTAAATGAAACAAGTAAAAAAATAAAAATAATATGATTATTTTGTAATAACTATAATTATTTATTATAATCATTAGTCACTAAAGAATAACTATAAATATTATCATAAAGCATAGCCATTACATATACCATTGCACCTAAGTATAATGAAATGGTGGATTGGCCAGCATCAAGAATGTATTCAATAACAATTTAAATTTCGTTTTATCCAATTGACGACTATTGTTTTCTATTTTTATTTTCCGCTATGCAAGACTTCAGCTAATAAATTATGAGTTGAAAGATCTATAACACATTACTAGAAATTCCTGCACTCAGAGAGATTGACCTGAACTTCTATCAGAGACTACTTGACTCACATCAAGGACCAAATCTTGAACGAATTAGCAGATATAAGATAAGACGTTCACCATGAGAGGTTGAGCTTGGACTTACGCTGAAACTGCTTCCTTGTCATGCACCAAGGGCCAGGGAACGTGCTCAACTGTACAAATTACAAGGAAAAACGAAATTACTTAAAATTGGAAAAAATAAATTGAAAGTCACTCAAGTTGAGAACAAATTCTAATAGATAAATATTTAGCGTCAAGCTTACTCTTAAAATTAAGTGATAAGTTTCCTTAATATCAGGGTTAGCGTAATCTATTGACTACATGTGATTTAATGACAGAAAGCTCATTTATTAGATAATGGATAAAGTGGATACATACGTTGCTGATAAGCTTTGCTCCAAACCATGGGGTATCTACACCATATGAAGGGGGAATGACTGTTATTCCATTTGATAGAGATGGAGAAAGAAGTTTATGTAGTTCCTTCTCTAACCTGCCTGAATCAAAGCGTTTAGAACAATTGTTAGATTCAAAACGTACAAATGCATTGTTACTATATATGTATTATTTGTATGCACTGGATCTTTCTGGACGAGAAAGTTCACTTTATCTCCTACACGATCACGGATGATTCTACCTGCCAGTCCAGGTAAACATGCAGTACCCCCGGTCAGTACTACGGTCTTGAACCAAGCATCATCACCCATTAATTCTGCATCACGACAATGGTCCATACAAAGTGCTACAGCCTGGTGCAAACCCATAGCAACCCTGCAGAATAACATCAATGCATCTTATTCAACAGCTATTCACACGAATTAAAGAAATGAACTTGAAAGCAGAAATTATATGGTTAACTTTTAGTTGGAGAAAAAGGAAATTTGCATTATGGATAATAGCTAATAAGTTTCAAATGATTTTTCTGAGTTCGTTGGCCTTGGTGAATTGAGCAAGTGAACCATGAATTGATGAAGTACAGTCATTGCTCATAACAAAACTTGAACTATCATTAGCCAAAAAAGATTAATAATTATAAAATGCAGATTTATGAACGTCTAGTAGTCTATTAGGAATCTTATATTCATCTTGGCAAGGAGAAAATCAATGATTTCACAAAAATGGTGTATGGAGCTGAAGATCTACAAAGTGCAAGACTTACACTCCTGCAATTCGTGGCTGGAATAAGATCTCTCCAGTTTGAAACCGTTCTTTTGAAAGAGTAAAAGAGCCTTCTCCTGCTACCGTAAATGATGCTCGTGTATCATTACATAGCTCAGCCTCATAATCAGCAGCAACGTAGCATAATTCCTGTTAGCAAATCAAGGTCAGGAGACCAGCCAACTCGATAAGATTTTTATTTTTATTATTTTATTTTTTTCTTCCAAAAACTGAAAGTAACATTGCAACAGATATAATTGGAAATTTGAAATGCATGTGAGAACAATACCTCTTTCAGTGTGCGAACAGAGTACAGGGATTCAAAAACAATGTTGTTCTGCTGCATCAGCTCCCTGAGAAATCCTGTGAGTTTTAATGCTCCCAAACCCACAACTTCAACACCCACTTTACGCATTATTTTACCATTCAAAACTGAAGGAAAAACAACAAAAGCATGAATGTAAAGCTCCAAACAGTACCACACAACATAAAGAGACACTAGAAGCAAACGTGGGAGAAACAGAAAGAAAGGAAGCGTGTAAAAACAACCGAAACAAAGAGGAGATAATCAAATTGACACATATCAGATACGAGAATATTGTTAATTAAAATAGAGGAATATAGTAAAATACTAAAAGTATGTAACATAAATAAGGTTTGGTTATGCATCATGTGAGAGTTTCAACTACTATCCATCTTAAAACCAAGCAGAAAATGAAATAAAAAAGGACTTCTTACTTGGAACAACAGAAGTGACTTGGAAGCCAATGTTTACAACTATTCCTGAAGTTCTTCTTGCTGTATATAAAGCTAAAGTAGCCTAGTGTTCCAAAATTTAAAAAAATATATATACATAAGATAAAAATAATAAACATCTTTAAGAAACAAAGTTAATTTGCGTATTTGTGCCAATATGTTGTAATGTTAAATTGCATTATTGTTGTGTTTTCCTGATTCTAACAATTATGAAATAAGAAGCTTTCGGTGAAAACTGAAAATTATATTAGAGGTCCCTTGTTACAAGAATGTTAACAAATACAATTTAGATATCGATACTGAATTAAATACTTAAAAACTGTTCTGGAAGACTCAACAAGCGAGACGGTTTGGTTGTTTGATACCTATAGGCTATAGACAAAACAGGGGTCAATACAAAATCATTTAATCTTGATATTTCTTTCTCTTTTTTAACGAATGCAAATTTCCAGAATATAAAAGCAATGAGAAGAGGCTGGGTAGAGGAGATAGGCTGGGTACAAAATCATTTAATCCTGATATTTCTTTCTTTCTTTCTTTCACCTGACTAATTGCACAAACTGCAGGAACATTCATATCAAAGAGGGTTTTGTATATGGCTTCTTTAAGCTGCCGCCTTGATGCTCTGGCAGATTCAGTATCTGGAATAACTCAGGAAAGAAATTACATCATATTATGTGGAAGAAAATTATACAAATGAACAATCTAGAGGCAATCAGAACTCCAATTTCAAGCAATACAAACACAAACTTTGATGGTATCATAATAGACTAAAAGTGACTATGAATCTTTCATTGTGGAATACTAGATTTAGATGATAAAAAAGTAAAAAAAAAAAAAAATAGAGAGAAGACAAAACAAATTCATCCACACATGAGAAAACCCAAAAGTTGCGCAAAGCAACAATAATCAAGTTTGACCCCAAAAAAGGCCATAAATCACACCACCTACAGGGATTAGGAACCCCATTGACAAAACATTTATAACTTTCAATAATGAAGGGTTATACACATTCAAGATGATATAAAAGTCTGAAAGCCATATTGATATTTGTTAGAAAGTATAAATGTAATTTCGGTCAGAGATTTTGGGAAGACAAGTAAACAACTCACTGTAACAATATTTAAATTTATAGTTTATTGCTTTTTATTTGTGTTGAATAAACTAATAGAAGGTACAATCAGATGCTGACCATCGTAATGGCAGAGTGGTAAGGACAGTACCACAGGTTGTGTATGTGTTTTCACCTGCATCCTGTGGATAAATTAAGCAAATGAAATACACCTTATCAAGATTCAACTTAACAAGTGATAATTAATAGAAAAACTGAAATATTCCTCCACATTCTTGTCCTTCTAATTTTTAATATAAAAAGAAAGAAGGATGAAAAAACCTGCTATAAATAGTGGAAAAAAACTGCCTTAATCTGGAGTACATTGGAGATTCAATGTTACCAAATTCCTGAACATTAAAAGCTTCAGAAAATGTACAGAATCCAATTTCAAGACATAGAAGAATAGATAGAGATACATGGAACAAACAGTAAGACTACATCAATTCATAGGAATTGTCTAAGAAAGATTCTTAAACTGCTAATTAAAACAAACACCATACCATAAAAGTAGCCGACCTCCCAGATGGACAAGCAAATTTACTCCAACCAAACTTGCAATAACCAGAGCCACCTTGTAGAGGATACGGATGAAGAAAATGAGAATATGTATCATATGTGAATAACATGACTATTGGATATTAGTTCTTAATTCAAGGAATAAAACAAGGACCTTAATTCAAGGAGCAAAACAAGGACATTAATTCAAGAAGTAAAACAAGAAATCCTTAATTCAAGGAGTAAAACAAGGGATGCTTAATTCAAAGAGTAATTGAAGGAGTAAAATTTCCTTATAAATAGCTATACAATTGTAATGAAAATATGAAGAAAATAATAAGAGCTCTTTTGTGTAGAGTTATTTCTTGTTTTTTCAACATGGTATCAGAGCAGGAAAATTAACTTGCTTTTGCTTTATTATTATCTTAGCATCTTCAATCTTTGAAATGATGGAAGACAAGCTGCTAAGATCAGAAACTGAAAGTTCATCGGTGCTTTCCTTCATGAATATGCATGAGGTGGATGTCAACCCAAATCAAAGATTAAGCTCAGTCTTGTTGAATGAGTTTAATTACTTGCCTTGGTCAAGAGCAGTGTCTCTGGCTTTAGGTGGAAGGTCCAAGTTGGGGTTCATAAATGAAAGCATCGAAGTACTTGATGTTTCCTCACCAACCTATGAATCCTGGCTTAGTAAGGATCAACTGGTTATGTCATTGGCTCCTAAATTCCATGGAACGTAAATTAATTGAAATATTCGATTACTCGAATCTGCATACCAATATGGGAGACGGTCGAAAATGTATGGCGATCCAAAACAATCTTGCCGAAGTTTTTCAATTAAAGAAGAACATCTCAAACTACAACAAGATGGTAAGCCTTTTGTACAACTCTTAGGAAGCATGAAAAGCATGTGGAATGAGTTAGAAATATATCGTCTCATACAACCGATGTAGCTCGCTACGAAAAGAGGAAGTTAAGATAAGATATTTCAACTTCTCTCGATCTCGATTCAACATATGAAGATATACGATGCCACGTATGAATCTTGAACTTCCTTCCTTCACCAATGTATATGCGACAATTCAACGTGAATAAGTAAGGAGAAAAGTCAGTGAAGCAAAGGATACAATGGTTAGTGCACTGAGGCGAGAGCCTATCTAACCCAACCACGAGAGGAAGTACAAAGTGGAAGCATCCAAACTTGAAGTGTCAACCGTTTACTATACTCGCCATATTAAGGACACGTGTTGGATTTTACATCCCAATTAAAACTGATTTATAAAGGATAAGGCGGTTTACGTAGAAGTGAATCGACTTTAACCGTGCAAATCATACTTCGCCTACTCTCTAATAGGTCGATCCATTCAAAAACTTCACAAATGAGAATCCTGAACTTATAAATGAGTTTATGTTGTATCTTCAAAGCAAGACAGGAGGAGCTAGAATTGGTGTGGATAGCATGAAGAAACTCGACAAAGATTGCTAGGCAAGTTTGCAAGTTTCTCGGTACAAAACTCATACCACCAGAGAGGCATGCAAGGTATCATAAAATCCTTTAAAACCGCTTCTTAAAATAAATATGTTGCATGATTTTTAGGTTGCATTCAGTGCCACAGATCATATGACAAACCATGTGTCAAAGTCTCATAAGTTTGAAAAATTAGCAAATCCTTCTCAAGTTTCAATTGCAAATGGTGAGAATGTAAAGGTTTTAGGAAAGGAAAAAATAAAATTAATGTCGATGAAATCGTAGCTCGGCGGTTTTTATATGTACCTTCCTTTCCGCTTCCAACTTCGTGTGTGGGAAAAATCACAAATACCTTGAATTGCTTAGCCATTTTTCTCCTCGCAATGTCATTTTGAGGATCAGGCCACCAAAAGACGATTGGTGAAGGGTTTTACTTAGATGGTCTCTATTACATATCCAAGAGCAATCCCGAGAGGGTTTCAAGCCAAGTTTAACCCTATCCAAGATAATCAATTATGGCATCAAGCGTTTAGCTCACTCCTTATCCACTAATTTTGTCAACTTTATTTCCAAACTTAGGAAATGATGCAATTGTACGTGAAACTTGCCACTTGTCTAAGGCCACTAGATCACTTTTTAATTCTTCCTTGTTTAGGGCTAGTAAGTGTTTTTGAACTAGTTCATTGATGTATGGGGACCAACTAATGAATCTTTTGATGGTTATAAGTATTTTGTGATTTTTGTTGATGATTTTTCTCGAGTCACATGGTTATATCTTTTAAAGTCTAAGAATGAAGTTATGGAAATATTTAAGGACTTTCATAACATTGTTAAAAATCATTTCTCCTCTAAAATTCAATCCTTAAGATTAACAATGGCCTTAGAATACATGTCCCATATCATGAAACAATATTTGAGCATTCATGGCATTATGCATCAAACAAGTTGTGTTGCACACCTCAACAAAATGGTGTAGCTGAACGCAAAAACGGGACTTACTTGAAAAAACTAGAGCATTAATGCTACAAATGAATGTACCAAAGAGATTTTGGTCCCAATGGGTTATGACAACTGCTTACATCATCAATAGATTACCTAATTGAGTCTTGGATTTCGAGTCTCCCCTAGAGGTCATGAAAGGAAGGAAAATTAACCTCTCACACCTTAGAGTCTTTAGCTGTATCTGTTTTGTACATATTCAATCTCATCATCAAGATAAATTGGATCCTAGAACTGTTAAATGTATTTTTCTTGGTTATTCATCTACACAAAAGGGATATAAGTGTTATGATCCCCAACTTAGGAGATTAATTGTGTCTAAAGATGTTCGATTTTATGAAACTAACCCTTTCTTCAGCAAGTCACATGAAATCACAAGTCAAGGGGATGACATCTTGGATATGTTTCCATTACCAAGAATCGAACTTGAGGCTCTACAACAACAAGATCCCAGCCATGTCAACATCGATACATCTCTACTGAAAGTAACAATGAAGGGTCTCTTCTTAATGGTACACTGCATGAAGATGGTGATAATCAAGATGATCCTCACAATATGGTACAAGATGTGAATGAGTGTGAGATAACTCCTCCTCGCTCCACGACGTAATCCAATGCGTGTTGGCAACCTCCCACAAGACTTCAAGACTTTGTCACCTACAAACCCACACATCCCATCTCAAATTACGTGTCATATAAGAGTTGACACCAACCCACGTACCGCATTCCTCAACACTATATCGAGTTACGGTGAGCCTTAAAACTTTCATGAGGCCAATAGCCGCAGTGTGGAAGGAAGCCATGCAAGAAGAACTTAAAGCCCTAGATCAACACTGACACGTAGGTATCACCAAACTTCCAAAAGGTAAGAAAGTCGTGGGTTGCAAATGGATTTATAAGCTCAAATTCAAGTCAAATTGATCAATCGAGAGGTATAAAGCAAGATTGGTGGTTCTGGGATTCACTCAAACATTCGAGCCGGATTACAAAGAAACATTTGCACCTGGTTGCAAAAATGAACACAAGTAAGAGTTGCTCCGTGTAAACAAGGGGTGGTCCATGTACCAAATGGATGTGAAAAATGCATTCTTGCATGGTGATCTCAAAGAAGAAGTCTATATGAAATTGCCACCGGTATCCTCAAAGCATGAACTAGATTTAGTGTACAAATTGCACAAATCCATTTATGGTTTGAAAGCAAGTCCCCCACGAGCTTGGTATGCCAAGCTAAGCTCGGTCTCACCATATGTTGGTTTTAAAAGAATGCCATTCTTCACTATTTGTTCACACAGGAGCCCGTGGGAAAATCGTCAGGTTGACGGATGTAGATGATCTAATAATTACAGTGATAATCTTGTGAGATTTTCAACCTTAAACGGTCATCGTACAAAGGTTTGCAATTAAAGACCTTGGGATATTGAAGTACTTTCTTAGTATAGAAATGGAAACCTCGCATACGGACTCTCTTTCTTAACCAAAGGAAATATGTCCTAGATTTGCTCGAGGAAGCTAACATGGTGATGCTAACTAGCCATTACCCTCTTGACGAAGCTCGAACCTAGCTTCGAAGAGCGTACGCCACCTACGGATATAAGTTATTACTGCAGACCGTTGGTAAGTTGATCTACCCTAACAATCCACCAAACCGACATCACATATTTTGTAAGTATTGTGAGCCAATTCATGCACTTCGACACTCGAGCATTTGACCCTTGTTAAAAAGGATCTTACGCTACTTAAAAGGATCGATGAGTCGTGGTATCATCATGAAGAACGACAACACACAACCGCTGGTATCGTGATCTTGATTGGGCGAATCTGTCGACGTAAGCCCACCACCGGCATTTCTTGTACATTTGTCGGTGGAAACTTGAGGTCAATGGAAGAGTAAAATATTGTCATCGCTAGATCAATCACAGAAGGCGAGTATCGTGCTGATAGACGCTTCCAATGCGTGTGAGTTGATATGGCTTAAAGTGCGTCTTGTGATTTGGTGTTCTTACAACTCTTCCTGTGTCCTTATTTTGTGACAATCAGCGGCCGTACATATAGCATCAAACCCAGGTATTTCACGAGAACTAAACACATTGAAGTTGATTGTCATTACATTCACAAGTTCAATCACAAGTGATTCAGACACGTTATACAAGAACTTCACCAACTGCGGTGACATCTTCACCAAGCCCTTGGCTTCTCATCAATTTCAACGACTTTTGTCCAAGCTTGATCCATAAACCTTTTGGATCCAGGCGAGTATTGGATATTAGTTCTTAATTCAAGGAATAAAACAAGGACCTTAATTCAAGGAGCGAAAGCAAGGAGCTTAATTCAAGGAGTAAAACAAGGAATCCTTAATTCAAGGAGTAAAACAAGGAATCCTTAATTCAAGGAGTAAAACAAGGAATCCTTAATTCAAGGAGTAAAACAAGGGATGGTTAATTCAAAGAGTAATTGAAGGAGTAAAATTTCCTTATAAATAGCTATACAATTGTAATAAAAATATAAAGAAAATAATAAGAACTCTTTTGTGTAGAGTTATTTCTTGTTTTTTCAACAAGGATCAATAATGATGGCCTAGAAGACTTAAATGATTGGTAAAATTTGAATGCTCTGATGGACCAATGCATAAGTTTTTTAGAGGCAACATCATATCCCCGGATACAAAAATTCCTCCTAAGTGGTGCATTTTTAAGGCATGTTTGACAACAGTGCAGAATAAGGGGGAAAAGATGCATACTTGGGAGATTTTGAAGTATTTACCATCAATGATAACGGAACCTGGAACCTGCATGCGCTGACTGTAAATATGCATGAAAGGCAACTGGGGCAGCTGATCTGAGAGCTGTCTACAATTATATAAAATGGATAAATTAAGGGACTTTGCAATGTTTGGTAGCAACTTTGTCACTCAGATACGGAATAAAAAAAAAAGAACAAAATTGGAACTGGTAATACTTAGTTTCACGTGGATAATACTTGAAAGAGACAATTATGCTTGCTCTATGAAACTTTGAAATCCACCTTCTGTTCCCAAACTAAAGCAGGGAACTTCAAGCTCCATTGAGGTAAATAATCGAGAAATTCAACAACAGGAAAGTAAAATGCCAAAAACATTCCATTCGATGAAAAAGCCGGAGAGTACTTTTCATCTTCTGATAAACTTAAGATGAATGTTGTTTGGTCGTACATCTGATAACAGCCCTGCAAGATGACTTCCCTCATAAGGGCAGCCCTACCACTATGGAGTTGGTAGGCACTAGGCACGGATGCTTACCTCGTCAACAGGCTTCAACCTATCCACATGGCATGGCTTACCCCGTCAACAGGGACTCATCACATGGGCTTACTCACTCAATGGGGCTTCACCCCATCAACAGGGGTGCACCTCGACTTGCACTGTGTTCAGGTCTTCGGGATACCTAAGTCGTCACCTGAGAGGCACATGATAGCCCCAATCACGTGATCCTTTTGTTTTTGTGAAAGTTGGCGTTTAATACTCTAGGTTATAAAGTGTCATTTAGTCATTCTTTTTATATAAAAAAGAGCTAGTTAAGGACTTTTAAAATTTATGGTGAATACTTTATTATTAATTTTAATAATAAAAATATCAAATGTGTTTCCTTAACACCTTATTTACAAGCAAAATGATTAAGAACATATTTTATAACTTAGGAGAAAATAACACTTATTGTCTAAGCAAAGTGACCAGCTTTGCTCTCCACCCTATAATATATATGTTTATGAGCAAAAAGGATACCTTTGATGGGATTCCCCCGCAATCATACCAATTTATGTTAGGGAACAATTCAAACTACTCAAGCTTGGGATCCACCGTTAGATACCAAAGAAAAATCAGGAATTTTCAAACTTAACACAAAATAATACAGGAAACTTCGTAAAATAAAATAAAAATCTTAATGTTTAATTAGACAAAAAAAAGCTGCAGGACTTAACTGAAGAAGGTAACCAAATTGCAAATTAGTTTCAGCGAAGAGAATAGAGCCAGAAGAATGACCCTGCTGATTCTGGAGGAAGTAAATCCATAATCGATCGTTGGAAACTAACGACTTCCAGGCCTTGGATATCGTACTGGCCTTCGCTGCTTCCTTTGGGCCCAGTGATCTAACAATTTGCAACAATATATCCTCTGGTATTTGATCGAATTGTCCCAACGACGAAAACGTAGATTCGCAATCGAGATTGCGTCCCGATGAGTCAGAGCAAGAAGACGACCGGTTTGACATCGATTCCCATACTTTCTTCAACAACATCGCCATCACTGAAACAATCGATTCAATTTTCCGTTCAGCCGTGATCGAACTCAACTAATAACGAATTTCTATTTTTCCCGAAGAAGGGAAAAAAATTGAGAATTTCTGTTGATTTTGAAAACTTTGGAGACTCGGAAGTATCATTAGAGACTCAGAGACAGTGGTGATGCAAACGTACGATTGGCGGTTGGTTGTAATGTCATGTACCGACACGTGTTGAAATGGCAGCGTGATCAACGTAAGCGTTTTTTTATTTTATAAAGTTGTACTTTGAGAATGACCACGTTACATCAAAAACAAAATGTTTTAAAATAATTTTAACTTAATTTAAAAAAGTTTTGATTTAATCTTAGAAATCCATTTTACACCCTTTAAACAGGAGTAGAATAGGAATTTGGATGAAGCCATCGATCTTTTCTTTCAAATCGTTAAACTCTATATCCTAATTTGGTTCATTACAGCAATGAAGGCAGCTTTTATATCAGCTATACAACTTGTTTCTACTGCAAATTCAAAAGCAATTCAACTAGCTTTTTGTGTTTGTGATGTGGCTTTTGTTTTTCTTTCCTTATCTATTATACTCTAATTCATTGTTTGCTTTGGATCTGTTACATTTTCATATTTCCATTTGCATGGGAATTTGTCGACGATAATTACTTAATATATCAAGATAAATTAACAAAATTATTATTTAATCAAATATTAACGTGATAAAAATGATAACTTCTCCTTCGATTAGCAACTCAAGCGAAAAAGAACAGTCGAGTAGATCCCAACAGGAACAGCGATGAGCACACGACGATAAACCAGTGGAGCAAATAGCAGACCCAAGCAGCGAATAGCGTACGAGAGGCTGTGGCCTGAGATTGAGACGGATTCGAGAGGATGTGCCCAATGTGAGGATGACTGGGAGGAGACGCAAGTGTCATGACCTTATTTTTCTAGTAGCGATCGTGTGACATTTAGCATCGTCCGTTGCAATAGGCCTTCCTTTTAATCCAAATGAAACTCCAAAGAGACTAGAAAAGAGAGTTTGTAAAGAATGATTTGTATTGCTCTAGAGAGAGTTTATCTTACAAGATGCTAAGAATTCCCAAGATTGTTAGGAATTTTCAAGATGATTCCAAATGAAGACCAATGGGTATTATTTATAGTGTGGTTTTAAGTTTAAGACTATGCCACACCTTTCTAGATTATTCTAAGCCTAGAATGTACAAGAGTGTTCTAGGTTTATGTAAAAATGTGTCACAAGGCTTGTGACCTTCTACCAACTCTGTAGCCTTCTGCTCATTTGGGCCTTCCTTCACGCATCGTTCCGGATGTTTCAGAACTTCCAGCAGCTTTTACATCCTTTCTGAATCATCCGGCATGATCTAGAATATTCCAGCCCTTCTAGCACTCTCTAGCGTGCTATAAAATATTATAGGGTCTTTAAACTCGAGTTGAGTCCGTCTAATTATAGTCATTTCTAGACATCTCTAATCAACTCTAAAACTTTCAATATAAAATGGTCTAGATCATTTAAGCAACCACCATTTATTTTAAATTTTTAAGAACATATCGTACTGGACGTGACACAAGTCAAGCATATGGATGAGGAGCTCGACGACGGTGAAAGCAGCCTAGCGACGGAATCTCACGACACAGGGATGGAAATTCTATTTATATATCCCTTCGAATGTACAAAAAAATCCAGCTTATTTAATCTGCCATAAGTACTTTTTCTTCTCAATCTATGTGTTCAACGTATATAACACACACATATATATATATAGGTCAGGCATAGGATTTAAGAGAATAATGGGTTTTGTGCCACATTTAATACCTTCTTGTGTTTAGATACTTGGTAAATGGATAATTTTTATTTTATTTCTCTCAAAACAATTTAAAATTGATTTTTTTTTTGTTACGGTTAGTTGGTAAAAAATGAATAATATCTAGTAATTTAATTTTATAATTTTTAAATTAACTACTAATTTTATTAATATGAAAATGAATATATCTAATCCTATCATTATTATAAATGAATATTTTATATCATATAATTGTTAAAAAATACATTTTTAATTAAGAATCAATTTTTTCATTACATTTAACTTTTATAAATAACAAAATTAAGAATTTTCAACTTCTGAATTATAAGATTATTATTATTATTATAAGAACATAAGTAATAGGATTTCTTCCCTTTCAAAAAGTGACACGTGTGAGAATTTTTTTAATCACTTTAAATTTGTATGAAATTCAATTCCTATAGGGGGTTTTGAAATTCATCTTATAAATTAATAAATCTGAATTAATATAATTATTATCAGACTAAAATTTTTAGAATAAAATATTATTGAATTAATTCAAATTGTATTAAACTTTTAATTTATTTATAAATTATTATTATAAAATAATATATTATATTTAATAAAATTTATTATTTACTATAACAATAGAGACAATTACATGAATAAAAGGTATGATAAAATACATTATATACTTCGTTTTAAGGATTGACAACTTATTAATTTACTGAATTTAACGTCGAATTTCTAAAATGGGTACTATCATGTTATGAATTCAATAATAAATGCACGTTGGCATTTCATGCCAGAGAATCCAATAATTCTTGTCGTAAATATCAGAATATAATAAATTTTTATGTAAATATCAGAATATAATAAAATGTTGCGTGAATATCTCGAGACTAAAATAATTTGAATTTTTCGGTCAATTGTGAAGACATTAAATTAAGGATATTAATAAAATCCCCAATTTACTAAGTTACAAAGAGATCTAATTTATTTATTTTGTATTAATCAACTACTCTTATATATGACTTAACATAACTCTTAAATCCAACAAATACTCAACTATAAAATTAAAGCAATATAAAAATATATATCATAATTATATGGGTAAAGAATACATTTTTAAATATAATAAAACACAATTTAAAAATAAGAAGGTAAAACAATAAAATATTAAAGTTATTGATATCTGCTGTAATAATTATATGTCAATATAATTAAAGAAATATAATAACAATTTTTTTAATATAAATCGAAATAAATAAATTATGAATTTTCTGCGTGTAAAAACCAATTTTATTTTTAATAAAATAATTCATAATTCATAATTACAATTTCAAATCATGAATTAAGATTGCGACAATTAAATAGATAAAGAATAACATTAGGGATGGCACCTGGACAGATTTTAATATAACCGTTTTTGAATTAAATTATAAAATCTCTCTCCAAAATCGTCCTAAAATCGTTGCAATTTGGAGACGGTTTTTTACCCATGGATAACAATTCATGACAATTATTAAAAAAACAAAAAAAAATCGTTTTTTTAAAATCATATTCAATTAAGTTCTTTTTGGCTATACAATTCACCTAAAGCAAATAGTCAAATATATTGAACTTGTTATCTCAATTTATTATTGAGTTTATGATAAAAAAATTAATATTTAATAATATATATTTTTATGAATCTAGATAAAATTAAATACATATAAATAAGAAATACAAGATATAAATAAAATATTATAAACTAATATAAATATTAAAAACTAATTAAATAAATTTTAAAAAACTTCAATTACAATAAATCAAAACTTTTTCTTCTAATTATTCATCAATAGCATACGTATCCTGCAAAAATCAAACATATAAAATCACTTTTATAAACCAAACAAAATAATAAATTGATTAATGAATAATGTAAATTTTTTACCTCAATATCATCTTCTTCAATATCAATAATAGAAGCGGATGAACCAATAACTAATATATCTGAATAAATTATAAAATATTTGAATACACAATTAAATAATTAATATATAGTACATAAAATAAGTGTTAATAAAATATAATATATACAAGTATTAAATATATAGACTTATACCTTGTTTATGAATACTAGCCCATAACCAATCTTGAGTACACATCAAAGCTTTCAATGTGTTTTCTTTGAGTCTACCACGATGTTTGCTCACTACTCTACTACTTGTGCTAAATACAGATTTTAAAGCAACTGCGGTGACCGGAATAATCAAGATATCTCTAGCCATGTCATGTATTATTAGATACTTATGTTTGTTACACTTACACCAAGACAATATATCAAACTCTTCATCCAAAAATTCTACATCAGCCTTTTCTAAATAAGAATTTAACTCAAATTTCAAAGATTTAGCTTTATTTTGCATTAACTTCCATTGTTTTGCTCAAGAAACAGAGTAGCCAATAGCAATTTTTCATAACAAGAAGTTCCATGCACAAAACAAAATAGTCAATTTATTTCATATACATTATGAATCGATAATACATTGTCCAATTTTGCTCAAGAAATAGAGTAGCAAAAATATCATAGCAGTGAGATCGGCCACGTATCAGCCATACATAAAATAGAGTAACCATGTATCAACCAAACAGCCACCAAAAAATCTGCTTCATACGAGAAAAGGAAACACTTACCTGATGAGACCACGAAGAAGAAGGGATAGCAAGCCGGTGACGAGCGTACAATCGAGAGCGGTAGAGATGACTAGCAAGATGGGCGACTCAGCGATGCGGCGTTGTGAATGACGACGACGCAGCGCTATGACTGGTGACGACTGGCGCTGTGAATGGCGACGACTAGCGCTGTGAATGGCGACGAGATAGAGGGAATGGCGAAGACACGATGCAAGGACTGGCGATAACACAGTGCAAGAACTGGTGACTGGTGACTGGCAACGACCGAAGAATACACAACGACTGGACTCGGCGTCTCGATGACTCGCGACGACATGATGCTGTGAGAAAACTGAGCAAATCTATAGATGGGAGAAAAATTAGAGAAACTGAGAATAAGATTAAGAAAAAAATAGAGGCGAGATACGGAGAAAGTAGTTTGACAAATTAGGTTTATATATTAGTTTAAAAACAAGTAAATCCAAATTAATATATAATTTATTTAAATAAATATAATTAATTTTGGGTATGGGTGGGTATGGTTTTTAGTATAACCGTAACTAAACCGTACCCGCTCATTTATGTTTGGTTTTTACTCGAAATTGAACCCATCTTCAAAATTAAACGGTTAAAAACTAAACCGTCGGTGGAGTTATCCACAGATAACCGAACCTGCAGTTTTTTTATCCATCCCTAAATGACATAGATATCAAAACGAAGAGAAATAAATAAAATTAGGTATTGACACATATTATAACAGTTTTATTTTAACCTTTTATTTTTATAGAAAAGATAAAAGCATAAGAATTGAAAATAAATAAACGATTAATATTAATATTAATATAAGAACATAACATATAATATATAATTTTTTTTGTTATAAACGGTAATTAAAGATAGAACAATATGTTAAAAATAAACATACGGAAAAAAAATTATAAGTAGGTGAGAACAAAATTATATGATTTCTTTATTTCCTAAACTTTATTTTATTTACTAAGTTTTCTAAATTTATTTAAACATAATTTTTAATCTATAATATAAAAAACATAGCATATTAATCATTTATAATTAAAGACCGTGGAAATAAAAATTCAAAAATATTATTTGTTTAAATATATGGACTGAATTGTAACACGGTTTTAGAAGAAAGGCCAAGACTTGTAGCCTAGTCCGAGATTAAGGATCGACCTGTAGGTGGGTCCAATTTAAAATACGCAACCTGAGTTTGTATCATCAGACTTAGCCTATAGACTATGACATAGTCATGAAAAGGAATACCCTGATTGACGTATATGATTTTATAAACTTTAAATGCATCAGTAAAGTAGAATATCTATCCCAGATGACGTTTTTCCTACAGGGTTAACCACCAGTTCAACCTAAGATCAAGCTCGATATATAAAATGTTGTATTTTTGTACCAATTGTATCTCTCTAACACTTATATATGTGTATCAATTGTGTAATCGACACATGTATGTGTAATGTCCTATAAATAAAGATCTCTATTATGGAATACACACATTCAACCAAATATCTTAACTTTTATCTAAGTTTTCTTTCTATAAATCAAATCAACCCTAAACATTATTATTATTAGTTTTAGATACATATAAATAACGAGTTAATGATTTAAATTTGATAAATATATAATAATATTAATTGTTTAGTAATAATAATTATTATTATTCTAAAATTTTTATATTAAAAAATAAAAGAAAAAGAAAAATATTTAAGTATAAGAAGATGAAAAGTTAATGTTAAATTTTTATATAAATATGTAAAATAATATTATTAAAATAAATATTTATTAAATTTATTACTTTATTAAATAGTAAATATACAATAATAATTATTTTGTCATTAAAAAGTTAATTAATTTATTAATTTAATGAAAAAAATATATATACAATAATTATTATTTTATGAAGAGTATATTATTTTATGACAATGATATATAATCTAAATATAAGTAATATTTTATTTTAATAAGATGACACATATAAACTTAACATAGACAAAACTTAATCAAACTTAATAAGTATTTATATGAATATTTTTTATTTAAAAATAATGTATATTAGTTGACTATTTATTAATTTATATTAGATATAATATGATTTTGATACGAATAAAACATTATTAATTTAATATAACTATAACCTCTAAAATAATAATTAAATGTTAATAATATAAATTCAATATATAATAAAATTATCAAATATAAATTATATAATTATTACTTATTATAATAATATTTTAATATTTATTAGTGCATGAGACAACAAAAAGTAAACTTACATAATAATTATTCATAAAATTTTATTTATTATATGTATATTTTGATATTTTTTAGTATAAAAATTAATAAAAAAATAAAAAAAATATTTATTATATATATATTTTTTGATATTTATTGGGATAAAAATATAAAGAAAAGAAAAAAACTATTTATCATACTAAATTATTATAGAATCTACTATTTATATCTTAATTATTATATTAAAATTATAATTTAATATAATTATATTATATATAATATTTAAATCGTAATACATTGTTTTTATATTAGTTTGACCTAAATTGTAATATCATGGATTATAAAATCTATATATAAATAATTAATTAAATTTAAATTAATTATTTATTTTTAATTCGAATATCATATGTTATAAAATCTGATAATTTAATCTACTATAAATTTAAATAAATGAATAAAATTCTTAAATTTTTATATATTAATCAAATTATTTATTTACTTTTATTTGAAATAGAAACTAAAAATATGTACAAATATTTATAATTATTATTTGGAGACTTTTTTTACGCTTGAATTAATATAAAATATGAATTAACGTGTGAGATTTTAATTTATTGAAAAAATATATTTATTTTTATAATTCAATTAAATTATGATGGATAAATTATTTTGATTTTAAATAAAAATAAGTGATTTCATATTAATTGTATTATAATGGTTAAAATTAGGATAAAAATAATCAAAATTTATTATATTTAATAAAATTATATTTTAAATTTATACATTTATTTTACAAAGGTAATAAAAAGTATGGTAACTTAAATTTATTACTATTACAAAATAAATTTTTACACATTTTTTTAATAATAACGAACTTGTAATTTTTCAACTAGTAGATAAAATATTAAAGTATATTTTTAATAAAAATAAATGACTTAAGTTACTATTTTTTCTTTAAAATTAAGTTATTAGTTTTATTTAAAAAAAAATAAAAATAAAATATTTAAAATTTATAATTATAAAAATAATATCTATTATTACTAAAAAAATTGAAGTAATAATTTCCACGTACTTTCATTATAATAATATTATTATTCTATTTTTATAAAAATTTCTCCATATTCTTCTATAACACACATAATTAATATGAATATAAATATATAATCATAACATTAATAATCTTAATTTATTACTTAAATTTTTACAAAAATAAGATTTTGATAGGTGGGATTTAAAAGTATAATTTTACTTCAAAATTTCTACATATTCTTCTATAACACATATAATTAATATGAATATAAATATATAATCATAACATTAATAATCTTAATTTATTACTTAAATTTTTACAAAAATAAGATTTTGATAGGTGGGATTTAAAAGTATAATTTTACTTCTTTTATTCTTTACAAATTTAGCTCATTAAAATATAATAACATAAAAAGTTAAGTATTAAATTAGTACCGATCGTATCCCAAATATATTTAATAATTATGTTATTGTTAATATTTTTTAATCTTAAATTCAAATTTTTTATTTATTTTATACTATTAACGTTATGTATCGTTTAGCTAGAAAGCTGTTTGCATTACAAATATCTCTTATCTATACGCTGATAGTTAGTGATAACCACATAAATTAAAACAAACTATATCAAATAATTATTCCTTACCTTACTTTACAGACAAGGTAAAGCGACTCGAAATAGTAAAGAGACGTGGGCATTATTATTATTTTTTCTTTTTACAATAATTAACAATATGTTTTTTTTATTGTCAATTAGTACTACTTTTTTTAAAAAAAAAAAAACTTTATTTTTTTATTTATTTTTTGGGTCGCTATCTCGAAACCATGACCATGGAAAAATATTTATGAATTGCCAAGCCATGATTCATTGAGAATGGGTAGACACATTGTCTGTCAATAATTATCATCATACCGGATAGGCACGTCGTCTTCGTAAAAGTTCATTTCATTTATTAGTTGGTCAAATGAGGTATTTTTTATTATTTTTATATATATTTATTTTTTTAAAAAAATTATATTAATATTAAATCTTATTAATTTAAAATAATATATTATTAAATATTTTAAAAATAATGAATAATTTTTTAACTACTCGAAGATAATACATGCAAACCAAATATTTGAGTCATAAAAAATACTCATTTTTCTCAGTTTTTTTTCACTATATATTAATACTATATTTTGTAACTTTTTACTATTATATGTAAATTTTGTTTAATTACGGATCAATCAATAACAAATTATTTTTATATCTTATATTTTATAATTAAAATTAATATAAATATAAATTTATTCAATATTTTTATTATAATTTTAAAAAAAATTAATTCTAATTATCTCAATTTATTATCTTATAAATTTATTGAAAATAAATCCAAATAAATAAGCTAGTGACATAAATTCTTATAATAGAATAAATTGATATAAATAAAAATGTTTAAAATATCTTCGATCTTTAACTATTTTATTAAATTTGGTGCGAAATTCGTTATAAAATTGTTCCAATTTAATGTTAAATTTTGATAAAAAATAATATGATGATAAATGTTGTGTTAAATTAGCATAAAATTATTTATGTGCCTATTTTTTAAGAAAAATTTAAAAATATTGTTAAATTTTTATCATATAAAGTATATTAAAATTAAATATAATATAAAATTAGTAAAAAATGTTTAAATATAATATAATTTAAAATTATTAAAAAATTTATTAAAAATAAAAATAAATAAATATTAATTTTTTTTAAAGAATACATATTTTAGTTTGGTATTTAATGTTATGATGGGAGAGGATTAAAAATTTAATATAAAATTTGATAAAGATTAAAAATGGCATTAATTTTATATATGTCTTGTATCTTTTTAAGAAAGATACTGTTAATTTAAGAAAGGAAAAAAGAAATTGCTCAGAGAAATAATAAAATTTCTTTAGTTCTGCTATTGTCTCTTGGGCTTTCTAGAGTTTCCTACTCTTTTTATGGAATAATGGATTATAAAATTCCTCATGTTTTGCTGCTTGTCCTTTTTCGATGTTAGTTTCTTATTAATATATATATATATATATATATATATATATATATATATATATATATATATATTTTAATTTCTATTTTGGGGTTCTCAGGTTCATAACTGCTTCTTTCCTTCCTTTCGCTGCATTAATACCGAGCTACAGTTAAAAATTGAGGTGAAGTTCCTTTTGATTTTCGTTATTACGTTCAAAGTTTGAACAATTTCAATTATTTGTAATACTTATCACAATAATCATCTTCAAGATTTTGGGTCTGTTTCCATTTCGTTTTGGATTCTAGGGTTTCGTTGCTGTGTACTTTCCCATTTTCGCATGGTGTGTAAAACCCGTTGATCTCCTTCCCCTTTTTCTTGGGTCCTGCTTGACTCATATATTTAGAGTTCAAGAGGGTCAAAATTTCTTGTTTCATATTCCTGCAGAGATAGAAGTTGTATTATAAACCGCTTTTTTTGTTTTCGTTAGTTTTTATTTGCCTGGATCGTATGGCTTCGTTAATCGTTAAAAGTTTTGGAGGTTTATGAATTGATGGGATGTGAATTGTATGCTTTGATTTTATTGTGCTCGTTATTACGTTTTGAGTCTTTGTTTATGTCCTTTATCGGTGGGCAACAAACATTACGGCTTTGTATATATTTGTTTCCTTGCTGGTGCCGCTTTCCTGTATATTCTTGGATCAGGATTCGTCATTCAATGATTATTTATCATGGGTTACTTATTTTTAATTAGTTTGCACCTCATTTGGGTTTGTATTAGAGTTAAGATGATTTTAACTTGATAACTATATATGATTTATCTTCTAGCATTTTGGACCATGTCATACTGGTTTCCAGTAATGTAGAGCTCCAGCATTCTTTAGATTCCGTGTGTGTGTGCTGATGCTTGAGTAACATGTTTTGGAAATGCTCATGAGGGAAGGTCTATAATTGCAGGAAAGACTATGTCCCATTACCAGGGGGACGATGCTAATTATATGGTGGATGAATATGACATGGAAGATGTAGATGATGATGTGGATTCTGGCCGAGAAATGGGTGGCTCTGAGTCTGATGTTGAATATTACGACTTAGTGGTCTGTGATTTACTTTATATTCTCGTAGACTTATGTAACCTTGTTATTCACAACACTCATAAACATTGTATTATTAGAGCTTTCGTATATTGGACACATTTAGGTCCCATGCCCCTCCTTAATTGGCTTTATACATCATAATTAATAGTAATATGGTCCTCGTACAGAATAATAAAGCAGGAGATACAACAGCTGCCCAAGCTAGAGGGGGGAAAGACATCCAGGGCATCCCTTGGGATAGACTTAATTCTACTAGAGAGCAATACCGACAAACCAGGCTAGACCAGTACAAGAATTATGAAAACGTTCCTCATTCTGGGGAGGGGTCAGGGAAGGTAAAATTTATTACATTCCATTATTTTGAACTCTTCTAAACTTCAATGGGTATGAAATAATGTTACCGTTTTTGACTAACCTTTCATGATTGTTTTTCACTTATTAACAGGATTGCAAAATGACAAGGAAAGGCTTCACATACTATCACTTTAAACGAAATGCAAGATCAGTTAAATCATCCATTCTTCATTTTCAGGTTTGTCAAGAGAAGCTATGCAAGTTTGTATCTTTACTTATGGGGTTCCCAAAAAAAAAAACTTATCGTATATAACTCTGTATATTTTATATATTTTTTATTCTTGGATTTTTTTTGCTTAGTGTATATAACACTGTATGTTTGGTCAACGGAATGGATAAATAATTACATATTGAGATCTATATCAAAAGGTTATAGAATTTATTAGGGAAGTGGTCGTAGCACTAAACATTTACTTGAAATATGTTGGTGGACACTTTTATTATCCAAGACTTATGAGTTAGGACCCTTATGCAGCTTTGTTCATAGTTTTACTTGTTGTTTGGCAATGCAGTTGAGGAATTTGGTCTGGGCAACTACGAAGCATGATGTCTACGTGTTGTCTAATTATTCTATCATTCATTGGTCATCAATTGCTTGCAGCAGGTCTGAAGTTCTCAATGTTTCAGGACATGTTGCACCATCAGTGGTTAGTGGCTTTAATAATCGTTTATTAATCAATGGGTTATATATTTTTTATATCTAGCCACTCTATTTTAGCAAGATGCTCATGTGAAATTGGTCAATTTGTCTCTTCTATTAGAAACATCCGGGAAGTGTTTTGGAGGGATTTACACAGACTCAAGTTAGTACTCTTGCTGTAAAAGATAAGCTGCTTATTGCTGGAGGATTTCAAGGAGAACTTATTTGCAAGGTCAGTTAGATAATCTAACTTTGAAAAAAAAATTCACATAAAGGGGAAAAATAATTAAAATGAAGACTGAAAGAGTAAGAAAATAGTGATTAGAACTGATCACAATCAAAGTTTATTGATGCGATGATAATCACTTATAAACCATGCCTTTGGTTATTGATTGTTGGTTATGGCTTTGAATAATATATTGATTTCATGGCTGGAGCATCTTACTCAATTTTCGTTGCAGCATCTTGATCGCCCTGGAGTTAGCTATTGCTCTAGAACAACTCACGATGACAATGCAATCACAAATTCAGTTGAGATCTACAGGACTTCCAGGTATGAGTCGTTATTTGCTAAGGAAAGATATTGTCCTATCCCGAACCAAGCTAACAAATTCATGATTTCTCAGTGGTGCAGTTCACTTTACAGCTTCTAATAACGACTCTGGCATCAGGGACTTTGATATGGAGAGATTTCAGCTTACGAAGTATTTCTTCTTTCCTTGGCCAGTAAATGTTAGTGGGTTGCCTTCTCTTTATAGTTTTGTTAATTTAAGATATACTTATATTGTAGATTATAAATATTTTTTATGACTTTGGAGTGGCAACATAAGAAGTAATTAATCATGATTAACTCTTTACTCAAGTGTTTTGTTACTTCTTATTTGCAGCATAGTTCTTTAAGCCCAGATAGTAAACTTCTTGTGGTTGTTGGAGACGATCCGGATTGTATGCTTGTGGACTCCCAAACTGGAAAGGTAATCTGATTTTCTCAACTTAATGGTGATCCTCAAGTTTTATGCTCTCGTTTTTTATGGGTGTGTTGGGGTAAGGGGGTTTATGGGGAAACATGTCTTGATCCACATATTTATTGCTCAGACAGTGGCGCCCTTGTATGGACATCTGGATTTCTCATTTGCATCAGCATGGCATCCCAATGGCGTTACTTTTGCTACTGGAAATCAGGACAAAACCTGCCGGATTTGGGATGTCCGTAATCTTTCCAAATCAGTTGCTGTTTTGAGGGGAAACCTTGGAGCAATTAGGGCAATCCGCTATACTTCAGATGGTCGTTATATGGCAATGGCAGAACCAGCAGATTTTGTACATGTTTTTCATGTGAATTCTGAGTATGAAAGAGAACAGGAGATTGATTTCTTTGGAGAGGTATCTGGCATATCATTTAGTCCAGACACAGAATCTCTTTTCATTGGGGTGTCGGATCGTAATTATGGTAGTGTTCTTGAGTATGGTCGTTCCCGGAACTACATGTATCTGGACTCTTTTCTTTGAGTTGAATACGGAACCTGCAAATAAGCATGTTGGTGTTGCTGATTACTTTGTGGAATTGAAAATGCAAGATGACTGTCAATCCTCTAGGGGCTGCAAAGAAGTTGGGGATAAATTTAGTATTGCGATTGGAACTTTGTTTCCTTTTTGATTTTTTCCCAATGTATGGCTTCTTTGATAAATTGTATAAAAGGAAGCAGATGTACAGAAGGATAGAAGAAGGCCAAGATGGTTCAAAACACAAGTAATTCAGGGTATGGTACGGTTTTGTGCTTCTACTACCATGTGTATTCCATAAATGTTCCTTCAATGTGTATGCATACTTATTATGTGGGAACCAAACAAAGAAACAATTGGTGTTGTCCACAGTGCTGGTTGGTTTGCTTTAAGATTCATTATAAATCAACGAGATTGTGTTCAGTTTTTTACTTACCTTCTAAATAGTCTTGTATTTTGAATAAATTGCAATTTTTTTAATGAAATTTCCTATTATGATTCGCAACTTTTTTAAAGGAAGATTGTCACTCAAAATCGAGGCGTTGAATTATAGCAGTAAGCGTTATTTTTAACCTTGTAAGTTCTCCAATAGAAACTAAACTAGCAGCATTTAACAATTACAATTAACATTTCCTCACAAAAAAATAAAAATAAAAAAATAAAAAATTAACAATTTAACATTTGATTTAAGATGCTGTGAAGGATAATTAAAAGTACGGCATAATGTCTTGTTTTAGCAAATTAAAAATAAATAATATTATTTTAATAATTTTTAATTTAAATATTTCATATTAAATGCATAAAATGCAGTAAAAATACCAGTATTTATACTTTAATAATGACAAGATTTAAATTCAACGTAAAATTGAGTGTTATATATCAAATTATATTATGATATTGTTGTATTAATGTGTAAAAATTGTTAAAAAATTTACAAAATTGATACTTTAAAATTTATAATAATAATAATAATATTTTTAATATTAATTTATACATTTTTTAGTGTATTAATTTTATTATTTTAGGGATATTGTTTTAGATTATTTTTTAAAATTTTATTTTGTATTTTACATGTTAAACCATTATATGCATATATATTAATAATTAAATGTCAAATTGAAAACATCGGTTAACTAAATTGTGAAAATTTACATTGATTATAATTAATTTGTGATAAAAAGGTTTTTTCTTTTTTCTTTTTTTCAAACCGTAATGTAGCTAAACAATCTCTAATCCAGAAGAAACCAATAGAAAGAAGCCAACTCATCATGAGAAATCTTTCTGCTCTCTGTCCTATCCTCACAATCTTCTCTCTCGCATGCTCACCTCTATAATCTATATCACTACTTTTCAAAGCATATCAGAACTATCCTCCACTGAAAAACGATCTCATTCTCTTCCATCAACCCCAACCATCTAACCAAACTTAGAAAATCAAACCCACTGAGAATTTTAACAATGGCGGCCTCTACCTCCACTTTGTTCTCGGTCCCGGGAGCCATTTCTCAAACTCTGCAAAGGCACAACTCCCTCTTGACAAACCCATCAAATATATCCTTTCAGGGTCTCAGATCTCTTCCCAAGAACAAGCTTAGCTCCAAAATTGCACTGCCCAGAAGAAATTCTTCTGGTTTAGTAGTGAAAGCAGAGCTGAATCCATCTCTGGTTATAAGTCTGAGCACTGGTTTGTCTCTGTTTTTAGGAAGGTTTGTCTTCTTTAACTTCCAAAGGGAAAACGTGGCAAAACAGGGCTTGCCGGAGCAGAACGGAATAACCCACTTCGAAGCTGGAGATACCAGAGCTAAAGAGTATGTTAGTCTTCTCAAATCTAACGATCCCGTTGGATTTAACATTGTTGATGTTCTGGCTTGGGGTTCTATCGGTCATATTGTTGCTTACTATATTTTGGCTACCTCAAGTAATGGCTATGATCCCAAGTTCTTTGGTTGAGTTCTATTTTTTTTTTTTGTTAATTTCAATTCTCCACTGTCTGTAATGTCAACTTCTGTATAGATGATGAAAACTATTATTCTTAGTGGTTAATTTTTAATTAACAAGTTTTCAGCGACTCCCTTAGGGATTCTTTTCTCAAGTAAAATTACCGATAATATCGTGGACTTATATTATCATGAATTATAAATTTAGGTTATTTTATTTAATATATACGGATTTAAAATATATTTTTGTTAAAATTTTGATTACCTTCCCTCTAAATTTATATATATATATATATATATATTTATTGAAGTATAAATATCTATAAATTTTTAATTTTATAATATGTTTTCGAATAATAAAAATTTAAATGAAAATCAAGAAAATAAATAGTTTTACTTATAAATTTATAAATATTATATTTAAATATTTTGTTATCCCTTTGTAATTCTGCCATTGTGTATGCCTGTATGGTGCTTTTAATAATATTTTAAAAAACAACAAAATAGCAAATCTTAAGCACAAATAAACTCATAATAATATTAAATATAATTTAATTTACTCTTTTTAATATTATTAGAGAAATTTTAAGATTATTATTATTTTATTTTATTTTTCTAATATTTTCTTGAAAAGCATAAAGGGCAGCTTCATCAACTTCATGATAGAGGCCACTTAAAATAGACAAATCATATTTCGTCAGTAATATAAGTTTTATTTTATTAAAAATATGTTAATTTAATAGTAAATTAATTGAGAATTAAAAAAACAAAAAAACAAATTGTACAGGGTAACAAACTGCTCAATATTTTATCCACGTACTTCATTTATAGGTAATAAATGTAATTTCCACATTTACTATGCAATAAAATTTTATTTATATTTTTTAAATGATTATTAGTTACGTACTCATAATAAAAATATTCAAAAACTATATCGAATCATATTAAACCGTAAAATCCGATTAGATCTGAACTAATCTACCCCTAACTCATGATTATATTAGCATTCAGCATTCCGTTGCCTATTTCAGGGTTGTTTTTTTTATAACCTCAAACAATTTAAATATTTTTCGTAGATGTAAATTTTATCCGTATTAATAAATAATAATTTTTTGTTTAATATACATTTTTAATAAAATAAATAAAATTAAAAATTAACTTTTTTATAAAGCAAACTTAAATATAATAAATTTGGAATTTTTTTAATGAAACTTTGAAATAAGATAAAAGGTGAAATTTTCTATAAAATTTTAACGTTTTCTTTAAAATATGAATAAAACAAATATATAAACAAAATAAGTTTCCAATTTTAAGACAAGGAAGAGGCACATGTAAAAAAGAAGAAGAAATGCCTATAAGAAATTTCTTTAAATTTTCACATGTAAAAAAGAAGAAGAAATGCCTATAAGAAATTTCTTTAAATTTTTTTAAATTCAAATGTCCAAGACCTTAATTTATTCATTTTAAAATTAAAGTAATGATTTATTGAGTTTTAATGTTTCATTAAATCTAATTTTAATAACTCAATGAATTCTTACTTATAGCTAGTTTTCGATTCAACTTATAACAAATCCCTTAAAGAATAAATTAAAATCAATTTTAATATAAAAATTCTTGAATCAAATCTAATATTTAACATATTTATTAGATATTAGACCGACCAAGTTCAAGATTGTTTGAACAAATTGCATTTTGAAAATTCAATAAAAAAAAAGACAAAGTTAGTGTACTATTATTTTTATTATAATTTACAATTGAAAAAAATTTCAAAACTTTTTATTCACAAAAACATCATAAAGGCTAGAAGGTGCAAAAATTTTGTTATCTCTCTTAGATGCCTAGAAACTTAAATAATATTGATTTCTTTGCTATTAATTGAACATTTTTTAAATTTATTAAAATTACATTCATATTTATATTTTATCGTAACCATTCTATGTTGATATTTATACTAAATTTTAAGTGGATAAATAAATACATTAACAAACAAAAAAACCACACGTATATATAATATTTATTTATTATTGTTTTATATAATTTGAATTAATATAAAAAATAAATGAAAATTATTAAAGAGCTTAAATACATTAAATTTATCATTTAAAAAATATAAGAGTTTTTTTTAAATAATAAAAATAAAATTCAATAATTTTAATTTTTTTATTAGTTAATAATATATAAATTATTATTTAACATGTATTTATATTTTTTTAAATCAAACAATAATTCATCTTATGCAAACTTATAGCTTGAATCATAAGGTGAATTGCTTTCGATTACATCAATTATATAAGTTTTTAAATTTAATATATGTAGTTAATAATAATATTTATTAATTTTATCCTAATATAATTATTTATAATTAATAAAATCAGTTAATACTGTTATCTAATTAATATTTACTTTAAATAGGTAATAATTTTTTAAAATTAATATTTTTATAAATTTTTTATTTAAATAAATTATTTTTAAAAATAAAATAAAATAAGTGTTAAAAGATTGAAACCCCTGTTCAATTAGGAGCTTAAAGTAACCGCCTCGTCCGCGTTCCCTGCTGCTAGAACCCACACTCATACTACTTAGACAACAAGGATGTGCGTACGTGGGTACATGTACAAATACTACTGGTTCCACTATTAATTAACTTTCACAATTACAATCGATTGTCCCTTGTTTCTCAGGCAATAGTAGCTTTCTTCATGCTCCAAGCATTCATTTGGGAAATCTCAACATCGAGACTACCATGGTTGAAAGCAAACAAATGAGCTCCACCATCAATTGCTACTTTTGGATAAACTCTTGATGTTATACAAACCTTTCCTCCCCCGCCAAAGCTCTCCACCACCGACCGATCAATCTGAGGAATCAAAAGGTAAATTTTCAAGACAACACATGTTGATTAAAACCCATATATAGTTCATATTGAAAGTATATTTATATAGTTTTAGAGTATATTATTATCATCAATTAAGCTTACCAAGGTTCTGAGAGACAACTGTTCCTCAGCAGGATTGACATTAAGGAAAGCCCCATAAGTAGTTCTGTCATTATCTAGATTCAATGAAGATTTGCTTTGGTCACTGCACATGAGCACCACATGTATGTTGTTTTGTCCCTTAAAGATTCTGAAGAACACTGCTGTTTGTTCTTTCATGTCTTGTGAGGCCATAACTAGCAACCCAAATGGACCCAATTCACCTTTAACTGATGCATCCTTTTGACTGCATATCAGTTGTGGGTTTTTCCAATTTGGATCAAATGCTTCAGCCTTTTCCAACCCAGTAATCTTGAAAGATATATCTACATCAGCCTGTACATCATTCAAGTTAAGTACTTTAATTTATAAATTTCTTTTGTGTTAATTATGAGACGAATTGAATTCAAATTTCTGTTGTGGGCGGAAGCAATAAATAGCGGTATATGGATATATCAAAGCGATAAAATGAACACACAAAATTTACGTGGTTCGGCAATTCGCCTAGGTCTACGGGAGTCACCAGATATTATTTGAACTGAGTAGGAAATATACAGAATACATATACAGATTTTCTCACTAATAATATCTCTAAAGTGTTTCCCCAAACTCACAAGTATTTTCTCTCTTTGAGTTTGCTTATATTCTCTCTGATTTTTTCTGATTTTTGCCTTGTTCTTCAATGCATGAACTCTTCCCTATTTATAGATGAAGCAAGGTTTCCTTTCCCTAAATTGTGCCATAATTTAAGCCTTAAATTAGGCCACTAATTTCCTTAAATTATGCCACTAATTTCCTTAAATTATGCCACTAATTTCCTTAAATCATGCCACAAATTAGGCCACAAATTTCCCTAAATTATACCACTAATTTGTTACTTTTAGAGCCAATATTCAACAATCTCCACCTTGGCAAAAAAGTTCATAACGCTGCCTCCAAATGCGCCCTAGGCGCTCTAAGCTCGAGAGATGTTGATCAAGTTCAAGCAGTGTTGAAACTTGATCCCTGTAACCACCTTTGTATACATATCTACAGGGTTATCTGCAGTTCCGACTTTCTGAAGTATAACATTCCCTTCATCGACGATTTTCCGAACAAAATGAAATTGAACATCGATGTGCTTGGTGCGACCATGATGAACTTGGTTCTTTGCCAAACAAATGGCACTTTGGCTGTCGCAGAAAACTTCCACGTTCTTCTGAAAAATACCCAAATCTTTGGTCAACCCGAGAAGCTAGATAACTTCTTTGAATGCTTCTGTTACAGCCATATACTCTGCCTCTGTAGAAGACAAAGCTATAGTTGACTGCAATGCTGATCTCCAACAAATTGGTCCTCCTGCCATTGTGAACACATAACCAGTTGTAGATCGACGCTTATCCAGATCTCCAATATAGTCAGAATCCACATATCCAACTAGGTGTTTGCCTTCAGTATTATCTCTCTCAAACTTCAAACCAATATCCACAGTACCATAGATGTACCGTAGAATCCATTTCACTGCTTGCCAGTGTCCTTTACCGGGATTATGCATGTACTGACTCACCATACTAACAACGTGAGAAATATCAGGTCTGGTGCAAACCATTGCATACATCAAGGCACCAACGACATTTGCATATGGAACACATTCCATTTGCTTCTTCTCATCGCTGGTGCTAGGTGACATCAATGCACTCAACTGAAAGCGAGGAGCAAGCGGTGTACTTACTGATCTGGTTTTTTCATCATTGTCAAACCTTTGTAATACTTTCTTCAGATACCGAGTCTGTGTCAGACAGACTATGCTTGCAACTCTATCTCTTGTGATTTCCATCCCAAGAATTTTCTTAGCTTCTCCAAGATCTTTCATTTCAAATTCTGAACTCAACATAGCCTTCAATCTGTCGATCTCCACCTTGCTCTTAGATGCAATCAACATATCATCAACATATAAGAGCAAATAAATGAAGGTACCGTCTTGGAGTTTCCGAAAGTATACACAATGATCAAACTGACTGCGTGTGTACTTTTGCTCTCTGATGAAGCTATCAAAGTGCTTGTACCATTGTCGCGGTGATTGCTTCAAACCGTAAATTGACTTGCTCAACTTACAAGCCCAATTCTCTCGACTTGGAATTTTGAAGCCATCCGGTTGAGACATGTAGATTTCTTCGTTCAAAGTACCGTACGCAGAAAGTCGTTTTGACATCGAGTTGAGCTAACTCGAGATCAAACTGCTACCGAAGCTAATAGTATCCGAATAGATGAATGCTCAACAACAGGTGAGAACACCTCATTGAAGTCTATTCCTTCTTTTCGAGCATAGCCTTTTGCTACCGTCGACTTTGTATCGATGTTGTCTTTACCAGAAAGCACCTTCCTTCTTGGCGTAGACCCATTTGCAACCAATAGTTTTCTTTCCTTTGGGAAGTTGAACCAACTCCCAAGTCTTATTCTGATGTAGAGACTTCATCTCTTCATCCATTGCCATTTTCCACTTCATACTATCAACTCTTTGCACGGCTTCTCTATAAGCGCATCGGACATCATCATCAATTCGGAAGTGCGAATGCTACCATGCGTGTATCCGTAGGCTTTCTAATCTCCCTTCTCGGTCGAGTAGTGGGCAATAGATTCTCGTGATTAATCGGTGGTGATGATGAGAGAACCTCCACCTCAACTGAGATATCTTCTTGATCATCAATTTCATCTTCACCACGATTGGTAATTGGTGCAATCTTTTCTGGATCTTCCAGAGTCTCAAGCATCACCTTAGAAAGAGTATTTGGACTTTCATTCTCTTTCTCTGAATTGTCTGTCTCAGCATAACAGACTCATCGAATGTAACATCTCGGCTTAAGACGATCTTCTTGGATTCACCACACCAAAGTCGAAATCCTTTAACTCATTCCTTAAAGCCCAAAAAAACAACTTTTTTTGCACTAGGATCCAGTTTGGATTCACTAACATGAAAATATGTTAGACATCCAAATATTCGCAATGAATTATAATCAGTAGCAGGTTGTCCAGACCATACCTCTTTAGGAGTTTTTCCATCTAATGCAGTCGCAGGAAGTCTGTTGACTATATGAGTTGCATATGACAAAGCCTCAGCCCAAAATGCCTTGCTCAATTTGGAATGAGATAGCATACATCGAACTTTCTCAACCAAAGTACGATTCATTCGTTCTGCAACTCTATTCTACTGTGGTGTACGAGGAACAAAAAAATGTCTGATTATCCCTTCATCTTGACAAACTTTGAAGAAGGGATCTGATTTGTACTCGCCACCATTATCAGATCTGAGCCTCTTAATTTTCCTGCCTATCTGAATCTCGATCATTTTCTTCCGTTTAAGAAAGATATCTAGAACTTCATCTTTGTGACTTATGGTGTATATCCAGACATATCTAGAGAAATCATCAATAAAAGTCACAACCAGCGTTTACCTCCAAGTGAAGCATTCTTTGAAGGTCCCCAGACATCCGTGTGAATATAATCAAGGGATCCTTTAGTATGATGAATGGCAGTGCCGAACTTGACTCTTGTTTGTTTTCCCATTACATAATACTCGCAGAAATCAAACTTTCCAGTCTTGGCACCTTTCAAAAGACCTTGCTTCATTAAGCCTTGCAAAGCCTTTTCACCGACATGCCCTAAACGCATGTGCCACAAGCGGGAAGAATCATTTGTTTTTTCTTCAGAACTACTTGAGACAACTGCTTTTCCAGTAACTGTACTACCATCTAGGAAATATAAGTTCGCCTTCCGAGTACCCTTCATCGCTACAAATGCACCTCGTACAACTTTCAAGACTCCATTTTCTAATGTTACCTTGTAACCATCAGAATCTAGAACACCTAAAGAAATAAGGTTTTTCTTTAGGTCAGGAATATACCTTACATTTGTAAGTCGTCTGATTGTATCATCGTGCATCTTTAGTCGTACTGTTCCGATCCCTTTTGTCTGACAGGCATTGTCATTGCCCATAAGCACAACTCCTCCATCGAGCTCCTCAAAACTCGAAAACCAATGTCTGTTTGGACACATATGATAAGAACATCCAGAATCAAGGATCCACTTATCTGAGTAGGTTTTTGATGATGAAACTGAAAAGGCTGATTCTTCATCTTCATCGGCCTTCTGTGCAACATTTGCATTTGACTTGTCCTTGTTTGGACAATATTTCTTCCAGTGCCCTTTCTGGTGACAATAGGCACACTCGTCCTTCGCAGGACGTCTTCTGGATGACTCTCCTCTGGACTTTGATCTAGATTTCCCCCTATTATTTGATCCGTCGGATTTTTTGTTGTTAGTCCTACCTCTGGCTGCCGTCAATGCTTCTAATATTGAGTCTCTGTGATCATGTTGATCCTTCTTCCGGTACTCATTATTTACCAAAGCATTTGAAACATCTACGAACTTAACCTCATCCTTTCCATATAACAAGGTTGTGGTTAAATGCTCATAGCTCTCAGGTAATGAATTCAGCAACAACAAAGCTTTATCTTCATCGATAATTTCAACATCTAAATTTTGCAGATCGACCAAAATTTTATTGAAATTATCTAAGTGCTCAATCATAGGGGTACCTTTCTTGTACTGGAAACGAAAAAGTTTCTTCTTCAAGTAGAGTTTGTTCTCAATACTTTTCGTCATGTATTTGTCCTCTAGTTTCTTCCAGAGAACTGCAGTTACATTCTCTTTCATGACAAAGTACTTCTGATCTTTTCCTAAGCACAATCGAATTGTGCCACAAGCTTGTCGGTTGACATAATTCCAATCTTCATTTGAATAATCTCATGGCCTGGTCTCCAAGGCTATATTAGATCCTTCTCGGAACAATTGATCTAATACTTCACATTGCCACATGCCAAAGTTATTGGTGTCGTCGAATTTCTCCACTTCAAACTTTGCGTTGGACAAAATAGTTCTTCGAGTAGAACTTGGTTTGTCATAAATTCTATGGTCAATTTGTTCACCTTCTTCGATCTCTCTTTTATCAGCCATAAGTACAAACTGATAATAGAAATTTTGCACTTACAACTTAAAACAGTGTTTTTCCAAATTTTATACCTTATTTGAAAAAACGGAATCCGTAATTGAATCCGGAATGGTCCAATTAATTAGTAATAGATCCAACTCAGTTGAAAACGGATGAAAAACAGACCAACTCGATCCAAATATCACTAGTGATTGAGTTGACTCGGTCCAACTCGGCGAGTTGACTTAGTGCTGACAGCAACACTCCGGTAGCTTTTGGTGGCGATTCTGACTTTCGATTTGAGCGATTCTTTCACCGTTGTGTTCGTCTCGTTGAGAGCTTCGATTTGATATATAATACTGCTATATTTGGCTCTGATACTAATTTGTTGTGGGCGGAAGCAATAAATAGTGATATATGAATATATCAAAGCGATAAAATGAACACACAAAATTTACGTGGTTCGGTAATTCGCCTAGGTCCACGGGAGGCAGCAGATATTATTTGAACTGAGTAGGAAATATACAGAATACAGATACAGATTTTCTCACTAATAATATCTCTCAAGTGCTTTCCCAAACTCACAAGTATTTTTTCTCTTTGAGTTTGCTTATACTTTCTCTGATTTTTTCTGATTTTTTCTGATTTTTGCCTTGTTCTTCAATGCATGAACTCTTCCCTATTTATAGATGAAGCAAGGTTCTCTTTCACTAAATTGTGCCATAATTGAAGCCTTAAATTAGGTCACCAATTTCCTTAAATTATGCCATTAATTTTCTTAAATCATGCCACAAATTATGCCACTAATTTTCCTAAATTATACCACTAATTTGTTACTTTTATAGCCAATATTCAACAATTTCTAGCTAGCTATTGGGAATAAGAAAATTAGAAAAAAAGAAAGAACCTGTGTTACTGTAACTCCTTGGATTTCAGCAACAGATCCTCCTTTAAGAGGTTTACTAGGCCAAGTGACCGGATTTGTTCGTAGTGTTTCAATCTCTGGAACTGGCCATTGAAGCAACTGCTTTCCTGATTTGTCTAGCGAGATTGTCCTTGGAATTAACTGCAACAAAATATGATTGCAGAATTATAATATTAATTTTATGTTTTTGTTTTGTTTGGTTGTGCTTTTGTTAGAAACAATTTCAGTCAATACCAGTTTAAGGAAAAAGTGCTTTCAGAAAGAAGCGTGTAAATTGTGCTTTCAAAAGGAAGCATAAAATGTGCTTTCATGGACTCTGAAAGCACTCATGGTGATTTTTTTCCCTGTTTGTTTCATAAGTGTTTTTTATTGGGTCACAGAAGCAAAAGCAAACATGCTCATCATCCTAATTCTCAAATGTAGATACAATGACATATGTCGCATTTGGGCACTTCAATAGCATGTGTAAGTGTGTAATCATTTGTTAAACCTTGTCTAGTAATTATTTGGATCAGTATGTTAAATTACCTGAATTCCAGCCCAGCCCTTCTTCACATCATCCTCAACTGGTGAAGATTCATTAGCCCAACCCCACAAAATTCTTCTTTTCTTGGAGCTGTCATAGAATGTTTTAGAAGCGTAATACTTGCCATAATCATATCTCAAGCCAGTGTCACCCTCAATCATTCCACTATCTGGCACATATCTATCATTTGTAACATTATATGTTCCAATGGTATAAACATCATGCTTGGTGTCATCCAAGCTATTCTTAAGCACATGCTTAACATGAGGGCCAACAACAGAAGTATCCATCCCTTCTTTATTAACTGTAACCGGATAAAAATCAGGGCATTCCCACATACCATCACTATTAGAAGAATGAAGAGGGTGTTTGGCCAGAACCCAATGTCTGAAGTCTTTGCTCCTATAAAGAATAGCCATTCCTCTTTTCTTCCTTTTGCCACCTACAAGAACTCTCCATCTTCCATCTGGGCCTTGCCAAGCAGTGGTTGGATCTCTGAAAGAGCTAGCATTGATTTTGTTCTCTTCAGTTGGTGCCATAAGAGGGTTGAGATCGGACTTAATCCATTCCTTGAGATAAGGATCATTAGGGTCCTTTGGAAAGGCCAGGTCTTGAACTTGACGCTTGTGGGGGGCAATTCCAGTATAAAGAATTACTGGTTTGCCATCTGGGAGGATTGTTGCAGAGCCAGACCAGCAACCTTCAATATCAGATGGTGTTGATGGGAAAATGGCATGTGGTTGGGGTGTCCAGTTCACTAGGTCTGTTGATGTTGAATGAGCCCACACTATGTTTCCCCAAACTGCACCTTTTGGGTTGTATTGGTAGAACAGATGGTAGATTCCCTTGTAAACCATTGGTCCTATATGCAAACATATAATTTGGTATTAAAAAAAAACTTATCTGAATAAGCCCTTAATAATATATTTCGATTATGCCTTGATTGTCTCTTATAAAAGAATTTGTTTGTCTTCAGTGTATATTATATAGCACATATAATGTACATCGAAGAAAGACACAAATAAAATGGAATAAAGTAAAGTAAAAAGAAAAAAATGATACTAACCATTAGGATCTGCATGCCAATTTTTTCAGCCAATCACGATCAATAATTAAGAAAAACAGGCCATGCATTAGATTCACGTAAAAAACAATGTATGAAAAATAAAAAGGAGATTAAACTAATTAAAATGGGTTAGTTAATTCATAATTAGGAATTTATATAAATTAAAGAAATTATAATACCATTGATCCAATTTTGAGGGGGTTGGAAATGATAAGAAGTTCTATAAGGTTGTGCAGTATCTGTAGTGTTTAGCTGAAAATCTTGGAGGTGGATGTAAATATGGTGAGAGGCTTCAAGCTGAACAATGCCATAGCCAAAGATGAGAAGAAAGAAGATTAGTTTAGCAAAAGAGATCACCATTTTTTGTTTTAAATAATGTTTTTATTATTATTATTATTATTATTATTATCATAAATGTGTATTTGTTTATGGTTATTTATAATCGAAAAACTATGCATAGTCTTTGTCTTCAATTAGGCTGGTTATATTTACCTAATTAGATAATGATCTAAGAGAAATTTTAGCAGCTAAATGCGAATCTTAAGTATTTACAGATCAGATAAAATTAATTTCAGATTATCAGAGATTTAATTACTTCAAGTTTGTAGTATGGAAATTAAATTTTCTATTAATAGAGACGATTAAAAAGAGAGTCAAAGTGATTCTATCTTATGGTTAAGAAGCCTCTATCTTATTTCAAATAACAATTCAAATCACTTCAGTATTCTTTTTGGGTAACAAATGACACCAGTATTATTGGCCAAAAAAAAGAAAAAAGAAATGGAGTCTCAAAGATTCAAAATGATGTCGTCTGTGCGTTTGGTTTGCTAATTAAAACCATTGAATGCGAAGAAGGAAAAATATTTTGGAGTAAAAAAGTGTTTATCTTTTAATTTTTTCTCATGTGTTATAAATTATAGTAACTTGATCCCTATTTTTTTTTATTCAAATCTGAACCATATATTCTTAATTTATTTTATTAATAACTTTATATTATCGTGTGTATATATATATATATGTGAGGTAAAATAGATACTTAAGATTTAAAAACAAATATAATGTGTATACATGTAGTTAATTTCTAATATAATTTAAATTTGTAAGAAGGAAAAATATCAATAATTTACTTTTTGAGAAAAAATTATTCAAGATCAAACAAAAATTTGAAACCAGTTAAACTAGATTTCTAGGTAAAGGGACTTGAAGGCATTTTTACACATACACACGACATAGATGTAAGATATTGCCCACAACATCCATATACATATAACCCATGGTATAAATGACTATAAACCTTTTATTTTCTTTTGAGAGAAAACACTCAAGATCAACCGAATCTTTGAAACCAGTTAAATTAGAATAGTAAGTAAGGCACTTAAAAGGCATTTTTATACACATACAATAAACGTGGGATATTGTTCATATAGATGATTTTCAACTTTAATAATTATTGGATTCCATTTTTTAATATCGTTAAGATCGAATAATATCTTTAATTTTAAACTAAAATATTATATATTTTATAATACTTAACTAACAAAATCAAAGTTAAAATTTTATTTTATTTAAATATTATAAAGCATAAAATTAAAATAAATAAATTTATATAAAATTATAAACATGTATATATGTTTTATTAATTAAGAAAATAAAACTAAATTACATCCAATGAATGGATTTTTTAATCTTAAATCATACTTAGAAAAATGATTATTTTCATTTTTTATGTTCTATAAATTTTTTAACTGTACAATTTTAATTAAATTTAATGATATAACTTAAAATTAATGATTAAAATAACATAATAGTTTTAATTTAATTTTTGTAGTAGAATTAATAATAAATTAATAAACTAAACTAATTTATAAATTATTAAAAAAATTAAGACTAAATTTTAAAAAATTAATGTTTATAGATTATAATCTTGGATTAAATTATACTTAACTCATTATTTTAATAAATTATTTAATTATTATACACATATTATATTTCTTGAATAGGATAAATAACTTTTTAATTATGTAAATATATAAAGATAAATTTTTACATGATATTAAGTTTTTATTAAAAAAAATTAGTTAACTAATTTTAATATTAACAAGATAGAAAAAAATTGGACAATGTATAAAAAATATAAATATTTTTAAAAAATTAAGGATGAGAGAAAGAAGAATAGACGATGAATGAAATCAATAATTTTATATTAATTTTTAAAGATTTTTTAATTCAAATAATTTTTTTATATTTTGATGTATTTTCTTTACCGAATGTATGTTTTTATTTTTAAATCACGATAAAAAACTATTTTTTATTTTTTTTAGAAGATGTTAAGATGATCTAATTTTTAGAAAGAAAAACTAGAGAGAGATTAAAAAAATTGAAAGAATGTGTAAATCTCTTATAAAGTCTGTATATATATATAGGACATTACACGTACATATATCGATTAGATAGGATACATGTTGCAGCATATCATGAGGTTACATGTGTAAAATATAATAAGAGCTTGAGGTTGACCACTTCATAGCTTAGCCTGTTAGTTAGCCTTCTAATACCCAAAGTTATTATGCATAGATAGACACACCCTATGAGTATTGTTGTGGGCGTAGGCACAAAGTAGGCCTTCTTAGGTTAACTCATCTGATGGCTCGTGCTGTCAGTGGGTCGGGCTCTAAGGTGATCCATATGCTAAACATCAAGTCCCCTTATTTTTTTAGCCCGATTCTTCAACTGAGGTGGAAGAGTAGCAACCATATAGTAAATTTGAAACGTTCAACTCATCATGATAAATGTTTGTCAGTTAATTGGGGAGAAAAGATATAACCCCTATATAAGAAGGAGCCAAGGCATAATTTCATTTCATCGTTTCCAAGATATCGAATAAAAATTGGAACAAAAATGCTTTGTCTTTTTAGCTCGCATCATATAAGTTCTCTGCTCGGATGGTTAGAAAAATAGTTTGGCACGTACTTACTTTTACTCGAGCCTTTAAGGATAACCCCTCGAGTTTAACAACTTTCTGATATCTTTTTAGGTCGATCTCTAAATTCACTCCCTTTTTACTTTGAAAACTCATCCATAGGTAGTTTCTATCTCTTGTACCTTACCATTTTGTGTTTTGTAATATTTTGTAGAGACTATGTATAAAGAATTATCATCACGAGCTATTGATAATGTAGTCATGCCTTCATGTTCCTCGGGATCTTCCTTTTAGGAGAGCCCTTAATACCCAGCTTCTTGAGTCAGGCAAAAAGTGATACATTAGGATCCTCTAGCGAAGTGAACACTTAAAGTGAAGAGGAGATGTCAGAGCCCCCTCCCTCTATGTCTATGTCTCGTCCATAGATAACACCTATAATTAGGTTTAATGTGCCTTAGACCTAGATATCGGTCTCCAAATCATGGAGGAAAAAATCTAGGAGGAAAGGCACTGGTGAACCCACAGGTTGAACCAAAGGTTAAGCGACCAAGGTCAAACCCAACGGTTTATCTCTTCAAAATGAAGAGAGGCTAAAGAAGATGTACGATATTTCCTCCTCAATTTAGGCAATGATTGCTAGGTATAGTGTTTTTTATAGCGAACCACCTCTAGTTGGGTACACAACCTTTCATAAAAAAGCTTTATGGTTAGGGGTTAGATTCCCACAGTATCCCTTCATACGAAAGCTCTTGGCTAGAAAACAGTTCGTGCCAGGACAATTGATGCCAAATAGGTAGAGATACTTGATTTATCTCACCTTGATATGCAGAGAGCTCGTGATTGAGTTGAAAATGATTGAGTTCAATAAAGTATATGTATTAAAGAAAAATCCCATAGATACGATGAAAGTTTATATGTCAGTCAAGTAGGATTGAGACATAAGCGTTATCCTCCCTAAGGATGAGAAGAACTGGAATGAGTACTTCTTTTTATGTGTTTGGTCGGTAGGAAAAGTCAGATAGTTACGTGAGGCTTATAAGGAACACCTTGGCTGACATAAAACTTGTGATAAGAATATGAGTTTCCTTATCCTCACCTTGAGTCTCGAGGTCAAGCAAAGATTGGCTGATATTCAAAACTATCTGCCTGAGAAAACATAGTGAGCGTAATTGTTAAACACCTTGCGCTTTTTAGGGAGATAAACTAAAGAGAGGTTAAAAATTGAAAGAATGTGTAGATCTTCTATATATATGTGTATGTGTGTGAAATTACACGTATATGTGTCGATCATATGGAAGTGCATGTCGTAGCGTGTAAGGATGTTGCATATGTAAAAACACAATTTGAGCTTGAGGTCGACTACTTCATAGCTTGGTATGATAATCAGCCTTCAAATACCCAAAGTTATTATGCATGAACAAAGATACCATATGTGCATTGTTACGGGTGTGAGTACAAACTAGGCCTTCCTAGTTGAACTTTGTCGATCTATATATTCAAACATAAGATATTTCAATTATCTAATAAATTATAAAAAAAATATTGGAGAGATTATTAATAAAAAAGTCTTCCAAAGATCATTAACGAAAAAGGCTTATAATCTCAAAAATATTTGTGATAATATATTTAGCTTTAATGTTGTTAAAATCGTTTTTAAAATATTAAAGATATTTACAAGAAAATAATTATTATAGTTTCAGATCCATCATTCAAATAAAAGATATTTAAGTGATTTTGTAAATTATTAAAAAAATATGTGAGAAATTATTAATGAAAAAGTCAACGTCACAAAAAATATTTGTGATAATATATTAAATTTATTGTTATTAAAATAGTTATTAAAATATTAAAGATATTTATGAAAAAAATAATGATTCCAAATCAATCCATCGTATCAAACATAAGATATTTCAATGATTTAGTAAATTATGAGAAAAGTATATGAGAGAACATTAATGAAAAAGCCTATGAGAGATCCATTAATGAAAAAGTCTTCCCCCGCCCCCAAATTTCTTTAGAAATAACCTTATTTGCTTATAGCAGCTTTCAGCTGCTTTTGTTTTAGGAAAAAAATAAAATTAAAAGGTTTAATTTTGGATAAAAATATTACTATAATTTAATTATAAATATCATATAAACTTTTTTATTTAAAATTAATGATATTAATTTATTATAGGTAGAATATATATTTTATTATGATAATAATAAAAATTATTATACTAACATGATTATCTTTAATTTTTGATTTAATGTATATAAATTTAATCATAATTATATGGGTATATAATAATGTTGCATATACGTAGATAAACCAAAAAATGAATGATGTTATGTACGTAGCTAGAGAAATAAAAGGAGGAATTAATTATTTTTTTAATAAAATAGACATAAAATTTAAAAAAATGTATGAAAAATAACTAAAGTGAGATAACTTAAATATAAAAATGTATAGATTGTATAAAGAAAAATATAAAATATTAGAGAAAAAAAGAAAACAATATTTATAATGCGTAAAAATTTATAATTATAAAAATAATATCTTTTATACTTTACTAATATATTTTTACTATAAATAAAAGTTTAATTCAGATAATAAACTTGATACTATTTAAGTTATTATAATAATTTAAACATGTTTATTTAACTTAGATTAATTAAAAATTATTTAATATTATATAGAAAAAATATTTTATAAGTTTTTTAAATTATATTATTTATATTATTTAATCTTTTAAATTAAAAATAATATGATATGATCTTTTAATTATGAAAAAAATTGATTAAAACAATGTTATATTTTTATTAAATAATTAAACGTGATTAAAAATATGAATATTTAACAATAATAAATGGATAATTAGTATAAAAATTCATAAAATATATATTTTAATATTACGTTAATTGTCATTATTTAGTTATTATTAAAAATTAAAATATATATTTAAATATTTTTATTATTGATTTTTATTAAATAATTTTATATTAAATTTTATTTTTATATCGTAATTTAATACATTATAAAAAAATTAATAAAAATTATTAAACAATATAAATAATTTTTATTATTATAACAATCACAATAAATAAAATATCAATTTATCTTTAATATTAATATATTTTAATATCATTATTATTAAATAAGATTATCATTTATAAATTATTAATTAATCAATATTTTTGTCCTTAATAAGCGTATTCGCTAATTAAAATTGGTATTAGTGTTAGACATGAACCGAAAAGAGTAAATCTATTCAAAGAATCTATCTATCTAATCTGACCTTCGCTGTTTACAAATGTCTACCAATTTCCATAATCTATCTGAAGTCCCTAAACCCATCCCCCAGAATTCTTCAGCTCAACAGCAACAACAACCCATCATTGACGCCTCAAATGGATTGTCTTCAGTCACCACCACCAAATCGTATCCTTCGGCCACCGCTAAATACGAGCAACTTGTTCAAAGTTCGGAACTTTTCCGGGAAAAGCTCGAGGAGTTCCACAGTTCATTTGGAACCAAATTCATGTGAGTTGGGTTCTCTTTATTCGGTAATAATGCCTATTTGAATGGAATTTTTAGGGTTCTTTTTATTGGTTATCATACTTTGGAAATTCCATTTTCGTGTCTATGCTTCTTTTTGCTTGTTACTCTCATATCTCTCTATATATTTTTCTTCCTCTTTTAAATTGGACAATTTTTTTTTTGGTTTTGTTCTGTTTCGTCAATTCAATAATTTAGTTTGCAGCTCCTTCGATCTCAATTTAATGTCGAGACCAATTTAATGTCTAGACTTTAAACTTTATGGGAAGACGTATTTTTAAAATTTATAACTATAAAAATAATATCATTTTATACGTTTTTACTGATAAAAAGAATTTCGGTGCATCATTTTGAATTAAACACCCACTTATATGTGTTTAAATATAATTACGAATATTTGAACTGATAAATTGAATTAAAATATTATTTTTATTATTATAAATTTTAAATGTTATTTTTGAAAAATTATTAAAAAATAAAATTTTTAAAATTTATAACAACAAAACTAACATTGTAATAACATTGAATGAGTTTCAATTGAATAGCTTCGATATTTAACGTGTTCTAATTGAATGGTGTTCAACATAAAAAGATTATATATGTCTGGGCTAAGAGTGCATTCATTTTTCCTAAAATAAGAGGGGGCTTTCTTCTTGTGTAATAACACAATTGCTGTAGATTTAGCTCCTCATACGATCCGAGATAATATTATGTTACTGCTGGTTGAATTTAAATTGACCCATCTTGATTATTTCTAAACAATTATTCTCCATTGAGGAATCATGAAGAGTAATGTACTTCTTTTTGCAACTCCAAGATTTGTGAGATACCCATATCATTGACTTAGAAGATAAGTGGATGTAGCCAGTGAAAGTTTATCTCCTCCCCCTCCCAAAAATGAGAATTTTTATTTTCAAAAGGGTTTGATTTGAATATGGCTTCTAGGTTATTTCAGCATTCCCTTCTTGCCAGTGAATGAAAACATTATCATTAAAAAGCTTTCTTACTCTGCTGCTTTACGAGCTCTTTTATTTCCTTTGTTGTTGGTTCTTAACTTGGCATGTGAGCTGTATAATATGCACCGCAGTGAAAAAGAAAATTGGTTATGAATATTATTTATGTTCTTCAATCCGTTTAATTATTTACAGGAACCCTATTGTAGGAGGAAAGGTTCTGGATCTACACCGCCTTTTTTTAGAAGTTACAATTCGTGGTGGCTTTGAAAAGGTTTGTTTAAAAGTGATAATTTTTCAAGTTCAGTTATATGACATTATTTAAATTATTGTCTTAAACGTGATCACAACATATATTCCTTATCTGTATGAAGTGAGCTTTACATTGGGGTTGAGTTGTGGTTTAAAACTAGTGCAATAGTATTAGTATAATCTGTCTTTTTTCCTTGAAATCTTCTATGGGATTTACAAATTTTTACCCTTCAAATTATGTGAAACGTAAACAGAATTGTCCAAAACTTGTCGCAGGTAATTAGGGATCGCAAATGGAAAGAAATAATTATGGTTTTTAATTTCCCGAGTACGATTACTAGTGCCTCCTTTGTCTTAAGGAAATTCTATCAATCTTTGCTATATCACTTCGAGCAAGTGTATTATTTTCACAAACAATATGCTTCATTAGCTTTCGAAGGTAAGTCAAAACATGGCTCTTCTTTCTTTAAAAGTATTGTCTGTAATCTATTTCGTACATTGGACTAATATGTGCTTATGTTATTCTCCAGATCCTCTAAGCAGGAATCTTGTTAATGGATCCAGAACTTTGGATGGAAGTGTCACCAGACACCAGTTACCAGATCAAAGTATGTGAAACTGCTGTTATGAATTTATGATGGTTCAACTGCATAGTCATAGTTGTAGATGTCTACATGTTAATATAAATAGTTAACTATAGCTGTTGTTAAATATGCACTGAGATCCTGCTCTTCTGGAAGAATGTTAGTTCTGTTCAGTTGAAATCATACGAAGAGCTTGCGATTTTTATGCCCTAGAACTAGGGTATAAATTTTCTCTCTTTATCAATTTCTTGGGTTGCATATGAAAGAAGCTTGCCATCTGAGATTGACCCTGTTTGACACCTGCCTAAACAACAGCCGCGAAGACCCACAAGAATTTGCATATCTTAGTGCTCTCATTACATTCTTGTAGAACCCACACGAGCTTGCTTCGATGTCATCTGATTTGATCTTAGTAACTAGTTTTTATCTAGCATGCTGTTTTATATATGCATCTCATATATTTTTCTATTTTTCTTTTATGCAGAAAATTCGGAATTGCAGCTTGGCTGTTCTGTTACTGGAGCAATTGATGGAAAATTCGATAATGGATATATGGTTACGGTGAACTTGGGTTCTGATCAACTCAAAGGCTTGTTATATCACATTCCCCAGCGTGCATCTCAAGCTTCTCACTCTTTCAATGTGTATGCCCGCCTGGGCCGAAAGAGATCTAAGTTGGCTCTACGAGATCCTTTTAGATCCAAGTCGAACCGAAGTGGGTATAATTTGTTATTTGCTGAGCATTATACGGGGCTGAAGCCTATGTACAATGGAGAAGAGAGAGCCATTAGCAAGAAAATTGGTCATACGTGGAACAATCTCACAGAGGCTGAAAAGCAGGTAGGACACACATGTTATTCCATTTAGAAGTTCTCTTTTCAGTCACAAATTCGTTTCTCCTCTTATTGCATTATTTAAGCTCGGGCATTTATATAACATGTATTATCATAAGCGAAAAATACCACAAAAGTCTCTTACTTATTGCAAAAATATTACTCAAATTTTTTAATTATTTTTTGTGATAAATTAGTCTTATTATTCAAAAGTAACCTCTCAAGAACAAAGTTAATTTTTTTTAACGGCATTAAATAGAAATTATTTTGATTTGAATAACTGTAGTCGAAAAAAATTAAATAAATAATAAATAATGACTATTTGTCATGTAGTGACTTCTTAATAACAATATATCTAAAATGTCACAAAAATTATATATTGATCTTAATGCTTTTTTGTAATAAGTATGTGATTCGAATAATCAATCTCTCTTACCATAATGAGCAATTGAGAGTGTTATAATTTTTCTATAACCTTATGAAAATTTGATTTCTGATTCACATCACAAGATTGAGTCAAGTTTGATGCATGCAGGTTAACCAGGATAAAGTGGTTATGGACAAGGAGAAATACACGAGTGAAGTGTCGGAATATAAATCTTCCTACACTTCAACACATAAAATAAACTTGAATTGAAGTTCTTAGTTGGCACCTCCTTTTAATCTGAAATGTTCTTGTCGTAGTATGATATAGTTGTCTGAATCACATGCCATGTTTATATGCTCTTATTTTGTAAAATTATATTTATCATAATAATTGATATTGTGTATTATTATTAGTAAATACATATCGAACAAAAAAACTCACTTTATTTATGATTGTAATATAGTTATAATAGGAGGAAATACACCATAAGTCATTTTGTTTTTTTACAAATAGATTATTTTATTCACTTTTCTTTTGAGTTATTTTGTTCTTAAAATTTATCAAATTCACCTCAATTTATATTATTATATTTAAATTATATAAAAATACCCACATGAGAAAGGATATTTATGGAAATTAATTAATTAATTTTATTTTCTATGATTTTTTAATACAATATTTTTAATACAATAATCTCATACTTAAAAATATTTTATACTCTATGCAACTTTTTAAACAAAAAATAAACTTAATAAAGTTACGTATATCTATGTAAAATATGTTTAAAAAAACTAGCAGAAAGTGACAATAGTTAATTTTTAACGATGTATTTTATCATTTGTTTATTTTTTGATTATTTAAATATAATAATATAAATTAAAATAAATTTATTTATTTTTAAAATGGCTGACTTGAGGTGAGCCACTAAAAAAAGGGATGAAAATAATTCATTTATAAAATAAATTGATTTATACTTTGTCGATTATGATATATAAAATTGCTATTTCATTTTTAATCATAGTTATTTTTCTTTTTTTACGTCTCCCATTTATTTTCGTATAAATTGTCACAAATGTCCCAATTTTCGAGATTTTCATAGACTTTTTCTACTTGCGCCTGGTTTTTTGCAAGAATTTTTATAGATTTTTAGTCGGTTTCAGATCATCCTCTTCTTTTTTTTAATATATATATATAGCGAGATGCAATTTGACTGAATGAAGAATATGATTGAAGTCATAAGGAAGAATAAATTATTATCGAGATCAAATTTTCTTATCTTATGCATATGTTATCTAACTTATTTAATACAATTTAATCTATTAATATAGCTAATTTGATAAATTTAACTCATAATTTTAGTTTTTTTCAAATTGAATTCTAAGAAATTTGACTTTTTACTTATTTTACCACCAACTTATATCAAAAAGCATAATTTGTTTTGTAAATTACAACAAAGTTATGATTTTGTATATATCATTTCAATTATGTGATTATTAAATATAATGTTATTAAATCAATTTAATAAAAATTAAAATTTTATATTAAATTTATCAAATTTAAAAGTATTAAAAATTACCAAGTTAAATATCAATGAGATTAAATGAATAAATAAGCATTAATAGCATATTTTGTTATAAGTATTATTCTACTTTACATAAATTACTAAGTTATTAAATATGATTTTATTTTTAACTTTTTTTAATAAAACAAATGTTTATTTTTATATAACGTTAAAAAATATATATTCATTTACGTTATTAGAAAAATAAATATATGTTTCTTTTCCTGATAGTGTTAAAAATAAAATTTTATATATGAAAAAAGGTTATGTCATATAATTATATTAAAATCTTATACAAAATTATTTTTTAAAAAATAATAATAAAAAATTCTAACAAAAGTAATTTAAATATATATTTTTAGTTTTTAAAAATAAAATAGTTACATTAAATAAATACATGTTGAATGTCTATTATTGAAAGATTAAGTTTTAATTAGTTGATAAAAAATAATATTTTAATAAAAATATTAAAATAATATTTTTCTTAATTATAGGTGTAATTTAATAGTATTCTCAATGAATAAAGTACATCGTGAACTGATATAAGAATGAGGATATATGTTACATAATCTCTAATAAATAATAGATAATTATTTCCTTATCATTTGAAAAAGATAATTTACTAATAGTTAATCACAAAAAGATAATTATTATGTTATATCAAATTTATCTATACTTATAAAAAATACACTTAAGATTATTTCTAATCTTTATATATTTTTACTATTTTACATTTTACACGTTATGACATATTTTATAATTAATTCTCTTTTCTATTCATGACGTAAAGAAATCTTGATTTTCTTTACTTCTTAAAAATTTCATAATTAACTTAAGCAGGTTAAAAATCATCTTTAATAATTCAAAGTTTTAATGAGTTTTTCTCGCGGGTAGATATTATCTAATATTAAAGAAAATAAACATCAATAGTACACATTTGAAATCTTTTTTCAAAGAAACTAAAAAATTTAATATGATATATATATATATATATATATATATATATATATATATATATATATATAAAAACATTTAATGTTTTGCTCCTTCTTCCTTTTATTTCTCTGTCTCACTTCTTCTACCTTTATATATGCTTCAATTTGTTTTTATTTTCTAAGCTTTAAATATATATTTTTTACTTGACATTAATAAATATTAATATATTCTTATAATAAATAATAATTATATAATTTATATTTGATAATTTTAGTGTGTAATGACTTTATATTATTAACCTTTAATTATTATTTTAAATATCATGATTATGTCAAAATAATTTTTTTTTCATGTCAAGATCAAATATCAATTAATAAATAATCAACTAACCTACATTATTTTTAAGTAAAAATTTATAAAAATATTTATTAAATTCGATTAAATTTTATATATCGTGTTAAGTTTATATGTATCATCATATTATATTATATTTATTTGTTAAATTAAATATCACTCATATATAAGTTGTGTATTACTTTTAGAAAGTGTCATACCTATTATTTATAAAATAATTATTGTTTGTATATTTTTTATTAAAATAATAAATTAATTAACTATTTATTTTAAGAGTATTTTTTCACATCTTTATATACAATTTTAACATTATTTTCATCTTTTCATAGTTAAAAACTTTTCTTTTCTTTTCTTTTTTAAAATAAATAATTTAAAATAATAATAATTATTACTTAGCAATTAATACTATATATATCAAATTTAAGTAATTTATCCTTGCATTTACATGAGTCCAAAATTAGTATATATAAAATGTGGATGATAGTGATTTTTGGTAGTTCTTCTACATGTGATGCAAAATAAACCTTTAGCTTTAGATTTTTTTTTGAAAAATTATAAAAAATCACCACTAAAATTTATAATAATAAAAGTAAGTATTAAACCTAAATCAAATTTTCAATATTCAATATTAAATGAGTTTAAATTATTATAATTTAATTTAAATGATATTCAATTAGATCGCGTTTAAAATGAAATGATGTATCAAAATTTTTTAATAGTAAAAATATATGAATAGATATAAATGATGCTATTTTTGTGATTTCAAATTTTTAGGGTGTTCTTTTTGATATCTAACATGCAAAACATTTTGATATAAATAATCAATAATATTACGTATATAAATTTATATGTTACATATGTTGGTACAAATGTATATAAATAAATAAAAATATATTAAAAAATACTTTTATGATAAATACACACATAAAATAATTAAGTATTTTAAATATTTACATTAAGAGAATTCATCATATAAAATATTAACTTTTATTGCCATGATAATTTTTTAAAAGTAATATTTAAAATAAAAATAACATATATATTAAGTCAATTGTTTTATATATTAATAGTTTAATTTTGTTAGAATTTTTTATATTTATTTATTTTTATATAATTAAACACTTATGTATTTACGAACACAATTTGTAAATATAATTTTGACCAAAATAATCATGAATTCTACTTAAAATAGTTTGTAATGTTATTTGAAATTTTATTATTGTGTCAATTTTATTATTTTTATTAAATAATTATGTAAATATATATAATTTTAACAAGTTATTACATTAAATATGCTTACAAACCCATTAAATTAGGTTTGTGCTAAGATTTTGAGAATTGTACCTGTATTATGATTTTACAAAAGTAGATTTTCTTATGGTATGATTTTGGGGTAATTTTAGTTTTTTCTTTTAATTAAATTATTATTTATAAACAAATGTTAACATTTAATGGTACTCAATAAATTATTTAGTAACAATTTTAATCAAAGTTTAATGATGATAATATAAATATACTTAAAATGTAAATTGTAAACAATATTATAAGAATTAATTATATGTCTTCATGTTTTTATGTTCATCAAAATATAGATTTAACTTTATGAAACTAGCTGCATGTGCCAACAAAAACTAGTATATAGATAAACCTTGTAGCTTAAGCTGTAGAAAACAAAAGAGGAGAGGAGATTTGAATGCCCTTTCAACATAAATTCGAAATATAAGTTTACACTAACCTTAATTTCAATATTATTTTTAAAGTTGTTAAATAGAGAAAATCTCCTTTTTCATGTGATCAACTATATTGTATTTTTTTTTAATAAAATAGTAATAAATTAGAACAAAAAGGATAAACTTAATATAAATATAAGTTTGCCCTATTGAATAAAATAACAGTAAAAATGTAAAGTAATAAGGATAATCTTTTGTTTTTTGTTTTTAAATTAATTAGGTTCCCTAAATATCAGCGTAGTAGGAATTACACGAAGAATACAATTCTAAAGTAGGATAATTAACTACTAATAAATGATAATATTAGTGTCACATAAACTCTTCCAATATAAATAAAGTCTAGTCTTGTTTTCAGAATAATAATCATTATTATCAAAATATTTTTTTAAAATAAATATTTATGAAAGTAAATAGTTTACTCTAAAAATAATATTTATTATTTTAAAAATATCAATTTCTAAAATAAAAAAGGGAGAAGAGTATTTATGTGAGTAGTAACAGAATCTGAAAGAACTGAATCATATATATGTTCAGCAAAGAATTAAAATGTCCTTACTATAACCTTTCAGATAATTTCATTATGTTTCTTTGAAAAAAATTTGAATTATGCAAATACTTCTTAATTTTTTATTTTATACTTTGATTTTTGATTTTTCTTTATAATTTAATCAAATTTCTTTTTTAAATTTTATACTTTAATTCTATTAGTTTAAACTTCAACCATAGTTAAAATATAAATAAATAGATTATAAGAAAAAAAAATTAAAAGATCAAATTATAAAAATTAAAAGGTAAATAAAGAAAATTGTAATAAAACTAAAGTGTAAAATTTGAAAAAAATATGGAAAATTTATTTTAAGTAAAATCTCATATCCATATTTGTATGCCTTCCTTAGCCTTGCATATTAGTTGAATGAATATTAGTTCTCATATTTACTTAAATTCCTATATATTGTTGATTATACTTGTAATCTCTATGTTCAACGCATGCGGAGATCAAATTATAGGCTAGTAAGAAAAAACATACGGAGATCAAATTATAAAAATTAAAAGATAAATAAACAAAATTACAATATTAGCAAAATAATAATAATAATAATAATAATAATAATAATAATACAAGAAGAAAAGTAATAAAACTAAAGGGTAAAGTTTGAAAAAGAAAGTAAAATTATTTTATTTAGTTTAGAAAATAAATTTTCTTTCCTTTACATTCATTAAATTAACTTCTAAAACAACAAAAAAAATCACACAAAAATATACAGTAAGAAAATATTTATAATTTATAAGTAACTATTATTTTTAAGAATCTTACGGCCTCTTATCTTTTAGTCTTTTACCATTTTTGGTTAAATTATTAATAAAATTAAATTAAAAAATAAATTAAACCTGAAATAAACTAAACACGATCCTATTTCTATTCATAGTAGGACTTTATTTCGCATAATACACTCTTATTGCTATATATAACCCTAAGCTCCTTCCATATTTTCATTCTCTCACACTTTCATATTCTTTTTCAGGCGAGCCTTTATCAAGGAAGAAGATTTAGTGACCAACAACTTCATCATAACGATCAAGACCAAAGGCAACGGCCGTTTAAATTTAAAGTTTAAGATCTCAAAGCCAGAGTCTTAATCCACCATCATTTAGGTAAGTATATTAAATTATTGTGTTCAAAGAATTCATCATTTATAATATATATTCACAATATAAAATACTAATTTTTGTTGTCATGTTTATTTTTTAAATATAATATTTAAAATAAAAGTAACAAGAAAAATATGTACATATATATATATATATATAGATTAGGTCATTGATTTATTTTTTTTATAGATTATTGGTTTAATTTTGTTAGAATTTTTTATTTTTTATTTTAAATAAAATCTCATATCGATATTTGTATGCCTTCCTTAGCCTTTCATATTAGTTGAATGAATATTGATTAAGTTCAAGTTCATATCTACTTAAATATGTATTTGCAATCTTTACGTGCAACGTGTAGGCTAATAAGAAAAAAAATAAGGAAATTAAATTATAAAAATTAAAAGATAAATAAACAAAATAATAATAATAATAATAATACAAGAAGAAAAGTAGTAAAATTTGAAAAGATAAATAAAATTTATTTATGTAGGTTTTAGGAAGGAAAAATAATAATTCCTTTACATGCATTAAACTTCCCAAATAGCAAAAGAATCCTAGAGCCTCCCATCTTTTAGTCTTTTACCTTTCTTGATAGAAAATATATATATCTCAAAAAAAAAATTAAAATTCTATTAAGAAAAGAGTTTAAGATAAATACATACAAATCTATATATTATTCTATTAAGAATAGGAATAGGAATTTGATATCTAATATGCTTTTATAAATACATACAATACAATTACTTAATTTAATTAACAAACAAATCTATATATTATTCTAATCACCAACCATTTTTTAATATCATATATCGTAGGGCTACGACTAAGATCGATCAAGAAATTAACAAATGGAAAATCACAGCAAACAAAGTTCTAACAACATCAACGATCAAGCTGTAGGTACAATATTAGAGCTCAATATTTGTTTTTTACGAAACGAAGTTGAACGTTACTACAATAATCTACGCAACTTGTACTCTAAGATTGATCCAAATTCAGAGGAAGAATCTGCAATTTTAACGACGATTGAGAAGAATAGAAGAGAGGTAGAGAAGTACGTTAGTTTTAAGAGTTCCATTTGCTTAAAGTTTAAGGATTTGATGTATGTCTAAGGATTTATCTAAATGGAATCAAATTGCTCGTAGAGAAGCAAATGGTTTTAAAGAGCATGATAAAGTGCAAGTTTGGTCTTTTCGAGTGTACAATCAACTTTGGTTTCAGATAGTTAAGGTTTGAAGACGAAAAATCACGTAGAAACAATTATACTACTCAACTTGTTCGTTTAGTTAAGTATTGTTAAGTATCTTTGTTCCACATCGACTAAGAACAAGGCACCAAAACTGCTTATAAGTTTGGGCAAACCTTAACTTAATAAGATCTTATTGGGTTTCTTAGAAACCCAGGCCTAACTCTGAACCCAAAAGCCAGCTTGTGAGTTAGAGGATTTGCCTAGACTTATAAGGAGCATTGTTGCCTTACTCTTAGCCAATGTGGGACTTAACATCCCCCCTTCCACATCGGCTAGAGTCCGGATTTACGACACGGTCCGGATTTACGGCACGAGTGCCGATGAGAGTACGAGGAAGCCAAGAGCCTAGCTCTGATATCATCTTAGAAATCCAGGCCTAACTCTGAACCCAAAAGCCAGCTTGTGAGTTAGAGGATTGCCTAGACTTATAAGGAGCATTGTTGCATTACTCTTAGCCAATGTGGGACTTAACAGGGTTGAGTTAGGCCTAGGTTTCTAACATGGTATCAAAGCTGGGCCTAGTCTCTATGTGTTTGGACCTAATTGGGCTCTACCACAGTTTCATCGTGGCGTTAATGTCCACATTTGTCCGCAGTGTGGAGGAAATATTAAGTATCACATCGACTAGAATACAAGGCAAAGAAAATCGCTATAAGGCAAGCAACCCTTAACTAAATGAGATCTTATTGGGTTGAGTTAGGCCTGCGTTTCTAACAAATATATTAAATTTCAAAATATTCATTTTTTTATGTATATTTTTTTAGATGTAACATTTAAAATATATATATTAGGTAATTTTGTTGAAATTTTTTTATTTTATTTATTTCTTTTGAACAATTAAATATTTGCTAACAAACTTTATACATATAATTCTAACTAAAATAAATATGAGTTATACTTAAAATAATTTATAATGTTATTTTGAAATTTTATAATTGTGTCAATTAAATTATTTTTACTATATATATGATTTAGCAAGTTGTATATAGTATGTTAATTTAAGGCTTACAAACCCGATTAAGTTAGATTTGCTGTAAGATTTTAAGAATTGTATTTATGGCATGATTTTAGTAAAATTATGTTTGCTTATTTTCCTTTTGCTAATCTAATGATTTTGAGTTAATTTTTTTTAACTAAATTATTGATTGTAAATAGTTGTTAGCATTCACCGATACTCAATGAAATATTTAATTACAACTTTTAATGAAAGTATAGATAATACTGCAAGCATTCTTCAAATGTAAATTGCAAACTATACTATAAGAACTAGATGTCTTCATGTTTTCATATCCATCAAAATATAGATTAAATTATACCAATTTTTTTTTCTTTTATTTTTTTACTTTTTGTTTGTTTTTCTTGTAAATTAATAAATATCAAAATATTACTTTAATAAATACAATTTTATAAATAATTATTTTTATTGTCGATCATATATATATATATTATGCCTTATTTTTTTAATACTTTTTGTTGTTTTTTTATACAGTTAAATATCAAAATATTTATATAATAAATACACTTTTTAAGTAGTTATTGTGGTTTATAATTATGTTAATTTATTAGTCAATAATTTTTAACATTTTTTATAGTTTAATCAATTTATTTTTAAAATTTTACATTTTAATTCCATTAGTTAAACTTCAACCACGTCTAAAATGTATATGGAATACATAATAAAGAAAAAAGAAAAAGAAGAAGAGAACAAATTGTAAATATTAATAGAAAAATAAATTAAATTATAAGAAAAAAAGTAATAAAACTATAGGGTAGAATTTTAGAAAATAAGTAAAATTATTTTATGTAGTTTAGAAGAGAAATTTTATTTCCTTTACGTTCATTAAACTTCTCAAACAACAACAAAAATCACACAAAAATATACAGTAAGAAAATATTAATAATTTATAAGTAACTATTATCTTTAAGAATCATACAGCCTCCCATCTTTTAGTCTCTTCATCTTTGTTGGTTAAATTATTAATAAATTTTAAATAAAAAATAAAAATATTTGAAATAAACTAAACACAATCCTATTCCTACTCACATTAGTACTTTACACTTTTAGTTAAAGATAAATACAATATTTTATTTTTTTAATATATAATATTTTTTTATATATTTTAAGTAAGAATTAATATACAATATTTTTTTATCTAATTTAAGTAATAATATATACATAATTAATACATTAATTATGATAAAATAAATTTTATAATCTAATCCATAATCAAAGAAGAAGGTTTAGTGACCAAGAAAATTGACCAAAAACTTTATCATAACGATCAAGACCACGGCAATGTATTACAAAAAACCTAAAAAAATGAAATTAACAATTTTCTTATATGACTTTATTCTTAATACAAGAATACTCTTATATATATTATAAACCAATGAAAATAAGCCACTTGGTATAACAGGAAAACAATATTCTAACATTTCCTCTTAAGATGGAGAGTAGATATTAATCAATCCCATCTTGTCCAGCAAACTTTTGAAAATGGAAGGATGAAGAGCCTTAGTAAATATATCAGCCAATTGATTCCGAGTAGAAACATGTAAGGTCTTCAGAACTCCTGCCTGAATTTTATCACGAACCAAATGACAATCTATCTCGATGTGTTTTGTTCGCTCATGGAAAACAGGATTACTTGCAATGTGTAAAGCGACTTGATTATCACAATATAGCAAGGCCTAGAGTGGCTTACCCAACTCTTTCAACAACGAAACAACCAATTATTTCGTAGGTGGCATTAGCCATGGACTGTACTTTCATTTGGCCTAAGACCAGAGACTATAGTTTGTTTCTTAGACTTCCGGAGATCAACGAGTCTCCTAAAAATACACAATAACCGATATGGAACATCTATCGTCAAAGACAAATCCATCAAGCATCGAGAAAACTTTGAATTGAACTGCAGTTGTTGTAGATAGATCACTTTCAGCATAAGCTCTAAGTTCTACTTCAAACTTAGAAGGAAGAAAAAGACCTTGTCCAGGAGTCCCTTTCATATATTGCAAAACTCTTTGCACAGCTTTGAAGTGAGGAAGTCTTGGTTGAGACAAGAATGGGCTAAGTCTATTAACATCATATGATAAATCCGGCCTAGTGATGGTGAGGTATAATAACTTCCCAATTAACCTCCTATAAAGAGAAGCATCTGGCAATAAATCTCCTTCATCTTGACTTAATTTCAGATTTGGTTCCATAGGTGTAACCATTGGTTTACAACCTAGGTATCATGTGTCAGCCAAAAGTTGCAATGTATAAGACCTTTGTGAAATTGATATGCCCTTCTCTGTTTTGCCCATTTCTAAACCAAGAAAGTAACACAAAGTTCCAAGATCTTTCAACTTGAATCTAGCATTAATCCTATTCTTCAAGTGTTGTCGAATGTACCACATCATTCGGCCGCCGTTATAATAATGTCATCAACATACACAAGAATAACCATGGAAACCGACCCGCCTTTGATAAACAAAGAATGATCAGTTGCTAACTGACGAAAGCCTTCTTCAATCAAGGCACTAGAAAATTTTGCATACCACTGCCTTGATGCTTGTTTTTATAAGGACTTCTTGTGAGTTTGCAAAGCAAAGACAGAGGTAATTTGTTTTCTCCCTTACGACTATAACCTCGAGGAATAGTCATATATACTTCCTCGAAAAGGTCACCATGCAAAAAAGCATTATTAACATCCAATTGATGTAAAGACCAACCATGAATTGAAGCTAAAGCAAGTAAAAGCTTCGCCCAAGAATAAGCTTTGCTACAGAGCAAAGGTATCAAAAAAATCAACTCACTCTTCTTTGAGTATATCCCTTAGCAACAAGTCGTGCTTTGTATCTTTCACAGGTCATCACCGAAACTTGACTTTATACACCCATTTACAACCAATGGCGTGATGTCCATCGTAAAGAGACAATAGACCATGTATTATTGAGTGCTAAGGCGTGTAACTCATCAATCGGCCATAATTATCACTCAGAATACCGAAGCTTGAGAGAAAAATCGAGGCTAGGGTGTGCTAGAGATGGACATAACAGCCACCTTAAAATCCCCTTTGAGCATGTCATAACAGAGAAAATTAGAAATAGGATGCTGAGTAGAACCACAATGATAAGCCTACAAATAGCTTGGCTTTTTAACACAACGTTGTGGTCTATGAGAGACTAAATCAAGAGAAGCAGTAGGAACAAAAGGATGCACAATGTCAGAAACATCAGCCGGCTCAAAACAAGGAGAAATATTGTCAAGAACAGGCAAATGAAGAACATTATTGGGGAATAAGGCACCAATATCAGTAGAGGAACTCTTGGCAACCAGAGGAAAAATAGTCTCATGAAACACAACATCACGAGAAGCAAAAATCTTATTACTCTCTAAATCTAGCAGCTTATAGGCTTTCATCCCAAAAGAATAACCAACAAAGTAGAAGCATAGCATAGACAACCAAAATAATGCAAGTGACCATAAGAAGGAAACTTATTATTCGGCACTTCAAATAGAGTTTTAGAGCTTAGAACAGGAGATGGCAACCTATTCATAAGATGGGCAGCAGTCAAAACAATATCACACCAATAAGAGAGAGGAATACCTGACTGAAATAAAAGAGCACGAGCAATATTAAGCAGATGATGATGTTTACGCTCAACAAATGAGTTTTGCTGTGGCCTTTCAACACAAGATCGATAATGAACAGCCCCTTTAGAGTTATAGAAATGAGTTAGATCCAATTCCTTAGCATTGTCTGAACGAACTCCTTTGATATGCTTCCCATATTGGGTCTGAATCAGCATAAAAAAATCTGGAATAATCTTCTGAGCCTCAACTTTAGTATGTAAAAGGAAAACCCAAGTATATCTTGAAGCATCATCAACAATGGTTAAAAAATATCGAAAACCTTCATTAGATATTACTCGAAATGGACCCCATACATCAACATGAATGAGATCAAAAGGTAAAACTGAAATTTTATTATTAGAAATAAACGACAAACGTTTTTGCTTTGCAAGAGGACAAACAAGATAGGAGGCCTTTTTTTCTAAAATTGAAAAAAGGAATCTTATCCTTATGTTGAGAAACCAAACAAGAAGGATGTCCTGAGCGATAATGCCATAACTGTCACTCGAAAAAACAGAGGAAGCATTACAAGCAATAGCGAGTTAGAACTAGGTTGATACAAAGTTGGAACACTTGAGATGGTAGAGATGCTCAACTCTTTTACTCGTCCCAATCTTCACGTACCCTGAGTATCCTCAATCGCACGGCCATCATCATGAAAAATTAAAGAAACGTAGAGGCTCTTTATGAGTGAACTAATAGATAATAAGTTGTATCTGAAAGAAGGAACATAGAGCACTTTAGATAAAACTAAGAAAGGCGATAACCAAACAGAGTCTATCTTAGAAATGGGGGCAGAATGTCCAGTAGGCAAAAGCACAAAGGTAGAAGTATAGTTGTTATCAAAAGAATCAAACAAACTCAAATCATGACAAACATAATGAGTAGCACCTGAGTCAATAATCCAAACATTAGTTGATATAAGAGAAGAAATACTAAGAAAGTTTGATACTACAAGTTGTTGTTAACTTTAGTATCCCGGAGATCTCCCCGATCTAATAGAGATATCAAATGTTGATAATCATTAGCAACAAAGCATGCATAGGGGGAAGTATTGTTACTAAAATTTCCGGTAATTCTCTGGATTGACTCGAAGTTTCGATAGAACAAAAGAAGTCTAATTAGCTAAGGCTTTGAAGAATCCTTGTCAGTTGGAATATCCTGGATGACTACTTGTTTGGCCCTTAGAAAAATCTCCGAGAATGGCCTTTGGTTTAAAACCAGGAGGATATCCATGAATTTTGTAACATTTATCCATCATGTGTGACGAGAGAAACCACGCAGTGTACAGATCGGTTTGTCCTTCTTTTCCTTATAAGCCGTAATCGCTTACTAGCCACTCCATAAGATGATGATGAAATAGGAGGCATAGATGAACCGTAAAAATGCATGATCGTTGCCTTTCTTCTTGTATAACCGTGAGAAAAACTTTTTTAATCGGAGGCAATGAATCACTCATGAGAATTTTGAGCGAATCGGAAAGACTTCATTCAAACCTATAAGAAATTGTAAAACATAGTCTTCATGTTGATAACTGTCGGACTTTTCATTCCTCCAAAATTACATACTGTCGCAGTCTAAAATCACGTAATTCATCCCAAAAAAATCTTTAGTTTGGTGAAATAAGCACTAACATCATAAGAACCCTGTGTGAGTGCGTGAATTTGTTGCTTTAATTGGAAAATTCTAGGACCATTGCTCTAATTGAACCGATCATGAATATCAATCCACATACTTCGAGCATCATGAATATACATAATACTATCTGCTATATCCTTGCTAACAACATTCAAAATCCATGACATAACCTTGTTATTACAACGAGACCAAAAATGATACAAATTATCCCCAATTTCTGGTTTAGCAATAGATCCATCAACAAATCCAAACTTGTTCTTAGCAATAAGAGCTATAATCATAGATCGATGCCAAGAATTGTAGTTGCTACCTGTTGTAGGTTTCAAAACCAAGCCAAGCCCTGGATGATCTCCATTACCGAGATAGAAAGAACTATTGGAATCTTCATGAACACGATCAATGTTATCCAAGATCGAGAAAGAATTTTCATTGCTCCGATTGACTCCACTGTTACCTCTTCGATCTCCTCCTCCACGAGCCATTGAAGAACAATCAAGAATCAAGAAAGATCAGCGAGAGCAAAAAATGGTGCTCTGATACCATATTACGAAAAACCTAAAAAAATAAAATTAACAATTTCCGTATATGACTTTATTCTTAATACAAAAATACTCTTATATACATTATAAACTAATGAAAATAAGCCACTTGGCATAACAGAAAAACAATATTCTAACACAATGGGGGTTTAAATTTAAAGCTCAAGATCTCAAAGCCAGAGTCCTCCACCATGGATTCTGATACTACTGAAAAAGACGAACAACTCGAAGAAAAAAGTAGTACTATTGTATATGAGATTTTTAAGAGAGAATAAATATATAAAAACTATTAAATATATTAATAAATTACCGATTTAAAGTAAAAAATTCATATTAGTATTATTAATTTTAAATAAAAAACTTTTTAAACTCATGTAACTAATTTAAAAATATAAATATTTATTTATAATTATAAAAAAAGTCAAATAAAAATAATAAAGATGTATAAAATAATTTATATAATTAAATTCTATATATATAAAAAATAAGTTCTCACATTTTTTGTGAATAATAATTTTCTATAATGTAATTATTTAATTATGAATAATTAATATTTTTGTTATTTTTATTAATTTTTTCTTATATATCAAAAGTTACAATTGCGGTTCTTAGTTTCCCTTTTCTTACTTTTATTTCATTTTTTTAAGTATATTAAATACTAAATATTTATATAATAAATATATTTTTATAATTATTTCTTTTAATGTAATTGTATTTATTACATTAAGGGTAATAACTTTTTTCCTTTGTTAATTTTTTACACCATTAAATACCAAAATATTGATATAATAAATATATTTTTTTATAAATAATTATTTTCAATAATACAATTATTTTTATTACATTAAGGGTAACAATTCACATTGTTAATGATTATCTATTTAATGAGTATTCAATCGATTCATTTTTGAAAAATTTTTATTTTTGTTAGTGTTTTACACTAATAAATATCATAATGTTGATACAATAAATACTTCTTCTTTTTTACTTTTTGTTATCAACCTTTAATTATTATTTTAGGAGCCATAATGTTGAACTAATCATATTTTTTATTTTAATATCATATTATATCTAACATTACTTAATGAATAGTCAACTAACTTACATAAATTTTAAATAAAAAATGTTCATAAAAATGCTTATTAAGTTCGATCAAGTTTTATCTATCGTATTAAGTTCATATGTATTGTCCTATCCTATTTGATTTATTTATTAAATGAAATATCACTCATATATAGATTGTGTGTAAAAATTGTTACATCTATAGCTCATAAAAAATTATTTTAAGTATATTTTGCACTAAAGTAATAAATTAATTAATTTTTTTAATAAAATAATTATTGTTGTATATTTACACTTTATTAAAGTAATAAATTAATTAACTATTTATTTTAAGAGTATTTTTTACTTATTTATATAAAATTTTAAGAGTAATTAATATTATTATATACTTATCAAATTTAAATAATCAATATGTGTATTTGCACGAGTGTATATATAAAGTTAGGATGATAGTGTTTTTTGGTAGTTTTACATGTATCATGTGATAACAAAATTAACCTTCAGCTTTAGTTTCTTTTTTAAAAAAAAATTATAAAAAATAACACACTTAAAACTTATAGTAATAAAATAACAGTTCAATAATATTGAACACGATTTAAATTTTATAGCATTTAACATTGAATAAATATAAATGATTGTAGATTAATTTGAATGACATCAAATTAGATGATATTTAAAATGATATGATGTACCAGTTTTTTTAATAATAAAAGTATATAAAGTGGATATAATTGTTGCTATTTTTGCATTGACAAACTTTTAGAGTGTTATTTTTGATATCAAGCATGCAAAATATTTTGATATAAATAAAACTACTTAATAATGTTATGTAATATAAATTTATGTTTTACAAATTTTTGCTAATGGGATGATTTTATGGTAATTTTTAAATTAAATTATTATTTGTAAACAATCTTTATCATTCAATGATACACACAATGAAGTATTTAATTACAAATTTAATCAAAGTTTATGAATAATACTGAAAGCATTATTACAATACATATATATGACCTCGGTTTTTAATCGTGATCGTAAGTCATATAGCATGTTTATGGTTTCAGTTATTAAAAAACTAAAGTTATAGGGTATGTCTATGACCTAGATTTAAAAAAAAACTAAAGCTTAATTTTTGAGACCAAAAACATGTATTGTAATAATGAAGATTCTTAAAATGTAAATCGAAAACTATACTATAAGAACTAGATGTCTTCATCTTTTTATTTCCATGAAATATAGATTAAATTATTCCAAATTTTCTTTTATTGATTATTTTATATATTAATAAATATTAAAATATTTTTATAATAAATATACGTTTATAAATAGTTATTTTGATATATATATATATATGGTAGACAATTAAATTATATAACGTTAATATTTAGTCGTCAATTAAATTATATAACGTTAATATTTAGTCCACAATTAAATTATGACCTTTTTTTAATATTTTATATTGATAAATATTAAAATATTCATATAATAAATACGTTTTTTTAAATAGTTATTATCATTTATAATTATGCTAATTTGTCGGTCAATCATAAACTTTTTTATAATTTAATTTTTTTTATATATAATTTACCTTTTAATTCCATTAGTTTAAACTTCAACTACAGTTATAATGTAAATGGAATATATAGCAAAGAGCGGCGTCGCACGGTGGCTTCTAATACCATCTTTTACCGAATATTTTCTTATTTTTTATCATTTATCAAATTAAAGTTCTTTTCATCTTTTTTTATTATAATTCTTTTTTATATTACTCATTATTTTAAAACTAATTTACTTAAATGCTTCTTTAAAAATCATGTCAAAAATATTACATTTTTATAGTTTCAATTGAATGATTATGAATTTTATGATCTCATCGTTATATTATTATTATAAATTATTTAATTCTATATATTAATTATTTTATAAAAAAATCTTAAATTTAAAACCAACATTTTCAATTTCTTAACAAATATTAATAATAATTAAATATTTTATTTCTTTAATATCTTTAAGTAAATAAATTATTTTTAATACCTATTCCTCTTTAGTTAATTTAAATAATTTTAGATAATTAGTAAATATAATATTAATTTATAAGAAGATTATTAAACTTTATTTTAGAATTTAATTTTTAGTGTAAGTTGTTTTATTTGAAAAATTTAGTTGTTTATAAATTATAAATAATTAATTATATAACTACAAAATTAATAAGAAATAATACATCTACGGAAACTCTACATCGTTATTGAACTATAAATCTCGCTTTGTTCTATGAGTTGATGCATTTTATTCAAATTTTATAATTATTTGTCCATGTGTTCAAAATATTTAATTTTATTAAATTTTCACAAATTTATTTCTTCTTCGTTAGAAAATTAGTATTTTATGTTTAAAAAATAAATAATTTACTCTCGTTTAAAAATTTTATTTAAATTTATGACATAATTAACAAATTTTGATTAAAATAAAAAAGTTCATAATCAATTTTTATCAACAACATTTCAAATTATTATTATTATTATTATTTCAACTTAACCTTTCACTCAAGTTTATATAATGATTTAAACATCAATATTTTAAAAAATATTGTACACATTAATAAGTATTATTATTTTTAAATCATTAATCAAATATCGTACCTAGATTTAATAATAACATAATAAATAAATAGTTAATCAATGGGCCCATGTCTATGCATGTATGAGCAAAACTTAGGTAATTAAACCTTTTCTACTTTTGTTTACAAAGAACTCTATACGTGTATGTCTTTGTTTGTGTGCTATAACCAACACATATGTAATTAAAACTTTTTCATCAGAATATACAAAGAGTTTTATACACCTATGATCATATTTTCTCTAGGTGCGAGTTTAGTGTAGTTTTCCTAATTATAATTTATTTCATGTAATTTATTCATTTGTTTTACTTACGTAGGCATATTTATATTTATTTGTATTACTTCAAATTATTAATACAATGTGTAAGTATTTTTATGTTATAACTTGTATTAATTTTATGATTGAATTATTAAATGTTTCATAAATATACTAATAAATATTATTTAACTAAGTCTATCAACTCAATATATTTTTACTCATCTTATTTTCTTTTGATTTTGTCCTCTAGACATCATTAGTTTTTAATTTTAAAGAAAACTTAAATCAATATATTGATATTACTTTATATGATTTATCACATTTTTAAGTTATTATGGTATTATTTTTATTTATCGATGACTTATTTATATTAAACATTATTTTATAACTCCATAATGATTATGTATTATATAATATATTAATGTTAATTATTAGTTAATATTATATTCTTTTATGATCAGTTATATTTTGAATGATACGAAGAGATAGATTTTATGTTCTATTTTATACTGATTGTTTTAAAGTAGAAAATTAAGAGAGATCATGTCCTTTTTTTTTTTTTACAAATTCTAATATATATTAAGATTTTTTTAAATAGTAATAAACATGAAATGTTCATTATATAAGTACTAATTTGTATAAATTTATATAATTTGAGCATTAATCGTGTCGCAATTTATCAAATATTTTAATTAACACGATAATTTAATTTGATTAAGTTTTGTAAACATTATAATATTTGCTATAATCATAATAGTCATATATTATATATTATTTTCGAAATATTGAGGTTGTACTATCTGCCTAGAAACGAAATTAGAGGATTTGGTGGGGACATGACCACCATTATTTCTAAAACAAATTGATACTTATCAGTTGTTATAAATATATTTTATGTAAATATAAATATAAATAAGAACAAAATTAACACTTTACGCCCACGAACTTACCAATCATGTTACTTAATTTTTAATTTCATTATTAGATATTTTGGTTTTACAATCAAGTAATTATATTAATAATATATTATTAAAATAAAATATTAATATCGAGTTATTACTTATTTTAAAAATAATAAATAATTTATCGGGATTAACAAATACTATCGATCTATGTAAATCAAATAATTTGATATTACATATTATTTATGTATTTATATATTTATGTCAGATTAAATTAATTTTTTTTTATAATTAAATTGTATTTAGAATGACAAATATTATCTATTTAAATTTAAATTGATATATTTTATAATCCGTTATAATCTGATAGAATCAAATTACTAAAATTGTATATAAATACATATTTTATTTTATAATTGTTATATTTAAATATTATATATATCATAATTACATTAAATTATTTTTCTAATTTAAAAATAAAATATAAATTTTGAATCTTTATTATAATTTAATAATTATTTAAGCATATTTATTAGAAAATATGAGTATAAAAATCATCTTTTTATTTTAAAAGTAATACTTAGATCTTGTATTTTTTTTTATAATAGTTTAGTCTTATTGTTTAAAAAAAATGACGGTAAAAAGATAAGTAACTATTTTATGTTTTTATTTATTTCTTTATATTTTTATTTATTTTTTCAATTATTTCTATTATAATTATTTAAGTTATAACATTATTTATCTAATATAATTAAAAAAATAAAACTATATATTTATTTTATTTTTATACGATCACTTTTTATAAAAAAATAGAACTAAATTGTTATAAAAAATAAATATAAGATGTAAATGCTAATTTTACAAAAATTAAAATATTGGATATTTTTATAATATTAAAGATCTAAATTAATAAATTTTATAATTAATAAAATTAAATAAAAATATTTAATTATAAATTATTTTAAAAATAAATAAAATTAATTACAAATAATATTTTATTTATATTATTTGATATTTTACCAATAATATTTATATCATTAACTCATATTATATATGGATAATTTTTTCAACAACACCATTAAATAGATATAAATATTAAGACTTTTAAAATATAAATATTATACAAGAAATTATCAATAATATAAAGATATTATATGTATAATTTTTTTCAACAACATCATTGTATCGATATCAATATTAAGACTTTTAAAATATAAATATTATACAGGACATTATCAATAATATAAAGATATTTTCACCTTTCTTGCTATTAAGCTTGTTTCAGTTCATGGCGCTCAACGAGAGCGAATATAACGTGACTCACTACACTACTACAGTCATATTAATTTATTTTTTAGGTTAAATTTTGATATCAAACTTTAACTAAATTAATATTTAAGCTTTTATATTTTTATAACATATAATTCAATCATAAATTTTTTAAAAATTCATGCACAAATCTTAAAATTTTGATATCTTAAATATGTATTTAATAACAAGACTATGATCAATGTGTGAATTTAAAAAAATAATAAAGATTAATCATATAATTTTAAAGTTTTAAATCTACTTTATAAGTTTTAAAAGTTTAATGGTAAAATAATACATTTTAAAAGTTTAACAAATTTATGGGAACTAATAGAGTAATTTGAACTATTTTTTTTATTTTTTTCTAACATTTAAAAAAAACGTTTTTACTTTAAAATGAAAATAAACAAAATCAACACACATAGTTTTAGCATCAAAAATTTGGACAGACTAAAGTATCCAATACAATCATGGACAAAAAAAAATCCAAAACAATTTAAACTCACACCATACTCTCATTTCACAATTAAAAAAAACATATGAAAAATTATAGGAAATTTTAATAACATGCAGTAAAAGACTGAAATTTTCACATGCTTTTCGTCTGCAACAAAAATAAATTTGCAACCAAAGGCATAAACTGTGCAGAAACCAAAATTATTACAACCTTCCAGTCCCCTCCCAGCCCCAAAAAGGAGAAAAACATGAAATACTGCTTCTAAATAATGACGATGACACTGACATTAAGCTATTTGCCCAGAACTAAAAAATAACACAAAAATTTCAAGTGACTCTTAAGTGGGTACGACTACAAGCAACCCTGAATGAGACGATAACTGCTCTGTTACAAAACACCAAAGCACTAAGATCAGTAACAACAATTGCAAAAGAAAACAACATGCAACCTTACCTACCCTGCCAACCGTAACTAGGACCTCTCCAGTAGTCTTTGAACTATCACCGTAATGTTTTTCCATCTCCTTAGCTTGTTTCTCTAGCTTTACGGCCTTGTTTTCTGTTTCTAAGAGCGTGTTCAGCATCTGTGCTTGTTTCTCAGCAACTGCTGCTTGTTCTTCAAGCAGCAAGGCTTGCTTTCCTGCAACCACCTTTAACTTCTGCACTGCCCTTGCTATTGCAAGATACTCAACTTCAGCTTCAATTTTTTGCTTAAATAAACACTCCATTTCATTCTCCCTCTCTCTACATTTTACCTCAGGTAACCCTATAGTGCTATCGGATTCTTCTTTTCGAGACTTGCCGGTGCTAATAATGGCTTCTAGTTCCGATATTTTAAAATCCTTTGCCTTAAGTATAGCGCTAGTCTCATATAGTTCAACCTCTAGAACTTTTACATATTGTCTCAATCTCAACATCTGTACTTCTGATGGGGTACCCAGCTGATCAGATGAGTTAGGTTCGAGGTTTCCATGTTCGGTCAAGTCTGCAGGTATACTGCTGCCACCCACTGAGTTGCCATGCAGTGATAGAGAGTCCTTTCCAATCTCCTTAAATTTCTGAAGTTCTGAAATGAGGATGAGTAGCTCAATCAATTGATTTCTTAACACAAAATATTGCAAGCAAGCAACTAAGTAAAGCATAAAATTAAAAATCAGTAGAAAAAATGGTTTCCTGAAAGCATTTAAAGTCCAAGTAGCTTCAGCGAGAAAAATGCAATAAGTGATAAGGAAAACAGTTAATATTCACTCTATTAAATTTTATATAGTCAGAAAAATGAAGAGTCGTGCTTGATGTGCTTAATGCGTAGTGTGAGAAATCAACAAACTGAATGTCAGCTGCACATGCAGAAGGTTTAGGTTGTGCGTGTGCATTAACATAATGAATTCCATAGGAATACATATATTCTACAATTTTATACGGCATTTTAATGGAGATCAAATGTAAGGACAAAACCTAACCATTGCACGAGTTCGGGCTATTCATAAGATATCCAAAAGATGATCAGGGGTGTTTCAAAAGAAGATCAAACCTGAATAAAGTTATTGCATTTCTCGTTATCTTGTACGGAGTCATCAGAAAAAAATATGTATAGGATAACATAAAGCAAGCAACTGATAGTACTAAATGCAGATATCAAGATTGTTGAGAACGCAATGAAAATGAAAAATTGAAAGTCAATGGGTGGCGTGTGAAGGATGACAGAACCAAAATATTTGAGAAGTTTTGTAATACTAGAAAGGAAAAACATGAATGCAAAAGGAAAGATTTGGGGAAAATGTGCATAATGTTGTATTCAAAGATAATCACATGCAAAATTACCATATCTAACTAACTACGCCTCTAGAGAGCTTCAATGCTCAAGTGGAAACTAAAACACGAAGCATTTTTAAATAAAATATAATGCAACAAATGCTCTATAACTATTACTCTTTCTGACGTATAAGGCTTGTCCAGAAGGTATAGAAAAATAAGAATTTGTATTCATGATAGAAGTTGTTACATATTCGGAAGGTGCCAGATTCCAGGAGACGTAAGTGCATGTTCCTTAGACATCAGACCAAGTAATTAATAAAACATCAAACACTCGGGTTGTCAATGTATCATCCTATATAAGAGATCCCAAATATTTGAATATTTGATATGGATCATACTCGAGGAAAGAAGGAGATCAGTCCAAACAAGCAAGACTAGCAAAGTCCCCTTAAATGTAAAATAAAATAAAAGAAACTTAAAAGGAAATGTATAAATCTAGAAGGAAATATTTCATATGAAACTGAAGTATGTTGAGTCACAGTAAATATTTGTCATTTTGATTACTTTATAGTTAACAAAGATGCTTTGGATGTTAGGGGGCACAAGATTTTAAATAAAAGAAAAAACCAGAGAGAACACATAATTACCTTTCTCAAGTGCTTCTTGTACAGACTGGAGAATTAGCATAGACTCCCCCAACAACTGGTTACTCCCTCTTTTTGCTTCCTCAACTCCCCAAGGTTCATTTGGTGGTAAACTTTCTTGTGAAAACCATTCAACTTTTCCCAATTTCTCTTTACTATTACCAGTTTCAACTTCTTCAGTATACTGTGGCTCACTTACATGAGCTTCATCACTATGTTCGCCATTATAACTCATTGCCATTCCAATTTGCTTTCCATTGCTAGACACAGCTGCACCCTGCATAAAGACAAAGTTGGAGCTTCTTGAGTCAGATCCCAAGTTGGAATGAGAGTTTTCCTTCTTGATTTTGATCCTTTCTTCTTTAGGCTCCTTACTGCTATCAATCTTTCCCTTTCCCTGTTGAAACCTCTGAGCGGAAATACCCAAATTCTTTCCTCCAATAGTCTTTGGTTTGTTTGTTTCCCCCCTGACATGCCCTAACATTGGAGGCTGATCACACCAAACCTTAAGAGTACTAGCTGCCGTGGACAACTTGCTACTTCGATCCTCACTGTTCTCTGAATCTGAACCCACAACAAAACCAGCTCCAAGAGCAAACCTAGAATCTGAATTAGAACCATACATGGAAAATCCATCAACAGCTTCCACAGACTCTAGCACACTTGCTGATCCAACTGAACCCTCACTATCATGTTTCACACCAAGGGACGGATTCTGAGGTTTACTTGGGTTTCCAGGACCAGTAAAACCCCGCTTCAAGATTTTAACATTGTCAATAACGGTAGCACTAGCATCCTTAACGAAATCCCTCCTAATTCTCTTCCACGTCTTCAAGCCAAACCCTCTTGGCGTCAAAGAAGACTCCCCACCAAAAGGTCTAGAATCTGGTGGAGATGAATTCACTATCCGTGCACCTTCGCCATTTTTAACCACAGTACTGGCTGAATCATCAGCCCATTCCAACGTATCAGTCCGGCTAGCACAAGACCCACTATCCTTAATCTCATTAAGATCATAAAAAGGCAACCTATCTGGGTGCCCTTGAACTTGATCATCTTCCACGGATTCGTGAACCGAGCAGCATTCACTTTCAAAATCCATAACACACACATCGATTTACCAAATTTAGATAGATCAAGATCAAGAGAAACAACTATCATTCCAGCTCATGGCTCAGAATCTAGGAAATTCTGTTTAACTTAAATCACTAACTGAGAACAAAGTTCACTAGAATTCCAAAATCAAATTCTGATTTAGTTTGATCAACCAATAATTAGTCTGACAATCAACAATTTGAAAACAATTAAGTAATTGAAAGAGATTGATAAAATGATACAAAGCGAACACAATTAAAGAAGAATAACCACAGAGTGATTAACTCAACGGAATTCGATAAGTCAATCAACGATTTAAATTATAAGGCAATGGTAAATATAAAAATATGAGGTGTATAAGTGAGTTCGTACCGATTAGCAGAAATGAAACACGGAGAAGAATATGATTGACAAAAATCGAAGGTGATCAAAACCCTAAAATGTTATGGGTTTGAAATTTTATGGACGATGAAAGAGTGGAATTTGAACACCACCATGTTAATGTAAGGTAGATCCTAATATTAAACAATTAGATTAAATAAAAAAGATCCTGACCATTTATTAATTTCTGAAATTGGCTACAATTCTTTTTTAAAAAAAATTAATAGGATTTACCCCACAAACAAATCCCTTTTATTATTTCTTAAATGTTCGTCATTTTTTTCATACAAATCAGTGAATCACAACCAAAAAGTACAGAGCATGCATTACTAAAATAAATGGGTATGATTAGAAAGTTATACTCCCACCACCACATGCTAGTAATTTTTAAAATTTAATTAATTAAAAAAATTATATATATAAGATTTAAACTTAAATTTATAATAAGAAAATGTAAAATTATATCATCTAAATTACAACTTAATTTCAAAATTTAAAAGGATTTAGAAATAAATTATAAACTTTTTTTTTTATAAAAAGGTCACCCATACCTACATTTCTACAGTTATTCATTACGTATATGTATTCTGGTGTTACATCCCTATTTTGTTAAAATTTAAAAATAAAATAATATGTTTTAAAATTTTAAAAATATCTAAATTAATGTAATATTTGGATAGTATAAATAAAATAAAAACAAGAAAATACAGAACCAGACGGACACAGGACACGGGACACTGACGAAAAAGACGAAGACAGGAGTGACATTGGAAATCCAAACAAGGCGAACTCTTATAAATTCTTAATCCAAATTCAAATAGATCTCTCTAAACACGAAGAGAATTTAATCCAAAATACGGATTGGAATGAGAGGGAGTTCTTTTCGATGACGATGTCTGGAGAAGAAGAGGAAGAATACAAAGATTTAAGGCATCTATTGAGATCCTTCAATGCAAACACCAATCTCGCCAATGCCGACATCGACAACAATGCAACGACGAGCCACCATACCGATTTGGAAGCTCAGGACTCGTTAGTTACAGTTCACATGTCGCCAAGGTCGTACCAGGTTTCGCCTGTGGGCTTTAAGGATCTGTTAATCAAGTACTTGGATCGCAGTTTTTCTTCCTTCCGTCACCTCAGTTTCAAACGCTACGACCGGGACTTTGACCGTTCCTCCACCTCTATACACATTAAAATGTGTTATTGTAGGGATGATGCATGGCTTGCTCGAAATACTGGATCAGATAAAGCAGTCTACTTCTTCGAATGGGCAAGGATTTGATTTTCTTTGGAAAGTCTTTCCAACAGTAAAGGCCTGCTGTGACGTTAGACACTGGTTGTTCTTTGGGTCTTGAAGGCCCTAGTGTAGATATTGGTTAATCATGTGCCAATGGAATGGATTCTCTTTAATGATGGAAAACAACAAAGGAAGATTTCCCTTGTTGCAGCTGGCTCAGCTGCAGGCATTTCTTCAGGTATCCAGATATTCTAATACTTGAATGTTTGCAATTTATGAATCAATATTCATTAGTTTAGATGTTGATAAGATATATTGTTAGTGTCAAAATATGTGTTTCTCTGATAATTATCATGTATATTTAATTATTATTTCTGTTCTGTATTTTTACAAGAGTTTAAGATATATGTATATAAGTAAAACGAAAATTAAACAATAACCATAAAACCTGCACATCCGCGTGTTTTATACCCACTAATATTGTTGTCTGCTCCACGTTTTACTTCATCGAAAGATTTTGTCGCTTTGTTTTAGACACACCAACACTCCTCCTCAAGTTGGTGCGTATATGTCTCTTACGCCTAACTTGTCGTGAGTTGTAGAAGTTCGCTCAGGCACAGATTTTGTGAGATATCGGCCAATCGATCTTGACTTAACAAATGGAAGCTTAATAATCTTTTCTTCAAGATTCTGTTTGATGAAGTTCCATCCACTTCAACGTGCTTCGTGCGATCATGTTGAACCTGATTGTGAGATATGAATTACGCTTTGTTATCACAAAATAAGTTCATTTCAGAGTTAGGAGCAACACCAATCTCAGTTAGAAGTTTTTTCAACCAAATTCACGCAGCTTCTTCTGCGTTCCTCAGCCAACTTCTTCTGCGTTCCTCAGCGCAACTTCTTCTGCGTTCCTCAGCCAACTTCTTCTGCGTTCCTCAGCGCAACTTCTTCTTCTTCTGCGTGGTTTCACAGCAACTCATCATTTACGCAGTCTCTGTGCAGTTCCTTCTCGTTCCAAGCTTGTCCGAGCTTAGAAAAAAAACAGTATGGTTACTGCCTACAGAGACAACCCACAAAATATATGTTGCTGCGTTTCAAGTGTCATAGAGGCAGAAAACTGGTTCCACCATCAGTTTCTTTTTCTGGGAAAACAAAACTGAACATAACGGTGCTGAGGTTGCGTTCTGTGTATCTGCAATTGGAGTCACAGATTGTTCGCAGTCTCTCTACGTCGGTGAGTAAGTCAGACCGAACCAGTGTCGAGATATCAGAAATGGCCACAATCAGCAATCACAGTCATCAATCAGCAAATGGCCACAGAAATCAGAAATCAAGAACTACACCGTAATCGAATCATAAATCGCCAAAAATAGAAATCAGCAAAACAGAATTAGTAGGTAATTCCATTACTCAGCAATAACTTGCTCTGATACCATGTCAAAATATGTGTTTCTCTGATAATTATCATGTATATTTCATTATTATTTCTGTTCTGTATTTTTACAAGAGTTTAAGATATATGTATATAAGGAAAACGAAAATTAAACAATAACCATAAAACCTGCACATCCAGGTTTTATGGCTCCACTAATATTGTTGTCTGCTCCATGTTTTACTCCATTGAGCATTTGTGTCTGCCACTGTTTTAGCACACACCAACAGTTAGAAACATCCAAAAAAGACTAAGAATAGATAGGTTCAATGTGTCTGATGTGCCATTGTCATTTTTTCCTTGTCAGGGTTTAATGCCGCAGTTGCTGGTTGTTTCTTTTATATTGAAACTGTGTTAAGGCCTAATCGTGCAGAAAATTCTCCTCCATACACAACTGCAATGATTATATTACAGTACCTGCTTATGATTTCAAATCTGCTGCTGGTATTTACTCTTTCCCACCTTTTTGTTCTTTCATATTCTAGATGCTTCTGGAATATCAAACGTACAAGTGCATTTGGTTTTATTTACTAATAAACTTGAGAATACATGTTATTCTCTTCTAGGTTTGTGAATCGGATTCTCTTGTGTCCTGCAAAATCTTTGTTCTAATGTTGAAGCTTTGGATTTATATTGTGGTTGAATACTATTGGACGTGATAATTTTCTACGTGTGCTGACTTTATTTTGGCATTATGAGCTGTCACTTACAATTTTAAAATGTATTAAAGCATATATCTATTTGAAATAAGTCAAAGTATTTTTTTTTTTGTCATATTTTTGGAAACATTGAAGTAAGCATTCTTTGCTCAAGTTGATACTTGCAATATTTTGGGAGTTGTCTAATGCCCAACCATTTGTAATTATTTTTAATATATTTGATGTGGCCTTGCAGAATTACCTCTGTATCTGATATTGGGCATGCTATGTGGTGCTGTAAGTGTAGCTGTTACTTGGTTGGTTTCTCGGTTCACAAAGTTATTCAACTTTATCGAGGAAAGTTTTGGCCTTCCTGCTGTTGCCTGCCCTACTTTAGGTGGTTTAGGAGCTGGGATAATTGCTCTTAGATATCCTGGGATACTTTACTGTGGTTTCACAAATGTTGAAGAAATTCTTCACATGGGGAAGACAGCTTCAGCTCCTGGAATTTGGCTGTCAACTCAACTATTAGTGGCCACTGCTCTGTGTAAGGGTTCCGGCCTTGTAGGTGGACTTTATGCCCCAAGTTTGATGATTGGTGCTGTCTTTGGGGGTTCAGCTGCAGAGCTTATCAATTCAGCAATTCCAGGAAATGCAGCTGTAGTCCAGCCACAGGCATATGCCCTGGTAAATTTTCCTGCTTAACTTGCATGTGCTGATTTGTACTAATTCATCTCTTTTGTACTTCTAGCAACTTAAATTTTTTGAATTGGATGATCCAATGGCATGACTTTGAGTTTCTGCAGGTTGGAATGGCCGCTACGTTAGCTTCTGTTTGTTCGGTACCATTGACATCAGTCTTGCTCCTGTTTGAGCTGACAAAAGAGTAAAGAATTTTGCTCCTGTTTCTGCAGGTTTGATTCTTGCTTTAGTTTGGTTTTGGTATGAAGGAGGTAAGGTAGATGGATTCATTTGGTGGGGGAAGCAGATATGATCTTTTATTTGAATTGAAGGAAAGGAAGGGGTAAATTGGTGAACTTAACAACTCCTCTATGACTCTTATATTTAACCTGTTTTGCAGTGGGAGGATCTAGAGAGCAAATTTTATGGGTATGAAGAAAGGAAGATTTATGCTTCTTTTGTGTTTTTGTTCCTCAATTTCCTCATAATCTTCCTTTACATTATGCTACCTTACCAGTTGTTGCTTCTATTGAAGCAAACCATCATGAACTTTATTTCCTTCAGACATTGTCTGGAAGTTTTCATAGTCTTGCCACTAATTCTTCTCTCCCTGGCTTGTCCCTTTCTGCAAGTAGAGTGCGGTTGGATTGGCAATTTGGGTCCCCTCTGTGACTAGTCAGCTCAAGGAAAGTGAATCATCAGATGCATGGACTTCAGCAAGAGGTTACTCTTCTCTTTCGCCCACTGAAGATAAAGATGAAGTAAGTTGGAGAGGGGACGCTGATAGCTTAGAACTCACTGTTATGGGGAATGCTACTAGTTCTGAGATAATGAATGAAGATATCCTTCTGGAAGATATGAAGGTTTAGTACTTGTACTTTCTACCCCAAAACGTTTTTTTTAACATCATATTATTGGTTTCTTCCCCTCACCATCCTGCCTCCTCACTCTCTTCCGATGCTCGATATGAATTTCAGTTTCATGTCATGAGTCACTCTTCTTTCAGAATAGGATCATGTCTTGTGTTGTTTTTCAATCTCTAGCATCCTTAATTCATAACTGCTATTGTTTCAGGTTTCCCAGGCAATGTCAAAGAATTATGTTAAGGTGTCTCTCACCATGACTTTGAAAGAGGCCACCAAACGCATGAATGACAACCAGCAGAACTGTGTGATTGTGGTTGATGATAATGACTTTCTGGAGGGAATACTGACATATGGTGATGTTAGACGTTATCTATCCAAAAATTCTAATGACACACCCAAATCAGTCTCAAGATATATGGATGTATGCCTTGATGCACACACAAATATCACGGATCATCTTTTTATTTGCATGCTTCTATTGCACCTTATTTTCTTGGCTTGTGATTCTGGATGGCTCTCAAACGCATGCATGCATCCCCTTAAGTGGCAACACATTTATAAACTTGTTTGATTTTTTTATTCTTTTTTTGGTGCTTTCGAACCAATGAAATATTCTGTACTTTTTGTTGTGAAACATGAATGTTGGCTTTGCAGGGGAATTCATGTCTTGTTTCATCAGTTTGTATTCGAGGGATTAGCTATCAGGGGCAAGAACGTGGGCTTTTAACCTGCTTCCCAGACACAGATTTAGCAATAGCCAAGGAGCTAATGGAGGCCAAGGGTATCAAGCAGTTTCCAGTAGTGAAGCGTGGCAGAGAACTTCGAAAGGAGAGGAAGGGAAGAATTGTTGCTGTTCTTTATTATGATTGAATCTTAAACTGCCTCAGGTTCTCAATAAAATCGGATGTCTTGGTTTTCTTTCTTACTGTTAGTATGTTGAGCCTTTAATTTTATAACATTACTACCCTTAATTCTTCTAGAGATATTTCACAAAAATAATGTCCCTCATTTTTGGTTCTTGTTTGTTACAATTTTGCCATGAAGATGTATGCTTATCTTTTTGTGATATATGATGTTTATGCTTTAGATAAGTTCCGGTGTTGCATATCTTCTGAATCATTGTTATCTGTCTCTACAGAGAAGAAATAGATCACTGGAAATCAGTGCAGCAGCGTAGAAAAGATATCAATTGTAAAGATATTATTGGAAACGGCCATTAATGGTGTTGTGCTGGTCATATTATCAAACCTCAATCTGGGATTGATGCCTGGAAGGCTGGAACATGTGACTTGAAATCCCTGTTGCTGTTGTTGAAGGATCAACATCTTTCCCGTTCCTTGCCTCATTTTATTGAAGTAGGTGGCATCCAAATTCCATAAGTAAAGTGTACATTTCAAGAATCCTATTTTGTTAGAGGATTTAGTGAGCTGCACATTGTACATGAAAAAATCAATTATACTTTGTAACTTTACCATTACGTTTCACACGGAAGCAGAATCATTGACAGACAACATAGGAAATGGGTTTTTTGTATTATTCAAAAAACATTGTCGACATTAATGCATTTATTTTGGGGAAAATCTGTCTCTCCTATGTCCTAACTGTAGATGTTTTCTTATAAAAAGCTGGTGATTGAATGTAAATGCAAACATATAAAATAGTCATTGGATGCATTGGTCTCTATGTAAGTATAAAATGTGGACCTCTCTCCAGGTAGAACTTGTTCTTTTAGATGTTCCAATATCTATTTTTATTTTTTATTTTCAATCTGTGCCCTTTCGCTTTCTTCTTTTTTTACTAGACATGAAAAGGCCAAGTACTCCCATCAATAGAGGGAAAAACTGAATAATTGCCACTCATTAATTAATATTGAAGAATCAAAGAGGTGATCAGATTGTCAACAGGATGGCCACAAACATATATGTATAGGAAAGTAAATATCTCGATTTTCCCAAAAATTAAAAAAAATGAAAATTTTACATCTGGGATCCAAGAGGGAGCCCTCTCATTATCTGCTGATATACTGAACTATTGGAAATATTTAGACCAGTTTCTGACATAGGCTCAACCTTTGATTCTCCTTTTGGCAACATGAAACCCATGTCATTCAGCTGGCGCTGCTGTGCTAAGTATTGATGAACAGAAAGACCAGGAAGTTTCTGTTGGCCAGATCCTCCCAGCCCTGCCATAGCAAGATTAGCCAGGCCAGGTTGGCTCATCCCAAAAGATAAGCCATGGGAAGGTCCCATCTGATTCCTTCCCATGCCATTATGCATTTGTGAGAGCCCAGGTAAGTGGATATTGGTAAGAATAGACGCAGTAGAAGTTTGGGCACATTCTACCATATTACTAGAGGCACCAGAATTGAGATGACTATTACTGCGAGCAGCAGGAACATCATGGTTGTGTTTCCCTTCATATGTTGTAATCACTGACTTAAGGTCATGGGATGCCCTCTCCACATGCTTTCTTACTGCACAGCCAGGAATTGTGCACTTGTAGTAACTCCTGTTTCAAAACAGCCGACAAAAATACCCCAAATGTCAACTTAATAGCTTCTAGTCAAAGTTATGTTTTAATCCATATGCATAAGAAATTGATGATTGTAATTTGTAAGAGAAACAACCTAGGATTTGGATTCCCTTTGACAACTTTCTGCCCATACTTGCGCCAACGATATCCATCATCTAAGATATCTACTTCACTGGTAGTTTGCACAACAACTCTAGGCTCGCGAATAGCTTTAGAGGCTCCACTCATTTCGGTTGCATAGGCTTCAATTCTCCTACAAATCGAACATAAAACATTTTCATAATGATCTCATTATGAATTACCAGAGACCATTCACTTTGGTTCTGATTCTGATTAAAGAGTTAAGTAGTAACCTTCTCTTTGACTCTGATTCATCCTCTTCCCCATCACAACCCAATGATACACTGCCATGTTTAGCCCGATCATCATCCTCTTCATCATTGGAAAAAGTAGATGAAGCATCTACATTATCACCTGATTCAAAGTGACCATTCTGACCCTGACAAGAGGTGGATTGGTTGCAATACGCAGGAACCATGGATGCTGATGAAGTCACCTCAAGGTTGTGCCTCCAGTCAGGAGCTCCAGCAACAGTCCCCTTATGCATACTTGCCCAAACCGGGTCACCATCTGTCTGTGGACCAGTTTGTTCAAGGGTGTCTACTCGCATGTCAACCATAGGATTGGATAAACCAAGAGCTGAACGACGATTAGGAGGAGGTTTATGGTGATTATGGGCACCCTTGTAGATAATCTCTGTTATATGGCCATCATGAGATCGTTCAACTTTTTTCTTGACTGGACAATTAGGATATGTGCACTTGTAATAACTGCGTGGATACTCACTGCCTTTTACTTGTTTTTGTCCATATTTTCTCCAATTATATCTGTCTTCGGGTGTTGTACCCCCAGCAACTCCAGCCATGGAATCTTCACTGCCTCTTTGATCTATATCTGTTTGCTCATCAAGAGGTGGAGAATTCTCCACAGAACCGACAATGTTATCAAATGCCTTTTGATCTAATAAGTCTGGTCGGAGCTGGACGGCCTTTTTATTCTGGCCTTGAAATTTAATAGGGCTTAAACTTCCCGGAGTATCATCTGACTGAACTAACACGTCAATACTGGGATAGGATTGCTGAGAAAGAGTGGCTGAAGTCATCTATAAGAAAAAGAATAATTATAGGTCAGTGAGTAGACCAAACCAGTGTAAACTTCTCCTGATTGGCAATAGAAAATGTTCCAAAAATATTAAATCAATCTCAGTATCCAAATGGACTAATACAAACCGAAAGTACTCCTCAAGCATGCATCTAGAGATATTTATCTATTATAATTATGGAACAATAGAAAGAAATAATTACTTTTTTCGCTGCACCAAGAAACAAAGAGGAGCCAGATTCCACAACGGGCTTGAAAGAAAACGATGTCATCTTGATGTCCTCAAACAAATTATCTTTACTTTTATCAACAGCCTCCAGTGTCAATGCGGAGCTTCTGCTACCACCGTTCGGGAGAAATGAAAATTTTCCGGTCGTTGGAGATGGTTGAGCCTGCAGCGAGACAAGTTCAAGACAAAGTAATGAACACATCAAATCTAAATTCAAAGCATCTTGATGTCACTAAAATCTACTTGTCCCATCTAAAAATCAAGACAAAAACCTCAACCAAAGACTAAAGAGTGGTATGCCAAAATATATCCAAAAATACTCTCTATATACTCTTAACATAATTCTGTTCCAGATCTCTGAGATTGAAAGAAATCAGCTTTTGCACCAGAGGGAAGTGCAATACACCTGAAATCGTTGTTTTACAATATCCTTTGAAAATTGTGCTTGCTAGTTGTTTCTGATGCAGGCTTAGTCTTAACAAGTTAAAGCAATTTCTTGCTACAACAGAAATCAACCACAAAACACATAGAAACAATCAAACAGGTGCCATCTTCCATCTTCACTGGAATTGTACCTTGTCCTTAGTTACGTATCTTCCTTATATAAGATGCGATTATTTCAAACCATACTGTAATTTTCCTTGTATATATCTATGAAAATAACTAATGTATGTTCACATCTCTGCTCCTGAAAACAAAAACAAAAAGATGACTGAATAAAACATATATTAGTGCCATATCCTTAGTTCCTTACCAATGAATTTGAAAGAAAAACCGGAGAGTCCAATAGTGTTGTTGGACTTAGACCAGGTGGTATTGTCATGTAAGGAGACTGAACATCAGAAGTCAGTGAAAGTTCGGGATATTTAATGCTCTCAGTATTCAGCCTTGGAGCATTAAATCCAGCTCTGGCTGCAATCCTTTCCACAAGCCCAGTGTGAGAGTTCGATTTTTGTTCAGAAATTAGACATAAGTCTGCTACTTGGTTTCGAGAATTGCAACCTTCTGGGACATCTTTATCACTGGTATTTCCTGAAACCATCTGTTCACGATGTCCAAAGAGCTCCTCAGTTTTACTACCATTTAACGGCTCGGAGATTGTCCTAAAGCCACTGTTCTCACCTAAAATTGAAGAGAAAAAAGCTCTTGTGCTAGGACTAGGAGGAACCCAGTCTCCAATTATGGTAACATTATCACCAATGCCTGCCATTTAAACAAAAGCCTATTCTGCTGTAAGATCAATAGCAATCAAGATGTTTCACCCAAATCCAATTCCTGAAACATTCAAACAAAACATAAATCAGGACAAGCAAACTCCAGAATTTATCTGAAAGAATCAAAACTAATGTAATTCACAAACAAAGACTTTGTAATCAAATATGTAAGGTATCTTAGGTATGTCAACTTAAATTCACATTTAGCTTTTGTTGGGATTTGTCCGAATTTTAGAGAGAGAACTTAGAGAGAAGCTAAAACAAATGATGGAATGTGTGGATTTTTTGGAATATCCATATATTTATCCAGTTTCACATGTACAGGTATCGATTACATATAATGGACACATGAGAATACATCAGGAAGGGCATAAAAGTAAAAGTACACTTATAGATCGGGTCAACCACCCAAGGCTCGGTCAGGCAGACGACACAATATAGGCTAGGACTGTCCCTTGAGCTCAGGTTGTGCTTGGACAATCTCTTGGCTCGGGCTGTCACTTGGCCTATCCATACATCCAAACAGCTTTAATATTTTTATGATCAGAAAAAAAGATGCAGCTTCGAAGTGAAAAAGAGGTGAGGCAAAAGATAGCCAATAGACCATTTTCAAGCATCTCTTTCAACAGGGACTAATCATTTATATCTTCAATTAGTTATGCAGACAAGAAACTGATAACGAAGCCATTATGACATTATCCAATTGTTTTTCTATGGGAGATCATATGAATCATCACTAATGCACTATTATAACACTGGTTAAGTAAAATAAAGAAGTACGCTCATGACAATTTACAAAAAAAAATGAAGATAGTAAACCTTGTGAATAATTATAATAGTTACTCGAATGAAATTGGCATTAAATGAAGTAATCAAGACAAACCCACCAATAAATTTCAAAAAATCTAAGCAGCTCCACATTTAAAACAGGATAAGCATAAGAAACATGCACTTACCTTGAAAAGGACCAATAAATCATAAACATTTTATAAGTAAGCCCAGGTTTAGATCTTATCCCATGAAGATTCCAAACCGGAAAACATAACCCATTTCACAGAATCATAATTGTCATGATCATTACAAGGAAAAAAGAAAAAATAGAGAGGTTTTTTCAATGTTATAAATAATTTTTACCAAATTTGAGAATCAGAGAGATACAACAAAGAACCAAATTCCAATTGAACGTAGAAACAGAAACATGGAGATAGAGAAAAAAGTAGAGACAACCTCAATCATTAAAAATCATTACCAAAATGAATGCTTGTTTTAAGTCAAGACCCATATGATATTGAAGGAGACCAAAGATCAATAGCAAAAGACAAAAGGGACCAAAGACCGCCCTCTCCCTTTCACCACCACCACGCTGAGTTACTGACTTGTTCAATTTTCTTAATTTATTAATTTTTTTCTTTTTCCACCTATTACGAATCAATTCAAATGAAAACCGTAAAGAATAAAAAGGAAAAAACGATATATAAACTCAGGACCTCTTCAGACCAACCCTGTCCTTTAGCTACTTTGGTCCTAACAAAAATGGTAACAAAATGATTGGGTTCTTCAAAAAAATTACCAAAAAAAAAAATCAAAAAGCTATACTTTTATTTAAATTTAAACCAAAATAATAAAATTTGAAAAAGGAATAAAACTGGTGATTGTGCTGTAATGGTAATGGAAATGGTCGATTGGTAGGTAATGGACCGAAAATGGAATTTAGGAATCTTTGAAGAAGAAGAAGAAGAAGAAGAAGAAGAAAAACAAAAGAATTTAACAAAATAAATAATAGCAATAAAAACGAGAAAAAAAAAAGGAAAAAGAGGAAAAGAGCGTTCAACCCAATTATTTAAAACCAATCTTTGTGTAGTAGATTCACGATTTGACGCATATTTCTATCGATGAAGTCCGTTATAGAAGCTGAATTTATTATTTTTATAAAAAGAATTATAAAAATTTATTTTATAAATATAATAAATTTATATATTTTTTATTTTTTATAAAAATAATAAACTTTTATTACGACATATATTGTCTTATCTGAATTAAAATGTGTTTTGGACTACAATTTTTCATCTCCCATTTTGGATCTGAAAAATTATTGTAATTGGGATAATTTGTAAAAAAAAAAATTTCTAGTTACAGAGTAATAATAATAAATAATTATTATTAAAGTAAAATTTTTATTTTTAAAAAATAAATAATTTAAAAAAATATATCAATTCCTTAATTTTATAATTTTAAATTGCCTCGAAAAATATAACTAGCCTCTTATCTTATCTGTAAGAGTTAAGCGTTTCAAGTATTTTTTTTTTTCCTTATAAATAATATTATACAATTCGTAAAAATTTGCATATAGTCCTAACCTTCAATTTGGAGAATGCTATAGTGTTAATGTGTTACAACAAAGTAGCTACGCATTTTAAGCAGTAGTTAATAATAATTTACCAACTAAATCAATCAGATTACGTGGTTTTTAATTAAGATAACATGATTAGTGATGGCAGATAGTATGTTAACACAGTGATAGAGAATAATAAATAGAAAATAAATGTAAGAGATTAAATTATTTAATTTATTAAATTAAAATTAATATTATTTAATTTTTTAATTTTATAAAATTATTAATTAAAGATAAATTATATTATTTTAATATTTTTTATTAAAATATTATTATTTTTTATCAAATAATTAAAGTATAATAAATTCATAGTTAATATAAAATAAAACTTACTAAATATAAATTTTTTAATTATCATTATTTTATTTTAATTTTAAAAAAAATTTAAATATATATTTAAATTTTTTTTATTTAAATTTTTTTATTATTTATTTTTCTTAAATTATTTCATATTAAATTTTACTTTATTTTTTATTAAAATATATATTTTAAACATATTTTAATAAAAAAAAATATTTTAAATAAAATCATTAAAATAATATAATTTATTTTTAATTAATATTTTTTTAAAAAATTAAATTATATAAATTAAGCAGTTCCCGTTATACCCCCCAATAAATAATTGTTCTACCTTTCCGTACTACTTCTCACCTATATTAATTGCTCTAATTATATCAGTTTAATTTACTACCTAAACCGGATCTTAGTGGGGACTACATAAGATCGTATCCCGAGCTGAAATTATTACAAGGGTATTATGCATATTTATTTTAGGATAATGGGTTGGAGATTGATAAAAATGGAATTTAATTCTTTGTAGAATAGTACGAGTTGGTTATTTATTTTAAAAATATTATTATACTTTATCTGAAAAACTTGTATCAAAATTTTTAAAATAAAATTGATATTTTATAAAAAATATATAATGAAAATAAATATTTAAAAAATTATTTTTTATTTACAATTATATGTAAATTATCTTTTTATAATAAACAATCCCAATAATATCTTTTTATTATTTAATTTTTTATTTAGTTTATTCTAAATCATAAGTTATTAATTTTTTAAAAAGTATATGTTTATTTTTATTATTTTTTATAAAAGAAAATAATATTTTTTATAAAACGTGAATTTTATTCCTAATTATTTTATTTAAATATTTGAAATTAAGTTAAATGAATTTTTCGAAAGAGTTAACTGGCTTTAACTATTACACGTAATAAATAAATTACTAAAGTCATCTACTACCCAATGTAATTTATTTTGCTATTATTTAAAAAATTGACTTGATTAATTAAATTTAAAAATATATATATTAAGAGAAATTCTAAGATTTAACCATAAAATAACATAATATAATAAAATGATTAAATTATAATACATATACTAAATATTTTTTTAATCGCAACCATTTTTATTAATTATTAACTACCTTTAAATATACATTCATTTAGTATTCACTCCTGAGATTTAGATTCTTATCGCTTTTACTAGTAAGATAACGTTTGATTCACATAATAGAATCGAAATTGAAATAAGAATAAAATGAAATGAAAAAAAAGCAAATAATATTATTTGGTTTGATCATTGAAATAAAAAAAATCAATATTACAATATTTGGCTTGCCATTGAAATAGAATAGAAAAAATTATAAATTACCTTAATATCCTTATATTTAATAAAGTTTAAATAATATCATTTAATTATTATTTTTTCGTCACACAAAATACATTATTGAAATCATTATTTTTCTAAATAATTATTACTTAAAAAGAAAATATATTATTAAAATTATTATTTTTCTAAATAGGATTTAGTGTTTTGAGGTTTGGGATTTAAAAATTTAAGGATTTAGGGATTTGATATTTGGGGTTTATGGTTATATTTGTGAGTTAAGGTTTAGGGTTAAAATTATTATTTTTTAAATAGGGTTTAGGGTTTTAGGATTTGGGATTTGAGATTTAAAGTTTAGGGTTTAAGGATTTGGGTTTGGGGTTTAAGGTTTAAGGATTTAGGATTTAGGGTTTTGGGTTTTGAGTTTTAGGATTTAAGGTTTTGGGATTTAAGATTTAGGATTTAGGGTTTTAGGTTTTGAGATTTAGGGTTTAGGATTTAGGATCTGGGATTTAGGATTTATGATTTAGGTTTTGTGATTTGAGTTTAGGGTTATATTTGAGGTGGAGATAAAATTAAGAAAAAAATTGAGATGTAAATGGAATCAAGATTCTTAAAGGGGGAAAAAAGAATTATAATTCTTTTTCTTTTAGGAATCAATTTCTAACTAATTTTTCAACCCAACCAAATACAAAAATAAAATGAATTAATTCTGATTCTTTTTCATTCCAACCAAACACAGTATAAAGATGACGAAAATAATCAATTAATATTTTTTAAAATTAAATGAATAATGATTGAATCTTATTAGATAATTAGGTGAATTAATAACTTTTTTTAGATTGATACAATCACTTTAAAATACATAACTCATTCATCAATTATTTTAGAACTATTAACTTTTATATATATATATATATATAAACAATTTTAAAATACCTACTTACTCACCAATTATACTAAAAGTGAACAATAATCTAAAAGATATAAGATATTATCCTTGCAACCAAAGTAAACTAGACTCACATGCTCCAACTAAATTAATTGAGGTAGAATAGATCGTATATGAATCAAAAAAAATTAAGAATAAATTTATGAAAAAAAAGAGAGTGATTAATTGCGTAATTTGGAATTTTTGATATTAATTTTCCAACTTAATTTGTCTTTAAAGCAATCTACACTCTGCTCCTCATTATCCCAAAACAATTAATGAATGATTAAGCCCGTAACAGTATATGTTAAAAAGTGAATTTAAGTTAAGTTGAATAAAACAAAATTAATTAAGCTCAAAATAATGTGCCTGTGTCTGATGATCATGGACTCATGGTTTATAAATTTATTCTCCTAAATGCATAATTAGATACTTAATGGTCTGTAATATGACAATAAGATTGATTTTCTGCGTTTTAAATAGCGGATTTAAATTATATTAAATATTGATTAATTTTTATTTTTTTTAAAATGCAGTACTGTAAAAATAGTTTATAAACCGACGCATGAAGGGCTGGACTTGAGAAAAGAATCCAGGATCCATTCTTTTTTGTTGGGCTTTGTCCATGACCCAAAAGAGTTTTCTTTTTTTTTTAAATGCTGAAAATGAATTATTATTAACAAAAATATAAAATTAAATGCACATGCTCTCATCATCATCAACAAGGACCTGGAGTTTGGACTTTGGAGCTTGAGAGCCCCACATTATTTATAAGTTTTGATAAATTAATAGGGATAATAATATTGTTATTTTTAATATTGATTGTATATTTATTATTATTGTTATTATATAAAATTATTATTCATAAAATATTTTGTGATAATAATTGTTACTAGTTTAGATGATAAGAGTTTACTTTCTAAGGTTTATTTAATAATAAAATCATGAGTTTTAAAGATATTGATGGAAAAACAAATACGTATCAAGATATAACTGTCTTACTAGTTAAGAACTATTTTGATTATTAACGTTAGAATTTTTTGAACTTAATCTTCCGGTGAGTTAAGCGTGTTACGAATAATAATAATTTATTTTAAAGATATTACTAATTATTAAAAGAAACCTATGAATTTCTATTTCGTAGATTTTCGTATGCTTGATTAAATCTTCTTGACCTGTTTGGCCATGATATTCAAAAATAATTATAGCATTTTATGATCTCAAAATTTCACTTAGACTCTGAGGCTTGTGAGGGGATCATGAGAAAATAATGTAATTATTAGTGAGGAATAAGCAATGGCGGAGGATGATCTTTACAGGGGAGAAGTTGACTTGCAATTAGAATTTATTTTATATTAAGATTAAAATTAATTAAATTTTATGTTATATATTATTTAATGATAAATAAAATATATTTTTTAAAACATAAAATATTATATTAATTAATTATATTTTATTTATTTATATATAATAATAACAATTTTGTGATAAGTTAACTATTTTATTTTATCTTTAAAAATGATAAAAATTATGAAGTTATTTCAACTCAATCCCCTTACTAATAAGATGTTTGTTTTTGAGTTGGTAATTTGAGATATTTTTTTTTGTATTTTTTTTATCCTTATTTTTAATTAGTATTTTTGGGTTATCTTATTTAAATTATTGAGATCTATTTTAATAAATTTTAATAATAACAGTACCTTTAATTTATCCCAATTTATTAAGATTATTGATAAAATTGATTAAAATAAAAACCAATGACCTAAATAAAAATACTTTAAAAATATCGGTTAAAAATAAAGATAAAAAAATATTAAAACAAGAATATTTATACTTTAAAGGTGTCAATTTCTTGTTTTTGTATCTATATTTTTATCAATACTAATCAAAATACATTACTTTGTATATAATTTATTAATATATTAAATATAAATAACTTTGAGAATTAAAATGCTCGTGATAAGTAACAATATTGTAATAATATTTATTTTAAATTTTATATTAATTAAAAATATATTATTATTATTATTATTCATCATCTAAAAAATTTGAAGATGCATTTATACTAATAATTTAAATAATCTATAATAGTTATTTTTTAAATATAACAGTTTATTATTTAATCTATAAAAAAATAAGAATTTTATTATATAATAATTAAGAGATTAAAAAAATAATAATCGTTACTTTAAAATATATTAATAATTTTATTTAAAAATTTATAAAATATAATTTAAACTTCGTATATGATATAGATTATCATTTTTTATTTTTAAAATTAAATTTATATTATAATTTATTTAATGACAAATTTATTACGTAGATACAAAAAAATAATTCATATATAAAAAGGGATATACTTGAGTCAATGAATTTTTTTTTAAATTATTCCTACATTAAATACAGTTTCAAAACTAAATAAGTTTAATTTAAAAATACTTATTGTATTAATTTTAAATAAGATATAGATTAGATTATTAATGAAAATGAACTATTCAATCCTATTATTTTTATTTATGTCAAATTAATCTCGTAATTCTAAAAAATACAAGTAATTTCAAATCATGATTTTTGGTTTAAATTAAACAGTACGAGACATATAAGAGACATGTGACCTTCTTCTTCGAGGATATTAAATGAATTTTACTTATTTTAACACTAATATATAATCAGTATTTTCATAGAAGGATCCCATAATGTATTAATTTCAAATTCAATGTATATTATTTTTGTTATTATATATTTTTAGTTATGAAAAAAGAGTAATCGTTATAAGTAAATAGATTTTTTTACCATTTATTCTTAAGGATTATTATAAAAATATCTACGATTAAATTTTATACATGTATAAAAATATTGATTTTTTTTATTAATTTCATACCATTAACTTTTAAGATGCTCTAAAAATACTATAGATGTATGTATCACTTGTTGTTAAGTACCTTTAATCAATTGACTTTGATAGTATTTTTATAAAATTTAATGATATAAAAGTAATAAAAACATTTGATGATATTTTTTTAATATTTGTAAAATTTAATAATACAAAAATAACAAAAAATAGGATGATATTTTTATAATAACTTTCAAATAACAATGGTAAAGAAATCTACTTACTCAATTGTTGATATAGATTTTAACATTTTTAATATTTTATTATTTATTTGTATTATTTTATATTTTATATTTTAAAATTGTGTTATTTATATATAAATATGTTTTTATTTATTTATTTATTTATTTATTTATATTCATGAAGTCGTGTTTTTTTAATATTATTTTATTTTTTTAAGTTATTATTTTTCAGATTTAGAATTTCTTTAATATTAAATCGTATTTTAGAATAATTTATTTATACAAAATAAATTAGTTAGGGCATCTTTATTATTGTAGCAAATTGGAGGATTGATATTTACCCTAATCTAAAAGATTGATAAATTTATCATTGTCATTGTAAATAGATCCTTAAAAAAAGGCAAACGTAATCTTCAATGACCTGAAATTTCGGGATATAGTTTGTTATTTTGATGTTACATCATTAAAATTTAAAATTAATATAATTTTTTTAAAAAATATATATATAATAAAAAATAATAATAAATAAGAACTCATTACTGTAGAGTTAACTACACATGATCTATTTCCACTTGGTGAAAGATTGATTTCAAACCAAAAAGGAAAAAAAAAAGGGGTTAAATATTGGGATGATGAAACAAAGTAATTTAACAGGAAAAGAAGATGAATAAGACAAAGCTTCAAATCAGAAATAAATAACATAATAATGTATGAACATGCAGACAATAAATCACTCATAAATAATCATTTTGTATTTGACTAATTAACAAAAGTGTTCATATTAAGATGTGCTTAGAATATAATCAATCTTGGAATGGAATCCAACAAAAGATATATTACATTTAACTCTTGATAAGATGGATAATAACTGTAACAAATTAATCAAAAAATTAGATATCTTCGTGAGCATATTAGCAGTTAGAGTTTGGAGTACTTTAATTATGATTCTAACATTTATGTTTATTTATGTTTTTGAAATTCTATAAAAGCGCTTTTGGTAATATAATAGTGATTTATGACCAAACATAAAAAGACTTGTTAAGAAGGTTTCCGGGGTTTAAAAACAATATATATGCTTCTTTCAAAAATTACTTTTATTTAAATTTGCTTATAATATGACATAATCACAAACAAAATATATATATATATATATATATCCTATTTTAAATAATATTAATAATAAATGCCCATGTAAGCATTGCTTAAAAAAAAAGTGTCATTAGAATTCTTAATGGCAAAAAAATCAAAATAGACAAAAATGGGAATCAAATGTAGGCTTCAAATCAAAATTCCTACCATAATATTATAACAATCAAGCACCAGGGAAAAGAAAAAAGTAAAAAATGAAAGAGAATTTTAAATTTCCCAATTAAACTATAGCTAAAACTTTACAAAATGATCCTCTGTTTTCCAACTTCCTCTGAACAACAACATTTGACATAGTGGCAAACAAATAGCTAAACACAAGTTTAGCACAACTGTGACAAGAAACAGAAACCAAATGACAAAACCAAGCAAAGTTTTCAAGTCTTTGGTAATAGACAAGATGTAGAACCTGCAAATCACCTGAATTTAAATAACCAAAAGACTACAATATTGTTCTCCTTTGTCTTAGTCAATTTCGCTGTCTTAAAAATGCATATGAGGGCCAAAGTGTCCACTTTGAGAGGCTTCAATAAACCTTAATGCATGTATGTTTTGCTAACTAAGATGAACACTTCATAGTTGCTTCTTTTCAAGATTCCTCAATAGCAATGTTTTTCAAGGAAAAGTCATCAAAACTATCATTCTCAGATTCAACCGAGAGCTCTTTAAACATCGTCATCACTTGTATCATGGTTGGCCTCCGGAATGGTCGGTCATCTAGGCACTCGAAAGCAATCTTTAAATATTGTTTCAGTTCAGACTCACAAGATATCTCTACCAACAACTCAGTGTCCAGTATCTCATTACTTCTCTTTTCTTTCAGAAGCTGCTTTGCCCATCCAACAAGGTTATTGTCATCACCAAACTCAGATGGGTCAATCGGTCTTTTACCCGAGAGAAGTTCCAAAAGTATGACGCCATAACTGTAGACATCCCCTTTTGTAGTGCACCTAAAACTTTGGTAGTACTCGGGAGGAACATAGCCAGGAGTTCCCGCAAGAGTACTTACACTAAGATGAGTATCGAGGGCATTAACCAATCGCGCCATACCAAAATCAGATACTCTAGCCTCAAAATTTTCATCCAGAAGAACATTGCTAGATTTCATGTCCCGATGGATAATATGAGGTATGCAACTATGATGAAGGAAAGCGAGACCTCTTGCAGATCCTATAGCAATCTTCTTCCGTGCTGCCCAATCAAGTTTTGCACCCCCTTCACCCTTAGCTTTGTCATGAAAAACATACTCCAAACTCCCCCATTTCATATACTCATAAACGAGTAGCCTCTCCTCTCCAACATTGCAGTATCCTAGCAAAGGAACTAAGTTTCGGTGCTTTATCTTCCCAATTGTCTCCATTTCTGCCATAAACTCGCGGTCTCCTTGCCCCGTCACATGAATAAGTTTCTTAATGGCAACAACACCACCATCTTTAAGTTGAGCCTTATAAACCTCACCAAACCCTCCAGAACCTATCATACTATCAGCACTGAAACCATTTGTAGCTTCAAGCAAATGAGCAAAAGTCAGCTTCCGCAAAGGTTTCTCAAATGTAGCTACATTTATGCTCAGAGGCTCAGGAACAGTAGAAAGTTTCCAACTGCTGCTCCCCGAAGTTGGAAGACTTTCGATATATTTCTCTCTCTGTTCCTCCTTTAGCTGGTACTTCTTTACTCGATAAAGAGCTAATGTCAAAAGAAGGATACAAAGGACGAAGAATGTGATGCCAATGGCCACCCCTTCTTCCACAGGCTGCTTGTTGCTATGAGTCCTATACCTCTTAGCATGGCCTGATGAGCTACATGGTTGTAAGGGCACCCCACAAAGGCCAGAATTATTCTCGTATCTTGATTGTGGGAAAGTTGTCAGCTGGCCTCCAGAGGGGACAGCACCAGTAAGATTGTTGTTAGAGACATCAAGGTCACTAAGAAAAGATAGACTCCCCAACGAACCCGGGATAAATCCTTGAAGGTTATTGTGTGAAAGATCAAGAACTCCTATTGCCTTTAATCCTCCAAAGGTATCGGGAATATTTCCAGTTAAGATATTGTGTCCAAAATTCAACACTTGTAGATAGGTCATTGAACCAAGGCTTTCAGGAATGGTTCCAGACAACATATTGTAAGAGAGGTCAAGATAAATCAAGCTACCATTGCTAGAAAATGTATAAACTGTCTGTCCCAAGTATATTCGAGTCGAAGGACAAGAGTGAACCATTGGAAAGCTTTCCATCCTCTCAGATCTAATCCCCTCAAATTCAACTAGTCCCCCGGCCCCTCTACAAGCTGTTCCACCCTCATTTCTTATAAAGGCAAATTGCTTACCAGAAACAACATCAGGAATGACCAAGCCAGCTTGATTGGAAAGCTCAAATGGAATAGAACCAGTTAGTTCATTGCTGTTAAGGTCAAGCCAAATGAGGCTCTGACACTTACCAAGCTCAGGTGGAATTAGTCCTGACAACGAATTATTTCCCATTTGAAGGATAGCTAGATTTCGGAGATTGCCAATACCAGTAGGAATTTCTCCCGAAAGTCTGTTGCTAGCAAGTGATATCCATATCATGTTGGTGCAGTTACCGATGGACCGAGGAATGGTTCCACTAATAAGATTGTTGTTCAGAATGAGGGTCTGTAGGTTACCTCCATTAACACAAATGTCTTCTGGGATTCCACCCGTGAGGTTATTTGCCCACATAATCATGTCAGAAAGATTAGGCAATCTCCAGATTTCCGAGGGAATCGAACCGCTTAAACTATTGAAACTAAAATCAATAGTTTTCAGCTTCATGCAGTTTCCAAGCTCCATAGAAACACTCCCAGAAAGATAATTATTGGCAAGAAGCATTTTTTCCAAGGCTGAGGGGCTTGTTGAAGAGCAAAACCAAGAAGGAACCTTCCCCGTAAAGGCATTGGCGCTGAGGTCGAGCACTTGCAGCTGAGTACAATTTTTGAGAGAGGGTGGCACCGGGCCAGTTAAATTATTGAATGGCACGTAAAGATATATCAAATTTTGCAGATTACTAACAACAGTACTTAGAAAATCTCCAGAGAGTTGATTGGTCCCAAGGTTGAGACTAACCAAAGAAGAGCATGTTGCAAAACTCGAAGGCAATTCACCAATAAGTTTGTTGGAAGAAAGATCAATCCCCTCCAAAGTCCCACAAAGTTGTCCTAGTTCAGGAGGGATTCTACCAGAAAAATGATTATGGGCCAAAGAGAGGTACCTCAAATTCCTAAGAACTCCCAAAAGACCCGAAATCCGATCCTGCAGCTCATTATTAGAGAGGTCAAGTGACTCGAGAAGCTGACAATTCCCAAGACTAACCGGAAATTGTCCCCCAGTAAGGCCAATATTTGACAAAGTCAATGAAGTAAAGTTGCTACATTTCCCAAAATCAAGACTAGAAAACTTGCCAGAAAAATTGTTGTGTGAGAGATCCAAATACTTGAGAGACATCGGAACATCTGCCAAAAAGCGAGGTGGAATCTCCCCAGACAGTAGATTGTATGAAAGGTTGAGGGTGGACAGACTTTTGCAGCCAAGAAGAGAAGCACTCAGTTTTCCATTGAACTTGTTATCTGAAAAGTTGAGTAGCTTCAAGTTCTGGCAATTGGACAGAGAGTAAGTGAGGAGAGTTGAGTCTGAAATTCGATTGCTAGAGAGATCAAGCTGCAGAAGAGAAGGACCAAAGCTGAGATCACCTCCGGGAATGAAATTGTGAGAGAGATTCACATAAGCCAGATTACCACAAGAAACCAAGAAAGACAGTTTAGGAAGAGGGTCTGAGAGGTTATTGGAAGACAAGTCAAGTGTCTTCAGATTGCAGGAGCTGGCATTTGAAGCAGAGAGATCACTGGATGAGAATGAATTGCCCTGCAAGAATAGATGTTGGAGTGTGGGCACAGCGGTGAGAATCGGAAGGTGGAGACTGCCAATCAGGCCAGCATTGCTGAGATTAAGGGCAGTGACACTGCCTTCTTGAGAGCAGAAAATCCCTTTCCATGAACAAGGACTGGAAGCCCCAGCTTTCCAGTTAGCCAAGAAACCATAAGGATCAGACTCAATAGAAGATTTCTTGAAAGCCAACAACAAACTCACTACATCATTATCATCTGGTTGTTGAAGTGGGGACAAAACTCTGGCACTTGAAACCAAAATTAGATGCCTGTGAAAGGCAATCAATAATATCAAGCAAAGTAGTTCCATGATATGCATTTGTGAAATTTTTTTCCCTGTTCTGATACTAGAGAAGATGCCTTCTTGCTTTTGATGTTTCTAATATCTATTTTCTCTGCATTTTCTTTTCTGGGCTTCTTCAGATTTTGTGAATGATTGAGCCGACTCTTTCAAAGTTTATAGCTTTATGTTATCTGAAAGGAAAAATTCTACAGAATTATAGAAAATCACCCAAACGAACATAGGAATCATCATTAACACAAACAACTCACCATCTTTGTCCCTCTCTTGATCTCTACCTTTTTTTTGTTCCAAACTGAACAGGTCAAGTTCACTTCTTTTTCAGATCTGTGTCAAACCTACATCGTTTCCTTCAAATAAGTTTCATACTTTGAAAGAAACAGCGCAGAAAGCTGAACAGTTTACAAACAAATAAGGAAAAACTTCAAAAGAAAATCAAAAATAAAGAAAAAAGTAGGTGGGTGGGTGAATGGTGAAAATCGCTATCAAAGTCGAAAACATGAAATGCAATGATTTCAAAAACTCGAAAGCAAACAAGTAACTAAAAAGCTAATCATGACAATGATAATAGTTTTGATATTGAAAACAATAGGGAAGATAATTTATCTGAAGAAAAACTAGAAAGAAACTTATTAGTGCATAAAAAAGCAGGGCTCTTATATTGAATAAGTGGGCACTGGGCAATATCAGTTAAGGTAAGCAGAGAAGAGACTAGAGAGATACCTTAACCCTTGGAGTGACAGAGGAGTTTGTCAAGTACGATGTTCAGAGAAATGTCGGTCTTGAGGGTCAAAGAGAAAAAAGCCTAAACAAACTTACTGTTGCTGATTTAGATTCCGTATAAAGAAATGAACCCAAATATTAACCAAACCTTTCCTTCAACTCCTTTTGGTTTTTCTTCAAATATTTTAAAAAAAAAAAACCAAAACCCCTCATCTACTGCTTCTGTCTGTGATATTGATGCTCTCCGTCTCTCTGTCTGTAAATTCTCTTCACAGATAACAGAGGAAGAAGGAGGTGGGAAAGTGATCAGAAGAATCAAAAAGAAGAAAAACAAAAACAATAAAAGTAAAGTTGACGACTTGGGTAGAAAGAAGTAAGGTATGTTTGGGACCTCAAGAGTGGGAAATAAAGTGAGAGACACTCAACTGAAAGTGACAAAATAAGGGAATGAAAAAAAAAAGAAAAAAAAAAGAAAAAAAAAAGAAGAAGAAAGGTCAAGTTGATTTGGTGGCTTGGGGACAAAAGAACGAGAAAGAGGAAGAAAAATGGGTAAGGGTAAAAATTGTGGGAGGTGGTGCCATTGTTGCTTTTGCTTCTCTCTTTTTTCTCATTTTCTTTGTGGGTCTTAGTCAAAGAAATAAATTTGATTCTCTAAAACCCAAATATATATATATATATATATATATGTGTGTATTTTTTTTTCTTTTTTTGGGAGCCATAGGACTAGGATCCTTGCTGGTGCTGAATGCATTTTAACCTTCCTATCCATCTAAATCTCAGAGATGCAATTTATTATTATTTAAATATAGTAATTACTAATATTAATATAATTATTTCTATTAAATTTTTATTTTAAAAAATGTGACGAAAATATTTTATATTTATGTTAACAGTGATATTTAAATTTTATATTTATTTTTTAATAATTTAATTTTATTGTTACGAAAAAAATAATAAATAATTATTTTTATATCTTTATCTATTTTATTTTATTTTTTATTTTTTTTCTTTATGTTATGTCAGGTTGTTTAAGTTATAATAATTTTTATATAAAATAAATAAAAAATTATCTTTATCTTTATGCATTTAATTTTTCGTAACAAAATAACTACTTTATAACAAAAAAAATAAATACAAAATTTATGTATCATTTTTATAATAAATAAATAATTTTGAATAATATTTTTTATTTTTTTAAATTATATTAATTTTAAATTTTATTAATCTAAAAGATCCTATTATTAGTAAAAATAAAATTAAAATTACAGTAGTAATGATATTTGTTCCCATTGAATCAAGGACTTCGTGAACGTATTTATTTTTTATGTTTTTACTTGTTCGGATAGAACTCAGTGTATTCAATTTGTTTGTATTTAATTAGATATTAAAATTAAAATGTGAGAAGTTGTGTGGAATAATTTTGACATCATAGATAAAATATATTATGATATATATATATATATATTATGCATAAATTATGATAAAAATATTTTTTTAATAATTATATTACAACAATAGCTAAAAATATTTTCCATCACTTATTCAGTAAAAAGTGAATATTTATAAAATAATTATCCAATGGACCTCAATATTAGACGAATTTCGCAAATGAAAGATTTTAGAGCACTTTTATTATAATAAATTATTATATAATAATTATTAATTAATTAAAATAATTTAATTTTTTTAACTTATAATTATACATCACACATAGTTTATTATTATATAATATTTATAATAAATATATTTTTTCTTAAATTTTAACGCTAAAGACTGAATTTTAAAGTAGGTGAGGTAGGTATGGAGTAATCCACTACTTTAAACAAAATAAACAAAAATATGTTCGATAAAAACATTTATAAATGACAGAATAAAACAGAGATTAGTAATAAAAATAATACTTTTTTTAAATTAGTAAGAGAGAAACGAGCATGTATAAATATATATTTATAAATTTTAAAGGTAATAATATAATTAAAATATATTAATTTTATAATAATATTTTATAAAAAATAATAATATTAATATAATTAATATTAAAAATAAAATAAATATTTTATTATTTTTGTTATAATAATATAATCGTGTGGATAATTTTTTTTATAGATATAATTGATAAAAAGAAAAATAATTAAATATATAAAAAAAAGAGTAAAAATAAAATCAAAGTAATAAGGGCACGGAACGCGGGACATGGGAGATTGTGTAAATTGCAGAGCGTGGGAAGATTTGTCTTCTTTTTACAAGTTAGTGAAGTTGCGAGATTAGCTCAAGTTGTATCGTTTGATAACAAAAAAAAATATATAAAATTTACCTCATGGCCGGTGTAGGTTAGTTTTTAAGTTGTTTTATATGTTGATTTTTGCTTAATTTCAAACAATTTATGATATTAAAAGGTTAACTTTTAAATTAATATATAATATTAGTTTTAAAAAAATTAACTTAAAAATTTTATACCGATAATTATAATATTATATAAAAAAAATTATTTGATTGAAATAGAAAAATATATACCATATAATTTAATTAAGATATTGTTATTATATATTCTATTTAGTTAACTAATTATCATTAAGAAGTTATAAGATTATTCAACGTGTATTATTATATAAATATAAATTTGTGATGCTTTTTAAAATTAACTAATAAAAACTTAATTTCAAAAAAATAAAAATAAAAATAGATGCTTAATAGCTTATCAAATATCAAATAGAAACGTAAATACATGTTAAATGTGAAATCTTATGTTGTGAATCAAAAACTTCAGTCTCTGTATAGTAATGTCTAAGAAAATATAATAATAAATGTCTAAAAGATAAAATGATTATATTTACTATTTAATATGTTATAATGATTTAAATAAAAAATTTATTACATAATTTATATTTATAAATTTATAAACTCAAAGACATTTATTCTAGTTCATTTTTAGTTTTGAAGACTTAATAAATAAAAAAATTGATTTTATAGATTAACAAAATATGTATAAAATGGTTATTATTTAGTAGGATTAATCTTCTTTGAAAGCAAACATTTGGTATCTTAACGAGATTAATTAATGTTTATTTTTAAATTTTATAATTTTAAATAAATTTAAAATTATAATTATAATATAATATATATTAATGTTCATATCATTTCATTTTCATAATTTTTGAAATTAACTTTGATAAAATCAATTTTGATATATTTTAAATCATTTAATTTAAAAATATATAAATTCAACTCGATATTACGTTCGATTTGATTGTTCAGTTTTTAAAACAAAAATTACCAACAACTCCTTAAATGTATAAATTAGTTTTTGAATTATTTTTTTTCAAATTTTACATTTTACTTTATATATTATTCAATAATTTAATTCTTTATTTCCCTATAATTTATAATGTTAGTATTTTTTATAATTTTTTTTTAAATTTTTATATATAATTTAAAATTTAAAATCATATTAAAAATAATAAAATATTAAACATCATTTATATAATTTAACTAAGGAGATTAGAATCCAAAATAAAATCGATTCGAGTACATATAAATGCTAATTATTTTTATTTATGCAATATTAACTTTGTTTTTATAATTTTTTTTTTACATAAATAAAAATATAAAAATATTATTTTTTATAATTAACATAATAATTTTTAAATAAATATAATTATATAAATTTAAATTTATTTCTTAATAATATTATATTACAACAATCATAATATATACTTTTTTTTCCATTAGAGTAGTATAAGATGGTTAAATTTCGTAAGCAACAATTATTATTGTTTAAATAGCGTATATAAATTGAGAACTTTGTCACTAGTTTTTGTCAGCTTTCTAGGCACACGGGTGCACTTACTTACCTTATCGTCTACCAAATCATGAGGGGCCCTTTCTCACTAGATTCTCGCTTTTTGCTGCACCCTCAATCTCCCTCACCCAAATCTCAGTAAATCATTAGACCCCAAAAAAAAATTAAGTATAATTAATTTACACTAATAGCACTTAAAATTTACAAATTTAAACAATTTGATACCTAAATTTAATAAATAATAATAAGGTAAATTTTTTTAGCCAGTATGAATATTTAATGGAAGTTAGAAGTTGTTTAATTTGGTTATTAAAAACAAAAACAAAAACAAAAACAAAAAAAAAGTTTGGGACTAAATTCTCGACCTATTAATTTTAGAAAAGGTGTCTAATTAAAAACAAAAAAAAAAACAAAATCCAACTCACAACGTGAAATTTAGTGCTCGTTAAAAGAAACATATCATTAAGGTTTAGTGCTCGCTAAAAGAAACATATTATTATTATTATTATAATTATTATTTTTGTTAAATAGATACATTTGAATTCATTAAAATAATAATAATAATAACATTGATGAAATTTATAGTTAATAAAAATAATATTCATTATATCTATCTTATATATTTTTATTATTAAAAAAAATTAACATATTGTTTTATTTTAAAAAGTAATTTAATTAGATATCGTTTAAATTAAATTTAACATATCATTTCATTTAAACTCATTTAATATTAATTTTTTTTTAATTAAAATATATTCAATATTATTATTTTTATTTTTAAAATATTATTTTTATATAATTTTTCTTTTAAAAAAACTGATGGGTCCGAAATATTTGTCCACAACCAACCCACCCCGAGCTCCGAAAGCTATACCATATGTATTATTAGTCTTTAGCACATCCAAAAGAGGGTGCCAAATTGCAATTAAATATTCTTTTGATTAAAAAATCATAATATCAAAAGAATGAATGATCAAATAACAAGGCTAGAAACTGAAAAGATAAATGATAAGCCTATACACAAACAGAGGAATCCACGCAACAAAATCAGGATGATTGCTGGACGTCTCTTTTGATTTATTTTTTTTCCCTCTCGTTACATAATTTCTTTTAATTTGTTCAAGCAGAATAACTTCGTTTAAGAGAATATTTTTGGTGTAGAAATTCTCAAATTTAGGATCTTTCGCTGCACGGATTCCCTGAGAAACGAAGTCATACGCGCATAGATTCAGGGCTAGACCGACTACTCCAAGAGCACTCATCCATAAACCGGTTACTGGTACAAATAACATAAAGAAATGTAACCAACGTTTATTGGAAAAAACAACCCCAAAGATTTGGGACCAAAAACGGTTAGCGGTAACCATTGAATAAGTTTCTTCAGCTTGAATTGGGTATCAAAATGATTTGAACTATTTCAAAGACCCAACATGCATTGTTTTTACATTGGGCTCTTTCGTTAATCGATAGAAATATCGGTTAGTCTACCATCTTTTTTCTTGACAAAAAAAGAAAAAGAGGGTTCCATGTGCTCTGATTTATTATGTGAATTCGAATCCTGGAGCACTACCAAAGTTTTTCAAAGAAGGATTATCCTCACTTAGGTCTGCTTCTGGCTTAGATCAACTTAAGTTAAATGGATTCTTCATCCCCTATTGTGTATACTAACAAATTCAAGTATTATTTTAGATAAAAAAAATTAAAATAATATTTTTAAAATTTATAACAATAAATAATAATAATATTATTAAACGGATATAAATAAATGTAATTTAAATTAAACGGTGTTCAAAATGAAAATGCATTCTTTAATAAAAAATATACATGTTATTTTTGTATTTATAAATTTTAAATAAATTATTTTTTTAATTATTTCATTAAATATTTTGAAATATAATGATATATGTTTCAAATAAATAGATGATATGAATTTATGTTTTTTTTTTAAAGAATAAATAATAGAAAAACTAATATTTATAACACCATAAATTTGTAATTATAAAATAACATTCATTTTGTTTAATTTTTATGTTTTTATTATAAAAAAAATTAATTTAAAATTTTATATTAAACTATTTAAATTTAATTTTAATTAATTAAATCTTATTTAATATTAGATGTTAACTTTTATTATTATAAATTTTAAAACTCTTATTTTATGTAATTTTTCTAAACAATTTTATACCACGTGTATTAAAATATTACATACCAGTCTCACGCTTCATACAAAGTATCACGTACATTATAAAATATTTATCCAATAATAATTTCACACCTACATAATTACGATAATTTTGTAAATATTTGTATTTTAGCGTATCCTTACTCATAATTTATATATTATTTATCGGTTGCAATTTAATAATATTTCTGAGCACTTAAATTAAACAATCAAACTTATCGTTTACTAATATTTGATGATGTTCGATATGCAATGATATACGTATGATGTTGTATTTATTATTTACTAACAAGTAACTAATAATATTAGAAATATTATTATTATTTAATTATTTTTATTCATATATAAATATTATTTTTATTTTAACCATTTTATTGTCATTTCCCCTATACAAATATTACTTCTATTTTAATTCCATGCAATTATTTCATTTAATTTCATAAATCAATAATATTATAATTATATAACAACTATTTTAGTTTTCATATCATATTTCTCGATCCATTTCCACCACTCGACAAATATTACATTTATTTTAGTCTTTAAATTATTAAAATCACAATTCAATTAATCTAAATATCAATTTTTTTTGTTAAATCTAAAAAAAATAAAACTAATTTTAAAAAAAATAATCACACATAAACATAATATTTTAAAAAATAAATTTAAATTTCATTCATTTAAATTAAAAAAATAAATTAAATTAAATTATTAGATTAATAGAGTTTTATACTAAAAATGTATAAGATTAATTGTAATCACTATTCATCATAAGATAATTACAATTAAATAAAATTTTGAATGTAATTAATTTTATAAATTATGGAGATAAAACATAATTAAATTAAATAACACTAAGAATAGATACTTAGCCTATTTAGGGTGTCCATAAACCATCCCAGATTGGATCGAATCGAACCAAACCGTAAAATCAGATTGGATCAGATCAAATGATTTTATAAATCAAACTGTCCTACCGATTTAGATTATTAAAATCGCTTTCTAACGATTTATCCTGCCTAATCCAAATAATCTAAAATACTGATTTAATAAATATATTAAAATTTTCACATTATTTTTTATTAAAAGCGTTAAAAAATTGAACCAAATCAAAAACCGAATCAAATTGAACCAAACCGATTAAATATTTTTTCTAAAATTAGACCGTACAGGTGAACACCCCAATAGCCTAATAAGTAAATCTTTCCAACATTCTTATGTAGCTATTTCCTAGATTTTGTTTTTTTAATTAACAATATAATTAATATTAATACAAAATATATATAATATATATTATATTTAAGATTTTTGTTTTTACAATACCATGGTTAATAAATTGTTCATGATATCCACGTTGTCTCCACCGTCCAGTGCCTCTCCCTCGCGCTCTCTCATAAGTCATAATCCTTCCAAAACTCCACCCAATAAAAGCCAAACACCTTGAATTTTTTACCAAATAATAATAAAATCCAAAGATTTTAATTTTAACTAATATATTATAAATATAGCCAACGTCTTTGCTTATCCACTCTCTAATACCCCTATAACAGGACCCACCTCTATGTTTGGAGTGGAAAACACTTTAATCGTTTAATATTAATTTAATTATTATTTAATAAAGAAAAACATAAAATTTTGAAACGATAGTATAAATTGCTTTAGAATAAAATTAACTTGTCTCTTTTATGGATTTAAATTTTATGTAATAAATATAAAATTTAATTTTAAATAAAAATAAAATAAATATTTTTTATGTGATTAAAATAATAAATTATTCAAACTCAATAGTTTTAATACATTTGACCAAATAATATGTATATTAATTAAATAAATTTTTTAAATGTATATATTTAGTATTCTACGTGTGAAAATTTTATTTTTTGATTCCAAATATTATGTGTGCAACAAAATTGAGTTTGGCTTTTTAATATATTTACATTTGTTAACGAGTATTTTAAACAATATTTTTAATTATCGTGGATTTAAAATAAAAATAAATAAAATTTATTATTAAGTTTTTGCATAAATTAAGACATAAATTATCAATTTTAAAGTAATAACGATTTTATTACCTTTGTTTAACATTGAATTAATAATTTAATATTAAGTGTCATAGATGAACGGAAAAACGTTAAAGAAAAAAAATCGAATTACAGTGCATATTTTATATAAATAAATATAATTGATGATGTTATCATCGTAGCCAAAATTGTTACTGAATAAAAATAATATATTAATAATAATTTTATTAAATAATAATAATATTTATATATAATTAATTATTAGAACATATTAATTATATAAATATAATAAATTAATTAAATAAATATTATTATTGATAATTGAGAGGTAAATGAAGTAGTTTATGATATTTTTATTTCTTCACAAAAGATAAATATAATTAGAATGATATTTTCATAAGTTATATTATTCTTATTATTATAAATATAATTTATTAATAACAATTTTATTTAATTATGGTATATAAATGTAATTAATTGTATGAATATATTAAACTATCTATATATTTATATTATTATAATAATAAAATTAGTTGTAATAAATTATTACTCATGTAATGGAAATAACAATAAAGCAAATTAAATGTAAAAAAGTTAAATATGTAGAAGATTTAAAATACTCTTTTTAAAGTAAAATAAAATAATAAAAACCTCGTTAAGTATTTTTTTATACCATATTATAATTACTATTCACATAAGAGATAAATATTAACAAAATAATATGATATTTTTTCAACATATATCACATCTTTTATGATTAAAAATATAAATTGTATTATTTTTTATTTTAATTAACTTATAATATAATATTATTTTATTTTATTTAAGTTTTCTCGAGCACGAGTCTATTCCGAAATACTTTCTGTTAAGAAATTTGGATAAAATGATATAATCACAAATTCTACCTCCCAAGATCTTTTTTTGAAGAATATCAAATAATAGAGAAATAGATAATACACAACACAAGAATTATAGTGGAAACTCTAAATTAAAGAAAAACCACTTTCGTTGTCAAAAGACAACCAGAGAAAAATTCACTACGTGAAAAATTGTTACAACCACACTCTCATTAATTTTCTCACACACCCAAAAGACAAGAGCAATTACAAACCCAAGAGAATTTTCCCACAAAATTCTCTCAAGAACTTCTCATACAAGCTTTTCTCTATTTTCGTGGACGATTATCAACGTAAGAAACGTTCATATTTATACCTTTCAAGTTCTCATTTCATATGCCAAACATTTCTTCATTCAACAAAATTAAAGCTACCTAATTTTCCTATTCTTTATTCAAACAAGTTAGTCACCTCCATCTTTGACAATAATTGCAGCCATCTTCTACTTAATTTTCTTCTAAATTAGGCACTTCCTATTTTGACTAACAGTCCTAATATTATTTTTAATCAATCATAACAATCTCCACCTTGATTAAAAATAAACACGGTTACCACTACAACACTGCCTATTCCAATGTACATAATTCTCTACACCGAGAATTATCATACTCCACCATAAAAGAGTACACCCACTTAGAATTAATCACCAATTCTAAGAATTTCACATCGACTTATGTCGAAAAGAAAAAAAAAAAAAAAAACTTGTCGAATTTACGCAACTCTCATACTTGGTTTTCCCGAGAGCCATCACCATCGACATCCTTTCCAACACACACCTCGCATCTATACCAAGCCAACGCTCACAGTAAACTTCAGGACCCGCTTACCAAGAATAATAATCTCTATTTCATGGCAATATTTAGAGACTAGCGGCATGCCATGAGGATGTACACGCTCTTTTCAAAGAGTATCACTATAGTCTTTGAAAACAGACATACTATTAGCGTCACCGTCGGTATTTGAGCTTCTTGCAGGATCAGCTCCACCCTTTGAACAATTTCTTTTGAGGTGCCCAGATTGGTCACACCCCCAGCACACTATCTTTTTTTTCATGAAATTGTTTTTCTTTAGGTTGTCAGCTACTAATGCTGAGTTTTCAGGCGAAACATTTCTTTCACCACTCAGCCTTTTTTCTTCAGAAAACAACTTGCTAGTAACTTCTGAAAAAATTATTTTCTCCTTTCCATGAATCAAGATAGGTTTCATGTGATCATAAGAAGATGAAAGAGACCAGATGAGCCTTAAAGCTATATCTTCATCATCAAGTTTAACTCCAATGGTTTCCAGTTCAGAGACAATACCATTGAGAACACTTAGATGGTCAGACATAATAGTTCCTTCATTCATACGCAAAGTATGAAACTGCTCTTTCAAATACACCCGATTTGAAACGCCTTTTGCCTGATACAATTCTTCAAGCTTTTCCCAGAGTTCTTTGGCCATAGATATTCCATGCACATTTGCAAGAATATTTTTGGCCAAACAAAGCTGAATTGCACTTGCAGCTCTTAGATCAAGATCTTCCCAATCTTCATCAATTATATTGGTTTTACTGGACTTAATACTAGTAACAAGGGCTGGTTTCCCCTTTAATGCCTTGTGTAACCCATATTGGATCAACAAATCTTTGACTTGTACTTGCCACAAGCCAAAATTGATTCTCCTATCAAATTTCTCAATGTCAATCTTGACTCTTGACATTTCTCCTTCTTTCTTTGAAGTTGGATCTGATACCAGTTGTTAGGAAATTTGGATAAAATGGTATAATGACAAATTCTCCCTCCCAAGATCTTCCTTTGAAGAATATCAAATAACAGAGAAATAGATAATACACAACACAAGAATTATAGTGGAAACTCCAAATTAAAGAAAAACCACTTTCGTTGTCAAAAGACAACCAGAGAAAAATTCACTATGTGGAAAATTGTTACAACCACACTCTCATTAATTTTCTCACACACCCAAAAGACAAGAGCAATTACAAGCCCAAGAGAATTTTCCCACAAAATTCTCTCACTCAAGAACTTCTCATACAAGCTTTTCTCTATTTTTGGGATGATTATCAATGAAGAAATGAAGCCATATTTATAGCCTTCAAGTTCTCATTTCATATGCCAAACATTTCTCCATTCAACAAAATTAGGCTACCTAATTTTCCTATTCTTTATTCAAACAAGGTTAATCACCTCCATCTTTGATAATATGGTAAACCAACTTACATGAATTTTCTTCTAAATTAGTCACCTCCTATTTTTGTTAACAAATCTAATATTATTTTTAATCAATCATAACAACTTAAAAACTATTACCTATAAGTCATGACTCGGTCACCGTTACAAAAAGATGTCAAGATATTTCCTTTTTCTCTCCGTTATTTTTTCTAAAATTAATACACAAATTGTATAGAAGAATGAAAACATAAAAACTTCGTAAAATGTGTTTTTTTAATAATTTAATTATAAAATTTAACTTTATTTTTAATTTTATATTCTAATCATATTGTTTAATCAATTAAAATTTTAAATAAATTTTTTTATGTGATAAACATGGTCAGTTCATGTATCATAGGCCCTGAGCAATATAATTTTTAGAGCTTTTTTTTTTCAAAATGGAATATTGATATTCAAAAAAATAAAAAATTTAAGGTATTAAAATGTGATAATTAGTTTATATCCAAAATTAAAACATTTGTTAAAAGAGAAAATTAATGCTTTTCACTTAGAAAATTTATTTACTAGCAAGTTGATTGTTTGTTGGATAACTATATAATAACTCGCATCTTTCACATTATTGTTAAATGCAATTTTTTTATCTATATCGTATATAATTTGAAATTAATAATTTTTAATTTTTAATTATTTACATTAATAACTATTATTATCCTTAATTATTGTATAATTTATTTAAAGCTTTTATATTATATTATTCAAGTAATAAATTATTAATAAATAAAATATTATTAATTATTTAAATTACATATATTTATCTTTTACAAAAATATATATTTTAAATAATAATTATAATTTTTTTAGATAAATTATCACAATTCTTATTTTTTTAACAATTAAGAAAATAATTTATCTTAAATAATATAAATAATTATTTTTTAGTTAATTTATCTATTAAATAATAAATTAATAATTCCTAAAAAAGTAATAAATTAATACATGTAAAATATATAAATTTTACTAATTATATAAAATTTATTATATTATAATCATAACTAACATGATTATTAGATATAATTATATAAATTTAATATATTTTTCAATAAAATATATCATATTATTTAAAATTTATCTTAAACTTATCATCCAAATTTATAATTATTGATTTCTTTCGAGAGTCAAAATTATCAATTAAGCTTTTATATTATAAGTGTCAAATTAAATATTTTTTTAATTGATAAGATATTCAGTTATCATAAAATCCAAAAGGAAGTGGCTAGAAACCAGAAGTGTCTGACACCACTCGTAAAAATATATAGTATCACATTAACTTGGTTATATTTTAATCTTATATTCTTATTTAAGGAATTAATATTTAAATAATTTGAAATAAAGATATATCAAAAATATAAAAAAAATATGTTATATACAATAAATTTATAAAGTGAAATGTATGAATGAAGTTTTCTATGAAATATATTATTTAATAATTAAATTTATTTATAATAATTTTAAAATAATAATAAATATTAAATTACCTTTATTAAAAAATGAGGTCACTTTCAAAATGAGGCATAAGGTGACCATCTCTACTGCCTAGTTCACGTGTCTACCCCACTTACGAAAGAGAAAAAATAAGTTTTCAAATCTAGATTACTACATTGTCAATTTATGTATCTCTCAAGATATACTTTAAAATTCTTCGATTCTCATCTTATATTAAGTGTCTATCTTTTTAAAAAATATATATATTTTATGATTTCTTAATAAAATAGTTTTTTTTTAATATGTTCCAAAAAATAACATAAATAATATATTTTTAAATAAAAACGATACAAATATTACGTCAAATTTAAAATTACAATATAAAAATTTAATAACTTAAAGAATACAAATAAAATCTTTAATTTTTTGTTTACTTAAAACACTTTAAGCATAATGATATCATACTAACAATTCATCAATCTTGTTTTTGAAGTGTCATTAGTAATGGGTAAATATGTAAATAAAAAATTGATTCACATTTTGTACAATAATTTTAAACCATTTTGTTTTAATATTTATTGTATATTGATAGTATATATAATGAAATATCGAAATGGTAAAAAAATTAAAATCTTTAAAACCTCTATCTTTCTAAAATTATATATATATATATATATAAATATATTTGAATATACAGTATAGAGGATAAAAGAATTGGTTCAAAAGCATTTGATACAGGGCATGTTGAAAAGTTGGAAGGAGAGTTGAAAATGAGGTTGATTTATTGCCTACTTTATGATTTAGAAAGGAGACAGGTTGCATTCTAAAAATGCTATTCATCTTAATTTCACTATTTATTTCCCCTCTTCGAAGTTTTTGATTCCATTGCTTTTTTGTTTTTGTTTCTTTCCATTTTTATCTTATTGATGACAAAAGTGTCCATGTAATAACTGATAGGAAAAAAACTTTAATTTGAGAAAAAGAATTGATAAATTAACTTCTTTTTTTGTTATACATCATTACTTCATATTTCTTATATTAGACACAATTCATTACTTGTATATTTCTTTTTTGAAAAGAGTTTAATAAATATTCCATATAAAATATTAATAAGAAATTATAATTTTCAGATTCCTATATAGACTGTAAATTTGTGATGTATAAAGAAAGGTTGAATTAAGAAAGAGTTTAAGAGTGTAATCGAATTTGTAAAATTTGATTTGTTGTTTTTTTTTTCAATTGATAGGCAATTGATAGTTTATTTATTTTTAAGTAGATAGGTAATTGATAGTTTAAATTAGGGTTACATAAATCGAATCGGACCGGACCAAACCGTAAAATTAGACCGGACGATTTTATAAATCAAACGATCCGGTGTGATTTGTACTAATTTTAAACCATTCGAATCGGACTGAACTGGTTTAATAATATATTAAAAATTTCACATTATTTTTTATTAAATGTATACAAAATAGAACCAAATCGGACCGAACCGTTTTATAAATCGAACGGTCCGATCTGATATTTATTACTTAAAATCGTTTCAAACGGTCCGATCCGGTCCAGTCCGAGTAATATAAACAGTATGTTTAACCAAAATCGGACCGGATCAGACCGTTGGACACCTCTAATTGAAATTGACAATTGTAACATCTTCCTCTAAAGCACCCCTAACTTTTTTAGGAAACTACTTATGATTATCATATTATCGTATATAAATTTTAGACACACAAATTTAATTACATGTTTATACTCTTATTAATTATATGTTATTTGTTTACTATGTACACCATATATTTGATCTAAATTACTTAGATTCAATAATTTTTTGTGAAAATTAATCCATTATTTTTAAAAATTTACCAAAACAATTCAAATAATCAATTTTTTATTTTTGTCTTTCTATTTTTTTAAAATTTTATTTTAAAAAACTACTTTAACATTTATAAATGTTAAAACTATCATTTTCAAATGCAATTAAAGAACTTAAAAAATCAACTATTTAGATTAAAATGTCACAAAAAATTTTACGTAACTTATATTCTCTAATTGCAATAAGCCAATAAATAGTGAAGTTTTATGACATTTGTCCCTTAATTATAAAATACTTTTATATATTAATTATATTGATGACGTAACAATTTCTACTTATCGATAATAGTACACTATATCATTTGTGATTTAGTACAAATAATTTTTTTCTTAATTATATTATGTCACTCATAAAATTTTATTAAAAATAAATAATTTATATTTTTAAAGATTTTATCATATATCATATCATAATTAATATTTATGATGTGTGTACAATGTATAAATTGATAGCTTTCTTCTATTACTTATTGAATATGATTGAGTGGAATATTTAACCATTTCAAATTTTTGATACATTGTTTCTTTTGATTGGGAATGAACTTTGAGAACTTTGTGAATTAACCCATATTTCATCCAAGTGAGCCCATTTTCATGCTACTAAGTACATGTAACGTTAGATTAACAAAAAGTTAAACATGTTTAAAAATGTTTTTTTAAAGACATAAAGTTTGGGGGGACTCTATTCAAAATTATTTTGACACATGCACACAATAAATAGTGTGTGCAAAATTATGTACAAATATATGTATACTTAGTGTTTTATACTCTACATGTAACAGGTATACCACTTTAACGACTTAGGTCACCTTTTTACATAAGAACACAAGCAACCTATGTATGGTGACCTAGATTGTTACCCCTAAGAAATATGACTTCGTAATTCAATGCAAGTGATACCTGATAGTTAGACCAAGATTGAGCAGCCTGTTGGTCTCCCTTTCAAAGAGCTCATCGTCCTGATGAGGGGTGTACTATACGACTTAAGGATAATGACCTAATTTTGTGTAAAACTATGTACGTGTACTCTAGAAGCTTAAGAAAGGTGTCTAACAATGTAACCTCAACACCTGCATCTTAGGTGCTATATATACCTCTTTAGTGAGATGAATAAAGAATCTGATCACAATTCACATTTCATACTTCTATCTAGAAACCTTACAATATTGGAATCTCTCCAAACAATTAATGCTTCATACTCTACATGTAATAGGTACACCACCTTAGTGACCTATGTCACCTTTCTACATAAGACCACAAGTATCCTATGTATGGCGACTTGGATTAGTTATCCAAGTGCACCCTGCAACTAACGACCCTTAAGAAACATGACCTCATGATTCAATGCAAGTGAAACATGATCATTTAGACTAGGATTGAGCGGCCAGTTAGTAGCCCTCCTAAAGAGCTCACCGTCCCAATGAGGGGTGTACTATACGATCTAAGGATAACAACCTAATTTTATGTAAAAGTATGTATATGTACTATGGAAACTCTAAACATGGTGCCTAACAATGTAACCTTGATGCCTACCTCTTAAGTGCTATATATACCTCCTTGTTGAGATGAAGAAAGGACCTTATCATAATTCACATTTCACACTTCTCTCTAGAAATCCTACAACACCATAATCTCTTCAAATAATTAGTGCCCATTATAGGACCTTAAATATTTCTAGTCCTTAGTTAACAATTCAGACCTTATATTTAACATCTAAAGAGAATCAATCGTTGTCGTAGGAAAATTCATTCATGTCAACATAACCAGCCACTACATAACCTTTGATTCAAAGAGATTTTCCTTAGAACCACCTCATGTATAAACTTACTAGAAGTGACTCTAATGAACATGTACTTCACTATGTAGCTCATCTCATACCACACTATGGACTAAGGTAAAACTCCATTCAAACCTCAACCCGATAAGTTAGGAGGTCAAAGGTTATAAAGATGATCCCATGTGTTGCTAGTTTAACAAACTCCTTTTTACCCATACCCATAAATCAATCACAAAAGATACCTCTTATCAACAAAGTATCTCTTACCAATAAGGTACCTTTTATCCACAAAATACCTCTTACCGACGAGGTACCTCCTATCATTGGCACATCTTATCAACAAGATAGCTCTTATCAATGAGGCACCTTGCAAGGAGATTCATCCATGTTGTCATGACTAATCATCACACCCATCCTGAATCAAAAGAGATCCCTATTCACCTCATCCATGAATTCAATCTTAATGATCACATATCTTATATCTCACCTATAATCACATAACAATGATCCTTATATTAAACGAACCCCAATTTGAAAAAATATAATTACAGTCCATCTAGTTCAATCCTTGCATTTTAGCAAAGAAAGAGTATGTGAACTAAAAAACACACCCGTGAATGATATTTGTGTTATGAATGATATTTGTGGAATATATGAGAGGGGGTTGAGGGAATTGAATCCAACAACTAAAAATCTCACTTATGACATCACTAATCTTTATAAATTCATATATGGTCATGTAAGACATAAATGCTCTATTTATGATCGATGGTGAGTAGAAGAGTATCATATTGAGAAAAATGGTCGTGATCTGGAATCAGAATGAATGGGAAGAGTTATGGGATGGAGAGAAACGGATTGGACTGATCGACCTGGGCTATCATACATTGGGCCTAACTCGATTAGACTTGGTGCAAATCGATGAAGAATAAACTAGGCTAGTTGAATAAATCTATCTCGAACTAGGATTAGCTTGACTAGACCTGGTGCATATAGTTGAAGAATGGACTGGGCTAGGTCGAATGGAACTATCATTCCTTATTGTGCAACAAACCGAATTTTCATCGACTGAAGCTGGCAAAAACTGCATTCAAGTGGAAAAATGTGTACTGGGTCGCGGAATGAACCAAGGAAAATATGAGTCGTTAGGTGAACTAAAAAGAAATGATCTACGAGTCGAAAGTTGACACTTATGCACACAACGAGTTGTGATTTGGATCTATAAGGGTTGAGTCGATGTGATCTGCTAATTCTTGTCCAAATAGGAAGAATAACAAGTTGAATTAGTGACCTAGTGATTTTGGACTGATTTTCATCACCATCTAGCACGAGAATTCTTATTGGACTTAATTTTTGATCTTAAAGATGAGCTCCAGTTTGACCATCTGGAAATCAACCAATGGGTTATCAACTGTCTTAGTAATTTTAAATAGTTATTTGAAAGGTGTTTGTGGGAAGTATTTTTTTAAAAGGTGATGCATCAATCTCATTCTCACAAGTAGCTTACCATTTTGGGCAAAATGGAAAAGAGTGAGTTCAATGTGACGTTGGATGGACGATGAGGTAGTATTGGATCTGGAAATCAATCACACAAGAGCACCATTTTCCATAAGAAGAGAAGGGATTTTCTTGTGATCTTGAATGATTTCTCTAGATTCACAATTTTGCAAAATTAGCAGGTCTTTTAGCGATTTATGCAATGGCATTACTACTCCCAAATGTATCCATTCCCAAGAGTGTCGTAATGCCTCCATATTCTTTTAGCATCATATGTAATTTTTTGTTTCCACAAACATTAGCAAGTGCACCAGCAACCATCATAAGAGTTTATGGATCACTTACCTCGCTCATTGCTAAATTAGCAAGGGTAACATAAGTCACTCTAATAATAGTTGTATTTGTGGAAGATTGCAAGATTATGAGTAGAGCATGTAAACCACCTTCCTCCATAATCTTTATTTGATTCAAATCTTTAGTAGCGAGATTAGCTACCACTTTAACTACATGAATTTGGACATCTGTATTTTCAGATGTCAAATGTTGTTATATCTTTGGCAACCCAACTTCTTTGAAAATCTTTATAATTGTGTCTTGTTGACCTGAAAGTGTCTCCTTTGATAGGTTTGACTTTTGTGACATTATGGGATTCCCATATGTAAATGGTAGAGCTTTCAAGCTGGTGTTGCTACTTGCTATGTTTTGAAGTCCCTTCTAGCTTTACGATCCTATTACAAATCAAATCATTATGATCTTTTTGACAGTTTAGTTCACTTAATACATTTTTCATCTCCAACTCTAGACGAGTATTTTCTAGATACATCTACAGACATAGGAGAAAACGATGTGGTAGTGTTATTTTCCTTTTTCGTATTCTCTCCACATAGTATAAAGATAAAATGATCAAAAATAAGCTCGATGAGAGCCATTTCCAGTGCGAAAAAGGTGAGTTGCAGGATGATATACTTCCTATATAACAGCTATATCTTAGAGGAAGGAAAATTGGCAAGCTTTCTTTTGGATACATTTTGGTCATCGACTGTAGATTTGCTGATGAAGTTGGATCATCAAAACACACTCCATCCTTTGAAGTTTTGAAATCATATCCTTCATGGATTTTCTTAGAGCATTCCATTTGGCTATTTACAATTGAAATTCTCCCGTTTTTATCTTGACAGTATTAGCTCTTGTTGTAGTTTATTGGTCTTATAGTAGTGACGTGTTAAATCTAGCTTGAAGGCTCAGGAAGAAATTTCATTTCATTCCTTGAATTATCCATACTATTGGATTTGGATAGCTTTTGTTACTGATGTCTGGACATCACTTCGGTGCAAAAAAAATCTATGGATGTCAAAAACAACTTGTTTGTTAAAACTTTGGCCATATCATCTACCTGAAGTTCATCAATCATTTTCTTAGGAAGACAAATATCTTTGGTGTCTATAGTTGCTATAATTGGAGTATAAGCATTCCAAAAAGGAATTTAAGGGGTTTCACATTTTGCTAAAATATGACACTACTTCGATCTTTGAAGACCATATTTAACGATGCCCATAAACCTTCGAATTGCAAAAGGGATGAAACTCAAATAAGATTAACTCTAAACATAAGGTATGACCTACTAACTTTATTTATGCTTGTGATCATTATATTTTGTCAAATATAAACAGGTAGATAACTTGAATCGATCACCCAAAGAATTTCATTACTTAAGGAACTATATATTCCTAGTTTGGAGTGAAAAGGCCAAATAGTCCCCATTTAATTTGGATGCAAGTGTAAAGCCATGTAAGTTAGCCCCTAACATAGGGAAGAAAAAAGATTTGTTATAGAAGAATTCTCGTAAACAATTATTGCGATAACCCCCAAGTATAGAGTGAGGTAGCCAAATGGACCCCTCACTTGAGATGCAAGATAAGAGGCACGTTGTCGTCTTAAGAAAGGGTCTTGAGTTCACTAGTGTGGACCCCCTCTTTAGGAAGCACATGTAGGCATAGGATTTAATTTCACCCTTACATGTCTCCCGTCTTGCGAAAAATTAAAGCAATTACTCCCAAGTATAGAGTGAGGTGGCCAAATGGACCCTCACTTGGGATGCAGGTTAAGAGGCATGTCGCCAGTCCTAAGAAAGGATTTTGAGTTCACCAATGTGGACCCCCTCTTTTGGAAGAGCATGTAGGGGTAGGATTTCATTTCACCCTTGGATGTCTTCTGTCTCGCCAAAAATTAATGCGATAAACCCCAAGTATGGAGTGAGATGGCCAAATGAACCCCCTACTTGGGATACAAGATAAGATGTGTATCATCCGTTTTAAGAAAGGGTCTTAAGTTCGCCAATGTGGACTCCCTCTTTGGGAAGCGCATACAAGAGTTGGATTCAATTTCAAGGTATATTAAGGCATAATCAAGTATAACTTCTCTACTTGTATTTTAAGGAAGAGCTTGTCTTCTATAGCAATAAGAAATAAAGTATCTAGCAAAGTGAAGTAACAAAGAGTAAAATTATGTGTGATCTTACCTCTAAGAGAGGATTAACCATCATCTCCTTGTTAGAGGCCAATTCCTCATTATAGACTTGCTTGACCCTGGATTGCTCAACGTCACGTCCAAAATGACTAGAGGTCACTTATCAACTCAGGCCACTCGAAAATGCCCTTGTCAATATATGTTATCAGAAGTGTTTAGCACCACAACGTCCTTCAAAATGGCTTCGTCAAATTCAATGTCATCAAGGCCTATGATTTTGATTTGGGAAGAGGGAAACCCATTTCCCTCTTCTTTGAGGTGGCAATAAGAGATGACAGGGAGGACAAGCTAAGGATGTTCAAAAATTGATTGGAGCTAGAGGAGGAACTGTAATAGGTTCCTTGTCTAGACAACTGAATCTTCAGTACTTAGAAGCAAGATATTTTGACTAGTCCTTGGCATTATGGGCTATAGGTCACGAGTACCAAAAATTGAGCAGATCTTCAAATTAAACTTTTGTATAAACCACGCCTACAAAAATAGATGAACATAAGTTCTAAACTATTGAGGAGCTCGCTGACACGAGGTTAGGCTATGTTTAAATTTTCATTCCAAGTATGATAGACTCAAAACACTGCCTTATCACACTATATGTGACCTGTAAAATACAAATACTTATTTTCCCAACCAAACACACTATTGAAAAGTTTTAGTGTCAACACTTGACCAATAAAGGCTTAGATGTATACCCTCCAATTGTCAAGGCCATTCACCTCCTTGTTCGTAAAGACTACTTAGTGTTCCTTTGCGACAATGGAGAGACATAGTAGCATTCACTTAAAGACATGAGGTACCTAATTAATATGATGAATATAACAATCATTTAATACCCTGTATATAAAGACCTAGTCCTTGAAAGCAATTGATCATGTTATGATGATCAAGACCTAATGAAACTTGAATGGATAAAAAGTAAAAAAATTCTTACTATATATATATATATAAGGGAAGAATGGAAGCTGAAAGATTTACCCGTTAAAACCCATATTAATATTGGGAATATTCCCTAGACTTCCAAGAATCCTAACAAGTAAGGGAGTTGATGTCAAGTATAACACGCATGTTGGGGTTGCTATTTAGATGACCTTAATAACCTTGCTTGTTAAGAGCTCGTTATATTAGATATCTTATCAACTGCAGCCTAACCATGCGAATGCAAGGGTCAAGTGATGAAGTATTCACTTAACTTTTCAAAGTTCAAGGAATAAGGGAGTTAATGTTTTATATTCTACATATAACAGGTATACCGTCCTAGCAACCTAGGTCACCTTTGTACATAAGACCACAAGCAGCCCGTGTATAACGACCTGTATTGGTTATCTGAGTGTACCTCGCAACTAACAACCCTTAAGAAACATAACCTCGTGATTCAATGCAAGCGATGTGATAAATGTATTTTATATAGTTATTTTCATCAATTTTAGTAATGCTAATTGCTATGTTCTTTTAATATTTAGTTAATTTTTGTTAAATAAATTAATATTTTCCTTTTATGTGCTAAAAATACATTTTTAATAAAATTAAATAATTTGTATCGAAAATGTACTTAATTTCATATTTACGTCCCTGAAATATAATTTCAGATAATATAGTTCTTAATTACAATTTATAAAAATTGAAAATATAATTTAAATTAAATTTGCGCTTAATTATAATTATTAAAAGTTTAAAAATTTAATTTAAAATTAGCAAAGGGATTAAGCGTAATTTAAGAAAGTTCAAAATGTAATTTGGATTAAATTTGTGGGTCAAAATACAATTAATAAAAGTTTAATTTTAGCGGTGAGAAGAAGCCACGTCTTTATTATTCAAGCGCCTGACCGGACCGTCCGATCGAGAAAATAAACGACTAAGATGCGCGGCGTCCAGATCAAGTCGACCAAATCGCGTGTGCTACGATTCCCTTTACACGGTTCGGTGTCGGTGGAACTGCCGCTACGGCCGGCGTGCGAAAGTGGAACCCACGTGTCGGGTGTGTAGATTTCCCCGAGGCGCATCGGCCGACCGTTGGATCTCTTGAGCGGTCCAAATTGAAGCTTCGTGGAAACCAAGTCATGGCGAAGCAGATTCGTGTAACAATCGTGTGTGCGAGTTATGGAAACGGCGTGCATCCTCGGTTTTCTGAGAATAAAAATCGCAACACGTGTCCCGCTAATATTTAAGCAAATCATACGCCGACACCGTGGCATGTTATCGCAGCGCGAGAGCGTAGGATTACGACGCGTTTAGTGATTGTCTCCCGTGCGACAATCCTTACGCACGCCCGTTTCCCGCAGCCTAACGAATGCTACCACAATGTCGCATTAAATCCTCGCGAGAGAATCGAGCCGACGTGGCATGCACTTTGAATTTCAAAAAATCAAAACGGCGGCCCTGTTTCACGCGTAAATTAAAATATTATATCGAATATCGATACGCGTCGATTCTATTTTCGATACAAATTCTTTACGCGTTTAAAAAAAAGAAATGTATTATTTTTGGATGTATTTTTTAGCTATAAATAGGAGATAGTTTTTAGTTTTAAAAGAGTTTTTTTTTTAGAATTTTTGTGTTGTTCGGTTTTGGACTGCATAACACGCAGAAGCCATTTTTTGGTTTTTGTTGTGTTCTGCGTGTGCCAAATATTTTCGTTACTTGATGTTTTAATTTTTCTTCTTGTTCTTCTAATTTTTCTGCATCTGTGGTAATTTTTATTTTAATTTAATGAAGTAATTTAATTTTTCTAGGGTTGTATTTGATCTAAATTTATGAAGCTTTTATTTTAATTATTTTTGATAGATTTATAAGACGTTCGATTTATTCGTTCTATTTTGTGCTTAATGCTTTTTGATTATTTACGAATTTTATCAGAACTATTTGTGGCATAAAAATAAATTTGAGAAAAGCATTTTTGTGTATATTGCTTGTAAATAAAATGACATGTGTGATGAATGATAGGAATATATCCTAATTGTATGTGTGACCATTTGAGAACTTAGAACTTAATGAATCTTATTAAATTTAATTCTCATAGAGATATAGTGAATTAATTTAACGATGTATGTTTATACGGAGCTCGGAAGAGATCTATGAATAAAAATAGAAGTTTTCGATTGACAAATTAAATGTACTAAAAAATATAAATCAAAAGAAAATAATATGATTAGGGTGGAATAATTTGGTGAAAAATTGCAATCTTAGATTTCTTTTATTTTATTTTTAAACATTTTCTTAATTAACGATTGTTTTGGATAAAATCAGAGAGAAACAAATTTAGAACTCAACAAACTATAGGAACAAATCCTCGAGGAAAGCTTGATATTTCTAACTTACAAATCTTTATTACTGTGGCCAATGTATATCTTGCGATTTACGTGTGTTGCAAAACCTGACAATTTTTTTAATTAGTTGCCGGGGATTTGTTTTACTATTTTCATTGTTGATATTAATACCAATCAATTTGATTTTAATTCAAAAAAAAAAATTATTTTTGCGTGTTTAATTTATTTTTCAATTTTCTCGTGGGTTGAGATTTTGTTTGACATGCAAATCTTACCTCACAAAAAGAAAAATAATTTTTTTTTGCTTATTGTTTGTGTTTATTTTAATTTTCAATTTTCTCGTGTATTGAGATTTTGTTTGACACGCAAATCTTAATTCACAAAAGAAAATAAAAAAAATAAAAAAATAAAAAAGGTATGGTTTTTGTTTCTTAATTTAATTTTCAATTTTCTCGTAAATTGAGATTTTGTTTGACACACAAATCTTAACTTACAAACAGAAAAACAAATTAAGAAGTCAAGCTGAAGACTATAAAACAAGCGCTTCTTGGGAGGCAACCCATGTGTTTTATTTTTTTTTATTATTTTTTTTTTGCATGTATTAAATTTTATATTTTGTTATGTTATTTTTTCCCCTTCGTAGGTGCAAAGTGGATGTAATGAAGCAATTTTGGCTTAACCAATCAAACAAACCAGGAAGTTTCTTTAAACCCATCTCATATGTTCTTTAACTGTCATACATTGAGGACAATGTGTATATTAAGTTTGGGGGTGGTAAATATATTGAACTTAATTGAAATACCTTTCTGGATGTTCTTGCTCGTGAATTTTTTTTTTATTTGTTTGGTTGATTGAAGATAATTTGCTATGAATAGTGATATATTTTTGTTTCTTCGATTCAAATGATGCATATCTCCTTGAAAATTTTGAATATTGTCTAAGCGATAAATAATTTTTACGTATATTTCATTTTTACAAAGATAAATATGTATGAGCACTAGTCTTGATTTTTGAGTTGCTAAGATAATTTAGAGAAGGTTTATATGAGTATGGAATTCGATTGATATTTGTGGTGTCACAATTCTTAGAATTTGTTTGATTTTCTCTCGAGGCAAAATTATAGATAACATTTAACTAAGAAAATGATTTAGGCCATCTTTGGATCGTTTGAGCCTTTCTATCTACCTTCAAATACACTACCAATAGTATACCCCTTTTGAGCTTCAAAGTTTATATATATTTTTTTCTTATTTCAAAAGCCTACCAAATATATATATATATATATATATATATATATATATATATATATATATATATATATATATATATATATGTGTGTGTGTGTGTGTGTGTGTAGTTTATCTATTTTTCTTATCTCACTAGCATATGAAAATTGTTAGTAAATATTTAAAAATATATCGGAAAAAAAGAGGGTACAAAAAAAATGAAAAAAAAAAGATTCTAAAAAAAAAAGAGGATGGTATGTGATGATAAATCCCAAATTGGGAAGTAATTATTGTGATGATAGAAGTTATCTTTTTCAATTCTAAAATGTTATGCTTTGGAAAAGTTTTTGAGCTAAATATTATACTTTATCCTACCTTTACCTAAGCCATACATTATAAGCTTAATAAAGTTCTATTGATTTTGTGTTTTGTATTTGTCTACCTGGAGAGAGAAATGAAAAATAGACTATGAGATTTGTGATTTCATGATAATTTGTTTGATTTTATATTTATATAAACTGATCCGAATTTCATGTGATGAAATTTGAAAAGACTTCACACATACACTTAAAAGTTCATTGTGAAAAGGTTATATACTTTTAAATTGATTTTGATGCTTAATAAAATTCTTTTATTTATTTGAGTTATGTTATTTGGAATGTATAAAAAGAAATATTTTAAAAATCACTATTTTAAATACAATTATCTTTGTTTTATTTTCTTCCTTTTGCTCGAGAACTATCAAAAACTTAGGTTTGGGGATGTTGATAACTGTATTTTATATAGTTATTTTCATCAATTTTAGTAATGACAATTGCTATGTTCTTTTAATATTTAGTTAATTTTTGTTAAATAAATTAATATTTTCCTTTTATGTGCTAAAAATACATTTTTAATAAAATTAAATAATTTGTATTGAAAATATACTTAATTTCATATTTCTGTTCACAAATATAATTTCAGATAATATAGTTCTTAATTACAATTTATAAAAATTGAAAATATAATTTAAATTAAATTTGGGCTTAATTATAATTATTAAAAGTTTAAAAATTTAATTTAAAATTAGCAAAGAACTTGACTGTAATTTAAGAAAGTTCAAAATGTAATTTGGATTAAATTTGTGGGTCAAAATACAATTAATAAAAATTTAATTTTCTGCGCAGGTGAGAAGAAGCCACGCGCTATTATTCAAACGCGCAACCCGGACCGTCCGATCAGAAAATAAACGGCTAACGAATCGCCACATCATTCAACGTACTTGACAGCTGCAAACAATGCTCAACTCAACCAGAAAGCATGAATCCAAAAAATGGATTCCGATTGCCTAATTTTGACATGTACCTATCAAATGTCCACCCGTGCGTGAAAAATAACCACCACAAATAAGTCATCTATATATAATAACTACCCTAACAGCGTTCCCTCTTCTCAGTCAAGCCAATTTCCTTCTCATCCTTCAGGTAGCAGGAATGTGTTTCCTTTGTATGTGCTATGCACCAGGACAATTGCAGCACCCAAATATATATATATTTTTTCTATGCAGTAGGGCTGCCAGATGAGAATTTGCAACTTAGAAGAAAGCAGTCCGCCCACCTCTCCGACTATGCCGGTCATAAGCAGTGTTGAACTTGTCGACTAGCTCATTCATTGCGCTGCAGGAATAAACAAATACAATTTCAAACGTGGGATACAGGTAAGAATTCATCATCAATGAAAATAATATCTCAATATCTGTAATTGCACTTTCTTCCCTAAACTCAAAAACTTGAAACATCTTAGTTGGTCAATCTTGATAAATGTGTTCCTAAAAGGATAATTAAACACCAGTAAACCAAGCAATTTAGGTTCATCCTGGTCTAGTAATCGGTTATAGAACTTGGTTTCACTATTGAACCCATATACAGCTTTGCCCCAGCACCATTGTGCAAAGAGTAAGCTCAGCTAAGCCAAGCCCATAATTGAGTCCATAGAAAGCAGCTATCAGTACTCATTTACACCTAGCATTACTTTACTTTTTCTCTTTTGCTCGTCATCTTAAATAAGAAACAAAAATAAGATACATTTTTCCTCAAGAATTCACCATAAATGAAATACGTGAAACTTAAAGAGCATCATGGCAAACCTTGAACAGTTGGTAAACATGGCGAGGTAAGTGACCATCAAGGTGTCATTGTATTCCTACAAAGTGAAAGTAAAATATTAAAAAATCAGCATTACAGCTATTAATGGGATAATGATGGCAAGCTAATATAACAGTTGACATCTAACAGTACTATCTAATCTCCCTGACAGAGCCCCAAATGCTAAAGATGATACACGCAAAGAAACTGAAATATGCCAATAATTTGAAATAAATATTTTAATATTCTGCACCCAGCACATTCCTTTTCAAACCAAATGGAAACTACTACAAAAACCAGTCTCCAATTTACAATCAGTCCTTCCATAATAAACTAGTATGCACAGTAGGTAAATATTCCAAAGGATATGAGCAGCACACACCATCAAGAAATCATCTTGGAATTTCTCTGATTCAATGGCTGGCAACCTTCTCAGAAGACTTGAGACTTGTCTTAGCAGTGCATTCTCGCAAGGTAAATCCCCTGCGTATTGAGAAACAAAAACACTTATTATAAATCCTGGAACTTCTTTTCTCTGGTCCTTTGGGTGGTCGAAGATGACTTTCACAGCTTTGAATAGAAACAAAAGTAAAGCCTAAACAATAAAATATCTATAGGAAGACACGTATTTACCTTTCTGCATACGAACAAGATAGTGAAGAAGCACTCTGATTCTACTATTCAGCATTTTGATAGCACTATGTATGCCTGTAAGGTGAGCTGCCACTGCAAGCAGTTCAACAATACTATTATTAAAAATAATACTTATCATAATAACTTCGGTTAGTAAACTTGTCCCAGAAACAGCGTCAATGAACTTCAATTTTTGTTTTTAATACCGATCATAATATACTATACAAAAGAAATCTACAAAAGATATATAGGAGGCAGCAGTGAGACAAGAAGAGAGAGAGAAGAAGGGAGAGAAGTATGGGCACCGGAGGAGCACTCACATTGTGTAGCAGCTGAACCACCATCAGATGGTTTAAGATGGGCAACATGATCAACTGAAATTCGTTCTGCTTCTACTGTCTACGAAGCAGGGCATACATACAAGAACAATTCAGCAACAAGGGTTGATAAATTTAGAGAGATAAATACCAACAGCTCAATTAGACTAACCTCAATTGTGTAGCTTGAACGCACAAAGATTAGATGTGGAATCCCATCTATGACATGTAGCTCTTGAGGTTGTCATTACAGCACCCATGAAATAAGAAAGGGTCAAAAATTCCACTAGTAATCAGAAAGAGAAGACTACCACATAAATTAGCCATAAAGTTTAAAGCGAACATAAGAAACATCCCATCAGTATTGCTGTAACATCCATATAAAGGGGACTGCAGAAACAGTTATGCTTAATTTTTCCATGTATGTAGGAAGAACGAGGAGAGCTAGAGTAGGTCAAAGAAATGTAAAAGTGCTATCAGGCAACTTCACTCTGGAAGTCTATGTTCTCAAAGTTCAGTAGCATATTATATTGGATAAATTCCTAAATCAGATTATGGAAGAAAAAAACACTTAAAACTTCCCTAAATAACAATGTGAAACAATTACTTCTTTCAAAGAATGAGCTATTAGAGTTAAACGGCTAGCCAAGGGGAAATAGATGACTAGGTAAGTGAAGATGATTTAAGTAAAAAATGCCGGTTCTTGAGAAAATTAAAACAATAAAACAAATCTACACTTCAAAATTTTCCAATTCCAATGGATTATTACATTATTGGGGGGAGGTTTTCTCCTCATATGGACTAAGTACTCAATCAGCAATCAAGATAGAAAAATAAGAAATATTAAGTTGCCTTTCTTTTTACGTTTCTAGTAGATGTGTTAACTTTAAATTGTACCTTGCATGGTTAGCATTGCTATAAAATTTGACCTATGAGAAGCTTTGTGTACTTGTTTATGGATTTTGTTTGAAATGATTGCACGTTCCACTTGAATTTTGCTGCTTGGCAGCTTGTTCATTTGAATATTGTACTTTACTCACCCAAAACAAAACTAGACACGCTGTGAAAGAATGGATGTTCCAATTACATACCAGATTCATAGATTGTAACAGGGAGATCCTTTTGGGCATGATTGATGGATGGATTGAGGAGAACATAAACAGGGCTCTCGTTGATGTCCATCAACTGTATGAACAAAACACAACCATTATGATCAAAATCCTAAATGAGAATGCATCAATTAGTCAATTACCGAGAAAACAACATTATATGCAGCCACATCTGCAACACGCTCAGAAATTTGATTTGTAACACTTCAATAAAATATGCGTTCCAAAATTGGTGAATCCATAAAAATGAGAACAATTAGCAGAAAGCTCAAAGATTGAACTACATCATCCAAAATATACGCCGTATGAAGAATATATCAAATAACACAAATTTCTATACTGATGTAATTAGAAAGTGAAATGGAAAAGTGGGCCATGTTATATCGAAACAACAAGAACTAGAAGCTCGGAAAAATGATAAAATAAATTTGACACAGCCTATTCCGTAAATTCCAGCAAAAGATCACATGGCATCCAAATCAACGACGGAAACAACGAGCTTACAGCTTTGTGAATGTGCATGTCTGCCTCCTCAGCATCACTACCCGTCGAGTACCATCCCAGCACGTAAAAGTTAGGGAAAACCTTCTTATCTGATCAACAACAAAGCAAAACAAATATTTAAATCAAAATTCACCAGTGAAACCTATAGAACAAAAACCCTAACGAAAAAAAAATCAATGTTCACCACTCGAATAATCCGATATTGGAATTTACATAAAACAAAATAACGAAGGAAAGCAAAAATAGGTGAAACTCAACAAAGCTCTTGCTTCTTCTCTACAAAGGCACGATCAAGAGAATGAGTGGAGGGATCGTAGAGGAGCTCGAAGCTGTTGAAGATCTCAACAGTTCGGCCTCTCTGAACCCCAATAACACAGCCGTAAACCCTAGGAGACAGCGATGAGGAAGAAGGGGTTTCAACGGCATCAGAGCACTTGGTTTGTGAAGGCGGTGGAGGGTTCAACTGGGACTTGACCCTAGTGTGGTGATCGGAGATGTTAAGTATAACCAGTGGATGTAGCTTGAATGTCAGTCCGCTGCTCGACGATGACGCCATTACTTCGCTCTTTCGCTGCTTCCACAACCTCCGCTCTGTTAAGCTTTTTGGTATTCTCTACTCGCTTGGACGACACGACGTTACCTGTTTTCTTTTGAAATTTTTAAGAATTTTCTTGGGCTTTCTTTAGGATTTGTGAAATTTCCAAATGCCAATTTCGTCGTCGTCCGTCTTTTTTTTTTCCCTTTCCCCTTCACAATTGCCTTTTTTTTCTCTTTATTTTACCTTCTACCGAGTTTTTTCTTTCTTTATTAATGTAAAGTCAATTGGTACGCGATTATCTTAATCTTATAATTATTTAATTTATATATTTTAATAGTAAAGATTTATTAACTTAACAATAACACATTTTATTTTTAATATTTTTTTATGTAAATTTTTGAATTAATATGCTAGTTGTACCCATATTTTAAGAAATACACTAATTTAATTAAAAAAAAATTATATGTATAATAATACATATATGGTATTTAAAGAAATTTTTTAGATAATAAATAAATTAAATAATATTCATAATTTATTTTAATATAATCAATTAATTCACTATCAAAAAATATTTTTTAAATATGACACATGTATTATAATACATGTAAAAAATTTCTCAATTAAACAATAAATTAATATTTTTCTTATACTAGATATCATTAAAATATCATCTCAAAAATTTAAAAGAAAAATATCAAAATTTAAATCAAAATACTACTAAATTACTTTTTAGTTGAACCTTATTAATCTTACAGTTTAAAAATTATAATTAATTAAGTTAGATTTTTTAAAAATTGATATTTTTGTTTCAAAATAAAAAAAATTATATATTTTATTAATAAAATTAAAAATAACCTTCATTCTCTCTCATTTTTATTCTTTTTTCTATTATCATTATTTTATTAAAAAAATATAATTAAGAGGAAGGATGAGAGAGGAAAAAAGAGATCGAAGAGACAAAGAGACAAAAGAAGAAAGAAAAAGAAAGGATTTTATTATTTTTTTATTTTTTAATAAAAAAATATATGATTTTTATTTTATCTTAAAATTCATAATTTAAAAAAAATAATTTAATTGACAATATATTTAAACAAGACTAATAAAATTTATCTAAAAATCATAAAATTGAAATATATAAATCATATGATTACATGATATAACAACTTCTATCAAATACAATTTGATGTAAAATAACAAATAACAAATTTTCTTCCCTAAGAAAAATTAGTAAAATAGATAAATATAAAAAAAATGATATTTACCATATATAAGTGAATTGAGATTATCAAAAATATCCACTTTTTAATACTTTAAAATTATTTTCAAAATTTTTTAAATAGCATATTAATTTGCTATAGAACAATCAATCATATCCCGTCTCTTTTTAATTTCATTAAATTAATATTTATATAAATTTGGGTAATAAATTGTGAAAATAAAAGTTCAAAAGTAACGTTACAAAACCTCATAAATTTTAAAGAAAGTCCAAGAAAATTTCTTAAAAATAAATAGGATAATTTTTGCTAATTAAATTTATAAATTATTTTCAATAATGTATCTACATTTATTTCTAAGTAAGTTAAAAAGTATATGTTGATTAAGAAAGTAACTTTTTAATATTATAAAACATTTAAAGCGTTAACTTTAATTGTTTTTTAAAATTTAAATTTAACATAAAATATGTGAGGTAATATATGTCTTATTTTAGACTTAGAAGATATGTAGATAGATATAGATACACAGATAAGCATTGATATGTGTACCAATAAATACTCTAAAAAAATTATAAGAGTAGAAATAGGTATTACAATATTTATAATACCTTAAATCAAATATATTTGATGTAATTAATTATGGATTTGCAGAACTTATATATATATATATATATATATAAAATGCATATGATAAAAATTATTTTTAATTTATTTTACATTTATAAAAATATTATTTCATTATTATACAAAATGTTCTTTGATTTGGTAAAAAACTATCTTATTCTTGTAAGGGTTTTACGAGCCTCATAAATTATAGGAACTAAAATCTCAAAAATAAAGAAAAGGAATCAAATGTCCTTATAAATTTGGGATAATAATTTCAAATTTATAATTCTAAATATATATTGAAACATATAAATTTTTCATGCCCGGAGAAATATATGAAAAAATTGATTTCGATATTATTTTAATGGACATATCTTCAAGTTATTCGGTAGATGTAATATATGAAATTGTAATTTCAATTTTGATAATAATATATATAATAAAGATATAATTAAATTCAATATGTTTAGTTCTTTAATGACATGGTCATGTAAATAGTAAATTTGGTTATCACTTAACATTGGTAATAGTTATTCAAATTAGACATATAATTCTCTTGGGAGATTTGTCAAGCATATAAGTTCACTTACCTAATAAGCATAATACTATATTACAACATTTATATAAAATATCTTTTTATAGAGAATTTTTAAATAAATAGTATTTTTCAAATATCTTAGAACTTTACAACAAGCATCCCAATGATATAAACATAAACATTGCATTAATTGACTAAAAGCATTAACTATAAAAATAATATCAAGTAAAGTAACAATAAAATATATAAGCTTATTAATTAAGCTTTGTTATCTCTAGACATCTTTAAACTTTGAAGTATAAATTAGAATGATAGATCATTTTGATTTATAGAAGAGTCAATATGTTTGAAATCTAACATGTAGGTAGTAAATCTTGTGTATACTTGCATCGAGAAAATATTAACCCTTATTTATTTTTACCTACTTCAATGTCCAAGAAATACCTTAATTGTCCTAAATCTTTGGTATAAAATTTTTTCTTCATATAATTTTTTATTTCTACAATACTTGATATATTATTGTTTATAACAAGAATATCATTCATATAGATTACAAGAATGACCACTCTTATCACGTTAAATTTCACAAAGATTAAACAATAAAAGTGACATTGTTTAAAACTAAATACAAGCAAAGTCATAGTTAATTTATCAAATCAAATCCTAAGAAATTATTTTAAATCATAAATGACTTTTTTTAATTTAGTCATTGTAAAAATACTTTTTAAGAAACAAACCCTAGTGATTGCTTCACGTAAATTTCTCCTTGTAAGTTACCATATAATAAGACATTTTTAACATCAAGTTGGTACAGTGACCGATCAAAAATTACAACAATATAAATTATAACTCAAATAAAATTTAACCTAATAGCAACAGAAAGTTTCAAAATAATAAATATTATTAGTTTAAGTGAAAAATGTTACTACTAATCTAGTTTTCAATCTTGAATTGTTCCACCATGTTAATATTTGATACCAAAGAACTATTTACATCAACAACTTCTTTGCTGTAAGCAAGTGATTCTAGTTTTCAAATATCTTTCCATGTTGAGTATTTTGGTGCTTGATTGCTTGTTCATTTGAATATTGTAATTTATTCACCCAAAACAAAACTAGGTACGTTGTGAAAGAATGGAATTTCAATTACATACCAGATTCATAGATTGTAACAGGGAGATCCTTTTGAGCATGATTGATGGATGGATTAAGGAGAACATAAACAGGGCTCTAGTCGATGTCCATCAACTGTATGAACAAAACACAACCATTATGATTAAAATCCTAAATGACAATGCACCAATTAGTCAATTACCAAGAAAACAACATTATATGCAGCCACATCTGCAACACGCTCAGAAATTTGGTTTGTAACACTTCAATAAAATGTGTTCCAAAATAGCAGAAACTCAAAGATTGAACTGCATCATCCAAAATATATGCCGTATGAAGAATACATCAAATACCACAAATTTCTATACTGATGTAATTAGAAATTGCTTTTTAAATGTTATAAAATATTTAAAGTATTAATTTTAATTGTTTTTTAAAATTTAATATAAAATATGTGAGTTAATGTGTCTTATTTTGAAAAATGTGCAAATAGATATCTATACACAGATCAGCATTGATATGCGTACCAACACCGATACTCTAAAAAAATTAAAAGAGTTTGAAAAGGTATTACAAAATTGGTAATATCATAAATGAAATGTATTTGATTTAATTAATTACTCAGAACTTACCTTTTTTTAGGTATAAATAATTTTTAATTTTTTAATAAAAAATTATAAAAATAAATTATATATAAAATAAAATGATACGTAAAACTTTTTTAATAATAAAAATACATGAATTAATTATAAGAATGTTATATGTTTTAAATATTTTATTTTTATTATTTTTTAATTAAATATTAAAAAATATTTAAATTTAATTTAAAAAATAAAACACAAATATCAATGACACGAATTAACACGTGTATTTTTGAAATAAAATCGTCAAAGTTCAAACCCTTTTATAATCATAAATTATTTATAATAGATAGCATTTTTCAATTAAAAAAAGAAGAAGCCAAATAACAGAAAGAGGTGAGAGGTCGAGAGTTTCGGCGGGGGATAAAAGGTATTGTTGCCTTGTTTAGCAAATCTTATCGTAGTTAAGTCAGAGGCAAAGCCATGGCCATGCGTGACCTTGTATCAGGCGGAGCCGCTTGTGTTGTTGATGGCTCTTCTTCTTCTTCCAATCCACTCGGAGCTCTTGCCAACGCACTTATCGGTTCTTCTTCCAAGACTAAGGTCCTCAATCTCTGTCCTTAAATTTTCAATATCTTTTTTTTTTCCTTTTCCTGCTTTGTGGTTTATTTCTCTGCTCAGCTCGACGACTTTTGCTTCCACTAATTAGTATCTGAAATATGATTATTTTTTTGTAACTTTCGAATCCACAATTAAGCCTTTGCTAACCAAGCTATACAAATACACGAACTGAATTGCACATATGAGCGTCATGATTAAGTTTTCATTATGATAAAAATGGAGTTTTGTCGAAAATCAGGAAAGGTTAGAGGAGATTCCACAATCTGCACCAGCTACTTCTTCTGGGAGGATATTATATCCGGAGGTTAATGAGCCTCTTTCAAATCTTCCTGGGTCTGAATTGGACCGTCCCTTGTTCCAACCGGGTTCACAGGTTCGAAATTTGTTCCTGTTATTAACTTGATAATAAGAATAAAGGAGGAAAAAAAATGAAATTGGCCTCATCTTTGATCAACATGTTTATGTCCTTAATATGATGTACTCATGTGTTTGATTAACTAAATTATGTCAGGGAGCAGAGTTTATCGGCGCTTTCCACTCAGCTGATAAAAATAGATTAGCAGATGTTTGGGATGACATACAACATTCTCAAGTTACTCCTCTACCAAGGGTAGTTGAGCTTCAACGCGCTTATGATAATGGAGCCGCTGCTCAGCTTCCACCAACTTTGGATGGTAATCTTCAGATTTACAGTTGACCATGTATCAAAGTTATATGAACACTAGTTTCGGTAGAGGAGATGAGCCATGTGTGTGGCAATAATCAGAAGGAAAAAGTAAATTCAAATGAATAATCATCACAATCCGATTTATTTCTTAAAGTGCCAAAAAGAGAGCTGGAAGGAGGGTGCTTTTTCCTTGAGAGTTTTTCCTGATAAGGAAGTCCTTTTCACTTTTTGGGCCTCTATAATAAAGTACAGCAATCCTGAAAACCGTGTGAATGACAACATTATAAAATGAGCGTCAAAGAAGTAGTTCAACACTTTGAATGTTTTTGTTTTGCTGTATGGGTTCCGTGTTTGGTCTCTCTCTAATTGGAGTGCTGTTTTGATCTTATTATCTTCCATTAAAGGCCGACGAGATTTATATTTTCTTTTTGACCATGGATGTAATTCTACTTGAATTACAGGCCCACCGCAAAGAGTGTTGTCAAATTTTTTGCACTCATTTGTTGAGAGCAGTCGTGGTGGAATGCCTTTTCGTCCAGTTCCACTTCCAATGTTAGGGTTGTCTCCGGGTGACAAAAAATGCATACGTGACCGTAGTAGCATAATGGCGAGACATTTTTTTGCAGATAAAAGCGAAGAATTCATCAATGCCCAGGTTTAAAAATTTTCCGTCCCTGGTCACCGTTCTACAGTTTATTTTTAAGTTGTTCCTCATTGGCTGTTCCAACATTGAGCGAGAACATTGGTTATCAGTTTCTTAGTATTTTTTATATAAGGATTTTACTGCACAATTGAATATTTTAAAAAATTAATTTGTGGTCATGTGGGAAAAGTACGCTATAAATTTCAAAAACAAGTATGAGCAGTGCAAATTAAGTAAATGAGCATACGAGAACATACTAATTTTGGCCTTATTTGACATGTTCAATGTGAATTGTAGAAATGTACCTGTACTTGAAACTTTTCTCACCCTGTGTTTTTTTAATACAAAGAATCATCTGGTCAATAGCTTATAATGCTAATTATTTTCTTTTGGACATATTAATTACCAGGTAAATACACTTTTATCATCTCTAGATATAGACAGTGATACCCATGCCAATAGGCATCTGCCTTCTAGATTGCAAGAGATGGAGAATTACTGGAATGAGTCACAAGATATCTTGAAGCCTGTTCCTCATGTTACAGATGGATGGGTTGCTGAATATGGCCAACATCAAACACAACATGGCAACCCTGAAGCTTGGGCTCATTCATTTGAACAACAACATGGTACAAATGGTTGGGCGTCTGAATTTGAGCAGGTAAGAAAGCTTTCAAATTGAAAATAACTCTCTGCTATATTCACATGCAACTAGTTTTGTAGTTGCTGGTTACAGGTAGAATAAGGTAAATCTTTGTGTAAATAAGATGCACTTGATGTTATGATTGATTAAAAATAATATTAGGTCAAAATAGGAGGTGACTAATTTAGAAGAAAATTCATGGAAGGTGGCTTACCATATTGTCAAAAATGGAGGTGCCTAACCTTGTTTGAATAAAGAATAGGAAAATTAGGTAGCCTAATTTTGTTGAATGAAGAAATGTTTGGCATATGAAATGAGAACTTGAAGGCTATAAATATGGCTTCATTTCTTCATTGATAATCATCCCAAAAATAGAGAAAAGCTTGTATGAGAAGTTCTTGAGTGAGAGAATTTTGTGGGAAAATTCTCTTGGGCTTGTAATTGCTCTTGTCTTTTGGGTGTGTGAGAAAATTACTGAGAGTATGGTTGTAACAATTTTCCACATAGTGAATTTTTCTCTGGTTGTCTTTTGACAACGAAAGTGGTTTTTCTCTAATTTGGAGTTTCCACTATAATTCTTGTGTTGTGTATTATCTATTTCTCTGTTATTTGATATTCTTCAAAGGAAGATCTTGGGAGGGAGAATTTGTGATTATACCATTTTATCCAAATTTCTTAACAACTAGTATCAGAGCTAATTTAAAAGAAAGAAGGAGAAATGTCAGGAGTCAAGATTGACATTGAGAAATTTGATGGGAGAATCAATTTTGGCTTGTGGTAAGTACAAGTCAAAGATTTGTTGATCCAATATGGGTTACATAAGGCGTTAAAAGGGAAACCAGCCCTTGTTACTGGTATTGAGTCCAGTAAAACCAATATAAGTGATGAAGATTGGGAAGATCTTGATCTAAGAGCTTCAAGTGCAATTCGGCTTTGTTTGGCCAAAAATATTCTTGCAAATGTGCATGGAATATCTATGGCCAAAGAACTCTGGGAAAAGCTTGAAGAATTGTATCAGGCAAAAGGCGTTTCAAATCGGGTGTATTTGAAAGAGCAGTTTCATACTTTGCGTATGAATGAAAGAATTATTATGTCTGACCATCTAAGTGTTCTCAATGGTATTGTCTCTCAATTGGAAACCATTGGAGTTAAACTTAATGATGAAGATATAGCTTTAAGGCTCATCTGGTCTCTTCCATCTTCTTATGATCACATGAAACCTATCTTGATTCATGGAAAGGAGAAAATAATTTTTTCAGAAGTTACTAGCAAGTTGTTTTCTGAAGAAAAAAGGCTGAGTGGTGAAAGAAATATTTCGCCTGAAAACTCAGCATTGGTAGTTGACAACCGAAAGAAAAACAATTTCATGAAAAAGAAGATAGTGTATTGGGGGTGTGGACAATCTGGGCACCTCAAAATAAATTGTCCAAAGGGTGGAGCTGATCCTGCAAGAAGCTCAAATACCGATGGTGACGCTAATAGTATGTCTGTTTTCAAAGACTATAGTGATGCTATTTGAAAAGAGCGTGTACATCCTCATGGCATGCCGCTAGTCTCTAAATATTGTCATGAAAGAGGGTGTGTTACTGGTAGCGGGTCCACGAGTTTGCACACAGGCATTGGCTTGGTATAGATGCAAGGTGTGTGGTGGAAAGGATGTCGATGGCTGATGAACTCTCGGGAAAACCAAGTGTGAGAGTTGCACCATAAATTTCAGCAAGTTTTTTTTTCGACATGAGCCGATGTGAAATTCTTAGAATTGGTGATTAATTCTAAGTGAGTGTACTCTTTATGGTGGAGTATGATAATTCTCGATGAGAGAATTATGACTGTTCGAATAGACAGTGTTATAGTGGTAACCATGTTTATTTTTAATCAAGGTGGAGATTGTTATGATTGATTAAAAATAATATTAGATTTGTTAGTCAAAATAGGAGGTGCCTAATTTAGAAGAAAATTCAATGAAGGTGGCTTACCATATTGTCAAAAATGGAGGTGCCTAACCTTGTTTGAATAAAGAATAGGAAAATTAGGTAGCCTAATTTTGTTGAATGAAGAAATGTTTGGCATATGAAATGAGAACTTGAAGGCTATAAATATGGCTTCATTTTTTCATTGATAATCATCCCAAAAATAGAGAAAAGCTTGTATGAGAAGTTCTTGAGTGAGAGAATTTTGTGGGAAAATTATCTTGGGCTTGTAATTGCTCTTGTCTTTTGGGTGTGTGAGAAAATTACTGAGAGAGTGGTTGTAACAATTTTCCACATAGTGAATTTTTCTCTGGTTGTCTTTTGACAACGAAAGTGGTTTTTCTCTAATTTGGAGTTTCCATTATAATTTTTATGTTGTGTATTATATATTTCTCTGTTATTTGATATTCTTCTAAGGAAGATCTTGGGAGGGAGAATTTGTGATTATACTATTTTATCCAAATTTCTTAACACTTGACGCATGTTTCATAAGTATACTGAAAAAATGTAGGATTCTAATGCAAATTAACTACGTGATCTTAGAGGGTCTTCCTCCTTCCCCCTCTGTTTATTTCCTCTTGTCTTACATCAACGTGTGACATGTGGCATCAAGCAATTTTAGTTATTTCTTTCTTTTTAGTTGTAATGTCATGAGATGAGAACTTTAATATTTTGTGTCAGCAAATATATGTATGTAGCAATGGTTATGGCTTGCAATTAAACGGATAGTACATGTTTGTGTTAGTTATGATAATTTTATTCACTGTGCTAATTTTTAGAGGACATTTTAGTCCATTTTTTGATACATTTTTTTGGATATAGGAACAATCTCAGCTGACATCGCTAGATCTTATTAGAGGTGTCAATGTGTCAAGTTTAGCTGCAATGGGGCAAACTCGTATGCTTGCAAATACATTGTCTCAAAATAATGACCCTAAATTTCAGGTTTTTGTCTTTTTATCATAATTCTGATGTTTCTTAAATTTTGTACTTGATGTGTATGTGGTTTGTAGCTTTGGAAGCTTAACAATTACTTTTTTTTTTAGGATTGCATAGGTAATGAGGTTTAGTAGCAACTTTGATAGAGTGCATATGCAGACTTTTATTGGTTACTTATACATATAGACGAAGATTAAATGAGCCATCATGTTAATGGCAACTAGTCCATATCACTGGAATCTGTAGGGCCGATTTATTGAAAATTAGAGGGATGCTGATCCCTATAAGTTGCTCTTAGATGAAACGAAATGATTAATACTGTTTCTAAGTCCCAAGATTCTATGATTCAGAAACAATGAAAATTATGGACTTTTAGCCCTCAGATGCATGGGAGGGCTTTTTTTAAAAATAAATAAATATTATGGGGTGGGGATTCAAACTAGTGAACTCACTCAAAGAGCTACTGCTTGTTTCTGTGGTAGCCATAAACTGATTCTTAAGCACATCAAGTTTACTTTCGGGGACCTTTTGTTTCACTTGCACCATATTTTGGTTTATAACACTACATTGGGATAAAACATTAGCCTTGGTAGTAAAGTACATAATTTGTTCTCTCTTTATTTGAACTGTTGTCAATTTAAATATACATATATCAATAGAAGCATAATTTCAGTTGGAGATTTCTAGCCATTTGGTCATAATTTGGTGGCAGATGGAAAAGTGACTCTTGTAGACGTTTATGTTGGGGGTCTTATACTTGAAATTCGTCAAGGTATTTGTCAATTCAAGGTTGTCATTTGTCAGCTGACCAACGTAGTAATGGGTTCTGTTTTAGGCAATTCGTCCATTCAAGGTTCACACAATAGATATTTATATAGTCATCTTGATTTCATGCATTTTTATGTGATTGCTTATGACATTCATGGTATATGAAGAGTTCTAAGTTTCTGCAGTTTATCTCAAAGATGAGCGGTGGTGAACTTATCATTGATGACAATCAATTTAAACCAGCATCATCTGGGGACTGGGCAGCAGAATATAAACAGCAGTATAATCCAACTTCTATTTGGGCAGAGGAATATGTATGTTATGAGCTGTATAAATATGTCAACCACGTGAAAGTTCTGCTACCTAATTCTATTGGTTTTCAGAATTCTCAGGTACCGGATCAATGGGTGAAGGAGTTTACTTCTGATGGATACCAGCACGGGCAAGTCGACAATCAGTGGATCAATGAGTTTTCTAATTTGAATGTCAGTGATGCATGGGCGGAAGAGTTTGGTAATCAGATTGGTCAGTCATTGAATGGGGAATATGCTGATAATTGGGCTAATGATTATGATGAGTAAGTATTAATTGACCCCCTTTTTCTTTTTCTGTTAATAGTTTTGCAAATTATTAATGTCAATAAAATGTTACTTTATGTAGTCAAACAAAAGGTTCAGGTTACCCTTTTGAACGTTTTAAATGCTCTTTTCTTTCCTATCACCATCAATTTTTTCCTGTCAAAATATTCACTTAAGCACCTGGTATCTTTAAGTGTAAAAATGGAAAGCAGCTGACTTCATGCTGATTCCAGTCATCAAACGTAAGGCTAGGGCACCTGATCCAGCGTATTCGTGTTGTCCAACATGAAACCAAGAGACGGGACGCCTAAGTAATTTTTTTTTTCTTGGGATCAAAACACTGAATTGTAAATTAGATGTTGCAATAATGTTTAGTTCAATGGTTTGTGAAAGAATAATTTTATAACCTACAGGGTCATATGAAGAAAAAGGTAATATTGTGCTAGAAGGCCACATATGAGCTTGTTATGTAAATAATGACTGACATAAATAGTTGCATCATTGCATTCTCTGGTCATTATCCCCTGAATGAGGATTTGATGCTCCCATCCCGAAATTGAATAATATTTTCTTTCTTATTTTCAAAGTATTCATTCTATGCGGATTATGTTTGGTTTGGATATTAGGTTTGTGAATGAACAAATATCTACCAAACAGCGGTCAAGTGCTTCAAAGGGGGTTTATGTCTTCTCTGATATGAATCCTTATGTTGGCCACCCCAATCCTTCAAAAGAAGGACAGGAGCTTTTCCGTAGAGGTCTTTTAAGTGAAGCAGTACTTGCTTTAGAGGCTGAGGTTCTGAAAAACCCTGAAAATGTTGAAGGATGGAGACTACTTGGAATAGCACATGCAGAGAATGATGATGACCAACAGGTAACAGATTTTTTTTCTAAAATCATTTAGTTTTAGCATTTTTGATACAACTATTCCTGTCAAAAGTCAGTCAATCTAGTCCTTCTCCACTCAGATTTAAAAACTTTCATAAGAGAAAGGGATTACATAAAAAAGAAAGAATTTGATGTCTCTTTTCCTGCATAATTAGCACTATTTTATAACATGCTTCTAGTGAGAGCTGAATTTCTTTCCCTCTAGCTTTCTGTCCTTTTTGCCTATTTTTTCTCTTCAAGTTGGCTCCACTCTCGTCCGTATCTGTTACCTAATTCCTCCACCCCACCCCCAAAGAAAAAAGGAAACCCATTTCAAAACAACGTGGACTTTCTATCTGTGGGCAAGGCTGAATCTCTTTGGAGAGGAGCCATGTCTGTTGAAACTTTATAATGTATAAAAAATATGGCTCTGCATAGCTAGATGATTTTCCAATTGTAGGAAGTTAGGCATGTTTTCAGCAATGATTCTTTTCCTGAGAATTATTTCATTGGTACTGACAGCTATTTCTGTTGGCCTTAAAACCAGTGTCTCTCTAGTTAATTGTTTAAAATGACGATACATGGATCAAATTTGAGTTTCCCTGTTTTGGTTTTGCACATTTTTTTCTTTTTTCAAATAATATTAATGTAAGCTTTATCATTTGATTTTCCATTATGTTATGACATGCATCTTCAAATGCCACACACAGGCAATTGCAGCCATGATGCGTGCTCAGGAGGTCAATCCCACAGATCTAGAAGTGCTTCTTGCTCTGGGTGTGAGTCACACAAATGGTTAGTTTTCCACTTATGTACAGAAAGTACAGTTGTAACCTAACTTTATATTCATCAAGCATAATGGTTCTAGACAGTAACTGCTCTAATTAGTATCTACTCTCTCATTTAGAACCTTGTTCTCTTTGCGTGAATATTATACAATAAACAATTCATTGAGAGATGGGAATCTACTCTTGAACTTATTGCTAATAGAATATTAAGTCAAATTATTTATCCTCCCAATGCAGAATTGGAACAGGCGACTGCACTGAGATATTTATATGGTTGGCTACGACATCACCCTAAGTATGGGACCATTGCCCCTCCTGAGCTGTCTGATTCCTTGTATTATGCTGACGTAAGTGTTCCTTCGAAAATATCTCTGCCTCTTTCTCTTTTTTCCCTCTCTTTCTTTTAGCTTTTGTTAGCCTAAAGAAGAAAAAATGTCTTCTAAAATAATTTAAAATTCAGAATCTTTCAGTAGGGAAAATGTCCCCCTACCTTGTAACTTGTTTACTTATACCATGGTTCCTTAATGTTGTCATTAAAATAATTACAGTATAACTGTACTTTTGTTGCTTCTTTTTATTTTCTATTTTGTGACTGTTTTATGTGGAATAATTTCCTTCATTTGACCTGGGAAGGATGTGCAACTTTCAATCTATTTGACTTATGAAGTTACTAGAAAGCCTTAACAAGGGCAACATTGATGAGTCTGGAGATTTTAGAATAATATTGATTACACATGGAAAAGCAGTACCTATTATAGCTTCAATCTGATCATGTATGGCAGTTTTCTTTGAATCAGTTGTCCTTGTTGACTTTTATAGTGTTTTTTTTTTTTTTTGGGGTGGTGTCTCTGGAAGTGTCAAGGGGCATACTATCAACTCAAGTATATAATTATTTGTTGAGCTTTCACTGGTCTCGAGAACAATTTAATGAATCTATATAATAGTTGAATACTAGGAATGCGACTATGTTTTTTCTAATTTTATTTTGTTGAACCTCCTACATGAGGGAGGACTAGTGAGTGAATTAAATTATAATATTTATTTGGGATTACTGGTTTCTCAATATTGGCTACCTTGCAAACAAAAGTTACATAACCAAATCTTCATTACTACTGAAGAATTTCCAACCTGTATTTATCATTCAAAATCTTCGCCAGACTTCCTAGTGAGGGGGATGGAATACTTGGTGATTCAACTGCTAGTTATTTAAGCAACATCTTACTTCATAGCAAGGGAAAATAAAAAAGGGCTACCACCTTACTATAAGATGCTTCTCTGATAGCAATAGGACTAATTTGATCTCTTGAGATCTGGTTTCCAATTTTTAATAAGTTTTTTGGTTAGATAGTTACGTAAGCTAACTGCTTTTTACTGGCAAGATGGGTTTAATATAAAGAAAGTAAATTACTTGTGAGGAATCTTTCTTCAAGGGCTAGGCATGCATGCATGTACTGATGTACACAGAAGCATCACTTTCTATCTCCATGTTTATTAATTTGTAGTTCATTCAGGGCGTGCTTTAATTTTATTTTTTTTCCCATATGCAGGTTGCTAGGTTATTCAATGAAGCTGCCCAAATGTCGCCAGAGAATGCAGATGTGCACATAGTACTAGGTGTTCTTTACAACTTGTCAAAAGAGTATGACAGAGCTATCGAATCATTCCGGACTGCTTTAAAACTCAAGCCAAATGATTACTCTCTGTGGAACAAGCTCGGTGCAACACAAGCAAACAGTGTTCAAAGTGCTGATGCAATAGAGGCTTATCAGCGGGTAACACCTCTAATCCCTTTTCATGACTAGCAGTTGAATCCAAAAATTTATACAGATTATTTAGATAATATATCACCTTGTTGGAAGCCAAGATTTGATGTGTGAAGAATATTTTTCTAGATATTCCAAAACCAAAACATTCTTTATTTGGTTCTCTCTCTTCTGGTAGTCCTAAATAATCCCAACTTGATACTGACTCGATTTCTTATTCCGTGTTTGGTTTCAGGCATTAGATTTGAAGCCTAATTATGTCCGTGCTTGGGCAAACATGGGAATCAGTTACGCAAACCAGGTTTGTTTTTACAATTACTTGCATTCACATTTTGAAATCTATATGGCTTATTGGATTTCAGTTACCTCCTGGTTTTTTTCGTGACTCTGAATTTATAATTCACCTTTGGAACTTTAGTAAGTGAATTAGTTAATTGAAGGCTATTTGTGTCAGAATGACCTCAACTGGTCTAAATCACTTGGATAGGGAGTAATAATGCTATTAACCATGCACAAGTACTGCATTTGGATGTAGTTAAGTCTGGCCAACCCCTTTTTTGTCCATGTTTTGGAAGAGGCAATCCAACATTTAGTAAAACATGTTTTTAGTTCTTAAAGGCCGAACTCCTAACTGCATAGTGTCAGAATATCTAGATTGTTATGTAATAAAATATTTTCCATGATTCATATATTTTTTACAGCTAATGAATGGTTGGCTAACTAACCAATCAATTAAATTGCTCCTTTCCTTTCTTTTTTGCTCTTAAGGGTATGTATGAGGACTCCATCCGTTACTATGTCCGTGCACTCGCTATGAATCCAAAGGCAGACAATGCTTGGCAATATTTAAGAATTTCTCTTAGGTATGCTAAATTAACAGAAAGAAGACCTCATTTTTGTCAGTTACCTCACAACTTGAACAATATTTTCAATATGTTGCAGCTGTGCTTCAAGAAATGACATGTTGGAAGCTTGTGACTCTCGGGATCTCGACCTTCTCCAAAAGGAGTTTCCCCTGTAAAACTTGTTTTTATAAGCTTATGGTTTGAAATTTTAGATATAACCGGATCTCTATGCATATGGTCCCATGATATTTATAGTCCTGTATATAAATAAATAGTCCTAATTTAGATACTTTAGCCACGGGGGTTGTGGGAGTTTGTTGGATGTAACAAGTTCTGAAGCTTCCATTAGCATCAGTGCGAGAGTATAGAAAGAGGTTCAAGCTCATAGCTTCTTTTTCTTTACACATAATTTTGTATTGTATGATTTGTATCTGATGAATTGAGGTACATTTCTGAAAAAGGAGCATAGTTATTTTATATGTTGGCTTTTTGGCCAGTACTCTTTGTAAGTGTAGCAATTGGTTGCAGTTATGAACACCAAAACGACAAGTTTGAATTGGATGTGTAACAACAAATTGATCGAAAACTTGTGAATCAATAAACACACAACAACAGTCACTTCCAACTACTTACATTCTGATTATATGAATTGCACTCAGACGGGCTCAGATTTCTCTTAGATTGGCTATTGACATGAAGCTTTTCCTCAGTTAGCTGGGATAAACGCATTTTTTTACCAGAGCTACCTGGAGTATCTGAGTGCTAAATCACAGTATAAGACACGAACTTGCGTTGCCTCCTTATTTTCATTTGCGGCCGTGGCTGTGTCGCTCTTCATGAGTCGTTACACTACCATTCTCTTCGACATCTACAGAAACTGCAGACTGATGGTCTGTATAGCTTGGTAATCATTTTTTATGACAGTAAATATTTTGGGAAACTTGCAATAAATGAAGGAGCTTGGTCCACATTTACAATCTACTTTTAGTTTGCTACAATTCACGTGCATCTTTTTTTTTTTTTTTTTTTTTTGGGGGGGGGGGGGGGGGGGGGGGTGTTTGTTCCCAGTTGTTCCTAAACTTTATAACATTTTTTTTTCATGTGTTAAAAAATAAGGATCTTTTTTTCCTTTAAATAAAGCATCAGATATATAGAAGGAAAAAAAATCTTTTTTTTACCTTTTACAATACTACATAAAATAAATATACAACAAATTTTAAGATTGTTATAAAAATATTATTTAACTTTAACTTATTACTTTAATATCATTAAAATTTACAAATATTACAAAAATATCATCTTACCTTTTTTTTATTACTTACGTACCATTAAACTTTACAAATATAATAAAAAAAACTTTTACATAACTTAGCATTGACTAATTAATATTAATAGTATTTTTATAACATTTTACAAATATTCCTATGAAAGTAACAAAAAAAAAATTGATGATACTTTTATTACAATTGCAAAGTTTAATAAAATAGAATGAAAGTAAAAAATCAAAATTCAATAGTATTTTTATAACAATTCCCATAATAGATAAAGAAAAATACAGAGAATGAGAGAAATAAAGAGTAAATCAATATGTTAGCTTGATCTAGATCAATGAGCAAATCCTCTTTTAACAAACTCCATTATGGAGTTCGTTGCCAGTTTCACTGTAACCAGTTCCAACGATTTTTAAAGCACCCTGTTATATTTTTACCAAAATTTACAACAAAAAAATCCCTTACCTTATCATACCAAATCTCAACACTATTTGAGATAATTTTCGTAAATAATAACAGAACAGGTAAAGAAATTACTTCCATAACTACCAAAGGATAATGAACAATTAATAAAAAAACACAAATAGAAATGAGGAAATTACTTCCCCCATAGAAAACGAACAATTAATAAAAAAAATAAGCAAATGATTTTAATCACGCCTGTGCAGCAGCTTACAGAAAATAAAAGAGAAAAAAGACGAGGAAGAGAACCGTGATGCTGATGTCGTCAAATGAATGAATGACAAGCAAGAAGCAAGCATCATCCCGTAAGTCGATTATAAAACTTACTTGAAGATAAGAAATTAACCAAGCTTCCCACCTTACTTCATCACAACTCCATGTTAAAGGTAGAACTAGAAGCAAGCATAAATCATCAAAATGCACAGTAAATCATTGACTAATAATTGAACCTGAAAAAAAGCTAAGAAGTGATCAATTGGAACAAGTTAGCAACTATATAGCCTCAGGCCACAGACTCCCTCTACCCTTCCCTAAGATCAAAACAAAAACTTTTGACAGCGTACACATACCAAATTCATGCACTAACGAACTCACAAGATGTGAAACTGCTATGTCCAACCATCACTTACGTAAAAAACAAAGGACACTCAATTTTTATTTTGCATAAACCTTAGTTGCTAGACTCGAACTTTTGGTGCCATGTCAATGCACTGAATTTGGTCCTGGCATTTCCAAGGGTCAGCGTAATAGTTTAATGAGAAATTTCATCTACAGAGTTTAAGCTGCTCTTGTTTAATAACTGGTGCAAAATGTTTCCTCATCCTAGCATACACACTACATAAACCAATCTCATGGTATGTATAAACATGCTCGCATACAAAATGTACCTAATTCAACACACAGACACTGAAAACAACAAAACTTACAGTTCATTATATTTCATTCCACGTTGCTATTGCTTCCTAAAGAAGCTTAAATAAATTAGTAAAAAATTTCTAAAAGTTTTCCAAATCAGGTAAACAAAATTTCATTTATACCTATGAAAAAAAGCCATCCCTTTACACATGTAGTCGAACAAAAGCATTTACAAAAGTTCAAACAACAGTAAACTGAAATTAAGTTTGTAACATAATTTGCTACGCACCTGGTAATTTCCTAATAACCATCCAGATCATCAACTTGCATGTCATTCTGCACTCAAACCCCTATTGAGAGAAGTAACCAAATGGCAAAGAAAAAAGTTGTTTACCAAAAAAAACTAATATAAAAAACAAAGAACCCCAACAGACTCCTCTCCCTTTACTAAAAACAAATTATTTGTTTAGCATCTTAGGTAGGCTCCATTTAACCAATAATGTATTCCAAGGTAGCTAAAATACTATTTTTTTTCTGGTGGAAAACAATACACATAATATTATACCCAATGTTTGCTTTTTATACAATTAGTGCAAGAGGAATGTACTAACAACAAAAGTGGAAGGAAAGAAAGAAAGGTGAAAAGTGTAAAAAAAATAAGCATTTGGTGAGTGCTTAGCCTACAAGAGGAGGGGGGGAAGCATATAGGACGAAGCATACGAAAATATTACTAACCAATTTTATTTCTTCATTGGAATCAGCAACTAACTTCATAATAATCATTTAACTCTGTATTCCATACATAACCATTAAAATAGTTAGTGAAGTCACTTTCACAGAATTACAAGCAATTTAAAAAGAACCATACTTAATCAAAGAAATAATAAAAGAAATAGAATAGATCAATAATTCCAATCAACATATTGATTAAAAATACAACATCAAAGGAAAAATAATGAATCTAGGTCAATCCACTACCAGGCCAGAGCTTCGAGGTGATGTATAGTGAACACTACCAATCAAAAATCGAAATTAAATTTCTACCATGCAACATTTGATTCGAATCCACTTGCCCTATTAAAATAACGCACACAAAATCTAACAAATAGCTTCCCAGATCTTAATAAGAAAGGCATTTCAATACAATTTGATTGTTTCACGCAGCCGATTATAAACACAAATTGAAACTCAAAAACAAGATCTTGATATATAAAAGCTGCCTATAAGATACAAAAAAAAAAACTGCATGAAGCGCCAAAAGCCTCAAATCAGATCCCTTTTCTGTAAAATTAAAATGAATCAATCTATAAATTTATTAATGAAAATTATAATTACTTCTAACAAATTTAACAAAAAATGAATAGATCTAGCAAATAATATATAGTCTAACTTATCCAAAACAGTATACATGAATATTTATATCAATATATAAAATACAAAGTCTCCAACCTGAGATCTGATCTTTGTCACAAGAAAAGAAAAAAAAAACCTTGCAATCCATGCAACCAAACAACCGAATATTTACCGCGGTCTCCGATTCACTTGATGCAAGGCGGGAACTACCGGTTCCAGCACAAGCCAATAACCAGCCACCATCTGGCCATTTCATAAATCCAATGCTTCATCAAAAGTGGATTCTAAGTAGTTCCCGACCTGCACCAAGCGAATTAGAGACAGGTGGTAACTCAATCAACGCTCCGGGATACACGCACACACACACACACACAGAGAGAGAGAGAGAGACGGCTTAAATAGCCTTAAACTGAACTTAGCCCAACAAAGCGAATATAAAATTTGGGACGAGAAATTAGGGTTATTTATTTATTGTAAGCATGTATCGAACAGAATATGCCACGTGTACTACTACTAATTATTGTGGACAACGGAATTGATTTGCAGTTTGTTTTCCTTCCATTTTTGCGTTCTAAACGGCGGCGAGCTCGCTGAACCTGGAATTTGCTAGTACTATGTTTAGAAAAACGTTATTTTCTATATTATTAGGTAGAGAAAAAGCTTACATACAACACACATGCTACATCCAATATATTAAATTTATTGATTTTCAGAGAGAGAGAGAGAGAGAGAGAGAGATTAATAAAAGGATCATGATCAACTGTGTATAATAATAGTTCATTACGATTTTGCCTATTGGATATAACACAAATTTGCGTGTAATAATTTAATTAGGTGAATGATATTTTATATATATATATACTTATGTGATTGAAAGGTTATAAGTTATGATAATATTTTTGATTTTATATTATTTTTAAAAAGTAATCTTATATAATAATTTTTAAGAAAAAAAATCAAAAATCACATTAAAGTTATTTATTGTAATTTATGTTTTTTCTAAAACATAAAAAATAAAAAATTATTTATTATTTATAAATTTTATATTTTTAATCATTTTTTTTTAAATTTTTATAAATACAAAAAGTGATAAGAATTAATTTATTCTCTAAAAAATATATTTAATAAAAATTAAAAATCTAATTCAAAAATATTGTTTTTAAATATTTATGATTAGTTAAAAAATTTAAAATTATTATCAAACATACTTGATATAAAACTTATATGAAAGAAATTAAAAATTCATAATTCATAATTAAAATCGTTATCAAATAAACGATTAATAAATCATATTAGATAATTTAACATAATTTAACATAATAGATTAAGTATATATAATTTTATTTGAATGAACTATATTAGATTGCGTTATAATTAATTTATATAATATTCGATAAAAATGTATATAATATAATGGATACAATTAATAATATATATTTTAATAAAATAATAATAGATAAATAATAAAAATAATATCTTAACACTTATAAGTATAAAAATAGTACCACTTATGAGTTATATTTGAACTTATACATTTTTATTATTAAAAAAATTATAACACATTATTTTACATTTAATATCATTCAATTAAATATAATTTAAATTGAATTAATGTTATTTAGACTCATTTAACGTTAAATGCTATCGGGGTTCAATTTTATTGTTACAAATCTTATAAGTGTTATTTATTTTTTAATTTTTTAATGATATTTAATTTATTTTATATAGTTTTCTTAAGTAATAAATAATTTTATTATAAAAATTTATTTAAATCTATAATTATTATTTTTTCTTAATAAAAAACTTTAAAATGATTGAATTATACATTTGTCCTTAAACTTCATATTTAACACTATAATTCTTAGATTCAATATTATGATTCCATAATTTATTTCTTTCATAATATCCATCCATTTCTTTTCAAAATTTAATAATTTAAATTTAAATTTAAATATAATAGACTAAATATATTATCCTATGTTCCCTTAACTTTTTTTCATAATATTTATCCATTTTTTAAAAAAATTAAAAATTTTAATCTAAATTTAAATATAATAAATTAAATATGTTAAATTTTAAAAAATACAAAGAATAAATAATATAAAATAAATTTATTTAAAATGTTAATTTTGATTATAACAATATTATTTAGTTAAAATTTTTAAATTTAGATTAATTACGTTAAATTAAAAGGATAATAGATATAATATTTATAAAAAAAATTAAGAAATTTAAATATTAAATTAGATAAAATTTAAATACTAAATTATTTAACGTTTTTAAAAAATTATACATATTAAATTATCTAATATAATTTAAACTAATATCTAATAATGTCACATTATTTCGTACAATATAATATGTTTTATAAATAACGACAAAATGTAAATATACATAAATTATATAATAATGATATTTAATATGTAACGAAGATTAACCAATTAACTCAAATAAAGAGGGTCCACTGCATAAATACAGTCAAATTATTTATACGTGGGTGATAGGTGGATGCTATTAATTGTATTAAGAATAATAGTGTATTCCCTTTATTAATTTTTTAATAATTTATTAATATTTTATTTTAAAAAAATAATAACACATATATAAATTAATAATTTTATAATTTATTTTTATCATTTTTTAATTATTATTCATATATTAATTTTATAAATTATTTTTAACGTGAACACATACTTTAAAATTTAAGAAAATGACGCTACACTATTAAAAAATGTTAAATTTTGATAGTTTTTATTATTTTTCTATTCTAATATCTAGATTTAACTAAATAATAATGATCAAAACTTATAATACAATCAAATTAAAATTTTGAAATATATCTAAAATTTAGCATAATTTTTATATTTTTATATCATAAGACATCTTATAATAACATAAACATATCATCTTTTTGTTTACCTTATTTAAATCTTACAAGCTATACAATTAGTCATAAATAAAAATAATACTAACTAATAATGGTATCAATCTCTTATATAATTTAATCAAAATAGAGTTACCAAATAGTTTCTAAAGCATTGAATCACCAAGAAAATATAATAAATTCTCAATACTATCGAAAGAATAAAAATTCATATGATGTAAGTCTCCTTTGAACATAATAATCAAAATCTTTAATCAAAACTATTTATATTTGAGAGATGAAAATTTAAAAGAAAAATAAAATGACTAAAAATATTTTAACAAGTTTTAATGAAACATTATTTATTATACATATATATTATATTCTCGATTTTTATTAAAAATATAAAGAATTTAAAATAACTACAAAAATATGTACGAAATCAAAATATTCTCAAATTTAATAAAATAATAATTATTGAATATATATATTTAACTTTAATGATTAAAATATAAAATTAATACAAGTTATAATACGAAAGTATTTACAAAATATATTAATAACTTAAAGTAATACAAATAAATGCAAAATATGTTTACATAAATAAAATAGATAAATAACTTACATGAAATAAATTATAAAATTTGAGAAAATTTCGTCAAACTCGCATAGAGATAAAGCTATAGTTAATTAAATATGTACAAGTTATAGGCTCGTAGACATGGGTAAGTTACTATTGAATGTAAGAGAAAGCTAGTCATAGTGTACAAAGCTCTTTGCATAAGTAGATGATAAAGTTCTAATTAAATGTATTTTGATAATACACGAGCAACAAAGACTTATTATTTAATTAATTATTTATTATGTTACTCTTGAATTTGAAAATGGTGCTTGTTTTATGGTTTTAAAAAATAATAATATTCACTAATATACATATTATTATGAAAAGTTAATACTTAAATTATGATATAAAATAGAGTAAAAATTTTTAAATTAACATATTAATAATATTTTGAAATGTAAGGTTGAATACAAAATTCTATATTTTAATTAAAAAATATATTTATGTCATAAATTTGAATAAAACTTATAAACTCAAGTAAAAGTCAATTTTCAAAACATAAAATATTTATTTCTTAATAAAAAATAATTAAACTTGCAAAAACTTAAGAGAATAAAGTTAAACAATATGAATATTTTTAAATTAATAATAACCAAATTATTATTCATTTCAACTTACAAGTTCAAGAGAGTTGAAAAAACTTACTTAAAAGTAAGGTTATTACTCATCCTTTGGCTATAAACTTTGAAAATTGTTTTAAATTCATCACACGCTACTTTCAATCAAACAATGTTAATTTTTAGAGAAAATATCTAGATCTATTTTTTTTTTTAAATCCATCACAAACTAAGCATGTCTTCTTTCAAAATCTTGAAGTGTGAATTGGATCTATACCCACCACTTAAGTTATAATTTTTTCTTCTTTCATTTTTAAGTATTTATTTATATATACATTGGCATGATAGCAATGTAGTGATTGAATGAGTTTTCAACATCTGGAAGACCCTGTGGATTGAATCTATATCCACCACTCAAGTTATAATTTTTTCTTCTTTCAGTTTTATCTTATTTTGGCACCTTTTTTTAAAATAAAAAAAATTTGCGTTTAACTAAGAAAACAAAACAACTAGCTAAGGTAATTAATTCCTAGCCAGATCTTCACTGGGTAACGATCTGGTCCATTTTATAAAGAATTGAAAAATACGAATAAGAATAATTATAGTTGTTCTCATTGGGCACAAATTTCACTAATTTGTTAATTTTATGTTGATATTTAAACACAAATCTTGTTATAAAATAAAGTAAAACCTATAAATATTCATAAAATATGTAATTTATTTTTAAATGGACATAAATAAGAATGCAAGTTGAATGAAATACTTTGAGTTTTTCAATGGATATAAAGAAGGAAAGGAAGTTGAAATGTGACCATATGAATTTAATGCCACATTTGCAAACAAAAAGAAAAGCCCATATCATTAAAACAACCTTAAATGCCAACCCCCAAAACTCCTTAATCAGATGTGACCACACTTCTTTACATTTAAAATAAACTGAAGGGAAGGTGGGGATAAGCAACAACAGTACAAGGTTTAACCCCAACGCAACAAGAACGAAAACAAACGGGTCGAAAACGGGACTTTACGGATTTTTTATACATGACAGAGGACTCGACGCAAAAAAACTCTCCTATATAGTGTACAGTAACTCATACTCACAGTACAGGAGCTAAGAACAAAGAGAGGCCAAGAGAGTTCACAAGATGATCCAGAAAACTTGAGGCGAATGGAGACAACATACGGACAATCCTTGGCAATGTTGGGTAGGTAAGTGTGCCAAGGATGAACCAGTTGAAGCTCAAGAGAGCAACAGCATCTGAAGCAGGCTTATTGTGTATAGTCGAGAAAAACTGAACCACACTCTTTAGTGATATGCCAACCACGATGAAAAGAGCCAAAACAAGAGGCATACAAGGGTCTTCTGCTTCCCAGACAATCATTCCTACCAAAAGTGACAAAACTGCACTGAAAACACTCTGCGACATTGCAACCTCCTGCCGTTCTACAAGAGCTTCAGTCATATCTGAACTTGAGGCAATATCAGCAGTCATTGGATGAATGAGGCCTGCACTTGCTGTTGATCCGAATTTTGGTAATTTCTGCAACTCCTGTTTAAATCTTCTCTCATTGCCCCATCTAGTTGCGCTCGTAAAAAGGTCTTGAAGGCCGACTCCACTTACATTGTGACTAGAATTCCAGGAGGGAGTGCTATTTTTTTCAAAAAATCCTCTTTTTTGGCCATTGCCTGTGTCATCTTGACCCCTAAAGCTCCAATAGTCCTTGCCCGCGACTTCCCTCAATCTAAGGTTTTCGCATTTCAGATCTTCCAACTGCCAGGAAACCCTCAATGATTACTACAGAATCCAACATTGAACTTATCTTCACACATTAAAACAAGGAGCATAACTGACTGCCTTTTACAAAAACAAAAGTTGAAAATAAATGGACAAATTTAGCTATTCTGTATAGTTATATTTCTTTGTTCTGCCAAATTACTTTCTTCATGTTAAATTAAAAAAAGAAGGAAAAAAAGAAAGATATATTGTGATTGAAGTAAATGGAGCTAATAGCAGAGGACAAGCAAATTGATCCTTTGACTACTGACATGGTCAATTCTCTAAGGAGCACATTTTTTTTAAAAGCAAAATTATTCTATTGGATCCTCAGTCAGCTACATCTACTACATGGACTGTATTTGGTTTAAATAGGTAAAGGCAATAAAGGGGAAAACTTTAACAATGGAAAATGAGAGACCATTATTATCATTTGCAGCTATCATTACATTTAATAGTGCAGAACTCATTATCGTGTAGAATCTTATAAACTGTTACTTATCCAAATTCTCAACATGTAATGTTACAGGATAAATAAACATCTTCCTTCATAGCCACACAACAAGAATGTCAATGATTTCATTACAAAAACGTCAGGATTTGGAGCAACTCTGACATAATCAATCAGGGTAAGCAAAGGAGAATGAAGCCTTGAAGAGGATAAATATTTACCTCGCCCACCAACAATTCCATTTTTGCAATGGCCTTGTCATGTTCACCTTCAATTTCTGCTAACATCATTTCCATCATCCTATGTTCCCTGATGGCCGAATGAAGATGTTGTTGAAGTTCTTTTTTATCCCACGTAAGATCCTCCAACTGAGTCTGCATATAACGGAGCTGCATTTCTAGCTGCATAATGTTTCGCATATCAATGCAAATGCGATTTTTGCATGATGATCTATACCTTGTTTCGAATTTCCTTGTAAATAAATTTAATGTCAACAAAGTAAAATACTCAAATGAATTTATTTTAATTACCATTTTTTCAGCATTCTCATTTAACTAGTCAACTAAAGAATGGACAACCTTTTAAATAAATTAACTACATATAAAAGACAGTTCACTGTCATATTCAGTATGAGTGTAGACATCAAAGGATGATAAACTAACCTGCTTCTCCCTTTGTAAGGCAGTCACAACTCGAAAAGGTAGAGAAACAAAAGAAACTATCCACGAAATCATTTTCTGGAATAAATTTAAGTAGAAGTAGACTGTACTCATGATCAATTCTGTCCAAGTATGAACTAATAAGAATATGGTCTTCATGCCCAACAAGCATGCCTGCTTGAAGAGTGTGAAAGGCATGGTCACCACATTTATTACGGTAGAGATCATCTCGGAAGGTAATGCCATGAGGTCAACCAAAATCAATGCCTTTTCTACTTAACTACATACCCATGAGTTCCAACATGTAGGATTTTAGCTTTCATTACCCTGAATTATCAACAAAATTGGTAATAACATAAGTTGGAACATCATAATGCAACAAAATAAATGCAGACTCACAACATAGCCTTTTGATTTTGATGTCTATTTCACAATATGTTGTTTTTAAATCAGTTATACATCCAGGTATGTAACTCGTGACTTGGTTACAGTAAAGGAGCTAAAAATGATATAGCATTACTCAACTACTCAAGCGTATATTATAAAATAGTTGCAATCAAAGCCTAAATTATGTATTCACGTAATAGTTAAGGCAAATCCCAAAATTTGAAAGAACTAAGCATTATAATGAATTAAAGAATGAACTTATGATGATTTTTAACGGTTATTACAGTAAATTCACTTAGCAGTGTCTCAGTAACAACCTATCACGAACTCTCTTTTGTATAGCAAAAAGCAGAAACATTATACTACATCAGTAACACACAAGTCATCGAATGAAACACATTATGCCATATAGATGGGATCGAGTGGCACAGTGGTGCTACAAAGTCTGTTAACAGCTAAGATGTGGAAAATTATCCAAAAAAAAACTTAAGTTATTGAAAGAAATACATATCAAAAGTCTTATCATAGGCCAAATAAAGTGCACATTTATACTAAGTCTGTACTGTAGAGACTCTGCCCAATTTTCTAGATCATCCGTACAAAACGCACAAAACCCTAGTGTATAGTGGGCCAAACATAGCAACAAGCTTTGAGAATGTCAATAGCATTGAAAATCAAGGGGAAAACAAAATCCCCATTTGGGTATCCAAAATGAAAACGAATGGCAAGTAGAAACCCAATTCCACATTCAAAATCTACCACAGTTAGCTCAGTCCTGTATATAACAACTTCCAAAAGCAACTACTTATGAATTAATTTATGAAAAATTTAAACAAAACCCCAAACCAGAATCATTGAAACCAAATACCGAGAATTACAGTCACATCAAAAGGATTATGAGAGAAAGAGAACAAAAAGAAATGGAAAAAAAGAAACATAAGACTTACAGAGGAGATGGCAGAGTTGAAAGAGAGAGAGACCAAGGCTCTGCGTGTTTGAGAAAGAGAGGATAAGAACGCTCGTTCATATCGAAAAGCTGTTGATAAAAAATTACATAGGTGGCAAGGACCACTTTCATTGATTGACACGTCCTCGATTATTACATAGCTTTCTAGTTTTAAAATTTTGGGTTTTTGAAGATTTCGTAGAAAAGAGAACGCGAAATGAGAGTGAACATTGCCGCCGCTAAGTTGTAAAGTGTCTGTTGCCAAGTGTCTTCTGCAGTAATGCCGTGGCACTCGCTCGATGTGCTGCGTTTGCCTTGCAAAACTTAAGAGTACCGGTACTCATCCGATACAAATGGTCGGGCGTGTAGGAAATATGCTAGGAATCGAAAGAAAACAGTATCCTTCTAATGTTATATATATAAGTTAGATACAGGATATAAACATTAGTGTCGTTACAAAGAGAGTCAATGTAAAATTGTGTTAGATGGTATAAAATAACAAGTTACAGAACTTTTGAAGCATGTTTTTACTTAAATAGATCTAGCTAATCGGATATTACTTTAGGTTATACCTAAAGTTAACCTTACCTAATGTCCAAACATCATGGCACTAAAAAGAGCGAGCCAAACTCATTCTAAGCAAATAATAAATGTTTGGGATGCACTGTGTGCTAGAGAATACTAGTCTAATATTATATATATATATATATATATATATATATATATATATATATATTAACACAAAATATATGCATGAAAAAAGGGTGTTCGAAAAAAATGAAATTTAATAAAAAATTGATTGTTGTAAAATATGACTTATAACACGTTGATTTTTTACATTATTTTAAAGAGGTATAAATAGTAAAGAGTTTGCTATTAGGATTTGGTCACAAGGGCACTCAATTTTGTGAAAGGGGAGATGACCTAAGCAAATATGATACCACACGCGCTCGCCGCCGCCGTTCGACCGGCCAAGTCGAGTCCGAGTGTGAGATAGTATTTTATTGTTTGGTAAAATATTCTGCAAAACTTTTTCACTTACAAAAATGGTTGTTATATATATATATATATATATTTTCTTCAGAAAAATGATCGTTATTTTCTTTTATTAAGAATATGGCTGTTAAATGACCGTTTGTCTTCTTTATTCAGAAAAAGAGTTGTTGCTCGTATTTACTCACAAAAATATCCGTTACTCGTCTTTAATCTGAAAATGGTCACATTCTTTCTTACATTCTTCGAGAATGGTGATTCTGTTCTTAATTCCCAGACATTACCGTTTTATTCATAATTGCCACACTGTTTCTAAAACCTATAAAAAGAGGGCTTCAGCTCTCATTTACAAGACAACAATCTCATCAAACAATTCTCTCTGTAACTCTAAGTTATTTTTTAGTTTTTCAAATTCTTTTAAGTGTAACATTTCGGTTTTCATCACAAGAATAAGCAGTTCCGGCAGAAAAAAGATTCTGACCGTTTTATCCTGTGGATTTACGCATCATTTCATTATAAATCGAATGTAGCCGCAAAACGTCTTAAAAAGAGCGACATAATCCGCGACTCAACCCAAGCAGTTCATACCAGTTTTTCCGGTAATATTGTTTCAGTATTGTTATTAACAAACTTGTTTCAACAAAGGATAAAATAATAAATTATAAAGTTATTAGCTATAAATTAATCTAATTATTCATTTTTTATTTTAAATCGTATTTAATATCAAAATAAAATATTTTTTATTGAATATTAGATGGGTGCTAATTTAACATTCTAATAACTTTATATTCATAAATAACAAAATATTTTTATCATATTATTTAATAAAATAAAAACAAAAATATATCATACAACTTCTACACAGCATCACTGTCACTAATAAAAGGATTTTATTTTAAGTAATATAACTAGACAAAAAGCATTTTGCTACCCTTTAATGCAGTGAATGACGTAGACCAATGCGAGTAAGCCACACATAGCTAGTGAAATTGAGCCACATACAGTTTATAGAAAAATCCTAAATAACTAATAAAATAATTTAAAAAAAATGTTTATTGATCCACGATCTTACTAGCGGCCAGTCTAATACGCATTTTTATAGTTTATGATCAACCTCAGCGGCCCAATTTAAAAGTTAAAGCTAATTAACAATTTTTACTGTTTATTTATTAAATATCGAACAAGAATAAAAATCTAAATTAAAGGTTAAAATTCCATTTCACTGAGAAAAGAAAATTAATACAATCCTATTTAAATTAGAAGATTTTGTATAATTTAAAATCAATCTAAATTGAATTAATATCAAATGGTAATAAAATACGAATTAATATTAAATTATAACGGATTATTAATCTTTTCTATATATACGAATTCAATTAGATAATATATTATATAATTTAAATTTAATCTAATTATAAAATATAATAGTTCATCAAAGATACATCACCGGAGAAGCCACAATTATGGTGAACAAACATATCAACGATGAGTAATATATTTTTGATATGTTATTGATTCTTATACATTTCAGTATATTTTGTTACGCTAAATTCAAAAAACTATAACTATTAATACAATTTTGTAGACTTTACTGTTACTTACCTACGACGAGGTTCTACAAATCTAACAACCTTGGGATGCCGAACCTCCAAATTATTATTATTCTGGTGATGAGGTTTCTTCATGGCAGATTTGAGCCTACCAGCTTCTTGATCTTGTCCTTCAACAGAAGACGTAGTGCTATATCTGCTCGATGAGATCAAAGTTCTCCATATTAATCTTCCGGATTTCCAATATTCCTTTGAGTTACTAGGCTGCTGCTTCTTCTTCTTCTTCTTCTTCTTCCATCCAACAAAAGCTTCACGAACCAGCTTATCTCTGACTTTGCTTATTAGAATACCAAGCCAACAAGTTTTTGACATTACTGTATCAGACTCCATATGCATATGAGTTTCACCTAATTGGAGCAGCAAATTAAAACTAATGTGCCTCTGAATTGCGCATATGAGTTTCTTCGAATTTATCCTAATTTATTAACGTCTTTCATTCAACCCTTTCCAAATCTGTTTGTAATTAGTCTGCTTATGCGTTGACCATACATCTAGTCGCTAACCTTTTCAACACGTACACAATTAAATGCTAAATTTTAGCAACTGAGAGTAGTGCTTGTTGATATTTTATAACTATTTTGGTGGAGGGAAGAAAAACAAAAAACAATTTTTTTTTCTTACTAATCAAACACTCTTTTTTATTTCTTTCTTATTGGTTTCTTACAACAGAATACAACTCTATTTATAAACCTAAAAAAGACTCTTAAAATTCGTATTAAAAAAATTTTAAACAAAACAGAATTCTAATCTCTTCCTCAAAACTTTCATAACTTATTGTAGAGAATGCCAAATGACCAAATCTTCACTATTAAAAACTAGACTTAAAAACACACTAATTTTTCATTTGCTCAGAACGATCCTGGAATTGTCTCCTTCAATTCCTCATTCAATACCGTCTGTCCGCTTTTAGTAAATTCTGACCCTTCCTAAAACTTCCATAACTTATCAGAGGTAATACAAAATGACCTGAAACTTTCCCCATTAAAACTAGACTTAAAAACACATGAATTAGACTCTTCATTTGCTCAAAATGATCTGGAATTGCCACTTCAATTCCTCATTCAATACTGTCTTAAAATCTGTCCGCTTTTTATTTGAGTTTATTTTCCACAAATTCTCCCTTAAACTCAAATTTCTTCCATCCTTCATGCGCTTATCATGCCATCTTGCATTTATCCGAAACCGTGGTAACTACTTTGTGAACATATTAGAAGCTGTTTGATCATGACTCGCCTACATGATTCAACTTCACACTCCTTCCTGATTTGTTCTCAATGAAATGAAATTTCACATCGATATGCTTTCGCTTCCTTTCGTGATGTATCGATTCTTTCATGTAGTTCAATTGCCGACCCTATCAACTCATCTGCGTATTCTTCGTCGAGATTCAACTCGCTTAAAAGTTTCCTTAGCCAAACCGTATATCACACACACCACACATATATTCGCATGCCGAGAGTGTCACGACGGGTTGTTTTTTCGACATCCATGTGAACGAATTTCAGGCCCATAAAGAATACGATCCCGATGTACTCTTTTCGATCATCTATGTTCTCCGCGCCAATCACTATCGAGTATCCCACCGCTTATACTCTTCTGCTCTCGGTGAAAAATAAAGTGATTCTGCATTTCTGATATATCGCAGTAATTCTCTTCAACGCTTCCAATGTGTATGACCGGTTCTTCCATAAATCGACTTACCACTCCAACACCGTAAAGATATGTACATGTTCCGTATGCATGTGAGATAACGCAGCTTCCCACCAAACTTCGGTATTTCGTCGCATCTACTGCTTCTCCACCGCCAAACTTAAAGTTTAGCCCCAGGTTCCACGTTGTCAATTGGTCACTTCTCCATTTTATTCCTTTTAGAATTTCTTTGCATATGTTTGTGATACAAAAATCCCAAGATTTTCTTGTCTAACCTCCCAGACTCAAGGAAATATTTCATCAAACCCAAATCATTATTTCAAACTCCCGAAATATAAAGCCTCTTTAAAATCTTTTATCATCTCACTCATTATTTTGAATATAAGATCATCAACATAAAAGAGCTACAAACAACAAGTTACCTTCTTCTTCTTCACGCATAAAGCATGTTCATATCAGTAAACCCGTTTCTTTCAAGAAGTGTCGAGCAAGGGTATTCCAAGCTCAGGTGCTTGCTTTAGTCCATAAAGTGCCTTCTTCAATTTCAAGACCTTCTTTCTTCCCACTTTTTGTGTACCCGGTGGTTTCTCTACATACACCTCTTCTTCTAGCACACCATTCAAAAAGCCGATTTGACATCCATTTGAAAAATTTTCCATTTGAATTGAGCTACTAGCAACGAAGGCTAATCGCCTCCATTTCTTGTAACGGGGCAAAGACTTCCATCATAGTCTATCCACCAATTGTCGATACTTCGCAACTAGCCTTGCCTTGTACCGCTCTATCTCGCCTCGAGCATTCATCTTCTTTTTGTATACCCATTTTACTCCTACGTGGTGACATCCTTTTGGTAATTCAACCAACTCCCAAGTTTGGTTTCTCGCTCAATTGCTTTTATTTCTTCATCCACGGTTGCTGCCACTTCTCATTCTCAGATCGCTTCTTCAAATGTAATTATTTCAGATCCGCCAAAAGACAAATTAAATGTACCTCACTTATCGAGTCGTATTAAATCTTGCATGCTTCGTGCATTTTCGGGTTGTCTCGCTCTTCTCATTACCGCTGTTCGAGGCTTCTGCAATCTCGATCTCGAGGTTTGTCATTGATGTGGTTGATGATTCTCCCTTTCTACTATCACCCGGAAGAGTTTTTCCGGCCCCACTCGCCGCTTCATTCACCTTAACATCTCGGCTTTTATTATTACCTTCTTGTTTATCGATGCAGGCTTCGAAACCTTTAGTCTTCTCGTCATAACCAATGAACACAAATTTCTTGCTCTTATCTTCTAGCTTTGTTCTTCGCTGATCCTGACGTGTGCATAAGCCACACTACCGAATATCTCCGAAGTGCGACGTCGGCTTTCTACCACTTCAATTTTCAGGAGTTTTATCTTCTAAACTCGTACGTGGACATCTGGTTTTGCCCATAAATCGCAGATTGCATGTGCCTTTCCGCCCAAAATTCTTTTAGCAACTTACTTTTCAGATTGATCGAACCATGTCGAGAATGGTCCGATTTTTTCTCTCTCGCCACATCATTTTGTCGAGGAGAGTACCGGCTGTTAGAACCTTCTTATTCCACAAGCTCCGCGCAAGATCTCGCAAATTCGGGAGTTGTATTCTCCACCTCGATCAACGTAGCTCTAATAAACTCTGCCATTGCCTCTCTACCATTACTTTGAACTTTTTAAACACTTCGAATGCTTGATTTTTCTTTCAGAAATAAACCCAAGTCTTTTCTCGGAATAGTCATCGATAAAAGTAATGAAATATTTTTTACCGCCGAATGACTCAGAGTGATCGCCCACAAATATCGGTATGTATTAATGTGAGATGATCTCCGTTGTTCCCAGATATTTCCTTCTTCTCGAACGAGTTGTCTCGAGTGCTTCCCGAGTACACACACCCTCGCAAAAATTTCGATGTAGTCAATCTCGGTAACCCATATACCATTCCTTTCTTCGACAATTTTGTAAACCACCATAAGTGCAAAATGACCATATCGCAAATGCCACGGGAACGCCTTGTCTTCTACATTAATCCGCAAACACCTTTCTCGCACATAACACAGCGCTGATTTTGTACATTCGATTCTTCGCCATCTCAACTCGTGCTATTACTCGCTCTTTCTTGTCTTTCGCTTGTAATACTCGATTTTTCATAAACACCGAGTATCCTTTCTCCACGAGTTGTCCCATGCTCGTGATGTTGCTCGAGATCAGTACATAATAAACATTCTCAATTAATCCCTTTAAACCATTCTTTTCGCAAATATGATATTGTACCTTGACCTCACTTGAATCTTTGACGATCTCCAAATGACACGTGCCCAACCTCTATCCCTTGCATCTCCACAAAGAGGTGTTTCAGGCCCCGCACATATGATTACGCCACTGTATCGAGATACCACACCGTGTCACCGTCGGGAATGGTATTTTTGTAGCACGCGAGAACACCATCTTCTTCGTTTCCTCTTCCGCGACTAGATTCGCGTTTCTACCTTTTCTCGTAATAGCACTCCTTTGCATACACCGTACGCCACAATTATAGCATTCGATATTTGATTTGCACTCTTTTGCGTAGTGCCCATGCTTGCCACAATTATAGCATTCGATATTTGATTTTCACTCTTTTGCGTAGTGCCCATGCTTGCCACAATTGTAGCACTCAACATTTGAATGATTTGACCGGTCGCCTCTCCCATGACCACGTCCTCTACCTCGCCAATTTTGTTGGCTTGATTGCCTTTCTCCTCATACGGTATCTCGACCGCGGCCTCCACCACCACGACCACACCGCGACCTCCACGGCCGCGTCCCTCTACCACGAAAGTTTTGAGTATAGAAAGTACCTTTTCATCTTTGACAGATACCCTTGCCTTGCAGTGTGCTTCCTCAAGTGACTCGTTTCTTCTTCTTCTTCTTCCGTTGTTCACGCGCCTCATAGAACTGCCGAGATCATCATGGTCATCTCCTCCAGATTTTTCGACTCCTCAATCGCACAAACGACATTCTCAAAATTCTCGGTTAATGACCGCAAAATTTTCTCCACCACTCTTGCATCGCTAGAATTTCTCCATTTCGTTTTAGTTGATTCACCATCACAGCACACGCGAGATGTAGTCGGATACACCTTTCCGACATCTTCATCTTCATACTCTCCAATTCACCGCGTGTAGCTCGGAGTCTTGCTTTACTCGGTCGGCTCCTTGAACACTTTTTCTAAAATGTCCCACGCCTTTTTGAAGTAGTCGCTCGGCAATCTTCTCAAAGCCCGACTCGTCAACCCGCTCGGAACAACATGTATAAGGCCGCCTTATCCGATCGCTCCTCTTCAACGCCTTGTTTTTGAGCCGCCGTATATCCCGTGGTATTTGGCTGGCTCTTTGAAACCTTCTTCGACCACCTCCCACGCATCTTCGCGATCCGAGAAGAGCTTTCATTTGAATGCTCCGCTCGTAGTTCACCTTCGTTAGTCGTGGTAATGCATTCGTCCCATCACATTCGCCACGGCCTCGATACCAATTTGTTGATATTTTATAACTATTTTGGAGGTTATAGAGACAAAAACAATTTTTTTCTTACTAATCAAACACTCTTTTTTTATTTCTCTTCGCTTTCTTACAATGTGAGAATACAACTCTATTTATAGACCTAAACAAGACTCTTAAAATTGTATTAAAAAACTTTAAACAAAACAAGAATTCTCGATTTACTTGCTAAAACTTCCATAACTTATCAGAGTGTAATACCAAATGACCTGAAACCTTCACTATTAAAACTAGACTTAAAAAACACACGAAGTAGACTTTTCATTTGCTCAGAACGATCTGGAATTGCCCCTTCAATTCCTCATTCAATACTGTCTGTCCGTTTTTAGTAAATTCTGACCCTTCCTTGCTAAAACTTCAATAACTTATTGTAGGTAATACCAAATGACCTGAAACCTTAACCATTAAAAACTAGACTTAAAAACACATGAATTAGACTCTTCATTTGCTCAAAATGATATGGAATTGCCACTTCAATTCCTCATTCAATACTGTCTTAAAATCTGTCCGTTTTTTTATTTGAGTTTATTTTCCACGTTGCTAACGGAATCTAGATAATAGTGATACAGCACAATCACAATCACAATCACAATCAAAGGGTGGTACTCTTCCATTAATTAGTATGTATTATTCACGTTTTTTTTATTTTTAAATATGCCTTTGTTTATTATATCCATGTTTTTCGCATGATTTTATCTTTAATTCCTAAAAAAATATTTACAATATATACTTATAATTTTAAAAATAATATATATATATATATATATATATATTATATCTAAGAAAAGGAAGATATGTATATTACATAAAAAGTAGTTGAAACTTTATTTAGAAATAAAGGTTAAGTTAAGCCACGTAATTAGAGAAAAAGAATTTCATAAGTACATTTTTTATTTTTTAAAAAGTGTACATAAATTTCATTTACGTTAATTATTTAAAATTTTACTATTTAGGCATGTAAATTATAAATAAGAGATAAATTTATTGATAATAAATATTTTAAAATTACACCAGAGGAGTTATTAATTTTTAAGAAAAATAAATAGTTTTATTATTGATAAATGTATTTATCATAAATTATGGTGTTACTTGACTTTTGGGTTTTGGGGTGGAATTAGTGTAGCAATTTTTTTTATTACTTTTATAATGTTTTAGTCGACAAAAAAAAAATCCCTTTATCTTTATTACAATTTTTCTATGTCAATTTAATTAATTTTGAAAGTGTTTTTGTCTATTTTTGAAGGTTACATTAAATATAGTGTAGAGTCAACAATAACTTCAACTTTTATATATGTCCAAATAATAGTCATATTTAAATAATTATTTAAAATTTAATTATGAATATTTTAAAAATAACTATAAAAAATTTACAATGAATATTTTAAAAATTTAGGGTGGTAAAATATACAATTTTTGAAAACAAAGGGAACATGCAGCTCTATATACCTATGCAATAAAACTTTTTGTGTATTACATAAAGGAAAAAGATCAAAAATACCCCTAAGATTTAAAGAATCTTCAGAAATACCCTTCAGGTTTTAAAAAATTCAAAAATACCCTTAAGAACATAACGGAAGTTAAAACTAACACTCATCAAAAATACCCCTAAGGTTATAAAAAAAAGTATGGAAGAAGAAAAAATAAACCAAGAAATATTAGATATAGAAACAGAAGACATTTCACGATGTTTTCCGGGAAATGGTAATAAGTAAAAAAGAAATTTGAAGAAATTCAAAAGTAAAATTAAATCTTAAAGAAGGAGATGGATTTAAAGATCCAATCATTTTTATTAAGAAAGATATTTCTTAGGAAAAATATAATCTATTATGGTATTAGTAATAAGGAAATGAAGCGTTAAAATTACGGATTTAAAAGGAAGATATAATATCTAATTAATTAATAAAGAGACTATATTAAATAAACTATCAAAAATTCCTCGAAAGGATAAAGAAAAAATTGGATACATTCATTTAGGAGGAATCAAATATTAATAAAAGCTTATTTAGAAGGAATAGATACGCGATAAAAATAGCTCTGATTAGATAATAGAATAATAAGCAGAACGATGCTTTATTAGGAATGATCCATGGAAACTTAGGATACTAAAAATTAAAATTCTGACATACCTGAATTTCTTTATAAATATACAAGATAAAAATCTAAACCAGTATTAAGCCTAGCTTATGAATTTGAAAGAGGAGATTTAATGAAAGAAAGGAAATCATCCATTTTCAATACATTATCTAATGCGTATTATTCTTTAACAAATAGTCATAATAGTTCAATATACGGACAAAATGAATTTATAGAAATAGATAAAAATTTAAAGAATTAGGGACAAATAATAAAACCGAGAAATACTAAGCGATTTTGAAATACCAAGAATGGAAATTAGATATTAAAGAAAAACCTTATAACAAGGAAGAAAAAGTAATAGCATACGAGATTTACTTTTGTGATCACGAAAGGAGAAACCTCGAATCAACGAAGTTAAAAAACTAGAAAATGAAGTTAAAATAATGAAAGCATTAGTTAAAGATTGCATATTGGGAAAAATCATGTTTAAGGATAAAATAAAAAATATACATTTAGAAATAAATGGAAGCCTAGTAGGTGTAGCGAAAAATCAAAACACTATTTGAAACTATACAATTATTAACGAAGAAATGGATCTAGTCCAAGAATCAAACACTGAAAATATTTACAAGAAATAATAGATATACAAAAGAACTAAAGGAAGTAAAGGAGTATGGTTATAATAAACTACAACAAAATATGCATAAAGAATTTTCTTTAGAATTAAGAAAAGATGTATACAATCTAAAGATAGATCATAATTATGACTCCTTAAGTATTAAAAGAAGAACCACCATGAAATCAGTTCTCGATTCCCGAAAATGAGAAAAGAAAAAATGAGGAGCAAACCTAAGAGGTAAAGAAATAATTCCAAATTGATGGAATATAGGAAAAAATTAGAAAAAAGAATTTATGAACCACGAGAATAGGGATATATAAACATTGGTCAAATTATTAACATTAACCAATGAAGAAATAGAAAGAACATTATATTGGAAAACTTTTTACTAACAAGAAAGAAGATGATATGACAATAATCCAGTTAAATCGATTGAGAATCAGAAAATATAACCCCAGTGTCATATAAAACCAATTTCATTACCAGTCCTTATCAAGAAACATCGACCATTACATAGGGAGGAAAGAGGTAGACAAAAGATCGAAACGATACACATATAGAAGAAGATAACCTTACCTAAAATGGAGGAAGGGTTACATTGGGGAACTAGAGGTAATATACCACCAGAGTTCAAACTCCAAGATAACTATAAATCTGAACTTCTAAACTTAGATTGTATAAGAGATAGAAAAAAAGCTTTAGATAAATGGTCTAGTGGGATGAGCGTCGTTATACAAACTTCTCCAACTACCCAAACAAATCCTTCAATTTGTAGAGTTCTTATAGCACATAAAATGACAGGAAATGTAAAAGTTTGGTTTTCAAACTTAACATATCAACAACATTTATTAATGCGAAAATGCTTCCACGGAAGAGAATACTTAGATACGGTAATAAATGAAATATACAAAAATTTATTGGTGAAGATAAAGGAAGGACTATCACCTGAATCCAAAGTGAAAATGAAATCAATGAAGCAAATGGCATCTAACAAAAATGGAAATTTGTAACATGTGGTTACATAGATTCTTTATTTGTGAATATGAAATGTATTATCATAAATTACCACCCTCTATGCAACAACCTATAAGGAAATGTTTTTCAAAAATTACCGAGAACATTATATAAAACTTTGAGAAAATTGGGAACAAAGGAATGTAGAAACTATACCGGAATCTTTCAGGAGGAAGAATAAGAAGTCTTAGAGATTGGATTATTATAAAATGCCAAGAGAAAAAGAATACAAACAAATAAGAGGAAATGATAAAATTTGTTGTGATACTGAGAGATTTTTAGAATGCCAGGAAAAATATGGATGCAATATAAAACCTTATAAACAAAAATATAAAAAATATAAAAGATTTAAAAATATAAATTTAGAAAACAAAATTTCCAAAAATATAAAAAGAGATTCAATAAAGAAAACTACAAGAAAAGATATTTTAGAAGAAAGGTTCATAAATCATCTGAAAAAGGAATTATTGCCCGGAAAGAAAAAATGCGGATGTTGGATCTGTAATGAAGAAGGACATTATGCAAATGAATGTCAGTAGACTTCAACATAAAAAGGAATTTAAAAAGGAATTTCCACAGTAAAAGCAAAAATCTTAGAAGAAGCCTTCAAAATGGAATTAGAACCAATTGAGGAATCGATATAGATGATACTTATAGTGTTATCTATTAGAAGAAAGCGAAGAAGAAATAAGCTGATTCGAGAATATGAAAATTCAGATCATGAATATTCTTGAGAAAATGAATGATTTGTATAGTATTACAAATCCAAATAGTACTTACATTAAAGTAGGACTAAAATTTAAAGGTTATAACACTTATCATTTACATGCATATAGACACTGAGCTAGTATGTGTGTAGCTAGTAGATATGTATTTCAGGAAGACAATGGAAACAAGCACTTTAAAGATTTAATTGTAAGAATTGCTAATAATACTACAATAAAACTCAATCAAGTATTAAAAGATCTCGATATAATAATAGGAGGAGAAAACTTTCATATTCCTACTATATATCAACAAGAAACAGGTGTAGACTTGTTAATAGGAAATAATTTCTTAAATTTATATCAACCTTTTACACAATATTCTGACAAAATAAGCATTATAACCTTAGAAGGAGAGACAATATATATAAAGTAAGGAAAGCTCTCACTGTCTCAACCCAAACTTTTATGCAACAACATAAAAAGCGAAACGTGGTGAGATAGAAGACGCCAACAAAAAGCAGAAACCTTGTTTGGAAAATATTTCATTAGATATAGAAGAAAAACAAAACTCTTTTATTAATGAAATACAAGAAGATAAAGCCACTAACAGGCGTGAGACTATTAAAAACAGTCAGTTCAGAAAATCCTTTGGATCCAAAAATAAATAAGACTAAGACAAAAGTCAAGATAGAATTAAAAGATCCTAACAAAATCATAAGAGTAAAACCAATGATTTATACTCCAGAAGATAGGATTGAATTTGGAAAACAAATTGAAGAACTTTTGGAATTAAAAGTTATAATACCAAGTAATTCACCTCACTCTAGTCCAGCATTTTTGGTTGAAAAAGAAGCTGAAAAAAGAAGAGGTAAAAAGAGAATGGTAATAAACTTCAAAGCACTTAATAAAGAAACCATTGATGATGGATACTTCATTCCAAAAAGGAAAAATTACTATCATTAATAAAAAGGAAAGAAATACTTCTCAAGTTTCGATTGCAAAAGTGGATTTTGGCAAATAAGACTAGATGAAGAATCTCAAAAATTAACTTGACATTCAAATGGTTGCCCCGAGGACAATTCCAATGGACAATAATACCATTTGGATTAAAACAAGCACCAGAGATATTTAAAGATATATGGATAATATTTTTAAGAAATTACAAGATATTTCTTTGTGTTTACATAGATGATATTTTGGTTTTCAGTAATGAATTAAATAAACATTATTTGGATATTATCAATATATTACAAGAATGTAGAAAAAGAAGGCATTGTACTTTCTCACGAAAGAAAGCGATACTTGCTCGACAAAAATCAAATATTTAGGATTGGAGATTGAAGATGGAAAACATAATCTACAACCCCATATATTAAATAATATTCAAAGTTTTCCTAGTGAATTAAAAGATAAAAATCAATTACAAAGATTTTTAGGATGTCGACATATCGCAGAAGCCTATATCGAGAAACTTACTTGAGAGATGAGAAAACCATTACAATCAAAATTGAAAAAGATTATGTGAAATGGATGAGAAGAAGATACTCTATATATGGATAAAGTAAAAGCAAAAGTAAAAATTTACCACTTTATACCATCCAGGACCAGGATGATAAAATGATAATTGAAACAGATGCTTCACAAGAATATTGGGAGCAATCCTTAAAAACAAGAGTAGATGACAAAGATGAATATCTTTGGCGGATATCTTTATCGAGGGTCTTTTCAAGGGCGAATTAAATTATCATAGTAATGAAAAGGAATACTTAGGTTGTTAAAAAAGCTATTAAGAAATTTGCAATATATGTTATAAGTTCTAGATTCATTATTAGAGCGAGATAACAAGAATTTTGGTTATTTTTAAGAACTAATATTGCGGGAGATTATAAACAAGGAAGACTAATTAGATGGCAACAATGGTTCAACCATTATAATTTTGACGTCGAACGTCTTAGACATAAAAATAGCTTGGTGATGCTCTTACAGGAGAATTAGCACCTCTAACTATTTTTATGATTACGAGAATGGAACGACTTGATATCAAAATCAAGATAAAAGAAAAAGAGATAAAATCCTACGAGAATGACTCGAGTTGCTATATATCTCGAGAAATCTCTTACAGAGGCAGGAATAAAACAGGAAGAACTTAAATGTTCAAAACAAATTTCAGATGAGAAATCTCTGATAAAAAAGGAAGAACTTAAATGTTCAAAACAAATTTCAGATGAGAAATCTCTGATAAAAAAGGAAGAACTTAATTGTTCAAAACAAATTTCAAATGAGAAATCCCTGTTAAAGGAAGAACTCGGATTCGCAAAAAACTTCTAAACCCAATTGGGCGGATGAAGACGAAGAAAAGAACGAGAAAAAGTTTATGTGGTCTATAATGGCCCAAAACCGGAATTTATAACAAGCGGCGGAAGCTAGTAAATCTATTCTAGGATTTAGTGGAGTAACTCATAGAGCCTTCACCAACGAATGAAGAAAGGAAGTTATGCCAACTACAAAACACCAAAACTAATAACTCGGAGGAGATAGTAAGAAAATTGTGTAGTACTACAACAACAACCAACGATTGATCGACAAACCTTGGGAAAATAGCAAGACCTCCAATGATATTTAGAGAAACATCTCCACCAGAGATATCAAAAAGACATTCAGTACTATTCAGGGAAACATCTCCAAAAAACACTTCAGTCAATGAAGATGAAAAAGACCAATCTACAATCTCGATAAACAAATGATATGGTTAAGTCTACTAGTAATTTAGCCGTAAAATCTACCCAAGAACATATTGAAGATATGAAATTCTATACTACTGAGACGAGAATTTCCTGCGGGTAAGTAAATTCAATATATTGGAAGGAGGCGATCCAATTTTTGTGTATAAAGCATTTCATGCGGGATTAATAGAAAATATATATCCAGGAATTAATTTAAGTGAATTAAATTATTTCCCGAGAAAATTTTAAAAAAAGCAATTAAGAATTTTAGAAGAAAAATTAAAGCGGTGATAAACTTGTTTATCTTAGATTTTTTAGTTCATTAATTTGGGAATGAGGAAGGAAGTATTAGTCCCAACTACCTTCATCGAAATAGAATTTCAACACAAATGGTAGAGGTTCCTAAACCAAGGGTACTTCCGAGAAAAGGAATTCAACGCAGTAAGAACTCGTATTAAGAGGACAAATGCTAAGCGGTTACTATGAACTCGAAAGATTGATAATTCTCTTGAGATTAAAGTAAATTATTCAACAAGTAAAGTTATTATCATCTCACACACGTGGCTGCAGCCGAGAAGAAGATGGTGAAAAAATCACCAAATATGAAACCAATTTTAATTGCAACAACTTAGAAATTGGTCGAGAAACCGAGGAAAGTATTTTGCTTACATGCAAAAAGGCCACCAAAGACCATAGGTGCATTCTCGCATCAAGGTCGAGAAGATGAAGATGCGTCATCATCAACGTCATCAAAGGAACAATTGGCGGAAAACTTGACAAAGGAAATTAAGAAAAGCAGCATCGGCGAGAAGAAATGCAAAAAGAAATAAAGATGTAGACCCACATCTTGGCGTGACGTATGCGAGGAAAAAAAGTAACGGTTATCGGGAAAAGCGGATGAATTATTAAAAGCAGAAGAATTATTAAAGCAAGATGAATTATTAAAGCAAGGGTAAAATAATAAATTTGGTCTTGTAAATAGGGATTCCTTATTCTATAAAAGGAACCCTTATTATCATTTCTAGGACACGCAGAAAAAACATAGAAAACGAAAAGAAACCCAGAGCTCTCTACTCTGAAACTCTCAAATAGGAAAAACCTTTTATATCTAGGAAACCCATAACCAACAATGTTGTACTCAGTAATTATGAGCGGCTAAGTAACCCTTTCAAGGTTCTTAGTTAGTCTTAAGTTGTAATAATTATTATATTATGAATAAATGAAGTTCTATTACTCTTCCTTAGTAAGTCAACCTTTGGACACCATTCATGTACGGATGCAGAAAGCTTACCATTACCAGGAAGGTGTTGAGGTGTAAGTGAGAGCATAACAACGGGTGTATGAAAGAGACGAATAGAAGGAAAATAGTGGTGGACCCATTAAATTCAGGTATGATGATTATAATTTTAAGCTAATTAAGAATCTTGAATGTTAAAATATTCGCTTACTACAAGGTATAATAATCTTAAAACAGGAAAATTGAACTTATTTTTAAGAAAATAATATGAATATCGAATCACTAGTTCATAAATTAGAACTATTAGATTTAACAAATGAAAGAGTAATTTTTAATTTTAAAAGACAATTAATAGAATCAGGATTAGAATTAAGTAATCAACATAACGAAGAACATAACCTACTATGTAACTGTAAGGAATACAAAAGAAAATTAGATTTATATAGTAAAATAATGAGTTTTTTAGATAAATTATTACCATCAATAAATACACAAAGACCTTCATCTATGTCAATATTAACTCCAGATTAATATTAAATTGATCCTCGAAAAATGGTATCAGAGCCAATGAATAGTGATTAAATAGTAATGGATGTAGAATTAACATCATTAAAACACAAGAGCATTTGTGACATTTTATAAACCCCAGGGACATAACTGAAGATATAACAAACTTCAAGGGCAATTTAGAAAATGATCCATTACATAAACATTAGTCTAGTTCTCTATTTCTTTTGCAGTTTGCAAACCTACATCATACGATTAAACTTTACTTAAAAATTCACAATTCATACGAGATTTGTTTTTTTTTAAAGTATTTTGTTAAACTTTTTTTTAAAAAGTTAATTCACCAAGTGGTTATATTCATGATACATGTAAAGTCTACTTTTATAATATTCTTAATCCATGTGTTATTTATCTTTATTTATATCCTAAATTACTCTATTAAGTCCTAATAATAATTGTTATATGTGATTTTAATTTGTAATTTAGAATAGAAAATAATGAGCCTTATTATCATACTATTGAATAAATTATTTTATTGCTGATTATTTCTATTTGACGAGGAAGTGTCATAAAGAAATGTGAATGTTGAGATAGAGGAAAGATAATTGAGTGATGTTAAGGAGGGAGGACAATGGTGTTTTTATATAAATATTTTCTTTTTGTTTTCTCTTAGCATTTTAATTTTTTATCATTTTCAAAAAAAAATTACTTAACTAATTTATAAATTTCATGTTTAAAATTGGTGACCATGTTTTTTTATAGTAAAAAAAAATCATTCTTTAAACTATAATAATAGGATCGATATAAATACTATTTTTAAAAAAATTAGAGACATAAGCGTCTACCTAAACAAATATTTAGGCCTCTTTTAATAGAAAGAAAGCGTCTGTTTGTTAAAAAAAAAAGTTAGAGATGAATGCATAATTATTTAGTTACATAATATTTTATTCATTTTTTTATAGCAATTTAATTATTTTATTTTTATTTTTTTAACAATTTTTTTAGTAATTATTATACATTGTTAAAAAAATATATAAAATGAATATATCAATAATAATTAAAACACACGAGAAAAAATAAAGTAAAAAAAATGGTCATATATCTTGTGTTGTTATTTTTTTAAAATAAAATAACTAAATACTTACAAAAATAACAAATAATTAAATATCTATTTTTGATATAACTAATATAATTATAATATCAACCACACAAAAATTTAGGATTAACCCCTTAATTCCCTTTTCTTTAACTAAAGGGTACATTTTCGTTTCCTTTTTATTAAAAGGAACACTTTAATATCCTTTTTATTACAATACCAACATTTTGATCTTTTTAAACAGTTCAATTAGTTTATTGTTGAAGTTTCTTACACATCTCTGGGCGATTTTGAAGGGTAAAATAGACTTTTAATCAAAAGCATTAATTTTTTACATAAAAAACTTTAAAATAAGGATTTGTCTTGATAGACACCCCTAAAATTTCTAGAGCCTCTCTCATGTTCTGATAAATAAAACAAATGGATCCAAACAAATCCCAAATCAAAACATATGGATACTTTGAAGAAATTGCTATATACTAGTCTTCGAAGATATATTTGAATTTTGTTTTGTTACACATGTGTATTCCTTCTTTCATCCTTAGTAATTATGTAATCTCAACAACATATAGAGAAAAATAAATATTGAATAAAGAATAGACTATCTTGTTGAAAAATAAGAAAAAATAGAAAAATAAATAGATATAGAAAAAAAATGACATAAAAGAGAAATAATAAGTTTGAGAACGAAAACAAAATAGAGGAATATAAATAAAACAAAAAATAGAAAAATGATGGGAGGGGATGGTAACAAGTTATTTTAATTAATATATTAATACTTTAAATGTTTCACATTATTAAAAAAAATTGTTTTAATAACCCAATTTAAATATTGGTACACTTTATATCATTTTTTTAATAATAATCGATTTTTTTTATCCAAAATATTTTTTTTTCTTTTTAGTGAAAGATTTTTTATTTTTTTCCTTATAGAAATTAATTAAAAATAAAAAATGATTTTTTTATTAAAAATTTGTTTCAATTATTTCTACTAAAAGTAAAGAAAAATAAAAATTATTAAATTTATATTTAAAAAAAAATAATATAAATAAGTATTAAAAAACACAACATTCTAATAACTTTAATTGAAACTTGATCAAAATATTGTTTACGATTACGTGACAGGATAACGATGAAAATATTTTTTTATGAATAATTAATTAAAAATGTTTGTGTTATTAATGTTGCGAGAAAAAAGAGTTTATAAAAATTAACAAATTTATCATTCTTTTTAACTCTAGTTAATTGTAAAAAAGAAAAAAAACTTTAAGAAAATATCAAAATGGTATTTTAGGTAAAACAATTTGATTATTATTTAAAAAAATAAAAAATACAACAATACTTAAATCAGAGTATTTAAAAAAAGTTTTCTAATAACATAAAATAAAATATTTAAGATATTAATATATTAAGGTAAATATACATAAAGTAACGTACTCATGATTTGATTGCATAAAGAAAGAGAAGAAAAGGTAAGAAAATGGGTAAATGTAGAGTGAGATTGAAAATTGACTTCTAAAAAAACTGTAACACTTAAATATATCCTTTTCAATAATTTCGTACAAAATATTATTAAAAAATTACTATGTAATTCGTTTAGGTTATTTCCATCCTACTTACGAGAATGTTAAAAAAAAGAATTTTTTTATTATAATTAAGAAAAAAGTTTCACATAAGTTATTTAGATTAAATCTTAGTGTACTTTTAATCCCTTTATTTTAAAAAAATAAAATAATTAAAGATAACTAATATTTTTAATAATTTTACTTAGAACACAATTAAAACTCAATTATTTGATAATGATAAAATAATAATTAGTATGAAAAAAAATCATAAAAGATTAGTTATAATATTTGATTATTATCAATATTATTTTGATATTTTAAAAAATAAAAATAAAAATAATATTTTTTATCAAATAATTTTATAATAAAATTTGACTCATGATTTTAATTAATTGATATTAAAAAAAATAATATTTTAATAATAACATTATTTAGTCTTTTATTTTATTTTGTAGTCCTCAATTTTGAGATAAAAAGCACCAATGTTTTATTCTAACTAGGATAAATCATGATTAGGCTAATAAAAAAAATCTTAAGTAAGAAAACGCGAGATGGAAGACGAAAACTTTGACGTGTAATTACTCAAATTTTAAGTCTACTAGTTCAACTTAATTCGAAGGTATTTTAAGCAAGAGACCGTAGCCACGTAAAGCACTTTAATATAAAATAATATATTTATTAATTAAAATATATAATTTTTAATATATATTAAAAATGTTAAAAAAATTTAAATTTAATCGATTTAAAATTTAGATTCTAAAAATTTAAGAGTTTAAGGTTAATAGATAAATAATAATTATATCACTCCCGTAATTCTAAAAAATATCTTTTAAAATAAGAGGAAAGAAACCACGTCAAGAATTCCAAGTGAACCGAAGGGGTTTAATCCATAAAATTATATGGCTATGTGCGTATCCAAACAATACCCTTTTATTGATTGAGGGGAAGGAGAGAAAAAAAAAGAGTTAGGGCTTTGAGACTGCAAATAACTAATCATCAAGATTAAGCAGACTGGAGAGAATAGAGGGTGAGAAGAGAGAGAGATACAAAAATGGGGGGAGGAATGGAGACAAAAAAGAACAAGTTCATAGAGGATTGGGGCTCAGCGAGAGAGAACCTCGAACACAACTTCCGATGGACTCGTCGCAATTTTGCCCTTATCGGCATCTTCGGCATCGCCATCCCCGTCCTCGTTTACAAGGGCATCGTCCGTGAATTCGTAAGTCCCAACTCTCCCACTTACTATATATATCGATTAGAGTTTATATTATATAGTATTTCTCAAATTTTGTATTTATGTTCAGCTTTCCTGATCAAATCTCAAACATTCCTGAAATTTCTAAGAAACAATTTGGAGCTTTTTTCATATTTTCTTTCTACATTCAGTGCTTTTAGATTCTGAAGTTTTATGGATGAAAATGATATCTAAGACGAAGGAAATGCTCCTTTTAGACATTAGTTTTAGCAATTCTGTATTGTGGTATAATTTAACCTTTATACGAACTGGTTGAATGTTGTTGTAGATGGAAAATTTGTCTTAAATGTCCAAACTTTTAGAATGGATTACAACTCTTGTATTTGGTTTGCCTTGTTAAAATTGAACTAAAGGTTGAATGATACGAGAAATTGTTAAATGTGACATGATGTATACCCCTCTTAATCATAGTTGTTGATATCATCTACATGTCTAATATTTTTATCCTTTTTTATAAAAATAAATAGTAAAGATTAATCTGTTCCACCATGTGTGGATACAATCGTTGCGTGCAAGGATCTCTATTAATGATAGTGGTAAAATAATCCAAAACAATGAAGCTCGAACGTGATCAAATAAGATTGGATTTTTCGAAATGGGTTATAGCAGTTATTGCGAACATTGATTGAAGCACTGTTGTTTCAACTTTCAAACATCCACTTTCACATATGATTTGAGGTTTCAGTGCATTAGAGTTAAATACATGCATATTGATTGTTTTGGACATATTCATCAAACCTATTTTTCCTGACATTTTTTTTTTACTTTGGTGCTAGCATATGCAAGATGAGGATGCAGGCAGGCCGTACAGAAAGTTTATGTGAAGGATCTTTGAAAGCTTTAGAATAATTGTGGGAGCAGTAGAACAGGTTTTTCTACCGAACCTCATTTCCATTTGAAATGGAAATTTTACTTTATTTTTATGTAGACCAGTTTGCATTATAATTTGGATTGTATGTGGCATTTTTCATAAACCAATATTCTTTGTGTTCAACTGCGAACTTTTGTTCTTTGTAATTTGTCAGTTTGATTTAACTGGATCCAGAGATGCTTGTTGATGACCGGATCACACACACTCTCTATCTCCACACCACATACAAACATATTAAAAAATCCCCATCTCCACACAACTTAAGAACACAATATAAGCAACCTATGTGGGATCTTGCATAATTCATGTTTAGGGGGAGTGATACGCATACCTGTCTTGGTACCTTTTGTTTAAAGGATTGGGATCTAGACCAATGATCTTAATCAATAGATCTAACCATTTCGTTGAATTACTCACGTCTAAATTCTAATGGTTGATTCATAACATTAGTTTTAAAGGACACAAGTATGTCCCTTGTTTAAATATAAACCTCAAACTAGATCCTATCAGACAATTATGTGTTCATCTAAAGATCCTTCCACATCTATCAGACAATTATATGCCAAGGTGGAAATCTTCAAGATAGAATTCGATTATATAGAATGTTCTAGACAATTATGTTTTGATATGGAAACCTTTCCAAATAGAACCAATCTGGAAATGTTTTCAAACAATTACATAAAATTCACGAAACACTAATTTTGGAAAAATTTAGATAAGGCACTGTCTGGTGTCATTTCCAGAAGCATTTATTACCCTAAAAACAAACAAATAAGTTTATTTAAGTACTGAACTTTTCAATTTACTTGTTCCATTTATGAATTCTTTTGAACCATTCTTCAAAGGATTAAAACGGACAAAATACAAGAAAGATGATACTATGGGTTTTGACTGTTGAGCTGTGAAAAAATGCAGGTAAGTCAATTCTTCAGTTTTCAATTGTATTTCATACGTTCTGCTACACTTGAGCAATCAAGACTTTCCTAAATCCTTGATTCCAAACAAAGATTCATAGCCAACTAACCAGTCAAATTATGGCCTGGAAATTTCAAATTCAACACCGATTGGTAAGTGATCACTTGGGTGACTGTAGTTTGGTAATCCACCAATAACATCAGGTGACTCTGCTCCGGGAAGCTCAAGAACGCTGACAGGTTTTATGTTGTCAGATGGTGAAAAGAATATGTAGTCAAGTGTATCAGTGAAGTCAGGCGTACAGTTTGTAAACGTCGGTTCTCTTCTAGTATATGCATAGACGCTGCATAAGGGAATAGGAACATTGTTAATGCATTCCAGGGTCGATGCCAATGAAGAGGTACCTGAAGTAAGGTACTGATAGACCTGAAACAATGGGAACACAAGAACTATTAATCGAGAGTATTATTGTTTAAAAAATCCGATCTATATAGCATTTCTACTTCGTTAACTATTAGAAACACCATTTTCTAGTAGAAATAAATGTTTTAACTGGTAAAATTAGAAATGATTTTCTCCATAAGAAAAAAAATGCATAATACGAATGAGAATGACGGGGTCATATCTCACACAAAGACCAAATCAACATATAAAATGGTTGGCATATTTTTTTTACATCAAAGTCAAGTTTTGGTGATGCTTGATCCCACAACTTTAAACAACCACTTTAATAAACTAGAATACGAACAACTGCAAGGAATGTTGGCATATGCCTTAAAAAGGAGGCGTAGAAGAGGCCATTCAGAAAAGGAAGAAAAAGTTAGACCAAATTATTGGGCCAAAGTACGCCCAGCCATAACCATACAAAATTTTAGCACGTGAGATTTTGCCTAGCTCGATAGCATTACAGGTTTCTTGAAGCAAATAGGAGTAAGAGATGTAAAAGATATCTTACACAGACTACACAGTACATGGGACAAAAAAAGTACGGCTTATTTTTTAAAACATTGAGATGTTTTATTAAAGGTTATACAAATAATGTTTAAAAGTTAAAACTATATTTTATTTTATTTTTTAAAAAAATGTTGAACTTTATTTTATAAAATACTCTAGTGTGTCTAACTAGAATAATCAACAACCACATAGTGAAAAAATGCAAGGTAGAAAATACATACGAAAGGGAAAAAAACAATAACAATAATTTAATAAAAAACAAGACCTTATCCCCGGGGGTTGAATTGAAGTCACCGGCCACCATTAATGAAGGCGAGCACTCAAATCTGTCTGATACTAGCGTTTTGAATTGATCTAGGCGTGATAGAAGATATTTAGCCTGTGCAAGCTTGACATCAGCCAACTCTGGATCCCTGAAACAAAAACATTAGTTTGTTCGTTTTAAATTTCTTAAACTGCATAATCCACTCAAAAGCCAGATACACACAAATAGCAACTGATGCAGTAATAAATGGTCTGTTTTTAAAGTTACAATTTTAACCCAAGCTTTCAAAATAACTGTTGTTTGGTAATGTTGGAGCTTAGTTTTATTTTTATGCCATTTTTATTGTTTTTGAAACTTAAAAAATAAAGAAATAATTTAAAAACATATTTCAAATTAACCTTTTCTTTTATTGGTTAATTTTATTTTTTATGACTTAAGAGGGAATGAAACAAGAAAACAAAGCTTTTTGTCAAATGAGTTTTTTTCTCTAAATGAACTAAGAAAACAAAAAAAACTAATTCAAACAAGAAAATAGAACTTAAAAACAGAACTCGCTACAAAATGAGTCCTAAATAAATCAAATATTTCAAGAAAATTACCAATAAAGATGGGTGTTCACCACGATAACTATGTGATCATAAGGACCCTTAAGCCTGAATGCAGCCATAATACCAACACAATCACGTTTAAATCGCACACGAGGATCATTTAAATCTCCATGATCCTGTGAAGTACTTTTTGATATTGAACCTGAAATAGATCATTGAAGTAAGCTTCCAGTATACCACATTATCAGTAACCACTTTGTAATTAGCAAGGAGGAGGATAAGCTTCCTTTTACATAAATCAGTCTCAAATTATGACCTAATGCTTACATTAGCAGGGAGAAAAAACTAATGCTTAAGGGTTTCGTGGCCATCATAGGTATCACTAAGGTGGTGCCTATATTATCTTTGGACTGATGGAGATCTTCTTTATAAAACGGACGTATCACTAAGGTACAGCCATTAAAATAGAGAGCAAGTGGGTACCTATCATTTAAAAGGGCTACTTCTAATGTACGAACCTGATTTACATAAATACAATGTCGTGCACTCAACGCTAATGCATTTTAAGATGATCTGTGACTTGTTTGAACCATGGGAGACTAGGGAGAGAATAAGCATATCAATAAATTGTCAGGATTTTTAGTTTAGAACAAATTACTGAGAACCCCATTCAGATTTGGGTAATGTTTATCATAAAAGCTTCCCTTATATTTCTTTTTCTTTTATTCCCTCCCCATTCCACCCATCTAACCCCCACCCTCAAAGAAAAAAAAAATCTCTGCAACCATTTAATTTCCTCTGGAAAATACTTCCTCTGAAAAAATCATTTCAAGGATACATTATTCATAAACTTGTGGCTTACTGTGTTGTTTAAGCAAATAAGGAGGAGGTATTTGTAATTTAGCATTTAATTTAATATTATTTGAGTTGACAAACTAACTTTACCATTTAACTTAAGATTCAAAATTTTAATATAAAGAGCAAATATTATCTAATAATCAGTTATATATCAACTGCCCAAAATGAGCAACTGCCTCAAGGCTCAATGTAAATTTCAGAGTATGGCAGCACACAAAACCATAAAAATGAAATGCATAGAAGCAAAAAAGCTTACAATTCTTTTGTTCAGCATGTTTATCCTCGGTAGCTTTGTCACCATTTTGTTCATCATTAGATGATAAGGCTCCTGCTTCTACTGATTTTAATAGATCATTGTATTCTATGTTCTCCTGTAGGATCAACTCTGCACTGAAGCAACAGCATGAGGAGTGATCAAACAGGCCCAATTCACATTAAACAATTTTTATAATCAACAGATGATCTTGTGATACTATAGAATGAATGTGTGAAGATGAGTGAATATTCTGAAGCAGCTATAGCACACGACATTTGAATGACCTTCAGGAATACACCTACTGCTTTAATTTACCCAAATTCACAGGACCAATTTGTCATTCATGGCGAAATTTTTGTCCACCCATTGTTTAATTTCTTTAAATGGTTTTTAAGGGAAATATATGGAAAGGAAATAAATAATTATCTTCAAATAAGCAGGGCTGGAAGTTCCGTGCATGCAGAAGCGCATTTTTTGTTTTTCATTTGAAAAATAAAAAAATTTGACAGATAATAATAATAATAATCTCAAGATCAAGTGCAGAGAAACTTTGATTATCTGATTCCCTATAGTTGAAGTCCTGAAATTTGTGTGTCCTAGTCTATTTTTCACATCAAAATACAAAACAAGGTTAACATACCCCTTATTCTTGTAAAATAATCCACAACCATCACGCTTTTCCCCACTTCTTTGTATATAAATACTAGAATAACCATTGCTCTCCATATTTCCTTTGTAGAAGCTTTCATACTCATCAACCTCCTGGAAAAAAAATTGTAAAGAACCATTAAAGCCGAAGAGTTGTATTTGTAATTGTGGGGGAGCACTAAAGCAGCACAACCTTATAAAACTAAAATTGCACTATAACACAGGAGAAAGAAGGAGACCTGAAGGCAGAGGAAATCAGCACCAAGATTCTTGAGAACAGTTAAAATTGCCTTTGAGCGAGCTTTCCACCTATAAGAAGCAAATCTCCTATATTGAGTTCTAATGTTGATAGATCATTGTAAATTTGAATTTCACATCTTGAGGATGCACAATAATTTCAGATTATATAGTCCATCAATAAAATTCTTCATAGTAAACAGGAGTCGATTTTCCAATATTGTATGCTCAAAATGCCAATTTCCAAGGAAATTGGCCAATTTTCTATTATCGGTTTAAGTGAAACAATTATAGGACATTGATAGATGTATAAAAATATTATTAATTATTCTCTTAATAGCTTAAAGTTTTGGGAGAATTGTTGATCAACAACTTCTAACAAAATGAAAATTTTCAGAAGGGCAGAGTTATTAAAAAAAAATTGCATACTTGAGACAAGATGATGGAGAGTGCGGAAAATATGAACTCTTCACATACACCTGTAAAACAGAACACTGTCAGAATGAAAAAGAAAACTTCAAGAATCAGAGACTACTACAACATTAACCAACTCCCTAATATTAATTCTGCATAAAATCCCTCATTATGTATACGATTAGTAAACAAAAAATAAATAAATAAATAAAATCAATTAGATTACTCATGTAATTACTCATTCTAGATAGTATATACTAAATAGATAGAGAAGAGGCACTCTACTCATTGTCATTATATCATCAATTACAAAAGGTTTATACAATAACTAGATACCTGAGCCAATATGTTATATGAGACGAGACGAAATCTAACACCTGCAAATAAAAATTACCAACATTAATACTGATTGATTCTTGATACTTGCAGTCTACAATTAAAATATAAAAACAAGAACAACTAGAAGAACACCCATGAAGGCACAACAATGAAAAAAATAAAATAAAATGATTATATACCATCAGGTTTACTTCTAGAATAAATATCGCCCTCTTCCACAGATATGAATTTTGGGCATATTAGTTGCTGGGTTGTGCTCATTTTGCTAAGAACAGTTCTGCAGTACATTCAAACAAATTGGATTTTCTTTCTGAAATTGAAGATTCAGTTAACTGAAGAGTATTATTATAGTTTTGACTTTCATACCTTCTGAAGGTTGGTAAACGGAGACGAGGAAGAGTAGGAAAAACCTTTAGCATGACAGCGAATTAACTGGAAGCAATCAGTATTTATATTAGTAATTTTGCCTAGTATGTGTTTGACATAAAGCCGCTTCGTTGAAATAGCGATGCTGAGACCGAGTCGTCTAAGGTCGAATCGGTTTGAGACAATGAGTACTTAAACAAACAAACCCATAACCGATTTCACAACTGTGGCTGGCTTATGCTAGGAACGCTTTTCAGTATAGCCCAATTGCCCAATCTAAACCGGAAGTCCAAATAGATGGACCAATAATTAACCTTATACTATTTTTATGGAATAAGAGACTCTTATTTCCATTTAACGTAAAAATAATATGTTTAATAATTAAAAGATATATTTACATACATATGTATATATAATATTAAAATAATTTTAAATTTAATCGATTTAGAATTTAACGACGAATAAATAAATATTATTAATAAGTTAATATTTTTTTATAAAATATATATTTTAAACACTGACTTCTATATTTATTTATTTTATTATTAGATGTAAATAAAACATATATCAATCATAAATTTTATTTTTATGGGCATTTACTTTGTAAATTTCAAATACATTCGTTAAAATATTCAAGTAAATATTTTTTAAAGTGAAAAACCTGCATGTCCCATTAAAATTACATAATCATTGTATTTACAATCAAAATAAGCTGCATATTTAGTAAATACTTATGAGTCATACTTAGTTTAATAACATAAATCGTATTTAAGAACCAAACATAAAATTTACACTAATTTTTGCCTAACTAATACAAATATAATTACTCTTTTAAAGTACATATCTCCTTCATGATTTTAAACACAAAGATATGTATTTTTAAAATTGAGAAATACTAATCATTTAATTTTGCACACATTTTTATACCTATAACTTTTATATCATAACATGTATCATAATTATTTTAAAAATTGAAAAAATGATTCAATTTTTAGATAATATTGATATGTGATAAAATCTAAGTAATGTGAGTACAAAAATAAATATAAATTTATGTATCTCTAACATTTATCTATTAAGGTTTTGATGGATGTATCCAAAATTAGATAATTTGTATTTGAAAAATATTTAATCATTAGTTTATAACCATTTCAAATGATATGATTGGATTCACATGGGGCTATCAAGTTGGCACCACAACTTACCCCACGTTTGGTTGGACGGAATGGAATGGAATGGAATTAGAATTGATTCCATCCATTTTCAAGGCTTGGTCGACTAATTGATGGCTGAATGGAATCGGATTACTAAAGCGAGACGGAATCACAATTCCTTCTCCCCTTTAGAACGATGATTCCATTCCTGACATAAAATTAGCGTACCAATTTTACCCTCACATAAAATTATAATTACAAAATTACCCTCCCTTTATAAACGGTTGGCCAGATTGATCCGCTCACATTTTTCTCACCCACGAGCGCTATGCGATTTCTTCTCCGGCTCTCTCGCACTCAACCATCGCGATTTCTTTCTCCAACTCGTAGCTCACTGCCGCCTCGCTCGTCCTCCACAAATGCCGTGGTTTCCGACATTCGAGGTGAGTTCTCGTCCTCATCCGTGTCTTCGCTCATCCGAGTCACAACCCTAATTTCTTCACGAAGTTGTTCTCTTTTTTGTTTTTTGCTTCTCGCTTTCCGAATACACTATTTGTTTCCCGAAATCGTGGGTTTTTCCTTCTGGGATTGTTCTATGTTCCGTAATTTTGAATCGATCCCTAATTTATTTCTATTTTGAATCGATCCCTAATTTATTTCTATTTTGAATCAATCCCTAATTTTGTTCTTTGTTCTAATCGCCGATATCAGGCGTCCGAGAAATTTTTCTTTATTTTGTTGAAATTTATTTATATTTTGAATCGATTCAAATGTTTATTATCTGTTTTGGTATTCTGGTATGTGATATTCTTTGTTGTTTTTTTGAATCAATTTATTGTTTTCATGAACTCAAACACAACTTCGATATAAACATTCCTTCTACGTCCCATAAAGATGATACTGATATTGTTTCTAACAATATCAATATTGATTATTTGCTAGACTTTTCTGACTTAATGGCATAAATTTTTGTTAGGATTAATTTTGATGGTTTCAGTGTATAATGTAACTCTAACTTTGGTTTAAACTATCGATTGGAGCTGCATAAACTAATTGTTATGCTAATGAATTCAAAAACTGCTTATTAATACTTGCAGAGGTATTATCGAAGAGAATGCATTACTTACTTTCATAAACTATTTATTAATCTTGCAGAGGTATTGTTTATTCAAAAACTATCTATTGTTATAGTGATATAATCAGTATCTTCTATAATATTTAATTTTGGCAGTTTAATAAAATCGGTATATTTTATCAATTTTATGAGTAAATTGTTGTTCCTAATTAAGTATTGTTTTTGTTTGTAGTTTAAGGTAAAAATGGATGATCATATTAATGTGGAAATATGGATGCTATCATGGTACTGATGATATAATGTATATTGTAAAATTCTTTTTGAGTCAGGTGGATAAAAACAAGACAATTGTATGAGCTTGATTTTTTTTCAAATAGGAAAAAGGTATGATTGCAAGCATGAGTGACATTACTTGTATTAATCAAATTAGGATGAGTATGAGTGCTTTTACCACTCAGGTGCAATGCTTCGAAACTGTGGGTTTAAAACAATCAAAACATTTGTTAAGAGATTGAAATAGTGTAGCCATGCTTCTTCATGTAATTGCACACCATGTGAAAATAGAGTTATAACCTGATCGATTTAGAAGATTCGAGAGACATTTAGTAAGTATTTCAATAATGTCTGCATGCTATCATACTGCCAGATAAGGAGTTATTGAAAAACCCGAGCCTATTCTCGACGATTTGATGACGATAGTGGAAATATTTCAAGGTAGATATAATGTTTAATTTCTTTTTTTTCTTATTACCATGTAATATTTCTAATAATTAAATGATTTTACTTGACTTATTGGTACTGTGGTTGCTTTCAGAGAGCACTCACGTATGGTACTCATATTAGAGTAAGAGTTCCCGTAGTGATAAGTCTAGGTATCGAAACCGAAAGTGGCAGGTTACCACAAATGTTTTGGGGTTTGCTCTCCCGATATGCAATTTATTTATGTTTTTACCTTGGCTAGAGTGGTTCAAGAATGATAGAGTTTTACGTGAAGCTACGCGTATGTAATGGATTTAAAGTCCAACTTGGTAAGTAATACGTGAATTGATCAATTTTTTAAATTCTATGAATATGAAATTGAATTGTAAAATATATTTAATATATAGTGGCATTATTATTCAGGATGTCAAGTATGCAAATTCCAATGGATTTCTTTGCTCCATATCGTGGTCAACGTTATCATTTGAGTTGAACGGAGCAGATGGTTCACAACCTCGCAATCGACGTGAATTTTTTAACACGAAGCACTCACAAAAGTGCTAGGAATGTGATCGAGAGATGTTTTAGCTGTTAAAAAATCGATGGGCTATTCTAAGAAGTCCATCATTCTATCCCATTAAAACTCAAAATCGAATAATTATTGCTTGTCATTACACAACTATATAAGAAAGGAAATGTCATATGATCCATTTGAAGAAAATTGGGAAAATCTTGGAAGATAGAGACGAGGATGTTGACAGGAAGATACAATAAGAATTGTAGACTCTACACACGAATGGAGTGTATTTAGGGACACACATCAAACATGTACAATGAACGGGAGAGAAAGGAGAGAGGATGTATGATGTTGAGTGTTTAGGTTAATGGAAGTCATGTTTTCTTATTTATGCTTGATCAGGGTTGTAATGAAGAGATTGTTTGATTGAAATTATTTGTAATCTTGTAAAACATTATACTATTGGTCGTATTCTTTTTAATTTTAAAATTATTCTCATCGTAGCTAGGTCTTCAAGAACTTTAATATGTTTTCTATTTCTATTTTGTTAAACAAATAGTAAGTATTTTTTTGTACTTACTTTTTTAATTTTAGGATGTCATCTTCACAAAGTTTTACCTCAAGAAATCGAGGTCTGGATTTAATAAAAGATTTTGGACAACAACATTAGATGAAAAATTAATCGAGTTGTCTTCTGTGAGTTACACAATCGTGGTTCATATAGAAATAGTGGTTTCAAACCCTGCTACTTAAATGCTATCGAGAAATCACTACTTCAAAAACTACCAAATTGTAATATGAAAGCTAAACCACATATCGAGTCTCGATTGAAAACATTGAAGACTTCAATTTACTACTATACATGACATGCGTTAACCGGTCATAATAGTAAGGATTCGAAGGGATCTGTTGAATAAACCTCAGAGTCACTGACCCACCCGTTTAGGATGCATACGTACATGTAATATTTTCAATTTGATTATTAATCCATTTGATTATTAATATTTTCAATTTGACATATTTTAATATTTTTTAGAGTCACAAAGAAGTCAGCCATTTGGAGACATAAAGGTCATTTCCTTATTACGAGACTCGCTATTGTATTTGGTAAAGACAGAGCCACAGAAAAGATGCAGAGACCTCCAAATACGATGTTGTTTTAGAACTTGATAATGAACGGGATCAAGAGACAAGAAATGAAACTGATCCATTACATCAACACGTAGATGCTATCGACCAAAGAAACTCAAATGTTTCATCTAAAAAAAGAAAGAGAACACTTGGAGTTAATGAATATGGAAATTCTCAGCAGGCGCTCGATACTGCGTAAGAGATGAAGAATGTCGGCAGCCTTTCGAGTCGATCCATCACAAAAGAAGAACAAAAGAGGTTGTCAGACAATGAATTACAAAGTGACCACGCCACTTAGCAACGATGAGCTTCGACAAGCTACAATTATTCTTGTCGACAAACCCGCAAGAATCAATGTATTTTTTGAGTACCAAGGCAACAAAGATGGTCGATTGTGAGCCTTCTTAGACGTGGAACGGCATTATATTAAGTTATGGATACGTGTTATTACTATATGAATATTCGCTTGTAATTGTTATATTAGCCTTGTTTTTGGTATCTAACTTTATATTAGTTAGGCTAATATCAATATTTTAATATAGTGTTTTCAACACTTGTATTTTGAACACTTTTGAAATATGAACATTTGTGTCATCAAGAGATGATAATACGAAAGTATTATGATCAACATACGTTTGTAATTCCGTTTATATTGATAATTTATTATTTTGTAAAAATGAATAGCATCACTGCATACGCATACAATCCCACATACGATTTCAATATATTGAATGCTATTAAAAACAATCTTAATAACATCATTCATTTCTATAAAAGTTAATATATAATTAATTTTTTATGATATAAAAAGAAATATATATTTCTTACTTAAAAAATTAAAAATTAAAATTGTTATTTAATTTTTCTCGATTTAAAAACTAGTAATTAAATTACATTATATCCATTTTACAAAGACGTAGGGTATTCGTGTCATTTACAGCTTTTTTCATTCCATTCCAGTGTCAAACCAAACATTGTAATCCTGATTTTGAGCTTGATTCCAGTAGTCAAACCAAACAGAATTGTTTCCATTCCATTCCATTCCATTCCCATTTCGATTCCGATTCCAATTCTGATTCCATTCCACGAACCAAACGCCACCTTAGTTGTTACTTTGACTTATAGACGTAAGGTATATATTCAGAGAGTTGCATCAGGTATGATTTGAAATTAAACCCTATACAGGTGCTATATGATAACACTTATATCTTATTTTCGAGTGCAACAATGAAAGGAAAGCCTCGACATATGGATGAAAAATTATTCTTTAATATCAATGATTTAAGATAGCATGATAACTTCTTAAAAAAATGTATGATTGGGATTGAGTTCATTACCTTTTATACCTACAAATGTATGGAGCAATTTGTAAAACGTATAAAATGTTTACTTTATTGTAATTATGTCTATAAAGTATGGATAATAATAAAAATATATCAAATTTTAAGCATAATTGTATCATTATTTATACATTATAAGTATAATTATAATTTTAAAAATGCATGTTATTGAGTATGTTTTTATCAATATATATACATTGTGGTATTTTTGTAACAAAGTAAACATTTTAGATATTTTTGTAAATTGTATCATAAGTTTGTGAATATAAAATATAATTAACCCATTGGGATTTGTAATGTAAACAATCAATTTTATCATATGTATATTAATTGAAATGAGCACAACTTTGTGACCTAGTAAACATACTAAACATTATCACTATATAATTTTTATACAATAATGTGTTTGTTTGTAAAGTGAAATCGTATTATATAAAATAAGAATTGTACGATTATATTAAAATTTAGTACGAAAAGTATGTGTTTGTTTAAATAATGTTATACACTTTATTTAATCGGTCTAAAATTTTAATTCTGAAATTGTGAATCTTAATTTTTTATTTTATTTCAAATTAAAAATATTTTTTTAAATATAAAAATAAATTATATATTGATTTAAATAAAATTATTTTGATAGGTAAGAATCCTACGTAAAACAAATTAAATACTATTTTAAATGTAAATTATTTTATTTATATATTTATTATCAATTTTATTCAACTATATTATATAAATTATTATTAAAAACAATACAAGATAATTATAATATAATTATACTTATCTCTCATACAACAAACATGAAACTATATAACATTACTAACTGTTTTATCCTTTGCTTAAAAATATGACTTAAGAAAAAGTAAAGTCGTTACATAAGCATATGTCCAGCCAACAAATTTGAAATAATCTTAATTATCATATATTTAAATGCAAATCCCATGTATATAATATCTCTTTATTTAATAAAAAGGGATTTTAAGTATTATTTTTTTTAAATTGTTACATTAGCACATGGATAAATGAGTGATTAATAAATTCATTATCGTTTGAGATGTGAATTTTATATACATATTGTTATGATTGATTAAAAATAATATTAGGTTTGTTAGTCAAAATAGGAGGTGCCTAATTTAGAAGAAAATTCATGGAAGGTGGCTTACCATATTGTCAAAAATGGAGGTGCCTAACCTTGTTTGAATAAAGAATAGGAAAATTAGGTAGCCTAATTTTGTTGAATGAAGAAATGTTTGGCATATGAAATGAGAACTTCAAAGCTATAAATATGGCTTCATTTCTTCATTGATAATCATCCCAAAAATAGAGAAAAGCTTGTATGAGAAGTTCTTGAGTGAGAGAATTTTGTGTGAAAATTCTCTTGGGCTTGTAATTGCTCTTGTCTTTTGGGTGTGTGAGAAAAATTGCGAGAGTGTGGTTGTAACAATTTTCCACATAGTGAATTTTTCTCTACGGTTGTCTTTTGACAAACGAAAGTGGTTTTCTCTAATTTGGAGTTACCTTTATAATTCTTGTGTTGTGTATTATCTATTTCTATGTTATTTGATATTCTTGAAGGAAGATCTTGGGAGGAAAATTTGTGATTATACCATTTTATCCAAATTTCTTAACAAGCTGAGTATGGAAGCGAATTTCAAAGAAAGAAGGAGAAATGTCGGAGTCAAGATTGACATTGAGAAATTTGATGGGAGAATCAATTTTGGCTTGTGGCAAGTCTGGTCAAAGATTTGTTGATCAATATGGGTTACCTGAGCATTAAAGGGAAACCGACCCTTGTTCTTGGTATTTAGTCGATAAAACCAATATAAGTGATGAAGATCGGAAAGATCTTGATCTGGAAAGGCTATGAAGTGCAATTCGGCTTTGTTTGGCCAAAAATATTCTTGCAAATATGCATGGAATATCTATGGCGAAGAACTACTGAGAAAAGCTTGAAGAATTGTATCGAGGCAAAAGCGTTTCAAATCGGGTGTATTTGAAAGAAGCGGGTTTCATACTTTGCGTATGAATGAAGGAACTATTATGTACGACCATCTAAGTGTTCTCAATGGTATTGTCTGCAGGCCCCGGAAATCATTGGAGTTAAACTTGATGATGAAGATATAGCTTTAAGGCTCATTTCGTCTCTTCCATCTTCTTATGATCACGTGGAAACCTATCTTGATTCATGGAAAGGAGAAAATAATTTTTTCGAAGTTACTAGCGAGTTGTTTTTACGAAGAAAAAGTGAGTGGTGAAAGAAATGTTTCGCTTTGAAAACTCGGCATTATTGGTAGGCGACAAACGAAAGAAAAACAATTTCATGAAAAGAAGATAGTGTCTTTGGGGGTGTGGACAATCTGGGCACCTCAAAGAAAATTGTCAAAGGGTGGAGGCGATCTATGAAGCTCGAATACCGACGGTGACGCTAATAGTATGTATGTTTTCAAAGACTATAGTGATGTTCTTTGAAAAGAGCGTGTACATCCTCGTAGCATGCCACCCTTGGTCTCTAAATATTGCCATGAAAGAGGTGTGTTCTTGTAACGGGTCCACGAAGTTTGCATGAGGGCATTGGCTTGGTATAGATCTGAGGTGTGTGGTGGAAAGAATGTCGATGGGCGATGAACTCTCGGGAAAACCAAGTGTGAGAGTTGCCGCTAAATTTCAACAAGTTTTTTTTTACATGGTCGATGTGAAATTCTTAGAATTGGTGATTAATTCTAAGTGGGTGTACTCTTTATGGTGGAGTATGATAATTCTCGGTGTAGAGAATTATGGTGATGGAATAGGCAGTGTTGTAGTGGTAACCGTGTTTATTTTTAATCAAGGTGGGGATTGTTATGATTGATTAAAAATAATATTAGGACTGATGAGTCAAAATAGGAGGTGCCTAATTTAGAAGAAAATTCATGGAAGGTGGCTTACTATATTGTCAGATGGAAGTGCCTTTAACCTTGTTTGAATAAAGAATAGGAAAATTAGGTAGCCTAATTTTGTTGAATGAAGAAATGTTTGGCATATGAAATGAGAACTTGAAGGCTATAAATATGGCTTCATTTCTTCATTGATAACCATCCCAAAAATAGAAAAAAGCTTGTATGAGAAATTCTTGAGTGAGAGAATTTTGTGGGAAAATTCTCTTGGGCTTGTAATTGCTCTTGTCTTTTGGGTGTGTGAGAAAATTACTGAGAGTGTGGTTGTAACAATTTTCCACATAGTGAATTTTTCTCTGGTTGTCTTTTAACAACGAAAGTGGTTTTTCTCTAATTTGGAGTTTCCACTATAATTCTTGTGTTGTGTATTATCTATTTTCTCAGTTATTTGATATTCTTCAAAGGAAGATCTTGGGAGGGAGAATTTATGATTATACTATTTTATCCAAATTTCCTAACACATATAGCCTAAGTTGTGATTTCTCATAGAAAAATCCACCGGTTAGCAAGTATTTTATAATACTAAACCTTTAGAATTGATATATTTGTTTTTATATTTTCTTAAATAAAAGATAAAATTTCAACTTAAAAATTTATTGCCATGGAATTTTAGTTCCTCGTTTACCTATATATAAAACTAAATCTTAAGCTTAGTTTATGACAAGAAAAATAAATGGAATTCATGAGACAGGTTAATGGACTAAATTAGCATTATTAATTTTTTTAACCAAAGTATCATTTTTGATAACAATCGGGTCTAATATATTTCAAATTTATGATTTAAAATAAAAAATATATAAATCTTAAGGTAATTGAATTAGATGGGTCATCGATCTATTGCACAAATGCATGTGTCAATATATAAATGTATTTAATGTGAAATACACATGGGTTTATATTACATTGATTTTTATATATATATTTTATATATAACTCATTTACTTAATTTATTTATTTTGTATATAATTAATTTACTTATTTTTAAAATAAACTTATATTATATACTTATTCCTTATAAACTAATAGAAATTTATGTGTATGACTTTTCGTTTTATATAAAAATATCATTAATTTACTGTTCAAAATTAAAAAGTTTGGTTTTAGTTTTAGATTAAAATCATAACCAATCTAATAAGATTGATTCTTAAAAAATGATAATCTAACTCAAACTAATAAATTTAAAAAATCAATTAAATTCAAACTAATTTTATTGTTTTGGTTTGAGTTTTGTAAAGGTGTTTTTTTTTCTTTTTTATTAATGGATTTTATTTATTAATCATCTTTTAACTCTTATATTATAATTTTTAATATTAATTTTATTATAATCCTTAAATTTAAATATTTAGATTTTAACCAATTACCTAATATCATTATTCATATTAATTATAAAGTGTAATAAAGACTTAAAAATAATATAAATAGATAATAGTGAATAGTAATGATATCCAACAAAATTCTTTATTTCTCATATCAAGCCATCCATAATGTTATTTATATTATGCATACTTTAATGATAAAAATATGAAAGATAATATAATTATAAATTATAATAAATAAATAATTAAATAATATAAAATTAGTGTATTATATACATAAGAAGTAAAATAAGAAAAAATATTTAGTCTAAAAGTTATTGCATGAATTGCATTTAAATATTCATATTTTAATGATAAAAATAGACAAAACCTATTTAATTCACGTTAATAAACTAGAAAACAAAATCTAATTCTAAAATATTATTTGAAATGAAAAAATGTTTTCCTCTTATATAGAATTAAAAATATAACAATAAACAACAAAGTAAGATATAAAAATTTAAATCTCTAATACACATTGTCTATTGCAAAACAAAAAATGAGAGTAAAATATTTAAATTATCCATAAAAAACATACAAAAAACCAAATTTCAATTATATTCCAAGCTCCCATCCCTAAGTTAGGAGTGACAATTCATTCAAGACCAAATTAAAATGACTTGAATTGACTCGGTCTAAATTAATTTAATCCTACCTCAATTCAATTTTAATTTGAGCCAACACATGTAAACCTAAACCCAAATTGAACACAAACACAAACAAGCTGGCCCAAAATAATCCTAATTATTAATTATATGTGTTTTTAGTTAATTGGATATTTTTTTATAAATCAAAAAATATATTTAATGATTAAAACTTATTTGCTCAAACATCATTACACGAAACACCAAAAATGAGATAAATAATATTAAAACAAATAATATTTAAAACAAATGATAAATTAATACTAAATGAATAACTCACGCATAAGACAATGTCCACGTAGATAGTACAACTCTTCACATACACTTGTTATGTTATAATAACCAATTAATTATAAAATAAGAATATTAGTAAACATAAACTAAAGAAATCTAATTCTTAAAACAAGAAATTTATTTCTAAATAAATTTGATAAATGTAAACTCCACCAACTCCTCTCATGCAAAATTTAGATGCTCTCGTATCATTATGTAAACTAATAGTTTGAATAAAGAATTTCAAATCCCAATAAAAATTTCCCAAACCATTAAAGAAAGAAATATATGAGTAATATTAAATAAAGAATTTTCTTCAAAACTAAACACATATATATATAAAAGCTCTTTTAGTATTAATTAAATAGACCATACAGTGATCATACAAAGAAAATTTATAATTTTTAGGTGTCATAAAAATATTTTAACTACTTCAATGGACGTATGATCATTGTTAAAAAAAAGTGAAACAATACTAGACTTAAGGCTACTTTTGGAGAAGCAATTGTTTGTGGATGCTAGATAAATAGAAAGTTGATGGTGCGAATGAGTTGGTTGGAAATTAAGAAAAAAATGTGTTTCTATAATTTTAAATTTTTAACATAATTTATAAGTTTTAACTTTTACATATTATAGTCTTTTTTTAAACATTATTTTGGGCCCAAGAGTTGGCTCGAATTCAGCCCAAATCAACTCAATTTTTTTTAATTTTTGAAACTAGTCTTGATTTAATTCGATATGATCATTCAAACTACGATACAAATTATCACCCATATTTTAAGCATAACAGAAAGATAAAAAAAATTAAATATACGAAGTTTATAAACTTTAAATAAGATTATAAAAATAAAAATAATAAAATAAATAGATTAAGTTAGTTTGATTTTTAATCGATTTAAATAGATGAGAACAAAATTAATTTAATATTAATTGGTTTAGTAAAAAAAATAATTTAAATCAATAAAATCTTAAAACAAAAAATATTATACTAAATTAGTTTTAATATATTAAGTTGAGTTTGGTAATTTTTTACTACCTAATGCCACGGCCCTAAAGGGCTTATTTTCATGCCGATTGCGTCCCATGATTGTAACTGTATTTAATAATATTTTAAAAAATAATTCTATTTAGTAATTTACATATTTAAACAGCAAAAATAAAGTAATCATTAGGCAGACACCCGGTCCCCTGCAATACTTGAAAATATTGTTTACCCTTTTTTAATTAATTATAGGTAAAGTGGTAAACTGTATTTTGTCGTAATAACGTATGTATTGATATTATTATTTCAAACATTGTTGTAGCGCATTACATCACTTAAAACGCGTAACTTTAAAAGATTTTTTTTTCTTTTAAAATTTGTAACGATCAATATAATATCTAATAATATTAAAATTTATTTAATTAAATAAATTTTGATATTTAATGAATTCAAATAATAATAATTTAATTTAAATAACGTTTAATTATATAAAATTAAATAAAAAATAATGTATAAATATTTTTCTTAATAATAAAAATGTATTGTAAAATATTATTTCTATTATTATAATTTTTAAAAATAATTTTTTTATTTACCTAATTTAATTAGAGATATGCACTTATAGAGATTCAATCTACACATAAGTATTAACTTATAGTTGTAGTTCATATGGTATTATTCTTTAGAGATGAACAACACATCAAAATTGATTATTTTTAACCGATCAAACTCGATTTGATTCAAATCGAATTTTGAGGTTTTTAATACGAATTTGATCCAATGATGTAATCAATATAAATTAATCTAAATTTGAACATATCAAACCCTTTTGGATTAGATAACATCATATTGATTTTGAAATATATTTATGAATTATTATCATATATAAAACATAACGCACACCATATTTTTTAACTTTAAATTAATGTATTTATAGCAAAAAATTATTTTTTATAATTTCAACTAAAAAAATAAAAAGAAATAAGATGTATATATGAAAAATCATTAAATCATTAAAGAGATTTAATATTTATATTTATATTTTAAGCAAAAATAGTAATTTTAATGTAATTATACTACATATAATATTTAAATATAACACATCATAAAAATATATTTATTTATAACTCATTAGTAATTCCTTTAAGATTGTATTATAATGGATTATAAAACTGTCAATTCGAATCTGAATTCGATTCGATTTGAATCCGAATATATACAAAAATTTGTCAATCCAACTTGATCTGAATTAGATGAATTTGGTCAAATTCTTTTAATTTAAGTGGATTGATCAAATTATTTGTTCACCTCTATGGACTCTTCATCCTACTATTATGAACTCAAGTTCAAATCCAACTCATATAATATTTTATTTCTTTAATAAAAAATGAATTTTAGTGAATAAAATTTGGGATACAAACCCAACCATATCTCACACAAATTATAATTATTTTAAAATTAATTATTAATTTCTTCTATGTTGTTAAAAAATTTAGGTTTTTCCCCTATAAAAAATAAGGAAATTTATATTTTCATAATAATAAATATTATAATAAGACAAAATGTATAATTTTGTAAATATATTTGTTATAAATCATTTATTTTTTCTGTAATATTTAATATATATGTTTCAAATTATGTTGATAAAACAGTTAAATTTTATTTTATAAAATTTATTTAAATTCTAAAAATTTAAAATTTTATAATTTAAAATTTATTATTATTATTTTAAACTAGTTTGCAACAATATTTTGTTAATATTGTTTAATATAAAAATATTATATATATTTTATTTAGATCCCTTTTACATAAATATTGTTTATTTTTAATTCTTTATTGATTTAAAATTATATTTTTTATTGTAAAATATTTATTATTATTTTTCTTTTATAATAAAAATATATATTTTTAAAAAATATTACATGAATCTTTAGTTTCTTATTGTTAGATTTCCGTTTCTTATTAAAGAATATCAGTATATTTACACAAAGATTTAAAGCAAAGTTTAAAGTATGTACCAAAAATAAAAAGAGAATCGTTGATCTTATCTTTCACAGTTGACTATCATAAATCGGTTCAAATAGGTAAATATCTACAAATAAATCGTATCACAGATCTTTCAATATTTACGATATTTTTAACATTAGTACTAATATAATAGAATACTAACATATCATTACGATGTCATGTGTAACATTACTCTTTATTGTACAAAGTAATATTAAAATTACTACTTTTTTTTAGAAATTTTATGAATTGCGTTAGCCAATCATAAATACAAACAAACCAATTATAGAAGATAGAGAAACAAATCTAAGCACAGCGCGCGCGCGCGTACACAGAGAGAGAGAGAGAGAGAATTCAAAATTGATTATACGGTGTCAATAATAAGAATGGTATCACACGTCATCATAAATCCATTACTCCTTAAATTTTTAAATTTAATTAATCAATTGATTTAACATTTAACTTTAATCATACATTTTTCAGTTATATATATAAACAAATATTTTTAATATATATTAAATATACTTTTTTTTAATATTTTCTAACAAAATATAATGTATTTAAAGAAAATTATATCTAAAATATAATTATATTATGCAATTAAAATAACTATTTATTTATAATTCATTAATAATTATTTTAAGATTTGATCACAATGAATTATAAATTTAAATATCATATTATACTCAACCAAATTAGCGGGAAAAAAGATATATTACTACCTACCATTTACATTATAAATAATGTATTAATATAGAAACTTATCTAACCTTTTTTTTTTCATCACGAATATCAAATGCCATCCGTTATACTAAGAAAATCATTATAACTATCAAAATGTTACGTCAACTTTGCACATTTTTGTTAAGTAAAAAAATTTTTAATTGTATAATTTTTATATAATTATTATGTATTTAATTATAAAATAAGATAGTATTATAAATCATAAAAATTATATAATTATTGAAAAATTTAGTAACCTAAGTTTAAAACATATAAATATTTTATTTAACATGTAAAATTTTATTTCTAAAATGATGTATCTTGGATTTCTCTTTCATATTAAATTAAAATATTTTTATATTTTTAAAATATAAAAAATTATAAAAATAAATCAAATATTTTAAATAAATTATTTCAATATATATAAAATACCTAAAATATATTAAATATTATTTTAAATATAAATTATTTTATTAAAATATTTAATACTAATTTTATTCTCATATTTAGAATTTCTTTTCACAAACACGCTAATCACGAAACCTACAACGACATAACACGCGCAAACGAAATTACATTCTACAAACCCAAAAACACTAGGGGAAGAGAGAGAGGGAGAGAGGGAGAGAGAACACACACACTCACATTCACACACACACTCACATTCACACACACGGCCGTCTAAGGTCTAAAGTCCTGTAAAACTTTCCCTCCGTTTTGTATCTACAAATTTGAACTTGCTCTGTTTCACTCCACTCTGTCACTCCCTCATCGCATTTATTTCCAACTCTTAATATGAAGAATGAATCCTTCTTTAAATCTCTCAATCTTACTCCGTTTCGTTACTCAAACGACCGCCATCGCCACCTTCGCATAGCCGATATTCTCGCCTCTGACAAAGACGATCAATACGACTTCGATTTCCATACGAACGGCGCCGGAGATCGTCGGAGAGATGACTACACCACCTTGCACTGTTCTTCTCCCCTGCAATTCATTTCTCGGTGCTTCACGGCGCTTAAGCGGATTAAAGGTAGAAGAGACGATCAAAACAGAGAACTAGTTGATCGGTCAACGCGCTCCATAATTGTAAAAGATAATGGTTCTTCGCACTCTTCGCCTCCCGAGAGTGAAGCTTTAGGTGAATATTCTTTAAATTACATGGACCATTATCGAATTGTTTTTTCGATTTTTTTTTTGTAATTTGTAAAGTATGGTCCCAATTCCCAACTCAGTTCGTATTTTCTTTCATTTTACTAGATTTAAAGGTATTATTCATTGCCCTTGAGCATATTACACACTAAATTGATTATTTTATCTCACAAATTCTTTTTTAGTATTTGTTTTTTTCAAACAAAAATTTGCATTAATCTTAAATTTCATGAGATTTTTATCACCATGTCATGTATTCCAAAAACAACAATAATTTATCATACATTTATGACTCTTCGATAGGCATTCTAATTACGTAGCCTTGAATTCTATTTCCAAAAATGAATACAATCTTAAAGTACCTCCTAAATATCAAAAATTATTAATTCAAATTTATAGTAATTTTGTTTTCTACTTAAATTTATAATACAATTTGTATATGTATCAATGTATTTAGGACGTTCTGGAATTGATGCTCCATTTAACATGGGAGTTGCATTTGGATTGTTGTATCTGATTGTTGCAAGCAAAAATGAAACGACTAAGATGGTGGAGCTGCGTAAAGAAATGGAGATGCTTCTACAAAATTTGAAAGAGGAATCGCGAGGGAAGAGTTGTTCTCTTAAGGTGTTTGAGAATAATGATAGTTCCGCTAATTCTTGTTTAACCACTGATGCTCGAGAAGTTTCCAACTCTAATATTTCTCATTTACCTGATTCGGAAAACATTGTGGTGTGCGATGAGTATGAGTCTTCTTCTTCTAGTTCTAAATGTGTTACTCGTGAACAAGCAATATGTTCGGTAGGAATGAATGAACTTGAGTTGGAGCTTGAGGCTGAGTTACAACGTTTGCAACTTCATTTGGATATGGATAGTTCACTGAATCATCCACAGAAACAAAGGATGAAGGTATGTGACTTTACGATTTCCTTTCCATTTTCTTATGGGGTTATGGAGATGTTTTGGCTTTTAGACATCCTAAACATATTCAATTTTGCACGCAAACTTATAGCGTCATGCATGCTGCTAAAAGTTCTTAATTTTCCTGGTAATGTTGACATGGGACGTATAATTATGAGCAATTCTTTACCATCATAATTAATGTGATAAATATGTTATTGATTAAAATAATAATACTAACTTTTTTAACACCAATTTTTCAATAATCATTGACCCAGAGTGCAAAATATTGTGTTTAGCAAGATGAAATCAATAAAGGAAAATTGAAAAGGATGAGATTTAATTAAAATTTTAAGGTGAATTTAACGTGGTTGCACAAATATATAATAATGAATAATAATAAAATAATAATAAACAGTAAGAAAATAAATGACACATAATGATTTAAATGGTTTAATTTTTTAATATGAAAAGTCTATTACACTGATGACGACACACCGAAGAAAATCCACTAATAATTAAATAGAGATACAAATACCAATAATTAGAGAGATTCATAAAATATACTAAGAAAAACTCAAATACACCCACAAAATAACTCCTTTTAATTTACTGGTAATATATAACAAGATAAATTAATAAACTTGTTATTTAATCAAATATTATCATACAAATATTAAACAATCGATAGCTTCCTTTTCTACTATATTATAAATAAAAGTGGAGGGAGATAACATTAGGAAACAAATAAGGAATGATTGAGGTGGATGAAATTCGTTGAAAATGATTTCTTACTGATTTGTTGATTTGTTGATTTCTTTAGAGCTATTTCCTTCTCTTCTCTAACAGCTGCCCAAGTTTATGGATTTCCAAATTTTCTAGCGGTTGCTAAGTTAAGAAGGTAAAGGATATCTATATATATATATATATTAGGGAAAGGGTTTATTTGGGTATATAAGCTTTGGACTCAATTGTTGTTTTGGGCCAAATTTAACAAATCTCCACTTTGACTCAAAATAGAAAACAATTTCTTCAAATATAATATTCCTCGGATTATCAAATAATCGTCGTCCAAAGCCCCGAATGGTGATCATTTACTACAAACATCAATCAAGTTCAAACAATGCTTGAACTTGTTAAATATAACTGATTTGGTTAACATATCAGATGAATTCTTTGTAGTGACTATTTTATTGACAACAATAGTACCTTGAGAGATAATGTCACGAACGAAGTGATATCTGATATCAAAATGTTTGGTTCTTTTATGATACATAGTATTCTTAGTCAAGTGTATTGCACTCTAACTATCACAAAATACAAAACAAGTATCCTGCTGTAAACCCAAATCACAGACCAAACCTCTAAGCCAAATGACTTCTTTCACTACTTCTGCTGCTGCCATATATTCTGCCTCTGTCATAGACAAAACAATTGTAGATTGTAAAGTAGTCTTCCAACTAATGGCACAATGAGAAAGAGTAAAGACATAATATGTCAGAGATCTTTTTCTATCCAAATCACCAACATAATCGGAGCTCATATAACCAATAACACTGCAACTGGTATTAGAATTTTCATCATATACCAAACCAAAATTAGACGTGCTTCTCAAATACCGAAGTATCCATTTCACAGCTTGTCAATGACCCTTACCAGGATTACCTATATATCTGCTGGCAACACTAACTGCATGTGAAATGTCTGGACGAGTACAAACCATAGCGTACATCAAACTACCAACGACACTAGCAACCTGAGACATGTACTGCTCTTCTTCTTCTGACTGTGGTGACAAATCTAAAGAAAGCCTGAAATGTGCAGTTAACGACGTACTCATAGATTTAGACTCTTTCAAACCAAAGCATTCAAGAACTTTTTCAATATAACTTTTTTGAGTCAAATAAAGCTTGTCCGCTTGTCTATCCCTGTACATTTTCATCCCTAAAATTTTCTTCGCTGCACCCAAATCTTTCATCTCAAACTCACCACTAAGTTGAGACTTTAATTTCTGAATCTCGAACTTATTCTTAGAAGCAATAAGCATGTCATCAATATAAAACAACAAATAGACAGATGAACCATCATGGAATCTTTTATAATAAACCCAATTATCATAATCACTCCTAGAGTAACCATGATCAATCATAAAAGAATCAAACCGCTTATACCACTGCCTAGGGGATTGTTTCAACCCATATAAAGACTTTTTCAATAAACATACATGATCTTTCTTAGCTTGAACAAAAACCCCTCTGGTTGATGCATATATATTTGTTCCTCATGCTCACCATGTAAGAAGGCTGTTTTGACATCAAGTTGTTCTAATTCCATGTCAAACAATGCGACCATAACAAGCAACACACGAATAAAGCTATGTTTCACAACATGTGAAAATACTTCATTGAAGTCAAATACCCTTCTTTTGACAATAGCCATTTGCAACAACACGTGCCTTGAACTTAGCTGCTTCAACCTCAGGTATACCTTCTTTTTTCTTGAAGACCCATTTGTTTCCAACAATCTTCTGGCCCTTAGGCGGTTTCATCAATTCCCAAGTATGATTCTTATGAAGTGATTCAATTTCTTCATTCATAACAACCAACTACTGAACAGACTCATCACAAGTGTCAGCTTCATGATAACTAGAAGGTTCATACATCTCAATAGATTTTATCACATACAATGCAAAAGAAACTAAGTTTGCATCTGCGTACCTCTGAGGGCGTCAAATTTCTCTTATTCTTTTACCCTTAGCGATACTATATAGTTACTTATATTGCTCTCCTACTACATCATGAGCAGAATCATCTATCTCATCCACATATGGCTGATCTGAAGTGCCCTCTTGTACTTGACTAGGAGCTCCATTCTTAAGCTCCACCTGCTCACTAACACCGTGATCTTTACCTGCAACAATAAACTCTTTTTTTCTTTTCCAATATGAAAAACTCATCAAACTTAACATCTCTGCTAATCAAAAATTTAGGTGACTTGGGTTCAACACACCATAATCTATATCCCTTCACCTCAGAAGGATACCCCAAAAATATGTATTCTAATGCTCTAAACTCAAGTTTACCATCATTAACATGAGCATAAGCAGGACAACCAAAAACTTTCAAATCAAAATAATTAGCAGGAGTACCAAAGAATACCTCAAACATAGTCTTCAACTCAATTGCAGTTGATGGAGACCGATTCACCAAATTGTAGGCATTGTTACAAGTTTCAGCCCAAAAAGATTTATCCAAGTCAGCTTGAAAGAGCATAAAACAAGCTCTTTCTAAGAGAGTCCTATTCATACGTTCTGTTACTCCATTTTGCTGTGGTGTATGACGCACAGTGCAACGTCTCACTATGCCATTTCTTTCACAGAACTCATTAAATTGACTTTTACAAAATTCCAAACCATTGTCAGTTCTCAAATGTTTGATTTTCTATACAAGTCTTGAATTTTATAAATTTTGAGAACGCATCATTCTCGTTCTTCAAAAAACACACCCAAATATGACGAGAGAAGTCATCAATAAAAGTCAACATATACCGGACACCACCCTTAGACACAACACGAGAAGGACCCCCAAAGATCTGAATGAATATAATCAACAGTACCTTTCATTTTATGGATGGTTGTACTGAACTTAACCCTGCGATGCTTTCCATAGTCACAGTGCTCACAGAAATCAAACTTCTTAGTTTTTTAATCACAAAGCAAATCCCATTTGCTCAAAATAGACATCCCTACCTCACTCATATGCCCTAGCCGCATATGCCATAATCAAGTAGTATCTGAATCTTGATCTGACGAAGACGAAACTGAAACACTGCCAATAATAGTGCTACCCTGAAGCATATAGAGACCACGCGACAATTGCCCTTTAATAACAACGAGAGCACCTTTACTAACTTTTAAAACTCCACATTCGACTACATACTTGTAGCCTTGTAAATCAAGAGTACCCAAAGATATCAAGTTCTTTTTCAAATTTGAAACATGGCGAACATCTTTCAAAGTCCAAACAATACCATCATGCATCTTAATTCGGATAATACCAATACCAACAACCTTGTAGGACATATTGTTTCCCATCAAGAACATCCCCATCAATAGACTGATAAGAAGCAAACCAATCTCTACTGGGGCACATATGGTAAGTGCAACCCGAATCAAGAATCCAAACATCTCCAGGAGAACTAATAGATATTGATAGAACATTTTCACTATTAGAACCAGAACTATCTGCAACACCAGCAACATCATTAGTACTAGAAGACGTTGTGACAGATTTTCCTTTACTTTTGAGCTTTGGACAATTTACTTTCCAGTGCCCTTTCTGACGGCAATAGTTGCATTTATCTTTTTTTTTCTAGATTTGGATCTAAACTTACCTCTATTATTGCTTGTGCCTTTTTCTTGATTTCTACCTCTGACAAATAAACCACTGCTATTATCATTATTGCTTGTAGACACTTTTTTTTTCAACTCTATGGAATTCAAAGCTACTTTGACATCCTTAAAAGAATATAGCATGGTATCAACAAAATGTTAAAATGAATGGGGTAAAGAACATAATAGAACTAAGGCTTGATCTTCATCATCAATTTTAACAACACCATTTTTTAGATCATGAATAATTGTAATAAATTCATCAAGGTGATCGTGTAAAAGTGTACCTTCTGAATGTATACAAACGTTGCTTTAAATATAACTAACTTATCAAAGACTTGGTCATATACAAATTCTCCAATTTAAGTCATAACCCAGCAAGAGATTCCTCATCACCAACCTCGCGTATTACCTCATCAGATAAGAATAACTGAATTGAACTGAGAGCATTTTCTATCAATGCATCTTTTTCTTCATCATTCAATTTTTCTGACAATTTATCCTTACCTTCAAGTCTCTTATTATTTTTGTTGTTTTTCTTAATTCTTTTTATAAATTTATGTTTTATAGTTATTTATGCTCTGCTCAATAAAATTGATTTATATACTACATTGTCCAACTATGCTCTTAATTAGAGAACTGCCAGTGAAAATCTCCGAGCTGGAAGGAGTTTATGTTTGCTTTCAATGTGTTGATATCATTTTCCCAAATTTCAAAATCAATTCACCAGTCTCTACTAACTAACTGCTACAAGGTTGTCACTAAGCTCATTGCTAAGTGCTAACTGTTGCCATATACTATTTTGGGTTTTGCTTCTGGATCTAATATTTTTGTTACAATCTTTGATATATATATATATATATATATATATATATAGAATGTTTTGAGTGCAATAAATTCTCATTGTAGTTTGTTGGTGTTTATGAATAGCGGGGTGTTGTCGAAAGTGCTTCTACCATTAGCGAGAACCTCAGTTTTGGGGAAGTGATTGATCCTCAAGAAGCATATATTGCAATGCACAATGGGGTTTCCCCTATTGAACTTGAGAGAAGGCTGCATGAACTACTTGAAGCCAAACAACAGGAACGAATCGAAGAGCTTGAAGCTGCTTTAGAATGTGCAAAGCACAAACTTTGTGAGAAAGAAAGAGAGGTTTCTTGGTGGAAAGACACTGCTTGTACAATATCTAAGCATATTGGAGAGCCTCAACGTCTTCTTTCCCTTCTTGACAACCCAAAAAGTGAGCATCAGAGAGGGTAGATTTTAACTTTGTGAGATTGATTGTACGTAATTTTTTGTCAATGCTTGAAATAAGTTTTTTTTTCCCGATATTTGAGCAGTGTGATGGGGCTTAGTTTGCTAAAGTGTCACGATAAGTATACAAATAACTGTGGTGAAGGCCTGAAGGGCATTTTAATCCATCTTTTGTTGAAAAGGTCGTCTTTGCCTTTCTTTCTAAATTGGACTTCTTTTTAACAGCAACACAAATACATTTCTATTAAAAAGACTGTGTGACTACATGTCGATTAAATTAATGTGTTATTTTTAACAGAATATTTAAAAGAAAATATTAAGTGAATCATCTTGGTTTTATTGAATTTCTAAATAAAACCAATAAGATGAATAGTTTCCGTGCCGATATTTTTAATTTTTTTTTTACTTTTAAAGCCTCACTTTGATAGAATAATTCTTCTTATCTTATTTTTCGTTCAAAAGTTCTGAATGAATATACATATTAATATTTCTTCACATATATCTTATTTTAAAGTGATTTCTTTTCGACTCCATATTAATCTAGACTTATTTTGTGTTTATGGCCATTTTAATTATGTTTAAAAGTCTAAATTTTCTTCTACATATATTTTATTCAATATCTTAAAAATTATAATATAATATTAAGATTTAATTATTTTTAAAAAATATTTAATATATTAATTAAAATAATTAAACAATTGATTTAAAAAAATTAATTAAGAAACTTAGACCGATAAAAGGTTAGATTTTACTTCAGTTCTAACAAATATCTTTAATTTTACTTTATTAAATTTATTTAATTGAATTAAATCATTGAAATTTAAATTTTAATTATATTTACACACATATATACAGATTTTTAACGTAAGATGTGAACACCAAACTTTTAAAATTTTATATTTAAATATTTAAATTTTTATTTCATACATTTAATCTCAAATTTTTAAAATTTCATGCATAAACTTTAAATTTTTTATTTATAAATATATGTTTTATTAATCAAATGAGTTTTAAAATGTTGAAAATTAAATAGTATGATTTAAAAATGCAATGACTTTAAGTATGAAATTTTAAAAATTTAAAAAACGTTATACATTTTAAAACTTTAAAAAAATGTCTGAAATTAATTAAAATTTAAGATAATTTAATTATTGATATATTTGGATAAAAAATATTTCATCTATATTATAAATTTCATCTTTATTCATAAAAATTTATTTTATTCTTATATATATATATATAAAATGTTTTAGACATTTAAAAGGTAAGTACCACGCAAATATACTTTATGTTTAACAGCACTATTCAATACCGTTTATATTATAAATTAACTTTTAATGTTTTAAAGATATCAAATTAATTATTAAAAGTAAATTTAATGATTTTTAACCCATTCACGTTAAAAAAAAAATAGATTAGGATTGATTTATCTATTCAATTGAATGGTTTTAAAACTCCATTCATGTTAAATAAATAGATTATGTTTGATTCATAAAATAAAAAACATAATGATAACGATAATGATAATAAGAATCGAATTCAATGAAATAATAATATTATTATGTATGTTTAAATAGTAGAATCAAAATAACGATAAACATTAAAATAAAATTTATAAAATTATAAATAAAACAAAATTTAAAAATAATTTTTTTGATTTTTAAATTAGATAAATTGAGAATAATATAATAAATAATTATACAAATGTACGAGAAAAATAAACTATTTTAACTTATTTTTGAAAAATATTAAAATAATAAGTGAAATATATTTCATTCTATTTTTAGATTAATTATCAAATTTCTATTTCAACTCTAGATTAACAAATAAAAACATAAAAATATCTTGAATTATTTCTATTATCATTCTTATTATTACAAATTAAGATTAATATCAACAATTACCACGTCACAATTAAGTAATTTAAGTGGTGTGATGTAAAACATTGATACAATTATGTGACTACAACATGCGTGTTTATTCATGGCACATGTATGGAAATTATTTCCTAAAATTCAGATCAACATACATGGTACAACTTCACCGAGTCATTGCAAATAATTGAATATCAACCAATGATTTGATACAACACCACTTGGCAATTAAACGAGGATGGTTATTTTCCAGTAAAAGTGCCTAATAGACGCAATACATTCACATAATTCAAATATAGGAGAGACTAGTACAAGACTAAAGATCCATTTCAATGTTTTAAACTTTGATAAAAATGGAACTCATGTAAATTATTATGATTGTATTTCTGTAATTTTCTGTTCTAATATTTCTGTACAAATGTATAGTATTTGTATACAAAAAGAAACGAAAAGGAAACAAATTATAACAATATTAATTTCCATTATTATTCTTGTCTGCTGATTATCTGCCATAATTCCTGCATTGTTGTCTCCTTTTTTGTCTGCCATATTACTCACATGCTAACACTTCTACTCAAGATGGTGCATATATGTCTCTTATGCCCGACTTGTCAAGTGAGTTGTAAAAGTTCTTTGCAGACACAGATTTTGTGAGTATATGAGCCAATTGATCTTCTAACTTAACAAATGGAATCTTAATAATCTTTTCTTCAAGATTATGTTTGATGAAGTTTCAATCCACTTCAACGTGCTTCGTGCGATCATGCTGAACTGGATTGTGAGAGATGGCAATGGCTGCTTTGTTATCACAAAATAAGTTCATTTCAGAGTTAGTAGCAACACCAATCTCAGTTAGAAGTTTTTTCAACCACATGAGCTCACATATTCCCTTGACCATTTCTCGAAATTCAACTTCAACACTAGATAAGGCAACTACCTTTTTCTTCTTGCTCCTCCATGTAACAAGATTGCCCCCCACAAAAGTGAAGTACCCAGCAGTAGATTTCCTATCATTCATATTCCCTGTCCAGTCTGAATCTGTATATCCAAGGACTTCCAATTGACCATTCTTTGAAAACATAAGTCCTTTCCAAGGGGAGGACTTTAAATAATGAAGTATTCGCATAACTGCATCCATATGGTCTTCACTTGGGAAGTGCATGAATTGACTCACGATACTCACAGCATAAGCAATATCAGGTCGAGTATGAGATAAATATATGAGTTTACCTACTAACCATTGATATCTCTGTTTATCTGCTGGTACTTGGTCTACATATTCTCCGAGTTTATGATTTTGAACCATTGGAATATCGACAGGTTTACAATCTAGTAGTCCTACCTCTACTAGTAGGTCCAGAGTATATTTCCTTTGGGAAAGACATATGCCTTGTTTTGATCTTGTTACCTCAATACCTAAGAAGCATTTGAGTCCTCCCAAATTCTTCATTTCAAACTCATTTGAGAGTTGTTCTTGAAGCTTAGAGATTTCTTCTTTATCATCCCCTGTAATGATCATGTCGTCTACATAGACTATAAGGGTAGTTATCTTCCCTAATCAATGTTTTAGGAAAAGAGTATGATCAGAGTTGCTTTGTTGGAACCCACATTTCTTCATTGCTGAACTCAACCTACCAAACCATGCTCGAGGTGATTGTTTTAGTCTATACAATGCTCGTTGTAATCTATATGTAGTTTCTTTTCCTGTTGTAATAGTATATCCTGGTGGGATATTCATATAAATCTCTTTCTCAAGATCACCATGAAGGAAGGCATTTTTTACGTCAAGTTGGTGCAATGGCCAATCTAAATTTTCCGTAAGAGATAACAAGACTCTAACAGTTTTTAGTTTAGCCACAGGTGAGAAGGTTTCTCGATAATCTATCTCGTGTTTCTATGTATATCCTTTTGCTACAAGTCTCGCCTTGTATCGATCAACTAATCCATCGGCTTTATATTTAATGGAGAAAATCCACTTACATCCTACCATCTTCCTCCCTTGAGGCAACTCGCTTAACACCCATGTGTGTTATTCTTCTGCAATGCCTCAAATTCCTCTTTTATAGCTTGAGCCCATTTTGGATCAGATAAGGCTTAACCCAATGCTACTTGGAATTTGACACGAGGAGAAGTGTTTGTTCAAATGCCCCGATAGGTTTCGATAACCTTTGAGTAGATACATAATTTGATATTGGATACTTGGATTGTAGTTCTTCTCTTTCTGGGGAGTATCGATTTGGAGGTTTGCCTCGATTGTGTCTGAAAGGTAAAACTTAACCAACAGATGTATTTATAGCATTAGTTTGTAAAGGTGTGATAGGATAGCTTACCTCAGGAGTATTCTCAGCAGGAGGATCATTTGGAGTGCTTGGAGCGGAGTGGAAGGAATCAACCACTTTATTTTTCTCAAGATTCAATTACTACTTCGCCCGACTTCGGCTTCTTGGAAGTTCAAACTCGGGTCTAGACATCGGCTCCATATGATTGGCACGATCTCGAGTATGTTAGACTAGTGTCTAATATTTCAACATCAAGCCAATTTCGTTCTTCACCATAACTCTCCTCCCGAAGAGTGGAATTGAATCTGGAGTGATGGCAAAAACATTCTGATTTGAGGAAAGTGACATTCATGGTAATATAGGTTCTTTTAGTAATTGTATCATAGCATCGATAACCCTTTTTTGTATCTGTACCCCAGTAATACACACATCCAGACGACACGATCCAACTTAGTTCGTTGATTTTTATGAAGGTGGACAAAAACAACACGTCAAAAATTCGGGCGGAAGCATCAAAATAGTAGCAAGGGAAAATGATCGAGATAACACCTTTAATGGAGTCTAAAATTGTAAGGTTTTGTGGGCATACGATTCAAGATGGATACACCGATGTAGTAAGAGCATCACTCCAGTATTTATTAGGCATATGTGCACCAATTAGTAAGGCCCGAGCCGTTTCTAAAATATGCTGATTCTTCCTCTCCGTAGTCCCATTCTGTTGTGGGGTTTGTGAACACGAGGTTTCATGGAGAATACCATGGTTGTCCAAGTATGTCCGTAATTGTTGATTAACATACTCCCCTTCATTATCGGACCTAAGTATCTTAATTTGTTTAGAAAATTGTGTTTGAACCATGGTGTGAAACAGGTAAAATGTAGCAAATACTTCATCTTTGTGTTTGAGAAGGTAAAGCCATGTCATTTGTGTACAATCATCAACAAAAATAACAAACCAACGATGACCCAATGACGTAATGACTGGGGAAGATCCCCAAACATTAGAATGTACCAAAGCAAAATGAGTCATATTTTTATTCATGCTCATAGGATAAGATGCCCTATGACTTTTGCTAGGATACAAGTATCACATTTGAAGTCTAAATGTGTGATATTTGAAAATAAACTGGGGAGTAGGTGCTTTAAATACCCGAATGATGGATGCCCAAATCTACGATAACATAGCCAAATCTGTCGTTCCTTGTTACCAATAGTGTTTTGCATGTGATTGGCTCTTCTTGAATTGAGGCCATCCACATAATATAGCCCTCCTTTCCTAGTACCACGCCCAATGATCTCCTTGGTGAGAATATCCTGTAGAAGACAAAAAGTATAATACATCAGTACTACACAGTTAAGATCTGAAGTGACCTGACTTACAGACATTAGTCGGTTTGACAGAGAGGGTACAAGTAAAGTATTAGATAATGATAATGAAGGAGATAAGGTCACTGTTTCAGCTCGCAATGGCGGATAAGTGACCCAGATTTGCATTAGCAACACGACTGCCTTCGCCGAGTTGAATTGGAGAGATCGTTTGGGTCGAAGGTCATGTGATCTGTAGCTCAGAGTCCGAATCCAATCCTCCTTTATCACTACGAGTAGAGATGTGAAATGCTTTACTTGAAATACCTGGATCCTGGGAAGATTTGGCCTGAGAAGTAAAGGATAGTGAGGCAGTATTGGTAGCCACAGCGGCTCGCCCAGTGGTGTCCCGTTTCTTCCGTGCTTGAAGATCATTCCACCATTATGGATACCCATGTAGTTTGAAGTAGTTTTCACAGGTGTGTTTGGAGTTTCCGCAATGGCCACATTTCATGTCAAGAGATGATGGATTTCTTGCTACCCAAGGAAGTTCCTGTTTTTGGTGGCATTAGATTATGGTGTCCCTTGACCCCTTTAAAAGCCATAACTGTTCTGGGTGTCGTATCTACACCTGTGATCATCACGGTCTGCCTGACCTCTTCCCTACGGACGAATCCATAGGCTTGTTTCACCGTAGGGAATGGTTTGACCGAAGCACATCACTTTGAGTTTTATCCAATCTATCAATCAAGTCCGTGAGGAAGGTATACACTCGATCATCCCGTACGATGGAGTTGTATTTTTGTATATCAATCGCCTGTTCCATTGGATTAGGATGGACGGAAATAAATTTCACGCCACAACCTCAAGGTCATCGTAGTATTTTTAAATGGATCCACCCGCTTGCTTCGTACGAGTAAACGACGACGAAGATCATACACTTGAGACGTGTACGTCCCGCTCGTAGTAAGTGGTAGCCACCGAATCCCAAACCTGTTTTGTAGTTGGGAATCGGATAAAATTTGCAATTAAGGAGGGGTCCATCGAATTGATCAACCATCCTTTGACAATGGCATTTTCAGTACGCCATCTCCTAAATGAGGGGTCGATTTCAACATGTTAAGGAAAGTTCCCATTAATATATCCCAGTTTATCTTTTCCAGAGATATACATATCCACCACCTGGGACCACAAGGCATAGTTGGATCCTCCCAACTTGATACTAATGGGAGCAGTCGATGCTTCAGTTGGCGGAGGTTGTGAGCTGATCTGAGCTCTAGTTAGAACTTCCGCCATTTTCGCCATCAAATCTTTCAACATGAAATTGGTAGTTAAATATCTAGATTTTGCCATTTTACACTTCGTTCGTACACTATAAATAGAAAAAAATCGTAACCTTAAAAATTTTTACAAATGAGTGCAGCACAACTTCTTCTGCGCGTTCCAAACCCTAAGAGAAATTCCAAACTCGCGCAGCCCTCTTCTTCTCCTCTTCTCTCAGATTCTTTGCAGCGGCGCTTCTTCTTCGTAGTGGCGCTCTTTTTCGTAGTAGCGCTCTTCTTCGCGGTGGCTCTTCTCCTCTCGCAACCTGCCTCAATTACTGTTTTTTCCCTTCATTCTCTGCTCGAAATATTAGTTTCAAGAATATAGCACCAACACCTTTGTCGTTGGTACCACCACCTATTCTGTTACTCTCAGGAACTACATCAACGGCTATTGTGAGTACTCGGTTTCCAAATGGGTCCGACCTTCTTTCTATGGTTCTTTGCTGAGTTGGTGTTGCGAATCACTGGACTCCTTGTAAGTTGTATCCATATATATATATATATTGAAGTGTAACCCGTAATCTTCTATTGAATTTCTGAAACAATAAAAGTTAAATAACTATCTTGCTTTCATTTCTGAGCTACACCAACTGATGACAAATAGTCAAGGTGAAACGACTACAAGAGTTGAATATGAACTCAAACCACTGTTCGGTGTTTGAAGGTAAAACAGTGGAGGATCCCTCCATCCAACACACAAAGTTACCGATGCTGAGGAGACGAACAGAGTAAAGTCAACCAGATCGACAAAAAAAACGAAATAGAAACACCACCCCTAATCCCAGATCAGAAAGTTATCTACCAAACCAGATTGGCCAAACAAACAATATCGTGAGAACAGAAAATTACGTTGTAATAGGTAGCAACATAATTTTTATTTCTTTAGATAATATGCTCTGATACCATGTCAATTATTATGATTGTATTTCTGTAATTTTCTATTCTAATATTTCTGTACAAATGTATAGTATTTGTATAAAAAAGAAACAGAAAGGAAACAAATTATAATAATATTAATTTTCATTATTATTCTTGTCTGTTGATTATCTGTCATAATTCCTACATTTTTGTCTCCTTTTTTGTCTGACATATTACTCACATGCAAACAACTCACCAGGCATAACACATGATAATATCAAGCTGAAGCTCCTGCTTCTTCCTTCAGCTGTTTCACCTTGGTGATGTAATCACCCATTGTTTCTTCCTTAGATTTTCCTGCTAAAAAAAAGTGTGGGAATCTAGTAAAATAGAAACACATGATTTACTAATACTAAGTAACGAAGAAATAATGGCGTAAAGTATCTAGAGTGATTTATTAAACTAATAAAAAATTTAGATTAAATTTCACCTTTTATCAAAATCGTTTTGAATTAAAGTTTATTACTGTATTGGTAAGACATTACCTTATCGTGATAATCCTTAACACAATACCGAATGTGAATGATAAACATTCACATACTAATCAATGTAAACACATTTTATTTTTTTATCAAAATTATTTTAAAATATGACTTATTATTGTTGTTGTAAAGCATTGAAGTGTTGTGGTAAACTTTATCATGACTCTATATACCATAGATAAGACTTCTTGTATTAAACCAATGACTTTTCACAATGAACTAATGTTTTACTATAAATTCTATTTCTTACTAAAATGGCTTCAAAATAAGATTTATGGTAAAGCCGTACTAAACCTTTTCTTTGAACGATTTTGGGTAATTTTTTCAGAGTATACCTTCAACAGCCTTCCAAGCATCCCACTTAGCTCTCTCCCTCATGTTGAAAATTTCAGGGCGACCTGCAATGGCAAATAGGAAAAAAAAATGTATGAAGGTGAAAACTCTGTAAATAAATCAAATAATTTCTTTGAAACTAAATGGGCAACAGCTATCATGAGGAAGCTACATACTAGTGTTCACTGGACCAACAGTAGCTTGCTTGTACAGGCCATATAGTATAAGTTTGCTTTCATTGGTAGTTGATTCGGGCAGAACCTTAGCTTTCTCAGCATGTTCCTCAAACTCCTCCTGGATAATCTCATGAGAGAATAAGACTATAACGTAAATATAATCTCCGTTGTTGCTCAAGAAAAAAGCATAAAGAAAAACTAAATAATAAAATTAGCAAGTCCATCATTGAAAAGATAACACACCCGAGGAAAGGACATCAAACTATTTCAGAGTCCAAAATGGCTCATGCCCATTAGCATTAGCGTAAAACCTCATCAAGAACTTCCATAGTCGTCATTATATTCATAGAGACATTTAGTTTTCTGTGCATAGAGGAACTGAATAAGTTCATCCGTCCGGAATCAAATTTCATGATAAAAGGTTGAAATTAATTATTTAACATATTTTCCTCAACAAAAACAAATTTTACGGCGAAAAAGTAGGAGGATACATGCACATCAAATCAAATAACAGGAGGAAATTGATTGAAATAATAAGAATCCAAGAAGTATAGTAAGTCAGGATTCAATTAAGTGGAAAACAGATAAATTGTATAAGTAAATTGTAAAGTAAAAGAACACTAAACCTAACAGGTAAATGTTACATTGTTTCGTGATGAAACATTGAGTTTAGAACTGTTTGAACTGATTGTTTGCCATGTTCTTGCTGCTGGTAATGGGCGGAAGGTTGTAGGTCTGATGCCCAATCCAAATTTTAAGCAAATTTTTTTATACTAGGTATATAAACACAATATCATTTAACTCTACAAAAAATTAAACATATAAACCCATTTTATATATATTTTGAGAAATTATATAAAATGATACTTCTAAAACTTATAAAAGCAAAAATAATACTTAATAATATTTAATAATTTCGAATTAGATTGGATGAGATTTAAAAATAAAATGATTTAAATGATCGTTATCTTATAGGATGAATTTCAATATAAATAAATTAAACTTTTATTTAATAGTAAAAATATATTAAGTTAAAGGTGATTTTTGTAGTTAAGGTATTACATTTTTGTTTTCTTAATCAATACAAATACACTTTGATATTTTATTTCATAACAAACACTTATAAACTAGGAGAAGATTCTAAATGACTTCTAAAAACATATTGAATAACTTAATATTTGACACCGCACATCACACGAGTAAAAAAGAGTAACACCTCACAATCCGTTGTCCGCGACCTGTAACATTACGGGCCAACACTCAACCTGCTTCTTGTAAAATTTAATTCCGATAAAAAATATATAAAAATATATACTTATGTTTATTAGCATCATTTGTGTGTGACCAATGGTAACTGAGACATGCATATATATATATATATATATATATATATTAGATGAGGGAGGAGTTTGACCCCGTAAAATTATAATTTTTAGATTAAATGACGACGAGTTAGGTATAACATGGCACAATAAAATCCACATGCGACGAATCCAATCACAGTAGCTAGTACGACACGCTAGCAAATGATCTGTACAGACCAAGATGACACGTTAATTAACCCCCGACGGTGCCCGCTTCGACACCCCACTTCCAATGTTCATGTTCTTAACTGAATTAGTTAAGAAAGGATGCAAAACTAGCTTAAGATGATCAATCTTGATAATAATAATAAAAAAATGTATAATAGTAGCCTCAGCTTTTGTCATTAAGTGGCTTTCTCTACTCTTATAAATAGTTGTTTGTTCTGTAATTTATCGATAAAAGAATTTCTGCAAGGACAAAAAAATATAATCTAACATGGATCATTATTACTTATCACAATTATCTAACTCATTCTCTGAATTCGTTAATTCTTAGGAACATCATAAGCATAAATGAAGCTAAATGTGACTAAAATCTATCTACATACCAGAAAAGAAAATTCCAACGAACATGATAATGATTATAAATAATGAATTGATTGACTGAGATGGGTAGAACAAAAGCAATCCAAAATATATATATAAGATCAAATCAAAAGTATAAAATTGATCTGGATCTGAACGAATCCTACAGAAAAAGCGAAACAAAAATAGAAAAAAGAAGAAGATAAGACTAGAGATGAACCTTCAAATCCATTGGATTAGTCGCCAGAAATAATGTGCTTTGATCGAGAGTCTACACTATTCACGAATTGAGTATGTTTAGTGTGTTTTAGGTATTTAAATACTAATTTATGAAGGTAAAGGAATATTTCCTGACGAATAGTGACATTCAATCAATCAAATAACAGTGGTTGAAAGGTGTACGTTGTGATTGATCACGACTATGACGCTTTTGTGGGGGCATACAACATTGTAATATATCACGAAGGTGGTCCCCGTACCATGGGCGATGGAACCGATGCCATATTTTCTGATAGATATTTTCAAGATATTAATATATAGAAAAATAATGTTAGTTCTAGCAGATAACTATTTTTTTTTAATTAAATACATCGTATAAGTTTTATTTTAAAGTAATATATATATATATATATATATATATATATATATTTTCTTCTCTTTTTATGTTATAAAAAAATATTTATATATAGAAAAATAAATGTATATATTTTAAACATATTTTTTTATATAGTAAAAAAAATTAAAAGGTTAAAAATTTTCATATGAAAATCGGTTTTATTTAAGTTAATTATACCGATAGCGTAAAGTGTTATTTTACTTTAAGACACAAGTGTATAGTAAGCTTTATTTACCCAAAAATAAATAAAATAAAAAATGTGAGATTTTCTCCAAGAAATTGAACACGAAGAAATTACATGCAAAAATAACCTAACATCATTAAAATATCCCAGGGAAAAAAAAAACTTCCAAACAGATAATATCTAAATCCACTACCGAATTTAACACTTGAAGGGCCGTTTCCAGTTGGCCAGTGATCACAGTTGACAATAAAATTCTATTACATTCTTAACAATGGATTTACTATAGTTGATAGTTATTGTCAGGAGTCTCAAAAACAATTATATCGTTTCAATTGGATCAGTTAAATTTTTAGTGATTTTGATATTCCATCCTATCAAAAATAATTAAATATATATTTATATTTATACATTATTTATATCTTCATTAATTCATATTTTTATTAAAGTTTCTTTTCATTCAAACAATTGTACTTTACATACAAATTTAATTTTTTTATTTAAAAATATTAAAAATAAAATTAATTAAATTTATTAGTTAAATCGATCGAATTCAACCGATACAATTTAAACAGATTAATCAAATTCAACTAATCCAATTCGAATATATTACAGATAAAATTGCATCAGATTTAAAAGATGATTGATTGAATCAATTGCGAATTAAAAGATGATTGATTGAATCAATTGCGAATTAAAAGATGATTGATTGAATCAATTGCGAATTAAGACGATTTAATTCGATTAAAAGGACAGATCGAATCGAATGAATATAAAATCAACAGTTTCGATTCGATACATACCCTATTTATTTATTGTAATGAAAAGGGTATGCAATATTTTTCTCTGAGTGGTCCATCCTAAATATTCCCGTACGCATAGAGATCTTGAGGATTGACACTTAATATTTGTTGTTTCAATCATGTGAATATAATTATTAACATCAATCAATACATTTAAGTTCCTATTAAATACACAAAACCAACCAATAATACCTTTTGGCTTGGATCAGATCAGATGAAAAAGGGAGCATATTTGATCTTGATAGATCGAGATATGAGACACTGAGTACCAGGAGATTCTATTGAACAAAAGGGTACCTAGAAATATAATAATCCCTCACACCAGATCCACCATCCCTAGCTAAGATCCCTTCAAGATCTCCAATAATTCTGGCCAACCATATTTCCATATTTCTCTGGATCTCTTTCAAGTTGTTTTTGATAGAGTCCATAGACCGTTTTGTCGTAATTTTGGCTTGGCTTCCTAGTTCATCACCAGTGTAACTTTTCCCAATCTCAGTTTGTAGTGCCATCAGTTTTTGTCCAGTATCAGATGCTCGCTGCTGTAGTCTAAATGCTTCAAGTAAGAATTCTGTTTGCCTCTGTGTACGAAACTCAGTGCTAAGGGTTGGTTCACTGGGATCACTAGCCTGCTGTTAAATGTGGAAACGAAGTGTGAATTTAATGAAAAATTACCCTTTTTGTAATTTTCAAGAAACAGGGCCATTTAAGCAACTAACATGTACTTTGAGACCCCTTTTGAAAGTTCAGGTTTTGATACTTTGATTGATGAAACAATTCGAAATAAACGCTCTCTATTCTCTCCCTCTCACTCTCACTCTCAATATATGCATGTTCATATTGTGTATGCGAGTCTTTTTACGTGTATACACGCATCAGATAAAACAAATATGTGGACTGTGGACATCCTAAAGAACAAGCCTTTGACTAACATGGTTCTTGTTAAGTCCCACATTGGCTAAGAGTAAAGCAACAATACTCCTTATAAGTCTAGGCAATCCTCTAACTCTCAAGCTAGCTTTTGGGTTAAGAGTTAGGCTTGGGTTTCTAAATAGCAGAAACGGTCTATGGACTCTATCATAGAGCACGATTTGATAGCAGAATAGCAAAATAGCAAAAGAAGAGAGTACGATTTACCATTCTTTGGCAAAGATCATCCATCTTCCCTGCAAGAGCTTGGTATCTCTTTGCCTGTTTCCTCAATAACGATGGTGCCTTCAAAAGATCATCTTTTCCAACTTTTTCCAAATTCAATAGTTCCTGTTCAAGTAACTTTAGCTTTGAAGAAACGCCTGTTGATTCACCGTCAACTTTCCAAGGAGATTCTCTCCTATACATAAAACACAAAATGGTCCATTATAAGTTACGGGGGAATAGCAAGTAATACTAATTTATACCCATGCCTATACAGTCACATATTTACCTTGCAACAAAATGTTTCAGATGATACATAGATTCAAAGGATTCATACTGTAAATCCTGCAAAGACAGAATTTACTGAGAAACATTAGGATAGCTTCATTCACAAAATAAATTTGGAAAATTCTAAAACTTATAACAACAAAGGTAACATCAAAATAACATTAAAATGAATTAAATTGGACAGTGATTAACATTGAGCGGATATAAATGACCGTATTTTAATTTCAACGTCTTATTGAATGGTGTTTAAAATAAAATGATGTGTCAGATTTTTTTTAAAAGTAAACATATATGAAATGAACATAAGAGGTCTTTTTCTTTTTTTTATATTTAAAAGTTTTAAGGGTATTATTTTTGATTTTTTCCAATAAATTTAACATGCAATCAACTTTCTTGGCAAAGTCTAGCATGGCCTATGGTACTTGAATATCTACATTTTTTATAAAATATTAGTGTCAAAGCGACACAACATGTATATGGGTGTGTGTAATAGTAAACTCTAATTTGATGAAAATTTATAAAAAATTGAAAAAAAAAACAAGCGTGTACAATACCTAAATAAGTATCCATAAATTTAAGACCCACTGCCCTAAAATAGTTGGTGTATCATAGAGCACAGGTGGGTCATGAAAACAGTTAGTAGTCATCATCTGCTTTTGAAAAGCATAAGAAAGAATAGACCATACTGAATAAAATTGACAGGTTTAAATATTAAGTTTGGAAGGTCCGTCCAAATGGGCCACAATACTTTTGACTAATGCTTTAGGATAAAAAACTAAGTGCAATAAACTACAACTTCGAGAGAGAGAAAGTCATACCCCAAAAAAAATAAAAAAATAAAAGACTAGGCCCTCCCCCATAAAAGAAATATAGAAAGGATAAAAGTAAAAGAAAATAATTAGAGATTAAGGGAAAGGATACAGACGTTCGGAAAAACTGATGAAAACTATATTATTAGCCAAATTGGGTGTTAAACTTAAAGTAGGAAAAGCAGATATCAACTGTCTATTTTAATAACTATTAATTATAGTGAGGCAATAATAATAACAATTCAATTCAAAGACTTAATAGAAATTTATAATAGATGTCAATATATCTACCCTCTAGATGATTCACCTACAAAAAATTGATTGCTATAATGAAAAAAAAAAACATAAACCTCTACTTTAAAAGATGTCTCTCAATATGCCATGAACCTTTTCCTTAAACTAATTGATTATTTTATTCGTATTAAGAAATTAGTTCCAAATAATATACCATCCTGAGTCCTGACACTTCAATAAGAAACGTGAAGGTAAGATTTGTATAACAGTTCAAAGGGCACTAAAATTTTTATTTCTAATATATGAGCAGGGATGGATGTGATACTCGAAGAATGAAGGGCATGTGTTTACTCATTTTTTAACAATAAAATTTTAAGTATAATATTTATCGAATTATAAACAAACTCATGGATAACATGAAACTGGCAACTCTAGTATTTTATACTTTAGGCCTTTATCATTCAAAAACTAACAATAAATTCAATAATATGAAAATATTTACACTCAAATTAGATATATATCAAATTCATTAAATGAGTATCAATTAGTAAACAAGAAACATGCAATACTCTTTTTTACAATTTTTATAATGCCCTTTTATAGTACTACTCCTCAGTTCTATTCCTAGATCCACTATTGACAACCTTAGCAGTTGATTTTCAATGAACCAAATCGATAAAATTAACATACTTCCAAAAAAATTCACCCTTTTATTTCCTTTTTTTGGGAAGGTATTTAGGTAAATAAGCTTTATGACTATATGACTACATGACAAAGAAGATTCTATCTTTTCCAGACGAAAAGATTTCCCTAAACAAGGAATGTGGAAAAAGAAACCTATAATCAATAACCACAACTACAGTGCACACTGGTCTTTAAGCTGCTTTTCTTTCTCCCAATATTGATGATTAATTTTTATCATATTAGATTGGATCAAAATTTGCTTTATAATTTATGAATAATAAGTTGGAAAGTAATAAAAGAAAATGAGTGAAAATCACAGGCAAGAATTTATGAAACACACACATTGATAGAGTTTTCTATTTTTCCACCAAACCCTAGAAGCCAAATTTGAGCAAAACCCAGTGAAAAAGAATACCAGGAACAACAAAATTGAAAGAGCAGAACATAAAAGTATCTAAACCTGCCAGAGACTTGCTCTATCCGCCCAAATCTTCGAAGACGATGAGAGAAAATCTGAATCAATCCCATTAGAACATTGACGCTGTTCATATAGGACATTCACATTCACACCGTCCAAACCCACATCTCTTTCAAACCCACAACCCTCTTTAACTTCGTTACCACACCACTCATTCCTACATCCAGCACCACCAGATTCCTCCTCGAACTCAACCTCACCTCCTCTAGCAGACATAAAACTTATCATCTCATCTCTCTCCGCAACTTCTCTCTCTAAATGAAGAATCCTAGCCCTAGAATCCGCTTCGGCCTTCTCGAAATCAGCAATCCTAGCGTTGAGATGAGCAAGTTCCTGGTTAACAGCATCGATCTGTTGGAGTAATCGTTTCTCTTCGGTTTGCCAAGCATTGCGATGACTAGCGAAGATCTCAACAACTCTCGCATTGGCTTTCGAATCTTCTTTTCTCCTCGATCTCATTTGAATCACTTGCTCCTCAGCTTGCCAGAGCCTACTTGAAAGCTCCCTTACTCGTCTCTGTAGCTCAATACAATTTTTCGGAGCCAGTGCTAAAAATACACTGAAGCTTACACCTAAGTAAGAGCTCACAACCCTCTTGAGCTCTACAACCTCTTCTTCAGGTAACTTTAGTTCTTTGGGCTCTTCTTTTTCTGCCATCATTGGTGCTTTCTGATACTTTTTTGCTCTGAGTCAGAGGAAAGGAAGGGAAAACTATAAAGGATTTGTATAATGATTTTGGTTTTTGGGGTTCTCTCGAATTTCGGAAATCGAGACTTTTGTGCGCTATCTTTGTCTTGAAAGGAATACGAAACATAACCTTTCTAGCAAAAGATAAAAATCGGCCTTTATTTTATGGATAGCGTGTTTTACCAAAATGGGCTTTTTATTTTTGGAATTTACCATAATAGAAAGTCCCATCTTTTTCGGCTATGCGACGGTGGATCTATAAAGTGTGTGTGTGTGGCATTTGCTTTAAATGGATCCAAAAAGCCCCAAAGATCACTTAGGGAATCTGTGAGGTAATTTTATTAAAATAGGCCTTTTAACCTTTTGAAAATTTGATATTACGGATGGAGAAGGAAAAACCAAAAAATTTGAACAAATCGGCGCTGAGATTACATGCTACAACGTAAATAATTAAATGATAGAAAATTTGAAGATTTTTTTTGGAAATAATGTAATTGAAAGTTACAAAACGATTTATTGAGATATTAAAATTATAGTTAATTAAAATAAAAAATATATTAATATCATTAATTTATTTACATATAATTATATAAAAATATATAATTTTAATAATAAAATACATAATATTTTGTATAATTAAATTTTATTTATTTTTACTTCATATTTTTTTATTTTATTTAAAATATGTATTAAATAATTAAAAAATAAAAAATTAATATCAATATTTTAAATAATACGGTAAAATTTAGGTTAACATTTAATTTTTTAAATTAAATATATTTTTAAATAAATGTTAAAAAATAAAAAAACGTGATTAAATTATAAAAAACTACTACCAATTTATAAATGATGGTTATTAACTAAATGTATCTGAAATTGATACAAGATGGTTATAATTTTAACATAATCGTCAGTGTTTATCTTCACACCCATTCATAACAGAAATATACATATTGAGAAGGTTACAACGTAGAATTATTAGGATTTAAAAATTCTATCACACCATCAACATTTGTCACCTACTATAATAACAATCCTTCACAATCCTAGAACCATGACAAAATATCACCCTCGAAGACCCAATCGCTCATTGCAAACTTAGCCATATCTATCAAAACACATCACTCTTTCTCTAAGTTGTTGATAGATCGACAAACTTATTTGCTTTTTTTATTTATTTAGATTTTTGTGGCATTTATTGATTTGATACACATAAATTTTTCCATCTTTATTTTGAGAAACTTTCAGTTCTTTAGTTAATGTGACATTATTCTTATTTTTCTTTGCAACTTTATTGTTATGTTGAAAACCACACATTTTATTAGGGTTGTTCATCAGATCGAAACTGCTGATTTTACACTCATTCGATCCGATCCGACCATCCGCTCGGATTAAAATATCCTAATCCACAACCGATCCGATCACCTCTTACATCCGCTCAATCCGATCAGTAAATTATTCGAATGACATCTGATCAATCCGACCAATAAATTTAATTAACTCTATTTTTTGTATTTTTAAATAAAATTTTAAATTTTTACATAATAATAACATAAAATTATTTGACTTAAAAAACATTAAAAATTAAATAAATATATATTAATTATATATATATACATATATTTAATTTAATAAATAAATATAATTAATTTCAGTCAGATCGGATCGGATGAATCGTAGTGAAATTCGCTATCTGATCCGCACTTAACGGATGGAAAAAATCTTCATCGGATTGAATCAGATCGAATGAAAAATCAACGAATCAGATCGAATTGATCAGATAATCGGTTTTTTTACACACCCTTACATTTTGTGTTTGATGAAATGCCAAGTTTAGGTTTATATTAAGGATAGTGAAGAACTTGCGCTTGACATAGAACTCTCGGGGATAATGAAAAACATTTTAATATATTAAATAAATATACATTATGTAGATACTTCAATTGGTGGATTTCCAAATTAAAAACCAGTGATTTCCTGATCATTGGTTTCGCTATCTTTAGATTAATTATGCTCGACCCACCATTTTTATTATTGTCATATCACATATATGCAACAAAACCCCATATTTTTAATCACATATTGGTGACACAGGCATTGTCACACAGAGCTCTTCTGTTTTGAACGATGAATTATATTGATCCAGCCTCACTCTTTACAGAAAAATAATTAACCACGGATTATTTATAAAAAAAAAAAGAGGCGGTCATGAAAAGTTTGCTCTTCGCTAAAAATTGTAGTTAAATGTTATTTTGCCTCCTCCAAATGGGAAAGAAAATGGAATTATCAAAGGGAAAAAAGAACATACTCAATTTCTACTAGGTGTAGCTTTATATTTGCAAAAATTAAAGCATAAAAGAAAATAGAATAAACTCTAACGCCACTATTTGACATGATCTAAGAATTCAGAAATCACAAATGTAATGGTACATATTTTACAAAGATGGCAAATTGAAGAATCATAGAGGTCCAATGGACCATATTGGATTTACACAAAATATCATATACAACTTAATAGAGAAAAGCAAAAAAAGAAAAAAAGATGAAAAGGCAGCAGAGATATATGAGTAAATGACTCAACCATGTGAAATTACATTCGTGTGGTGAAGTTTAAATGCATCCTAGCAGAAGGAAACGAAAAGATGAAAAACATCCAGAATCTCATTCATGAGTAGCAAAAACTCTTGAATGCAATCAAATGGACACACAGTGCAGGCCATCTTATGATATATTGAATTTGCACAAAGAATCAACAAATAAGATTACGGGAACCTTGACGCTGTTGAGCCCCTATCAATGTTTGTAAAGTACTGAGAATGGTTGGTAATTGAAGTTCAAAATGTCCATTTTACGAAGCTTTCAATCCGAGTTAGAATCGTAATAGTCACTTGGGCAAGGAGTCATGACCTCAGATTCAAGCATCTGAATCACCCTGTGCATGGTGGGTCGATCTTCAGGACTTGAAGAAACACACTGGATTGCAACAGAGAGCAAAGCATCTAGGCTTTCAAGCTGCACACCTTCACACTGCACATCCACAATCTCTCTTTGCCTATTCTCCGTAATTAAAAAATTTAACTGCAGAATGGGGAATAGTTAAATAGAACGACCAAAAAAGCCACTTGACATGAATCTATTGCATCATTGCCCAAAATGTAGCAGTAATTGCAGGCCAATAACAAAAACAACATATTAGCCCCAGCACAATAACTGACCACGGAATCATTGAGAATACATAAATTCATAAAGCAAAACATGATGCTTAAAAACCCCCAAGAAGGTAAGCTTAATGCCAAATATTAAGCAATAATCATTCTAATGGCAGCAAAATGATCATAAAAAAGAGAAAAAAATTCACAAATATTAGAGCATTTAAAGAGAGAGAAACAAAAAGATTAGGTTGTTAAAACTGACATACCCATCCTACGATGTTCAGGCCCTTCTCAATAAATGAGGCATCAGTAGGTCGCTTTCCACTCAAAACTTCAAGTACCAGCACCCCAAAACTATAAACATCACTCTTTTCCGTTGCTCTACCACTCTGCATGTACTCTGCACACGTGATTATAATTTCACTTAGGGTTGTTGGCGAACATTCTTTGAATGAGGAAAAAACAATATTGAACCTTTAAATAACAAGCAAATGGCCTACATATCCATCTAATAGAATGTCTTGTTTATTCCAGGCAATCATTCAAACAGAAACTTTCGGATGTGGTGGTCAATAAGTGCAAATTAAACATTATGGTCATCTTCTACTTGAAGCACACAATCAAGAAATTGACACTCTTAACAAAAAAATCAAGACTTCACGGTGGATTTTTATATATTTGACAAAAAAATTAAATAACTGTCCTAAGGTGGTGCATGTGCCATTTTGTATTTGACAAAAAAAAATTAACTGACTTAAGGTGCATGTACCATTTTGTGTTTGACCAAAAAAATATTAATAATTACTGTCCCACGGTGCATGTGCCATTTTGTCTTTCATAATTTCCTACCCAATCATCCAACAGTTAGGATAAGTTATTATTACTATTTGTCAAAATAATTCATTGTTGTTAATTCTATATTACTAAAGTTAAAAGTATTCGTCAAAATCATCTGTAACCAAAACTGCATTATATTAATATTCATTCTGGTTTTTATTTATTTGTTGAATTTTTCAAATTAAATCTGCCACTAAGCAAAATTAAGATTGGTTGGTATTTCATAACTATTAATTAGAAGGATTTGCTCAGAAGTTTTGAACATGAAACTAAAATTAAAACTTATATTGCATACCTGGAGCTAGATAGCCAAAAGTTCCAGCAACAATTGTTGTAATGTGAGATTCTTCATCCTCCAACAGTTTCGCAAGTCCAAAGTCAGATACTCGAGCCTCAAAATTTTCATCCAGCAAAATGTTGCTCGACTTTATGTCCCGATGTATGATCCTAGGTGAGCAATCATGATGCAAGTAGGCCAGCCCTTTTGCTGCTCCCATAATAATCTTCAAGCGCGTATCCCAGTCTAATTGCTCAGCTCTTTCTGAGGAAATGCATTATAACAAATTACCTTCAAATTAGAAGTTGTTTGATCCATAAAGAAAAGTTTTTATTCCGTTTCAACAGACTCAGTTGTTGCATGGTTCAAATCAGAAAGAAAGTCCTCCATAAATGAAAGTAACATATTAAATATGAAAATTATACTTATGGCCATCCCCATAAATCTTTCATCAAACTCCATTTGAGAATTACAAAAACTGCCTGCTCTTAATCTCAACACTACTTAGTGAAAAAACAATATTCTGAACAAGTAATCTCATATAATGATTTTACAAGAGATCCAAGTAGCAAGGAATAAAAAATACTATTTTACTCTACATGTTTCAGAGAAGCAATGTGATGTTGATTTTGGTCACAAAGAATTACCATTTCATATAATACTTATCATAAGATGTAGAATGCATAACAAATTTCTTGGACAAAGATCCAACTGGCAAATTCCCATCAAGAGAGGACTATAGCAGATTAAGTTTTAGGTTAACTCTTAAAAGATGATAACATATTCGATAAAGACCCCTTGAATAAGCTATTTGCTCTGAAAACTTGTTGCAATATTGAAGATCATGGGGACCATCCTAGCTGACCCACTAACCCAATTCATTAGTATATTAGCAACCAAAAAAATGATTTGTTCATATAGAATAACATCAAATGGGATGCTCGTGACTCATTAGAGTCAAGATGCCCCGCGGCATACATGTATTTTTTTCTTCGGTATCATTTGATCAAGAATTGAAGGAATAGGAGCCATTATCAAATCACATTTTTGCTCAAGCAATAAACGCAAAAGCAGTATTATCTCCTAAATGGACTTCATTATGGAAAAACTTTATAAAAATACGCAAAAACTCCCCCCCCCCCCCAAAAAAAAAAAAACTAAACTGATTTTTGAGGAAACAAAGTAGATGATTAACAAAGCACAAGGATAAGATAAGACATCTATATCATTACATCAATTCACTGCTTCATGCACAAACATAAGCAAGATGTAAAATAAAACAAAATAAAAAGGACAAAAGGGAAGAATCTCACCATGGAGAGCTTCATCGAGGCTACCATTGGCTAGAAAATCATAGATTAACAATTTTGATGTTGGAGAATTGCAATATCCCCTCAAATTCACAAGGTATCGATGTTTTATACTGCCAAGAATTTCAAGCTCCCTCTCAAAAAAACGATCAAATCCCTCATTCAGCTTCATAATTCTTTTTAAAGCAAATACGTTGCCGTCATCCATTGCAAGCTTGTATACTGTTCCAAAGCCCCCACAACCAATCACATGTTCTTCATTCAAAGTCTCCAGCTTTTTGATGATATCTTTTGAAGAGTATGGCAAGTCTCCGTGAAATATTATAATTGATGCACCTAGATTGCAATATTATTTTTAGTAGATATGTTGCTACAAAAGAGCTCATTATGTATATGCATATGAAAACCTCCCACAACAGGTATATCAAATAAAGTCCACACAAGAGAAAATAAAGGCACCTCCACCAACGTCCATTGCCAGACTCTTACTATCATGTTTACCAAACTTCTTGTAGAGAAAGCAACCCCAGAAACACATAAGTGCGACAAGAAGCAGTGCACCAACAGTTGCAGATGCACTAATAAGTAGTTGACCTGAGTTCTTCTTTGCACTTTGATTTTGTGCTGCATAGTAGGAATTCTGTACAGTTAGGTTATTATCATAATTCAGATCTGAAATATAAAGTACATGTCACTTCTATGCAAGTTTACCTGAGTTTGTTGATTGGGAATTTGTAGAAGACCCTCCAGTATCATTCATGCATGTCATGTTCATTTGTATCCCACACAAGCCACGATTCCCAAAAAAGCTGCAAGATTTTTTTTTAATATGGACTAAACATAATTTAATAAAAGCAATCGACAAATGAGTAAGATAAAGATGCAAAGGAAAATCTGCCAAGCAGTATTATCATTTCAAAATTTCCTTGCTGATTTTCATTTTTCCTTTTTATGTTTACATCAGGAAACTTCTCGCGTTAAAATAGGACTACAAGAACAAACAACTCAATTTTGACAAGATCAGCTTCACATAAAATCCTTATCACCCATAAGCATAGCATAACTCGTGATCATACCATTCATAGTAATTAGAACAAGGTCAACTTTACTTACGAGCCTTCTGTAAAAGTGGCAAGCACACCATCAGTAGGTATTGGCCCAACAAGAAAATTGTTAGATACATTGCTTCAAAACAAAAGAAGAAGATTTCATTAGCAATAAAAAGAATAAAAAAGCAGATAGGAAATGATGCTTTAACGTTGATGAAACTAAAGATTATCAAGCATTATGTAATAAAAATATAAGGATGGGATTACTCACAAAGAAATGAGCTTGTCCAGCTTTCCAAGTGACAGAGGAATATTTCCACTAAGAGAGTTGCTTGAAATATCCCTGTTTTTATTTAATGACAATATTGAATAAGTAGCACACCTTGTAACAGGAACTGGAACTCAGGTCCTGTGTTATCCATACATTTATGCAAATGTAATTGCACCAGCGGTTACTAGGCAAACACTAGAAAGTAACATCTACAACGTATCATGCACATAAAATACCTAAAAGGTTACTCAAGTATTCATAAAGTCTATATCGGGCTCTCCATCAAATGATTGAGACAGTAGACAACCAAACAGATGCATAAAAAAGTAATAAATTCATAATTCTTAAAAAACTCAATAAAATTGGGAATAAACTTTATAATGTGAGACCCACATGCAACATTCAGCGAAAGAGAAAACTACTCCTATGCAATTTAAAAAATTGAGTAAAGTAAGAAAGTAAATAAATTTTTTAATCAAAAAGTCATTTTAGCATTATTTTTAAAGAGGAAAAAAAATACAACCGAGAGTTTCATGTTACCCTTCAGGTCAAATTCAAAGGTGATTCCTAAACATTCTCAGCCTTTAAATTCTTTCAATCCATTTTTCCTTGTTCTATTAGCTTTTTCATCCATAATAAACTCAGTAAAGCTGCTTCAAACTTGATTAGGTTAGAGTTTCCAGGAATCTCTTTTCAAATGTTTTATGAAAAATTTTAAGCTTTTAGCCAAAAAAAAAAAATTTACCCTTTCTTTTTGCCTTTAGTTCTTCGTGGAATCCTTCAATTAAGATGTTATTTCAAGTTCCACAAATCTTAGCATAGTAAATAATATACCCCTTTGTTGGCTTTCATTTCAACACTCCCTTCAAATTTCACAGCATATGTTTTCTCAACTTTCAAACATAATATTGTTCTCATCTGAATTGAGAGAACAAATAGAACACCATATGAATTGATGATACTTGTGGAAGGCTGAATATGCGTACATGCTCAATATCATACAAAATGTACACTGCCAGACCAAAAGAAAAATTTCACAACATTGCAACCCTACATACACAACACAGTTGTTTAAATAACATTAATAAGTCATTAGAAATCTCATTATACAGGATAAAGTTCTTTCCTAGGTTGATAACCTGCTAGGGGATATGACAAGCATATTATTTCTATGTCATAAATAGAATCCAAAGGCAAACCAAATCTGTTTGAAGGTTAATAATATTATAAAACTATAGATGTTAGGAAAAGAACTCACAAGTTTTTCAGCTCTCGAAGCATTCCAAGTTCACTAGGAAGTAATCCACTAAAGTAATTACCCTGCAAGTATCTGGAAAAGACAGATCAAAACATTACACTCAATATGGAATAGAAGGGGTTTCTATTTCTAAGTCTACAAAAATAAGAAAAATATTTTAGAGAGGCCCACAAAGATGATTTCAAAATACAATTTCTACAACTAACACAAGCTGCACTCATGATGAAGTTCAACAATAGGATGCAATAAAACTACAGCCGTATAATCAGTCAAAGAAATGTCCAAAAGACACTATCTAGGTTAAACAAAATGGAACCCCATGGTACTTACATGGAATCCAACTGCGTGCAGTTTCCCAGTTGTGAAGGAATCGTTCCATAGAAGAAGTTGTTGTAAAGAGTTCTACAACATGACAAATAAGAGACAAAATTACCTCGAACAATACATTACAATATTAAATTTATATCAACTAGCAAGAATCTATAAGATCTCACAAAGATACATACAAAATCTTCAACTGCTCTAACTTTCCAAGATCAGGTGATAATGGTCCACTCAATTTGTGACTAGGAAGACTCCTATAAGAAATGTCAAATGAAATAAATTTATAGATATAATCTCAATTCAAAAAAGCAGCTTTAATCACTGTGAAAACTGGCCTACCAAACTACACTTCTGTTTCAATTGCTCCCAATACATGATAGATTTGAATTCTCTTATAAATAAAAGCTGAAGATTTATCCAATATAAGATGAATAATAAACAAATACATGTCTATAAATTCAAAAGTTAGCACAAAGTAGTTAATATTTATGAGGGACAGGCTGTGGGAATATATGCTTAGACACTGCTAAAAGAATATTAATAAACAGAGGAAAAAGAATAATCCAAACCGTCATTCCATAAATACACTACAAAAACTCACAGATAAATAACTCTCTTGGTTTTAGAATCACATGTGACTCCTTTCCAATTACATGGGTCTGGGTCCTCAGGTCTCCATCGAAGAAGGACACCATCTGAACTAACAACCGCCGTCCTGAAGCTCAGAAGTGCTTCTCCTACAACTCAGAAGATATATTTAATATATCAACCATACCAAAAGGGACGGTAAGAAGAAAGAACTTTCTATTCCAATATTGATCATGTCAAACACTTTTCAGACCATTCATTTATTACGGGGTGGGTAGGGGACAACAACAGTGAGGCTAGAAACTGCAAGATAACCTAAAAGTAACATTTTCACGTTCACCTAGTATTGTTATTTTCCTAGAATGCACAGGCAAAATATATTTTTTAAAACAATTAAAGGATATTATATAATGATAGAAACTTTCTTGAGACTGATTGATCCCTGTTATTCGATCTCTTATTAATACCATTCAATGTGCCAAATCTAATATAACCTTAATCCCTACTCCAACATTTACATTCTGATCCAATGAATAATATGATGTATATCATAAAACATAAAGTTCGTTACATTGTTGTAGAAAGCTCTATTAAAACAAGAGAGAAAGAGAGAGGATGATACTAGAGCGCAAAGGAACCATCATACCATCGGGACTGAGAGCTCCACTTTCATCCAATACAATGTAAAGAAAAATGAAACGCCACAACCATTGCCGTTTCAACAGAAAGATGCACATAGTGGCACTGGTCGAGGAAAACGCGATTCGTACAATTCATCTGATAAACGGAGCTTTAGAATGCTCTCTTATGGTTGATGATGACATCCAGAAGCTGGAAATAAAAAGAAATTGCTTTCCTGGAACCAAAAGCAAGTACTAGTATTATCAATCAAAACAACAAGGAAAAGTAGCAGAAAAGCCAAATTCTCGTCTACTGGTAATTAAATCAACAAAAAAAGAACAGTCAACTGAATCAACATTTCTCAATTCAGTCAAATCCCAAACTCACAATCCTAACAGCTAAAAAATCGCAAATTGCCCTAAAAATGCAGTAAATAAGATTTCTAAACAGCTCATTAAATTATTTAAAAAATATACCCAACATTTTCATCAAAGTATAATCGAACACCGCATTCAAGCTCCAATTAACAGAAAGAAAATCAAATTAAAATAAAATAAAATTGAACAGCTGAGTAGCAGTTCAAAGAATGAGAAATCTGAAATTGGAATTGAAGTGAGATTTACAGAGAGAATATAAAAGATATAGTGAGAAAAAAAGAAGATAGTAAAACCTTGGATTCGATCTGAGAAAATGCAGGTAGAGCTATAAATTAGACAGAACAATCAAAAATCCAGAAGAACCCCACCATACCCTTTATGTCTTCTCTCACTGAAGATGTTGGTTACGAAGTAAAGACTAATAGATTTGTGTGATGCCCGAGAGAGAGAGAGAGAGAGAGAGAGAGAGAGAGAGGTATTAGAACAACAGTGATATGCGTGCTGTGTGTTGTACTTTTGTGTGAGTGAGTACGGGGGTATGTGGAATTTAGATGATGAAGAGCTAAGGGGTGGATTAAGTCATATTGAATAGAAAAGAATATTAAGAGGCATCTTTGCAGCCAAGTGCTTTCGCACGTGCCAGTACTGACCTTCCTTCCGTGTGACCGACCGACGCTGACCCATGATTTATCGTTTTTAATTTATTTTCTATATTTTAAAAATAAAATAGTGGTTTATCTATTAATTTGTTGAAAATATCCTCTCTCTTTTTATTATTTTACTTATAATCTGTATATGTATATAAATACGTTAAAATGACCCTTAATTTTTAAAAATTAAATTAAATTTATATATAATTTTATTTTTAAATTTTTAAAAATTCATATAAATCACACATTATTTTTATTTTTATACAATATGTACATGTATATAAAAATATAAACATAACATAAACATTATAGTAAGATTAATAAATAAAACTATGTTAATTTCTTGATAAGAGTCATACCTAACATTTTAAATCATATCTTTCGAAAGATATTTTTTTTTAGCTAAATATATATGTATTGCCAATTCCCGTGAACGACTAATTGTTTATATTTTTCTCCCTTCGGTAACTGTATCATGTGTTGGAGATTAATTTTTTTTTCTTTTAAATTCAATCAATTGGGATATTAAAGTATAATAGATGGTTAGATAATAAAAAAAATGATATATAAAATTATAACCTAAATTAGTATTTTATATTTTTGACAAAAAAATATTTTTAAATTTTAAGACAATAATATTTGTTATCTTTTTTACTAATTTATTTTTAAACAAAAAATTTTATTAACATGAAACTATTTAAGTTATTAATAATATCAACATAATATATTGTTAGAATAAAGTTTTAAATGTAAAATATTTTATATTTCAACTATACTAAAACTCCAACAAATAATATGAATAATTGAATTATTTACGTAAATTATTATATTTTTTAAATAAATTATTATAATTTTTTATTATTCATATATGCTTAAATATCATTATATCAATATACATGCATAATGATTAATTTGAGTAAATTAATTAAAATAATTTGTAAAGATCGATTAAAGTTTATAAAATATATATTTAATTAAATCACTAATATAATTTACAATCATTTTAAATAGAATAATTATTTTCGAAATAATTGATATATAAAGAACTAATTTAGGATATTTTATATAATGATCGCATATATATATATATATATTATGAATATTATTAATATACATTTACTTATAAATGCATCTATATATGACATTTAATGATTAGGAACTAGATAATTCTGATTATAAGTAAGTTTTTTTGGTCACTTGTTATATTATCTTAGTTTATAATTTAATTATAGATGTTCCTACTAGTGAATTAAGATGTCTTGTATCTTGTTATTTCGATGTTTATGATGAGTTGAGTTCTATGATTATCTCATAAGATATAGAATTAATTACATTAGTTCATAATATTAGATAATAGTTTTATTATTTAACGATACAAAACTTAAATAATTGTATGTAATCTATAATATGATTATAGATATTTGTTCATACGTATAGCGAGTACTAAAAACAAATATGTGATGTACGAGGTAAAGTAAACTTAATGATCTTGATAGTATTACGAATTACATGTGAAGAATTAAGATATATCTAATGATTATATTAATAGATTAGTCGTATATATAATATTGTGTAAATATTAGTTATGATATTCGAAAGTTAAAACTTAGATATATAATGAAATGACTCTAAGATTAATAAAATATATTAATTAAATAAAAAATTAATTAAAATATAAATATTTTATTTAAATTTGAAATCATAATCCCTGACTCTACTCTATAACAATAATCAAATGTTTGTTATTACAAGGTAAATACGAATAATTAATTATGTAGATGATTAAAAAACATATCTTCTTATAAGGATAATTTATGTATGTCATAAGTGTTAACAAAATATGTATAAATAAAATGATAATTTGACATAGTTATTTGACCAATATAATTAATTAAATATTATTTAATTAATTTAAATATTTGGTATGTATTTGAATACTTGTATGACAAGTAATTATGTAAATAACTTAGTGTTTGAATGAATTTAAGAGTTATACTCTAAATAAAATTATGTTAAATTGGTTAATATTTAAAAGGCTAAAAAAAATTCTTACATCGCCAACCACATATAGAATGTTAGATAAAATTTTATTTTAACGAGACAAATTTTATGAGACATAAAATTCAATCCAAAATCATAATATTCAAGAAAATTGTTTTTGAAATCAATATTATTTTTGGAGAATAAAAGAATATCATGCTTAAGAGGTTTCAAATCGGAGAATTTGAACAAATTTTTAATCAATCTATCAACTTTTTTCTTTAATCTTCGTCGTTATTGAGTGATCATATTTAAAAAACTGAAAGTTTTAATCGTTATTCACATGCTATACAAATATGTAATTATTGTTTTATTTTTATGAATAAATTATAAATATCATAAAAAAATTTGTGTAAATTTTTTATTACCCAATCCCAAAAACTTTCATAATTTTTATAGTAAAAATTTGATTAAAAAAAAGTTCACTAAAAACCAACATTATACACGTTCACATACATATATATTAAAATTTTCAGAATAAAAGATATATTGTATACTATTATATTTATTTTAATACATAACAAATATATTTTATATTTTATTAAAAAACATATATTTTATATTAAAATATATATAAATTAAATTAAAATTATAAATAATTATTGCCATCATTTTATTTCTTAACTATTAAAAATATTAGAATAACTTATAAATTTAAATGGTTTGTTTATGACATGTGCCTACACACATATTTGTAATAAGTTAAAAATAAATAAATAACCTAAAATTAAGAAAAATAAAAAGAATAAAATATATATTAAGATATATATTTTTATTACGTAAGATATTAAAATAAAACTTAAAATATAAGATGTTGAGATAATTCTATGATTATAAATATATGAATTATATTATTACGTATGAATTCATGAATATATAAAATTTTGAAAAAATATTTTTAACGTGGAGAATGTGAAAGTACTTATTAAGAGAATTTTATACGTATTACATGATAGTTAAATAGTAATCTTATTAAGAAAATAATTTTTTGGATCAAGTTCATAAGTAATGTGAATATAAACGCTATATAATTATCATAAAAAGAAATAAGCACAATGATTATTATTTAATCATTTTAAAAAGATAAAGATTCAAATGATTATCATTTAATTATATTAAAAAATAATTAATAATATATATATAAATGGTAAATATCGATAACGTATCATTTAATTATCTTAAAGATAAAAATAACTATTAATTTAATTCTTATATATATATATATATATATAATGTTATTTGTTTTCTTAGGAAAAGAAATTTTATACGCGAAGAAAAGTTGGTTATTTTAGTGATAGTAAATAAATTATGGGTCAACATTTGTAATATAGCTGTGCTTCAATAAAATTAAGTTTATGTTTTGTAACAAGCAACGTTGGCCAAAAAAAATAAATGAAAAAAGATGTTCACTTTCGGTTTTTCGTCATAGGGGCACGGTTCAGAACTCAGATGCGAAAGACGTAAAAAAGGGAATATATATGACCAGGGAAAACCACTGGCTATGTAAGCAGGAATGGTTATGGTGGATATCGGTGGAGTTAAAATCGGATTTCACAAAAATTTCAATCTAATTTTGATATTTTTGGATTAAGAAATCTATAAATTGAAACCAAATAAATATAGATTTCAACCTAAGTCGTTATGTATTGGGTTGTATTCATTATATTAGATTAAAATCTCTTTTTTGTTAATTAGGTGTAATTAATTTTTAAAAAAATGTAAACGTATTCAATGCGAATAGAGGAAAAAAAATCTAAGTTAAGTTAAACTAAAATATATTAATTATTTTAGTATGTTATTAATATGATATAGAATAAAACAAATAATTATTACGGAAGATTAGAATTCGTAATTGATATTTTTTAAAATACAAGGGAAACTAGGGTTTTGTTTACCCTTAAAATACCAGAATAAATACCGTTAAAGCAGAATCTCTCAGAGCCCCGTTCCTCTATTAGCAATAATTTCCTTATTAACTAACGATTCCGCTTTTAGGCTCCTCCTAGTCCAATTTGGGTTTGTTTTCTTCGCAGTCGCCTTCATGTTCCTGCGAAACTCCTCCAAACCCCATTAGGATTTTTCTAAAAATCTCCAAATTTGATTTCTGGCTTTGGTTTTAGGGTTTCGTCTTCAATTATGATTAAAATCTCATCGATGTTGGTCTCCTTCTCTGTGATGTTCCTTCAGAATCTCCGTGTATTCGGCCCTGGTCTAAATCCTTCTGCTCAAAACTATTGCATTGCAAATCACTCTCGCTAATTCTCTTACTTCCCGAGTCTATTTTCTTCTGCAAATTTCCAGATTCATGTAAATTTTACGTCTTTGATTTGATTTCGAGGAAGATCCTTCCTTAGAACAAAATTTTATTGAAATATTGTGATCTGGGTGTTGTCTTTTATCAAGTCTCATTTATTGTTGCGAAAATTCAGATTCACTCTCTCTAAGTGTCGCCGTTTTGCGGTTATTTGGTTTGATAGATAATATAGGAAAATAAGCAAAAATTACAATGATGCCACAAGAGCAACAGCAGGTGGTTTCTATTCGTCGGAGTTTGTCAAGAAGGCGTTCGTTCAGAATGGGGGTCGATAGGGATGATAGAGGGTGGACGCCCCTTCATATTGGTGCTCGTAAGGGTGATCTCAAACAAGTAGGTCTTTTTTTTGTTCTTACTTTTCTACCAGATACACGCTATTGTTAATTTCAGAAAATTTTTGCTGCAAAAAAATTGGTCTAAAGAAAAAGTACAAAATTCGTAGTTCGCGTGTTAGCTTGCCTATTAGGATTGTTACCTATAGATTATTTTGGATTTGGGAATTATAGTAGTACTGTTGCATGGATGTTCGTAGTGCCCATATTGAGATGGTGGTGTTATTTTATTGGCTGGGTTCTGATTATTCATGTACTCCTTACAATTACTTTCGTATAAGTTTGTATAGGGTAGGCAAAGCATCAGATGATAGAAGATCATCTTCTTGTTTTAATTCACAGAAGATAGAAATGTGCTTTTAAATTAATATAAAATCTATTCCAAGGATTTGTAGAAGGAAAATCAAAGATTGAATAGTAGAAGAATTTTGAACAATGTAAATTGTGTAAGGAATGTGATTGAAGTTGAAATTCATAAAGAAGACCGTGAGCCTGTTCTGGCTTCTTGATAACTTATTTTTCAAATTTAGGTGTATACTAATGGTAGGTCGAGATGTGTGTAAGATGGATTGAAATTTGTTGCAGTCAATTCAGATTTTTTTTAGGAGAGGGAGGATGAAGGAATTGAAACCTTATTATCAGTCATAAGCTGTCTGACCTATCATCCTGTTTCTATGTTTAGGTGTATACACCTTGTTCTATGTTTTAGAACTCAAGGGAATATTGGTACTGATCGTGACTGATTTAGGGATATTCTGAATTTATTTTGATCGATATAACTGCCTTATTGGTTGGATATGTAAGCATTGAGGGGTTCAGTTGGCTGAAATTGACTTCTGATTTTGAAGTGAAATGTACACTGTCACATTTGGAAGCATTAATGGTAACTATTTATAAGTTACGATTAGTATGTTAGTGCTTATCATAGACCATGTTTGATAATATTTATGATTTATGATTAAATAATTGATTTTGTAGTTCGTGTGTTTAATACCAATTTTTACTTAATGATTTAAAAAAAAGGGGAAAAAACACCTACTAGTTGTTCGGTACATTGTTTGTCTTTTGATTCTCAAAATAGAGTAGAATATCTTACCCGAAATCCGTTACTATGGTATCTTGTTTACTAGCTGAATATTGGATCTTTGTGTTTCAAACTTTTATCCTTTATATAATATAATATATAATATAATGCATTTGATCGCAGGTGAAGAGGCTTTTGGAAGAAGGTGTGGATGCAAATGTAGCTGCTACAGGCCCCAAAGCAAAGGGGATGACACCTCTCCACCTTGCTGCTGAGGGTGGTCATATTGATATTATGGATGAATTGCTTGAGCGTGGTGCAAATATTGATGCCAGAACTAAAGGAGCTTGTGGCTGTATGTGTATCTCTCTAATAATAGCCTCTTTGTAAATCATTTATCCCATGTTTAAGTTCCATTATATTAGTGGGACTTGGTTACAATAACGAATGTTGATGCTTATGTTATTTTTTTTAATTTTTTTTTGTTTTTAACTTTGTTGACCAGGGACTCCACTTCACAGTGCAGCCAAAGAAAAGAGAAGGGAAGCTGTGAGATTTCTGGTTGAGAATGGTGCATTTTTGCCAGATAATATAAACGATTGCAGATTTAACCCTCCGCTACATTATTGCCTTGGTCTTGAGTGGGCTTATGACGAGATGAAGCGTCTTCAACTAGAAAACAACTCGTATAGCTCAGAAAGCTAGAAATCTTTGTTATGTGAAGTTTGAACTTTGAAGTAACTAGTATGTGTTTCACACGCTGGGCTGGGTTACTGCTGCTAATAAGGGATTAGTAGTATTGTTTTCAGAAACTTCTTTATTATCATGGGTGCTTTGTTATGAACTTGTCAAACCTAAATAAAAACTTGTGTTGGTTAACTATTCTCCTGTTATTTTTGAGAAACTTCTATAATTTTAGATTAAAGATTGCCTCTTTGGTGTATATGATGATACGGAAACGAAAAACTCTATCAAACTTTTTTTGTCTAAATAAGTCCCCAATCCTTCTAACCTTTTTTATAAAAATAAAAAATTCAAATATCGTAGATGTTTTGGAACAATCTATCTATTATCATCCCAATATTAAAGTACTTGCTACTTTTTTTTAAGCCATAGACTAAGAGAAGTGTTAAATGCATATAAAATTGCACTCAAATTTAAGCTTATATTTTTCTGTTCAAATTTTATTTTTGCACTTACATTGATTTTGGCGTTGCATGTATAATTCTGCAAATTTTCATGTAACGATAATATTTAATGGATAATTATAATAATTTTAGTTATTGTAATAATAAAATTGCATACAATGTTTATTTTACCCATAATATTAATTACACTTTGTTGATACTATTATTAAATTGTAACAACTTTATCTTATTTAATTTGTATAATGAAACATGAGTTGCAAGTGTCGTATATCTTTCCATGGTTTTGGAAACATACCTTCCAAAAATGCACGAAAGAAATCAAATAAATTGGCAAAATTATAGGCAAGGCAAAAAATATCCACGCGTTTTGATAAAAATTACTCATTCAAGCTTCAAATAGAGAGAGATTTGTATTTACAAATATACACTCTCTGTAGTATTACAACAATAGAAAATCTGAAAATGTTGTTCAAGATGACTAATGGTATAGCAAAGCACGTGATCAAAATAGACAATTAATACATATATAAGAATGGGAATATAAAACATTAAAAAAAATAAGTGTTTTAAGTACAACAGCATGCTTACATTATTTTATCTGCTGGTGCTGTCTCTTGCCTTTCTACATAAGCAGAGGGGAACCATCCAGCCTTGCTCATGCCCTCTCCTAGAGACCATCCATTTGGCGCTACCTGTAGGTATGAAAAATACAAAAAACATGTAATAGAATAACATATATGCATATCGTTTTTACTTCACCTACTTGCATACAATTCATGTGGACGTATGTAATGATTTAATATTTGTTGCTAGAAAGAATTAAAGAACCCAACATGAACTGGACTGTATGTGCAACAGAGTTGGTTGATTATCTTTAGCTTCCGATGGTTATATTTCTGCTCAATGATCTTGCTCACTCAACTTACTTAGACTTGGCCAAATTGACGAAACACTATTCTACAAAAATGACAAGCTATTGCAATTTAAGCTACTTCCACACCTACATTCTTTCCCACATCTTCTCCTTTGTTATAATTGGTCTCTTCTTTTATTCAACTTGAGGTCCCCTAAATCTAACCCTTTTTTCCATTTATTCCAAGCTAGAAATATTCTTATATTCTGTTGAAACAGTAAAAGAGGCATGAGCCTTGACCACAAATAAATAAATGAGGCCTGGGCACAATCTACTTTGTGATCACATACATTCTTCTCAGAAGGGGTCATATCTAAAAAAGGAATTAGTGAAAAAGGACCACTTCATATTGCAATTGATATTGGTAGCAGACGGATATACCTGGCGAACAACAACATAATCACCAAGTGATAGGTTTAATTCTCCTTCTGCTTGAGCGTCAAACTGATGGATAACCTACAGAATGGAGTATGTGAAAGAAAAGAAAAGAAAAGAAAAGAAAGAAAGAAAAACCCTCTAAGCAATGAAGAAAATTCATCTGAAATGTAAAACTTATAGGAATTTGGGTATATTGTGGATAGACATTAAAGATTGATGACTGCATTGGAAGTAAAGATTGTTGCAACATATTTTAATATGAATGTGTAATGTTGCTAGCTAAAAAGTCACCTGAATTTTTTTTTTAGAAATTTGGGTATTATGTAAAGATTTTAAAGATTGATGGCTGGAACAGAAGTAAAAATTAGTGAAACATATAATAAAAGAAGTATGTAGAGCTGCTAGCTAAAAGATGAAAAAAAACATAATTAGTAAATACATAAAAATCTTTTGAGCTAACTGCAATCCAGAGCAGATACAAGGGATAACTTTTCATGTCCTTTCCTTGATATGTTGGGACACAAATAACAAAGATCATAGAAGCCTTACTTTGGCAATAAAAACCTCATCAACACAATTAACATGCTCGTGACCGTCAGAAAATTTTGATTTATTATCCTGCCATCCAACCCCCGTGTAGATGTCTGTTTTCTCTTTTACAGGTACAGGTGGAAATTCTTTTGGTTGCTTCTCAAGGATCATCTGAAACCAAACATTTTTCAGTAAGTATATGCCCATCATGGTTTTTCTCACAAACAAAAAATAAATTATCAAAGCCAACTGTTGACAAATAAAACTCTGCAAAAAAAATTCTTAGATAAATAAAATACATGAGAAAGAAGTGGGAACGGGACTCTGTCAAACAAACCTCAGCTTGTAGTCTCTCTAAAATAGCAAGAGCATGTTGATGATAAGATCTCTCAGCATTGACCTGAAAAATAAATTTAAATGAATTTTCCTGACCAACCAAATTCAAATTGAATTGAAAAGAAACAAGTATGTAACTGATACTTGATACGAAAAAAAAAAATTTGTGAAGAGTCTCAAAAGCATTCAATGTATTAATAACACTGACAAAGCATTGCAAAAAAATCTATATCGTTAACTGTTTTATATATATCACACATTCACATTAGATTCTAGTTATAGTTCCAGCTCAAGCAGCATAAACATATGCTTTGTACTTAAAATTTCAAAATACCATTGTAAGAAGCCTAAAGAAAGTTGCCTGCTGCTGCTGATCTTCTACAGCTAACATAGCAGCAGTTGCTTCTTGGCCAAGAGCCTTAATAGAAGATTTGAGCTCTGTCAATCTTGCCTCTGCAGTTTGAAGCTTTGCGGAACTTTCTTCAGACATAGAAGATGCTCTGGATTTCGCTCGGCGCCTCATTACTTCAGCTACCTAGTAGAAGATAATTAACTCAAATAAATTTTCCCATAAATACTGTCCACACTTTATTGGCATTATAATTACCTGTGATTCCATATCATGCCGCAACCTATCATAGCGGTGAGCCAAGTGACGAGCATCCTCCAAAGGAGCTCCATTTATTTGTGCCCGGAGTGGCTCACATACCTACAGATTTAAAGCCTGTGACACGATTACAAAACATAAAATGGTATGGAGAATTTGAAAGAAGAAAGAACCTTCTTTAAGTACTTTGAGTTAATCTCGTATTCTCTCTCTCTCTCTTTTTTGCATCTAAACAACATAAGGTTTTTCATAAAAGTTCTTAAGTAGTTATCGTGCTTTTGGTAGAAACATCTAAAGTCTAATGGAAAAATCAGGAACAAGTTGGTCAAAAGTCTTAGCTTTTTATATTAATGAAGCTCCAAATATGATATTTTTACCAGCCCTCCCCCTCCCACGTGCATGTGCACTAGCAAGAATGAAATCATAAAAGAATTTACCTGATCAGCAAGGGTAGTAAGCAAAGCCTCTCTCTCCTTTTCTATTGAATTATGTGAGGTGCCAAAGCAAATTGCAGCTCTTGAGAGAACAGGATCAGTGCTTTGATTTTCAGATCCATAATTAGAACAATCCTCAGCCAACTTCCTAACTGAATGATTTGTGAACGAGGTTATATTCTAGCTTTGGATAACAAACCAAGTACAAAAAGATGTAGATAACCCTTCTCACCTATCACCATTTGCTTTGAGCTAATAGAAACAAATCCTTCAACACTGCGAACAATACTTCGCTGAAAATGCTGGCCAACATAGTCTATCTTTAGATAGCACTCATAATAAATCTTTGATATTGCATTACAGAAAACACCCTCAGACTGAAAAAATACGTGATGTCTAGTAAAATCCTGCGACTGTTTAATGTAATACCTTAGATGCTCGCGTTGAATTGTATAAACTTTGAAGTTGTTGGCGACATGATTGCTCAGATTCATCAACTGCAATAGCATCATTAGCTAAGCTTCCAAGTCTTTTCAATACCACCTGTAACTCAGAAGATGAAATTCTTAAAACATGATAGATTACAATACTTCAAGACTAGTAAATTCTAATCGGCTAACTATATTATAGGTCCCCAAACTTTAAGTAAATTCACACAAAAGTCCATAAATTTTAAAATGTACGATTTGGTCATCAAATTTTTAAAACTTCATACATAGATCCCTAAACTTTTAAAACTTCACACATAAATCTTAAAATTTTGATTCACATATACGTACTTTTCTAGCCTAGCTAGGAACTTTGTGTGAAATTTTAAAAGTTCAGAGACTAAATTGTAGGATTTAAAAATTTAGGAATCTATATGTGAAATTTTAAAAATTTGGGACTAAATTATAGGATTTAAAAGTTTATGGATCTAAGTGTAAATTTGCTTAGAGTTTGGGGACTCATGAAGTAGTTAAGCCATTCTAATAACCTTCATGGTAAATTGTTTAAATTACATTGGAAATCAATTTCCTCATTGGGTTCTGTCTGTGGTAGGCAAATAGTTGTAGGGGGAACAATTATAAACACCAGTTAGAGGGAAGCAAACTTAATGTCCTTATGGAAAGACTTAGGTGAAAAAATAGAAGCCTGAGTTGAGAGTAGTCTGGCAATGACCCTTGTGGGAAATTTCTCACATTGCTAAGAGGTAAGATACTTTTTGCAGGAGTAGACGAGACAAGATTTAAATACTTTACAAGAACATGGCGCATTTGCTTGATTTAAACACTAGATAAATGGGAATTCCACTGAAATATGAATCATTTCATGTCAATTGTTCAAGGTATTTTCTCATCATCAACTATGTCAGAATTCTCAAAGTCAATGTCGTTTTAATGACGTAAAAATAAATGTATTGTGCGTTTAAACCTTGAGCAATAACAAAAAAGGATAAAAATTATACTTTAAATCATGAAGAGAGACTATATTATGAGGAGTTGGAGATAATTCTACTAGAAAATATATCATTAGTGGGATTAGTTTGTAGTTTAGCTGGTACGACTCCTCAACCCCATAATCATGGACCCAATTTTGAATCCTAGTAATGTTTCCTTTATTTAATAAAAAAAAGAGCACTTCAATGGTGGTTTTTTTTAAAGGAAAAAAACCAACTTGTCCCCTATTAGTCAAATTTATTCAGTATATTGGAAGATTCAAAAACTATAACAAAAAGAAAATGAATCTACTTTAACCCAGAAAAAAGATAAAAAGAGAATCAGCAATGGTTCAAAAACATCATAAATGCCAAAATTCTAACAATCAACACATATATGATATATATAAACTCAAGATGTGATAAATAAAACCATAAAAAACCTAAAATACTTCAGCAATTCAAGGACAAAAGAAGAAGAAGAAGCATAACAGTAGCAGAGCAAATAAAAGTAGAAAAATCAACTGATGAGCACAAAAAAACACAGCTTAACACTGATTTCATTTCCAAAAGCAATGAAATACATAGAAAAACAGAATCAAAGCCGAAAAAGACAAAAAATCAGAACCTGCTGTTGCTTAGCAACTTGTTCCCTTAGCTTGCTAGCTTGTTTCCGTATGGCGTCCATAACACTAACTATTAAGTACAAAAAAGGAAAAGAAAGAGAGAGAAAGTGAACCCTAGATAGAATGTTGATCTTAATCTTAGCAGAGAAAAGAGAGAAGGCGAAGACCAAACAAAGAGAAAGTTTTTTTGCTTTTTGTGTTTGTAGCTTTTCTGGGTCAAGCAGGGGCATATCTGATATGTGATATGTCCTTTCAACCGAAAGTGCGCAGCGAGGGAATAGTTAATTCTACTTCTTATTCTAAATTAAAGATTGAAAAAAACGCCGAAAATCACACCTTCTAATATTCTACCAAATCATCGGACGGTTTCTTATATGTAATATCTTAAATTATGATTATATAATATAATATAATTAATTATTTATTTATTAAAGTTTTTTTTACGTGTGAATATGATAACAACGTTATCTTGCGTATAAAAAATAAATTACAGATTTTATAATAATATTTAAATTTGTATTATCACTTACTTTTATCACGAAATTATCACGAATACATATAATAACGATTTTTGATATAATTATCATCGAATTGAATTATAAAATTTATAATTAAAATCGCTAAAAAATCATTATGATTTAGAAACGATTTTTTACCCGCAGGTAACAGTTCGAAACGGTTACGAAAAAAACAAAAAAATACTAATTTAATTTATTTATAATTTAATATATAAATTAATTAATTAAATATAATTAATTTTAGGTATTGACAGATACAGTTTTTAGTATAATCGTAACCGTAATCGAACCGTATCCATTATTTAATGTTCAGTTTTTACTATAAATATTCTCCGTCTCTGAAATTTATCGGTTAAAAACTGAACCGTCGGTTCGGATAACCGCGAATAATCAAACCCGTAGTTTTTTTACCCATCTCTAATTAGCACGTGTTTTTCGTCTCTTTAAAATTCTTAAATTATATGGTACAAATTTAAATTCCAATTTTTAGAATAGTAAATTTGTAAGGTAAAGTTTTAACAGGTGAATTGAAATAAAAAGAATACATTTTTACACGGGAATACTTTTAAATTAATAAATCTAACAAATATAATATTTATCACAAACCTAGTAATAATTTTTTTTATACAAGTTGTAAGTGTGGATTAAAATATCCATAATATTGTGATGTTTGCTTGTATGTTACAAAAATATTAAAATAAATTTTTGCTAATAATTTTAATATCTTTAATTTTTTAAAATTTTATGAAACTTTCGTTATAAATAATATTAATATTTTTTTAATATATTTTTGTAAATAAAATTGTCAATATTCCTAGATATTGTAATGTCTTGTAAGAATTATGTTTTATATTTTGCTTAAATAATGTATTTAGATTTATTAAGTAATTTTTTTGTTATTTATAATTTTGTATTTCTTATCTTTCTTTTTTTAATATTTATTGGTTTAAAAGTCTTCATTTAACCCAAAAATAAACGAAATTAAAATTTAAAATCCTTATGACATTTAATTAAAAATTATTTAAAAAAAATCAATAAATTAAGATTAATTATATGGCATAATTTATTTATACAAGTAGTTTTTTTAATAAAAATATATTTATTTTCTAAAATTTCAATAAATATATTTTTTAGAGATTATAATAGTTATTTATACACCGATGTTTAAGTTAATGACATTTAAGAATAAAGAATGAAATAGACGACATCTAAGCACAGAGGAGTTTGTACAATGCATGCTATGGTACTTGTGACTAGGTTCAATTGGTTTTATTTCAACTACATTTTATAATACAGAAGATTTGAATATAATCCGATTTTAGCCAACTCATACCTAAAAGTCGGTGCGCTCACTTTTCATTATTATTATTATTATTATTATTTGGAAAAGTTACTTGGGTTCAAGAACGATGTGACACTGTGAATTTATTTTGTAACAGTTTTATATATAAAAATTATATCACGTTACTAAGTTTATTATTGAGTATAATCATAGAAATTTAAAAATATTTATCAATAACACTATAACACATAGAAAAATAATTTTATATATATTTTTTTTTTTGAAAAAAAAAAGCCAAAACAAGAGAAGGTAATAAAAACACAAGTAACATAAACCCCAACACAAAAGCTAACTCCAAAACCACAAAACCAAAATAGAGTAAAAGACGATATAAACTTTATTAAAACTAATTACAGAACAGAGTAAGCCCTGCAACACTCTCAAACCAAAAGGTAAAGCAAAACCACACTAATGCTTGCTACAATCAGCTGGCTTAAAAGAAACAGTCTTGCTATGAAGATCATAACCAACCAAGAAGTTCATTTGAGCTAAATTCCCAAATATAGCCACATCATTAGAAGGTTCCATTGTGAAGCAAAACAAACCATCTTCAACCTTCACAAAACTATTCAAAGGCTGCAAAATCACATCAGCACCAGTAAAATGTGCTGTAATAATTGGTGGTTCAATTCCATCATCTGCTTTGAAACAAAGACTAAGAACACCTCTTGGATCACTAACTCTCTCTGCATTAATCGCTTCTTCTAAAGCTGAAACCAAATCTTCATGAAACCCACTTGGAAGAAATGTTAGAGTTGTGCCAGAATCAATTACAATGTTACCTTCACTAGCAGCTAAAGCTTTTGATGATGATGATGATGATGATGATTTAAAATTCTCATAAACTAATCTCTTTTTGCCTACACTTATACCTTCTAGTGTAAGGTAATAGAAGGTGTAAGGGTCTTTAGTTACTAAAGGCGTTGATACAACACTAGACCCAGATAGAATTGAAGACTTACCAAATCTTATTTTACTTGTAACATTTGATTGGTCATTTAAAGGGACTAAACAATAAGAAAATTTGCCTTTAATTAGTTTACTAATTTGAGATATTAAAGAAAGTGAACCACCCCCAAGACCAACTAAACCAGACCCAGATTCATCAAATGTTCCACCATTTTCATATCCACATCCAAACACAACTTTAGGAATGGAAACTGGCTTAGTACTACTAGAAGAAGCAGAACCAATGTTAATAGTTTCACTAGCAAGATTTCCTTTAGTGAATGATCGATCACCGTATGAATAGTGATATTGACAAGTGTCATTTTCATCGCCACAAGATGAATCCAATAATTTAGTGCAGAAATTTGATTCACATGGTATGTTTTTGAATGAAGAGGACTTTTTAGGATTAAAAAGAGGTGGGTTTTGTTTGAAACATTGAGTACATGGTTCACATTGTGTCCATATCAAATCACTTCCTGTATCTGCTATACCAAGAAGCTCAATTGGAGGAGTTCCAATTGAGATGTTCATTAAGTACTCTCCACTAGCAGGTATTATTTTGGATTCGAATTTGGATTTGGGGTTGAAATGATTTGTACGTGAAAGTGAACGAAGAAAAGTGGTATGTAAGCGATCAAAATAGGACATGTTTGGATTGTAAAGTGGAGATAGTGGTGAATATTCACGGTGTACGAGATTAGCAGTGAAACCACTTAAACCATTGGTTATAAGTACTTCTGATAATGAAAGAATTGGTAGCAGAAGCAAACTTGATAAATTACCGAGTGTCATGGTTGAGTTAAAAAAAAAAGGTGAAGCCAAATGGGTAAGTTTGAGTAGAAGGAACTGCAATATTTATTTATATAGAAAAAAGAGGGATCATCAAAACTCAAAAGGGTAGCAAAATTTGGAATACCAAGAGATTGAGGATATTGATTAATTGCTAATTAGTGAGAATATGAAGAATTTTTTTTATATCTATCAGTTATATAAATATTATAGGTTATATTTTAGAAGAACATGACGAAGAGATAATTAGGCATGACAAATTAATGTTTAGTGTGATGGGTTAGTTATGAAAACCACACAGATTAATCTCATTCAATATAAAATTTAGCCTTTTGAGTTGCATCGTAGTAAAAGCACTTTTTTTTCAATAATATTAGGGGTTTGTTTTCCCTGTTGTAATTATTAATACCAGCAATTAACGTCTAATGGAGTGAACAAATAATGGGATTTATTATAGACCCAAACAAAAATGGGACTTGAATTTTGATGATCTGTCTAATAGATTTTTTTTTTTTGTATATAATTCAAAATTTTAACTTAAAACGGCAGTAACCGAGTCTTAATGATTACGTGATAATAATATAATAAGAAAGATAATATTAATATAAATGAAATGGAATAAAAACATTATTAGAATTACTATTTAGTAATAAAATAATAAAAAATAAAAAAAATCGAGATAAAATAAAAATAATAATAAATGATTATATAAATATGTAAAAAACATATATCATTAAAATATATTTACGTTGAATGTTTATATTTAATGATCAAATAAAAAAAAATATTTTCAATATCATTCATATTAACTAAGATCATTTAAATTAACTGTTTATCGTCTAATCAAATCAATATATATCCGACTGGTTGTTATATTCAACGGAGAATATCAACTCTATCGTTCTTTGTGTCCATCGATCATGTTAATTGTTTGGCCCAAAACCTCGTTAGCCCAAAGTCCATATAAATCATTAGAAACCCTCAACTGCCTTCTATATATATATATATATACATGTTAATTGTTTGGCCCAAAACCTCGTTGGCCCAAAGCCCATATAAATCATTAGAAACCCTCAACTGCCTTATATATATATATATCATTCCCTTGCTGCGAGAGTTATGAGTGCATCAGCCTAAACAAACTAAAGCTGCATAGAAAGAAGCAATCGAAGAAAAGGAAAACAGTTTAGTAGCTAAGAAGAACAAAACAGCCAATAGGTGCGTGAGAATTGGAAGCTAAAAATAGTCTCCAGCCCCTGCAGCTTCTCCCCCCACCAACAACAGCCTCGCGCCTCCATCAAAAGCTTCCACAGCTTTCAGCTTCATTCAGGTTTGGTCTTCGCTGCCTCGCCACCAGAGAGATAGAATTGCAGCTGCAGAATAAAATGGCAGCAACTAGTGCAGAAAAATACACAACAGCAGCTGAAGACAGAAGCTGCGTGTAGATAGAAAGACAGAGAACAACACAGTTTTTCGCCACCTCCTTGCTCTCTCTTGTTCGGTAATATCAAATAAAGCTGAAATTTATTTGTTGGGTTTGTTTGGTGATTCTTTGCAAAAAATATTTGGGTACATTTTTGATATTAGTGTATTTTGTTTGAACTCTTTGCAAATTGGTGTTTGTATCTCCTTTTGATTATTAATAGATTTTTCTCGGTGTGCCATCGTCAGTGGAGTAGACTTTTCACATTGAAAAGTTGAACCACTTAAATCATTGTGTGCCATTTAATTTCTTATTGCTTATTACTTTTGCCGTTACCCATTATTATTAATTTGTGCAACCAAAATTAGACCCGATCTTTGCTTCTGCAAGTGCTAATTTGTAACAAATTGGTATCAGAGCTATTGGGTTATTCTGTTATTTATTGGAACTGATCAAGCTTGCTCTTTTGGATTTATTTTTAGCTTCTGGTTATCTAATTGGTTTCATATTTTTTGGGTTGTACTTCTTTTTATTTAATATTGGGTTTTCTATCATGGTGGCAAAATATGAAATTGAAAAATTCAATGGAAGAAATGATTTCAGTCTTTGGCGTATGAAGATGCGGGCCGTATTAGTTAAAGAAAGGCTCGTTAAGACACTCAAAGGTAAGGATAAATTGCCGGAAAAATTGAATGATGAAGAAAAAGATGCATTGATGGAAAATGCTTTGAGTTCAATTCAATTATCCTTGTCTGATGAGGTATTACGCGAGGTTGGTGATGAGGAATCTCCTGCTGGGTTATGACTTAAATTGGAGAATTTGTATATGACCAAGTCTTTGACTAGTCGGTTATATTTGAAGCAGCGTTTGTATACATTTAGAATGTCAGAAGGTACACCTTTGCATGATCATCTTAATGAATTTACTAAAATTATTCGTGATCTGAAAAATGGTGGTGTTAAGATTGATGCTGAGGATCAAGCCTTAGTTCTATTATGTTCTTTACCTCATTCATTTGAACATTTTGTTGATACCATGCTATATGGGTGAGACACTATTTCTTTGAAAGATGTCAAAGTAGCTTTGAATTCCAGAGAGTTGAAGAAAAAGGTATCTACAAGCAACAATGATAATAGCAGTGGTTTATTTGTTAGAGGTAGAAATCAAGAAAAAGGCATAAGTAATAATAGAGGCAAGTCTAGATCCAAATATAGAAAAAGAAAAGATAAATGCAACTATTGTCGTCAGGAAGGGTACTGGAAAGTAAATTGTCCTAAACTCAAAGGTAAAGGAAAATCTGTTGCAACGTCTTCTGGTACTAATAATGTTGCTGGTGTTGCAAATAGTTTTGGTTCCGATGGTGAAAATGTTCTATCAGTATCTATTGGTTCTCCTGAAGATGTTTGGATTCTTTATTCGGGTTGCACTTACCATATGTGCCCCAGTAGAGATTGGTTTTCTTCTTATCAGTCTATTGATGGGGTGTTGTCTTGATGGGAAACAATATGTCCTGCAAGGTTGTTTGTATTGGTACTGTCCGAATTAAGATGCATAATGGTATTGTTAGGACTTTAAAAGATGTTCGCAATGTTCCAGATTTGAAAAAGAATTTGATATCTTTGGGTACTCTTGATTCACAAGGTTACAAGTATGTAGCTGAATGTGGAGTTTTAAAAGTTAGTAAGGGTGCTCTCGTTGTTATTAAAGGGCAATTGTCGCGTGGTCTCTATATGCTTCAGGGCAGCACTGTTATTGGCAGTGTATCAATTTCATCCTCGTCATATCAAGATTCAGACACTACTCGATTATGGCATATGCAGCTTGGGCATATGAGTAAGGTAGGGATGTCTATTTTGAGCAAATGGGATTTGCTTTATGGTCAGAAAACTGGGAAGCTTGATTTCTATGAGCATTGTGCTTATGGAAAGCATCGCAGGGTCAAGTTCAGTACAACCATCCATAAAACGAAAGGTACTGCTGATTATATTCATTCATATCTTTGGGGTCCTTCTCGTGTTGTGTCTAAGGGTGGTGCACGATATATGTTGACTTTTATTGATGACTTCTCTCGTCATGTTTGGGTGTATTTTCTGAAGAATAAGAATGATGCGTTCTCAAAATTTGTGAAATCATTAGAAACCCTCAACTGCCTTCTATATGTATATATCATTCCCTTGTTGTGTGAGTCGTGAATGCAGCAGCCTAAACAACCTAAAGCTGCAGAGAAAGCAGCAATCTAAGAAAAGGAAAACAGTTTAGCAGCTAAGAAGAACAAAACAGCCAACAGTTGCATGAGAATTGGAAGCTAAAAACATTCTCTAGCCCCTGCAGCTTCTCACCCCACCAGCAACAGCCTCGCACCTCCATCAAAAGCTTCCACAGCTTTCAGCTTCATTCAGGTTTAGTCTTCGCTGCCCCGTCACCAGAGAGATAGAATTGCAGCTGTAGAATAAAACGGTAGCAGCTAGTGCGGAAAAATACACAACAGCAGCTGAAGACAGAAGCTGCGTGTAGAAAGAAAGACAGAACATCACAGTTTTTCGCCACCTCTTTGCTCTCTCTTGTTCGGTAATATCAAATAAAGCTGAAATTTATTTGATGTGTTTGTTTGGTGATTCTTTGCAGAAAATATTTGGGTACATTCTTGATATTAGTATATTTTGTTGGAACTCTCTGCAAATTTGTGTTTGTATCTCCTTTTGATTATTAATAGATTTTTTTCGGTGTGACGTCGTTAATGGAGTAGACTTTTCACACTGACAAATTTAACCAATTAAATCATTATGTGCTATTTAATTTCTTACTGTTTATTTATTTTAATGTTACATATTATTATTAATTTATACAATCAAAATTGGATTCGATTTTTGATTTATGAATTACTATAATCACTCTTCGTTTTAATAGGGACTAATTCATATCAGATTATAATCACTCTTCGTTTTAATAGGGATGGAGGAGCTGAGGGTTGGTACTCTTATCTGAGTACTCTATGGCGGGCATTCTTTTAGCGAATCACTAACTTGATTTTACTGCCCAATTTTTCATGGTATTTTTTTCTCTCTCTTTATCCCTCATTTCGCTTCTCGATCTCAAACACTTCGTTATTTTATTTATTTATTTTCCGGTAAATTTGTCATTCCTTGAATTTATTTTCTCACTGGTCACTTATAGGGCTGTTCAATCCTGCAGTTTCAAGAATATGTTCATCGACTCTGCTGTCTTTTTTCAACAATACTTTTTTTCTTCCCTTATTTTCCCCTTTTGTGTTTTGTGCTTGTTTAGCTTGTAATTCCTTAAAAGTTAAAATCACTGGTACGTACCAGTTGTTGTTTTGGGTAATAAAAAATAAATAAAAGGTCGTATAATTTGTAAGATGCTGGAATTAACAAACAGACATCTCTCTTTAAAGTGACTGTAAAATCTTGTTATATTTTTAGTTCACATTTCATGTCAAATTAATAACAGTGATGATTTGGATGAAGTTTTGCTTTTGGTATTGGCTTCAATATGGCCTATTGATCTGTCTCGCTGAATACTGTTTGTAAAGACAAAAAAGGGTAAGGATGATGGAGAAGAATAGTAAAATACTCCCGAATGACAAGGGCTCCTGTTAGTGGCATGGATAGGAGATATTTAAGTTTGATGAAATCACATAACTGCTATTGAGACCATCAATAGCTTTCTCAAAAGATTGTGACAGCTTGTAAATTAGAGGAAATTCACAATGTAAATTTGGTAAAGTTTGAGGTGTAACTGGGCGTGAGGATGAACAAAAATTACATACCCATGTAAAACATTTCCAGACCCGTATAGAAATTTACGCACTTTTAACAACTTCATTTGGAAGTGTGTGTTTGGAAAATCTACAGCGTGTAACATGATGTGAACAATGAATTTCGGGTTTCGTACAAATGAGAAAGGAAAAAAAAATTACAATATACTTAGATATATTGTGAAATATAAAATAATTCAAATTATATTTACATTAAAATAAAAAATTACATACTAAGAAATATCTTTTACGTTATTTTTATTATTAATAATACAAATATTTTCAATTAATTATCTATGAAAAAAATTTATTGTTATAATTTTTTGTTAATCATGAAAAATATTATTTATATCCTAATAAAATTGTTTGAATGTTACGATATTTAGTACTTATTTATATTATTTTTTTAAAACAAAAATTTAATAATTTTTGTTTTTAAAAACTTTTATTATAAATTGTTGAACTAATTTTTAACAAAAACAAATATTTTTTAATTCTAATTAATTTACATAAAGAAAAAAAATAAAAAATACTTCACTAAAATACCAAAAGAATATTTTAAATAAATAGATTGATTACTATTAAAAAATATATAAAAATTATTAATACTTAAATTAAAATATTAAAATTAAATATTTTAATAAAATAGAACATTTAATTTTTATTCATTAAGGTAACTCTAAATTACCATTCAACTTTGCATAAAAAAGTCTACAAAATAAGAAATATATTATTACAATTTTAAAAATAGCGAAATGCTTACTGACAAGTTTGATTATGCTTAGTTTTCTAATATTATGAAGGATAAATACACTCATTGTTTCTTAGTCTTCAATGATCCTATTAGAAATCCATACCTAACTCAATCTAATAAGATCTCGTTGAGTTAAGGATTGTCTAAGCTTATAAGCACCACTGTTACCGAACTCCTGGCAGATGTGGGATTAAAGGAAACTTAACAACCCTTCCACACGAACAAAAATGATCTCACAAAGCCACGGTGAAACTGTTAAAGACAAAGCTCAAGTCACCGATTAAATCATATCTAACTTTGATACCATGTTAGAAACATATGTCTAACTCAATCCAATAAAATCTCTTTGAGTTAAGGGTTATATAAGCTTTAAATAGTAGTGTTGTCGAACTCCTAACCGATGTGTGAACGAAGTAAACTTAACAGATCCTATCAAATATCTTCTTGTATTCTTCCTATATTCCATTTGACATTTCCTGACATGCTTGTGTCTGTATCTAAAGAGTTGAGAAACAAAACAAAAAGCCAAGTTATATTAGCTAACAAATCCCCGTTGCCAATAGATTCTAAACAATCAGAAAGTACTAATAATCCATTAACAATCAAACAATCATGATAAAGTTTCCATTAAGGTGACTATTATTATCTACTAATGTCCTTTTTTTTCACACATCAAACTATACATGCCTTTAAGTTTAACGCTGTGAGCAGCTTGTGCTTCTAATAATTATATTCATTCAGAAGCTCATCTCTAGTTTAGTGATATCAATATAAAAAGTGATAAATTAAAAACAAAAAATAAACATATGCAATAAGAACAAAGATGAAATGAAAAGTGAGAATTTGTTAATATATATATAAAGTTATATTTATCAAAATTGCCATCCAATCATATCTTGAATAGTATTTTATGGCATCCATCAAAGAATAAATCTCACTGTTACAAAATGGAAACCAACTTCTTCGAATGTAATTTTTTTTGAAATATCAAATGATTGTTTGGAACAAAAAACCCTTTAGTTATGCATATATATTTGTTCATCGAACTCACCATGTAATAAAGCTGTCTTTACATCAAGTTGTTATAATTCAATGTCAAATAGTGATATCATAACAAACAACACACAAATAAAGTTATGTTTCCAATAGGTGAAAAAACTTTATAGAAATCAATATTCTTCTTCTGACAATAACCCGTTGCAACAACACCAGCCTTGAATCTAGTTGCTTTAACATCAGATATACCTTCTTTTTTTCTTAAAGATCCCTATGTTTCCAACAATCTTCTGGCCCTTAGGCGACATTACCATTTCTTAAATATGATTCTCATGAAGTGAGTCAATCTCTTTATTTATAACAACCAACCAATGAACAAACTCATCACGATTGATAACTAGAAGGTCCATGCACCTCAATAGACTCTACCATAGATAATACAAAAAAAATTTAAGTTTGTATCTACGTACCTTTAAAGATGTTGAATCTCTTATACTCCTTTACCCTTAATGATATTGTATGATTGCTCATATTTCTCTTTTGTTACATCATGAGCATAATCATCTAACTCATACACGTATAAAAAAACCCAATATTAAAGAGACAAAAACATTATCCTAATAATATAAAATTAATTAGATGACCAAAAGCTCAAAATAAATATAAAAGAGTAAATTTTATCACTCTCAATGAATAATCCAATAATAATTTTTTATAAACTAATATTAGTAAAGTGAAACGTGGGGTATAATTTAATTGCACAAATAAATCATCATGTATAACGATAAAATAATAAAAAATAAATAAATAATTTACAAATATTTAATTGATATAATTTTTTAATATAAAAAATCAAATTCACTTGTGACAACATACTAATAAAAATTCACTACAAAATTCAAATAGAGAGTAAAAATATCAATGTAAAAAATGACTTAAAAAATCTCAAATACACAGTATTTTTTATCTATAAAAGCTGATCAAAAGAAACTCAAATGGTATTGAAAAATAACAGTTTTATCTAATGAACCAAAGCCCTTTAATTTAAAAATTTATTCAGTGCGTTTTCAGCAGCAGAGGACAATATATTTATATATATATTTGTCTATTAAGAATTTTTCATTTGTTAAAAATATAAATATCAAAGAATATATTACATAAATTCATATTTATCAAAACTCTCATCCATTCATTACTTAAATAGTGTTGTGTGGTATCCATTAATTAACAAAACCCACTTTAAATATAATTATTTTTTGATTAGTGCATGAAACATGATCGAAATTGTTTGGTTAAAACTTAAGAATGATTTCACTTATGTTCTGCAAATATTTTAAAAAGAGAGTGTTGGAATAAATACGTGAAAAAATTATGTAAGAACAATATTACCGATATACTGAAATATAATGCTTGGGTTGAGTCGCGGACTAGGTCGCTCTCTTTAAGACGTTTCGCGGCTCTGCCCAAACTTGTGCAAGCAAACACAGCCTCGTCGTCCCCAGGATAAAACAGCCCAAAATCTTTTTCTGTCTCGGAACTTCACTGCACTGATGAAGTCCGGAATACTACACCTCTCAAATATTTATGTTACTCGGAAATCTGAGAAAACAATTCTGAATTCTCTTTTCTTTGATTTTGCTATGAAAACCGTAGAACTATTTTTTGAGTTGTTAAGTTATATTCTAAACTGAGGCTATTGCCCCTATTTATAGTTGAAAAAATATGTGTAACGGTCATATAATTATGAAAATAACGGACACATAATTATGAAAATAACGGACACATAATTATGAAAATAACGGTCACATAATTATGAAAATAACGGTCATAAAAGTAACGGTCACATAATTATAAAAATAACGGTCATAAAAGTAACGGTCACATAATTATGAAAATAACGGCCATAAAAATAATAAAAAATATTTTTTTTATTTAAATTCATTTCCAACAATCCCCCACTTGAATTTTAAATAAAAATAGTTTCATCGAGCAACCAATCAATTAAAAGTATAAGATTATGCATAAGCAAAAGGTGTCTATCGACTTGAACCTTTGCGTAGTGTTAATGCTTTAGAATATACTAGAGTAACTCATAGTTTTGAACTTTATCTCTAACAACATCACACACACAATCTTTCCAAGGTGTAGTTCGAAAAGCCCGTGCTTTACGACCATGCACGTGTATCGATATAGTGAATGCTCACAGTAAATTTTGCCCAAAAATTTTCATAGGAAGCGCCGTACTTCCACGTTCACGTAGGTGAGTCTATCGAGAAGTACTCTTGTAGCTATGTACTCCACTCCATAGAGTATAGAACTTCATTAAGAGTTTAATAATTAACTCATCCTTTACGCTCGCTTGGGACTTGTTTGCTTAACAATATGGATTGTGACTTTGTAAAATAGCATGATTCATCTCGTATCGCTTCATGACTTGTTATTACCCATGAACTTATTTCTTGGGATCTCCAGGTCTATAAGTTGGGTTACCATCATGAGTGACTCTTCATTCTAAGGGCGTGAGTCACATTCCTTTCGAGGTTTTTGAAAACCTTTCTCTTGTTAATTCTTTCGTCGAAAGGATCAACCAAATTTTCATCGATACATATATGATCCATTCTTACGGCTCTTGTAGAGAGAAATTCTCTAATAGTCTTGTGTATCTGTCGTCTCTTTCCGTTGTAATAACGGTTCTAAATCTTTACTGATAGCCGCGGTACTATCGTAGTGGATAAGGACAAGCGGTATCGATCTTTCCCTTAAAGGGATCTCGGTTAACAGAGGACTTAACTTCTTCTTCTTAGCGGATAGCTAGTGCTATCATTTCAAACTCCATCATAAATTGAGCCAATATTGTCTATTACTTAGACTTCGAGAAAACAACTCCACTAGCTATGTTAAATATATAGCTGCTAGTTGATTTGGAGTTTTCTAATAAAATGTTCCAATCTGCATCGTTGTATCCTTCTAGAATAGCGGGAAACTTTGTATAATGTAATCCAAGGTATATAGTTCTCTTAAGGTATCTCATAACCCTTTCAATAGCATTCCAATGCTCTACACTAGGTCTATTGGTAAACCTACATAGTAGTCCCACAACATAAGATATGTTTGGTCTAGTAAATCGATGGCGTAATGTAGCTTACCAATGTTGCTCGCTTACTCAGTTTGTCTAACACCGTCTCCTGTGTTCTTGAACAACTTTACACTAGGATCATATGGAGTACATGCAGGTTTACAGTTAAAGCAATTATATTTCTTTAAGATCTTCTCAATGTAATGAGATTGATCTAAAGAAATTCCCTTTTCAGACCTAGTAATCTTTATACCAAGGATTACACTTGCTTCTTGTGAGATCTTTCATATCAATGTTAACACTTAATAAAGTTTTCACATTATTCACAACATGAATATTTGATCCAAAAATAAGCATGTCATCCACATATAAACATATAATAGTGCAAATGTTATCTTCTAATTTATAATAAATACATTTGTCACTTTCATTCATTTTGAATTCATGTGGGTTAACTATATTATCAAATTTCTCATGCCATTTCTTAGGTGCTTATTTTAGACCATACAGATATTTATCTAGTTTACAAACTTTATTTTCTTGACTTGGGATAACAAAACCTTCAGGTTGATCCATATAAATTTCTTCTTCTAAATCACCATTTAAGAAAGCATTTTTAACATCCATTTGATGTACTACTAAATCATGGATGGTAGTAAGAGGAAAAAATACACGTATGGAAGTTATTCGTGTGACTGGTGAAAAGGTATCAAATAAATCTACATTTTCCCTTTACCTATACCATTTAACTACAATACAAGCTTTGTACTTTTCAATATTACCATCGAGTTTTAATTTCTTCTTTTGTATCCATTTACATCCACATGGTTTTTACAACCGTAAGGTAAGTCAACTAAATGCCAAGTTTTATTATACTTTCATAAGAGTCCATTTCATCATTTATGGTTTCTTCCCCATAAGTTGGCATCTAAAGAAGAGAATGATTCTTTACGAGTTTGGGATCTTCCTACTAAGGTATAAGCGCATAAAAATCGACCCAAAATCCTTAAGGGTTCGAGACTCGTTTACTTCTTCTAATTGTAGTGTTTAATTCTTTATTTTTGTTCAATAGTTCTAGTTATGGGTAAGCGACTAGAAGAGCGAGCCCCATTATTCTTCAATTTAAATGAAAACCTATGTTCATAGTAGTCAACATCATTTGATTCTATAACTATGATCATTTAAGTCATAGAATTTATAAGCTTTACTATTCTGACATATCCTATGAATACACATTCGTATGTTACACTAGTAAGTTTATTTCTTTTAAGGATCAATGATCCTAACATAGACTAAACAATCTCAAGTTTTAAAATAAGTTAAGTTTCTTATTTTTTTCAAAATTTCGAGATGATGAAATTTTACTAGTATTTAGGCACTCTATTTAACACATGTAGCAAGCAGGTTAATAAAATTTCTCCCCCAATGGGAAAGCGCAAAGTTTAATAAAATTGTAACTCGATTTAGTAAAAGTTTTATTTTTTCTTTCAAATTTGCCATTCATTTTAGAAGAATAAGGTGTTATTTTTTCATGAATGATTCCACGAGTTTTATAAAAATCATTGAAGATATTGGAATCATATTTAGTGCCTCTATCACTTCGAAACCTTTTTATTTTCCTATTAAGTTGATTTTCAATCTGTCATAAATATTTTAAACATGTCAAACGCTTCACTTTTATTTTTCATTAGATATACATAAGTGTAATCTGAACAGTCATCTATAAAAGTTATAAAATAACGTTTTCCATTTCTTATTAAATTTCCATCAAGTTCACATATATCAGAATGAATTAATTTTAAAGGTTCACATTCTCTAACTACTGATTTATGTGAAGTTTTGGTTATTTTAGCTTGACTACAAAAATCACATTTTTTTTAAATCATTCAAAGATAGTTTAGGAATTAGTTCTAAGCTACTCATGTTCTTGATTATGCGTTTATTAACATGAAAAAGTCTAGCATGCCAAATATTAAAGGAACTCAACATTCAATTTAAACATGCCATTAGTGGCACTCCCGACAAAAAATATTATTTTTAGTTATTGTATATAAATCAACTCCTATAGTTTGAGTAAAGAAGATATCCTTAAACTAAGTTATTTCTCATCTCTGGAGTATGCAAGACATCTTTCAAGATGATAGTCTTTCCAAAGGTAAACTTTAATTCCACCTCACTAGTACCAATAACACTTTCTTATCCTCAGACTCAGAGTAGGACTTGAACATGTCTCGATTATAGCGAACATGGAGAGAAGTACCAGTGTCCACGCCACACCGCCGGATCCATCAACAAAATTGACTTCATAAATAATGGCAATAAGTTGATCTTCGGTAAGGTTCGCCTACGTGGCGGGGCGATTCTGTTAGGTGGTTCTAGCCAGTGGCAGTACTGTTACAACATAACACGTAGATGTGTTATTCATGGGGTTGAGGTCCATTCTGGAGAGGATAGTTTTTTGTTTTTATTTTGGTGGTTGTGGTTTTGGTTACTATTGTGATTCTGAGTTTTCATATTTCTACCTTTAGGTTTCAAAATTGTAGATGAGGGTTTCTTATTGAATGCTTGTTGTTTGAGAGAACAAGTACTTCATCTCTTTAGTCTTATTTTAGAGCCTTCTTTATTCTTAAGCGGATTATAAGACTTTCTAAAGAAAAATTCTTTAGTTTTATGTCTAAGTGTATTCTTAAAATCTTTATAAGTAATGGGGTAATTTATCTATAAATGACTACTTTAAATTGTTAAAGTCATACCTTCAGAAGTTATTTCATGTGCTATCTTCTACAGTTCGTGTGATTGAGCTTCCACAGATTTGTCATCAATCATTTTATACTTCATGTATCTACTAACATCATACTTCTTAGTTCCAGCTTCCTCAGTATCATACTTCTTTTGAAGTACTTCCCAAATTTCCTTAGCAGACGATATCAGAGTTATAATAATCATACAAGTCATTAGCTAATCCATTAAGAATAAAAAAATTGAATAAAAAAATTGAATAAAAAATAATTTTCTATCCAGGTGTTTAAATCCTTTATTGTAGCTTCACTATGCGAATTAGGCAGTGTTGGTTTTTCAATAATAAAAACAAAAGTGACATTTTACATGGTTAAGAAGAATAACATTTTTTTTGTCTCCATTTTTAAAGTGTAGTTCTTCAAAACGATTTTTAAGTTTTGTTAAGATCAGCAGTTAACATTTCAGTAGACATGGCAGATAGAATACGTCTTAAAATTGTTGGAACAAATATGTGAAAAAACTATGTAAGAACAATATTACCGATATACTGAAATATAATGCTTGGGTTGAGTCGCGGACTAGGTCGCTCTCTTTAAGACGTTTAGCGGCCTCGCGCTTGTGCCAATGGACACTGCTCGTCGTCAGGATAAAGCAATGCAGAATCTTTTTACGTACTTTCTTATTTGATGATGAAGTCTGAATACTACACCTCACGAATATTTATGTTACTCGGAAATCTGAGAAAACAATTAATTCTCTTTTCTTTGATTTTCTTTATGAAAGCAGAACTATTTTTGAGTTGTTAAGTTATATTCTAGCGAGGTTATTGCCCTATTTATAGTTGAAAAAAATATGTGTAGAACGGTCATTATAATTATGAAAATAATGGATACGTAATTATGAAAATAATGAATAATTATGAAAATAAACGATTAGCGTAATTATAAAAATAACGGTTATAAAAGTAACGGTCACATAATTATAAAAATAACGGTCATAAAAGTAACGGTCACATAATTATGAAAATAACGGTCATAAAAATAACGGTCACATAATTAAATTCATTTCCAACAGAGAGTACCTCCTTTAATTTGGTTATCTTAACCATAAGAAAACATACATATATAATATTTATCAAATTTTTAAAAGAATTTCACCTATCAAATATATAATACTATTTGATCCATTACAAATCATTTTCGATAAAATCAAAGGTTTCTAAGGGATCCAATATTTTGTCATGGGAAATTCTATTTTGTCAAGAGATTCGTGCATGACATTTAATAAGAATTACCTGGCAGTACATACGTGATTAATATATTTAAATTATTTTATTTTTAATACTTTTTAATATTTTAATTGAATTAAAAGTAAAATTAATGTAAAAATTGCCATGACACTTTTTCTTATGTACTACTCCTTTAGATTTATGACACTGGACCAAATTTATGCTTTTAATTTTAAACCCCTAAATTACTTGAGAAAAAGTCAAAATCCCTAAACCCGCTTTCCGAAAACCCAAAAACGGGAGGAGAGGATCGGTCGCTGAAACCCTAAAAAATATCCAAAATCGTCAGGTTTCCGAGTTTTCACAATCAGTTGAGCCTGAAGGAATTGAGAGAGGGAATGGGAAATCCTCGAGAAAAGGGCAAAGATCTTCACACGGTAGCGAGGGAAGGTGACCTGAGTATGGTGAAGTCAATTATAATTTCCGACTCTTTGGCCATTAATTCCAGAGATAAGCACTCTCGAACTCCGTATCCTTCCTCTTTAAGTTGTCTCTTTGCTATTATTGCTGAGATTGAAATTCATATCTTACGTTACTTGACACTCGTTGTGCTTTTTCGATTCCAACGGTCACTTAATTGCTATAACTATTATTCTATTGAGCTATAATCCCAAATTTCGAGGCGTTGGGACTCAAAGGTACAAAAGTGTATTATCTTTTTCTTTCAAGTATAACTGTGCCTTAAACAACCCATGAACGTATTTTATTGGAGTTGTATTCTTGTTATTTGTAGACAATATAATACATAAGTGGCAACTGGAAATGTTAGCTTGCTGGGATTTGTTCAAAGTAATAATTGTTTTGCCTGATAATTCCTTACTTCATAATTGGAGGTTTTGAGTCCATTAATTCAAAACTCAAAAGTGTAGCTAAAATGAAATTAGTAATTTCTCCACTTTGTTTCTTTTATCTACTCATCATGTTTTTCAATCTTGGGTGCTAAATTGCGGGAATAAATCTTAGCTTGGAAGTTTGTTTTAGAAATATCTGTATGGCCCATGGATTCACTTTTTGGTAGAACATTGAGTGCTGGACGGTTAGATATATAATTATAAATCGTTCCTTTTACTAACAAGCCAAAGAATGAATGCAATGCTTGTTATTGATTGAATTGTTACATACACTACATAGCCTCTTATATAGGCTTAGGAAAAACTTAAGTGCAGTAACTAGTTAATGTACATAAGTGGAACATAGAAAATGTAACTAACTAACTAACTGGATATTAATTTCAATCTCTCTCCTCAAATTGACGGTGGTGGAACAACTGTTAATTTGACATGGAAAGAACAAAAATGTAGAGCACTTTGTAATTCAACATATGCTCTTGTAAGAATGTAGCAATAGCTAAGTCATCCAATACACTAGCTAAAAGAATCTAGAAGAGACAACTATAAGCATACGTCAATAAAACGGAAACTCATGAAGATTAAGTGATCTATAACACTAGTTAAAGAGAAACCAGAAGAAGCAACTAGAAGCATAAATCAATAATACTGAAACTCATGAAGATTAAGTAATCCGTATCACTAGGTAAAAGAGAAACTAGAATAGGTAGCTTTAAGAAAATGTCAAAATGCTCAAGTCCTTGTCTCAATAAATGAGAAGAAACATAGGGAGAAACTGAAGCAAAACTCAAACTCTCAAATATTGAGATGAGCGAAATACAATTGTTCACAATAGAGCGAGAAATTTAGACGATGAAATTTTTTTAACGAAACAATGGGGAAATAGAACTGTTGGGCAAAGAACAAGGCCTAGTCCACATTTTGTGGATACAAGGCCCAATCCAAAGCCCAAAGACTCACCAAAGCCCAAACAATTGCTAACAAGGCCTAAGTCTCCAAAACCCACATGCAAGCTTCATCTTCTTCGTGGTTACCATACACCAGACCACGAAAGGTTGGCTTCGTCTCCTCTTAGACACGAAGTAGAGACCAAACGAAACCCTAACAATTGAAGAGTGAAATTGTCCTTCTTCTCAGCAATTGAATAGCCACATTAATGTAGCAAAAACGATGTGACGTTTGAGAAAAAAATAAATGGCTCTTCGAGAAAGCTTCGTAGTAGAGCAAGAAAGTCCAACCCCAATGAACGTAGATGTAGAGCTAGCCATTTTATCTCTCTCAACCTCTAGTAAACAATCAAAGGCACTCACTTTATCTTCGTGATCTCTGTCTCTATACAATGGAGATTTGCATCACTTCTTATACTCTCTCTGTAGTATATTTGCTAAGCGATTATCAATTAGCCTAAACCCTAACCAAAGTGATCAGAGGATTAAGAACTCGAGATACAACACACAACAGCCGAAGAAAACAAACACAGATGAAAAGCCTTGTCTTTGATCTCAAGGACCTCGCTTACTCTCGAATCAAAGATCTCAAACATCACATTGAGCGCTCTCACTTTGAGATCCTCAAGTACGTTGGCTCTTCTTACTCTCGCCTTCATAAACGATTCAAGATCTAGAGTAAAGCATGCCGGCAAATGTCACACGAATCAGAGAAAGAATACAAGAATTCTACCAGCAGACAAGAAAACGAAAGAAACCAGGCAAAAACTAAAGAAATCAGTCAATGATCAATGCAGATCATCTGCAGAATCCTTACCACATGTTTGAAGAACTGAATACCATTAAATCCAAAGAACAACATTATCATCCAGCGAACATCAGTGACACCAGAAATGAACCAGCCAAAGAATAGGCTGCACTCAGTGAGATGAAAACAACAAAATCACAATAAAATCCAAAGAAGCAATCAAACTTGCCTCTGAGAGAGCTTAAATGAGAAGATAACAACTAAAGCCGAGAAACATACAAAGAACAGTGAACAAAAATCGATCACAAACAAGAACCTCACAAGCCTTGATTTGTTCTTTCCCTGAGAAGGAGATGATCGCAAAAAATGGCAACGGAAAATTGTTTATCAGGATTCATCCATGAAGCTTAGAGCTTCATAACTTTGATACCATACTAACAAACCAAAGAATGTGTTGAAGGATTGTATTGTCTCACATCGACTAGGCGTTCAGCTGTAGTGCAGCTTATAAGTGTGGGAAAATCTTAACTCAATGAGATCTTATTGGGTTAAGTTAGGCCTTGGGCTTATATAACATGGTATCAAAGCTAGGCCTTGAGTTCATCGTGATTTGTGGCCTTTGTTGCCCTTGTTCGATGTGAGGGGGAGTGTTGAAGGATTGTATTGTACCACATCGACTAGGCGTTCAGCTGTAATGTAGTTTATAAGTGTGGACAACCCTTACCTCAATGAGATCTTATTGTGTTGAGTAAGGCCTTGAGCTTATATAACATAATGAATGTACTGTTTGTTATTGATTGAATTTTTATTTAAACATACACTACATAACCTCGTATACAGGTTTCGAAAAACTTAAGTGCTTAGGAAAAGTAAAAAGTTAATATATACAAGTGTGAACATAGAAAATGTAACTAACTAACTAATTAGATATTAACTCCAATACCTTTCATATATAATGTTTCATTTCTAACCCCTAGATACCGATATATATTCAAACCTATGTTCAAATAATATCTTCATGACTTCATATATTTATTTTCAATGTTGCATGTTAACATAAATTCATAACGTTATAAAAATTGTCATATGCTCTGCAGCGGGGAGGTTAAAAACTTTAACTATGAAAGGGATTATCCTATTTTCTTAAATCATTTTAAATTCATATGTTTGATGGAAGACTTCGTGCTAGATTGTTTTCAAATTGCAACGTTCATTTAGTAAGCATCCAACCAATCAAGTAGAATGACATGGAGAAATAAATCTCTTGTACACTTATTTCTCTTATTGGTTGTTCTTGTGTCATGTTTCACTATCTTGAGTTAAGTTTGGCCACAAGAGCATGATTAGGTGTGTTAAATTGGGTTTTGTGATCACCCTCCTAGATATGTTTGAAACTTCTTGAACATGCATATGTGATGGAAAACATATTGAGAGTATGATTCTTTTATTAAATTCTTGCTTAAAAGAAACTGTGGCAAACTGATGACTATATATTTTCATCGAACTGAACCAGAGATTGACAAAACAGTGACCTGAATTGAAGTATATGCTGTTACAATAATGCTGACAACCTTATTAGTGAATGAAGAATGTAGTTTCAGAACTGGAAATATTATCATATTTGGGATAAAGTTTTCTTTTATGTTTTTTTGACGAGAATTTGACTTGGAGAAAGACCATAACTGATTCTTAGGGCTATTGGATCCTGCTCTTTTGTTAGAAAATGTCTATAAGTTATGTATTTGTTAATTTGTTATTTTTATCTGTTATTTTAAAAATCTTATGTCACAGTTGGATTTGATTGCTTAAATCTCTTATTTTTACATGTTATTTACTGTACTCTGGTTTAGCATCCCAACTTTGTTTCTTTGACAAGCCACTTTGGTAAAAGACTACACTTAGCAGCGTGGTCTGGACAAGCTGAGGTTGTGCGTTATCTCTGCAAACAGAATGCAGATGTTGGTGCTACTGCCATGGATGACATGGGTGCAATACACTTTGCTGCCCAAAAGGGTCATTTAGATATTGTTCGAACTTTACTTTCTTTAGGTGCATCGATCAAAGCTTCCACTCGCAAGGGCTTTACAGCACTTCACTATGCTGTGCAAGGATCCCACCTAGAACTTGTTAAGTATTTGATAAAGAAAGGAGCAAATCTTAGCTCAAAAACAAAGGCAGGAAAGACCCCTCTTGATCTTGCTAGCAATGAAGAAATCCGTTCCTGTCTGGAAGAATTTGAAAATGCATCTAAGAAATGCGATCTAAATGGCAAACAGAAAGCTGAAGAATCTGACCCGAAGCAGTCTGTACCGGGAGAAGGAAAATCCAACTCAAAGCAGTATGCAATGAAAGAAGTGGAATCCGATCATGATGCTATTAAAGCTCTGCATGATGAACCAGAAAGCGGAAGTTCAAAGAGGAAGGATGATGAAGATAATGTTAAGGAAGCCTCACCGGCACCTAAAAAGGCAAAAGTTCCACTAAATCATCTTCTAAGTGCAGATGACACAGAAGACAATGAAGAGAACTTGTAAGAATAGTTGAGCATATGTCAGTGACTCTATTCAGCATGTGAGTGCTGAATTGTTGCTGCATGTAGTAACTTGTTGCTTGACTGTTGCATTTCATTGACGGACTATCCTACCATTTTACTTTAATCCTTGCTAACTGTGTTCAATCTCTATGCTGTATTGTGGTTTCTGGAAAGGAATCGATTGTGTAACAAGTTGGATGGTATTTTCCCCGGCAAAGAGTCTAAGGCTAACAATAACATGACAAATATCTATGTCATTAAATAAGCCACAAATGCTATCACCCTTTTGGAGTACTTTTCACGATGCTTAGGGTTTGAGCTTCTTTTTTCAAGTTGCCTTTTAACTTTAGAGTACTGATATATATAACAAATATATCAATTATTGTAACTAATGTAACTAATTTGAAAGTTTTTTATTAGATATAATTATATGGGTTTAATTGTATTTATTAATAGTATTATGTCATATCATTTATGATTTGTTTTAAATTTGTATTATATATACTTTTTCATAACTTTAAGTGGGGAGTGTGAGCTCATGAACCAAAATGTGTTCTTAGCTTAGACTTGATTCCAATATTTGCAGGACTTCAGTTTAATTTGTGCGTAAAAATATAGTTAAAAACACGTTTATTTTGCAAAACAAAAACTTAAAAAGCCGTTTGACGTGCCCGCTTAGTTTCTTTATTTTCATATCCTTATTCAAATCTTTAATTAAACCGTATTGCCCGCTCTTTTTAAGTAAGTTATTAAATTGGGAATTTTATATATAACATCTTGAGGGATTTTTTTTTTCTTAGCAAACGATTTTGTAGTAATTTCAGAAAAGGAGGAATGCCTTACTGCCTAGATGAACCATTAGGGATCATTTTTTAATTACATATAATGATCCTCTATTTACCCCACGTTTGGTTGGAGGGAATAGAATGGAATCAGAATCGATTTCTTCCATTTTGCGTGTTTGGTTGGACGGAATAGAGGACGGAATAGAATCTGATTACTACAAGAGAAGGGATCACAATTCCTTCTCCCACCTTTGGTAATCATTATTCCATTCACATCTAAACATTTTTTTTTTCAATTTTACCCTCACCTAAAATATAACCTTAAATTCAAATCCCAAATTCTCAAACCCAAAATTCCAAAACCCTAAACCCTAAACCCAAAATTTCAAAACCCTAAATCCAAATCCTAAAACCCTAAACCCTAAACCTTAAAACATAAATCCCAAAACCCTAAACACATAAATCCCAAATCCCAAATCCTAAAACCTGAATCCTAAACCCTAAATCCCCAAATGCCTAAACCCTAAATCCCTAAACCATAAACTCCAAATTCCAAATCCCTAATCCCTAAAACCCTAAACCTTAAAACATAAATCCCAAAACCCAAAACCCTAAAACATAAATCCCAAAACCCAAAACCCTAAACCCCAAATTCCAAATCCTAAAACCCTAAACCCCAAATCCCTAAACCCTAAATGTTAAACCCTAAAACCCTAAACCCCAAATCTCCAAATCTCTAAACCCTAAACCCTAAACCTTAAAACATAAATCCCAAAACCCAAAACCCTAAACCCCAAATTCTAAATCCTAAAACCATAAACCCTAAACCTTAAACCTTAAAACCCTAAAAACCTAAACACTAAATCCAAAATTCTAAAACCCTAAACTATTTTTAGAAAAATAATAATTTTAACCCTAAACCTTAACCTACAAATATAACCCCAAATCCTAAATCCCTAAACCCTAAATCACACATCCCAAACCTCAAAACCCTAAACCCTATTTAGAAAAATAATAATTTTAATAATATATTTCTTTTTAATTAAGTAATACTTATTTAGAAAAATAATGATTTCAATAATGTATTTTGTCTGACGAAAAAATAGTAATTAAATGACATTATTTGAACTTTACAGCATGTAGGGGTATTAAGGTTATTTACAGCTTTTTTCATTCCATTCCAATAGTAAACCAAACAGTATAATCCTGATTCTGAGCTTGATTCCAGTGATCAAACCAAACAAAATTGTTTCATTTCCATTCCGATTCCGATTCCGATTTCATTCCACGAACCAAACGCCACCTTAGGGTTTATACTCCTCTATTTAATAAGATGATTTATGATAATGGATTGAATTGTGTTAAGAGTATTATTATTTCTTACTCTCACCATCATGAATTAAAGTTTATTATTCATATAATGTTTTATTTATTTATTTAAAAAAAAAGCATAAACCTTTTTTAATGTGACCTATGATGGCAAAATTATAAACAATAACAAAGGTAGAGTTTTAATTGAGTTAAAATTGTTTTATTATTTTTATAATTTTTATTATAACTTATGCTATCTTATTAAGAGGATGTATGATAGAGTGTGGTAATTATTTATAAAGAACATTTACACTTTGTTAATGAAATGTATGATATTCCTCCGAGAGTTACAATATTTTCAAGTATAATATTATTTCATGTATTTAACATTTAATCCTATCAGATAAGATATATTAAGGATATGGTTATTGTAATATTTTATTTTGTTATTTTCACACATTTACTATTAATTTTAAAAATGTTTGAAAATACTCTTAATAAAATTTAATAAATATAGAATAAATATATTAAAAATAAAAAAATATTTTGATAATTTTAAATTTAATAAATAAATGTAAAAATAATAAAATAAGTTGCGAAAATAATGTCAATCTATATCAAACCTATTATTAAATTCTATTTTTATACCATTTAAGTTGTTTTTAAGACATTAATCATAGAATAATTATATTTGTATTGATTTTTAGACATATGGTTTTTTAAATCAAGTAAAATTGATAAATATTTTTAAAATAATCATTTTATTTTTTAGTGAGAATTCAATATGAATGCAACTTTAACGAAAATATTTAAAATTTTTAAAATTGATATTTTTAAAATAATATTATCATAATAAATTATCTACTTTAAAGATATTTGTTTTCAAAAAATATAAATTGTTAAGATATTATAATATTTGTAAAGGTTACAATTCCATGATATCATTTATTTTTAATAAAAATATAATTTAAATTTGTAATTATTATTTAGAATAATACAAATATATTATCTTTTTAAAAATTTATTATATAAATATAATTAATTTATGCAAGTTAATAGAATTATATTACACCAATTAATAATTATAAAACTAAAATACAATTTCTTTGAATTGTTATTTTTTTTTGTGTTCCTAATTAAAGTTTATAAAACCCTTTAAAAAAATGTTTTTGTATTAGTATATATATATATATATATATATATAAACATTTTGTATTACATTCCTTCTCAATTTCCCCCTCAAAGGCAGTTCTAGTTCTTCACAATCCTATTTAGTATTTACTCTACTCTCTATCTTTAGGGCTTTATCATTACCTTCTCCTTCAAATCATTAAACCATTCGAATTAAAAAAAGAAAAGAAAAAAGAATCGCGCATTTTCTGGCTCCCCAAGCACCCAATTCCAGAGTTTGGGGGCGATGAGTGCTCCGATTCTAACCGAGGGTGCGATACCGAAGATTTGCAGTCAAGAGTACAAGGATGATCCGACCTGGATGCCTGTGGTTCAGGTCGTGGAAATGAGGAAGTTGCAGAAGCAAAACGGTTCCGACACTCACTCTAATCAGAGGTACAGGATGCTTCTCTCCGATGGGACACACCGCCAGCAAGCCATGTTTACCACTTCCCAAGAAAACGATCTAGTCGGTCAGGGAAAGTTGCGTGTTGGTTCTATTATCCGATTGACGGGTTTCGTGTGTTCTGAAGTTCAACAGCGCTAGTACTCCCTTTATCTCTATCTATAATCCCTTTCTTAATTAATAAATCTTTAAAAAGGAGATAACTTTGTTTGTGAACGAGTTCGTAGTTGCTTTCTCTTTACTCAATATTTATTTTTTTGGTTTGGTTGATTTGTTTGTCGTTGTGGACCGAATCGATGAGGGGTTTATCTATTTTTGTATTTTGGAAATACATAAAGATATATGTAAGAGTTGGATGCTAAAGGTCTCTTATTTCAGTTATTATGTCTTGGAAGTTCTCATTTTATTTCATTTTAACGATTTGAGATTTCCGTAGCTCATTTTCTGTGAAGTAGCTATTGAATGTTCTTCGGTCCTCTCTTTTTGTTTATTTTGGGTTCGCTTTAGTCTTATGCTTGTCATCAATAAACCTGCTCCAGAAAAACAAGACTTAAGCAGCTGTCTTCCAGAACATCTTGACCAAGTAGGTTAGAATAGAGCAGTGAACCCAAGAAATGGGATTAAAGTTCTTGCAATATAGTACAGAGATGTAATTGGATCGTTTTTTATTATATAAAGGGACAGCACCTTTAAGTTGTGACTTGTGCCTAGAAATCCTGAATTCCTGATATCTCCCGTTTGTTATTTGTAGGTGCTTTGTTTTTTTTTTTAATTTTCTTGTTTTTTTTGTGCTTCTCTTGCTTTAATTTTATGTTTTAGCTTGGACAACTCTTAACTAAGTTGAAAATGAAATTTTTTTAACACTCATTGTGCTAGCTAATTACTGCAATGAAATCTTGCTGCATGCGACCAGAGAGAATTATTTTGATAAATAGTTGCCTTGTTTCTTGTTTGGGGTCTATGCTTTTGTCTATTTTCTTAATAGGATTTCCGTCACCCATTTAATTTTCTTCTGAGATAGCACTTGTGTTGTAATTGACGTTGTATTAATAAATTGCCAAATTCTTAAAAATTAATTGTACATGCAGCTGACGGAACATTTTGAAATTTCAAAGCATTCTTTGAAACATATATTATCTTTTATGACTAATTGTTTATGGTTAAATTAATTGCTTTTGATCATTGTGTTAATTTGATTTGATTTACTGCTGCAGTATCATTATCATACTCAAGCTGGATGTGATAATTGAAACATGTGATCCTATTGGAGAACTTGTTCCAGCAAATCCAGCATTAAATAGGAATCCAGAGTCTCTTGGTGGATCTGAACTTTCTGGTAGTGTGGTTAGTGAAACTACTTCTAGAACATCTTTTGAAAATCCTAGAATGAATCAATCTTCTTGTAGTGTCGATTTTAATAAATCTGAGTCTGGAAGATATGCTGCATTTAATACAATGCCTGTCCACCCCAAAACAGAGTCTGTTGTTGAAATTCCTAGATCAGCACCCGTAAGTGCATCATATAGCAATCAACAATTTGGTTACCAGAACCCTAGACCCGAGTTTTCCCGACCATCTCAGAATTCTCATGCCCGCCCGCCTCTGTCTTCATATCAGCAGCCACCTGCAATGTACAACAATAGAAGACCTGTGGTGAGAAATGAAACTTCTCCCAGAGCTATACCAATCACTGCTCTCAGTCCTTACGTGGTGGTGTGGACAATCAAGGCTAGGGTGACAGTGAAAGGGGAACTTAGGCATTTCAACAATGCTCGTGGTGATGGGAAAGTTTTCTCTTTTGATCTCCTTGATTCTGAAGGGGGAGAAATTCGGGTGACCTGCTTTAATGCTGTGGCTGATCAATTCTACAACCAGATTGAAGCTGGTAGGGTATACTTCATTTCCAGGGGTACCTTGAAACCGGCTCAAAAGACTTTCAACCACCTGAGGAACGAATATGAGATTTTTCTGGAAAGTAATTCAACTATGCAGCCATGCATTGAGGACGACAATTCAATTCCACGCCAACAGTTTCATTTTCGTCCTATTAGTGATGTTGAACACATGGAGAACAACTCTGTGGTAGATATAATTGGTGTGGTATCATCTATTAGCCCCGCTGCTTCATTAATGAGGAAAAATGGTACTCAAACTCAGAAGAGAACTCTCCATCTAAAGGATATGTCTAGCTGTAGCATTGAAGTGACATTGTGGGGAAATTTTTGCAATGCGGAAGGACAAACACTGCAAAATATGTGTGATTCTGGGTTGTTCCCTGTTCTTGCTGTGAAATCTGGCAGAGTCAACGACTTCAATGGTAAGTCAATAGGGACCATTTCTTCATGTCAACTCTTCATAGAGCCAGATTTTCCTGATGCTCGCAGACTAAAGGAATGGTATGACAAAGAAGGAAAGACTACTCCATCTGTCTCAATTTCCAGAGAAGCAGTCGGTATTGGTAATGTAGATGTCCACAAGACTATATCCCAAATTAAAGATGAAAAGTTGGGCACATCTGAGAAGCCAGATTGGATAACAGTCACTGCAACTATTCCATTAGTTAAGAATGAAAATTTCTGCTATGCAGCATGTCCACTCATGATCAGTGAACGGCAATGCAATAAAAAGGTTACAGATAATGGTGATGGGAAATGGCGGTGTGATAGATGTGACCAAAATATTGACGAGTGTGACTACAGGTACATACTACAGTTAAAGTTACAGGACCATACTGGCTTTACATGGGCAACTTCATTTCAGGAATGTGGTGAAGAAATCATGGGTCTACCAGCAAAAACGTTGTATTACTTGGAACACGAAGAGAGGGATCATCAGAAGTGCCGAGAAATCTTCCAGAAAGTTAATTTTAGCCGGTTTATTTTTAAGCTAAAAGTGAAAGAGGAAATATTTAGTGATGAACAACGTGTAAAGGCAACAGTGGTCAAAGTTGAAAAGGTGAAGTATTCCTCTCTGTCCAGATTCTTTTTGGATATGCTGGCTAAGTCGATGAACGGAGTTTCTGCTTCTAAGATGGAAATTGTTGTACCAAACCCTGTATTGAACAATTCTGGAGCTGTGAATTTTGCAAGTAGACAACCAGCAGTTGATTTTGGCAAAAGTGTTAGAGAGCTCAACACTACAGCAAATCAACTTGGTACATATAATCAGTATACTAGTTCTAAGCCTACTGTCGCTGCCTCTTCTGGTCTCTATTTGACCTGTAATAGCTGTGGATCTGCTGGTCATGGCTCTATGAACTGCCCAAGTATAGCAAATAGTCCAGTACCATCACTAGGGGGAGCCTATGCAAGTAATGTGACTTCTGGAGCAGTTGCTAGCAGCAACTATGGTGACTGCTATAAATGTGGTCGACCGGGACACTGGGCAAAAGACTGCCCAAGTTTGAATGGTGCTCCTCCATCATATGGAAACAGTAGCGCTGTACCGGGTAGATATGGAGGCATTTCCAAGCAACACGTTAGTAGCTTATGAAATCATCAACTTAGAAGAAATCTGTATATGTATAATATGACGCATAAAATCATGGGGCTATCTTATTTGGACGCCTATTTTGGCCCCTGTTTGGCTTGTCCAAGTCACCTCCTCCGTGACGGTGGTGGTTTTTGTAACAATTGCAGGTAACTTTGGAGGGCTCTTTTACTTGTCAATTTTCTTGGGCTTTTGAATTTCAGGAGTGATGCTGCAAGTAACTCTCTTTCTTAATTCAGTTATATATTATATATTTCACGTTTTTATGGTTATTATTTTTTGCCTTGATTTTATTCAGTCTATAATAGGAGTGATGCTGCAAGTAATTCGCTTTCTTAATTCTGTTATATATTATATATTTCACGTTTTTATGGTTATTATCTTTTGCCTTGATTTTATTCAGTGTATAATAAGTCGGGTTATTATTCCCAATAACTGCTGGGGAATTCACCAGTATCGGCTAGAGATTTTTGGTGTGTTATTGTATTTAAACTCTTTTTACCCATAAATTAACAAATTTATTAACTTAATTCATAATTTAGTGGGAAATATATATTTACCCTTTCTCAAAAAATATTTATTACAATTTATCACGCAAAACAAATAACATAGAAAACTCAATAAATAAGGGTTTGGTAAGTTGATGGTATCTTTTTTAACCCAAAAAAATATTATAGACGGATTTGTTACTTTATAGGTATTTAAGTTAATTTATTAGTATGTTTTATATGTTATGTTACTAAAGTATTTTATTTTAGTATTTTAATTCAAGTATTAGTATCTTTTAACCATTTTGAAGTGTTTGCTAATTTTTGGTTCAAGTTTGTCATATATATCCTAACTCACTTGTGCATAGACGAGGGTATTTGTAAAAATTGAAGAAAAAAAATTAATCATTAAAAAATGTATTAAAGCGAAAATTTTAATTTACATAGGGCATGAAAAATATCAATATGTTATCGAATTTTATGTAATAATAAATAAAATAATTTAAATTTATTGTTTGGTTTTTTATGTTGTACATTGTTACTATTATTATTAATAATTTAAGTTTAAAAACTTAACAAAATAATATAAAATTTAGAATAAAAATTTATACCATCAATTTTTTTATCCTATGAGAAATATAATTGTAATTCGATTCTTTTTGTTTTTTTGTTTTTCTTGAATTTTCAAACATATCCTTGTTCAATTTGTCATGTGAGACACATTATATGTCACTAATTTTAATCAAAAAAGATAATATTATTCAAAATGTTTAAAATGAATATCAATACTTAAAAAAATTTATATTCTAATTTTTAATTAGAAAATGATTACAAAGGGTGTTTATTTTTTTTATGTTATATAGCAAGTTAACATTCTAGATTAAGATAATTGTTTTGCTTTTAGTATAATTGTTCTTAGCTAATAACTTTAGTAGTTGGATTTTAATTCTAATCAAAATATTCAAAGGATTATTATTAAATAATTATTCACTTGTTTTTTTTTCATGTAAATAAGAGCAAGAAGCCTATGTGCAAAATAATGATTCGATTTGATCTTGTTTAAGAAAAGATTCTTTTTAATAAAATACACATAAAAAGTATTAATGTATTAATTATTAAGGTGCCAATCTCTATAAATTTTTATTCCCAAAATAATATAATAGTAGTTTTTTCTTTTACGTTAGTCACACAAATAGTTTAATTTCATATTAAGTATTACATTACATGTTTGTCACATATGATATAAGTGAATGATAATTGTATCTTTTAAAGTGTTTGATATATTAATAATATTCCTATTTAACAAAGTATATACCTCTATATTAGTAATATCCCTATTTAACAAAGTGTACATATCTAAACTCATATTTCATACTAGTCATTACCTATAATTCTAGATACATCATTTGTCCAAAATTAATATTTAATTAAATATTTCAACATGTATCACACATGGTTAAAAAATTAAAGGCAAAATCATCTTTAAAATCATTAAAAAGATAAAAGTTTATTAAAATATTATTAACTAGAAAAAAATTTAATTTAACCCAAAAACTAAATGAAATCACAAAAAAGTGAGGGAGTAATAAAAAAACCTAAAAGAATTGAATCATGTTGAAGATGATGGATTTATAAGAAAAATCAGAGAGAGAATGAATAACTTTGCAATAAAAACTTAGGCCTTTTAGTTGACACAAAAACATTTAAGTAGAGGAGAAGATTCAAGTTCCAAAACCAGAAAAGAGACATGCTTAGAAAGGGTGAATAACTTAAATTGACTGGAATGTCAACTAAACATACTAATTTAATTATAACAATGCATGTAAGTCAAAAGTCTTAAAGAAAATTAAATAATCAATATGACATATAAATATACATGACAAATCATAACAAGCAAAAAATACTTGAAAATACATGTTCAAAGAACAATACATTCCTTGACTCCATAATCGTGTTCTTGTGTATGTCTATTATCTCTGATTCATACACAAGAAACCAATAAGCACTACTATTATGTCCATATTCAATGAAGATATAATCTATTATTTTTAGACTTATCTTCACCTTTTTAGGTATAAGTACAATCACTTTTTAAAGACATCCCCACATTCGTAAATATTTATATGAAGGTACCCTTCCTTTAATAATTCATAAGATGTATTATATGTCTTTTTCTGGGATACCTTATTTAAAAGGTAGTTAGTTGACAAAATAGCTTCCCTCCACAAGTTCTGTGGCAACCAAGAACTTAATAGCATTGCATTCTTCGTTTCTTTCCAGGTATGATTCTTACGTTCAACAACTCCATTTTGCTGAGGTGAATAAGGTGTCGTGGTTTTATGAATAACTCCATATTGTGCACAGAATTCACCAAACAATGCCTTATATTCACCATCACGATCACCACGCATTACCTTGATCTTCTTGTTGAGTTGATTCTCAACTTCTGTTTTATAAATAATAAATTTCTATATAGCTTCATCTTTGCTTTTAAACAAATACACATAGCAATATTTGTGCTATCATCAACAAAAGTAATAAAATACTTATTGCTACCCCTTATTTGAAGAAATTTAAATCACTCATATCACTATGGATTAAGTCAAGAGGTTCAGTGTTCCTTTCAATCGAATGAAACGATGACCTAGTCATTTTTGCCTCAACACAAGTCTCACACTTATGCTTTGAATCTATTTGAAATGCGGTTATGTGTTCAATGTTAATTAGTCTACGCAATGTATTGTAATTAACATGAGCTACTCTATCATATCACAAGTTGGAAGACTCGAGCAAATAAGTAGAATATTTAATCTTATTAATATTCTTAGCTTTTACAATCATTAAATTGAGCTTAAATATCTCATCGGATACATATCCCTTCTCTACAAACATCCCATTTTTTGTCACAATGACCTTGTTAGATTCAAACACCATTTGAAATCCATGCTTATTTAGCAACGAGCCAAAAACAAGATTCTTACCGATGTCAAGCACATAGAGTACATTGTTTAATGTAAGCTCATTCCCAGAGGTCATCTTCATTTTGACCTGACCTTACCCTTGAATGGTTGATGTGACAAAATTTCCCATGAAAAGCTTTTCTTCATCTTTCACTACTTCAAAAGTAGTGAACAACCCTTTTATCTGAGCATACGTGCCTTGTTGCACCAGTGTCAATCCATCACTCTTTTGGGTTTGATTCTACCAATTTTACCTAAAAAATGACTGCACACAAGGTAATGTCGAAGATATTATGAGTGATGTCATCAACCATATTTGCCTCACGGTTTCTGTTTCTTTTTGGAAACCTGTAGTATGGGGCTTTATGCCCTGTTCTCTGACAATTAAAGAAAATCCCTTTACCCAGTTTGCCCTTGCCCTTATTCTTATTGTGTTTGGAACTTTTACCATGTTCCATCACATTAGCTTTGGGTGCTGATGGGATATAACCTCCTTTATAAGAAGCTTTGTTGTCTTCTTCCACTTTGAATCTTATCAACAAGTCTTTCAAAGATACTTCTCTTCGCTTGTGCTTAAGGTAGGCTTTGAACCCTATCCATAAAAGGGGAAAACTTTTCAATAATAGCTATAACTTGGAAGGTTTTACTAAGTATCATCCCTTCATCATACATCTCTGTTATGATATCTTAGATTTCACATGCTTGACTACATATCGATTTAGAGTCTACCATCTTGTAATCAAAAAAGTGACCAATCAAATATTTCTTGGCATCGACATTTTCAATTTCATACTTTCTGTCCAATGATTCCTATAAGTCTTTGGTCGTATTTCCTTATTATACTAATTGTACAAGGAATAGGTTAGACTATTCAAAACATAGTTCTGACATAGATAATCAGAATGTTTTCATGCTTCAATTGCACTAGCAGACTAAATATCTTATTCACCCTCAGATTTATCAGGAGCTTCTTCGGTCAAGAACCTGCTAAATTCAAGGTAGTGAGATAGAACATCATCTTATTCTTCCATCTCTTGAAGTTCAAGCCACTAATCTTCTCTTATTCTATGTTATGGCATGGTTCATTGGAATAAAAACCGTTAACATTTGGGTTACCCCACGAGCCACAGAATGTCTCATCATTTGATTCAATGTAGAACTACCCACAGTATGGTTAGTAATATTCACAATTGAATTTTCAATTCGGGACATTAGAATAGTCATCTCATATTCCATAATCTCTTCTTTACTTTTTCTATTAAATACACAAATAGCAATACCAGTTTTAAAAATCACCGAATAAAATTTTAAATCATAAAATATATATTCTATAAATAAATGATAGAAATATGTTCATTTACATAAATTTGTAATTTTATTAATTATAGTGATTAAATAATTTTAAAAATAAAAAAATTATTTATTTATAAAATTATAAAAAATATATATATAAAACAATATATATATAATAAAAATACAATACAAATATAAAGAAAAGAAAATTAATATTAGTAACACAAAATAAACAAAGAAAATAAATATACTTAATATAAAATAACAGTGTAAAAAAATTAAAATTATATAAAATAATTAATAATAACAATAATATAGAAAGTCATGGAATCAAGTAAAATAAATTGAAAAAAAATTAATATAAAAGAAAAATTAATATTAAATAAACGATAAAAGAATTAATAAAGATGTAAAAATTGAACTATAATTATAATAATATATATATAACTGAACAAATTAATATAATATATTATAAATAATATGTTTGTTTCAAAATATTTGTTGAAAAAAAGTTTTGTATTGGTTTGTCCAAAATTAAAGAGAAAAAAATTATCTTAAGATCGTAGAAAATAATACATGGACAAAAAATTTAAAAATAAAATTATTTTATTAAAATTAGAAATATTAAAATTAAAAATAAAATTATTTTATTAAAATTAGAAATAAATAATAATAATAATCGAGACTTGTGTATTACACATTATCCTTAAAATAATTTTTTCGTTCATAATGAGTGTTTTAGAACGACGAAAACTTATCTACTAAGATATTACGATTAAATAATATTAAACTTACATGATATTTTATTATTTTACGAACTTTAAAGTGTCTAAACTCTATCGAAAGAACTTAACTCTAGATAAAAAAATATACAACAAAAATAATAATCAAATAAAATAAATATATAAATAATTTTTTTCCTTTTCCTTTTCTCGTCTCTTTTTTCTTTCCTTTTATTTTTCTTCTCAACAATCGGCTCTGTTTTTCTTTCTCTAATATTATTTTCCCTTTTCGTTCTCAATTTTTTTTCTATGTTTTATTCTCTATTTATAGAAGAATTATATAGAAAAAGAAAAAGAGAAGAACATGTTCAAAAAAGGAAGCAGAAAGGGCGAAGAACATAACAAAAAATTTCAAAAATAGACAATTTAATTTAGAAATGAATTTTTTGTTTTTGAATTAAGATAAGAACGTTTTTTCAATTTAATTCAAAATATTTCAACAATTTTAACAATATATTTTTAGATATATGAATATTTTGTTGTTTTTTTTTAAGATTTAGCATTCATAATTATGTTAATATTTTTTTCATTTTTAAAATTTTTCTATTTATTAAAAATAATAATTTGAACAAAGCTATATTTTTATCAAAGCTTTTCCTATTTTTAAAAGTTTTATTATTATTATTATATCTTTAAATATTTTTAGTAATATGTTTCTTTTATAAATATTTAGTATTTTTGTAATCTTACGACCCTTTTACCTACTAAATCAAAGTTGTGATTTCTTGTGAAACTAAGAAAATGGCAATAAGAATTTCATAGGAGAAGATAGTAAGGTGATCTATTAAGAAACTAAGTATTGGGCATATTGTCGTGTATATTTCCACCCACTTTAATGAAAAGAATTACATAAATTTTATATATAATTATTGTTACATGATATTTAATTTATATTTACTTTATATATTTTTTAGTTTATTCTTTGTTAACTCAACTGTTACTTATTAAGTTTGTATGTTTTTAATGGGCACTTGTTGTGTCTGTTATATATTGCTCCTTAGTGAGAAAATTAGAAAAGTCCCACATTGATTAGAAATGAAGATGTGTGTTGGTTTTGGGGCTATAAATAAAGCCCTCCTTCACCATTTGTAAACATCCCAAAATTTGTAAATCTTTCTCTCTTTTGTAATGATAATTGATTAGTTCAATTTTGGCCCAATTAGTTGTAATTTTGAAGTTCATTCATTTGGAGATAGTGGAAGTGGTCAACGACGCCCGAGGACCTAGGTAACATTTATACCGAACCTCGTTAAATTTCTAGTGTTATTATTTTTCTGCTTTAATATTTCTATTTCAATATCTGTTTTAGTTTATTTTAGCATTATATTTCCAATAGCATTATTTTGTCGGGTTAGTTTGAGTTCTATTCATTTAAATCATAAGTGAAGATTAACTACTTAGAATAGGGAAAATATACCCAATTTTCCCAACAATTGGTATCAGAGCCGAAGGTTTTCTACCTAGGCATTTGTTTGTATTCCGTTTGTTTGCTATTGGAATATAGTTGCTAGTTGTTGTAATTTGAAGAAATGGCGGAAGAAAAATTTCTTTCAAACAAAGGCCATTTATCCACGCTCGAGCATAGGTGATGAGCCTTGCAAGGTTCGAGTGGGAGTTTGATGGAACCTGGCCATTTCGATACGTGGCAAGGCGAAGTTCTAGATGCTCTGCTTTCAACAAGGTCTAGACATCGCCCATTGAAGAGAAACCAGATGGAGCGAGATGAAGTGTAGTGGAAAAATATCAACCGATTGGCATGTGGTACAATCCGTTTCGTGTCTCTCAAGAGAACAAAAGTACACTTTCACAAGAAGACATCCGCAAGTAAGTGTGGAAGGTGTCGAGAACAAGTTCATTAAGAAGAGTGGACAAAATCGGCTCTATTTGAAGAAGAAGTTGTTCGGTTTGAATACCTTCCAGGTACTACAATAAATCCACACATTACCGCTTTTAATCAATTAGTAGCATTTGTTAAATATGGATGAAACTTTTAAAGATGAAGATTTAGCCTCGATGTTGTTACTCTCCCTTCCCGATGAGTTTGATCATTTTATTACGAGCTTACTCATTGGGAAGGATAAAGTGTCTTTTGAGGAAGTTTGTACTCGCTTGTATAGTTATGAAATTAGAAAGAAAGATAAAAGAGAAAGCAGGAATGAAGCAAACAGAGGCATCACTGTAGCAGGATGTCCGCAAACACAACATAAATGAAGGAGAGGTAGATCTCTACATCAAAAGGAAGACTTGGTAAAGATGAATGTGCCTTTTGTCATGAGAAAGGCCATTGGAATAAAAATTGTCCGAAGTCATGAAAAGAAAGGAAAAGATGTGCAATCCGATGTACGTGTAACTAAAAGTAATTCAAATTCAGATTTTGCATCGTCGTTCGTCAACAAGATCTCATCCCGGTGATTGGATTTTTGATTTAGCATGTACTTTCCATATGTCTCCTAACAAGGAGTGGTTCTTTAACTTTGAAGAACTAGATGGTGGAGTTGTTTTCATGGGTAATGATTATCCATTGCAAAGTTTTGGGAATCAGACAATTCGTTTGAAGAATCAAGATGGTTCAACGAGGGTCTCGACGGATGTTCATTATGTTCTAGATACGAAGAAGAATCTCATTGTCATGAGTCTTAGAATCAAAAGGCTTCACCGTGACCATACAAAATGGGGCATTGAATGTTACTTTTGGAGCACTGGTGGCGATGAAAGGTGTTCGGAAGAATAACTTGTACTACTACCTTGGTAGTACGGTTATTGGGATAGCATTCGCAGCAGTTTCAGATGAAGAAAGAGATTTAGAAACTACCAAGTTGTGGCATATGCGTTTGGGATATGCTGGTGAAAAAGCTTTATAGATTCTAGTAAAGCAAGGCCTGTTAAAAGGTGCGAGAACTCGCAAGTTGGAATTCTGTGAGCATTGTGTATTGGGGAAGCAGAAAAGAGTAAGCTTTGGCACTGATCTTCATAATACAAAGTGGCATTATTTGGATTACATCCCATACCGATGTATGTGGCCAACAAGAACTCCATCCATGAGTGGCAAACATTATTATGTCACTTTCGTTGATGACTTCTCCTGAAGAGTTTGGGTGTATCTCATGAAGAAAAAGGATGAAGTGTTTGGGATTTTTCTCGGAAGAAGATGATCGAGACTCGGGACCGGTAAAAGATCAAGCGTCTGAGGTCTGATAATGGTACTGAGTACACAAACGATCCATTTCTGAAAGTTTATGAAGAAGAAGGGATAGTGCGACACTTCACTATTCGAAAAATACCACAACAAAACGGAGTTCCATAACGTATGAACCGGACTTTACTGGAGAAGGTTCGGTGTATGTTGTCAAATGCTGGTTTAGGCAAGCAAGATTGGAAGGTCAGAATATATGCATGCCATCTCGTCAACCGTCTACCATCGTCGCTTTCTTGAAGGCAAAATGCCTATGGAGGTATGGTATGGAAAACTCACAGAGATTACGATTTTCTTATGTGTTTGGTTCAACTTGCATACTATCATGTAATAGAATCAAAAGTTGACCCAAGAGCCAAGAAAGCCATTTTTTTGTGATCCCTTCTAGTTCCCATAAGGGATATCGACTATGGTGCCTTAAAAACGAAAAAGATAATCTTTAGCGTAGATGTTACCTTTGATGAATCTCGCATTGTTGAGAAAGGTAACCAAGAAGATTGATGGCAACTAGAGTAGGTAGCAAACTCCGAAACAAGTGGAGTTTGAAAGCAAAATTGTTAATCCAGTTAGCGAAGATAAGACGAAGGCGATCCTCCATTGACGAAGATGAATCGGATGAAGAGGTTTTAACCCAAGAACCTCCACAAGAACAAGAAAACTGCAGTTGATAGGCCACGACGACAAAATGTCAAGGTACCTACTCGATACAAGGATTTTGAAGACTGCCTACCGATTTAAGAATACTAGAGTAGCATGCGCACTTTCGCCAGGTAATGATGATGTTACTTCCATATATAAAGATGCAATCAGAAGCCCTGAAGTTGAAAGATGGAAGGAAGCCATGGATGAAGAACTTCTGTCCCTTCAGAAGAATAAAACATGGAAGTTGACACAACTACCTAATGGCAAGAAGGCAATTGGATGCAAATGGGTGTATGCAAATGGGTGTATGCAAAGAAAGATGGATTTCCTAACAAAGATGGTATTCGCTACAAGGCAAGGTTAATGGCTAAGGGCTACGCTCAGAAGGAGGGAATCGATTATAATTAGGTATTTTCTCCAATTGTAAAACATTCTTCCATTATAATTTTGTTGGCCTTGGTAGCACAGTTCGATTTGGAACTAGTTCAACTTGATGTGAAAACCGCGTTTCTACACGGTGACTTAGAAGAGGAGATCTATCTGTCTCAGCCAGAAGGGTTTATTGTTACTGGTAAAGAGAATCGGGTTTATGCCGAACAAATCACTGCATGGATCAAGCAATCTCCGAGCGTTGGTACAAACGATTTGATCGGTTTTACGTTGCAACAAAAGTATACCTGCATAGCCCATGATCATTCATTGTGTGTATTTTCGTAAGCTACAAAATGAGTATTTCGTCTATCTCCTATCAGACGTCGATGATATGTTGATTGCATCGAAGAACCAAGCAGTAAATTGAAAAGTCAAGGCTCAACTAAGTCAAGAGTTCGAGATGAAAGATTCGTGGGAGAAGCTGTAAGATTCTCGTGATGTAGATAAGCTGAGACGGGAAGAAGGGAAGCTTAGTTTGACCTGCAGTCAATATTTGGAAGTGGATACTACAACGTTTTTGGTATGAATGTGAACGTAAAAAACCCGTAAGTACTCCGCTAGTTCCTCAATTTAAGCTTAAGGCTCAATTATCTTCTAAGAATGACGCAGTAACGAGAATATATGGCAAATGTACCATACGCAAATGCACTTGTTAGCTTGATGTATGCAAATGGTGTGTACAAGACCCGACATTTCACATGTTGCTGGTGTTGTAAAGCAGTGCACGTGATCCTGGTAAAGGACATTGGTCAAGGTCGTGAAATGGATTCCACGATATATTATAAATAATGTAGATGTTGGTTTAGTATTTCACAGGATAATACCATCGGGTCATGTGGCAATGGATATTGTGATTCTGACTACGCAGAGATTTAGATAAGCCACGGCCAACTACCGACATGCGTGTTTACTCGCTGCAGAGAACCATTCAAGCCAAGTCTACCTTACATCCATAGCTTCGACGTTCGTTATCATTTCGTGCGAGAGATTATTGAAGAAGGTGGAGTACTAGTTCAAGATTAGGACGAGAGAGAATCCTACGATACGATGACTGCTGCGGTAACATCAATCAAGTTCAAACATTGTCTGGACTTGATTAACATCCTACAGACCGACCTGACCTGGCGTCGTTGATCAAGTAATTGAAGAAATCATTTAAAACTACTAAGTCGCTAAGGTGGAGATTTGTTATATATTGCTCCCAATGAGAAAATTAGAAAAGTCCCCACATTGATTAGAGAATGAAGATTGGACAAGTTGGCTTTTGCGCTATAAATAAAGCTTCTCTTCACCATTTGTAAACATCCCAAAATTGTAAATCTTTCTCTTTTGTGCGTAATTGATAGCTCAACATTTAGCCCAATTAGTTGTAATTTCAAGCTCATTCATTCGGAGATAGCTGGAAGTTTTCAACGACGCCGAGCGACCTAGGTAACATTTATACCGAACCTCGTTAAATTTCTGGTGTTATTATTTTTCTGCTTTAATATTTTTGTTTCAATATCTGTTTTAGTTTATTTTAGCATTATATTTCCAATAGCATTATTTTGTCGGATTATTTTGAATTCTATTCATTTAAATCATAAGTGAATAGTAACTACTTAGAATAGGAAAAATATATCCGATTTTTACAACAGTGTCATTGTATGATATCTTAATATTTGACTTGTAACTGTAACTTATTTTGTTTTCACAAGATTTAGCAACAAAGGTTGCTAAGCTTATTTCTTTATAAGTTTAATAAATATCGAACTATTTGAATGTAATTAAACGGAACTGTTAATTTCTCAGGGGACACCACCTGATACTAGGAGTTTTAAAATTAATGTGGATGTTGCTATATCATCCTAGACAGGCTAGGTCGTGCTGTTAGAAATTATTGGTTGGAAACGATGTAGGTGATACAAGGGTGTCATCTTAGAAGGGTGTCATCGATGTCGCCAAGGGAATCGGAGTTGTGGGCCACTCAGACTCTGGACAACGATTTGGGTTGGAGTTTGGTTTACAAGCTGTATGAACTTGTGAATAGTGGTTCTAATGAGCTAGCCTTGTACGATTAATTTTTTTTTATTATTTTGTTTTCCATTTTATTTGATTGAAAAATAAATCTATGTTAAAGAAGGTGTACAAACTTATTTAATTTAAATAATATATTCTTATAAAAAAATATATTAAACAATATTATTTTATAATATAATAGCATATGATTTTTGATATATATATATATATATAAGTTTCTATTTATTTTTTAAATAAAAAATATTTAATATAATTTAAAATTGTAACTTAAGATAAAAAGAGTGGTGTTTTTAACCACCAAGACACTAGTTATAATATTTAATATTATAAATATTTTTTAAAATAAATATTTTAATAATATTATTATTTCATTTATTATTATACATTGAATAAATAATGTGAATTAAAAACTTAATATGAAACTTTCTAATGAAAAATATATTCATCTAAAATTAACACAAATTCTTTGAAAATTTTACTTATTTTAAAATATATATTATATTTGAGAGAAATAAAAATAAATTAAAAATATAAATAAGAGTGATAAAATTATGAATTTTATAATACACGAATATATATAAAATGTTAATTTTATCTCTTTCATAGAGAATATCTATCTATCTTTCATCGATATTGTGTATAATTTTTTTTTACAAATTTTTAGAGGATTTAACCTATAGAAAAGTGATTATACCATATTTATCATATCCTATTATAATTAATCATTATAAAAAAATTATATCATATTTATCATAACATTATAATATAAAAATAATTTAAAATTATAAATATGTTAAAATATATAACATTATTTTTTTTTATAATCATTGGCTTTCCTTTTCAATTAAATTCCTAAATCCTTGTTGGTAGTAGAATTTTGTAGATAACATGGTTTAAAAAAGAAAAATACATTAATTTTATTTTATTTTTGGCTTCAATGATTTTTAATCCTTAGGATACCCTTTGGAGGCACATGTCATGTGGATGCCATGTTCACCTCTCAATGTCAATAGTGACAGACTGCTTTGGAAATTAAACGTACTTACCATGAGAGACTGATTGGAGTTGTTATTTATTATAGGTGAAATATTTTTTTTTAATATTTATTCTTTTCATTTCATTATTATATCAGTCATGGAATATTTGTTATTTATGTTTTTAATTAATTATTGAATATTTATGATAATTTAAAATAATTATTTTAATTTTTAAAAAATAATTGTTATATTGTTACTTCTTTCATGTATTTATTTGCGCGTTAAATCTCATTTATATTCTCAATTATGCTTTCGTTTCCCCCGTTGTCGGCTGCCAACTTGCCACCATTCATCACCGACTTTGTTTTTCTTTGTCTTATCTAATTAGCAATGGCCGCTTTACACGTAAAAATAAAAGAAGTATCATTACACAAGTTTTATAATTATTTTAAAATAATATATATTTGTATTTATTATTTATTATTTATTTTTATAATAATTTATATATATTATTATTATTATTATTATTATTATTATTATTATTATTGAAAAATGAATGTATAATAACAAATAGTTACTTTTATGTTTTTTATTTTTATTTTTTTAATTTTTAGTTATAATTTTTATTTAATGAAGTTAAAAAATAAAATTAAAATTAAAATTAATTTTTTCGTGGTAACAAAATTTAATATTAATATATTTAAAATGTCAAAAAATTATTATTTTTACAATAATTATTTATTTATGGTAATATTTTTTCCAAAAGTAAAAATTAGAAGTCAAAATAACCGATATACCTACATATTCATATGAAATCAAGCTAAAGAGGGTCGAGCTTTTTATTTTATAGATCTAAGTGATTGATTTTAGTTTTATATATAAAAAAAATTGTGTGTTAATATTATAAAATTTATAAATCGTATTATATGTTATTAATTTTATATATTTATGATATACGTGTATCATATATATTTATTACAAATTAATTTTAGTTAAATGTGTATGTTTCAATAAAAATAAGCTTTTGTTAATTAAAGTGTTTACTTAACTCTTTGTTATCCGCTTTGTTATTTTACGAAGTCATCTTTTATTTAAAAATTAATTTATAATTATTATTCAAATATTAATATATAATTTTTTTAATTAAATTATTAATTATATTAAAATTTATTTATTTATTTATTTAATATTAATATAAAATCAAGATAGATTATTAATACTTCAAGAATAAGCATATCTAAACATCAAAGGAAACCAAACATATTAAGTTGATATAGATAGATTGATTTAATGTTAAATAATATTTTATAGATGTAATTAGTTCTGGATTAGAAAATTAATATATGTCAGCTTAGATATTATTTGGGGGAAAAAAAATCGAGTATAATCCAACCATGTTCACTTTTATATAGAATGGTCACTTTTGGAGAAGATCACGAATTTTTGTCTATATATAATATGACCGTATTATAGATAAGGCGACAACATTTTACCGAGAGGAAGTTAAATAATAAATTATTTATTATTTTTAAAATACTTAATAATATAGTATTTTAAATTAATATAATTTTTTTAAGAAAAATAAAAATATTCAATAAAAAATTAACATATTAATTTTAAAAATAATAAATAACATCGCCAACTTAAATATCCCTCACTCATTTATATAAGTTTCTCTATTTTCTCACTCCTATTTAAATTCACCTTTTAATCTTTCTCTATGAAATTACGTGCCATCGTTATGCTAAAATTATTCTTTAGTGTAAATGAACTTTTCTCAATATATATATATATATATATATATATATTGCACAAATTTTCGTATATTATATGATGGGATATTATACTTTTCAGATAAACGTAATAAATTTATAATATTTTTGATAAAAATATAATTTAATTTAATTATTTGATTAAATAGTATAAATTTATTATATACTTTAAAGTATCGTTAAAGTCCATATAAAAGATTTAGATAAAATGTTTAGATATAAATTGATATATTTAAAAATATTTAATTTTTTTACAAAAAATAATGTGGATAAATATTTAAATAATTATTTTTATTGATAACTATAATATAGTATATTTTCTTACCATGAATATTTTTAATCATATCTTTTAATATTTAACTTTTTATTTAGTTATTATTTTAAACCACATATTGTTGATTTTTTTTAAATTTTTTTTTTAATATTTATTGTTTCTATGTTTGGTAAAAAAGTAAATATTTTTTAAAATGTAAATTTTACTTCTAAAATTTAATTTAAATATAAACTTTGGTGAACTTTTAAAAAGATATAAAGAATTTATATTATACACCAAATAACTAATGAATTGAATATATTTTTATGAAAGATTTTAGTATATTTTATACTGCTTTTTATCTAGCATAATCTCTTGGCTGTAAAAAAGTGATTCAATAATTATTCATGTTAATATTTTATTTATCAAATGCAAATGAAAAAAAATAGTTATTAAACTTACGTACTATCCTTGTGCTATTATTTTTTAAAATAAATAAATTAAATTTATGATATAAATAACTAATAGATTTAAGTAATTCAACGTTGGATAGTTGACACATGCGTTATTTTATTTATTACATTGGAGAAATAAATTAAGTTAACTAAAATTTCTAAGTTTAATTTCATGTCTTCCATAACCAACTGTTTGCATTGCATAATTAATTATAATATAAATAGTAACAATGATTAAAATGAATTTAGAGTGTACAACCAACTGTTTGCATTGCATAATTAATTATAATATAAATAATAATAATGATTAAAATGAATTTAGAGTCTATTTATTATTGAGTGTTTAAAAAGTATTAAATATTACATAATTTATACACAATGTAGTATCAAAATATATTTAAATTTGTATAATTTTATTGTTATTTGAACAAATATATATTTTTAGAACCATAAGTATGTTTAGTTGTGTTTGATAAACATTTAAAGACTTGTATATCAAAACATTCACTTGCAACTAAAGAAGAATAAAGATCGAATATATATGTTATTTAATTGGCCCAAAACAAAAGACCCAAACACATATATTAAAACCTTTCCCCTCTTTTCTTATATATATATGTATAACTTTCTGCGTGAAGTTTACGTTTTTGAGAGCCACCAGAGAAATTCAGCCGCAAGATTCAACAGAAATAGAGAAAGCGGCAATGCCGCAAGCGAGCGAGAAGAATAAAAACAAACAAAAAAAAAGCTGCGAGAGAGTTGAAGATATATCGGCAATGACAATTGGGAAGAAAGAAGAAGGCTGTCTTTTCTTCCATAGTTTCATGTCCTTGCTGCTGCCAATTATATTCAATCTCATTTGTACGGTAATATTTGATTTAATAGCAAGTTTGTTAATTTGTCTTGCTATATATATTACCAGTAAATTAGAGGGGATATTTTGTGAGTTGATTTTAGATTTTGGTATAATTTGTGAAGCTCTCTGAAAATTGGTGTTTGTATCTCCATTTTGATTATTAGTGGATTTTTTTTCTCGGTGTGCCGTCGTCAGTGGAGTAGACTTTTCACATTGAAAAGTTGAACCACTTAAATCATTGTGTGCCATTTAATTTCTTACTGCTTATTTATTTTGCTGTTACCCATTATTATTAATTTGTGCAACTAACCAATATTGGACTTGATATTAAACTTCATGATGCCAATTAAAGTAACAAATTGGTATCGAGCTATTGGGTTATTAAGTATTTATTGGAGCGATCAAGTTTGCTCTTTTGGATTTATTTTGAGCTTTTGGTTATCGATTGGTTTAGTATTTTTACGGGTTGTACTTGTTTATTTAATATTGGGTTTTTACGTAAATGGCGTGACAAAATATGAAATTGAGAAATTCAATGGTAGAAATGATTTCGATTTATAAGCGTATGAAGATGCGAGTTTAGTTAAAGAAGGGCTCGTTAAAACACTTGTGAAAGGCAATGATAAATTGCGAGAAAAATTAGCGATGAAGAAAAAGATGCATTGATGGAAAATGCTTTGAGTTCAATTCAGTTATCCTTGTACGATGAGGGTATTACGAGGTTGGTGATGAGGAATCTCTGTTGGGTTATAGCTTAAATTGGAGAATTTGTATATGACAAGTCTTTGTCGGTTATATTTGAAGCAACGTTTGTATACATTTAGAATGTCGGAAAGGTACACCTTTGCACGATCATCTTGATGAATTTACTAAAATTATTAAGTGATTTGAAAAATGGTGGTGTTAAGATTGATGATGAGGATCGCCTTTGGATTACATTATTATTCTTTACCTCATTCATTTGAACATTTTGTTGATACCATGCTATATGGCGAGACCTTATTTCTTTGGAAGATGTCAGCGACTTTGAATTCCAGAGAGTTGAAGAAAAAGGTGTCTACAATGACAATGAAAATAGCGGTGGTTTATTTGTCGGATGTAGAAATCAAGAAAAAGGCCGACGTAATAGAGGCAATTCTAGATCCAAATCTAGAAAAGAAAAGATAAATGCAATTATTAAATCGGAAAGACCTTGGAAAGTAAATTGTTCGAAACTCAAAGGTAAAGGAAAATGCCTACCACAACGTCTTGGTACTAATGATGTTCTTTGGTGTTGCGGAATAGTTAGGTTCCGATGGTGAAAATGTTCTATTAGTATCTATTGGTTCTCACGGAGATGTTTGGATTCTTGATTCGGGTTGCACTTACCATATATTGCCCCGGTAGAGATTGGTTTGCTTCTTATCGGTCTATTGATGGGGGTGTTGTCTTGATGGGAAACAATATGTCTTGCAAGGTTATTGGTATTAGTCTTGTCCGAATTAAGATGCGTGATGGTATTGTTAGGATTTTGAAAGATGTTCGCCATGTTCCAGATTTGAAAAAGAATTTGATATCTTTGGGTACTCTTGATTCTGAGGTATAAGTATATAGCTCGGGGTGGAGTTTTAAAATTTAGTAACGGTGCTCTCATTGTTATTAAAGGGAAATTGTCGCGTGGTCTCTATATGCTTGAGGTAGCACTATTATTGGCGGTGTATCAATTTCATCCTCGTCGGATCAAGATTGGACACTACTCGATTATGGCATATGCGGCTTGGGCGTATGGTGAGTGGATGTCTATTTTGAGCAAAGCGAGATTTGCTTTGTGGTCGGAAAAGCTGAAGCTTGATTTACGTGAGCATTGTGTCTATGGAAAGCATCGTAGGGTCGATTCGATCGACCGTCCATAAAGCGAAAGTCTTCATTGATTATATTCATTCAAATCTTTTGGGGTTCTTCTCGTGTTGTGTCTAAGGGTGGTGCATTATATGTTGACTTTTATTGATGATTCTCTCGTCATGTATGGGTGTATTTTAAGAATAAGAATGATCGTTCTCGAAATTTGTAAAATTCAAGGCTTGTATAGAAAATCGAGCAAGCAGAAAATCAGCGAGCATTTGAGAAGCGATAATGGTTTGGAATTTTGTGACGATCAATTTAATGAGTTACGTGAAAGAAATGGCATAGTGAGACACAGCATGGCTGTCGTCATCCCTGACAAAATGGAGTAGCGAGCGATATGAATAGGACTCTCTTAGAAAGAGCTCGTTGTATGCTCTTTCAGAGTGACTTGGATAAATCTTTTGAAATTTGAAACTTGTAACCATGCACATTATTTGGTGAATCGGTCTCCGTGAGTGCAATTGAGTTGAAGACTCCGTTTGAGGTATTCTTTGGTACTCATATAAAATTGACGATTTGAAAGTTTTTGGTTGTCTAACTGCTTACTCGTATTGTGATGGTAAACTTGAGCCTAGGGCATTAAAATGCATATTTTTGGGGTATCATGCTTAGGGTGAAAGGTTATAGATTATGGTGTGTTGAACCCGAGTCACCTAAATTTTTGATTAAGCAGAGATGTTAAGTTTGATGAGTCTTATGTTGCAAAAGAAAAAAGAGTCTATTGTTGCGAGATAAAGACCACGGTGTTAGTGAGCGAAGTGGAGCTTAAGGTGGAGCTCTAGTCAAGTGCAAGAGCACTTCGGATCAACCATCTGTGGATGAGATAGACGGTGCACTCGTCGTGATGTAAGCGGAAAGAGCAAGGCAGCACTATACGTGTCGCGAAAGGGTAAAGGAATAAGAGAGATTAGGCGCCCGGAGGTACGCGGTCTGAGACTTAGTTTTCTTTTGCATTATGCATGGTAGAGTCTATTGAGGTGCATAAACCTTAGTTATCATGGAAAATTTGCATCACTTGTGATGAGTACATTCGGTGGTTGGTTGCTATGAATGAAGAGATTGAATCACTTCATAAGAATCATACATGGGAATTGGTGAAACCGCCTAAGGGCAGAAGATTGTTGGAAACAAATGGGTGCTTGAGAAAAAGGAAGGTATACATGAGGTTGAAGCTGACTAGGTTCAAAGCACGTGTTGTTGCGAAGGAGCTATTGTCGGAAAGAAAGGTATTGACTGATGAAGTATTTTCTCTTGTTGTGAAACATAGCTCTATTCGTGTGTTGCTTGCTTATGGTTGCATTGTTTGACATGGAATTAGAAACGACTTGATGTCGAAGACGGCCTTCTACATGGTGAGCTTGAAGAACAAATATATATGCATCGACCGAGAGGGGTTTGTTGTTCCAGGTAAGGAAGATCATGTTTGTTTATTGAAAAAGTCTTTATATGGGCTGAAGCGATCTCAGCCGGTGGTATAGCGGTTTGATCCTTTTATGATTGATCGTATGGTTACTCTAGGAGTGATTATGATAGTTGTGTTTATCATAAAAGATTCCGTGATGGTTCGTCGATTTATTTGTTGCTTTATGTTGATGGACGTACTTATTAGCTTCTAAGAGAATAAGTCAGAGATTCGAGAAATTAAAGTCTCCAATGGTGAGTTTGAAATGAAAGATTTTGGTGCGGCGAAGAAAATTTTGGGCATGGAAATTTACGAGGGATAGGCAATGGAGCAAGCTTTATTTGACTCGAGAAAAGTTATATTGAAAAAGTTCTTGAACGTTTTGGCATGAAAGATTCTACGGCGTGAGTACGCCGGTGGCTGCGCATTTCGGAGCTTTCTTTGGATTTGTCACCACGGTCGGAAGAAGAGGAGCGGTACGTATGTCTCGGGTTCCATATGCTAATGCCATTGGGAGTTTGATGTCTGTATGGTTTGTACTCGTCCGAGACATTTCACGTACGGATTAGTGTTGTCGGCGGATATATGGGTAATCCTGGTAAGGGTCATTGTGCGAAAAGCGATGAAATGGATACTTCGGTATTTGAGAGGTACATCTAATTTTGGTTTGGTATATGATGGAAGTTCTATCTTGGTTGCGATGTTATTGGTTATGTGGATTCAGATTATCTTTGGTGATTTGGATAGAAGAAGATCGACGAGGTTATGTTTTCACTCTTTCTCATTGTGCCATTAGTTGGAAGGCTACTTTCTGATCTACGGATTGCTTTGTCTACGACGGAAATTTGAATATATATGGCGTGACGAAGCGATGAAAGAAGCCATTTGGCTTAGAGGTTTGGTTTGTGATTTGGGTTTACAACGGGGATATACATTGTATTTTGTGATAATTCGAGTGCGATACACTTGACTAAGAATACTATGTATCATGAAAGAACCAAACACATTGATGTCGAGATATCAACCATTCTTGACATTGTCTCCCAGGTGCTATTGTTGTTAATAAGATAGCCCTTTATAGAGAATCTAGGCGATATGTTAACCAAACCCGATTTCATTTAACAAGTTGACATTGCTTGGACTTGATTGGTATTGTTGAAGATGATCACCGCCGGGGCTTTGGGAATGACGGTTATTTGGTAATACAAGAATTTCATTTGGAGAATTTGTTTTCTGTTTTGAGCCAAGGTGGAGATTTGTTATTTAATTGGCTCGAAACAAAAGCTACCAAATACGTATATTAAAACCTTTCCCCTCTTTTCTTATATATATATGTATAACTTTCTGCGTGGAGTTTACGTTTTTGAGAGCCACCAGAGAAAGGAAGCGCGAATTCAGAGAAATAGAAAGCGGCGGTACCGCACGAAGAAGAGAGAATAAAAACAAACAAAAAAAATTGCGAGAGAGTTGAAGATATATCGGTACAATGATTGGGAAGAAAGAAGAAGAAATTTGTCTTTTCTTCCATAGTTTCATGTCCTTGCTGCTGCTAATTATATTCAATCTCATTTGTACGGTAATATTTGATTTAATAGCAAGTTTGTTAATTTGTCTTGCTATATATATTAAAAGTAAATTAGAGGGGATATTTTGTGGGTTGATTTTAGATTTTGGTATAATTTGTGAAGCTCTCTGGAAATTGGTGTTTGTATCTCCATTTTGATTATTAGTGGATTTTTTTTCTCGGTGTGCCGTCGTCAGTGGAGTAGACTTTTCACATTGAAAAGTTAAACCACTTAAATCATTATGTGCCATTTAATTTCTTAATGCTTATTTATTTTGCTGTTACCCATTATTATTAATTTGTGCAACTAACCAAAATTGGACCTGATATTCGCTTCCGCAAGTGCCAATTCCGTAACAATATATATATATATATACACGACTTACAAATGTTCCAACCAAACTTATAAGCAGGTGAAACAAAAGAAAGTTGGAAATAAATACTTTGGTTTGCGTTGTAGTGGTGAAAAATTGTGAGCCATAACGCGAGTGTATGGAGTCAGAAGTTTAACGAGTACAAAATCAATGCATGTTGTAGTGGTAAAAAAATGTATGTTATGACGTCCATTAATTTCTAAATCAAGATCCACTTTTTTCTATTCTTTTTGTCGTATTATTCACCTTATAAATAAAGTCTCAACCACTCTTTTATAATAACTTGTCGTCCCTCTCTTTTTTTCTTTCTCTTAGTTTTAGTTTTCATAGTTTTAAAGCTTTTCTCTCCTTTTTGAGACAGTTTTAAAGCTTTTTTCTCATTTTTGAGAGTTTAATAAGTTTTCATTTATATAGTAGTAATTTTTGATTTAATAAATAGTTTAGGTATATCTGTCTAAAGATTTTTCAGATACAAATCGACATTTTCAGTTCTGTATATCGAAAGATACAATTGAGGTATTAATTTTAATTATATTCTTTTTATTTTTAGAATTAATTTTATGTATTATTTTAATACTATATTTTATTTACAAATCATTTATTAAATTAAGCATGTCTAACAGAAAATAATATGTGATATTAGTAATGTTGTTATGCTTATGAAATATTAATTTAGTTAAAATATTTTTATAAAATAAATTGATATTTATTTCTTAGTTCAAGATTTATACAAAATTTGTTATAGAAAAATATATTGATGAAATATTTTTCATAATAAACTTAAAATATAAAAATTAGATTTTGTATTCGACTATTTGGATTTGATTTAGAGTTGATACTCTTAAATTTTAGATTCGATTATTGAATATGAGTTATACTCTATTTTAAAAAAATTCTTAAGAGTTTTATTTGAAAATATATTGACATATTTTTTGTTGTAGATTTTAAAATCTGAAAGTTAGTTATCAAATATATCAATTTTAAATACAACTTTTGACAATTTAAGTGATAGTCTAAATTATGTGCTCCATTGAAAACTGTATTTTATACAGTTATTTTCATCAATTTTAGTAATGATAATTGCTATGTTCTTTTAATATTTAGTTAATTTTTGTTAAATAAATTAATATTTTCCTTTTATGTGCTAAAAATACTTTTTTAATAAAATTAAATAATTTGTATCGAAAATGTACTTAATTTCATATTTTTTTGTCCAAAAATATAATTTCAAATAAAAGAGTTGTTAATTGCAATTTAAAAAAGTTGAAAATATAATTTAAATTAAAATCGGGCTTAATTTCAATTATCAAAAGTTTAAAATTTAATTTAAATTACCAAAAGGGTCAAAATATTGCAATTAAACAAAGTTGAAAATGTAAATTGAAATATATTTCAGTGGGTGAAAATGTAATTAATAAAAATTAAATTTTCTCGCAGGAGAAGAATTCCACTGCGCATCATTCAACGCGTCCCATCACTCACCGTTCGATCATCAATTCAACGGTCCGCATTTGGCGAGTACAACCGGTGACGAGGAAAAATCACGTGTAAAATTTTCACGCGGCTCGGCGTGCTGGTGGCTCCACTGCCGCGCGCCGGTGTCGAGTGGGACCCACATGTTGGGCTGCGCCAGATTCCTCGGCGCCGTGGGTGGCCGTTGGATCTCTTGAACGGTCCATACGTCAGCGTGGAACCAAGCTTCGTCGCACATCAATCGTTCGTGTAGCAATCGTGGTGCGACGCGGGTTATGGTAATGGCAGGTGCATCCTCGGTTTTTTACGGAATAAGAATCCGCCACGTGTCCCACTAATATTTAAGCAAATCAAAGTTCGACACGTGGTATTTACAGTATGCGCGCGAACCGCGCCGGATCACGCCCGTTTCCAACCGTTGCCTCACTTTCTGGGCGCCCCCAATCCCATGCTTCGGTTTACCGTGCGCTCGTTCCTTTCATTTCAACGAATGAGATGCGGCCACGTGTCCCACTATTTGTTTCAGCGAATCAGACGCTGACACGTGGCATGCATAAATAATTAAAAAAATGCAGAATCGGCGCCCCTGTCTCACGCGTGAATTAAATAATATTTTTCGATACGAAAATCGATATGCGTGATTTTTTGTTTTTCGATAAAAAATGTAATATTTTAGATGTATTTTTTAGATATAAATAGGTGATGTTATGTTAGAGTTTGAGAGTTTTTTTTTAGAAATTTTGTAGTGTTGATTTTGAACAGAACACGCGTAAGCCATTTTTGGCTTTTTTGTTTTTCATAAATAAATATTTTAAGCATTACTTGATGTTTTAATTTTCCTCTTCTTCTTCTAATTTTTTCGCATATGTTGTAATTTTAATTTTTAATTAATGAAATAATTTAATTTTTCTAGTGGTTAGATTTGATCTAAATTTATGAAGCTTTTATTTTAATTATTTTTTTGATAGATTTATAAGACGTTCGATTTGCTCGCTCTATTTTCAGGTTTAATGATTTTTGATTATTTACGAATTTTATCAAAACGATTTGTGGGTATAAAAAATAAACTCGAGAAAGGCATTTTTTCAGGTATATTATTTCGTCAGAATAGAATGACATGTATGATGAAGGATGGAATATACCCTAATCAGCAAGGACTCATTTGAGAACTTAACTTAATTAATCTTATTAAATTTAATTCTCATAGAGATATAGTGAATTAATTTAACTAGGTGTTTCAGACGAGTTCTTAAGAGATGTATGAATAAAAAAGAAGTTTTCGGTTGACAAATTAAATGTAATAAAAAATATAAATTAAAATAAGATAATATGATTGGAGTGAATTAGTTTGGTGAAAAATTGCAATCCTAGAGTTCTCTTATTTTTTGTTTTGTTACCTTTTTCTCAATTAACGATTGTTTTGGATAAAATCAGAGAGATACAATTTTAGTACTCAACAAACTATAGTAACAAATCCTAGTGGGAACGATACTCTACTTACAAATCTTTATTACTTGTGACCGTGTATACTTGCACGATTTCTGTGTGTTGCAAAATACGCAACATCCATCTTAAGTAGTGATTAGATGTTTACTATTTTCTTATAAATAAATCATAATTTAATATTAATCCATTAGTGATCCTACCTTAAAATAGTAATTGATTTTTATTAATAAAAATTTGATCCATGTCTTAGGATATTTTTGTACAACAAAAGAAAAATAAGTAATGTCAATTTATATATTTAATAGCTTAATTATTATGACAAGTGTTTGGGCACAAGGAAGGGTCCTTTACCTGACCTTTGTAGAGCCTCAACCTTGATATGTCAGCACGAGTCTTGAGGTGGTGGATCTCAAGTTCTAAATGTATTTTGTTTTACTCTTATACTCTTCTGATACACTGTAACATAAACGTCTTATTTAACCAACACTTATACATATAAAACTCTATATCTACATAGACTCCCTAAGAGATCCACACATTACATCAATTGCTCTTATTTATTTCTAGTTTTGTGGAGTAATGAATGAATAATTGGAATAATAATTAATTATAGATTTAAAAAAATGATTTAATTATATTATAATTTATGTTATATATAAACATTTTTTTGTTAATTGATAGTCAAATCAATCTACAAATAAATTTATATAATCAATTTTGTTTGATTGGTTTATCATTGTAAGTGTTCGTTTGGTTGAATGGTTAAAAAGGATTTTTTACTATAAAATATGTCATTTTTATACATCGAAAAAAATAATATTTTTTATCTATTTTTTTAAGTGTTTTAAGGGTTTTTTAGAAGCACTATTGACATTTTTTTTCGTCAATATTTGAACATTTTATCCCTTTCCTTTTAATAAATATAATAATATAAAATTATTTTTTAAAATTAATGAATTGTAATATAAATTAATGAATCTCATCCTAATTTATACCTCATATTTATACTCTATAATTTTATTTGATGTAAAATTAAACCAAAAGAAAAGGATGAAATATCTTATGAGTCATTTTGTTTGTGTTATTAGGATAATTTAATCATTTTGCTTTCAAAATGGATACATATGTTACTCTTTCAATAATAAAAGAATAAATTAGTCAATTTTTAAATAGTAAAATATTATTTGTTAATCAAAATTTATAACATATATTTAATAAGAACAAAATTATCATTTTAAAGTTTTTATTTCTTAATACTCTTTGCTTCTTTTCTAATTTAGTTTTGACACTATTTATTCTTTCAATATAAGCTTGAAAATATCATCGTTTTTCAACTACATTTTTTTCATTTTTTTATAGATTTTTTTGTCAATATATTCTATTATCTCCATAGTTGATTTTTTTTACTAATATACTCTATTATCTTCATAATTGAATTTTTTTACTAATATACTCTATTATCTCCATAGTTAATTTTTTTTTATTAATATACTATAACAATTTGAAACAATTGATATGGTGATTGATATGACATTGTCCATTTTTTTCAACTATAAAGATGATAGAGAAAATTGACAACAAAAACGTATGAAAAAATAGAGAAAATGTAACTAAAAAATATTGAAAAAGAAAATTAATTATAAAATACCATCCACTATAACAATTTAGAACACGAGGTATGGCATTTAGTCAATTTTTCGTTTTTAGCTATGGAAATGATTGAGAAAATTTACAGCAAAAATGTACGAAAAATAGAGAAAATATAACTAAAAATTATTGAAAAAAATTGACTATAATATATTGAAACAATTGATATGATATAGTCTATTTTCTTTTTCAGCTATAGATATAATAAAAATGATTGACAACAAAAATCTAGGAAAAAATATAAAGAATATAAGTGAAAATATTGATATCTTTAGTTTTATAACTTAAAAAAATAACTTCAAAAATGAAAGAAAGGATAAAGGAGTAAAAACTTAAAAATATTATTATTTTTATTAAATATATTTTATTATTAAATCAAAAATATCTATTAAGAAAATAATATTATCATATTTATAAATTAATTAATCTATTATATTCTTATTAAAAAAGTTACATATTTTTTTAATTAAATTAAAGTGATTAAAATATCAAATTAAAATGTAACTAATTAAAATGATTAAATTTAATAAAACAAACACTCACACATTAATAAAGAGTACACAATTATTATTATTATTATTATTATTATTAAAGAAAAAGTCATAATTAAATCCAGTGAGCCTATGACCTTGTGTTTACAACTCTCTTGTCAAAAAGAAGTGAATATCTTAAAACGCGCCAAAGAATAAAATTATTATATTTCAGGGATATTAAATTTAAATATTAATAAAAAGGCATTGCCTTGAGTTTGCTTCTTTAATTATAACATGTGGTGAGCTACAATATCAGTACCGACAGACACATCATAACAAGGTTTTAAGGTTTTCATGTGTTTCTGCCCCTCCCTCCTCATGTGTACATACATACAGTTGGTCTTCTTTAACTTCCTTTTAGCTATAATGTATTTACTTTTTAAATAAATTTTTTTATCCTAAAATATATCACATAATTCAAAAATAATAAATAATTTCAATTATTATTATTTGCCTTCGCCTTTGCACTTGTTTCTTAGGAGTGTTAATTGCGTCAATATCTATTGCAATGTATCGATAATATAGAAATTATTTCCTATTTCCCAGAAATAAGGATTTATATTTATTGTTTTAAAAAACTTCGGGACAGAGTTCAGAGTTCTTTTTTTTTTAAATGATTATTTTAGTTTTATTATTATCAATTTTAACACATATAGTCTTATATTTATACAAAATGAGTACTATAAAAATCTATCATTTTTATGAAATTAAATTATTTATTTTTAATAATTATATAACATGACTAATTTTTCATAACTTTAGTACTAGAAATTTTCATCTTAAAAAAAAAAAAAAAACAAGAATAGATCTTCATTTTTCACATGATAACTGAGTAATATGAACATTTTTTCTTGCTGTAATTTTCATCTGAAACTTTTAAAACTGTTGCAACTGTTGTACATAAATTATTAACTTCTTATTGATATCACTGCAAGCCATGCACAACTAAGATTATTACTTGCATAACAAATTTTATTTTCATTTATTACATTTTTTTTATTATTATACTAAAATTAAAAAAATATTGATAATTTAAGGATTAAACTGTAAATTTGTATAATGTAGTCGTGGAAACAAAAATTATAAAATTCTAACTATATCACCAAAAGGTTGTATGAAATGCATGCTTATGCCTTAGAATAATAGTCTTTAAACATCATCGAATGACAAGCTTGTGTTAATTTATGCATCTATGTCAAAATATTAGCTCAAATTTTCCACAGAAGACTGAAAAAAGAGCAAGAACTTGAGGCATCTATTGGGAAAACATGAAAAGGCATGATCTGAGAGATCACACAAAGAAATATGACAACAAGAAAAGAAGGTGAGAACTAGAATAATAGTTTTATCGGTTGTTTAAATTAAAATTAAATTTGAGAAAAAGTAAATAAAACTATAATTTTGATCACTTTGAAGAATCTGCAATTTTGAAGAATGTTGTAAAAAGATGACACTTACAGTTCACAAAAAAAAAAAAAACACACCCAATTACTTAAAAAGAACAACAAAAGTGGATAATAATATAATATTATTTGAAGAACTCTTTTTAGTCTGATTTTATTTTAGTTATTATGTTTTATTAACTTAATGATATCTATATTTAATAAAATGTATTAATTTAATACGCATTAATTATTTTATTAAAAATTTTCATACATGTCATGTCATAAAACGTATACATTTAATGGATGATATTTATAATTTTTTTACTACTTAATTAAGTGTAACATTAACGGTTTGTTTTTTTATTTCTTAAATACATGTGTCGGATGTTTTTGAGCTCATTTTATACTTATTTTAATCCCTATTTTTCCCCTATTTTATTGATAACTGCTTATTGATTATCAATGTTCATATAAATTTTTGAAAGTTAAGTATTTCTGTTTTAATGAATACATAATTGCATTTTTTCTAATTTTGTATACAAAGAAATAAAAATATATTACGTAAAGCTTTGTATAAGAAAGCTAGATTGAGTTAGTATAAAAAATAATTTATATGTACAATTTAATATATAATCATACATATTAAATATGTACATATAATAAAAAATATTAATATTATAAAAATTATTGATTGAATATTTTGTTTAAAACTTGAATGAGATTGGAATCATAAATACCTAAAGAAAAAGAATAATAGGAAAAAAATCTCAATTTAAGATTATCAATATAAAAAAATATAAAAAATTATAACATAAATGAAGTTGTCATGGTCTAAAGGTGGAAGAAGGAAAAATATTGAAAAATGAGTAAAATGAATCAAAATTATTAAAATATATATTTAAGAATTTAAAAATAAAGAAAAAATAAGATAATGATATTCAAGTGGAGAGAATAATATAAAATACTACAAATGACATACATCAAATGAATAAGAAATTTATAGTAACATAAAAAATTATATCAAATTAATATACATATATATATATATATAATATGATTATTACTAAAATAAAAATAAAAAAATAAAAGAAAAGAAAAGGTAACAGACAATTATGTAATTAGCGAACTCATTCAATTTCTAGTTTAATATCATCTTATTTCTTTATATTTGCATATAAAAAGCGTTAAATAGACGATCGCACTATTGCTTTTTTTTTCTTTTGTTATTTTTTAAACAAATAAACATTAAAATATGTATATATTAAATATATATTTTATATTATTTTATTAGTTTTTTTTTAATAAATACTAAAATAACTATGTAATAAATATATTTTTATGAATAATTATTTTATATAATGTAATTATTTTTATTATATTAAGAATGATAACTCATATAATTAATGATTATATATTTAATGAGTGTTTAATCAATTCATTCATAAATAAATCATGTTTTTGTTAAATTAGTAATTTTTATGTCGAAATCATATCATAACTCATATTAATTTTTTAAAAAATAGTCAACTAATATAAATTATTTTCAAATAAATATATTTTTATCATTATACATAAAAAAGGGGACAATGATTGGTTGACAAATAAAGTCTTCTTTTTATTACTTTTTTTTAATTTTTTTATTAATAAATACTAAAATTTTCATATAATAAACACAATTTTTTACCTTTTTTTCATTATTTTACTAATAAATACCAAAATATTTATATAATAAATATTTTTTTATGAATAGTTATTTTATATAATACGAGTGATTTATCAAATTAATAAAACATTTGTGTTAGATTTTATTTTATATAATTGCAATTATTTTTATTATATTAAAAGTGATAATTCATATCATTCATAATTACTCATTTAATGAGTATTCGATCAATTCACTTAAAAACACATCATATTTTTATTGAACTAATAATTTTTATGTCTACATCATATCGTACCTCATATCAATTAAAAAATAACAGTTAACTAATATAAAAAATTTTTAATCAAAAAATGTTTATTAAATTCAATCAAGTAATGCATATCGTTAATGTAAGATTAAATTTTTAGATAGTAAAAATATTAATTGAATAAATTCATTTAATATTATGTTATATTTGACTTATTTATTATATAAATTTATGTAATTATTATCAATATCATGATAAATCATTTATATTTATATTCTATTACTCGTAAGATATTTACTATTATATATTCATTCTTTAATGTAACAAATTAATTAATTATTTGTTCTAAGAATATTTTTATTATTTTATAAAAAAATTAAAAATTAAAATAACTTTAATTTTTATTCAAAAACTTACTTTTTTATTTTATAAAATAAAATAAAAAATTTAAAACAATAATAATTATTACTCGATAATTAATACTAATATATATTTATTAAATTTACGCACAAGTCCAAAACTAGTATATATAAAAAGCATGTATGTTGGTAGACGACTAACACTTCTTTTTTTAATTTTTTGTTATTTTTTACACCAATAAATATTAATATATATATATATATATAATAAATACTCTTTTACATTATTTTGATTATTTTTTATACCAATAAAAATCAAAATATCCTTATAATAAATATACTTTTTATGAATAATTATTTTTATTACATTGAGATAAATAAATTATACATTTAATGATTATCCATTTAATAAGTGTTTAATTAATTCACTTATAAGTATATCATTTTTTATTTTTTAAACCAATAAATACCAAAATATTCATGTAATAAATTTTTTTATGAATATTTATTTTGTATAATACAATTATTTTATATATTAAAGAGGATAATTTGTACAGTTAATGATTATCTATTTAATGAGTATTCGATCAATTTAATTATGAGTATATTATTATTTTTTTGAATGTAAATATAATAAATATATTTTTTTATGAATAATTATTTTATATAATATAATTATTTTTATTATATCAAGAGTGATAATTCATACAGTTAATATTATCTATTTAATAAGTGTTTGATCAAATATATATATATAATAAATATATTTTTTATGGATAATTATTCCGTATAATGCATTTATTTTATTAAGAGTGACAATTTATTCAATTAAAGATTAACTATTTAATGAGTGTTCGATCCATTCACTTATGAGAAGATAATATTTTTGTTGAATTAATAATTTTTATTTCAAGATCACATCATATCTCATATAAATTAAAAAAGAATAGTTTTTAACATAAATTATTTTTAAACAAAAATATTTTTTAAATTCAATGTAAACATGTCTATCGTTCGTGTACGATTAACATTTTTCAATATTTATTTGAATAATAAATAAGTTTATTTTGTTCACGGTTCAAAAAAATAGTTAAGAAAAAAATTAAAAATAATATCACTAAATCTTATTTTGTTATATCAATTAATCAGGAATGTGATGAAAGTAGGATAAAAAGTAATTTTATATTATTTATATATTTAAACCATATAATTTTTTTGATCAAAAATCATAAAAGTAAACTAATAAAAGATAAAATAAGAATAATATAAATTATTTTGGAAGAGGAATAAATTCCTTTTGAAATCAGCATTTTCAATTAATGTTAATTAACTTGAAGTTTTAGGTTTTAATCGGGGAGAAGACGTAAGAGAGATTAATTTTGTAATCTTAAAGTTATAGATTTTGATTGTAATAGGAAGAGAAGGTTATGTTCATAAGAATATCATTTTAATTTCCTTTTTTTGTTATATTTATAATTGATTATTTTGTTTTAAATTGCAAGTCATTTATATTTAAAATTTACATTTTATCTTATCTTATCTTATAAAAATATAATATTTTTATTATTTTTCTATAAGCATTTCTAAGTTAGGATTTTATTAAAATTATGTAAGAACTTGAGGTATATGAATAATGCAAAATGATGTTGAGATTGAATTAATATTTACCCTTTATTTTTTTGACCTGCAATTTATCTCTTTCGAGTTTCTAGACTATAAATTATAAGTGATAATACTCAAATATATAACCCACTCAGTGATTATAATACCATCAAAATATAATTAAATTAAAGTGTGCTCAAATATCTAATAAAAATGATAATTTTTTAATATTTAAGCTTACTATGAAAAAAAGGGAGTACTTTATGTTATAAATATGAAATCACCTAAATATTAAAATATTTTTTATTTTATTATCAAAACATAAAAAAAGTGTTGGTGCTCATAGAAATGCTTTTCAACCATGCATCCAAACATTTACTTAAAACTAATAAATATTATGTGAGGTAAATTAACGTGAATAATTATAATTTTTATAACTTAATATTTTTGTGATAAAAATTATATTAAAATTCTAGAATTGATTTTATGTTTAATTTATAATATATAATGTAATATTGTTAATTAGCTTGACATTAAAAAAATTATTTATCTATATTAAGTAAATAAAAAATATTATAATTAATTTGAATTAAAAGGACATCTATAAAAATTTGATTGTAGTAACTGTGCCATCTATTTTTTTTTATTTTTTTTTGCTAAAAAAATCATCTACTTTATATATTAACCAAAAATATATAGTTAAGATATCTCTTACAATCAATTCTCTAATTGTATTTTTAATATAAAAATAATTAATTATAGATAGGGATGCCATGTTACCATATGTAATTTAAGTTGAAAAATATTATTTCCATGATTTATTAGCTAGTAATAATAAAATATTATTTTCATATTTTAATTAATTCTCTTATTGTTTATAATTTTAATATTAAAACAATTGATTATACGGTATAGATAAATGAGATTAATATAATCATATTATTAAAATTCAGTTAGTGTTTTTGGGTGCATACATGAATTCTATTTATGTTTTGTTTTCAACCCTTGTTTCTTTGTATTTTTATTTATCTAAAGTTATTATGAACATAATTTAAAAATATATATATATATATATGTATATTGATATAGATTTATTACTCACTGTTTTATAAATTTTAATTTCATATTATTTTTAACTATTGTGTATAATCTATGTTATAATAATTGTTTAATTTTTATATTTTATTAGTAGTAATTTTTATTCAAATAAAATTTATTCGTTTATTTTTAAAAATATATAATTAAGTTTTTCACTTTTTAAAATTTAATAATTTGAATATAATTTGATAGATTTTTATCATTAATTTTTTCACTTGAATAGAATTTGATCCTTAAATTTTTCATAAAAATTATGAATTAAATTACATATTTTAAAAAATTAGACATCAATTGTTATTTTGAGATTAAAATTAATTTCTACAGACCTTTTTTATCATACACGTGAATAAGAAAATTAAAGTATGTGAGAGACGAAAAAGAAAATAAAAACAGAGGAGGGAGATGGAATTTTTTTTTTTTTTTTACAGAGAGACTTGAAAGAGAGAGTGTCTTTGAGTCAGCACAAAAAAAAAAAAAAAACAGTGAGTCTTTGTCTATATAAGTAGTACTGGTACATGAGTTTGTGCGATCCTCAGATCTCAGTTGTTACATAATCTAAATTCATCTATTTTTCTCTCTTTCTACATTCTGGTCGATTCTCTTTGAGAGCAGATAGATAGAGAGAATTTAGAGAAGACCCATCAAAATATCTTCTGGATTTTCCCAGAAGGCTGACTAAAGACTTAAGAGAGAGGTGTGTGTACTTCTTCTCTGCATTTTTTAATGCTAGTTGTTTTACAATTAGTACTATAAAACATCTGTTTTGTTTGTTTGGAACTTCATTTTAGTTATAATTGCAGTTTTGCTTGTTCCTTCCTTATTGTGATTTTTTCAAATGTGTTCTCTTTGTTTTGTTGTATAGATCTGACTTTTTGACTGATGACCCCCTTTTTTTTATCTATTCATTTCTTATTTTGTTATTCTCTGTGTGTCAATGGATTGGGGGTTCTTGTGTTCTGTTTCTAGTATAACATTTTTTTCTTAATCCTTCTGCAAAATTTCCATGTAAATACTTTTGGGAACATGACTCCGTACCACCACTGGATGTAAACTATAAAAATCAAGAGAGAAAATATTTATAAAAAAATAATCAAATTAAAGGTGATGATGAGTAATAACATGAAACATTATTCTAAATGCCCTGTTACATATCATTTTCCAAATATTTTGATTTGGGCATGCTTAAGAACTTTTTACTCTAACTATTCAAGAGTAAAGTAGCTGGTTGGCAAGCAGTGTCAAGGGGTGTTATTCATTACCCTCACATACTTATTTTTCTCTCTAACTTTCATTGGATAGCATGAAGTACCCATCATTACTTACTAAAAACAACAACAATTGAGTCATGAAACTTTTCTTGCGTTCAAGACGTGATCAAATTATTAGACATGTTTTTGCTTTTATTCTCTCTCTCTCTCTCTTTCTCTTTTTTTTTTTTTTGCTTTCCGCTATAGTTGGTGAGATCCAGAGCTTTTCTTGACCAATTCTGTTGGTGGGAATACTGATGAGAGAGAGGGGTCCTAATCAGGGACGGCTGAACTTTTATTAGGTCGGGTCCATCATCATGTGATATGATTAATATAAAGTAAGCCTGATATGAAAACTAGATATTGTCGGTAACTAGTTGCCACTTGCTATCGGATCAAAATATAAACCGACATGGAGGCGAATCAGCTACTAGTATAGAATAACTGGTGGGTATGTTTTCAAAGTGAATCGTATTTAGTTGCTATCAGATCCCTGTTTTCTTACTGCTACCAATTTAGTTTACCTATCGGTTGTGGGATAGGCGAAATTGTACTAATCTCGTCCTATATGCAGGTTGAGAAGGTAAGCAATAATTACTTTGATTCACGTCTCTTGATAGCTCATAATTAGCATTCTCTATATAGTCAATGATCTGGGTAGTAAAACGCGGTGACCGTACTTTCCACCGAGTGAGGTTTTCTGTTTTTTGAAAGAAAAAAAAAAGTTTACTTGAATCACAAAGCACCACCCATATCATTAGTAGTGGTTTTATTGGTTCATTTTCTCCATCGGATCTAAATGATTTTTCCCCTTTTTCTCCCTCTCTTACGTAGATTTTTTAATATAATATAAAATAAGTTATAAAGAATCAAGAATGTATATGGTTTTGTTGAATTAGATCGGACTTACTCTTTTAGTACTTGTGACAGTAGTGGTGAGTCTAGTGACCAGATCAACGTTTTATTTTGTGTTCTATGTTATTGGCTGTTTCTAGTTTATTAAGGTAGTATACTACTTTGATCAATCTTTTTTACGCAGAAGAGTCTTTTATGGATAGTGTCCAGTTCTTTCTGTGATCTTGAGAGTGGATGTGTTTAAACGTTATACAAGTCCTTGTACTCTTTCACTTTCACCTTTAATTTTGTGAAATCTTAGTTTGATCTTTGGGATGATTCATGAAATGAATGAATATTAGTACAATTTTCATTTTGTAAATTTCAAATTATGGATTCGTTAGCATTGGCATGTGATAGAGAACATAAAGAATAAATATTCAGGCTGATTAATGAAGATAATGCCTCTTTTTTTCATGTTGACATGTACTCACTATTACTTACCTATGCAGGTAATTCAAAACTTCTGCCATCATGAAATACAGTAAAGAATCCAAAGATGGAAAACAACAAGGCTCCCAAACAGACAAAAGTTCCCGGGTAGTCTCTACGACAGTCATGTTTGTTGTTCTATGCGGGTTTTCATTTTATCTTGGTGGAATCTTTTGTTCTGAGAAAAATAGGTTTGGCAACATGGATGCTGCCAAGCATGTAACTAAGGCTGTCCAATCTCCCAAGGAGCCTGTAGCTGCTCCTCTACAAGTTAAATCTGTTGTCTTTCCTGAATGCAGTAGTGATTTCCAAGACTACACTCCATGCACCGATCCGAAGGTACTATTTCCCAATACTCTAAGCACTGTAGAATCTCGAACTAGGATTTGCATTTCTAATTCTGTGAAAGTAATTTATTCCGATAGAGGTGGAAGAAATATGGTGCCCACCGGCTTACATTTATGGAACGTCATTGTCCTCCTCGCTTTGAAAGAAAGGAATGCTTAGTTCCCCCTCCTGATGGCTACAAACCACCTATCAGATGGCCAAAGAGTAGGGATCAATGTTGGTACAGGTAGATCAGCTATTATGATATATGAAATATTCATTTTTTGTCACAAGATTTGAGATTCTAATAAGAATCATGAACTTTTTTTTTTAATCTTCAAATCTGATTTTAGGAATGTGCCTTATGATTGGATTAACAAGCAGAAGTCCAATCAAAACTGGTTAAGGAAAGAAGGGGATAAATTCCATTTTCCTGGTGGGGGTACTATGTTCCCAAGAGGTGTTAGTGCATACGTTGATTTGATGCAAAATCTTATTCCAGAAATGAAGGATGGTACTGTTCGAACTGCAATTGATACCGGTTGTGGGGTGAGATTCGTTCATGATGAGATGTTTATTATGCTTGTGGGTGATTAATGTACTTAGTGTATCCTATGTCACTTATGTTTTTGATTGACTCTGTATAGGTGGCAAGTTGGGGTGGGGATTTATTGGATCGTGGAATCCTAACTGTTTCTCTCGCTCCACGAGATAATCACGAAGCTCAAGTTCAGTTCGCTTTAGAACGCGGAATTCCAGCAATACTTGGCATCATTTCCACACAAAGGCTTCCTTTTCCCTCAAATTCATTTGATATGGCTCACTGCTCTAGATGTCTTATCCCATGGACTGAATTTGGTGAGCTTTTCTCAAATTTTTAATAGCAAGTCATTATCAATGTGAATCTGCTTTAACATGCATTGACTTTTCTTAACATCCTTTGTTTTAAGGTTGCTAATGTTGTTTTCTTCAGGTGGACTTTATCTTCTGGAAATTCATCGCGTACTTCGACCTGGCGGTTTCTGGATCTTGTCTGGTCCACCAGTTAACTATGCACACCGTTGGAAAGGTTGGAACACAACAATCGAAGAGCAAAGATCAGATTACAATAAGTTGCAGAAACTTCTAACTTCATTGTGCTTCAAGTTGTACAACAAGAAGGATGACATAGCTGTTTGGCAGAAATCTACTGATAATAATTGTTACAGTAAGCTCTCAGTCTCAGATGCCTATCCACCAAAATGTGATGATAGTTTTGAATCAGACTCGGCATGGTACACACCACTTCGCCCTTGTGTTGTTGTTCCCAACCCAAAGCTTAAGAAATCTGGATTGAAATCCATCCCTAAATGGCCACAGCGTTTGAATGTTGCACCAGAGCGCATTTCAGATGTTTATGGTGGAAATGCCGGTAGTTTTAAGCACGATGATAGTAAGTGGAAGGTACGAGTGAAGCACTACAAAAAGTTGCTCTCGGCACTTGGGACCGATAAGATTAGAAATGTGATGGACATGAATACAATATATGGAGGCTTCGCGGCAGCTGTGATTGATGATCCCCTTTGGGTTATGAATGTGGTCTCTTCCTATGCAGCCAATACACTACCGGTTGTTTATGATAGGGGCCTCATTGGAACTTACCATGATTGGTAATTTTTAAATCTATTATTTTTACGTTCAAGTCTAAGTAATTTGCAGCATGATTACATATAGGCATCGAATTCATGTGTTCGGTTGTTGTTGGGCAGGTGTGAAGCCTTTTCTACATATCCTCGAACATATGATGTGCTTCATCTTGATGGCCTCTTTACAGCAGAAAGCCACAGGTATTTGGATTTTATTTTAATTTTTTTGTTCCATCATAATCGTTTTTATTTTTGATGTCAATGTCTCATTCTATAGCAGTTAGTGAATTGTTATTATTAGGGTGATAACCGTTAGTTCCATGATACCAGAAAGAATTAAATGAAATTAATAGATTTATAATTCTTCCATAGAACCATGGTCTCCTAAGTTTCTAGTCTTAGAGTTACTTAAGCCTCCCAACTAATGTTCCAAAAATATATTTCATTCTCAACATGACTTAAATACTATAAACTTAACAACTAATGGGATATTTGCTCTTAAAATATCTCTTAAATATCATCTTGTTAGCATAAAACTAAATGATATAAAAGATAATAATTATAATTATGGTATATTTTCCATCGAACTCTAAACTTGAAATTCAAATATAAAATAATAATTTGGTATCTTAACATATAAGAAAGAGAACATTTCAGACTTAGAATTGATGCCCTAGACCATATAGTAAAGTCACTCACTATTGATCTGATTTCATGACAGAAATGGGTACAGATTCTTCACAGTATGTAAAATTCTGCAAATTGTTCCCATCTAAAATGTGGTTTGCACATAAGTAGCTTATAACACATATCAAGTTGTTCTTGTATATCACAAATAGTATAAGAACATAGAAAGGGATTAAAGAACTAGCTCAATGTTCTGAAACTAGTTATTTTTACTTTGACAGATGTGATATGAAATATGTGCTCTTGGAGATGGATCGGATTCTGCGGCCGAACGGATATGCTATAATTCGGGAATCAAGTTACTTTGTGGATGCTATTTCTACAATTGCCAAGGGGATGAGATGGGGTTGCCGCAAAGAAGACACTGAATATAACATTGAAAATGAGAAGATATTGATTTGCCAGAAAAAATTGTGGTATTCATCAAGTAAAAGTTCATGATTTTGAACAAAGAAAGTTTTCAAGTGTTTTTGAAAAGGGTTATATTATATTTACAAGTCCATTGTTACAAGGCAAAGAGAAGCCACTTCAATACCACCACTCAAAGATAGTTGATTATTCTACAAGCTCAGAAATTTACATTCAAAATGGTCAATTGAAAAACTCATTTACATTAATGCTTTTGTCAATTTATAGTAGGGCTTCTATATATAGATATATATTTTTTATTGGGAATTAAAACGTACTTGTTATAAGATCCTTAATTTTTTTTCCTTCCTTCTTTTCCGATTATTTTATGATGTCAAGCTTATATTGTAATGATACCTCCATAGTTTCTTGTATTCTACCATTTGGTTTTATTTTAGAGAGGAGAGTAAATTAATTTTTTTTTAATAAATTTTATAAGCGAAGGAGAATACAGAATCCTATATTTATACTCATATTTTATTTTTAAATAATTTTTATATTGTGCTAGATTTCATCTACTATACAGGCGGCGGTAAGACTTACATATTCTCTATTTCAAGTTAATCACGACATTGAAATTAATATCTTAACGCCTGTACATCACTTACATGTTCTTTAATTAAAGGGTTGTGTACTTGTGAGGTCTAAGATTAAGACTCAATGAACTCATTAGTAGCGTTATTATTTCATGAAAAGAAAATAATAACTCAACAAATACGTTGCGTGTATAATCTGACCTTAAATTAAACAATATATATATAATATTAGTTAAATCCACCTGTAAGTTTTTAAAGCCCTTTTGCATTATAATTAATAATAATAATAATAATAATAATAATAATAATAATAATAATAATAAAGAAATATGTAAAATGTATTCTACTCAAAATTTACTATTTTTTCTGTTTAAAAAGTCCTACTTTTACCTTAATTTCAAAATTAAAAATAAAAATAAAAAAATATGTAGGGGTGTTATATTTCTTGATAGTGGATATATTTTATCATTTTAAAAAAATATTCATATTAGATTTCGTAATATTTTGAATTATCTTTCTCTTGAGCTTCTTAAGAAAGTTTTTTACACATGTTTATGTATTCTTAATATTCTTAGTATTTTAAAATTTGAATAATTGTTTATTTTGATACACATTTTAATAAGTCATTGAAACTAATAAAACATGTCTTTAAGAAAATATTATATTTTTTAAAATTAATATAATTTTTTTGTATTATTTTTAATTTTAATTTTATAGTAACATTAATATACATTGCCTTATATTAAAATTATTTGATATAAAACGATGTATTATTTTTAATAATTTTTTTATTAAATTAAAATTTAACATATTATTATAATAATTTTTATTATTATCATAATAAAAATATATAAAATATATAAAATATTTATTTTATTTTATTAATAATTACAATTCAGTAACACTGATATTAAATAAAATTATTATTAATAATTATTCTTGTTATAATGATAATTTATGTTGTGTAAATATCATTACTTTAAAGTAAACAAATGATGTATAATAATCTATAAAAAAATAATCAAATATAATTTTTGGTGATTCAATTTTTATTGTAAGTATATATCACTTCTAGTCTTTTAGTATGAGTCTTTCATGCTAGTTTCCTGGTGGTTGTTACTTTTTACCCTCATTGTCAAAGATGATATACATCTTATATGGCAGGCCTATATATCCAATTAGGGCAGATGATTAATCTGCATATTTTAATCTTCACAGGTACGAGTATAGATGGGCAGATGGTGTACAAATCAAGAAGCCAATTGAGGTTTCTGCACCAAAATACGTTGAATATTTAATGGACTGGATTGAATCACAACTTGATGATGAATCCATATTTCCTCAAAAGCTAGGTTGTAATAACTAATCTAGATTGAAATGTCTCATTGTTTCAATCTGTTAGTAACTGCTCTACATTTTTCAGGTACATCATTTCCCTCTAGCTTCAGAGAGGTTGTGAAGACAATATTCAAGAGATTGTTCCGTGTATACGCCCATATATATCAGTCCACTTTCAGAAAATTGTGAGCCTATAGGAAGAGGCTCATTTAGACACTTGCTTCAAGCATTTCATTCTGTTTACCTGTATGTTTTTTCTTAACCTTCCATATTCAGTGACCTCATAACATAATGACTTGTTGTTCATTTATACTCGTGACGTGGCACCAATTTTCAAAATACATAAAAACTAAATGACTTTCAATTCCAAAAGGTTAACCAAATGGATAAAAATAACTACAATCTTTATATGTATTTTATAATGTGAAATTACTCTTAACATCCTCTCAAAATGTAGGTCTTTGTCTATCATAAAGTTATATTTCTTTATCTATCATAACATTATATTTCATCAATGTGAAATATTACTCTTGTTATCTTCAAAGTATTTATCTCTTGTAAAGACCAACACTTTATATTGATAATCTATTTTATTATTATTATTATTATTATATTTTATTTAGGTCGCTTGTCTTCCCTACTATCTTTATAAATTATATCATAATATTACACTCAATTAATATGAGATATTACTCTTAATACCAATATTTCTATTGGAATTTAACAGCTAATAGTGCGTAGTGCTCGTGAGTTACTAGGTGGACTTGTTGAGCTAACAAGTCATAGCCATCTCTGGTATAAGCTGCGAAGATATCACTCTACATGCTTAAAGAAAACAGTTTCAGAGAGAGGTTTGTGGAGATAAAGCACAGGACTCTTGGAGATTAATAACTGGTGAGAATTGAGTGAATGTAAGAGGGACTCTCTGCTTTGGTGCTCTTGATTGTAAAGTAGAAGTGTTATGATTTTTGGTGGAGAAAGTAAGCAATAAAATTGCTGCTCTTGTATAGTGGATTAGGACCTTTCATGCCTGAACAACTTTAAACTTTGTTCAATTCATTCTTATTTCTCAATTGCATTGTTTACATTCTGCATTTCCTTCATTTTCCGACAATACTCCATTTGAAATTAACCTAATCATAAATCTTTTGTCATGGTTACAAGTTTGTATATCTTGTAGGAAATTTCACTTACAAGTTGCCTAATAATATATTTAGCATTCAAAATAACTGTAATCCGCACAAATGCATTTTCTCCATCAATAAAAATAAATAAATTTTCTTCACGATTGCCCACTCCAATCGAAGTAATGGACAACACTATCTATAGCCTTTCTTTTACGTAAACCAGGTCCACATACCATATACCTCAGTGATTCATTGTATCTTCACCAAACTACCATTTGTCAATAATGAAAAATACCCCCTCTTCTCCATCATTAGCTCTCACCCCTTCCATCCTTCTCATTCAAAACCCACCTCCAAGCACAGCTGCCACTGTCCCAATCTGCCAACAGCGCCCTGCCTCGAAGAGATTTGATTTGGACATGAGTATTTTGGAAATATGAGATTTGAGGGTTTGTTTATTTTTCTATTTTTTCTTTTTCTTTTCCTTTTTTTTAAAGAAGATATAGATATTTAGAATTCTTTTAAAAATATAACATTAAAAATACAATTTTGTCCTTTAAAAGCACTATTCTTCTATCTCTGCTAAACCATCTATGATCTTTTAGTATTAGTGAAGATATAAAAACCCTAAGGTTATGGATGAAATTTCCCCCGTAACATCTACAGTAACACAAGAAAAAAGCTACAGAAATGATTGAGTGCAAGTGATTATAGCAACATTATCCTTCTTAACTAATCTCCGTTAAATAAAGCAAATATATTTTAATACAAGATAACTTTGTAAAATTAATTTGAATTTCTACAACTATTGCTAGCCCTATAACACGAGCATTGAAAAGGCCATGAGTATTGATTAGGAGTGTCCACCAGTCGCGTCCAGTCTGATTTTGGAAAAAAAAAATTAATCGGATCGTTTGAAACGATTTTTATTAATACAAACCGGACCGGACCGGACCGGACCGTTTGATTTATAAAACTGTTCGGTCTGATATGGTTTTCAATTTGGTTCAATTTTTGAACACTTTTAATGATAAATAATGTGAAAATTTTAATATATTATTAAATCGATTTAGTCCAATTTTCCAATTTGGTATGGTCCGAACCGATTTATGGACACCCCTAGTATTGACTAGATTAGTTTACAAAACATTTATACATAATCTTATCTTTAAGCTCGTTATTAAATCTTTCAAGAAAAGTTAAAGAAGTGTTCAGATTTCGAATACTCGTAATTCAAACATATTTTTTATAACTATCAAACATAAAATTGCATATATGATTAAGTGCATTTATATAGGCTATTTGTTGGATCAATTATGATATTGCATGATAAAGATATTAATTTTTTTAGATAGATGGATCAATCACTCTAATAGATGGATCGATCCGTAATCAATCATACTTCGATCATGTATTTTCTACGTAAAAAATTAAACACGCCATTTTACATAAAGGGAGTATAGATATGATTTTAATCCTATGTTACGTTGACGTAACTTGTTTTTGGGTGGGTTCAATCCCGTTATTGAAAATTAACGTATTTTGTCCACCATGATTTGTTTTTCAATATCAATTAACAGCCAATTATCTATAAAATTGTGCCACAACAAATATGTAACGTTTTGTTCTTTAGATATTTTATAAATACATTACTTTTCTCTCATTTATACGCACACAACTACATAACATCTTTTAAGGAACATAAAGTTTTAACAATAAGTTTCTTTATTCTTTTACTCCTCTTTAATTAGATTGAACTTTATCTCTTCGTATATTTTCATATGATCATGTTAATATAGATCTAAACCTATTTTTTCTTATTCATGTAACTTATTCTTAATTAGGAAGTTGCATGCTTTAAATCAAATAATTTTGTATTTAATCGTGATTATTTGATTTTCTTATTAAATTTTAAAAAAATTATTTTTATTAAGCTTGTGTTTAATCTTCTTATTGTAGGATTTTTTAATTATTGATTTGATTTAATTGATATATACTTTTAATTAAAATTATTTATTATTAAATTCGTTCTAAAACACACATAAATACTTATATTTTTTGTACTAACATTGATTGTAGGTTGACGAAGAGCTCATTAAAACGTTGATCTAAATATCGTTCACACTAATTTTAAAAACTATGAAAATAGATCAAGAGCTCGTAATCTAGGTACATTGGAACAATATTCTAAAAAGTATAACATAAGACCAAATTTATATTTGAATTTTTGGTTTTCATAATAGAAAATTAAATAATCTGATAGACGGTAGTTTTTTTCTTAAATAATAATTGTAACATAAGTTGTTTTCACCTAAAAATATCGTGTATTATTTTTTAATTTTCACATTTTATTTTTACACACAATTGAATGTTTGATCGTTTTATTTAGGTTATAAAATTATAAATTGATAAAATTTAAAAATAACTTATTCATCTATGTGCTTATTAGGTCAGTTTTAGAAATTTTAAGTATAAAATCAAAATTTCAAAAGGAAGAACACGTTGGAGAATATGAATCTTAATTTTGATTCCAAAAGACATCCCATTACTCCTCAAAACTGGTACGAATAAAAATATAAGACTACATACCACCTAAGTTTGTTATTGATCTGATCCATCTTGAACCACATCATCAAAGCTTCTAACACCAGAATGACCGAATCTTGAAGCAGCAAAACAGTAAGCAGCCACGACAGAAGCCAGGACACCAAAGACCAAACCATAGAGCTGAAAGTTTGCTAGCAACTCACCTCGAACTTCACTATCTGTTGAATGACATGAAATTACATTGTCTTTATTACGACAACCCTCTGGCATCATAGGACCGTACAGAGTGAATGCAGTCTGATAAAACCACAGGCCTTGTAAAGTGATGGCAATGCCACTGCTTAGATCAACTACAAAGCTAGTTGGTAAAAGGGCTCCTGCAACAGATGCTAATATGCAAAGCCCTATTAAAATAACAAGGAGGAGATGATAGTATCCCTCTAAGCCTTTATGTGATGTTGAGTGAAAGTAGAATAAGAGATACTCTGAACAGAATGCACCAGCTGCTATTAAACTAAGCACTTCTTGAGGCAAAGAAAGAATTCTAAGTCATAGAATGAAAAAGAAAAAAATTAGTGGATTGGTGAGGATGAAATCAGCTTAGAAATTGATTTTACAATTGCAAAACTACTGATAGTTTTTATTATGCTTTAGTTACACATACTCTTTTAAGACACCAAATATCATTAATTTTTAGATACATATCCGAATTTCGAACAGGCCTATTTCCTCAATTTAATGTAAATTTCTATCAAATTAATGTGTTAAGTATACATACCTATGTCTATGTCATGTCATGAAAAACAAAGAGTACAAAGTAAAATGCACTTTTGATAAAGATACTGACCCTTAATGTGTTTGGTCTTGAAGCTTTTATTAAAACCTAACTCGTCAAGATAGATCGATAACATTTTTTGACGCATACAACTAAAATTTCTAATAGTAATGCTATGCAACCAAATTGTGATACTTTTTCCGATGGTGTACGAATAAACATGGAATGACTTAGCCTAATACTTTGACATCTAAAATCCCAACTTGAAATATATAGCATTATTTTATTTATAACCATTAACAATGGGAAGAAAAATAAATACCCATGATTATGATAATCTCTCTAACCATATCTTTCTAGATACCAAACATATTTAAGAAGTCCATGTCTCAAAATCTTTAAAAAAACAATTACTAAAGCTAACCTTGTGTTCTCAGAGAGCAGAGCAATTACACCAAAGATAAAGAACATGAGAAGCATCCCAGAGTGTTCAAAATTGTTCATGTGAGCTGGGTTCAAGATTCCATGAACAAAGAATTTCAAGTGCGGGGAGTAGAGAAATTCAATACACAAGTCAATGAAAGAACCAATTGCCACAACATAGAGTTCCAAGTACTTGAACTTGCCATCAAAGCCAGGTACAGGGCACCAAGCCCTAAATTGAAACGACTTGGGGTTTGATATGAATCTCATTAGAGCACTCCATATGTGCCAAACACCAACAACAAGAAACAATGTTCCTGGCACAACATGACCCTTAAAAGAACCCATCTCTTAATGGGACTCTTTCAACTACTCTTCTCTTCTTGAACCAAACCCCAGCTCCTTCTGTTTTCAAGGATACACTTTCAGGACTTTAGATTTGCTTGACTTTTCAAATGCTAACAAGGACTCTTTAGCTCAAAAATTATGTGATTCCTTGTCAGCTCTGTTTCAACAGAAGAAAAATAACGTTGGACCCAGGATTTTATAATTCTTGAATTGTTCATAACATTTACAAATCTTCAAAATGGAGGAAATGGGATAAAATTAGAACAAAAAAAACCCAATAAAGAAAATAAAACGCTAATCCAAATTTCCAAAGAAAAAAAAAACAGCGAACAGCACAGGAATATCAATTATTTCAATACAAGTCCAGAGAAATAAAGGGGAAAAGAGCAAAAAAGGTAATAAAGCTCTTTACGTGTGTATATTATACTGAAAATCAAAGTTCGGTGTTCAATAAAACAAAAAACCCAATAGAAAGTCGAGTCGAAAAGTTTAACAATTAGAGCAAAAGTTAAAGAAATCAGATCCACCCTTGTGGAAAAGTCTACAAATTTGCAGAAACCCACCTTGTTTATCAACATACCTGAGTCAACAAAGCATACAGTTAATACAATCTATCCTTCAAAAAGCTACAAAGCGCCTAACTTTTTTTTCCCTATAATTATTATCATTATTATTATTATTTTATAATTATGGATGGTTGATATAAAAGAAAAGGAAAATATAGATGCGGCATAAAAAGGGAACTATGATGATAAAATCAAAGTTTACATGCTTACAATGTTTATAAAATTATGCAAAATGATTCTTGAGTCTCTCTCCTCCTCCTTCAAGTCTGGATACAAACGCAGCTCAAAAAGCCATGCTCTTGGAATCGCAAACACAGTGAAAGAGAGAGAAAGGTAGATGTAAACCCGTGCAAGCGATGATGGTGTTGGGGATCTGAGACTAACGAAACTACTCTGCTACCCGGAAAAATACTAAATTAAGAAGAATACATATTTATATATCTTAAAAATAAAATGTAAAATAGAAAACTTTATAGATGAAGCGCCCAAATAATCATTTTGTTTATGTAGAAGATGTCGGGTACTTTACTTGTTTAAGTTTATTTTATTTATAAAAAAAAATGTGTTATTTAAGTTTTATTATTTATAAAATATATATCAGGTTATAATAAATTTAACTTTTAATTTCATTTTCTTTTTAAGTATAACGAAATGTTTATAGTATTTAAGTTGTGCATATATATATATATATATAATTAATATTTAATTAATTTTTTTTTAATTTTTTTAAAATTAAACAAAATTTTCAATAAATATTAAATAATTTGTTTAAAATATTTGTTAAAAAATTTAAATTAAAAATTGATTACCAATCAAATATAAAATATATAAAATAATTTTTATAAGAATTATAATCTTCATTAATTTAAAAAGAAGTTATCAATAAAATTAATAGAAAATATTATTTTATTACCCGCAGAATTGTAAATGATAAATATTTCGACAGTATTACGAGGTGGAAGCATTCAATAAACTTCTGTTGTCGACAAGGGAAAATCTCAATTAAGAGAGAAGGGTATGGAAGAATCTTGCGATTAAATTAATTACAAATTAAATTGTAGTAGTAATTGAAACTATAGGTGTATATTAATATATGAAAAATAGATAAAATGTGTAATATTAAGTTATTCATATTCTTATAAGTTCAAACTTAATTATAATAAAATAAAATAAAAAATTAGTAGCATACCAACCCATAATTTTCTAAATAATTGAAGGCGACTGTCACGTGCGTAAAAACAATGAAAATATATAGTGCAGTGGTTTTCGGGGTTTGACACTTACTTCTAATTTGCGGGGTCCAATGGAATCTATACGCGTCGGTCACTTTCTTTTAGTTTTATGGTTCAACCGGCCTACCGGGTCATATTTCCTTTGTGAGGAAAAGGTATCTAGGGGCTCTTTGGTCCGAAAATATCTGAAAATCTAAAAATTTGGGAAGTAAATAACCAAAAATGTATTTGGAAACTTGAACACACATGTTTTTAATTATTATTTTTACCCAAATTACTTTAAAATACGTTATAAAAAATATTTACTTTTATAAATAATTTTGCAATATAATGTAATATAAATAATTTAATATTATTAGCCCTCAAAATATGTAATAATAAATAATTTTATATAAAAAGAAAAAATTAAACACCCAAAATTTATAAAAACAAAAAATAATATTAAACAAGATTCAATTATATTCGTTTAACGTTAAACAAATCTAAATAATTATAATTTAATTTGAAACATGATTGATATAAAACGATATATTATATTTTTTTTAATATTAAAAATATATGAGTTGATTATAAAAGATAATATTTTTATAATTATAAGTTTTAAAATTGTTATATTTTTTCAAAATTATTTAGGCTTTTCTCAATATTTTTACATGAACTTTTTGAATTTTTTTAAAAATAACATTACTAATGCAACTCATACTCATTGATTGAACTCTAATTTTTAATTTATACACTAATAAGCGTAACTACCATACAAGAATTAGAGAATTTTGTTTTGTACGTGAGCTTTTAATTTTATTGTGACAACTGTAAAGATAAAATATGCAAAATAATGAACAATCAAGCACAAAAAGTGATTTGTCACAACAATGAAAGAGTATCGGAGGATCACTGCATGAGCATACAATCTGTTATAGTGTTATAATTGGTAGAGTTGGAGTTTCACATATAGAGCTCTCATATGTTACAGTTTCTAAATTGTATGTGTATACGACGTGATCAAACAACACAAAAGATTCACCCTATTGATTTATTTGACTTTGTACAAAATTATTCATTTGCAATAAATGTGTCATCTATTCTTTGTTTAGTATTATTCTTGCATACATTAGGGTAAGGAATAGAAGTGTTCAAAAAACAAGAAATAACTATACACAAAAGAGTTCTTTAGTTTGTATTATTTTCTTCGTGTTTTCATCATGATTGTATAGTTATTTATAAGGAAATTTTACTCCTTCAGTTACTCTTTGAATTAATCATCATTTGATTTACTCCTTGAATTAATGATTCATTGTTTTACTCGTTAAATTAAAGATTTCTTGTTTTATTCCTTGAATTAATTTCCTCGTTTTAGTCATTGAATTAATAACTAATATCCAATAAGAAGTGTTTGTTTTGTTCGTATTTTTTTAATATTAAACGTCTTAATTTTGAAATGTTATTTAAATATTTTGATTTATACTTATAGTTAAATCGTTGATTCTTATTTTTTACTAGGTATTATATACTTATATTTTCTTGTTTTAATAGTTGTACTAATATTACATTTTATTGTTCTATAATACTATATTGTTAGTTGAGAAGCAATGAATAAATTTTTAAAAAAATTCCTTTGCCCACATTCTTAAGGACCTTATTATGAAAAAATCTATCACCCAACTAGGAAATATGCATATGCATATGGCTGATAGCATTGATTTATGGAGATTAGGTTTACAAATCACAGCTCTAGATTGAGATGAGCTTTTTATTAACAGAACTGGCAAGCTCAGTTGGCATTCTAGCTTTTAAAAAAATTTAAATAGCTATATATAACATTTTCTCACCAGGCCACCTTAAATTATGTTTCATTTTGCTACTAAATACATATTATTTATTTTTACAATTTATTACTTTTATGTTTTCGTTACTTTCCCTTTTGAAAAAAAGAAAAGAAAAAGAAAAAAAGTCATTTGTGAAGGTAAGTGACACGAGCACCATCAGGAAGACCATGGCACCCGGAGATGAGGCGAACAACATCGTTCCTCTAGTTGCGTACTGTAGGTGAAGCATGAATTAAACTCATTTCATTGCGGCAATTTACAATACCAATCCACGTGGCTTTAAATGTAGCCACTGGATACCGTCCCCTCATTAGAGTAGTACTATTGAAAATGTAATTATCTATAAAATTCAGATCATTTTTTTTCTCGAAAATAGTTATATCTAATATTGCATGAGCTGGAGATGGTACAGTAAAAATTGTATTTAATTAAAATTATATATATATTAATATTATTATTTTATATACATATAATTACATAAATAAAATAAAATTTTAATGATAAAATATACATTATTTAATATAATTGGATTGAATTTTATTTATTTCACTTTAAAAATATGTATTAAATAATTAAAAAATAAAAATTATATATTAAAGTAAGAATTAAATTAATATTTAATTTTTTAAATTAAATATATTTTTAAATAAATATTACAAAAATAAAAAAAAATTGATTAAATTATGAAAAAATACTACCAATTCATAACAATAAGTTATTAACCAAATATACTTTAAATTGTTGAAATTGATACGAGTTTATTAACGTAATCATATAGGTTTATCTCCGCACCTATTCATAATAATAATAATAAAAAAGTAATCTAATTTAATTAAGTATTAATTATATTTTATATTCATAATGTATAATAATAATAATAATTTATAAAGTTTTTTAAAATACTTATTTTGTTTTGTTGTAATTATGTTCATAATATATCAATAACGATAAAAATATTTTCAATTTTAAATATAATTGTATTATTATTAATACATTATTAGATATAATTATAATTTTAAAAATGCATATTATGAATCATATTTTTATCATTATTCATATATTGTAGACGTAATTATATAACAAAATAAATATTTTAAACATTTTAATACAAATCACATAATTAACTTTTCTATTAAAACACAACCATTCCAACAAAAATGGTGAAATTCTTATATATCATTAGAATGTAAATTTAGTATGATTCGATTAAAGATCGAATGATTTGATCTGAAAGTAACGTGGTTATTAGGTTCGAATACCTTAATACCACCATATTTCTATTAGTTATGCCTAAATCATCACATGTTTTGAAGAATAAAGCGATTGATCGCTCTAGTTTTGTGATCAAAGGACTCCAATTTTATAAGGAACATCATGAGCTCGATTACCAAAGAAAGCCACTGATTTTCATACTATTATTATAAAATTAATATTTTTTAATATCTACTTATAAAGAATATTTATTTGAATTGAATTTTTTTTTATTTTTTCCTTCCCTTCCAACTTTTTCTGGCATCTTTATCGATTTTTATAATACGATTATTATTTTTTTCCTTAAAATATAAACGCTAAATTTTAAATATTAAATCTTAAATATTAAACGTAATTAAAAGTTATTAAAGAAATAATATATTCTTAAATTTTTTATTCTGATACTCTTTTTTAATTAAATGAATAACTTATAATTTGTGTATTTTTCATGGATTTGAAATTTTTTTAATATTTATATTTTATTAAAATTTTTATTTATTGATTATGTTTTAAAAAGATTTCTTCCCATTACTCATTATATGGAAAAAATTGAAGGTAACGACTAAAACAATTCTCATCAGATTTTCTAGGTAGTGATTAAATGAGAATTTGCCCCCTTCTTATTCCTTTCCTTGTCATTTCAGGCATCTCTTTATTGATCTTTGGCTTTGGAACAAGATTTCTCCTTTTCTTTGTAAGAAAAAAGTTGCAGGATAAAAACTAAAATTTGCTAAGTATGGTTTACAAAAATCATCTTTATTGTTAATTCTCATATTGATTAAGAGTAAGGCAACAATACTGCTTATAAGCATAGGCAAATCTCTAATTCACAAGTTGGTTTTTGGATTCAAAGTTAGGCTTGGGTTTCTAAGACAGTATCAAAGTTAGGCATGATTTTCTAAGATGGTATCAAAGTTAGTTCCCTAGCCCCCATCGACCCTCATGCCGTAAATTCAGACCGTGTCGTAAATCCGAACTTTAGCCGATATGGAGGGGAGATATTAAGTTCCACATTGGCTAGGGACACTTCTTCCATTACACATATAAGCTTGAACAATCCTCCATCTTATAACTTAAGTTTTGAGGTGGAGTTAGACTCAAGTCTAACATGGTATTATAGTTAGTTCCCTATCCTCCCATCGGCCCTCGTGCCGTAAATCCGGATTTTAGCCGATGTGGAGGGGGGTATTAAGTCCCACGTTGGCTAGGGACACTTCTTCCGTTACACATATAAGCTTGGACAATCCTTCATCATATAACTTAAGTTTCGAGGTGGAGTTAGGCTCAAGTCTAACATGGTATAAAGCCCAGGTTCTTGGCTTGCTGTCTTTCACGTCGGCGTTAGATGTAGTAAATGCGGGCCGTCTTCGTAAATATGGACTCTAGCCGATGTGGAGGGGGATATTAAGTTTCATATTGACTAAGAGTAAGACATTAATACTCTTTATAAGTCTGAGCAATCATTTAACTCAAAAATTGACTTTTGAATTCAGAGTTAAACTTAAGTTTCTAAGATTTATATTTACCATTTACGTTGTTTATGTACATAAAAAAAATTGAGAAAGTAACGAAGACGACCGTATCAAATGAAAGAAATCAAAATATAATACGTCACAACATAGGAAGCTTTTTGCAATTTGCATGAACCCATTCTAACGAAAATGGCCCCTATAATTATACTGAAGTGACGGAGAAAAGAAAAAAGAATGGAGATAAATTCTTATTTTATTCATGCCTTAAAAGCTTAGTAAGAGCTTTTTTACCCAAAAAATTTTAAAAAATATAAATACTAAATATAATGAATACCACTATATCAAATGAAAGAAATCAAAATATAATGGGGACAGTACTTAATAGTTGTAATGGTGCGAAATGAGAGTAAAAGAAAAAAAGTAACAAATTCTCATTTTATTTATACATAATTTTTTTTTAAATGTAGGTAAAAAATATTTATTTTTATATCAAAAGTAATAAAAAGAAATGATTTTAAAACGTGAAACTTTTTATTAACATTAGCATAGAAAGAATATCAAGCCCAACTTTTAATATGACAAACTTTGTAACAATGTAAAAAAGGTACCAAATCCGCGGTGAGCGGAGGACTCGACAAGGGTTATATGGTAATTACAACTTACAAGAGGCCAGATATGGCAGAGCTCTATGCAAGGATGGAGATGCCCCTACCCAGAACATGTAACTACAAAGCTGTTAACAGTTACAAGTCATGGTGAGGTTATTGTATTAAGCTATATATTTCTTGGGTTTGTTTAAAAAAATTGTATTAAATGGAGATAAATGGAGTTAAAGATATGCTGGGTCAAGGACTCGAGATGGGTTAAAGTGGAAGCTCTTTTGACTGGTTATTAATGGCTGTCCTACATAGCTTTTGTCTTTTGGCTGGGAGTGCTCATATTATCTAGAGACTACACCACTTGCTATTTTGTTGTCACTTCTTAGCCATGAACTGAAATACCTACCTCCTCCTCTCCTCTCCTCTCTGCAAAACACTTCTAAAACAGCAATGGCGGTATCAGATAGAGCATTGATTGCCTTAAAAGTGGCTAGTGCAGTCCCTTCTTTTCAATATAGAGAGGCAAGTAACATCCAATTTCAAATGCAATTTCATTTCGTTATTTTATTTATTTAGCTTCGGAAAATTTTTTAGGTCATCAGCTTCAACAATTTAATGTTAAAGAATAATGGGAATCTTGGGATGCGAAAGTTTGCCTCATTCATGGTGTCTAGAAATATTAAATATGTATGCAATTCAGGGGATGGCAGTGCCCCAATTGTAGAAGATGTTCCATTTCCTAGTGATTACACTGAGCTTATTGATCAAGTAAGCCTAATTACGTCTCATTTTCTTTCCATAATATCTGTTCAAGAGAAAAAAGCTTTTAATATTTTCAGCAACCCAAAAGAAAAACAAAAGAAGCTTCTGATTAATGGGCTACTTGGTAGCAAATTAATTTGTTAATTACTGTAGCTCTAACTAAATGATAGGCCAGGAAAGCAACTGCATTGGCCTTTGAAGGAAATAGACAGTTGATGGTGAGTTAGTACCTTTGGCATAATTGTGAAGGTAGAGTTGATTGGTTTTCTACATGTTTTTGACTTGTAGAACTTTGCTACAGGAGATTGAGTTTCCAACTGCTGGACTTGAATCGGTTCCAGGTTCTTCAATTGAGTGCAATATCTGCCTCTAGTTGATAAATCTGTGTTGTTGCATCTCATTCTGTATCACACATGTGCTAGGTGATGGGGAAGGAGGAAATGAAATGACAGGAAGTATGCAGTTAATTCGCGAATTTTGTGACGTATTAGTCACCTCAGAGAAAGCCAGACGAACTAGAATAGTAACGTTCTATGTTTTCTTACAATATACTTTGTTTCTCTATCTTGAATGGTCTATTTATGCTTTTGAGATGCTGTAAAAGCTCTTTTGAATGGCAAGAAAACACTTGAACACAAATTTGACATAAGTGCTTTTAGGTCTGAAAGCACAAATTATGTACTTATTTTTTAAAGCACTTTCTCTTAAAACCTCTTTTAACCGAAACAATAACACTAGTAAACAGATCCTTTCATTCAAAACTAAACTAGGCTGAATTTGTATGAGAAACTGTAGTTTGTTATAGCCCCAATATGCGGAGTGGCAGGTTTTACTCTGTTTTCTATGCATGGTTTTGGAGTTTCCAGCAGCGTCGTTATTCTACTTTATTATACCCTTTTGAATAACATGCAATTTTTGATGGAAGCTTTCAGTTTTTCCCTGAAGCAAATGAAGTTACATTTGCTAGGAATTCAGCTTTTGAAGGGGCATCATTCAAGTTGGACTACTTGACAAAGCCGTCATTTTTTGAGGATTTTGGTTTTGTTGAAAAAGTGAAAATGACAGACAGAGTAAAGCCAGAAGATGAGCTGTTCCTTGTTGCCTACCCGTATTTTAATGTCAATGGTAGCTAGCTACAAACATCTTAACTATAGTTGACCTTTGCCATATTATTTTTGATAGTTTTTCATCTTCCAATTCAGAAATGCTTGTAGTCGAAGAGCTTTACAAGGAAGCTGTCATGAACACCAGCAGGAGACTGGTTATATTCAATGGAGAACTTGATCGCATAAGATCGGGATGTATCCTTTTGCCCTTTATGATATTTATTTGATTATTTAAGTGTTCATCCTTAGATGTCAATCATTAACTAGCTTCCTGGAGCTGTACTTTTATAATGTAAATGAACAAAGGCAATACAATTTTATCAACTTCTTTGAATAACTGCATCTATTTTAATCTGACTCCACACTTAGAAATCAATATGTCAAACATGGCATACTATGCTTCCAGAATTGTGTTTATTATCCTAAAGCATTAGATAACATCTGTTTTCATATAACTTTGTGTAGTGTCGCTTTGAGAATCCTGTGAAGTTGCTAAGATCTTCTGAAACCCTTTTGTCTTTTTTACATATACAGATGACAGTTTTTCTTAAATGAAATAAGATTATCCGCCATTCTTCTACCCAAAGCTGGCTGCACTTTCCAAAACCCTATTTCCAATGATGGAGACTGTATATTATATTCACAATTTCAAGGGACGCAATGGTGGAACCCTTTTCAGGTTTGTTGGCTGGTCATTGTTGCTTTGCTCTGTAGTATCCAATCGAAGGATAATTTTGGCCTGTTGATCACATTTGTGATGTATAGGTTACAAATATTTACAGTTTTAATAGAATGAGAGAGGTACGTTTATCTAATCGTATACATACCATATTTCATTATTTTGATGTTATGCTTCTGGTTACTAATGTATAACCCATATTTTTCTCTAACTTTAAGGTCTTACCCTGGTCCGTGGAAAGTTCTAAGAAAAGAAAGGAATCAATACATTTGCTTGCATCAGCAAGAAACTATGCCATCCCTCAAGGAGGTTGCCTTGGATATTCTTCCCTCAGCTTGAGATTTTTTGCATGGTTCAATTGATGAGCAATCTTTTTTCATTGTACTCGGGAAGTGAGAATGACTCAGTTTTTGCATTATTCAAATTGTGTTTGCACCAATTTGATCCTATCCTCGTACTTATTCAAGAAGGCTGATATTATAAATTAGCACTAACGAAAGTGAAATTTGGATCAAATTTAGTTGCAAAATATATAATAATGGATAACGATAAAGTAATAAGTGGTGAGAAAAATAAATGACATACAAACTTTTACGTGGTTTAATTTTTTGAATGTAAAAAATCTACTTCATTGACGACGACACACCGAGAAAATTCGACTATCAAAATCCAAAATGTAGAGTACAACATCAATATCCAAACAAGCCACTCAAAATACCATACCTCAAGTACACCCATAAACTATTGTTATAATGGCAAAAGGTAATCAAAATTATGAGACAAATCTTACATAGAACAAATATCTATTGTTACTGAATAATAAAGCAAAATGGTGGCTGATTCAAGTTCCTCGCAAAAAGCCAAGAGGACAATGGTTGATGTTGATATATTGAATCTTCCAATAGTGCTTGTGAGTATGGTGGAAAAAGGAAGAGCAAGAGAGTTAAGGTTAGAGACGAAGTAATGGGAACTATGCATATAGAGTAGGCTAGTTGAGTAAGGTGCTTAATAATTTCTCTTCATAGCTGATGGAGAAATGTCTCATCTTCGACTGGACAAAATGAAGAAGATGGGTGGCTTCAAAACTCCTCACCACCTATCGGCTGAAAATAGACAATATATCTATATATATATATATATATATACACACACACGTTGATGTCCTAGGGCTTCAAGAAGAAACATTAAATATTAAATGAACCAAAAATTATTATAATATTCTATGTATTGGAGCCATCTTATAATAAATCTCTACCTTGGCTCAAAAGGGAATTAAGTTCTTCAAATACGAAATTCCTTGAATTAGCAAAAAGCCATCGCCCAAAGCCCCAAAGGTCAATCACTTATTGCAAACACCAATCAGGTCCAAGCAATGCTTGAACTTGTTAATAAAAAATGGTTTGGTTAACATATCAGTTGGATTATCTATAGTGGTTATCTTGTTGACAACAATAACACCCTGAGACACAATGTCACAAACGAAGTGATATCTGACATCAATGTATTTGGTCTGTCGTGGTACATATTATTCTTAGTCAAATGTATCGCACTCTATCACAAAATACAATAGAAGTATATTGCTGTAAACCTAAATCACAAATCAAACTTCTAAGTCAGATGACTTCCTTCACTATTTCTGCTACTGTTATATAATCTATCTCTGTAGTAGAGAAAACAACTGTAGACTGTAAAGTAGCTTTTCAACTAAAAGCATAACGAGAAAGAGTGAAAACATAACCTGTCAGAGATCTTTATCCAAATCACCAGCATAATCGGAGTCTATATAGCAAATAACGCTACAACTAGTACTAAAACTCTCATCATATACCAAACCAAAATTAAAAGTACTTTCCAAATACCGAAGTATCCATTTCTCTGCTTGTCAATGACCCTTACTAGGATTATTCATCTATCTACTAATAACATTATCTGTATGTGAAATGTCTAGATGAATACAAACCATAGCGTATATCAAACTACTAACATTGTTAGCATATGTAACCTGAGACGTGTATTGCTCTTCTTCTAATTGTGATGACAAATATGATAAAAGCCTGAAATGTACAGCTAATGATGTACTCACAGGTTTAGACTCTTTCATACCAAAAGGTTCAAGAACTTTTTCAATATAACATTTCTAAGACAAATAGAGCTTGTCTGTTTTTATATCCTTGTAAATTTCCATGCCCAAAATTTTCTTCACTGCATCCAAATCTTTCATCTAAAACTCATCACAAAGAGTAGACTTTAATTTCTAAAGCTTAGACTTATTTTTAGAAGCAATAAGCATGTCACTAACATATTGCAACAAATAGACAATCGAACCATCATGAAATCTTTTATGGTAAACGCAACTATCATATTCACTCTTTAGAGTAACCATGATCAATAATAAAAGAGTTAAACCACTTATACCATTACCTAGGAGATTGCTTCAACCCATATAGAGATTTTTTCAATAAACAAACACGGTCTTTCTTACTTGGAACAACAAATCCTCTAGTTGATGCACATATATTTGTTCCTCAAGCTCACTATATAACAAAATTGTCTTGACATCAAGCTATTCTAATTCCATGTCAAACAATGCAATCATAGCACGCAACACATGAATAAAGCTATGTTTCACAACAAGTGAAAATACTTTATTGAAGTCAATACCTTTCTTTTAACAATAATTCTTTGCAACAACATGTGCCTTGAAACTAGTTACTTTAACCTTAAGTATACCTTTCTTTTTCTTAAAGGTCCATTTGTTTCCAATAATCTTCTGACCTTAGGCGACTTTACCAATTTTCAAGTATGATTCTTATGAAGTGACTCAGTCTCTTCATTCATAGCAACCAATCATGAACAAACTTATTACAAGTAACCGTTTCATGATAACTAAAAGGTTCATGCACCTCATTAGAATCTGTCATTGATAGTGCAAAAGAAACTAAGTCTACATCTGCGCACCTCTTAGGACGTCAAATGTCTTGTTCTTTTACCCTTAGTGATACTGTATGGTTGTTCATGTTGCTCATCTATTACATCACGAGTAGAATCATCTACCTCATCTATAGATGGTTGAACGGAGCTCCATTATAAAGCTCTATTTGCTCGCTAACATTGAGGTTTTTATCTGCAACAACAAACTCCTTTTTCTTTCCAAACATGGAAAACTCATTAAACTTAACATCTTTGCTAATAAAAAATTTAGGTGATTTGGGTTCAACACACCACAATCTATAACCCTTTATTCTTGTAAGATACCTCAAAAATATGCATTTCAATAACGTAGACTCAAACTTACCATCATTAACATAAGCATAAGAAGGACAACAAAACAATTTCAAATCAGAATAATTAGCAGGAGTACAAGAGAATACTTCAAACGGAATCTTCAACTCAATTGTAATTGATGGAGAGCAATTCACCAAAAAGCAGACATGATTACAAGTTTCAACCCAAAAGTATTTATCTAAACTAGCTTGAAAAAGCATACACTGAGCTTTTTTCAAAAGAGTCATATTCATAAGTTTTGTAACTCCATTTTGCTGTGATGTATTATGCATAGTGCGGTGTCTCACTATGCCATTTTTTCACATCACTCATTAAACTAACTCTCACAAAATTTCAAGCTATTGTTAGTTCTCAAGTCCTTGATCTTTTGGCCTGTTTGATTTTCTATATAATTCTTAAAATTTACAAATTTTTAGAACACATTATTCTTATTTTTTAGAAAATACATCTAGACATGATGAGAGAAATCATCAATAAAAGTCAACATATATTAGGACCATCCTTAACACAACACGGAAAAGATCCCATAGATATGAATGAATATAATCAATAGTACCTTTTGTTTTATGGATAGTTGTACTTAATTTGACCCTGCGATGTTTTCCATAGATACAATGCTCACAGAAATAAAGTTTCTCAGTTTTTTGACCACCAAGCAAACCTCGCTTGCTCAAAATAGACATCTCTACCTCACTCATATGCCATAACCGCATATACTATAATCGAGTAGTATCTGAATCTTGATCTGACGAAGACGAAATTGAAACATTGCATATGAACGTGTTACCCTGAAACACATAGAGGCATGTGACAATTGCCCTTTAATAACTACCATAGCACATTTACTAATTCTTAAAACTCCACTTTCAACTATATACTTGTAACCTTGTGAATCAAGAGTACTCAAAGTTTAAATTTGGAACATGGAGAACATCTTTTAAAGTCCCAACAATACCATCATGCATCTTAATTCAAATAGTACTACTACCAACAACCTTACAGGATACATTGTTTTCTATTAAGACAACACCTTCATCAATAGACTGATAAGAAGCAAACCAGTCCTGACTGGGTACATATGGTAAGTACAACCAAGAATTCAAACATCTCTAGGAGAACCAATAGATACTGATAGAACATTCTCACCATTAGAATCGGAACTATCTCTAACACTAGCCAATAGATACCTTTTTCTTCGACTCGTTGAAATTCAAAACTGTTTTGGTATCTTTTAAAGAAATAATGTCTCGTCCATATTACATAGTATCAACAAAATGTTCTAACAAATGGGCTAAATAACATAATAGAACTAAGGCTTGATTCAAATTTTATTGACTGAGCATACGCTATTATCTCACTAGAAAGTTGAACGAGTAAAGGAGACCTTTTAATGCTCAAATCCATAGTAAAAACTATAAATAGTAAAAAAACAAAGAAAATGGTCCTTAGACTTCCTCTGTTTACGAAAATGGGGTACAAGAATTTGATATTTTGAAAAAGAAAGGACCTCTATTTAGGAGATGTAGATAGAAACCTAGTATCTTCTTGAGCAGATCTGGGGATGGCTTATAGTTCATTTAGTTTTGTTTTTGATTCTTAATTATCTAGTTGTTTTCTGCACTCTGTCAATAGAACTCCAAAGTGTGTTATTTCTTGTATTATGTTTGGTCAATAACATGCTTGGTAGGCCATAATGGTATCACTTGGAAAGTTTTGTTATTCTTTCCCCATTTAAGTTCGGTTACAGACGTTTATGCTTTTAGGCGACTGAATTATAGATTTAAAAATTTAAATATTGAATGGTACTTAGTGTTGTTTGAAACTATGAAGTTAGAAGAGGGAGCCTTATGGACCCAACCACTAGTGAACTACATTGAACTATGATAATTGACTTCAGTAAATAAATATTAAAAAACTATGACTAATCACCATTGCTTGAAGCAACACAACAACTTTCTTATGATAAAATATAAATGTTACACAAACCACAAGTAATAGATATAACTATTGAATATATGTAATGACAGTTGGACAAAATACATTTGCTTTTTTATTTATTATACATAGCGTTTCATGTAATCCTCCACAGTCACATACTTGATCTCTGGATAAAGCTCAGTTGCTTCTACTGCATCTTTACCTATTTCGAAATTTGCAAGGCAGCCTTCATAACATACATGATAGTAATGTACCAGCCCTACTTGTTCCACATAATTTTTCCCTATATATTATTTCAAACCAAACAAACCATGTTATATGTAGTTAAAAACATTTGGCAGTTATAAGAAAATTAGCAAATTGTTATAGCTTGTGTTTTTACCTTGTAGAGTGGCTAGAAAATCTTCCTCAGAAATGGAAGACTTTTGCAGCTCTTTTCCAATAAGCTTCTCCCAAATTTGAACAACTTCTCTTTGAGATAGGATGTTTTTGGGAGGTCTTATATACACAGTCTTATTTAGGGTTCGAGGATCATCTATGGTTTTGATGGTATACTTGGCTATGTCATCCTCATCAACATATATTGCTACCAAATTCAAAACCAAAACAACGATTTAGTTGATCAATCAAAAATTCAAGTTAGGAAAATGTAAAGAAAATTATCAAGTAGTAGTACCTTTTTGGTTGCCATCTCCAAGCAACGTTACAGATTCTCTAGAGGGAAGAATATAGCCAGGTTGACATAAGCCACCAAGAAAATAACCAGCAAAACAGTTTGCTGAAATATAAGTGAATGGGATTTTAGCATCTTCTATGGCTTTTCTAACCACCATTTTGTCATCAAATGTCACCCTTCCTGGTTCTAGTGCTTTCTCCATTCTTGCAGGATCAGTTCCAAACTCAGAAGGCAAAAATCTCTGCATATATTTATATTTTATTAACCCTATAAATTAAAAGATAAGACATTCTCCCTTTTTCTTCATTAACTATATATTTATATGTCCTTTTCCCATAATATAATTTCAAGGGTGTGTTTGTTTGTGTTTCTATTAAAAGTGGATTCATGAAGAAAACACTTTTAGGAAGGAAGCACAAAATATGTATTTTGAATCTTGAAAGTACTTACGGGATAAAAAAAAATTATGTTTAATTCAGAAGCGTTTATTTATTGATATCAGAATAGTTTTTACAAAATCTTAGAAGCATAAACAATGGACTGTAGATCTCTAAATTAATAAATAGAGCATCAAGAATCAAAAGGCCAAATAAAAATTATTGTAAATGAATTGTTTTAAGTCTCTATATAAATAAATACACCACTAAGAAATGGTTTATTACCATGAAATACCTTACTTTTTAGTAGGGAGTTTCATTTATATCCTGCTTATATCGGAATAACATGAATAAGACACGTAGTGTAGTCTTAGGATACATATACATGTACCTTAACATTCCCAGCTTCTTTGATAGCATCAACAAGCTTAAGCTGAAGGAGAATATGATGGCTCCGAATATGAACACCAGAAACAGCACAAATTACAACATCAACTAATTTCACGGCATTCACTAAACTGGAATGGTCACTAAAAGAACCACTGAGTAAATGAGCTCCTTGTTGCTTGAAGGACAAGAGCATTTGAACTTTTTCAATGTCTACTCCAATCTCTGGCCTATTCAGTACATACGTTTCATGACCCTCTTCTATACTTGCCTTCACCAACCTCTTCCCCAAATACCCTGTTCCTCCTATTATTAGAACTCTCATTTTACCCATCTCTCTCTCTCTCTCTCAGATAAGATCTCGGTGCATATATTTTGCATTCACAATAGTTATGAGCGTTCTTTATTTATATAGCTCATGTGGATTATTTTCTCACATGTGTTTTTGTGTGTGATAAAATTGTGGGGGTTTGAATATAGCTTTCTGTAGTAACTTTGAGTTCACACCATATACTGTTTTTGCTTTGTTGGATTTTTAGCTTTGCTTTGTTGAATTGTTGTCAGAATGAATATCTGGTTTTTCCTTGGGAGTCAATACTTGTTATTTAATCATTGCTTTGGCTTCACAGTTAAGGTGTGTGTCTTGGAAACTAGTTTGGCGATTGAACAACCGTTCCTTCATTAGGTGCATATATGCCTTAATTGTCAAAGTTTTAGGTTACTACGAATCTTTGTTATTATTATTTTATTCTTGAAAATGTAAATGAAGCATTAGAGAAACAAAGGAAATTTATATTTGTAGCATACTTGAATGCGGAGTCAAAAGTGCTTTTATAGATTCAAGTGTTTTTATGGGTTTGGGAAGAAAAATAAGTGTTATTAACTTATGTGGGATCATTATTTAAGAACTTTTATTTTTTTAAAATTAATAATTTGGTTCCTAACATTTTTGTTTTGTTTTTAAGTTAATATTTTAACTCAAATTTAAAGATAACTAATTAAATATGTTAAATTTTAAAAGTTAAGTAATTAAATGATACCAAAAAAATAAGTTTTTTTATCTTTAATTTTTATTGTTGCATTATAATTTAGTTTAATTTTTAAATTTAATTTAAATAAGAATGATATGGTAGGCAACAATTAGATATTTTTTTATAAATATAAACTTTAAACACTAAGATTAAACCCTAGACCTTAAAATTAAAATTTGAACTTTAATCCTTAAAATCTAAGTTTTAAATTAAAAGAAAAATATCTCAACTTTACCCAACTTATCATTTACGTTGGATTAATTATGTTAAATTTAAAAATATAGTAGAAATAATATTACCAAGAAAAAAAAATAGTTAAGAAACTAAGGTATTAAACCTAATCAAATTTTGGATACTACTGTATATAGTTCATCCTAATTTTTATTATTTCAAGGATGCATGCATTTTATCAGAACTTTTTCTTCACTCAAGTTATAATTTTCCCCTTTATTTACTTTATTTTTTAACAATTAACATTTGTCATTGTGATAAGGGTTTGATAACTTTTTATTAAGCAAACGATTCCAGTTATCATTTGTTATATATATATATATATATATATAAAATAAAATAAAAATTACTCGTTTGAAAAAGAAGGAAAAAAAAATAGAAAAAGAAACGATACAATGACATGGGAAGATGTAAAGTCCATTACTTAGTAAAACTTCTTATCTTGTTCATTACCACATTCCCTATCTAGTGAGATGGGTAAAGTCAATCAAGGTTATGAATCAGGATGAACTTGCAATAAGGTAGCTTTACAACACAATGTTCTATTTGAAAATAGGACATTTTCAAAATCTTCACAATTTATACTAATTGCCAAAAGAAAATCATTCATAGCATCATCATTAGTATTCAATTAATGACTATTTATTAATTCATCAACTATTAATGATGTTGCTCCCCCATTTGGGTATATATATAACTACTCAATTGTGAAATTGAATCTCTAAATTTTCAATTCAATTATGACCAAAATATTTCAATATATAACTACAGGATTTGAAAGATGGAAGAAGGAAAGGAATATTGTAGTATCATGTATGACGTAAGTAATTTTTTTAATTATTATTATTATTACTACTTTTTTATTATTTTTTTAAGATGGAGGTAGGTAATCATAGTTGTCGTGTAAATCAAAGCAGTAACGTTAGTGAACTGCGGTGACGGTTTGTTTCGTCGGAATCGCACGCTTGCCTCAACCCAATCGTAGATTCTTGATGGAAGAACCTTAATAAAGTATCGGGTCCTTCACTATTAACCGCATAATAATTCAGATACACCATCAATACTGCAGAGAATAGCGTTAGAAAACCAAAGGAAAGCATCGAACGTAAAATCCATCGAATTCTTAGTGCAAATTTAATCAATGGCAGGGATGCGTTTTCAATCCAATTTTGTTTCCGCCGTGATTTAAATTATGAAGTTCATATGGTTTTATGAATGTTTCTGATTGAATTGAGTATCTAACATTTGGTATCAAAGCAATTTGAAAACTACTGCTTTTGCTCGCTTCAATTTCACGAGAACCGAAATTTTGGATTTTTTTATTTTGATTGTTCTTGATGCATATGGAAATTATAAAGTGTTTCAATATTGATTTTTGAGTTGATTCTATAAAATTAAACTTGAAATAAATGAAGAAAATAACCAATTTGTCAGGTATTTATTTTCTTCATTAATTAACTTTGTTTAATATGAAGTTTTTACTTAAAATTAAGATCACGAATCACTCAAAAATCAATTCCGGCAATTTTGATAAAGAACGCCGGATTCGTCACTAAATAGAAAGATACGGCCAGATCCGTTAATAGAAAAACTCCGTCATTGACACCCTACCAAGGTCAAGATGAAGTTTAAAAAAAAAAAAAAAAATTTGCTTTGCCTGGGAATCGAAACCAGTTTATATTGATATGTTTTTAATAAACTATCCACTTGACCACTGAGACCAGTCTGTTATTTTATGTAACAGCATATATTTATAGAGTCAAAGTTAGTTTTATTAAAAAATCAAACATTTGGATTGTCTGGGGCTTGAACTTGGTCTCAAGACAATGATTTCACAAACCAAACCAACAGGCTACAGAAAATATATATGTTGTTAATGTATAATATTTTATATATATTAAATATTTAATTTTTATTAAAACAAAACAAATATATATATATATATATAATAATTCTGAATATAATTTAAATTTATGTTTATAATATGTATAATATATTATACATGTTATATTTATTTAAATAATTTTTGGACACATTAAAATTTTATTTAAATACATTATGCTTAAATTATTTGTTTTGTGTATTTATATGTATAAATTTTGCAATTGATTATACATATAAAATTTAGTTAAATAATTTATGCATAATTAAATTAATGAAATTTTTTAATGACTCTTATTGATTTAATTAGTGCTTATATTATTTAATTTTGCTTGTATAATTTATTGTCATATATGCAATTTAAGATAAATAATATTTGTACATTTGATATTAAATTAATATTGCTTATGGTTTTATGCAATAATTGAAAGCATAATAATTTAATTAATATTTAATAGATTCATATAGTTTGATTAATTAGTGAGTAGCCACAAGATCTTTAATTAATTAAAACTATAATAAAGTTTATTTAGGATCACATTTAGAAAATAAATATTAATTGTAATTAATCATATGTGATATAATAAATCTTATCCCACAGGAATTTTTATTATATTTTTGTGTGATTAATTAGGATATAATATCAAATTATATTTTCTAATTTACCCATAGGATTAGAAAAGGAACATAATTTGATAGTTTTATCGCAGTTTAAAGAATTTAATCAATTAAAACTTTAGCCTACGTGCAAGTTTTATGTCACTAGATTCATATTATTCATGATTTACATTGGTAAATAATGACTATAGTTTAGGCCTCAAATTTTAATAAGCATATAATCTTTAATCGCGTTTTCCTCAACCCAGTAAATTTTTCTCGATATCCGCCAGGATATTCCCGATCCGAAAGGATAACTATAAAATATGGAAGGAAAGAATTCTCCTTCAATTAGGGTGATGGATATTGATTATGCTATTAAGAAAACGAACCACCTAAAATTACTCAAACCAAGATTCGTAGAATATCATGCTTTATGAACAACGGGAACGATCTAATCGCTTAAGTATGATGTTCATTAAGACTAAAATTCTTATTCGTGGTTCCGGCTGATCAAAGATACCAATGTTCAAGACTTGCTAAAGGCTATCGATGATCAATTCGTCACTTCGTATAAGGCTTTAGCAAGCACCCTTATTATAAAGTTCTCTTTAAGACTCACCAGGAAAGGTGCTACATGAGCACATTACGCAAAACGAGGGACATCATGAAATAACTTAAACATCTCGAGGTCGTAGATGCTAATCCTTCCCGGTGCACTATATCCTTAACACTCTCCCCACACCAAGACGGCTATTCAAAATCTCGCATAATACACATAAAGATAAACGGGTCAATCAATGAAACTAACGACCATGCGGCATGTACAAGAGGGAAGTGAGGCTTGTTATGGAATTCCGTGAAAGTGCAATGTTGGCTACAACGCACTGCAAAGGAAAATCTCAATACAAGCATAAAGGAAAGTGGAATAATTCCACCTCAGTCTATTAAGAAAGAATCCAAGCGTTTCTTTGTAAAAGAAGGGACATATGAAGAAGGATTGTATCGATTCCAGAAATGGCTTCGAGAATAAAGCGTAATCCAACCTCGTTGTTTGTCATATGAATCTAATATGGTTAATGTTAATATTAACACCTGTGGATTGATTCTCGATCTACAATCCACGTTGCAAACTCCTGCTGTATGCAAAATCTAAGGAAGCCAGCTGGAAAGTTTGAAGCAATACATCTTATCCCAGTAACAAGACGGGTTCACATTGCCGGTAGGGACACGTAGTTTGATTTTAAGTAGCGGTTTTATTTTTAAAATTAGAAAAGACCTTATGTTCCAAGTTTCTCTAGAAACTTGATTTCAATTTCAAGACTTGTACCTTATGGTTATTCCTTTCACTTTTCAGAACATCTTTCAATTTATTTAATAAATCTAATCGTGTCGGGAATGGTATTTTGTCTCGATGGTCTTTATCACATTAATTTACGAAATAATGCCACTCATAACGCTTACGCATGTTCAAGCGTACACTAAAAGGTGTATTATTGACGATGACTCTTTTACGTTATGGCATGAGAGATTATTGTGACATGTTCCATGTAAAGAATTAAAAGATTAGTGAAAGTACTGGGTACTTAGTACTCTAGATTTTACCGATGTCGAGACACGTTGTGGATCAGATTAGGGAAAGCGCATCAACAAGTCAAAGAAAGGTGCCAATAGAGTTCAAACATATTAGAAATCATACATACCGATATATGTTGTCCGCATACGGACATTCAAGGTCGAAATATTTTATCACCTTTATTGATGATTTTTCTCGATATATGATTCTATATGCTTCATAATAAGAGCGAATAAGCATTGATGCCTTCAAAAGCTTTAAGGTCAAGTAGAAACAATGTGGAAAGGAAATAAAGATCGTGAGATCAGATGAGGTGGTGAATATTATGGTAGATACACTACGAATGGACAAGCGCCTCGGTCCGTTTGCTAAATTTCTTCAAGAATACGGGATAGTTGCCCAATACACTACCCGGGTTCACCAGACTGCAATGGTGCAGTTGTGTTAAGAAACCGAACACTTTGGGACACGGCGCGAGTATGCCTAGTAACCCAATCTTCCTAAATCCTCAGGATCGAAGCTTTAAAGACTACTGTATATATTAAACCGAGTTCCAACCAAGGTCGTCTCAAAGACACCATTTGAATTATGGAAAGGTTTGGAAACCGAGTTTGCAACATACGCAGTATGCTCTGTGGATGCCCATCCGCGAGATATATAATCCACAAGAGAAAAGCTGACCCAAGGACCATTAGCTGGGTATTTCATGGATATGCCGAATCGGTCTAAAGCGTTATAGATTTTATTGTCCATCTCACAACACTAGATTTCAGGAATCAAGAAATGCAAAATTTCTCGAGAATTACTGACAATGGGAGCCGATCGATCCCAGGCATTGGTTCAGAAAGATCTGGTCTCAGATGCTCAATGTACCACTTCAAGTAAATGGACCGATCATTATTGTTAACAACACGCCCGAGTACAAACACGTGTCAGCAATCCGCCTCGAAGTACCACAAGTCATTGATCCCGATCTAGTAGATGTTCAAGTTCAACAGATGCCTACAACCGTTGGAACAACTAGTCGAACAACACATCCCTCGTCCTCGTATAATGCTGACGCAACACAAGATCTACTGTAGTAAGGAAATCACGATACCTAATGATTACGTTGTATCTACAAGAATGTGACTATAATGTCAGCCGAAAATGATCCCGAGACGCCACAGGCCATGAAGTTCCGAGGTTTCGAGCTTGGTACAATGCCATGAAAGAAGAGATGGATTCTATGGCATCTAACCGAGTCCGGGATCTCGCTCAAGTCAGCTCGACGGTGAAAGCTATCGATGTAAAACGGGTCTTCAAAACAAAGAAAGACTCACAAGGCAACATTGAGAGACATAAGGCAAGACTGCTGCCAAAGGATTCACTCAAAGTGGAAGGACCCATCACACCAGACATTTTCTCCCGTATCTAAGAAAGATTCACTTCAGTATGGTCATGGCATTCGTTGCCCATTTTGATTTGGATTTGCAAACAAATGGACGTGAAAACGCTTTCCTTAATGGTAACTCTGAGGAAGAGGTTTATATGAAACAACCCAAGGATTCTTCTAAGCGATGTACTGGTTTGTAAGCTTAATAAATCCATATATGGATTAAAAGTTCTCCGTCAATGGTATTTGAAATTCCATAACGTCATCACTTCATTTGGTTTTCAAGAGAATGTCATGGATCAACGATATACCAGAAAGTTACGGGAGTAAGATTTGTTTCTCGTGCTATACGTGGATGATATTTTGCTTCAGAAATGATAGTGGTTTGCTACATTTAGGTAAAACAATTCCTCTCTAAAAATTTTGATACGGGGTTAGGATACGTATGGGCATCTTATGTCATTGGCATTAAGATCCATAGAGATACTTTCGAGTGTCTGGTTTGTCTCGTGAAACCTATATCAATAAAGTTTTAGAGAGATTTCTGATGAAGGATTGTTCACCAAGTGTTGTCTCCCATTCAGGAAGCGGTGATAAGTTCAATTTGGACCAATGCCCAAAGAATGATTTTGAAAGAGAATGATGAAAACCATTCCATATGCTTCACCGTTTAAGTTCTGATGTATGCCGTGTCCTGCACCAGACTGACATTGCATTTTGTTTGGATGCTAGAGATATCGTGAGTAATCCGCAAGTCACCATCGGGAAAGTCAGTAAAGAAAGTACAGGTACCTACAAGGAACCAAGGATTATACGCCTACGTATGTACGAATCGAATCCGAGTAATCTACCCGACGCGGACTTTGGCCAGATTGATTCACGAAATCAACATCCGGTTACATTTTCATGTCACGGCATGAGTCGGTCTTCGGAGAGCGCGCGAAATGCTCATTGATCATACTTCCACTACGAGGCCGAGTTCAGATTACGTTGAGGCCACATCGCATTGTACGTTAAAGAGTTTCATTTCCGGCTTAGAGAGCTGACTCTATTTCTAGGCCATTAAGATTATATCAGGACAACTCGGCAAGGGCATGCGGCTAAGAACAACAAAAGTGGTAGTCGTAGAAGACATCGACATCAAGTACCAAATACAAGAGAACGTGTTAAGGAAAAGAAAGTGGTCATCGAAAGCACGTAAAGACTGAAAGTTAATGATTGGTCGATCCTTTGACTAAAGGCATACGCCACCAATGAAATTCAAGGATCACAGTAGAGAAATGGGAATTAGTTCCACTTTGTAAATGTATATATATACAATTTATTAATGAAACTCTTATATATCAGGATATTTTCTCATATTCACAAGACCTTAATTTATTTGAGAAAATATATATATTTTATTGGACCAAGAATAAATATAGGATTTATTCATTAAGTTTAGTTACCATATAAAGTATAGTACTGGAGAAACTAAATACATTGTAATACATTGAAGATAATACTCGCCTGTATGACCTATCGCTATTATGTGTTTTGTTACTTCAAGAGAATTTCGACATTAACGCTTGCACCAGTCGCTGGCAGAATGTAAATCAAAGCAGTAACGTTAGCGAACCGTGGCGACGGTTTGGTTTGAATCGCACGCTTGCCTGAATCAACGAGGTTCTCATGGAAGAATCCTTAATAAAGTATCGGTCCTCTCACTATTAACTCGCATAATAATTCAGATTACACCATCAATACAGAGAATAAGCGTGAGAAACCAAAGAAAGATCGAACGTAAAATCCATCGAATTCCCGTAAGTGCCGAAATTTAATCACCGGCGAGAGGTATGTTTTCAATCCAATTTTGTTTCCTACGATTTAAATTACGAAGTTCATACATGGTTTATTAACGTTTTGATTGAATCGTAAAGATCTAACAAATGGGATAGACTTCGACAGGATCATCTAGAACTTATTGGAAAAAAAAAATAATAAAAAATAAAAAATAAAAATGATCTAGAACTCGTTGAAAAATAGGGCTTTGTCTTAGTATTGGCTCTATTAAAATTAAATTTAGAAACACAATATTTATAATATCCATTAAAATTTATAATAAAGAAAATAATTTTATTTTATTTTTAAAATTCATTAGTTTAAATATTTTACATTAAATCATGTTTAGTTAAATATTGTTTAAATTAAAATAAAATAAATTAGATTTATTTAATATTAAAGTTAGATTAATTAAATCTCATTTAATATTCTTAGAGTTGTTATTTTTATTCTTATAAATTTAAATGTGTTATTTTATATAATTTCTTTAAAATGATAATCTAATATGAACACTGGTTATGAATTTTAATAAGAGGGTTACAATCCATTGTAATTTCAAAGGTGAAAGAGTTTTAATAAAAGGGTTACAATCCATTGTAGTTTCAAAGGTCATTTCTTAGGTCCATCGCTCCTCTGTACTAAAGGAGATGTATATATATATATATATATATGACCATGTCTCATTAAGGACTTACTAAAACAAGGGTACCTATGATTGGTACGGTATATTACTCATATTAATTTGTTGTTATTTAAAAAAATTATGCATAAAAAATTTAAAGGTATTTTAATTATTTAAAATTATTATTATTGTTATCATTTTTATCTCATTCTCTTTTTTCTTTTTTCTATTTCATATTCTCTTTTATTAGATTAGTGCTTAATGTTTTAGGTCCAAGGTTTAATGTTTAAGTTTAAAGTTTGACTTTTAATGTTTATGGTTTATGTTTTAGTGAAAAAAATGATAAAGAATTTTATTAAAAAACCAAAAAAAAAGAAGGAAAATAAGATAATAAAAATAAAATAAAATAATAAAAAAATTAAAATAAAATAATAAAAGAATTGAAATGATTAAATTAATGCTTATTTTTTTTACCAAATAAATTCTTTTTTAAGAATACAATTACTTTTAATATAATACTAATGAACTTGGATAATAGTAAATACTTAAACGTTAACATTAAGTACCAAAGACGTAGCTACCCCATTTAAAATAGTTTTGAAAAGATATTTCTCATTGGTCCATATTAGACTACTAGTTAGCTTTTTTAAAATTTAAAATTGTGTATTATATTTTGGAAAAAGTTTTTTAGTTATTTTTAAACTTATATTTTTGCATATTTTCTAGTGACATTGTAGTTTTTAAAATTTATTAAAATAAGAGACCTTTCTTTTAATCTCTACAATCTTAAAATTTAAAAATTAAATGTACATTTTTTTAGTAGGATCTAAACATATTAGTTACAAAATTTATGTACTAAAATTCTTAAAAACATAAATTTAATGGTTTTGGTTGGCCACCCTCTTTTGAATGTATTTCTATAAGAGGAGAGGGTATTTTGATGTTTTTCTGTTTGTTTTTATCCTCCAATTTTAAATTTTTTAACTGTTTAGATAAAAAAAATTTAAAATTTAATGTAAAATTATGATAATTAATAATATCCAATGTTATTATTTTTCATATATAGAGTATACCTTAATTTTAAGCTTTTGTTTACTTTTATTTCATCAACAATTTTAATTTTAGGAAAGATAAACTATAAATTTAATCGTATAATGTAATTTTATTTTTAATTTTGTGTATATATATTTATTGTATGCTAAAATATAGTGTATATGTATGGTTTTTGTTAAAAATAAAATTACTTTAATAATTAATTTATATAAAAATTAAATGATAAGAGGTAATTGGGTTTGAGTTAAAAAAAAAACAAAAAGATTTTAGATATTTTGTCTTAAATTATTTCTTTTGACATTTACCTTTTTTTTTTAACATTAATTAATAAAATTTTAACATAAATTTTATTTAAGATTAAAAAAATATACATATTACTTTGTGATTTAAGAGGATTAATATGTTATAGATAATCTGAATAGTGTTATACGGTGATTTAGAAAGGCGGCTTGGGCCATAACTCTTCCGCCATCTACAGTTCTGAATCTCAGGGTCGCTTCGTACTACGTCGGTCTAATGGGCATTTTAGACAATTTGCTACCCTCAAGTCCAAAAGGTTTTATCTCTAAAAATAAAAAGATAAAAAGAATCGAAGGACGAGGGTTGAGAATTGGGTAGCGACGGCCGTTAGCGCTGATCAAACTCAGTCGTTAAAGACTTGAAAGCAGAGTATAAGCTTCTGTTTGGATCATAAACAGAAGCGACTAAAATTGAATATCGATGGAGATTAGCTTGGATAGTTTAGCGTTTGACATTGATTTTCATCCTTCTCACAATCTCGTTGCCGTTGCTCTCATTGATGGCGACCTTCTTCTGTATTCCTTTTTTCTTTAATACCTTTTTCTTCTCTTTATTGCTTTCGGAGAATACCATCTTGCTAATGACTTATAAACTTGTCTTGCAGATATCAATACAATGCTGAGTCTTCACCTCACAGGTTATCATTCAACCACCTATTTTCTCCTTAGTTACATTTTCTTCCATTTCTTTTAGTACTTTGCTTAAAGCTTTGTGCTTCATTTATTTTTCCTTTTTTTACTTTTAGGATGTTGGAAGTACATGCACATAGTGAGTCATGTAGAGCTGTTCGATTTATCAACGATGGCCGTGGTAATATAATCGTTTTGAGAAAGTGTTTCTTAAAAAAAAAAAATTTGTTCTCCCCTCCCCCAAATCTCTATCTTTTGATGAACTTTTCTGATATTTTGTGTAAAAATACTTGTAACTAGCAATGTTGACGGGGTCTCCAGACCACTCAATTCTTGCAACGGATGTCGAGACTGGTGCTGCAATTGCTCGGCTTGAAGATGCTCATGAGTGGGTTTCTGAATCCCATATGCTCGTGTTTTGATTTAGTCTTTTCGGTCTAGTATCGTTTAATAAATGTAAATGGTGGTTCCCAACTTCCCAATAATTTAATTTTTATTTTTTTTTGGTCAGGGAAGCAATCAATAGGATAATCAATTTGACGGAGTCTACTGTTGCTTCTGGAGATGATGGTGGTTGTATTAAGGTAGATAGTCGCCCTTCTCTGCTTTTGTTTTGCTTCTTTCTTTGTTGTGTTTTCCAGATTCAGCAATTTTAAATGTTTTCATTCCTTATTTTTGCACACTTCGAAGAAAGAAATGTTACACACTCCGCTTTTAGATACCAGTATTCTACTGTTCCTATGAGATGTGAGTGGAAAAACATCATTCTGCCTCCATTTTAAACATTTGCCAACAGTTTTAATTAAATAACATATAGAATGTGAATCTATAGCAATCACTTTTGGTGGTAGAAGTCGGAAAAGCAGGGTGAGAAATTGAGAATCAAGTGTTTGTGTTCTCTTTTTCATTAATGGAGTTAAAATGTAAATTTATTACTTTGATTATAAGATATAATATGTAGTAGTATGATACTGCCTTTCCATTTCCCTTGAAATAAGAGACTGCCTGCCAGTATTAATTGGGGAAGAAAAGGGCAACATGTTTTGTAACTCGGTGATATACTGTTTTTTTCATCGTCTTTTATTGCATTCCCTCCTCCTCAAGTTTGTTGCAGGGATGTAAGATGAGGGTGGACCTTGTGAAGATATTCGAGTTTTCCTTTGGTTTGCTGGATGTTATTTATTTTTGTCCATTGTAGGTTTGGGATACCAGACAACGTTCTTGCTGTAATTCTTTTGATGCTCATGAAGATTATGTTTCGGATATGACACTTGTATCTGATTCCATGAGGTTATTGGGTACCAGGTAAATGATGCATTAACCTTCTCTCTCTATCATTCTCAGTATGAACTGTTTCGACCAAAAAAAAAAATGATGCACAATGATCTTTCTATTTAGATATGAGTATACCTTTCTATTCACATGCATTCGTAAACTCCTTTGATATTTATCTTGCATGTTCCAGTGGAGACGGGACTCTTTCTGTTTGCAATCTTCGAAGAAATAGGGTAAGATTTATCTTTTCTGATATTGCTTCTGAAGTGCTGATGACATCTGTTACAAACTATTGCTTCATTGCATAAAGTGTTGCTATAAGAGGATTGTTTGGGACACCAATTTTTCTGACTATTTCTTCATTTTTGGTAGATCCAAGCTCAATCTGAGTTCTCGGAAGAGGAGCTACTCTCTGTTGTTATGATGAAGGTAGTATTTTGTTAATCTTTGAAGATCATCATAGGGAGTAACATTTCTTCATTTGACTGTGTAAATGATAATCAACAGTTGCTTTACATTAGGGGCTTGGTCTACTCACAAAGATAAAATATTCTGTTATTGATAAAGTCAGTATTTAGTTTATCTTTGAAGCTCATGATAGGGTAATGTATATCTCCATAGCATCACGTGTATGATATTCAACACTTGCTCTACTCTAGCAACTTGGTCTACTCACAAAGAGAGAATATGAACCTTGGGATTGGAATACACAATGATTTAATACCATTTCTCTGGTGTCTAGTTTTTTCTCAAGAAGTATTATCCAGGCTCCAGATTTGCAGCATGGTTCTAATCCTCTTCGCCTTTGGCCCCTACAATCATGAAAGTTTAGGAAATTATGCATACTTGAATGTAAGGGGGCTAATCTATAATGAAATAAATGAACAAATAATCCATAATTGGAACAATTTTAACCCAAGCTTATGGTGTTCAAAAATGAAGTAAAGACAAGACTTATTAACTTAATATAAAATAATCACACTGTCTGAGTATAAATGTGTGTGCTAATGCATCACTTTACAAATGAACATGTTTACCATGGTTGTGATTCCTTACATTGTTATTTTCTTTTCATTTTGTATGGTCAGAATGGTCGTAAAGTTGTATGTGGATCACAAAGTGGAACTCTGTTACTTTATTCGTGGGGTTGTTTTAGCGATTGCAGGTACAATATGTTTCAATACATAGTAATTACTAATTACTGTTCTCCTACCTATTAGAATGATTACTGTTCTCCACTCTCCCTAGGGAGGGTTCAATTATTACCCTTCTATTACTGTACTAATTCTTGTGATGGCTTTTTAATTTCTAGTGATCGCTTTGTTGATCTCTCCCCAAACTCTGTTGATGCCTTGTTGAAGGTAAGTAAGTAAGCATCATCAGCGTGCATTATTTAATTTTCTTTCAAGTTTGTTCTAACCTTTTGCATTTGAATTATGGTGTTAGCTTGATGAAGATAGGATTATAACTGGATCTGAGAATGGACTCATCAAGTGAGTTTTTAGTCTGAATGTACCATGAAGCTGATGCTCATTCCCCCATTTTTTTGATTCCCTTTTCTGTTTAGCTTGATAGGCATATTACCCAACAGAATCATTCAACCAATTGCAGAGCATTCAGAGTATCCTGTTGAACGCCTCGGTAATATAAGTTCTCTCATCTACTGGGAAACTACCAATTTTTTTTTCTTTAATCTCAATCAATTTCTAGCGCATTTTGCGCATGATTATTTTTCCTTAGCTGAAATTAATATTTTGCAACTATAATTTTAGTTCTAAGGACAGAGTGATCGTTTTACAATAAGCCTGTTTTAACATATTCCTTTGTTTCTATCTTGTAGCTTTTTCACACGATAAAAAATATCTGGGCAGCATAGCGCATGACCAATTGCTGAAGGTTTTGTCTCCCTTTCTCACGACACATTTTATTATTTATGTAATGACAAGCCAGATCCGATGGGGATTTTTCAACTATGATTTCAGCTATATGCTTTCAGTTACTAAAATTTTTAATTAGACAGAATTATATTAGAGGGAGTAAAAAACTCTTTTTTGTAATTAGGGTAATATACTATCCCTGAAACCTAATGATGTAGAACGAGGAATAAATAGGAGAGAGATTAGACGAGATGGGAGAAATAATAGAGGAATTGGGAGGTAGGGATTAGAGAATAGAAAAGGGGAGTACTAGACATAATTGGAGGAGAAGTTTAATAAATTGTAATTCAATTCGTTATGATTTGATTTAAAAGTATAATGTTATAAAATTACTAATGAATAAAATAAATAGTAAATGATAAATATTAATAATAATTATCTCATCAAGATAAACCCTAAAATCAGATTTAAAAAATAAGACAAACCCTAAAATAAGAATTCTCTATTATATTTTACATCACCTAATCTAGGAGACTACCAGAAGTTTCTCTTTTTGGAAAATTTTGCCAGTATTTTATAACACTAATATATGTTTAATCCTTGCACTAAGTTCATGCAGATATGGGATTTAGATTATTTATTACAAGGTACTGGAAACTCAAGGAGGGAAGCAGACTCAGAAAATATTGATACCGATGAGATGGATGTTGAAACTGATCCATCAAATATAGATGAAGGTATTCTCTGCTCATTTTGTTATTATTCTATACCCACCATATCTTATTACTTAATTACTATTGTCTGTGCACAGGGATCAAGAGGAAAAATCCAAGCAAAACTCAAGCTGTTGATAATTCAAGCGGTTTCTTCTCAGACTTATAAGATGATGGACTACAACAGTACACCCCGGTTTCATGGTTTACTATGAGAAATGACAGTCTATTTCTTACTTGGGATTATGTTCCTCTCTGAGAGAAATGCTGGTTCATTTTTCTTGTTTTTATAGTTCAGAGAATACTTGAACCTTTCGAGATTGTCATCTTCTGTATTCAAGACTAACCAAATTTCCCCCTACACCATTAATGGAGCTATTCAAGTGTTTTCTTTATAAGCAGCAAAGGATGCTTTTAGACAAATTGTTAAAAATCTACTAGTTTTCAGTAGAAGTGCTGTCTAATTTTAGACAATTATACACTTACATGTCATATGTTTATTGGATGAATCATGATGTGAGGAGAGCAATTACCACTACAAACAATTCTATCTCACGTATGTCGAAATAAAATAATTTATTTTTCCTTTGAAAAAATACACTTCTTTTTTTTTGTCCAAATAAAATAATTATCTCCAGGTGGATTAACAGGATAGATTGAATTAAAATTTATCATTAATTATTTTACAAACTTTTTATGGTCCTCATTTTTGTGTCAAGACAAATTAAGTTGACACCCTTAATTTTGTCATTTGTACATAGAGTTGACAGTTCTTGCGTTTTCTCAAACAATTGGACTCTTTTCTTTATAAAACCACATCTATTTCGAACATAGAGTCTTTTTTTGACAAAACAATTTCATAAACAGCTACTTGGATTATGGCTGGATTAGGGGTAGCATATGTATGTACTTTGCCTATCTACTTCATTGTTCTGTAATCGCCACAAGTTTTCCCAGAATCATGGAAGCACTATTGTTACCTCTCCATGAGCCATAACTCTCCCATCTCTAACATTCTGCTGCCTTAACTGTGGATTCTACATTCAAAGCTGCTGCAAGTCCTGCTTATTATGGAAAACATACGACATTACTCATCCGAATAATGACTTGGTTTATTCGTGCGTGTTTCTTATCCAAAATTTTCCAACACCTCCATAATAAATACTTCAGCATCCGAAATTTCTTATATTTTACCATATAGCTGTAACCTTTCCTCTGGGGAAGTGAGCATGTTATAGTAATGAGCATTCCCCAATTAACAATGTTAATATCATCCACACTAGAAGAGCCAGTTTTCAGGATCCAAACTTAAATCTTCTTGAATTATGTTTGCCTTCCAATACCTTGAAAAGATTCAATCGCAAGGTGCAGAGATCCAACCAACAAAGTATTGCAACATTCACAGGATCCATTTACATGGTTGCTCTATTTGCTCAAACTGAAATTATGTTACGAGGATTCATTCATTGATTTTTGAGTATTTTATTGTCTATGGCATCAACCATCTTGAACTTAGGCTTGGAAGGAAATACAAAAAGTGTAGAAGCTGCAAGTGATGATTGAAATCCAGCCGAGTATCTCACTGAGGTCAAAGTAAAGCGCGGTAATTGTTGTATGCCCGATGCAAGTGGCACAAGCTTGTAACTGAGAATGTACTCAGCTTTAGGAAGAACAAAGATAGAATCATTGTGTGATCCAGATGTCAAGAAACTTTGAGCATCTTGCAGGGAAACTTTGACTTCTTGAAGCAACTTGGTTTGATTCCGGATTTTGATAAAATGTGTCAAGGGATCTCCAAGGATTGCAGAGGGAGGACATTCCATACTGACAATCAAAGGTGATAAAGCCAGATTCACATCAGGAAGTCTTTCCTTGGTCAAAACAGAAGCTTCTCTGGATCCAGATTCTTCTTCCATTCCAGAATTTCTCCTCCATCTTAGACTTAAGTTTCCTAAATTAAGCTTTGTTGCAGTCGTCTTAGTTAAGACACTGAAAGCTTTCTTGAACTCTTCTCCAGGCACAAGGAGGGCAACGTCCAAATGGTTCTCACCCCCATGCTACAAAGAAGCTAGCTAATTCACCGTCATCTACTTCAATAGACATCGATAGCATCTGCAATGCGATGTCAGTGCAATTTTTAGCACTAATAATAAGCATACTTGCTTCATTCAGTGGTAGTGATGCTGTCTGATCAGAATCAGAATCTGGCTTGATTGTTGAGAGCAACAATGGGTCCTGCCTAAATGGAAACATAAAACGATGGTCAATTACAATGGCAGTCTTCCCTTCAATCTGAAAGCTCTTTTGAATGTTAACTTTTTGAGTAGTCTCATTGCCATTCGGACAATAATCCAGCAACACATATAGCATAACTGCTTTGGGTCTGTGCCACTTGATCTCGAATTTGCAGGACCATGAGTCTCAACATTTCAGAAATGGAACAGAAACCAATCCAAAAGATTCTTGTATTTTTTATTTTATTTTTTCGAGACCCAGTTGACTATCATCCTCCTCTTCTAGTCCAGAGATGCCTAGAATTTGAACATGATGACTATCTTTAAAGAAGAATTCACTCTCCCTTGGACTATACAAGCCACAACCTTTAACGTCTACTACATTGATATTCAGCTCCCCAGAATGAACTTCATGGCCCTTTGACATCACTGTAACAGGCACCATGAAGCTCTCTCCAACAAATGCTGGGCTAGAAGCACATGAATGAAGATCAACTTCTGGATCTGGTTCTTCAAATTGGATAGCCTTCTGGCCGGAGAATGCAAGAGCAGGATCCTTTGTGGGGCAGTCTCCATGAGATCTTCATACTTCCAAAGAGGAAAATCATCCATTGAAGCAGGGCTTTCAGCTCTGCAACTTATTGTAAAGTGGGGACCCATTTGGCAACAACATATATGCATTCAAGCTTCCCACTTTGATTTGCATCAGTTAATAATAAACCATAAACTGTACTCCAAATAACCTTCAAAAGGATGAAGCAAATGTTAAGTTTAACTCTATAAATTATTATTTTCAAGAACAAACCAGTGCTTCAAAACTGGATAATGGGCCAGTAGAACATTATGAAATTGCAAAAAGTAGAGACACATGGGCCTAGCATGCATGATCAATTCATGTCAGCACAAGAACCAAAAAAAAAAAAGGCTCTTTGGGTTCTTATGTTATTGAAGGTTACGTGTTATGCGTTCAAAGGTACAAGCAAGTCAAGTAAATTTTTAATGTGATAGTCAACCATTTATAGACATATTTCCTATTTAATGTCAAGTTTAATCTATCAGAGAACATAGAAAAATATTACTCAAAACATACAATAGAAACTTGAGAGAGAGAGAGAGAGTAATCTCAACCCAAAAAAAGTGATCCACAGAAGAGAACGGATGTTTTAGCAGATTGTACGTCATATGTTAGCCGTATGTCACGACCTTAATTTCTCAAGAAGAATCGTGCAAGACTTACTCAGATTCTCGCACTGTCTTTGAAATCCGAAATGTAACTCCAAAGAGAATAGAAAGAGTTTGCAAGAATCTTTGTATTGTTAAAGAGAGTTTATGTTACAAATGCTTAAGAATTCTCGTAGGTTCCAAGATGAATGCAAATGAAGGCCAAGTGGTCATTTATAGTGGCCAAGCTTAAGACTACGCCACCACTTTCTAGATTATTCTAGCTCTAGAATGTACAAGGGTATTCTAGATTTATGTACAATGTGCCACAAGGCTCTGGACCTTCTAACCAACTCTAGAGTCTTCTAGGTTTGTCTAGCTCCTTCACGCACCTTCCTGTGATGTTCGTAAACTTCCAGCCTTTCTACAACCTTCCCGAACCATCCGCGCGTTTCTAGAATATTCCACCATTCTAGCACCCTCCAGGTGTCTTCTGAACATTCTAGGGTCTTCAGCTGAGTTGAGTCGTCAACTCCAATCCTTTCTAGACTTCTTTAGGCAACTCTAGAACTTTTCATGTAGAAAAGCCTAGATACTTTAGACAACCACTATTTATTTGGATTTTTAGGGACAGTTTGGGCGGGACGTGAAACGTAGCCATCTATTTGTAGTTGTGTAAGCAGTGACAGTGTCGTCCAATGTAAAGTGTGCACTTATAATAATTATCCATAAAAAATGTTTATTTTATTTTAACCTTTATAGGCTTTTTAAAAATTTTCTTAATTGGACAAATAATGTAGTTTTCTTAATTAGAAGTTAAGTACGAGGACAATCAAATGAGAAGAAATTAATAAAGACGGACACCCACACCCATATCCTTACAAAATGAGAGAAAATTAATAATTATTATTCAATTTATTATAGATCTATTAACTAAATACAATAATATTTCATATTAAAATAATAAATATAAATGAATTGATAAAATCATAAATAATAATCTAAATAGTTAATAATAAATACAAATTATAAATATGAGATTTAAAGGGTATACAGATAATATCCTAATAAATTTCAATTCAGATCAACCCTAATTTTAATAATTAATTATCTTATTCATTTAACATCATTTCTCAAAAGATTGGTTGAACAAATTAAATCCTACCCATGAGCCAAGGAAGTGCTGTAGGGGTTGGGTATGGTGAAACGTAGTTCAGATTTGTGACATTTTTTTTAATATAATTTTATAAAGGATATTCTTTAAACCTACTAAAAATTAAACATATTAGTTGAATTAATGTTTTTTTTTTTTGAAAAATTACATAAAATAATATCTTTAAAATTTATAACAACAAAATTGAATGAGATCAAATTAGATAAAGTTTAATATTAAATTGATTTAAATGACTATAATTCTGTGTCTAATTGGATGACGTTTAATGTAATATGATGTACTATATTTTTATTTAATGATAAAAATATAGTGATAGGATACAAGAAGTGTTATTTTTATGATTATAAATTTTAAAATACATTATTTTTTTATTTTTTATTTAATGATACAATCAAATTTGAACATTCATTCAACAATTTTTAACTACGAAACTACATCTAAAAAGATATAAGAACTATTTTTAGCACAAAACTATTGGAGTGATGGCTAGATAAATCATTTTTTATCAATAAAAAGATGTTAAAAAATATTAAAATAAATTATATAAAATAAATAAAAAATACTGCTTTATATAAGTAACAAATATTAAAAAATATCTCCTTTTGTATTTTTTAATTGTGCTCCTCTTTACATTTTCCCGTTCTTTTTATTTTTCTCTCTATTTTATTAATTATTCTTATCTTTTAGTTATTTCAATAAAAAAAAAACCACACTTATTGTTTTATTATTATTTTTTCTCCTATGTTTTGAGTTTGTAATATTTGGTATGCTATTCATCTTTATAAACGACTGATACGTAATTTTGTTAATACTGAACGTATAAATCACTTTTATAGCATTTTATTATACTTATATTATTATTATAAATTTAATGTAACATATTTTATGGTAAGAATTATGGTTTTCATAAATTATTTTATGTACATTTTTTTAATTTTAGTCATAGATTTTTATCATGCAATCATGCTTTTTCAGAAAATGATATGCTAGCTAACTAAGAATCACCTTCTAGCTTCGCTAAATAAATTGTAAATTAAAAGATAAACTCACAAAATAGGTTTAAGTTATGCAAATAGTAACGATCTAATTTGACTTATTCATATTTCACAATATATTTCATTGCACTGTTTACTTTTATTTTTCAAAATTTATAGAGTTACATAACCCTTTAATTTTTTTCACAACCGTTTAAATTTTTGACATACGCCTACAATGCTAAAATTGTGGTTATATGTCTCTGTAATTTTTTATACTGTGATGTAAATTCATTTTTTCCTATAATGCATCACATTTGTTTGTCATAACTTTACAAAATATTTATTATGAAATTTTCACAATTTAATTTAAACTATATTATAAAATTTATAATATAACACACGAGCTAGAATATAAATGGCAACTTACTCCACCACTAAGAATAACATTATTAATTATTAAAAATACAACAAAATAATAAAACCCCAAAATTATTTTCATTTATTTTTTATAGGACTTCCCCATTCAATATCTACACAAGATGGAAGAATACCTCACTTTCGTTTCATAACCGTTTTGAAATGACAAATAAAATTTGGCTTACACATTTAGCAAATTAAATTAATAAAAGGAAAAATTAATGTAAGCAACTATACCTATAATGGTTAATTGCTGGCCAAAATCTATTTATCTTCCATACGATAGCATCTTGGGTTCCAACTCAACTCCATTTGAACCAAAAAAGTCATAACCACCTTTGGCATTTAAATCAAAATTTATGGTCTCCTTAAGCTTACTATCTTTGCTACTTTCTTCTCTGTTTCCCTCTTCATAAATCTTAAAACTTGAGTTGTTGTTGTTGTTTTCATAAACATCTCTTACTTCACTTATATGGTTTCCTTTTGTGTCCATTTCACTCACATTTTCCATAAGATTTGATAGAGACAAATTGAAGTCACTCAATTGGGCTTGAGCTGTCTCTAGGCCACCAGTTCCATTTGTATCAGCAGAGAGGCTCTTTTGAGCTTTCTCTAATATGGTCTGCAGGTACTTCCCTTGGGCTTCTATTCTCATCTGTAGTCTCTTTTGAACCTATTGGTGGCAGGAGAGATTACTTCAACAATTTTGGACCATGAAGAAGAAAATGATTTTTGTATGTAAAAAAAAAATAAAAAGAAGAAGAAGCAAATGATAAGTTTATAAACTGAATACCCTGGAGATTTTTATGATGCTATAAGATAGAAACTGGTTAAGGGTGTGTTTGCTTGTACTTCTATTAAAATGGTTTTAATTAAAAGTGATTTCAGAATAAAGGCTTTCTATAAGAAGCACATTCATTATTTGTGCTTCTATCATTTAGCAAAAATGTGTTTTCTGAATCAGAATGCACTTATGGTATTTTTGTGTCTGTTTTGGTTCAAAAGTAGTTTTGTATGAAACAAATGGATACTTAAATCTCATTATATGTTACTTGTTGAACATCCAAAGTATCGACAAGTTTTTCTTTTCTTTTCTTTTTTTCTTTTTTGTTTTTTAAACATTGTTAACCAGATCAAAGAAGAGAGTAATATGTAAGCAATATACCTCAAGCTGCTCTTGAAGTCTCTTTTGTACTTCAATCTGACACCTTAGTGCTTCTGCAATTGGGATTTCACTGTTTCATTGAATCATCAATTAGTAACATGGGAATGGTATTACCTTGTGGAAATAAAGTGGATAGAAAATTGATACAAATTATGTAGAAAATAAGCTACAGAAACTTTCATGATAAGAAATACAGCAGCGTAACACTTGCTTTCATAAAAAGAAAGATTTTTGATTAATCAAACAGAACAGCTATTACTTTATCTGCAAAATTTTCTGTATCTAAGCTATAATATTCTCTCTCTTTTTCCTTTGGTTTTTAGTTCTGTTTTGCTCTGCTAAGGACACTGCACAACCGTGTTTACAGGTGAAATTTTAAGCACATCAGAAAGTTTGAGGAAAAATGGTATTTTTGATCTCTCAAATCTCTAATAAGCTAACAAAGATAAAGTCAATTGCCTCAACAAGCTAATAACTATATAAATCTCTAAATGGCAATTTTATTAAATAAATGTAAAATCCAAAACGACAAAAAGGGTAACGGATTTTAGGTTCTGGTGTACATACCTTTGTTCTTTCTCTGCTCTAGATGAAGTAGTGCTAGTTCTTGAGGATTGATTATTGAATTGTACATACGAAACCCCTGACATCCCAATAACAGATTAAGAGTAATACTCATGTATATGAAAATTTTGAAGCCAAATATTTTAAATATAAAATAATATATGAAAAATATGAAAGATAACATAATTTATTCTACAAAATTCCATATCAGCAAATGACTAAAGATGAATAATGCTTACCATTGCAGTCGATGTTTGATTCTGCAGAGTTTTGTTTCTTGGTCTGTTGTCCTAATCTATACTTCTACAATTTCACAAGGTCATTGAATCAATTTAATATTTGTGTTTCAAAGAAATCAAAGTAAGTAACAGAAACAAAATAAATTCCAATTACCAATACAAATACTTTTAACTACAATATATTACCTGTAAATGGCTTTTCAAATGGTACAATGTCAAACCCTTCAATCCCATGAGTCTCAACACAGACTTTGGAGTAGCTTCTGAGAGATCAAAATATATAATGTTAAGATCTTATTTCAATTGAAAACAAAATTTACTGGTTTTAAGATATAGAAATAAACGAAATTCAAACGACTTAATCAAACCAATAATAGTATTCATTTAAAAAAAAAAATAATAATAATAATAATAATAATTTGAAATCTAAATCTAAAACAAAATTCATAGTTTGAAGAATTGAAACTTGAAGATAAGAACATACTATCAGGACCACCAAGTTTACTAACAGCATCTACAAATCGGTCATGGAGATCAGCAGTCCATCTAAGTCTTGGTTTTGGATCTCTAGTCATCACTACACCATTTTCGTATCCAAAATTCCTCTCCATCATTACACTCTCAAATCCAAACCTTCTCGATCTCTTTTTCTTAAACCCAATTCGAATTAGATTCCACCTCTTCTTCAATTGCTTTTGCCTTTCTACCGAATATCAAAACACAGATACTCTTCAATCACTAACTAACTCTCTTCTACAATTTTCAGAGAATTGGGGACCCCAATCCAATAGAAAAAAGAGAAAGAAAAAAAAAAGGAACAAAGAGAAACCCAGAAAGCAGAGATACCAATTCTCAACCTCAAAGAAAAGAACAGAACAATCAAATGCCAAAAGTTGAAATAACACAGTTCGAGTACCTTATTCTTTTTGGTCCCAAAATTTGGAGCTAAAACTTTATCATTGACTTAATTTAAAAAGGAAAGGAAATTATTTGTCTTTATTCTTTTGATTAAATCATTAAAACGACATATAGAGAGAAACTCGGCGACGAATCTGAAGCAGCATGATGGAGGAACCAATAAAAAAAGTACAAGAAACTTCAGTACTTTAAAGTGTTGGCCTACTCGAGTAAATCACCGTTAGATACTCCTACTTGGGAAGTCTCATTATAATCCGACGGATAATAATGAAAAGAAAACAAAAAAAGTTCGGTGGTGATGTGGGCGAAGGGACACAGGTGCCACGTAGATACCAGCGTAGAATATTCTGCGGCTAATAGGAGGAGAGGAATATTGGAAGTCATGTGACAGTGAGAAAAAGAAATAAAGAAAAAATTAAAAAAATAATATACTTAAAATTTATAATCATAAAAATAATATTTTTATATTAAATATTATTTAAATTAAATTATAATTATTTTGATTAATTAACTATAAAATATTATTTTTATTTTTATAAATTTTAAGAATTTTATTTTTTTAATCTCTTAAAAATAATAAAAAGGAAGTGATATTTGGGTATGATGAACTTACAGAATAATCTTATATATAATAATATATGATAAAATAAAATAATTTTAATATTTTACTTTTATAAAAAGAAAAAAAATATATATGTTAAAAATAAAAGACATAAAATATGTTTAGTAGCATATGGTCAAAAATGGATAGGTACGTGGGAGGGAGAGGTGGTGGGTCCAGATAGGACACGTTTCGATGTCTTCGCAAGCATAGGGGTGATGGAGGTGACTGCAGAATATTCTGCTTCACAGCTTTGTGAATTGTGATTGTTTTCTTTTTTTTTTCAAATGGAAAATTTAAAAACAAAGCTGTCCAGTTTCCTCAGAATTTCCCACTTTCTTCTTCAATTCATTGTCTCCTTACTCTTCGTTAGATTTGACGTTGTCTCTTTTAGTAGCTTTTGCTTTGTTGTGATTGCGTTTATCAGTTATGTAAGAATAGTTTTAGATCCTCTTAATCGGCCTAATTAAGGAGAATCATTTTTCTATAAAAAGTAGTATTACTATTTGGAAATTGTATAAGGGTGAGAAAGGATATCATTATATAGATAGGCAAATTAGAATATATAAGTTATTATTCTATTAATATTATCTAATAATAATAAAATTAAAATATTTTATCAATAATAATGATATCAGAGAATAAATAATATTAAAGATAAACTTAAAATTTTATGCAATTTTATTAAGATAATATAGTTAATAAATGTAAAAAATATTCGAATATATCTTCCTTTTAATATATACAAATTTTTCAATGATATTATATAAAAAAAATTGAGCAATAATAATGTTACAATAAAATTATAAAAAAATCATTTTACTTATATTATAAAAGTTTTAATTCTATTACTTTTTATAACTTTGATAAAATTATCGTTAATATATTTCAATAACAATTTAAATACAATATGAACATCCAAAAATTTCCTCTTTAAAGATTTTTTGTTCGTTAGGAGCACTTTAACAAAAAGATTGAGCTAGTCTTCCATAAACACATTGGAGATCAAGAACCACCTTAGGAAAAATATAGCATGTGTTTTCATTTCAATGATATTTGTTTTTCAAATTAACAAAAACTTAATTTACAACTCATAATTTTATATATATAAATGCTAAATACTCATTCTATATGTATTCAGTAAAATAAAAATAAGTTTAGATTTCACAATATTTTTGACGACTATCATTAGCCACCAATTAGAATTCCGACAATCTATAGGATTTTTGACAATCCACCAAATATAATATACTATATCAATCTGTATCTTAATATGTAATATGTTATTTATATCTAAATCTTTGTAACTTGTTATATCCATATATACATTTTAATGTAACATTTTACATCAACCTTTATGAGTTGTTTGATTTAGTTTCATTCTACAATTTATAAACTTAACTCTATATTTTTATATATAACATGTTACATCTATCTCAATCTTTAGATATAATATGTTACATTTATATCTAGCACCGAAACTCCAGTGAAAATGTAACATATTATATCCAACTTTACATTTGGATGTAATATGTTACATCTACCTCCAACAAAGTCATGAAAGTTCCGATAAGGTTGTCGATAGGACTCTCAAAACTTCGATGAGATTATTGGTGGAATAATCGGAGCTCTTATTAGATCATCGAAGATATGGTGAGATCTTATAATGATTCTATTTTATTAAAGTTATAAAATAAAATTATTTTGATTTATTTGTTGAATAGTTTGTTATAAAAATATGAGTTTTAAATGAATTGTTATTAATTAAAAAAAATTGATCCAAAGTAACACTATTTAAGCAAAAAAAAACATCTTAAGATGGTAATTTGGGCTAAGAACACCAATCCAACTCAACATAATACATATTATTTTTTAATTAAAATTATCTATTTTTAAAAATATTGAGTTTTCTTATCATTATAAACAAATTAATTAAAATAATTTAATTTTTTCGTAATAATAATAAAAAAAATGTGAATTTGTGCCAAAAAAAAAAACACAAATATAACACAAAATGCGAACACACAAACAACGTACACGAATTGCTATGCCTACTTGAGAAGGATACTTAAGGATTGACATATGTCACTTTGGTCAATTTTTGATCCAAAACCCTAATTAAGAACTGACTTGATCGTTTAGGTTTTTTTTATGAACCAAAATGACATGCATATCGAAACTATCTAAGTTTAAGACTAACCTACTTAATTGATTTTTTTCAGTTTGGTTGGTCGTTTTGAGATACTATATTTATTATATTTTTTTTCTAAAAAAAAACTATCACTTACCTGCAAGAAATTCAAAACACACTTTCATATCATACCCAATTGAGTAAAAGTATCAAAATCAGCCATGATGTTCAAAATTCATATAGATATTTTATGATCACGATAAGTAAATACAACCATATATAAAGACCAATAAAACAGAAAATGTCATTATTTATAAAATATATAAAATTATATTATTTTATAGTTAGATTTTAAAAAATAACCGTAATTTTTGGGGTTTTTTAGAAATATTTAACTGACATGAACCTTTATGGACATTGGTTTCGGACAGGCCAGTTGGCATGTTTTCATGCCCATCTCTAGGGATACTGTATTGCCTGATTAAGGCATTTACTGTTCAGTGTTGATTTGTGGTGAAATGGATAAAAGATTCACTACCTTTAGCTGGAGTTCTTTTGAGAATTATACAAATCTGTTGTACAATCAACTTCTAACAAGTTTCGGTTGTACACCTGCGTGACTAAATATCACCTCAGTTGCAAAAAAAATTCGGCATTTAATGGGTAATATATATGTAAAAAATGAATAAAAAAGGTTTGTCAGACTGTGCCTTGTGGTATATGTCTATTGATTGTTAAATAAATAACAAATTATACGGTACCTGCGTTTAAGGGTAGACATGGTAGAGGTGTTGCTAAATTTGTTATCTTACAGAACTCAGACAAACGTAAACATTCTTAAACTTGTTTTGTTCTCTAATATTACATGCATTCCATTGGGTACGTCAGGCCACACAACCATTGAAAGCTTTCCGTAAAGCAGTTTCATCCAAATTTCTTCCGATGAAGACGAGCTTATTTATCCTCTTTTCATCAGGTCCCCAAGCAGTACCTGGGCATCCATCCAACATAGAATGCACCCCCTAACATAGAAAACACAGCAGATGGATTTAGGAAAATAAACTAGGGTTAATATCGGTGCAAGTCTTGTAATTCTTTAAAAGATATACTTTAGTCATCTATCTTATAAGGTATACATCTAGGGTCTTATAATTCATCAAAATGTACACATTTAAGGTATACATCTAAGGTCCTTTAATTCTTTAAAAGTTCCAATCAAGTGTAAATATTGTTTTTTTTTCATTGGTAAAATTAGAATTTTGACAAATAAAACACAAAAATAAAAAAAAGGTAAAAACATATTCAATTTATTAAAAAACTTAAAAGTAAATAAATAATAATAATAATAATAATAATAATAAAGTAAAAATGTATTCAATTCATATTTTGAATGAAAAAATTATAAAATAAATAAATAGAATATCTTGTGTGTTTTTAATTTTTTAATGTTTTTTAAACTTCCAATTTTTATTTTCTTCAAAAAATTTGAATTTTTAATATCCATTTTAAAAAAATATTACTTTTTGTATTTTGCTTTTCAAAATTACAAATTTACCCTCGAAGAAAAAATACTATTTAGAATTAATTGGAACTTTATAAAATTAAAAGACCCTATGTATATATACCTTTAAAATAGAGAATTAAAACACACATTATAATGAATTACAGGACCCAGATATGTACCTTAAAAGACAGGATTAAAGTGTACGTTTTAAAACATTACATAACTTATAGAGAGACCTTAACCCAATTAATTAAATATTAACTCATATATATAATTTTTTTAATGTGATTTTTCATAAGAAAAGTTAAAAAGTGCAGTGAATAAGTTAGACACCTGAAATACATAGCGTTGTTCAGATCCGCTAACAGATAAGACACCCTTCATTCTGTACAAGTCATCTCCTTTTTCTTCAATTAGACGTTCAAGCCAATCATCCACCTGTTCCATCCAAAGAAAAAACAACTGTAACCAAACTCCAAAATTTGGTTAGGAAAAAAGCAAACTAAACTCTCCGAGTGCACTCGACTGGTTAATGGAGTCATTGCAGAAAGATTTGCACTTGGTGAAACTTGAAAGAATTTCAGATTTTTGAACATCTTGATTTTCTTGAGCATATAAATACATATTTTGATTGTTCTAAGTTATTGTTTACACATCATATGACAAGTTAGTGCCTTCGTAGCATTTTTTTTTTCAGAAGCATAAGATGTTATGGCTTTCCAATAACAATGCCCTTGTTTCATGCAATAATTTGTTGATTGTTTATAATGGTCATTGAATTAGCAGCAGGGTTGTCCCAAAAAAAAACCCTAGACTGCAGCTAAGAAGGCCAAGGATCCCGCAAGGTAGGAAATTGTTTAACCTTATAAAGGTAAATTGATTAGCTCAATGCAAACTGTAAGAAGTGCGATCATGGGAGATTTCATGACCTTTCTTTCTTTTTTACTCCCTATACAAGACAGGATTATTCTAGTTACTAAGACATGACTGACTTCAACACAATGCTAGCGAAATGGGGACAAATTAATATTGATTCAGAATTAGAAACTAATGTGCGCCACCTAAAAATCTCATGAAAATAATTAAATCTGACCTGTTGAACAACCAAAGTTCTATAACTAGTTTTCTGGAAGGTCAATGAACCATCATAAGCAAAATGGCAGGATATGCCGGCTATTTAGAATGCCCAAGCAGAATATTAAAACAGAAACACTAGAAGACTAAAATAATCAAAAAATAATTATTTACCTCGTCAAGATCAAGGTTTCCTTCAGTAACAATACTCACACTAGAGACAGCAGAATCATGTTGATGATCATGACGATGATTGTGATGTTCTGTAAGGTTCAATTCAGGGGATTACAATATAAGTGGGTCAGACTAAAAGTAACCAGAAACTTTTATAGGGCCAAGAATAAACAAGCAGAAAAATTATTGTTATAACCTGGGCAAAACTAAATTTCAAATAATAGAAACTATGATTAATTTTATTAAAATAGAAATTTACAATAGATTAAAAGTTATAATGATTTTTTACATTATTTGATTTATTAGACTAGCAATTTCAAGATTCTGATATTCCTAGTATAATAGATGCTATCACACATACAATCACTCTCAATTCCATGGAATTCCATGGAATTGTTTGATCTTAAAAGAGAACTTCTATAAATTCTTCTGTTAAGCCCTGATAAATGAACCTACAAAAACCTTCAAATAATATTTGATTCAAATTGTTTATCAATGATCGAATAATATGAACTTTCTACTTATGATCGTCACAAAATGAATTATAATCAAATTGCTTTAGGTCATTTACCAATGTTAGTAACTATCAATTATACAATTCGAACAATTTCGAATTCGCTAGAAATAAATAAGTAAATCCAAAACAGACCTACGGAGCCTTGTCCATTTTTTGTGATTCACATGCAAATTATTGACAATTTATATTCTTTTAATCAGAGCTACGTATCCATAAATTAGTCTCCATAACACTAACCAAACAACTTTTAACTTTAGATGTCTGTACAACAACACAGATAACCAATCCAGTTACCTGTTAAAACAACAGGCAAAGGGAGGTACTTCATATAGGGAGAGAATAAATTGTAAACAATCTATACCTTGTCCAGTTGTATGATTATGGGATTGCGAACAGGTATTATCTACTTGAACTTCAGAGTCAGTCCTACAAATAAAGATATTTCAGATGCCATATAGATTGAGTATGGATTTAAATTTATGGAAATAAATACGATGAAGCATCATTAAGAACTAAGACATAAATAAAACCAACAAAAAAAATAAAATAAATGAAATGTTACAAGTCAGGAAACATGTATGGAAAGTTAAGAAAATTAACCTTCCAAGATCATATCCACCAACTCCTAAAACAAAGTCCACATCAACAGAACCAAATTGAGCCAGCTTGATTTGTGCCATTGCATTGATATGCTACAAAAATACAGCAAAAATAAATAAAAACTAATAATATTTCTTGCTTTAGAGAGAGATCTTGTGCTCTGGTCACACAATCCTCATAAGCATGATAGATACAATGAAAGCATGGTGCACCGCCTGTTCAACTTAGCAATATCTAACCTTAACATTTAAATACAAGAAATTGCATATTATAAGCCATCAGTAACTTGCATCTCAACTATATAAATATAACACGGAACATATAATAGCAACTTCAATTTTAAAGTTCAAAGAAAGGCCTCAACATTACTCCTATTTGACTGATTACAACCAAAACAAATATTCTTTCTCAAAGTTTCTATACCACAGAAGTATTGCAAAAATCTAGGATGAACCAGCTTGCAGATCCTAACACAACCAAGATCTTTTGCTCTCTGTTTGAAAATTGTTCTAATTACTGTGAGACATATGGGGTCATGGATTTTTATTCTCCAATCACTATAGCAATCCACATGTGCAAGCCAACAAAACTTGTGTCCTTTAGACCACAATCAGAGTTCTTGATGGGTGAAGAGAAGTGGAATGCACAGCAAGAAGATAAAGCATGAAGAATTCATCCACCATAGCAAAAAGAATAAGGAGAAGCATTTTATTGAGTCTCGTACATGTGCAAGATATCACTTGGCAATAATTTTTATGGGCACCTCTCTCATAACATCCAATATCACTCCGCAAATCTCGTCCTAATGATGTATTATTTCCAAAATCACGCACCACTAATACATCTTTCTTTGTTCTCTTTATAATTTTTCTAACCCTCACCCCTCTCTTTTTGGGCCCCAAAAAAAATATTTCTTGTTCTGTTTAGACTAAAACAAATGAACAAAAAACAGATGTAGTTCATGTAAAATAAAGAAGCATACCTTCACTCTCTTACTTAGTAACTCCAACTCAGCCTCAGTCACCAAATCTGTCTGTTAAAACATTTGATAGAATCATAGAAGGGTCAGAAAATGGGTAGCCTTATTACCTTACAATTGTTTGTGTGCACTCAATAAAGATGAATAACAAAAAAGGAAATAATCATTTGGAGAAAAGTAAAATAATAAAATCTATACCTTGTTCAGAATTATACGATCAGCATAAGCAATTTGCTCCACAGCCTCATTTACCACAAATCTTGGTTTGACCTCATCCAGGTGCCGTATGACATGCTTGGAGTCAACCATGGTGACAACTCCATCCAGTTTCACATATTTTGAAACTAGTTCATCACTAAAGAATGTTTCTATGACAGGAGCAGGCTTAGCAAGGCCTGCCAAGGTACCATCAATCACCAAGCTGCTAGAAAATTTTCTTGACACAATTAAGAAAAATCCCTATAACATGAGCCAATTGAATCATCCAACACCCATGCATAGCAAACAAACTGAATATATAACAGAAATTCGTCATCTAAAATAAAATAAAACACTTATGAAACTCATAAAAGTCAATGCAATAATTTAATTCGAAGGAAGTAAATTATTTTTTCCTTATCTTTTCTTCTACATTTTTATAACTTTTCATTCCTACAATTAAAATTGCCTCTATTTTATTTTCTTTTTCATTTTTTAAAATTGTCACAACTTAGTTTCATACAAACAAACATAGAATCAACTACTTGACCACTGCAAAGTTTCAAAAAATACATAATAAAAAGGCCTTACTCAAAAGTGAAAAGGAAGAGGATGAAATTGGCACATCATACCTGTAGTTTCTATAACAATGTGATCAAATTTATCTCGCTTTTTCTTTACCAATTCCAAGAGCATTTTAACAAGATCACCCCTCACAGTACAACATAGGCACCCATTATTGACCATGACAATATCGTCACTAGAAATGCTATGACTAGCAACCAACGATCCATCAATATCCACCTCACCAAACTGCATTCCAAGGCAACCGTATAAATGTTGTGGGCAGAAGCAATAAATAGCGGTATATGAATATATCAAATATATCAAAGCGATAAAATGAACACATAGAATTTACGTGGTTCGGCAATTTGCCTAGATCCACGGGAGGCAACAGATATTATTTGAACTGAGTAGGAAATATACAGAATACAGATACAGATTTCCTCACTAATAATATATGTCAAGTGTTTCCCCAAACTTACAAGTATTTTCTCTCTTTGAGTTTGCTTATACTCTCTCTGATTTTTTCTGATTTTTGCCTTGTATTTCAATGCATGAACTCTTCCCTATTTATAGATGAAGCAAGACTCCATTTCACTAAATTGTGCCATAATTTAAACCTTAAATTAGGTCACTAATTTCCTTAAATTATGCCACTAATTTTCTTAAATCATGCCACAAATTAGGCCACTAATTTGTTACTTTTAGAGCCAATATTCAACAATAAATATATAAACACAAAGCAAGACCATAATCTCTAGAGAGAATCTCAGCTCATCAATAATGTATAAAACAATGTCCTGGTTAGCTTTTACGCAATAATACAAATAGGAATGTAGAGCATTAGATGATTGACCATAGTAGCTGTTTCAAAGTGAATATAAACACTCACAGGAAAATAATACTAATAAAATTGATTATAAACACAAACAGAAACGCATATCATTTCTGAGCAATTTAGAATATTCAGTACCTCGTTTTCTATAACTGCAATCCGCTTGCCATGCTGAGCTGTAAGAATATGATTCAGCAGTGTCGTCTGCATTGAATTCAACACAAACCAGCTTCTTAAAATAATAATAATAATAAAATATGTCCAATTGATCCTCAAAAAATCAGAAAACGGACGAAATATAAATTGACAGAAAGATAATCGAAATCTTAAACCTTTCCAGAACCGAGAAAACCAGTGATGATAGTAGCCGGAACACGGTTATCGAGGCTGAGAGTAGTAGAGTCAGCAGCGGACTTATCGAGGCAGTGGTTAGAAACTGAGACCATTCCTCTGGAATGAGAGGAATGGGGATTCTGGGAATGAAGGGAATATAATTCTCGAGAAACCAAGGAGTGGAGATTTCTGAGGAATTGAGACACCGTAGGAGATTCTAATGAGGCAACAGGTTGGAGAAGTTGATAGAGGCTTTTGGGTGAAGATCTGAATGCTAGGAATCTAGTAGCCATGGTTTCTAGATGGAACTTTGACGGGTTTTGATTGCTTGAAGCCAACGTGTAAACAGTAAAGCAAAAACTTAAACCCTGACTAAGAGAGCTTAAAGTTCAAATCCATTTTCCAAAAAAAGAAAAAGGGGGGGTTTAAACCCTGAGTTTGTTCGGACTTCGGACCTAAAAACCTAACAAAAAGCTTAAAACCCTTGCAACGGTTAACACTTGTCGTCGTAGGTTGTAATCTTGAAGGTAACCCTAATGAAAAATTATAGCATACTTTATAAAGCTCATGTATTTAATTTTAAGATAAATTTAAAATATACTATACATTATTGATGTTAATTAAATACATTTAAATTTAAATAATTATATCTAATAAAAAATTATTATTATATTATATAACATTTAATGTAAATTAATACATGTTAGCTAAAAGTCAAAAGTGGTTTCATTAAAATGACTTGAAGACCAATACAATTAATACTTGGTTATTAGATAATCTCTATAAAAAATAAATATCTTTTAATTATCTTAAAAAGTTATTATGAAAAGATGATTAGAAAACATAAAAAATTATATTTAAATAAATAAATAAAATATGATATGAACATCATATTATATATATTCACATCAAATAGTCAAAATTGATCTAAAAATTTTGGTGAATAGAAAAGGGCAACAATCAACTTACATATAAGGACATCTCTCTTCCCCAAAGCTAAGTTTATACGGGACATGGCTATTTTGAAATATTGCACATGTGTCACAAAATCTTTAGTCCCAAAATAATCGAGATATTTAAGGGCATTAAACTTAACTGGTTGTGGTTCGTGAAGAAGAAAGTCAACACAAGAGTAAAAAAGATAGATCAAGAGACTCACAGCAAGACAAAGCTTTAACAATAACGAGAGTGAGATCAACGAAACATGGCCTCAATGTGATTCAAAATCAGAGTAGATCAAAAGGGAGTGTTGGCATCTCAAGAAAAAAAAAGAAGCCAAAGGAAAAGATCCAGAAACATCAAAAGTTTAGAGTTGTGCAACAAGTATCTCAAATGATGGTGAAATTTTATACAATAAGCCAACAATCGCTACTGAAGGCAGAAGAAGATTTGTTGATGTCTATCTTATGGACTCAAGATCGACATAGAATATAACTCCTCGAAGAGAATAGTTTCATCAATATGAATCTATCTAAAGAGGATCTATGTTCATGGGAAACGATCATGCCATAGAAATTACTAGTATTGGTGCCATCAAATTGAAGATGTTTGATGGTACGGTTTGTACCATCCAATAGGTACGACATATGAAAGGCTTAAAGAAAATTCTATTGTCTTTAGGACAATTAGATAATAGTAGGTGTAAAACTCATATTCAAGATGAGATCATGAAAATAATTAAAGGTGCGCTTGTAATGATAAAAGCGAAAAAAGATAGCTACAAATTTGTACATGCTTAAAGGAGAAACACAACAAAAAAGAAAAGCATCCACTGTGGAGTGATATCATGCTAGATCGGTGGTGAAAGGATTCGCTCAGAAAGAAAGCATAAACTTCAGCAAAATATTATCTTCTGTTGTTCGACTTACAACGATTTGAGTAGTCTTAACAATGTGTGATACATTTGACTTGTACTTAGAGTAGTTAGACGTGAAAACTGTATTTCTTCGTAAAGAATTTGAAGAAGAGATTTACATGCTCCAATCAGAAGGTTTAAAGAAAAAGGAAAAGATAACTTGGTTTGTAGATTGAAAAAATCTCTATACAATCTCAAACAAGCATCAAGATGTTGGTATAAGAGATTTGATTCCTTCATCACGAGCCTTGGATACAACAAATATAGTGCAGATCCTTATGTTTACTACAGGGATTTGGTGATAATAATTTTATTATTCTGTTGTTGTATGTTGATAACATATTGATAACAAACCTCGATAAAGATTGTATTACACATTTAAAGACAAAGTTAGCTAGGGAATTTGAAATGAATGACTAGAGACCAACAAACAAGATTCTAAGGATGTAAATATAACGAGACAGAGTTAATAGGAAGATATAGCTCTCTCAGAAAAATTATTTGAAGAAAATATTTTGGCACTTCAACATGCAAGATTGTAAGTCCATTCCTACCCATCTTTCTATTAATTTCAAGTTATCCTCAAGTATAAGTCCTAGCAACAAAATAGAGAGGATGAAAATGTCTCAAGTACCATACGCATCAATAGTGGATAGAATAATGTTCGTTATAGTTTGCACAAGACTAGACATTGCACAAGATTAGACATTGCACAAGTAGTGGGAGTCGTTAGTCGATACATGGCGAATCCTAGTAAAGAGCATTGGACTACTGTGAAGAGAATTCTAAGATATATCAAGGGTACCTCAAATATTACATTATGTTAGGAAGGATCAGACTTTATTGTTAGAGGCTATATTGATTTGGATTATATAGGTGATCTTGATAAGAGCAACTTCACATTAGGTTATGTGTTTACTCATATTGAAGGAGCTGTAAGTATAGTTTAAAATTACAATCTATCGTGACTACTTTTTCGACAGAAGCAGAATATGTCGTAACTACACAAGCTAGTAAAGAGGTAATATGGTTGCAAATGCTACTAAAGGAACTCAAAAACAAATAAGAGAAAATTGATCTATTTTTGTGATAGTTAGAATGATTTGCATATGATAAAAAATTCAACATTTCATTCAAAGAAAAAGCACATACGAGTTTAATATCACTTTGTTCATGAGAAAGTGGAAGAAGAAAGTGTGAATATACAAAAAATCCGTACTAAAGATAACCTAGCTGATATGTTAACAAAGCAAATCAACAATGATAAATTTACTTTATGTCAATCCTCTATTTGCCTACTAGAAATGTAAGCAATATAAAGATAGGCAAAGATAATTGAAAAAATTATCCGTGAAAGATAATTTCAAGTGGGAGAATGAAAATAAATGTGAAATTATCTTCACATTAAAGAATCAAAAATTGACCTATAGAATTTGGTGGTAATTTTAAAATTGAATTATCTTGATAACAAATTCAAACTTGAAGTCTCTTAGTAGCAAAATCTAAATTGAATTCTATTGGTGGTTCTATAAATAGAAAGTCAACCATTTAATTTGAGATAATAAATAAAAAATCTCAATTTTGAAGATAATCTTATGTTGGTTGAAAAATTGAATTTATAAAGGTAGAAAAAAGTAAATTTTTTCTTAAATATTGTCTTTCTTTTTCTTTTTATTAGAGAGAATGTGTTTTCTTATATTATAAGAGTAGTATTGTTAATTGTACTTTCCTTATTTTAGAGATAAATTATTGTAATCATTTTACAATAGTGAAATCCTTTTATAATTTATCCATGATTTTTCTCCTAACTTGTTTGAGAATTTTTCACGTAAATCGTTATTTTTTTTATACTTCGTTTGTAATATATATAAATATATAGAGAGAGATATATATTAAGAAATAAGAAATTAGAATTTGTTTTGCCTTATTTTACAAGTTACAGCATACAATCCCTTAAAGTAACCCAATGAAAAATTACTTTAATCGGCTTAAGTTATGATTAGTACAGTTTTAATCTATCTGGTCCTGAATTAAATTAGTGAACTGAAAATAATTAGAATGAGAGAACTTAAGAGGAAGAGCCATGAGAGGCTCATTGTCACTATCTTTTAGAATTGCCAATCCCAAGCAATATCCCAAGGCACGCCCAACTGGCACTGCCACTGCATTTCCAACCTGACAGTACCTGCACAAAGCATAAAGTAGAGTTGAGACTAAACGTAGGTGACTTGTAATATTTCTAAAACTGAGTTTCTACAGGAATTAGATAAGGATGGATCAAATATGCTACTCTCACATAACATCACGTAGGCTCTATTCTACATCTCTGTGGTGGGTCCCACATGTAATGTGGGAGGAGGATTACATGCAACTGTTTGTTAAATTATATATTGGTCCTTCATTTATACTACAGAAGCAATCTCTGACACAAACATGAAGACAACATGACTTGAATTGTCGATTGCAAACACAATGGACTAAGGTAGGATGAAATGCAAAGTTACAAATGCGTTATATGGTTTAACATTCCAAAATCTGTAAATAAAAGATGAAAAAGGACTAATCAAAGTTAGATAGAAATATATTTGCAGTCAATTTCAGTTTAGGGTTTATTTCCAGACTGTGCTCTGCTAAAAGGTCAAACGATTTGGATAACATGTTATTTTGATTATTTTATTTTTACAAAATACATTAGTCATTTTTTATAAATTAATTCACTTTAATTATTTTATTATTACAATTTTTGACACTTCATTCATTTCTTATCAATTTTAGTTTTTTTGGATAAAAAACTTAAATATGATCAAATTTAACCTTATTAACATGGAAATATTAAATGTTTGAAGAGTAAAATGTTTCAAAAAATTGAAAAAAAATGTATAAAATAAAATAATTAAAATCATCAAAATTGATATAAAATGACAATATTATCCACAAATGTAATAGTATAATAATTAAAATGTATCAATTTAAAGTAAAATAATTAATGTATCTAATTTATGAAAGTAAAGTGAAGTAAACTTTTCTCAAATCATTTTTGTCTTTGATTCTATATATATATATATATATATATATATATGATCAATTTGTACCAGCTAAACTCATGTAATAGATATCCTTAGTTTTGTTTTTCGTTTCGTCCTGTTATAATCTCAACATGCATGTTCTATGTCCCAAAAGCATTAATATAGACACGAACTACTTCTCTTGTTGAATTTATTTTGGGGAAAAGAGAAATCCAATACTAAGCTGAATGAATGTGACATTTCATTGTTGATACGCCCTTTATTCAACACAAGTCACCAAAGGCCCAGAAACTACTAATCCTGCATCTACATAGCTTTTGATATTCTATGAAACATAAAGGGATATACCTCTTTTTAACCGTCCCACAGAATCTATAGTAATCAGGAAAGCCTTGCAATCTTGCATATTCTCGTATTGTTAGGATTCTATCCTGCTCTGGATGTAATGCTACCTGCACAACTTTTAGAAGCTTACAACAATATTCAAGAGGATGATTTTTATAATGAAATGAAAAAGAAAGGTAAAACTAGACCTGGTTGTGACAAGAAGGAAAAGTCAATACTGTCGGTACTGTCTCATCCCACCATAATCTCGAAAAGGGTCTATATAAACATCCAGAAAATAGAGAGACCAAACCAATAGTTAGGACTACATTTTCAGAAAGAGCAGCACAGAAAAAAGAACTACCTTTTAGACCTCCCTTGTTCAAAAGTGAATGCATAATCGGGTACCTATCAACAAATGAATATAATTCAGAACACTACTCTATTTTACAACATAAAAATTATAAATGTCTAGCTCCATGTTTACTTGAATACCAAAGTATCCACAAATCTGAAAAATAACAAATAATATATTTTCAAAGTTGTGATTGTCTAATTTTCAAAGTTAAAGAAGTTAGTTTGTTATTTCATCAAAACCTAGAGGCCTATCTGGGTATTTTCCCACAACAAAGGGGTACTGTTAAAGATGCTAACATGTTTGGTACTTAGTTACTATGAATAAATCTAATTGATTTTCTCACTTCATGGCTGATTTTTTCAAAATACAATGACAATTAATATATTTACAAATAACACTAACAAGTGGCTTCCCCGATGGCAGCAACGCGTTGTCACTCGGATCCCGCCGAGCCACATTGTCATTCCCCACAATAACACCAGGGAGATCTCTGAAGTTTGCTCCCTGAAATAATTACAAATTAGAAGTAAGAAGATGCTAAGACAGTAAGAAATTTTGAACATAACTCATCTGAAACAACTGTAATTCATAACTTCAAACCTTTCTTTTAGGAATTTGACAAACCCTTAAGTAATCATCTTCATGCAAAGGATAAGATCGATGATCATACAGCAAAGGTTTTGTTTCTTCTGTACCATTTATTGTAGAGCCGGTCATCTCTACAGAAAGAATAACATAGAAAAAAATTAACAGGAGTATCAAGAAACGTATTCCAGAAAAGAGTACATAAGCTACTAACTGAATAAATTGCTCCCTATTAAGAAGAATAAAATATTAAAAATTATTAGGTTCATCACTGGTTCAAGTAGGAGGAAGCTGAGCATTAAAAAAGTACACATATGTTTGAGAAGTATATTCATAATATGAAGTTAGCGTTATGATTACCAAAATTTGTGGACCTTATGTATTTCTGAAATTCTGTTTCCGGAGGATTCTGGTATGACATTGCTTCCCGAGTTTCGCAATTTGTGACCTACAAAACCAGTTAGTTTCTTAGTGATTCTAATAAAGAAGCAAACCAAAATTTAAATTTGATGAGATTACAGCTGGAAGGTCAGAGATGGCATCTTGAAGAACAATAGCATTTTCCAGTTCTCGAGGTTGGCCTTCATCATAAGCAACAGTATTGCGCTGCAAAAGAAGGTGAAAAATTAACTGCAGAAATAAATTATAGAATCAAATGTTCCAATGATAAGTATAATAAGCAATACCTCAAACTCAGGTGGAGGCCAATATCTAATAATGACATCATGTGTTGGAAGTGGAAACGGTGGTAGGTTCTGCAAAAGTAGAGGAGGGATGGGTTAGGCATCTAGTTTTTCTTTGATGACCAAGACTACGGATAAGATTTTCTTATCATAGATTATAAAAGAAAAATGCTATGAACATGAATTTTCGAGTGCTGTTCCGTGTCACTACTTTATTATGACCTTTGATTTGTTTATTTAATTTAATTTTTAGTTTCTCTCCCTTAATTTTAATGGTTTAGAATGAGCACTGGTACAGAACATGGCTCTAAAATTATGCTCCCTATCATTACTCATTATGAAATGGTCGCATCTTTAAACCATCAAAACAAACAAAAGGGGAAAACCTATTTGGTTGCACACATGCTCACATATTCTGCAGCTAGGGTACACTATCACTCTTTTCTTTCTTTTTAGTGATAATTAAAATGAAATGGCCCACAGTTTGATATTAGCATTATCATTATAATTTTAATGTCTAAAACTCCAAGAATTTTACTAGACACAAGGAGAGAGAAAAAGGGGGGAAACTTATGTAGTCTGCTGGTAGTAAAAGCAATGTTTTACTGAAAATGAAGTTTTCATGATCCAAAAAAATGTGTAAATAAAAGAAGTTCACCTCACTGGGATGAGCACCCCATATAAAAACACGCAACCGAAATTGTGGAAGACCGTAACAGCCAGCAGCTATTGTTCCAAGCCTAGCTTGGTAATTCATATGCACCAGGCGGCTTAATGCATATCTTGCAAGAGAAGCCTTATCAAATCTTAAAATGTCGACCACGTTTTCCATCAAAACAAATTTTGGTTTCAAGAACTTTACAATATCCATGAAGATTACTATCTGATGATTCCTTTCATCATCCAAGGGAGAATCCTCATTTCTAAAGCGGTTATAGCCACTAATTCCTTGGCAAGGAGGACCGCCACAGATAACGTCAACGTCACCCTGGAAGATATTTACTCATTAGGATACGGGCTTAATCCCAACTTGTAAAATCTGTCAAAACTACTTACTGGAAGAGGTAGGATCTTTGATCTCATTCCATTCTGTACAAATTCTTGTATACTTTCTTGGCAATCACTGAATAAATACACGTAAATGAGTACCAACACATCAAGTGAGAAATTGTAACAGCAACAGATACTACCTTAAACCTTTAGCTGGTTCCCATGTATCTTCACTGGTACTAAAACCCTTCCAATGCACCTGACAAAACAGCAGTGAACAGAAATCATAAGACAAATTAAACAAGCACTATAAATATCCAAGATCCCTAAAAATAATTTATGAAAAACAATACTGACAAGCACAAGTAGCTAAAGCCTTTTGAAATGCATATTCATACATGTGTGAAACCTGAAACATTTCACTTTATGGCTTTCTGAGAAATCAAGGAATACTACGTGAAATCAACTGAAAAGCGATAAGATCAACGGGCATACTCAGCACAAATTCAAAAGAAGAAAAGCTACTGTAGAAATCCCAAAACTGTTGGAATTTTTATCCCTATTTGTTAGTGATTAAGTGTATATGGTTTGAATGTATTTCTAATCCTAGTTATTAGATATACCATTAGATTTTATTTATTATCTTTTTTACAAGAATTATACTATTAAATAGGAATCATTGTATATCGTTTTCATAGAAGAAATAAAATAATATTACTCATTTATTCAGTTTACATGGTATCAGAGTACTATTTTTAACCCTGTCAAACGATAACTGAAGTTAATAACAACGATTCAGAACCAATTTTTCCTCAAAATTCTAATAAAGATACAGTAGAAACACCCACCATGAGCTTTGGATGATTTGATTATTCATCCATCCAACTCACAATCCAAAAACCTTACGGAAAAAACTACTGTAAATGGACACAATCTATCAAATTAGTAATTGAAGGCAAAAGGAAATTGGGTTACCTTACTGACGAGTAAGAGGAACCAGCTTCTACTCATCCCATCAACCACCAAAAATGAAAGTTTAAAAATTCGATGGTCAGGGCTTGACTAATACATTCCATGCAACCTTCAATTGGAAAACATATCTATTCTTACCGACGACAAGGGACATTTAGGAGGTTGTTCATGACACATATTCGGACACCAAAAACTTCTCTCAAATTTTTGAGATAAAAAATCAATTGTGGTAATCAAAATAGGGGTGGAGTATTATATAAAGATGGTAACTTTATGGCAATAACTGGACTTAAGCTTGAATGAGAATTGGAGCTGCAAATACGACAATGTTTGATACAAAATGATGCTCAAAAGTGAAAGTTTTCAAGTTCCTCGCCGGACTTATTGGTGAACTTGATTATGTACAAAAAAGGATCCTCGACTAGCAACCCCTTTCATCCACTCGAGAGGTTTTCACTGATGTTCGCTATGAAGAATGAAAGAAATGTGTCATGTTGAAGGAAGAGATACGTGGCAATAAAGCCTCAGCGCTAATAAGCAATGGCTATATTGGGTTCGAGAAGCGGGATCTACATCGTAGTCCAACCCAAGAGAATTTAACTTGTGGGCCTATTGAAAGCTTTGGGTCTCAATTAAGCCATGGGTCTTCTTTTGGATATGAAAATGTTGGGCCATGAATTTCAATTAAGGAATGGACCCTCATTTGGGCCTCAAATGGGTGCTAATCAAAACCAACAAAAAGGCACCCTTAATGTGACCATTGTCGTAAAAATGGACACATAAAAAATACATGTTGAAAAATACATAGGAAACTTATGGATTGAAAACCAAGACAGTATAATTATAGGGGTCAAAGTTATTAGACTATTATTGAATATCAAACAAAAAAAAGCTCAAGGGGAAAAATCCGTTTCCAATGGAACCTTCAATTTCGAACAAATGGATCAACTTTATAAAATGTTCTTCAACTTTCAAACATCTTATCAGTCCTCTGAATATATCCTTTCAGATTCACTAGCCCACAAAAATAATTTTTTAAAAGCTTTGAGTACCACTTCTTGGATTAAAACTCCTTGGATTATTAATTCTGATACTCCAGATCACATGACTGATGCGTATTATGTTTTCTCCTCATATTTACCTTGTGTTGGAAATCTTAAAGTAAAAATTACAAATGAAACTCTCACCTGTTGCGGGAAAAAGGAGTATAAAAATTTCTAATTTTATGACTCTTAAATCTATTCTTCATATTCCGAACTAATCATGCAATTTATTATCTATTACTCAGTTGAAAAATAGTCAATTGTTCTGTTAAATTTCTCCCTTCATCTTGTGTTTTTTAAGACCTATCATCGGGTAAAACAACTGGCACTGCTAAAGAATGTGAGAGACTCTACTACTTTGAGGAATCCAATGTGAGTGAACAATATCAAGTTGCCAATTGAGGTTTTACATCTATTTTTAAGGATCGTGAAATTATGTTATAACACTTTAGAATAGGTCATCCTAATTTTTGGTATTTAAAATAGCTATTTCCTTCTATTATTTCGAATTAAAAGGTGTCTGATTTACAATGTAAAATTTATAAACTTGTGAAACATCATCGTACATCTTTCTCAAAACACAAATATACACCATCTAAACCATTCACTATAATTCATAGTGATTTATAGGGTCTTTCTTGTACTTTGAATCGTACACATACAAAGTGATTTGTCACTTTTATTTATAATCATACTCAGGTGTATTGGGTTTATTTATTAAACGACAAAACTGATGTTCGTAATATATTTATCAATTTTCACTCTACGATTCAAACATAATTTTAACACAAATTCAAATTTTACGTATCGATAATGGTACTGAATATTTCAATACCATCTTAGGGAATTATCTTCTACACTATGGGATAATTCACCAAAGTTTTTGTATCAACACTCCTTAATAAAATAAAGTTATCGAGTGAAAAAATAGACATCTTATGGAAGTTGCACGTGCCATAATGTTTACTACCAATGTGCCAAAAATGCTTTGGGGTGATGCAATTTTGACATCCGCCTATCTAATAAATAAAACACCTAGTTATGTTTTTTCTTTTAAAACACCTATCCAAAAACTAGAAAATAGTTTTCTTACTTCTTGTCTTCTGTTTGATCTACCTTTAAAAGTGTTTGGTTGTATTGCATTTTTACATATTCACTTTCATAGTCGAAGTAAATTAGATCCAAGAGCGTTAAAATGCATGTTTCTTTGATATTTTTCACTCAAAAGGACTACAAATGTTATAACGCTACAAAAAAAGTTTACACTATTCTTGATGTTACAATTTTTGAAAACACTCCTTATATCTACAAACCTTCTCTTCAAAGGGAAGTGTCAATGAAGTTAGATTGTTCTAATTTGATTTTTCATTTCCTAACAATGTTCCAAACTCTAATCTCGAACCTACCACACCATATTCTAATGAGCCATTTAGAGAAAGAAACTTTAACTCAGAAAGATACGGGTACACAAAAAGGTAAGGATATACTTGTTTATTCACGAAGGCCAAATGCAAAGTACAAGGAGAATTTCACACTTGAAACATTAAGAGAGTCTGAATCAGTGATAACTTCAAGTGTCCTTGAGTCACCTTCAGATACAAATAATCCTAAACCTACTACTGATGATTTACCTATTGCTTTCATAAACGACGTCGATCTTGTACTCTCCATCCCATCTCAAAATTTGTGTCTTAAAATGTTTTATCCCCTAGATTCCATTCTTTTACTTTAAACCTTGATAAGATAAAAATTTCAAACAATATTCAAGAGGTATGAGAGATTTTTGAGTAGAGAGAAGCATTAATGGAAGAACTATGGCTTTGATAAAAAAATGAAACTTGGGAGGTGGTCAACTTATCACAAGGAAAAAAACCTATTGGGTCAAATGGGTATTCACAGTAAAATATAAGACTAATGAGAGAGTTGACCGTTACAATGCTCATCTAATTGCTAAAGGGTTTACCCACACCTATGGAATCGACTACACAAAAACGTTCGCACCTGTAGCAAAATTAAATACAGTTCGGGTTCTATTGTCATTAGTAGCAAATCGAGACTAAACACTCTAACAACTTGACATAAAGAATACATTTCTCAATGAAAATACCTCTAGAATTTTGTAAACAGGGGGAGGAAAACATGGCATGCAAACTCAAAAAGTCCCTTTCTGCTATCAAACAGTCACCCAGAGTGTGATTTGATGGGTTTACAAAGAAAATAAAAGGTCAAGGATACCAAGAAGGATTGTCAGACTACACTTTATTCTTCCAACAATTTAAAGAAGGGTTAAAAACAATTTTAATTGTGTATGTGATGATATAATCCTAAGAAGGGATAATTTAGCCGAGATTGAAAGGATTAAGAAAACTCTAGTCACTGAATTTAAAGTAAGAGATCTAGAACAAATGCGTTACTTTTTTAATATGAAAATTGTTAGCTCAAAAGATGGTATTAGTATATCTCAATGAAAATATATCCTCGATCTCATGACTGAAACTAATATGCTTGGAAGCAAACCTAGCGACACTCCAATTGAAGTCAAAAAGAAAACAAAAATTAATAACAGACCAAACGACAAAGACAGATATCAAAGACTAGACGGAAAGTTGAGCTACCTATCACACACAAGGTCTTACATTGCATTTGTAGTAATTGTGGTTAGTCAACATATGCATTAAACAACGAAATGAGCTATTTTTCAAGAAAAGTGAAGGTAGAGAGAGATAAAAATATTTATAGATGCAGATTGGATAGGTTCAACGGATGATAAAAGATCTACTACCGGATATTGCACTTTTGTGATAGGAAACCTAATAACTTAAAGAAGTAAGAAACAAAATGCGGTAGCTAGAAGTAACACTGAAGCTGAATTTCAAGCAATTGTACAAGAGATATGTGAAGGATTATGGCTGAGAAAACTCTTAAACAAATTACAAACCAAAACAAAGACTACATTCAAAATCTATTGTGACAACAAAGCTACTATCAATATTTTCTTCAATTCAGTTCAATATGATCGAACCAAACATATAGAAATGGATTGACACTTTATCAAAGAAAAAGTTAAAGACATAATTATTTGCATGATTTATGTTCCCACAAAAGAACAAACGACAGATATCTTCACCAAAGAGCTTCCTCGACAAAGTTTCGATGGTTTCATTTGCAAGTTGTACATAATTAATATTTATAATCCAACTTGAAGGGGAGTGAAAATCCTAAAACTGTTGGGATATTTATCCCTATTTGTTAATGATTAAACTATATATAATTTGAATGTATTTTCGTTCATGATTATTAGAGATACAATTAGATTTTATTTATTCTCTTTTTTATCATAATTATATTATAAAATAGGAGTCCATGTACATTGTTTTCACATAAGAAATAAAATAATATTTCCGTAGGAAATCAACTTAAGAATATGATCAGTTTCTTGATTTCCAGGGTGAAACCAACCCCTGTTTTCAAGATGTTAGTTTCTTGATTTTTAGGGTGATTTGTAGCTGTATACTAATAACTTCCAGCAGTATATTAGGCATAACAAATGTATATATAAAGGGATATGATAATAAGAAATAAATGAAGTAATTTTCTGTAAAATAAAAACAGTTTAATGGTATCAGAGCCTTAGGCTCATAAACTGCTGCTCTTAGCCTCTTGTTCAACTAGTTCTGTAAGTTCACCTAGTATGATGTCAAATACTCAGGCAGGGAATGCACCTTTTTCAGTTTCCAACTCAAGTTTCTGCTTTTGGGCATGAGAGCTATGAAAAAACTAAAAGTTTAAATGTTCTTAGTACACTGGAAGATAACATGGATGGGGAGGTTCCAGAGACAAGTAACAAAAATGAATTCAATATGAGAAATTCAGGCAGCTTTGGGCTTGGATCCATTCTTGATCTTGCTCCTAAACATAATCCTTTTGGTGGTCTATTTAACAGTGTAGTTATTAATGTTTCTGCTTCTCCTTTTAATAGTACCAGTCCTCAAGGAGAGCTATTTCGGCCTGCATCCTTTCAGTTCCAGTCTCTCCAACCATCAGTACAAACTCAGCCTACAAACTCAAGTGCATTTTCTGGTAATCCTATCCCATTCACTAAGGAACAATTAGAACTTCTCCAACAACTTATACAAAAGGCAAATATCAACACCACATTTAGTAGCAGTAGGAAGAACTCCACACATATTTCCAATAATTCAACAAAGCATGATGAAAAATTTTCCTCCTCATCTTGGATAGTAGACTCAGGTGCCTCCAATCACATGACAAGTGATCAATCATTTTTCACAACCTATTCACCTTGCAACAGACTTCAAACAGTGTGTGTCACCAATGGTACTCGCACACAGTGGTCGCAACAGGGACCATTTGCCTCTCAAATAACCTCACTCTCAAATCTGTGTTATTTGTGCCTGGATTTTGCTACAATCTCATATCAATTAGTAGATTAAATCATGACCTTAACTGTGAAACTAAATTCTTGGCTAAATCTTGTGTTTTTCAAGACCTAAGCTCGGGGAAAATGATTGGCGGTGCTGATTTACGTGCGGGCCTCTATGTTCTTGATATCAACACTCCTTCAAACCATTTTGTTAATCATCAATGTCAATTGAGTCATAATCTTAAGTCTCATAGTCATACTAATAAGGAAAGTAAAATCATGATATGCCATTTTCGTCTAGGTCATCCAAATTTTTCATATTTGAAACGTTTGTTTCCATCCTTATTCATCAATAAAAATCCCAATATATTTCATAGTGAAGTTTGTCAGTTGGTAAAACATACTCGAAACACTTTCTCACCATTTTTCCCTCATTCACGGTGATATTTTGGGACCATGTCGCGTTCCCAGTATTACTGGTGCTCGATGCTTCTTACTGTTAGTTGATGATCATACTCGATTATGTTGGACATTTCTTATGAAAGACAAATCTGAAACCAAACACATATTTTCACTTTTTCATGCCATGATCCAAACTCAGTTCAATGCCAATATTCAAATCCTAAAAACTGATAATGCTAGGGATTTCTTTAATTCCGATCTTAGTGGATATCTCAAATCACATGGTATTGTCCAACAAAGCTCCTGCGTTGACACACCACAACAAAACGGTGTAGTCAAACGCAAAAACCGTCTTATACTTAAGGTTGCCCAAACTTTACTTTTTCAAACCAATGTTCCTAAAAAATTTTGGGGTGAAGTCATTCTTACTACAACACACTTGATCAACCGAATGCCTTCTCGAGTTCTCAACTTTAATTCACCTTTACAAGTGCTTTAGAGTCAATATTCTACCTCACAACTTGTGTCACCAATTCCTTTCAAGGTTTTTGGTTGCACTGTTTTTGTCTATATTCATTCACAATATCGTGGCAAACTTGATGCCCGTGCCATTAAATGCATCTTCGTTGGTTACTCAACTAATCAAAAAGGTTACAAATGTTTCTCTCCCATCACTCGTAAGTTTTACCATTCCATGGACGTTACTTTCTTCAAAGAAACTCCATTCTATTCTAATTCTGCAATTCAAGGGGAGAATCACACTAATGAATTGCAGAATTGAGATTGGTCATCACTCATTGAACCGAATTTATCATCTCATTTACCCTCCACTACCTTGTTCTCTTCCAACCTGATTCCCATTCCAGATTCTCCTTCAAAAACCAAACCTGATCAATCTCTCATTGTCTATCCTAGACATCTCCTCCTTCCTAATGATGCCATAAAATTTTATGGGAGAAAGAGAAATCCTGACTTGCCCACACAAAATCAGCAAAGCCAAGAAACTCTCCTGAGCCAGACTGAATCTGAAAGATTACAAGATGAAGCAAAATCTAGTCCAAAACTTGGTTCTGGCCTTGAGTTAGATCTTCCTATTGCACAAAGAAAAGGTGTTCGATCATGCACTCAACATCCTCTTCAAAGTTACATTTCTTACGCAAATTTGTCCCCAAAATTTCAAGCATTTGTGGCATCCCTAGACAATATCAAGATTCCTAATTTTGTCAATGAGGCTCTAAAAGTTCCTGAATGGCACATGGCAACCTTAGAAGAATTTACTACACTTGAAAAGAATGGTACATGGATGTTAACAAAGCTATCACTTGGAAAGAAGACAGTAGGCTGTAAATTGATATTCTCTATTAAACAGAAGGCAGATGAAAATATCGATAGATATAAAGCTCGACTAGTGGCTAAAGGGTTCACCCAATCATATGAAATTGATTATCAAGAGACTTTTGCTCCTGTAGCAAAACTTAACACAATTCGTGTCTTGTTGTCTATTGCAGTTAATGAGCATCGGTCACTGCTTCAACTCGATGTCAAGAACGCATTCTTAAATGGAGATTTGATTGAAAAAGTTTACAAAGATGTGCCTCCTGGCTTTGAGACTAAAGATACACAAGGGAAGGTATGCAAGTTGAGAAAGGCACTATATGGACTTAAATAGTCAACTAGAGCATGGTTCGAAAAATTCACCAAGGTCCTCAAATAGGATAGATACTCTTAGACACATGCAGACCACACTTTATTTGTCAAACACTTCGCAGATGGGAGAATCACAACTTTGATTCTATATGTTGATGATATAGTTCTTACAGGAAATCATGTAGGAGAAATGAAGAGACTTAAGATGCTATTATCCAAGGAATTCGAGATTAAAGACTTGGGATATTTGAAATATTTCATAGGGATAGAGATGGCACATAGTACTAAAAGAATCTCAGTTTCTCAACGCAAATATGTTCTAGATCTCTTGCGTGAGACTGGCATTAGTGGGTGTAAGCCTGTTGAAACATCCATGGATCCTAACATCAAACTAATGCCTCAAACTGATGAATTGGCAACTGACAAGGGATAATATCAACATTTGGTAGGTAAGTTAATTTATTTGACCCATACACGTCCAGATATAAGTTTTTCAGTCAGTATTGTTAGTTAGTTTCTTGGCAACCCATCAGTAGATCACTTGCAGGTAGTAAATCGTATTCTAAGATACTTGAAGAAAGATCCTGGAAAGGGGCTCATGTTTAAGAAAACAATTAATAGAAGATTAGAAATTTATACTGACGCTGATTGTGCTGGATATCCTAGTGACCAAAAATCCACATCTGGATATTGCTCATTTATTTGGGGAAATTTGGTGACATGGCGTAGCAAAAAGCAAGCATTGGTAAAGACGTAGCGATCTAGGCCGAAGTTCTATGTATTGGCTTTGGGCATCTGTGAAGGAATTTGGCTAAAACGACTACTATACGAACTCAAGGTTGAAAACATTCAGAATCTATTAGAATCATGTGTGACAACCAGTCAGCAATTGCAATTGCCAAAAATCCAGTCCACCATGATCGAACTAAACATGTGGAAATTAATAGACACTTCATCAGTGAGAAAATTGAAGGTAAGATGATCTCCCTCAACTATGTTCCGTCTAGGCAACAAGTAGCAGATATCTTAACCAAAACATTGTTTCGACCTAATTTCACAGAGTTAAATGTAGCACTTGGTTTGGAAAAAATATATCGCCTAGCTTGAGGGGGAGTGTAGGAAATCAACCTAGGAGTATGGTCAGTTTCCTGATTTCTAGGGTGGAACCAACCCCTGATTTCTAGGGTGGAACCAACCCCTGATTTTAGGAGTGTAGTTTCCTGATTTTTAGGATGGAACCAACCCCTGTTTTCAGGATGTTAGTTTCTTGATTTTTAGGGTGATTTGCAGCTGTATAGTAATGACTTCCAGCAGTATATTAGGCACAACAAATGTATATATAAAAGGATCTTATATTAAGAAATAAATGAAGTAATTTTCTATAAAATAAAAACAGCTTCAATTTCTTATGTAATCAGTTTACAGCTGCATCACATATGGTACTGCTTAAAGTAACTTAAGTTATATAATAGCATGTGTAATACATATAATGAGAAAATTCAAGGGACACTGAGAACAAAAGAAATGTATAACATGCAATAGCATTACAAAATTACACAGCATGCCATCTTAGCTGATTAAACTACCACAATTACACATGCATTGAAAGAGAAGAAAATAATGTAAAGAACACACACTTTTTATATTTGGTAAACAATAAGATTTTTTTCACAAGTATGTTTTAATTGCTACCATATTAGGAATATCAGTATCAAATCTTGTTCATAACCTCACATTTAGTGCTCACGTCATATCTAATCTTAACTTTGATTAACTTCATCATGTTTTGCACACACATTGTGGTATGAATAAGATCAGCTCATATGAATAATGACAGTATAACCAAAATAGTAAACCAACTAACATCAGCCTACTTTCTATAATACCCCCCTCCCCTAAAGCGGCATTGGTAAAGCAACATAATTTAATAGGATATGAGAGCAGAAGATCTTGGATTCAAAACTCAACATTTTAGTCCCTCGCTTTGTTCAGTGCAATAATTTCCAGAATGGAACCCTAAGACTTATCCAGCCTTGACGTGTGGCAGACTCTAAAAACATTAAACAGCACAAGTAGTCAGTCAACCTTCCTTGTTAATTAAAAGACTCTTCTTGATCATGTATTATTATATACCTTAAAATTCAGTCCATGCCTTCCTGTCTTATCGGGATCACCATAACAAATATCAACTATCCTTGAAACTTCATATTCATCAGTTGCAATCTTATTATTATTTTCTGCTTTCCTTGATTTCTTGGATCTTGATGAATAGGCTCTTTCAGCATCACTAAATTTGTACTTTTTGCACAGCTTTTCCCATTCCTTCAATAATTCTAGAAAATCCTCACCTGCGTCATTCCTGACCTAGAACAAGAGGCACACCAATGCGTCATGGAAAAAAATTAAGGCTCGGTTGCTGACCTATTTATAGATAAGATGTACTCACATGTGCCTTTGGATGGTTTAGCTTTAAGCTTTCACATGCAGACTTGTCAATATCAAGAGCCCATCTCTGTTGGAAACGTAAATTAAGATACAGAATACAATTAAGGCTGAGAATGACAAAAAGAAAATGAAGATTAAAAAATATATACATATATTAAATACCGTCACAAGATTAACACCAGAAACTTTGGCACCAAGGCACAACCCAGTTGACATCCCACCACAACCACAATAAAGATCTAAAAGAGATAATTCTGATGTTTGAGTTTGACAAGAGGGCATATTCTCCAAAAACGTTCCAGTGGCTGTTGTAGGGACTGTCTTGTCTCCTCTTGGTGAAGAGTTATCTGAAGCAAAATGGACCGCTAGACAGTGTCAACTTGGTTTTTGGGTTCACCACAAACTTTATTATCCTCAACAATGGTTAGATTCTTACTAAACCTTTTGTATTCCCCAAAAGAGTGCATATATAAGAGTAAAGAAAAACTGTACTAGGAAATGCATTATAAGAAGGAATTACAAAACGCAGTAAAACATTTTAAAAAATTCCTTCATTGCAAGGATGACTTCAAAGAAACGTGACATGCACTATTTTTATTATCACTAATCTATTCCTTGCATGCAGTACTAGAAAACGAGAATCAAAATTTGAAGTTAAAGTATTGCCTTATAATGGCTTATATATCCAAAGGAGACGATATATTGAAAATATTTGGTATCAAACTAAGTAACTTCATCGTCTAATATTTCAAAATGACTTGTCTCCATGAACTTACACCATATATTGCCTACATAAAGCAATGCACCGGGCTTCAAGACTAGCATCAAACTATATGAGTGTATGTGCATGGGCAATAACCGCAAAACCAAGCAGACTGATTTTTGTTGCCACAAGCATGAAACTACTTACCAATGACCATAGAGCGAAATGTTGAATACTCCACACAGTATTCCATATCATAATATAAATCTGATGGTGAAATAGAGTTTATTTTTGTCCGCAACTGCAGCAAGTAAAAAGAAAACACTAATATTTCAACAAATGACAAGACTTTTATGGAATAAAATAATAAGCGTTTACATAAGATGTACCAAAGATAGTATGGACTATATGTTAGAAGTTGTTAAGAAATCAAATCTTCCAAAAGTTTAAGCTATTAAGAAAAAAGCTAACAATACATTTATATATTCTATCACTCCTCCACAAATGTTGACTATATGCACCGAACAAGCCAAACACTTGTAATTCAACAATTGGAATTACTGGGTTTGAATATAGGAATTCCTATCATGTTAAAAGTTGTTAGGAAACCAAATATCCCAAAAGCCTAAGCTATTGGGAGAATGATCGACAATACTTTTGTACATTTTCTCATCATACAACAAGGAGTAAAGGGGGGAGAAATAGGTACAAAAGAAAATTATAAAAGTAGATAAAGAATCATACCCCTGGGCACAGTTGAGTAACATTGACTTTTGAGATAATACAATCTATTAAATTGTCATTCATTACAGTAGAATAGAACAAACGTCTCTTGTCATGGAAACCACCTTCTTCTTTGATAACCTGAAAAAAGTTGAAGAAAGCTAAGTATTGCACCATAGAAAGCCAAGTTCAATAGACATAGCCTTCTAGCAGAAGTGGCTAGATGGTATTTAGGTCAATTCCCAATTCCTTAGTTCTAGTCTTCTCCTACACACCTTCAGTGAATTGTGGTGGCATATAATCCCCTTTCCTGTTCCCCCCTAAGGAGTAGCTTAGGCTTATCAAAGATAAAAATATATATATTTATTAACTCACTGTATCTTCAACTCTATAAAACCACTGGACACGAAAATACTTCTCCCCACCAGTTGTTCTGAAAAATTCTATGATCCTGCCAATGTGATTTTGAGGCTCACTACCCTGTAATAAATGGTTAGCATCCAAATCAAATTATAATATGATTTTGTTCTCATAAAGCAAGACATGCAGTTGCTACATTCAGATAATTGTGCTTCTTACAATCACTATGGGAAGTTAAAGGGGGGAAATCACAATAGGAGTTAAGCTACTAACGATTCTTGATTTAAGTTTCACCATAAACAAAATCCAACACCAATAAATTGTGGGCTCATGAGAGTTACAGAAAGGGCAAATGACTACTAAACTTGGGTGTCCTGGGAATTTTTTAGAGAAGGAAAATAATAAACAAATAAACAGTAGCATGCATAGTAACTTAGTCCTTTTATGGGCTTCTGTATGCTAAATGAAAGTGGAGACTTTTGTGGTTCCTTCAATAGATTAATAGTTGTAATTTGAAAATAAAATGTAGAAATATTAAAGAATAAATGATAAAAAAGGGCAAAGAAACAATACATTTAAACAATAGAACTCATTAAAATGATTAGTAAGAGTGTACCATTAAGCAAACATGATAAATGAGAATGAAAATGAACTCGCCCTTGACTCTATTGTGCCCCCTTTAGGGTGGTCACCACTCCCATTAGGGCATGTTTGGGATTGCTGGTTGGATCTTAATTATCTTTCCATGATATTTATTGAACTAAACAGGGTCTTTCACTATATCTTTTACACAATCAACTTGAAAGGTTCAACTCAACATTTAACCACCAATTTAGCCTCCCCTACTAGTAGTTCCATTTAGCCAATAACACACTATATATTTTAGGGTTATTTACTTGCAAGGAAGAAGAGCAATAGCTTTTTTTATAATTCTCTTTTATTACTAGTACATAATCCCTAAAATTGCTGCTAAAAGCATATGACATTTAGCCATGGTCTAATGTTTCCCTCCATAAGTGGTTCTTGATATCATAAATTGTGATGAAAACTCAAGTTTATGCATAAATGCAAACAAAAGGAAAGCTTTCTATTATCCACTATAGAGAAGAATTTTTCTATATTGCTGGATAAAAATGTAAATCCTAAACCATATAACAAGTCAAACTACTTGTAACAAAACTATGCATACTCTCGGACAAAACAGTACGGGAAAGCTTCTTCTACTTCAATTACCTGTATATATGCACAATCGCCAAGATTGAAAACAGAACTGCCAATTCTAGCTTGAGTAAAATGGCATTCCACATTGAGAATCACCTCATCTTCTTTATCCTCACTATAAAGCATGAATAATGCACAACACAAAAAAGAAAAAAATAAGCCAAAATGATAAAATGATAAAATGAAACCAATAGGGTTGACAAAAAAGCTACTAATGTTTAGGAATTAACAATTACTTACTTTAACTTCAGGGTTTTTCCTTTAGAGCTTAGATTCTGTAGATTTCATTCAAAAGGAAAAAAAAGTAAATATTACTTAAATGTGGTGAAAATTCAAACAGCTAATACATACTCAAAAGTTAGTGAGTAAAGTTTTTCAGTGTTTTATGACCAAAAGCTTACGTACATATTCGGGATGATATGAATGAAGAACGAGCAAACAAATTTTATAAACATAACAATTAAATACTTGGCCAATTACCTTCAGTTCATATCGCCAACGCCACCTTTCTTGAGCTTCATCACTAGGAACTGGATCTCCAATAAAGAAAGAAATTCTACAATTCACTTTTTTGTTCTTTGATGAATCTGATAACTTGACATTTTGAAGAGATTGTGCTTTGCATGGCTCAGGAAAACTAATGCATTTTTCTCTTTCATTGTCAGCCTCAATCATCAAGCCTTCTTCATCCAATGTATTTAAATCATATTTTACTGATGAAGAGGTCAAAGAATCTTCCATCATCTTGTCATCTGATGAATCAAGCAATTTATTAAACGTTTTTGATCTTATGCTTTCAGCATTAGCTGAAGTTGAGAAGAATCTAGATCTTTTGTGGTTTGCCTTCGTATTGTCATCATAACCACTGCAACAGTGAAGGTATCGTAAGCGTTCCATACCATTGTATTAGAGTGGAAGTAAATTACAAAGCCAAAGAAAATAAGTTTACGCTTCTAGTACTCACTTTGATGGCGACGAACGCTTGGTTCTTTGGCTCTGCACAAAGAACCCATCATAAGAAAGAGAAATTTTTATCACTGGAACCCAAAACAGTTAGTAAAAAATTATCTGAATTTTCATTCTTCGAAAACAATAGTTACCTACTCTGATAATTTCGATTTTGAAACTCGTAATAGCATATTTATCTTTACATAATTTAATAATTTTAAAAAAAAGTATGTTATTATATATATAAGTATATATAATTAATTCATGCATACTTGTTAAAATATGCCATATATATATATAATTAATTCATTAATACTTAGTAAAATATGCCCACCGTGTGTATACAATTAACATATTATTATAAGAATAATTTAATTATGTAATTATTATAATTCCTATCAACTGATTCTTTCATTCTACTTAACCATTATGAATTTCTTTTAAAAAAAATTAGTTAAATGAAAAAATAAAGTAAAAAAGATAATTATATTAAATTTCTAAATTTATAGACGCATGTGTACTGTTACGTACTCTTAGTTCACTTGGAAGTTGATAAATTATTTTTTTTAACAGTGTCTCACGCCACGTACACTTGTTATTAATTGGTTCTTGAGCCCACGCAGCTTAGCTGCCTACAATAAGCAAATTACATTACATTTTAACATAACTGACCTACAAATATACAATATACGTCTATGTGCGGCCAGACTCTTTATGTATTTCTGGAGAAAAGATTCTTGGAGGTTATCTGTTCAGAGGATTTTTCAATATCCTTGTGAAGCACAAAGCAACTATTTATTATTTATTATTTTTTTTATGTTTCTTGGCAAAAACATACTTTTGTTTTTTTATGGATGAAATTGGTGTATTCTTCTCAATTTTATTAGAAGTTGTGATACTGTGATGCAAGTATTCTTCTCAATTTTAATAGAAATTGTGTTATTATGATGCAAATTTATAAAGATGTTTGAGAACAAATATGGGTGATCAAGCATCAAAGGTTAGACTATAAGTATTACATAAAGAATAGAAGAATAACTATTGATGCCTATCGATCGATCGAGAGTGTGGTCGATTGATCGAAGAGTTTTTACTCAAATTTTGGTTTCCAATTTTAAAGTCGATCGAGCAAGTATAAAAAAAATAGAATAAATAATGAAATGAGACAGTTTTGGGACAAGAAGCTAGGGTTTTGATGGGCATTATTACAATTATCCATCTTGGGCGTATATAAGTACATTTTATGCCCTAGAAGCCACATTACATTGTGTGAGAGTGAGAAAAGATTGAGAGCATTTCAACAAAGAGTCAAGAGAGCTAGAAAAGAGAGTTAGGTTTTTAACCATCATTGGATATGAAAACTTTGTGAGATCTTTTTGAATACTATTTATCTTGAGAGTGTTTTTTCTTCAAAGATATCTATGTTGTATTTATAATCTCTATATTCAAACTAGAAAAACTCATCTCTATTGAAGGGTGAAAAAGTTGAATAAACACTACATTAATTAGGTTAAACCACTTTAATCTTAATGTATTATTTCTATCTTTTCTTTGAGTTAATTTTCATTGTTTTTTATATTTTATTTTTAAAGTTTGTTGTTTGATTGTTGGATATTCTTCATTGGATGTTGTTGCTTTAGAAATTTTTATTCTCATTTACATCAATAAATATTTATAATATAATAAAGATTGACATATTTATATTCAAAAACTAAAAACTAAATCCAATGGTCAACCCTTCTACTAATTGAATATTCTCATGTACATAATGAATTTAAAATTGTTTCAAATTAATTTTATTTTGTGTCATTTTTGTGAGACATATGAGTGCACTAAACTCTTTAGTAGCGCTACATATTATAAGAATTATGATACCACAAATGGAGTATAGCTTTGGCAGACCTTATTTTATAACGATGACAAATTTGTGTGATAGGTAACTTTTCCAACTCTTTGCTTCCAAAGTAGCTTTTACAAGAAACTAGAGAAGCCCTAACAAACTTATGAGTTACGTGGATAAAAAATTAATTTATCATGAATTTTAAATAATATATTATAATAATTATGATATCGTGATATAATGAATTTTAAATGATATATTAATAAATATGATCAAATTTAATAATGCATTTTGTTATTATTATAAAAATAATTTATTAATAATAAATTTACTTAATAATAATAACAAATTAATATTAAAAATAAAATAAATATTTTACATTATTTTATTATAATATCGTTATTAAATAATAATTATGATACTGTGAGGTAAACATATGTCGCATCATCTTTTAATTCTTTTCATCGGAAACTGGAAAATATTACCCTCTTTTCCATATAATTGTTTGACTCATAAAACGTAACCCTATTACTATTTTTATTCTCTAATTTGGCAGTAGTAAATAATCGATAAATTATAATTCTTAATTAAATAATTAATTTTATAATTTGTATAACTTTACAAAAATATACACTAAATATAATAATTATTTTAAAATGATTTTAAAATTAAAAATTATTTACAAATTATTTAATAACATTTTTATTTTTTCATTTAAAAATATAATTAATTAAAAAATTAGTAAACATTTAAAGAAATTAATTTTATAATATTTTATTTTAATATTTATAAATATAAAATTCAAGATACTTCATTTATTTAATAAAAAAAATGATGAATAAAAAAAATCAAAAATCAAAAATTTAATTAAAAAATCTTTATTTTAGAGATTTATGAATCATAAATTTTAGTAATAATTTTTAAAAAATTAAAAATTAAAAATTATTACCAAACATGTTTACTTAAAAAATTAAAAAACTAGAATAAAAATTAATATCAAACACATTATAAATTAATTTTTTATTCAATTAAATTATCAAACATATTATAATTTTATTTTTTCTATTTAATTAACTTAACTTGCTAGCTACAAAGAAATAACTAACGGGATAACATGCAAAATATACATAAATTTCGAAAAATATTAAAAACTGATACTAAAATAAAATACCACGTGTTAAGATGGTAAGTATGACGCAGTCGTACCTTTGCGAGAGCAGACTTGGCTTGGCCATTTTCAGCCTGAACTGAAGCCGAATTGTCCGCGAATCTCGGAGACCTTCGCAAACAAATGTTGTCTAAGACTCTCGAAGCACTCATCTGAACTTCCATAGAAGTCTTTTTTGTTACCTTCTTCTCCGGCGAATCGTACAATGCACTTAGATTTGACTCATTCCCAAATAATCTAGGTGACCTTCTTTGGTAATGACTCGGATCTATTAATCTCAATTTCTTAGCCACATTTTGAGATTTGAACTCCGCAGAACTGGAAGTGAATCCCGGAGATCTACTCAAACTCTTCTCTGGAGACAGTCTTGGATCGAACACTTTCAGAGGCTCGGGTTGGTCTTGGGTCACTGGATTGCTCTCGAATACTATCAGAGATAGAGATTTGCAATTTGAGCTGGTAGTTTGATCCAATTTTGAATTTGTGGGTGTTCTCATGGTTTGCGAGGTTTATGAAGAGAGGATTTTTCAGAAGTCTTTTAGGGGGGGGGGAACAAAAATTGAGGTAAGAATTAAGAGAAGCTGATTGCGAACAACAATTCAATTTTTGAATTCGATGATTTCAAAGTTGACTAGTTTGGTACTATTCCCCAAATAAACGTGGTTTGGACATTTGCAGTTAGTAAATTGAACATGTAGCTTCATTGGCCTTCACCTTTACAGTTTTACGCACAATTAAAAAAAGACTTCGCTATTTATTAGAAGGAAAAATGTAATAAATAAATTGTACTTTTTGTCGTTATTTATTACGTGGGAAAAGATAAATCGATAATTTCACCAAAAACAAAAATTTATTTTTTAAATTTAATAGATTTGTGTGTAAAAAAAACATTACATTTACGTTGCATTTACCAAAAAGATATTTATATTTTTTTTAAATAGTTATATTATATGAACCTAAAATACAATTATGAAAAATAAAGAACATGACTACACTAGCTTTGGTTTAAATGGTAAAAAATATAGTATGAAAAATAAATATTGTTGACATAAATGGACAAATTCAAGTATATACATATACTATTGATATAATACGTACATCATAAATATTAGAAGAAAGTGATTTGTTATTTTATTTTTTTAAATTGTTTATTATTTTATTTTTTTAACTTGACTATTTTAATATTTTTTTAAAAGCTAATTAATTTATTCATTTTTTTTTATTTTCTATTAATTTATTACTTATTTCTTCAAATTAGATCAATTACATAATTATTTCATTTAAATACTTAACAACACCCGGTTACAAGAACAATAGTAAAACCTTACAAAAATTGAATTTTTTTTTAGATTTTTAGTATTATTGAAATATTTTTGAACCAAGGTTGAAAAATAATGTTAAAGATAAGTGAAATTGATTTTTTTGAATGTATCATCAACGAAATAGAATTCTTATTTTTTTCTTCTCTTATTTATTATGAACTATTTAGTTATTTTATGAATTTGATAAATTCTATGTCTAATTAATTAATTTATTGTGATGGTAGGTAATTTGTAAGCCCAAACTATGATTAGATTAATTTAGTATCATTAATTATTTTATTTTTAATTTTTGAATTATTGATATGTCTAATTTTATATTTAAATGTTCAAAATATTGCATATTTTGAATTGAACAAAAGTTTTTAAAAGCCCTATAATTTTTAACAAATGAATACATTAGTAACGTAATTATTAGGTTAGGTACAATAAGTTCCATAATTTTTAAAATTAGCATTTTAGTCTCGTAATTTATGGATTAGATACTATCATTCTTATTATGAAAAAAGCATTTTTAGTACTATAATTATTAAAATGAGCATTTTTAGTCCATCAAAGGTATTGAAATTGAGTACTTATACTCTCATAATTTTTACATTGTAGTACCTAAATTTAACAAATAACGAGATTATAGGTATTCAACTCAAAAATTATAGGACTAAAGTGTTCACTTGTACATAATAACTATACTATTGTGACATTTTTTAAAAATTATGAAAACTCTGATACTCAGTGTAATAATTACAATACTAAATTACTTAAATTGAATAATTATGAGACTTGTGGTGCCTTGTTTTTGTTACGAATTAAGTGACAAATTATGATTTATATTGTAATTAGGATTAAATGCTTATATTAAACATTATCAATAGGTTTAATCTTGCATAATTTAGTTATTCTATTTTTAAGTCAAATGAAATGAGTGAATTAAATCTAATAATCATAATTTTAGATTATTTAATATTTAATCGATTGATAATTAAATTATTAATCAATTAACTTGAAATAAGAGGTTGAAAATGATGTATGATTTTTAAAGATAAAGTTAAAAATTCAATAAAGGTTTTAAATTATGAATTTGATTTAGGACTCAATAAACTAATTTTATTTCATGACATGATCACTTGAATTTAGACTAACTGTGAGAATAATTTCATAATCAAATATCTTATTATTTGCTCTCAAAAATTGTGTAATTTTTATTTTGTTATTTTTTATGTTATTATTGTCTTTTCCATAATCCAAACATTTATTACTAAATTTAATTAACTCACAAACAAACTAATGATTATAACTATAATTGCTATCAATATCTACAAATTCAATTCTTACTTGAATTATATAAATACTAATAAAGGACAATATCAACAATACCCCTTAAGTTTTAAAGAAATGTCACAAAATACTCTTGAGGTTTCAAAAATATCACAAACAACTCTTCAACTTAAAAGAATTTAAAGTTAACGAAAGTAGGTAGTGATTTTTATATATTAAAAATGATAGAAATAATAAGAAATAAAAATATAAGACATTTCAGAATGTTTTTCACAAAAATGATAATTAGTAAAAAAAATTGAAAAAATATAAAAAATAAGATTAAATATTAAAGAAGAAACTCGATTTAAAGATTCATCATTTTCAAAAATAAGAACAATATTTAGATTCATCATTCTCAGAAATAATGAAAATATTTTTAAGAAAAAATATATTTTATTATAGAATAAATAATAAAGAAATGAGTATTAACATTACAGATACAAAAAGAATATATAATATATCATTAATTGATAAATAAATTATTGTAGATAAACTATAAAAAATCCCTCAAAATAACAAATGGAAATCATTTAAAAAGAATCTAAATATTAATAAAAAGACATTTTAGAAAAGAAAATGAAGACTAACAAAACTAACATTTTTAAAGAATAGAATAATAAATAGGAAATATGTTTTATTAGTAATGATTCATGGGAAATTAAGATACCAAAAATTTAAATTCATAGCATACCCTAAATTTGTTATTAATATTGATGACAAAAACTTAAATCAATTGTTAAGTTTAACTTATGATTTCAAAAAAGGAGATTTAATGAAAGAAAAAAATCATCCATTTTTGATACACTACGTAGTAGAATATTTATTCACAAACAGATATAATAGATTAATTTATAGACAAAATAAATTCATAAAAATATATAAAAAATAAAAAAATTAGACAAATAATAAAATAAAAAATATTAACAGATTTCAAAATACAAGAAGAATGAAACTTAGATACTAAATAAAAACCTTTAATATCAGGAAGAAAAAGTAATGTCACAAGAAATAATAATGTATCAAGTTTACGTTTATAGATCCTTAAGGGAAACCTCTAACAAATAAAGGGTTGTTACAAATATAAAACAAGAAATTAAAATAATGAAAACATTAGTCTATGACAAATATTAAGAAGAAAATAATATTATTTTTATCCCAATATTGTTCAAAAAAACTACATAATTTGGATTTGGTTTTGATGGAAACCTAATAGACATATCAAAAAAATAATTAATAATAATGAAAGTTTTAATTCTTTTAATAGAAGAATTGATTATAGTACAATAATAAAAAATTGAGTCCTTATAAGACATAAATGAAACACAAAAGAAATTCCTAAAATAAATAAAAGAATATGGTTATAATAAGAAATTATAACAAGACGTATGCAAAGAATTTACAAAATCAAGAAGGGATGTAAATAACATACCAAGGGACAATGAAATCATAGGTTACAATTTTGATCCATTTGTAGGATTAAAAGAAGAACCACCTATGATATGAGATGTATTGATACCTAAGAATGGAAAAAATCAAAGATAAAAAAGAAGCAACAGTCTCAATTTAATGGAATATAGAAAAAAAAATTAGAAAAATAATTTATGGACTTTGAGAATAAGTATATAGAAAAGTTAGTGAGTTTGTTAACCCTATTAAATAAATAAATAGTAAAACATTTTGATGAAAAACTTTGTACGAATAAAGAGGAAGATGATATGATAATAATCAATAAAAATGAATTTGAACAAGAAAATATAATATCAACAAATCATACGAAACCAATTTTATTATCAGTTTCTTATTGATTAGTGTTTAAATAGCACTAAAATTATCATGATTTAATGTACTTTAATTGATTAAATAGGTTCATATTTGTATAATTTTATCACATTTTTGTATAATTTTATCTTTTCGAAATCACATATATATTTTATTATTTTTTAGGTATTTTCGTTCAAAAATAACTTAAAAACTTGAAAAGATAAATTCAATTTTTGATTTTCGTTCAAAAATCACGGGTAACCACCAATCCGCACCGAGTATCGCATACTGGCCTGCATGAATAACACATGCCCGCACGTAGCTGGCACACACCAACATGCGTGTAGCCAGTACACGTAACCACCACACACCGCGTCGATTTCCACGCGTACCAACATATTCCCGCGTTGTGTCCTACGCACCAAACACCTATCTATTCCAATTTTTGTACCCCATAGCATGCTAGGCTGTCCAAACTCATCTAAAATCAAATTTTTCACCTTTTTTAGCCTTGTCTTCACCTGTAAAAAGACCATCTTTTCCCATTGAAAAACACAATTTTCTAAGCTCTTTCTCTTTCTAGCTTTCTCTCTTTATAATTTTTTTTAGTTTTTAGTTTTAGAGTTCTTATCTTTTTGAAAATAACTAATTATGTTTTTATAGATTTTTAGTTTTTGATTCAATAAACAAAAATACAAATCTGTTTGGAGGTTTTTGAGTAACAGAATTAGCATCAAAATGTTGTAAGGATTCTTTTAAGATATAATTTTAAAATAAATTCTTTACAGTTATTTCTTATGTTATATTTAATTTATTTGTGATTGAATTTAACACGACTGACTATTTTGTAAATATGATATAATAATAATGTTATTATGCTTGCGAAATATTAAATAGGTAAAACATTTCTATAAAATAAAGTGATTTTTTTATTCAAGACTTCCTATTAAGGATGTTGGAGAGAAATATATTATTTTTCATTATAAACTTAAACCTAAAAAATAGATTTTAAGATTTAATTATCTGGTCTGATTTAAAATAATGTTATTTTATTTGTTGGTACAATTGTCCAATACTTAGAGTGAAACTATATTTCTAAAATTTTTTATAAGAACTATTATTCGAAAATGTATTAACGACATTTTCCTATTTATTTATTCAAAGCTTTTCGCCATGATTTTTCCATTAGTTAGTATTAGCAAACTAATTAATTTTGTCATATTCTTATTTTTAAGGTTCATAAATTGCATCTTCTAATTCTTTTATGTATTTCACTAAAGTTTGATTATAGCTTTTTCTTCATTTTTTTATTTTTTTACTCCTATATATCAATGCATCTGATCTTTTAGGTTCTTCTTTTTTTAATTCTTAAAATAGATCAAGATTATGACTTATAATTTGATTATATCTAGTTATGTTATTTATATTTATTCTTAATTCTATAAATTTATCATATATATCATGTTGTAATTTTTTATTAATTTCTCTTATCTCATTTATAAGTTCCTTTTGAATTTTATTATCTTATAATGATTTAGTGTTTAATTCTTTTGCTATATTGAATTATTCTATTAAAAGAATCAAAGCTAAATTATTATTATTTGTGTTTTTTATATGCTTACTAAGCTTTCATTAAATTATAATTCTATATCTTGTAATTTGTCTTTAAACATCATGCTACTCTTTTCTTCCTAATGTTACATTATGCACCAATGCTTTCATTTCTTAAACTTCTTCTTTTAGTTCTACTTCTTTCTTCCTATTATTATGTCATGTACTAATATTTTTATTACTTGAACTTCTTTTTTTTTTGTTAGAAGTTTTTTCTTCATAATCTATAAAAATAAATCTTTATATATTATTATTTTTAATTATATTACTTTTTTTCATGGTGTTAAATGTTTTTCTTTAATATCTAAGTGTCATTCCTATATTATTTCAAAGTCTATTAGTATTTCTGATTTTTATTATTTGTCCACGTTCTTAGAAGGTTTTATCTATTTTTATAAATTCATTTTGTTCATATATTGAAATGTTATGACTATTTGTTAATAAGTACTCTATTATGTAATGTATTGAAAATAGATGATTTCATTTTTTCATTAAATATATTATTTCATATTCACAAGTTAAACTTAATACTTCGTTTAAGTTTTCATCATAAATATTAATAACAAACTTAAGATATGGTGTGAATTTTAACTCATTGTATCCTAGGTTACCATGAATCATTCTTAGTAAAAGTGTCTTTTTTTATTTATTACTCTATCATATAGCAATGCTACTTTTATAGATATCTCAATCTCTTTTCTAAAATGAACTTTTATTAATATTTGGATAACTTCTAAATGAATGCATCCAATTTTTTATTTATTCTTTAGAGGGATTTTTGATAGCTTATTCATTATGTTTTTTTTGTCAATTAATAGTATATTATACATTCATTTTGTATCTGTTATATTGATGTTCATTTCTTTATTACTTGTTCTAAAATAAATTATATCTTTTCTTATAAACATTTTCTTTAATTTTAAAAATGATGAATCTTGAAATCCATCTTATTATTTAAAAATTAACTTGCTTTTTAATTTTTTTCAAATTTTTGTTTACTAATTATCATTTTTTACGAGAAACATTGTGAGATATATTCTATTTTTACTTATAATATTTATTGATTTCCTATGTTTTCTTGAATTTATATTATTTCTGTCATTTTTTGCGCATAAAATTACTATCACTTATGTGAACTTTAATTTTCGTTAAGTTTGTAAGGTATTTGTGATAATATTGAAATTTTAAAAATATTTGTAATATTACTTTAAAACTTAAATATATTACTGATATTATCTAGTGTTATTTTTAAAAAATCTTATACTTTTGATTGATTATATTATTTCTAATACATGTATGTTTTAAATAATATTTTATTATTTAAATTATAAAATACATATAATATGATTAAAAGCGTTAAATTAATTAAAGATAGAAATGTATTATAATAAGAATATTTATTTAAAAAAATTACATTATCAAAGAATTCAGAGAATAATCTACCTATCATTCAATTCACAATTAAAAACCTAAAATCAAAAACTCATTATTTTCTTATTAATTAATTAATTAATTAATTTATAATCTGTTATAATTTTTAACAATTTAATTTTTTTTATTTAAATTTATCTACTACCTAAGTGATATTTATATTTTAAATAATATGAAACAAAACATGAATACGATAGAGATAAAGAGAAAGATACTAATATTTATATTATTCTTAATATTTAAAATCATATTGATAATTGTATTAATATATATTAATATTAATAGATTGTAAATAGAGAATGATCACGTACAACTCAAATTAGTGTCAAATATCAATCTTGGATATATGAATGTTAGGTGTAATGTTATTTATAATCTATGCAATCTTAACGGTAATATAGAGAATATCTATTAGTAACCTAAGTATCTCTTAATTTGCTTTTATATTACAAATTCAATCTAAAAAATAAGTTTCAACGTCAACCCGTAAAAGAAAAAAATACATAAATTAATTAAACATGGTCATCACCATAATCACTCACAAGTTCACAAAACAAATTGAGCAATCCAACGAACAATAATTTTGAATATCTATTTTTGTAATTACATTTTTAGCTAACTTGTTAGATTTCTAAATTTTAAGCATTATTTTTATTAATTGTGAAAATATAATTACATATATTATTGGTTTTAAAGTTAATGTTCTTGAATAGTGGTTAAGTAAAATATTTTATAATTATTTTCGAAATAATAATTGTATAAAACTTTTTTCAATTAAAATATAATACATATTTTAATTATTTTGATAATAAATATTATTATTAATATTAAATATAATTAAATAATAAAATTAATATATTTATTTGAAAAAAAATTATCAATTTTAATATAATTGATTTGAACAAAAAATAAAAAAAAAATAAGAAAAAAATAATCTTAGATTAAATGAATTTATTTAAATGACTCGTATATCTTTAAAATATTTTATCTAATAAAATATTACTTCATACAAAACAAATTTTCTTTAGATGAACATTTTTCTTATTAACAAAATTACTTAAAAATTTATTTTGTAAACAAAGATATTAAATAGGCTCCATGGCGGCCCTTCAACTTTTATTTTATTATTTTCTAAGCAACTTTCGAATAAAATATTTGAAGATCTTATAAAATTACCATTATCTTCTACTTTACTTATTTTTTTTTTCTGTTTGTTTTTTTGTTCGTTTTTTAATATTAACCATCTATTCTTACATTTTATGTATACTATAAATTGGAAGATATTAACAAAAACAATATTTAATTTTTAGATTAACAAGATATGATTTAAATTTAATAAATAAAAATAAAAATAAATAGAGTATCTTGTTCCCATATAAAAATATAATCACTTTCCCAGGTAGCCTCAATTTTTTTTTTTCATTCTGCGAAAGTGTTTTCATCATATAGTTTGTGATTTTTGTCATCTCAGTTTAAATGCATCTTATTTCCTTTATCAAATAATAAGCATGCAATTTTTTTCAATCAATATCTTAAAACAGCAAGTGATTAGTACTATAGTCTGATCATTAAATAAGTTCAGTTAAGTTAAATTGGTTATAAATTAAATGAAAGATTACAGATTTTTTTTAAAGAGCAGTTAATTTGCTTTTAAGTGATACATTAAAATCACTTATTTTTTTAAATAAATGTTTTATTTTATTTATTTTTAAATGATGCACTATAAATCATTTAATTATTTTAAAAAATAACCATTTTAATCATTTTTATTTTACTTTTTTTTTAAAAAAAGGTAAATTATTTTCCATTTGAAAAAAATTATGTGATTTACATTGTTAATTGATTTTTAATATATCATTTAAAAATAAATAGATTAAAATAATTGTTTTAAAGGGATAAGTAATTTTTAATACATTAAGCAAATTCAAATGCTTATTTGAAAGATAAAAAAAAAGATTTTGAAAACATTTTATCGGGAAAAATAAATAAAGATAGAAAAGTTGAATCCCACCATCAAGAGAGAGAGAGAGAGAGAGAGAGAGAGAGAGAGAGGGGCGCAAAAACAAAAAAAAAAAACTCTCTTAATCATCTCTAATAAACAGATTTGTCTGAAATTAAAATGATTTTGTTCCAAAGAATTCTATGACAGCTGGTAAGTCATATAAAAATATATATTTTTAGCTTCCACTTACCCATTCATTAAAGGAAAAAGAATTGGAATGAAAAAAATTTAAATTTTGATTATTTTCTTTTAAATTACTTTAATTTAATTTCATATTTTGGATATTTCAATAGTTTTAATTAATTTAAGTAATTAATTTTTATTTTAAGTATTTTAAAAAAATATTTAAAAAATAAAAATAAATAAAATCATAAAAGTGCAATAATTTTTTTTTTAAAATGAATAAACTATACCGACTTAATTTTAAAAAAATAATACTAATAAACTCGATTTTTCATGATACCCCTCCTCATATATATATATATATATATATATATATATATTCTTGTTGGTACTCACAGTCTTCCACCTTTCTTTTCAAAAGTAACCATTTTCTCTCTGCAGTCTTTACATTCAAATTTCAAAATGTCTAAGAAGGATTCTTCTGAGGTAGGAAATGCAGTTAAAGCAGGGTTGTCAAATCCAAAGCCAAATGAAAAAGAAGAGAGCACTACATCTGCTTATGGAAGTGTTCATAGAGCTGCTTTTGAAATGCAAAGAGCTAGGGAAGCTTACAAAGTATTTTCAGGGTTAGAAGAGAAGCCTAGCAAGAAGGAAGTTTTTTGTTGGTGTTTCTATGGGTTTTGCTCCTATTTCATTCACACAGTTCTCATCCCCATTGTCTTCCCTCTTATTATTAGCCAGATTGCTTCTCAGTCACCTGAATCTGTTCATGGTTGGGGCATCACCAACATGGGTTTCAACTGTAGTGGGAAGGAACTGCTACTGTAAGTTTCCTTTTTCTCATTCTGGGACCGTAGCATGCTTATGCTTTTTGTGCTTTTGAGACCTAATAATGTTTTTTAGAGTAAAAGTGCTTCTTCATTATGTGCTTTTTTAAAGCACTTTTTTGTGAAACTACTTTTGACTGGAGAAAAACCTTTTGACAAAATAACAGAAGCACAACCAAATATGTACTCTTGATTTTTTTTAGCGTGTAAAATTTCTGCCTCTTGAAGCCAAGAAGCTGGTTCTTCAAATTCAAATGATACTTCTTTTCTAACCATAGAGAGTTTCTTGTTCGCTCATGGAAGGCGAACATAGTTTTTTTTTTATTCTTTTTTTGGCGCTAAACAAGGACAACAGAGTAATTGATTACCCAAGCTAAGTATCAAATTTAAGATAGTAATTTCTAAGTTCCAAGCGTATTTGTCTAATTAAATTTGTACTAGGTTTTTTTTTTTGCTAAAAAATAATTCATAGAGTTAATATCAAGGTTATTCTTAACAATATTGTTCTTTAGGGCAACCTGGGTTCAGAGTTTTTTTTTTAATAAAAAAAATTGATGTCTTTGCTTGTCAACCTTAGACATAAACGCTGGAACCCTTAAGTTAGGGTTTAGTTGAGGAAAAAATATATTTTATCCAAATTGTTGTATTATCACAACACATATTTTAACTAATAATTATCTTATTATCTTTTATATCAATTGTGTTGATATTATAATTTTCATAAATAAATGCCGGGTTCAATTATAAATAAAAATAATAAAAAATGTGTGCTTCTCACGTAAAAAGTGAATTTTTTACTAACCAGTGACGCCCAAGATGGCATATAAAAGTTAGATATTGAATTGCTTCCCATAAATGCTATGGCTGAAAACCCTTCGCATTATTAGGACATTTTAAAATTTCGAAGCTGAGAGAGTACTTTGTACCCAACCTGATATTGTTTAAAGCTATTAATGGTTGCTTTCATTGTACTTTTTATTAACTTTTAGTGTGTACATTTATTTCATTTTTGTAATTTCATCTCCTACATAGTTACATGTACTACTTTTTTTTTCCCTCTTCGGAAATTATCGAATATAAATATGAAATTGCAACAAATTTATAATGTGGATTAAGATAACCAAATTTTAAAATATTGTCATTTTGAAGCTAGTTACACTGGTAACATGTAACTTGGGACCGAATTGAAATTGATTTATGGCTAAACCACAAAACTAGTTTTTAAATTTTTTCTCATTTTACACTTTATTCCCTTATTTATTTTTCTTATAATTTAGTTTCTGTGGTTTTCAATTTTTGCATTTTGCTTCTCTACTTTCCCCCCCCCTTATAATTTACCTCTTTTTACACTTTTTTTTTTTAAACTTTTGAAGTTCAATATAAAGTTGGTTTCAAATTTTGAGCCAAATATGTGAATTAAAAAAATTAAATGACCAAATTGTAAAAAGAGTAAGGGATCAAGTTGTGAAAATTTAAAAGTAAATGGACCAAATTTTAAGAAAAAAATAATAAGGAAATCAAAAGCGTAGAATGTGAAAAATGCTAGGAACCATTTGTGTAGTTCAGTCTTGTTTCATTTTGAAATTCGGATAATACAACCTACACTATAAATTTTCCTTACAAGTACCTTCATATAATAAATAAACCACTTCCATCCTTTTAATGTTTATAAGGGGAGGGATTATGAACAAATTGATTAGACACCTATGTTTCATCAATGCAGGTATCAACGACTCACAAACCAAACAATAAAAGTAAACCATCTCAAATATTCCCCATTAGAGTGGACTTCAATCTCTTGGACAATAGGCTTAATTCTAGCAGCTCCAATACTTGTTTCCATATCAACCCAACTTGACCAAGGCGAAAACCAATCCCTTATTGCAATAATAGCCACTTTCATTGGAGCCATCTTTTGTCTTCCTGCTGGCTTTTTTAAAACTGTGTGGATCTTTCCACCATATATAGCAGTCATTCTTATTACTAGCATGGTTACGTTTGCTGCCCATACCCGCAATCTTGCCCTAATGGTTTGCGGTTTCACCGGACCATCCATCCCGAAAAACCAAATTCAAACTAGAAGGACAATTTCTGGAAGGTTATCTCTTTATGCTACAGCTGCTGGTTCATTAGGTTCTGCTATAATCTCATCTTTCACTTACCACATGCTTAAAGAGAAGGAACAATTTATAAGCCTTTGGGTGGTTTCAATATTTAGTGGTCTCATTTGGCTTGTTGGGGTATTCCATTTTTTCATAACCTCTTATGGGCCTTGTAATAGTTCTAGTTCTACTACAACTATGACTCATGCATTTTCTATCTTCAAATTTCCACATGCAATTGGAGGGCTTTTTGGGGTTTTCCTTTCTTCCTTAACAACCATGTGTATTTTCACATCAGCTGTTCTTTACTTGGTTGGAGAGATCTGTTTGAAGCCAAAATATTTGCTCTGTTTCTGGTTAATTTACTTTCTTGTTCCTTTGATTTCTTTGCCACTAATTCATGCATTACAACGTGTTATCAAAACAAATGCTGTGAAAATGCAACTTGTTGGTTTTCTCTTATCAGCAATGACCTCAGGAATGGGATTCTATTTTAAACATAGAAAATGGCAAACAAAGCATGTTTTGGTTTTAGCTGCTATACAAAGTACATCTAACGGAATTTTGTATGCTTTTGGAAGAGTGTTGTTGTTGGATTGTTCACCATTAGGTAAGGAAGGTGTTTTCTGTAGTTGGTATGTTTGGTTGAAGGTTATGGGAAGTTTTGTGGGCTTTGCTTTTGCATCAGCCAAGCCTGGAAAACTTGGAATCACTTTTGGGGTTGCTTTTTGTAGTAGCATTGTTGCAATGTTGATCTTGATTTTGGGGAATGTAAGTGATTTTAGAGGTGCCATTGAAGCTGGACATGTGAAAGAGGACAATAATCAACAAGGCTCAATATCTGGTCATGGTGAAGAGAATGTTATGGAGCTAAAGCACGCAATAAGGCAGGAGGATATCGCCTAGTAAGCTAACAATGAGTTTGTTTGTTCATGTACTATTAGTAGCTCTCAGTATTGGATTCATATATTGTGAAAGATGTGTAAGAATTTATTTGAATGTTTTTTTTTTGGGTTTGTGAAATGATTAACCGTAGTGGAGTTTGTATTATTCTTTTGTGTTAATTGCCAATGCAATTAATTGTTACTTTTGGTGTTAATTACCAATGCAATTAATTGTTATGTTTATATAGTTGATGTAATTTAATTTTTATCACTTTTTATTAAACAAATGGGCAAATGATATGTCACTACTTTGATATCTAATATTATGAAAGTAATAAAAACAATACTTTTAAAATATATTACAATAAAAAATAATAATTTAATAATATTAAAGGAGATTTAATCAGATGATGTTTAATTAAAAATGAGTATGATTAAGTGGGGATATTTTTTAAATAATTGTTCTCAGAATCGAAGTGATAAATATGTATCTAAAACTATCAAAAATTGTTATAATTTGTGGATGATTTTTATTCATAAGTAATACACTGGGACTAGTAATAAATAATGTTCGAAATTAAAACTGTTTTTTTCTCAACTTTAAAAAAAAAATTATATTCAACGTGATACAATCAATACATAATTAAAGATAAATAATTTTACTTTTAATTTAATAAAATAAATCTAAAATTTAATTGTCCACACATAAACGAGCACTAATAGATAAAAGTAAAATATTTAAACCTCATATAAATATTGAAAACTAACAATATAAATTTAAGAAAAATAAATTACAATATAATTGATTTTTTTTTCTATTTATTCTTCGTACTACAAATATCTTGTAAAATCAAACATATAAAGTCATTTTTATAAATCAAAATGACAAATGATTAACCAATGATGTAAAAACTTTATTTCACCATCATCTTTTGATATAATAATAATAGAAGTGTATGAGTCAAGAATTAATATATAATACATACAACAAGTGTTAATATAACAAGTACAAGTATTAAATATATAAACTTATGTTTTGTTTATGTATATTAGGGTATAACCAATCTTGGGTACACATCAAAGCTTCAAGATATCTCTAGCTATGTTATCCATTACTGGATACTTATATTTGTTGCATTTTTTACTAAGATAATATATCAAATCTTTATCCAAAATTTCTATATTAGCTTCCTCTAAATAAGAGTTCAACTCATCTCAAAGGTCTAGTTTTGTTTTGCATTAATTTTCATTATTTATACTCAATTATACCATTAGAATTCAAAACACTAGTACCTTTTGAACTATAAGACATATTGAAGTGTGTTAAAAACTCTATTTGTCGACTCTCATCTTTTATAATTCGTTTACTTCGGTATATATTTATCAAATCACAATTTTTTTTCACACATTTTCAATTTCAAAAATAGAATTCTCTATATATATTATTGGAAAATAGAATTTGAGATAATTCATCTTAAATCTATGATCCAGAACAACTCCTACGTGACAAAATTAACTTCCTACCAATAATTGTCAAATTTTTCAACCATGGTTTTAACCATTCCCTTGATCAAATCATTCTCATTATTAACCCACTAATATAATGTCAATTTAATGTCACAAATATGAGGAAATAACATGTTTATAGTGGGATAGTTGGAATCAGAAATCAATTCGATAATCTTGTAAAATACCTCTAACTTATCACAAATTTTACTTGCCATTTCTCAATACAAGTCATTATGGAGACTCTTATAATTCTTATCCAATTGTTTCAAACGAGAAAACACTTTCTCATAAAATAATACAACTTTAAGTATTAAAAAAGTAGAATTCTAACGAGTTTGACAATTAAGAGATAAATTCTTACAAGAAGACTTTATCCCTTGAGATTGTAAGAATTTATCCATTGAGATGCAACTTTTTAAATTTTTCCTCCCTCTTTTATGTTGCTATCCATATGCAATATTAGCTCCAACTTTAACAATGCATTGATAAATTACAATCAACTCATCTTTCACTACTAAGTTTAATACAACACATGTGAAAGATATCTCTATCCAATAACATTGAAGTTCTATCTAATGAATCTAACATATCAGATAACGTTGAGTCATTAGTAGAACAATTATCTAAAGTTAAGGTTAAAATCTTACGATCAATGTTCCAATCCAAAAAACAACTCATTAACTCTTGGCTATAACCTTACCGGTATGTGGAGCAAGATCATATATAAATCTTCAAAAAATTATATAGCAATAATATAATTATTATATACAATTATTTAATGTATTAAATCTCTAAAAGAATATTTCATATGAATTGCATAAATTTCAATAATAAATTTATAAAGTTTACGTATTATTTTACTATACAAATACTAATTATCATCAATAAAATGACAAGTTATAACCATGAATCCTTTGTTCTGGTTTCCAGACTTTCATATATCACTCGTGATTGTAACATGACTTTTGTTCTTCTATAACATTATAATGAATATCAATACTCTCTAAATCCATGGTGCTCAACAATACTAAGAGGATATTCATATAGAATTATCATCTTTGTATATTTATCATGAAAAACTTGGAAATCAAAATTCTAATGTCCTAACTCAATAATATTTCTTTTCTTGTTAGGATTTAACAGTGATTGACCTATAACTCTTTCTTTCCGTTTGAATTGACAACCTTTTGTATGCGCCTTCAAGTGAAATGTCTCATTCCTTGTATCACCTACTAACTTCTTTCTTCAATAATTAAATATTATCTTCCATACCCCATTAATTTTCTTCCTATCAAAGTGAACCCATGCTTTAGACTTCAATTTAGTCTTCCCATATTCTTCTTCACTACAATCATGTAGAGGTTAAGTTTGTGTATTTTCAGGTGATGAGGCTGTTGTAAGGAGATGATCATTTGTATACTGATTGACACTTGAAGTTCCAACATTTGTTACCTCTACATTAAGTGATTGGTTAAGTTCAATGTTTAAATTCATATACACAAAAAAAAAATATATTTTCTATTGTCTCTCATTACCTTTTCAACACATTCACTTGCTATAATGTTTAGAGCCTTTGTCTTCTTCACAAATCTCAAGCTCTACAAGACACATAAAAATGCATTAAATACAAGACACCTTCTACTTGATTTCAAGTGTTAAATGCACATTTACATGATAAACAAGTATTGTTATGCACTATTTTCCCTGTATTTTTCAATAAATAAAAACGCACTAAGGTCGAATCAATATTCAAAGGAAAAAAACAATTCAATAAGACTTATATATCCAAACTACTTGAAAGTTACAAGACATTTGTGTTCTTTTATCAAAAGCTAAAGAACTATGTCTACTCTCTACCTTAAAAATGACAGTGTTAAAATACTCATTTTTACATAATTAGGGAACTATTGTCTACTCCTATTGTATACCTCGTGACTTTTGTGAAAACTGTTGTTTTTTTCCATAATAGTTATATGAATTACCCTTAATCTTGACAGATTAAAGAAATATATATTGTGGGTAAAATAAATGTTCAGCATATGAAGTATTAATTCTTTGAATCTTATTCAATACTAATTTATTCCCCATTTGAAATATTATAGGCAAGTTCCCACATGACTCCCATATCTTATTATTATTATTATTTTCAATAAAAACCTCAGCAAGATTATATCATTACTATAAAATAGGACTTTAAAGTCGATTAAAAATTGACTTTAATTATTTTTTTATACATATTTTACTCATTAGAACCTTTATTCGATCACATATAGTACAAAAAAACCAAAATCTATTTAACAAAGTTTAAATAATACAAATAATTGATTGTAATTACATAAAAACCAAACATAACAAATATATACACGTAAATATAATTACGAAATACTTATAAAAAACATACATAATACAAAAATTTATACACATAATATATAAAAAATAATACAAAGTGAATAATAAGTGCATATAATTAATAGAAATATTTATAAGAGTAAATGAAGTGACAAAATAAAGGAAATGAAGAAAAAATGGTGTTTTATAAGTGTAAAAATGGGTATAAAAAATTTGAGTATTTCGCTCAAAAAAATAGGGGATCTTAAAGATAATTTGAAGAGGAAGAAAACCCACTAAACAGTGGTGAAATTAGTGGTCGTAGGTGGCCAAAAAATGAGAAAAAGTGTCGAAGGAGTGTCGGTTTTGGGTTTTTGGGTGTTGTTTACAGCGCTGCAAATAAAAAAATGTTATGTCTGATGGGAAGAAAGAGGAGAAAAGGAAAATATCCGCATATATAATGTCGGTTCATGATTTCAATCGACGATAAAAACTATATGGATAGCATTAGTTTTTCAAAGAACTAACTTTAAATTCATTATAAGTCAATTCGTTGAAAAAAATAAATTTAAATCTCAACTTAAATGCCACATTTTGTAGTAATGTATATAACACTATATTTTTAGATCATCGATTATTATAAAGTTATTGATCAAAAGGTAGGGACTCACCTTTTCAGAAAATAACATAGATGCCATATATACCCAATCAAGGTAGTTATCCACTGCTAAACAATGAGCTAAGGAATAAACCCTTAGTTATAAGTCTTAACAATCCTTAGTTTTATCGATGCATCTCATAGCTTGTATTAAAACTATGTAATAAGTGGATCTGATTTGGTTGAAATTTACATCCAAATTATTTTTTCGCAAAAAAAGGGAGGCCAAATTGAACTGAAGTGCGCGATGGTGAATAACAACTGAATTGGAGTGCGCGAGGATGCTACATGCGAAGACGATTGATTTAAGACTACAAGGCTGCTTGAGCGTCGATTGTCTAGGTTTTTTTTATGTTTGTGGCATCAAACAACATCTAGTTTTTTTTTATGTTTGAGTGTCTAAAAGAGTTAAGATCATTGAGGTTAAGGAGGACTTAAGGACATTAAGGGGCACTGAGCGGTTGAGGGATGCGGGTTGAGGCTTTCAATTTCAAATGGGTAATGGTTTGATGATGGTTAGTGGGCACGCAGAGAAGTAGGTAACCAAGCAACATGCACTCAAAAAGTCTTATTATTGCATTTGTTATTTTATAATATATCCTAAACCTAATTGATACAACTAATTAACTAAATAATAATATTGTATTTTTATTATTTTTTATAATTTTAAACAATTAAAAGATTTAATATAAAATTAATGAACAAAACATGGAGGTAGATTAATGGTATTGAGCATTAATATATGAGTAAAAGATTCAAGGTTCAAATATCTGAAAGTTAAATTTTTTATTGATTTAATAAATATATAATATAATTAAATAAATATTATATATATTGCATATGGATGAGAACATATATTAGTATAACTATACCCGTTATGTAACTATTATTTTATGTTCGGTTAATACCTAAAATTGTCTACATCCTTGGAATTTATCGGATAAAAATCGAATCGATGGTGCGAATAACCACAGATACCCAAACATGCAGTTAAAATGCCCATTCTTACGTTTAACCTCGAATGAGTCTAAATAACCGTAATTCAATTTGAAACCAATTGGACGATGTTTAATATGAACTAATATGACATTTTTTTATTCGTAAAAATATTTGAAATAAATGGAAAACTAAATATAATTATGTGATTATAATTTATTTTATCAATAGTAATAAATTTTGAAGATATTATTTCTTTTTATCAATATAATTTTATTACTCTAAATATAATTACGTGAATCAAATATAACTATCAAAATCGAGATTAATATAATATACTAATTTACTATTATAGAATAATATAATGAAAAACTATTTTATAAGCTTTTTTTTATGAAGATTAATTTGAATGAAAATAATCTCTCAATTATCATTTATGTATATAATGATTATGAAATATTTAGAAACTCTCCACAATAATATAAGTTAATGGGTTGAGTCATAGTTTTCTAATAATGGAGAAATAATATGAAGATATCAAGCAACATACTTGTTTAGACGTATTCTATTGGTTTATGTTGACAAGTAGATCATATTAATATACATGGAATTAGGATGAAGAATTGATATATGTAGTGATTTATGCTTATTTTATGTATGTATTCAGGTTGATTCTTACAAAGTTAACATGGACCCCTTAAATAAATGACATGTTCATGTATGTCTTTTATAATGAAAAGACCTTAGAGTCATCATCATTGATTGCTCATTAATGCATCTTTTTACCTTCTCTTTCTAAATAAAATATGTCTTTTAACATTTTTTCACCCATTGTAGGGCTCAAATTTCAAGACACGTTCGATATAATTTAATGCCTTTCATTTTGTTGGACTTATTGATAATTTAGATTTAGCTCGTCTCTTGGGTAAACCATTACCAATAACATTCTCCTTAAGATTTATGGTCAAAACTTGATCATTTGAAAAGACTAGATTGATGGGCCCCCAAGTCAAAGACGATGTCCACAACGCTTCAGCTTTAGAAGAAGTGGTTGAAAACAATATCAAGTAATTAATTTTGATAAAGTAAAGAAATATTGTATATCACTCTGTGTGACTACATTAAAAATGAGTTCATTGTCTCGGTAAGGAATAAAACGGAGCTCTCTGTTTAGCCTTGGGAAGTTGGCATCATCTAACTCTAGACTAAAATAGGGTCCTCATTTAAAATGAGTTAATCACTTAGGTAAGAAACCATATAGAGCACTTGGACAAAGCCTTGGGAGCATTAGGAAGCTGGCATCATCCAAATCTAGGTCAAAATAACACCCTCATCTAAAACAAGTTAATCGCCTTATTAAGGAACCAAACATAGCACTCTAGCAAAGCCTTAGAAACTGGCATCATCCAACACTTGGCATAAATTTCACCCTTATTTAAAAATATTTGATCGCCTAGGTAAGGAAACAGGTAGAGCACTCGATAAAAACTTGGAAGCCTTAGGAAGGTGGTATTGTCCAACTCTAGGTCGAAATGGTACCCTTATTTAAAACACGTTGATTTCCTAGGTAAGGAACCAGACAGAGCACTTGGGCAAAAGCCTTAGGAAGTTGGCATCGTCAAATCTAAGCTAAAATGACACCCTCATTTAAAACGAGATGATTGCCTCTATAATGAAATAAGGAAAGTACTCAGGTAAAGCCTTGGGATCCTTGGAAAGATGGCATTATCCAACTCAAGGCCAAAATGGCATCCTATTTTAAAATGATTTGATCATCCATACAAGGAACCAGGAAAAATACTCTAGCAAAGCTTTGGAAGCTGGCATCATCTAAATCTAGGCCAAAATGGTGCCCTTGTTTAAAAATATTTGGTCGTCTCAGTAAGGAGCCAGATAGAGTACTCAAGTAAAGCCTTGGAAGCTTTAGGAAGCTACATCATCCAACTCTAGGCTGAAATGACACCCTCATTAAAAATGAGCTTATCAATTTGGTAAGGAACCAAGCTAAAAAAAACTTGAGTGGAATATTAATTCAATTATTTCAAGTTGGAATCCATACATTTAATAAGTTGGAAATAATGTTCAGCATTAATGCAACTGAGTAACTAGTAAGGTAGCTAGAAGTCTAGGCAACTCTAAACCACTTGGCTTCCATATTTCTATTCCTGTCAAACACTTATGAGAAAACCAATGGAAATTTTTTGGTTTGAACCTCGGTGATGAACTGGCTTTAATACTTTAGAAATTTTGCCAGGCAGGGTTCAAGCTCCTCGAGTTGCCTTTCAAGATCCTGGGTGATCTTTATTACCACTAAAAATACAATCTCTTCATATTTTAGATACGTCTTGGCCCAACGAGTATCAAAGTGATCATTGCCTTATCATAACTATGTGTCCTATCCTCTAGACAGAATTGTAAAAAATTAACTTTGTTTTATAGATTTTGATATATGCCTTATGCTTATTGACCTTAATTTTAGGTTCTCAACCTCACTTGAAATCTTTGAGCTCTCTTTCCTAATTAAATGAGATTGAAAATGTGAAGAACAATTAGTTGCCATAATGGACAAGGAAAGACTCTGAAACATGGTTTAAATAATCAAAGAGATAACACTTGCAGTTTTATTCCCTTAGAGGAATACTCTTTTTGTATAGCCATGATCAATCTCACATGTCCTCATATGTCTTCAAAAGTGAGAAGATTTTGTCACTTTCATACTAAGACAAAATTTGACATATAATTTATTTATAAATATAATAAAAGGTGCAATGATAATAATACATAGAAATTAAATATCCATTAAATTACTAAAAAGAGTCCACCAATTGTTCTTTACATAAAAGGTATAATCGTATGGTCATACCAAATAAAAGAAATTTAAACAAACATTGAGGAAGTAGCCACTCTGAAGCCTTATTAGTCGACTTTAGGATGATAGTAAGAAAGGTCAGTCCCCACTTCATTACCAACTTTGGGCTCTTGATCCTCATCCTCCACTATCATTTAAGGAGAACTAGTCTTGATGGGAGGTCTAGGATCTAGTAGTGACAATCAACTTTACCGTTGGCCTTAGCCTTTAGCTTAAAGGACTCCATGGTTTTGTTAAATCCAGATTGAAGTATTTCCCTGGTCTTTAGCTTGGTCGCCTAGAATTCTTCGCCGATTTTATCCTCAGTAACCTTTATTCGGTTGAATTCATCCCTAAGGTCATGAAACTGTCTGTCTAACTCTTCCTTGGCCCTTAATGCGACCTATTCCTTCTTTGATAGTTCCATTGTTTTAGCATAATGAATTGTAACCTTGGATAGAGTCGTCTGATAATTCTTCTTTTCCTTTCTCAAGTCATGCTTCATTTGCTTATCTTATCGTACTTTATAGTAGCATATGAGGGTCATCTCCTACAATATTTACAATAGAGAAAAAAATTAAAAAATGAGTCAAGTCCTTGATTGGCTCAATATGATTAAAATTTGAAAAAATACAAGAAAACTAGTAAACTCAACTTAAGAATTCTCCTATTTTCCAATTTAAGGGCATCAAACTCTTTACATATTTCGACTAGGATAATTTCAACCAATTATGTAGGCATCATGTTAATGAACTCATCTTGGGCAATCAGATTGCCCATAGCGGTGATGCATAACTTTTGTATTTGATAAATAATTCGCAAGTGCATGAATCATTTTATAACAAACGAAAAGTATGCTTCCAAGGTCGATCTAAAGAGAAATTATGTGATTTTTAATAATTCAACAAAATTCTTAAAAACAAAAAAATAAACTTAAACATCGTAATTGTTTTGGTTTTAAAATCCTATTCTAGTAAAATAAAATCAAAAGATATAATTGATAGAAAAAGTATTGGATAGATAAATATTTAATCATTCAATGAAAATTTTATGGGATAAATTAGTTAATTAATTATGATTGTTAAATATTAATTTTATTATTAAATATATAAATTAAGATTATTGATTATTTCTTTTTTATATAAAAAGGTTTTTTTGATGGGATGTATTTTGCTTTTAATCAATATTAATTAAAGTATTTTAATGGAGATCATTAATTTATAATGATTAAATCATGTTTTATTCGTAAGGAATTTATAAACCATTTAAATTAATGTTTTTGATGGGACTATCAATTTGAACTCTCATTCAATGTGCCTAAATTAAATTTTTGATTGATGTTTATAAACTTAACTTTTAGATTTTAAAATCTATTATAAAAAATATGTTGAAAATATATTTTTAAATAGTAATTTTTATAAAAATCTTTGAAATAGAATATGACCCGAAATAAGATCTAGATAATGAGATACTAAATTTAAACTTGTATATTTTAATTTTTTACAAAAAAATATTTTTATGTAACAAATTTTGTATAAATCTTAAATGAAGAAACAAAACTTAATTTATTTTATAAAAATGTTTACAAAAGTTAATATTTCATAAGCATAACAACATCACTAATATCCTATAATATTTTCAACACTTATCATAGTATTTATTTAATTTAATAAATGATTAGTAAATTAAATATAGCATTAAAAAACTACATATCACTAATATCCTATAATATTTTCAACACTTATCATAGTATTTATTTAATTTAATAAATGATTAGTAAATTAAATATAGCATTAAAAAACTACATAAAATTTATTTTAAAAATAAAAAATATATTTAAAATTTATACCTTAAGCATATTTTTTAGAGTACAAAATTACAATATTGAATTGTATGTGAAAACCTTTCAAAAAAATATGCCTAAATTTTTTATTGAATAAAAAATTATTACACAAACTAAACTTGTTTAACTCTCAAATTAAGAGAAGAGCTTAAAAAATTTATACAAAACTAAGAACTAAGAGAGATAGCGTTGTTGTGAAGCTGAGGGGTCATTTGGAATGAAAGGGTGAGGGGTATTTATAAGTGAAAACACAAAACAAAAGGAAGAGGAGAAAATGGATTATGAGGGAGCAATTATCGGGCATTGCAACAAATATTTTTCCACCATTATGACATACGTTGATTTCATATGCATCTAAATTCTGACCTAATACGCTCATGCCACTGCACATAAATTCCACCATCGCGACACACATTAAACTGTATGTTTCTAACTTATTTTTGTTTCACCCCCCTCACAAGCTTGGATGATATATATATAAGGCTTACATATGTTTATTCTTTTATTATTCTTTGGTTGCAATTCAGTGCTTTCAGTTACAATTCTTCATGTGTTTACTTGTTAAATAATTTTAAAGCTAGAAATACTTAAAAAATAATAAAACATATCCATGATTTCGAAAACATATATTTGTTAAAATAATAATAAAATTATGAAAATATAAATATATTTGAATACTAAAGTGCATATAAATTTTGTTATATATAGTGCTTTTCAAGCACTCATCAAAAAGTTCGTTAAAAGAGCCCGAGGCATCCATAAAATTTATAGAGTTACCTTTACATTACGAGGGTATGGTAGATCTAATGTAAGGCATTGGTATTAAGCTAGAGACTGCCAACTCCCTAGGTTGATTGGATGGATCGGTAGATTCTGTGAGTCCAACCCTACTAAACTCCAATATCTTAGTACGAATTTCCTCCTCTTTGGCTTAGAGATAGTGGCAGGAGCTTCGTAGATGGTCGCGAAGTTGTTCAGAAATTCATCAAGGGACACATTGTGAAGATCCATGTCTACATAACAAGAAACAAAATGTGGATATCCGTTCAAAATTAGAACCAAACTTAGGTAGATTATTTTTGTTCTTCGCACTCTTTTTCTTAGGTGTGGAGCACGACTTATGCACCACCTTAGTTTGTAGCATGGCCGACCGAGGACAGATCATCCCAGCAGTAGCCACCTAGTCTTTATTAGGACTTCATCACATGTGATCAATTTAGGTAAATAATGTTCAAGTTGAGATAGCTTGCGCTTTATCTCATGACTCAAAGAGGAAACATGGAAGCAAAACCTTTTTAGGTTAGCCTTTACATTACCCCAAACTGAGGAAATCAAATTACTCTCATCCTTGGACTTCTAGTGACCATAAACATAAAAAAAGAATTGCTTCCAATTCTTATTATTGTTTGGAAGCTTAACAATCAAACGAAGATCTTGTTTGGTCAAGATTTATATTTGTTGTGGGTCCGACGGATTCTACTTTTGGTTATATGCTTCATTGAACTTAGACATCCCTATATCATGTCAAAAAATTTCCCTAGCAGCGTAATACATAGTAGGTACCTATATCTATTAGGGAGTAGTTAATCAAGACTTCTTTGACTATGTCTCAAAATGTATCTAGTAAAATCAGGGAGGGAAACCGTAAGCCCAATAAGAGTGGCATGTCATGGAAAACTATCCAACCCTTAGGAAGAATGTTATTGTCAAGGGTTATCAGGTTAGGAATTTGGATTTGAACAATCTTTATAATGTCATACACTACCCTAAGTTTGGCAGCAACATCTGGTTTGAACTTGCAATGCATGGACTCAAACCTCTATCCCTTAGTCAGATATGTGAGTTTGCTCGTATGTTTCCTTGCTTGAGTATTTTTACACTATACTCGAGGAACTGCTATGCTGGTCGAGGCAAGGATGCAAATTGAAGTGTTGGTTGAGTTGTGCTTGTCGAAGGCACATCAACAATGACATTATGAGAGCTCATCGAGTCTCCAGCTGAACTCGAATTGAAATTTGAGCTCAAAACTTGTGGAGATTCGAAGCCTACTGATCCCTTTTCACTCTCACAAATTATAACACTGTTCGATTTGGAAAGATTCCTAAGTTCTTTATTGACCACATCTATATTGGGATCTTAAATTTGAGGTGAACCTATATAAAAGGAAATAAAATAAGGGAATAAGTTCAGTAAGAAATACGGGAATATAAATGTAATTGAGTATGATAGTAGGAAAACTGACCTAAAATAAAATAAAACTTTAGCTTCAATTTAGGAGGAAGAAAACTTGTACTATTTTAGAAGGAGTCAAGCCAATGGAAGCTTACTAAAGAACTTAAATCCAAAAGGCTCAGGTAGAAAAAAAGTTGTGATACAATTGAATGTTGATGAAAAAGTAATAAAGCATTTTTGGGCACAATGAGTTCATAAAAAGCAAAAATAAAATAGGACACTTGAGACCGTTGACTCATATTTATACTTTTTCATCTCCCACTTATTCAAATTCAAAAAATCAAGTAGGCACGTGCGCACTAAAGCGTAGCTACAACGCGCCAAAACATGGACTACAGTCCAAATAGAATTAACAATCTTTCACCTCGGTCCTTGCATCCAAACTAAAAAAGTGGTGGACTAGATGTTTGGGTGTGTTCTATGTGTTTATGTCGAGTAATAGATGGGAGAATGAATTTTTTTCTATACAAAAAGAAAACATCATGTAGAAGAAGTCTTTGCAAATGATTTTCAGCTACCTTGTGGTTCTTCCAGGCTCCTTTCATGCATTATGTTCAATATCGAGGAAAATCTATTTTGACTTCAAAAAATACGTCTCTTTTAATGAATAAATGAAAATATTATTTTATATATTTATGATAATGTTATTTTTATGTGTAGTCTCAACCAACAAGGATCATTAGACTTAATGTTGAGGCATAAGAACCTTCTTTATAAAGGAGACGAAAATCTACTCACTCTAATATTTTGATTTTAATATACATGCATTTCGAGTAAAGATAGGATATATGTAATGATTTATACTTATTTTATATACGTATTGAGTTTGATTCTTGTAAAATCTACATGTATTTCTTAAATGAATGAGAGGTGTGTGTATGAACTCTATATACCCAATGAAAAGAGCTTAAGTCATCATCATTATATTCAAACAATATATAACTGCATGTCGTCACATTAATATTGTTTGAATAAAGACTATATATGTAATGAATTCTTTAAAAAAATCTATTTAGATACAATTATAACATAATTTTTTATATTAAATTACTTTATTTTCATTAAAATTACTATTTTATTTAACATGTAATAATTAATTTATTGAGATAAATATTATATTAAATGTTACATTAATCAATTTTCTCCCTCTTAAATTATTATATAAAAAATTTAAATATTTTTTTTAATTTTATATATATTTTTATTGATATTAATAATATTTTTGATATTTTTATAAAATTAAATTATTCCATAAACATCAATATTTTAATATTATTTGTGCTCAACGTAAAATCCCATTTTATCTTTTTAAAAAGTTAATCATTTATACACCAAGAAAGTAAATGATGCAATTATGCAAACAAAACTCAGAAGGGGAGTTTTTCCACCTACCTGATCATGTAAAGTTGCTTCTGTAGAAACGGTGCTCATTAGATCTTACAAGTCTGTGAGTCCTCTCCTTTTACCCTATTTCTAAGTTTGGGTTTCTTCTTTATTACTCTGCCTAAGTTAAATTTGATGTGTTTTGAATAAAGGTATATCGTTATTTTGGCTAATGTATTGGAAAAATCGTAGCTTTTCTATCTATATTTGCACGTGCGTGATGCTTTCTCGCTACCGATATGATGTTCGTACGCATGATTTTCAAGTTCTGGCTTGGGTTTTTTAGATGGGTTTTGTTCAATTTGTTTTATAGAACTGTGAATAGGCCGATTTTGAACACTTCAATGCCTTTATTTAAGCCTTGTACGAAAATAGGGGGGTTTTGGGTTCATAATTGCGTGAACGTTTCTTGTACTTTTTGAGCGACATCTAAACAATGGCACATCAAGTATGTAGAGTTTTAGGACCATGAGCATTCTTGGCTTTTAAGCTGCCTCATTACTAAATGTGTTTATATTGTTGATTCCTTCATGTACTTGGTGTTTGTTGCTGTCTCTTCATATCTGGTTTGGCTGCAAAATTTAAGCAATCATTGTATTTTCTTAAGTCATATTGCCTTGTGGAGGCTAAAGAAAGACACTGGGAGAGCTTCTTGGTTCTACTTAGTGTTCCACAAATTCTTGTTCCTGTCTAGTTTCCTATTTTATGGTTCCCCAGAAGTAGGAATTGATTTTTACTTGTACTTGCACATTCAAATTTTAGACCACGCCGTTTTGCAACTGAGCTGGAGTCATAAGTGACATGTAATAAGTAGTCCAAACTTATTATTTTCCTTAGGGTTGCATGACTTAAGTGTAGAACTGTTCGTTATATGTTAGGAACTGATTATCATTTTAACTTTGAGAAAAAATTATGCTATATTTGATTTCATTTTAATACTGGCTCTACACGTGTCTAAGCGACATAACATGGACGTGGGTACTAGGACACCCTAATTTGGTATAAATTCTTAAAAAATTAGAAAAATGGTTTGACACCCAGATATGCATCCAAAAATTTACCACTCTCATTGTAACATAGATGGCAACTGTGAGTACCAAACTGAATCTTCAGGTGTTCTTTTTCAATTTGTTCTGCATTTGACTTAAGTCTTTGGATCATGAATATGTTTGATTGTCCTTTTTATCTTCAATGATTTTTTTCCCCATCTTTTGAATTTTCCCATTGCATTCCTGTTAAAGTATTAGTACAAGTTTCTCTGTTGCCTTGGTTTGACATTTATTTCTGGGTGTTCTTTGGTTCGAATCCCCAACATGCAATGTAGGAATACAGGTTTTCTAGGATTGAATTTGAAAGGTTCTCATCCTTAGTTTCGTTTTGGCCATTTTTGGATCAACTGTCAGATTAGAATTTAATTTTCAGTAAACATGTCGAAGAGTGGGATGTGGTACTGAAGTATTAATAACAAATTTTGAAGACGGGACTTACTCTAATAGGAATTCATTTGTGCCTGACTCAAGTTCAAGAGCTTCCATTTCACATTTTTCCTGGTTTTATCCTCGAACTTGTTTTCTCTGCATCACAATCTAGTTCAAGACTTCAAGTGCTTCACAAGACACTTATGAAAATGCAGAAGCTGGTCTTCCAGTTACACCTTCGTTCCGTCTCATCAACAATGGAACCTACTAAAGATATAGACTCCTGATCTAACCCTGCCAAAGTTTAGAAAATAGAAAGGTTCCAACCAAGGTACATCAAAGGCTTTGAGGCCATAGCTAAACAAAAAGAATGATTATGCTTCTAAAATATCCAAGGCACAACAAATGACCCCTGAAACAAAACGTGAAAAGAACCTGAACATTGATACAGGCAACATGAAATTTGATTTCTCTGCTGTGCCATCCCCCTACCGTTCTTGTACAGGTGTTGCAAGAGTGCTATAAATGGGGTGCTGGTGGATGGCAACCCTTGTGTTGTACTATCAACATATTGGAATATCTACTTCCTATGAGTTCAACGAGGCCTGGGGCTTGAATGACTGGAAGAAAGAAGAGCAATGGAGCATATATGAAACTTATCTTGAAACTTGCAGCAGAAGGTTATGATTTTAGTCATCCAGTTGACTTGAAGAACCACTGGGCAAGGCATGGTACTAACAAGTTTGTTACACTCAAATAGATGTATGTGTTGTTTACTAGAATATATATAAACCAGACAACTACTATCATATGCTTCTTGTAATCAAATAGGTGTGGGTGTTATGAACAGTAATATGTGTTAACTACTCTCCTATGTTACATGGACTCTTCATTTTTCATGAAGTAATCGCTTCAAACGGACACGGCATGGACATAGGTGTGAGTACTCGACATTCTAAATTGGTAGAAATTTAAAGAAAATTTGAAAAATAGGCGTGTTCGATATTCGATAGTTATCTAAAAATTTAGGTCACTTAAGTTATCCTAAAAAAGTCCATGTAACCTAGCTGTTACCATATGCTTCTAATTTCTCTATTTTAACTGTTTGGGTATATATAACTCCATTTTTACAGTTAAATTAACTCTGGTTTTTTGCTTGGGAGGAGAATGGGACAGTATTGTATTAGCTTTTTTGAGAAGTACATACAAAGGAGCTTTAAATCAATGTGTATTTAACTTACCGTTCATTTTTTGTTCTAAAAGTTTTTCATTAATTGTAGAGCTTATACAAGATATTGTGAATGAAAAAGCAGAAAACTGAAACAATATGATGCTTCGGACTCCTTGTTTCTAACAGCAAGACATTCCTTTCAAGCTTTTGCTCCTGCTACTGCTGCTCCAGTTTTAGTGGCAATAATCTGTTCGAATAAATCTCGAATCTTTAACCCAACAATCGTTTGAAAGAGACCCGTACCGTTGTTACTTCCGGGGAAATCGGAGTGTTTCAGCATCTGTTGTGTGACTTCTCCATAGAACTTGGTAGATAAGTTACTTAAATGGCTCTCTACATAGATGAGCTCATCTAATCTATCAAACTGCCCATCCATTTCTAACACAGATACCTAAAAATACAATAACAAAACAATACATATCTTGTCAGACACTTCAAAGCAAAACAAACCAAGAACGAAATAAAAGTTCTGAACTAGCAGTACCTCATGATCAAAGTAGGAGTCAGGGCCATAAGAAAATTTGATGCCAGGGTATGAGCAAGTGAGCTTTCTACCACAAGGTATCCATGAAATGGTAGAGCCTTCATCAAACAAGTAGACTGGGTTGAAATATTTCACTCCTTCTTTCATTATCAACTTAACTCTTAACACCTTTCCTTCGTTATCATCTGGAATCAATTCGGTTGGTAACACTTCAATTACTGTGTCAGCATATTGCTTTTGTGGGTCTGCACAAAGCACATATATCATTAGTAATCAATTCGATTTAAAGGTTTTGGTAAGTTTGTTTCAATTTTTGAGATCGAGTCCAAAAAAATACTTTAAAATTCATAAATGACACTTGTTGTTAAGAAAATGTGATATATTTTTATTTTAAGATATACCATAAATAATGTGTAGATAAATATGATCGAGTTTATAAAATTATATCCAATGAAAAATTAAAATATCATCGGAGATTTTGATAAATTTATTATGTATAATATTGCCATTGTATTTATAGTGAATAAGTGATTTCTCTTGAAAATGCTTTTGCATTAACCCCTTTTTTAATTGAAACTGTTTTTAACAACACACATGCAATTAGACTCAAAACTTTAAAAATAGGCTTATACTGTGAGTCTGTGACTCAAACAATATCAAACATACCACGAAAATTGCCAACAAATCCTATAATGTTGATAAAACATTTAAAAAAAAAAAGAATTACCGATGTAAGCATCAAAATCAGGTTTTCGGGCTTCGATACTGGCTTTGATACTTTCAAGACTGTGTCCACGCTCGGACATGTCCCTCTGCAGTTCTTTAACATGGTTAGATTAATTGAAGGTAGTAATATAATATATAAAAAGAATTATATATTAAGTTAAAATGATTAATCTGTAAGTTAATTACCTGAATCTTCCAAGCAAATTTAACCTCATTGCTGATGTCCAAGTAAATACTGAAATCCAAAAGGTCCCTCACTCGTTGATCATACCTGTATATTAATTTGCAAATTAACCTTTTATCAAATTGAGCCTTGTACGTGCAAGCTCATGATAATATAAAAATTGAGGTGGAGGAAATTTCTTTTCTATGTGATTTTTAGTACAAAAGAATTTCACGTATTTAAAAAATAGCAATAGGGATGTGATTTTTTATTATTATATTTTTAATTTGATAAGGTTTTTATTTTATTTCATTGTTTTCAAAATTTGTAAAGACTAGTAATTGTTTATTTTGTTAATGAAGTTAAATGGGCACCTCGGCCAATTGCCTCCCATGGTTTTGTGAAGTGGAATTGTTGCCTATTGTTTTATATAGCTTGCATGATTTACTAAATGCTGTAAGAGAAGACCAATCGAGCAAAAAGTGATAAAGAAGGTTTTGAATTCCTTAAGACATATATTTATATTCTCTATAGATAACACATGAATCCCATCTACAAACGTCATTCACAATTCCTAACATCTATCATTTTTCCTTTTTCTTTTATTTATTTTTAACTTTAAAATAATAGGAATGGCTCTTATGTTTAATGGTATTTTAAAAAAGGAAAAAAAAACCCTTCTACCTTTGACTATGAGTTCTTCTTACACTAAGAAATATTTTAAAATAAATAAATAAATAAAATTAAATATTATCATTAACATAGTCCATGATACCAAAAATTTCAATTCATTGACCTGAAAATTCTATCATAAAAAATTTAACAGAAAAATTTTATTATCACAAGTTTAACTAGTAATGTGTTCTAGGTATTATTAATAAATATAATTAAATCTATATAAATATATTTAAAGAAAAATCGTAATGATTATATATAGAAATATTCTAAAAATATCTAAATATTTTTAAAAAAATTATTCATTGGTTATAAATCAAGATGAAATGATGAACCAAGAAGAGATATGAAATAATGAGTGGGAGAATGTGTATAATTTTATATCCAATTATTGCATCTTTACTGTCCTGATTAGCTTTATAAGCTTGGTTCAAGAGGTACCAATAATTTCACATGTCATATAGAAATTAGAAAGACGGGAAAAAAATGAAACTATAAATAAAAAATATAAAAGAAAGAAAATCAGCTTACATTGGATGAAGTCCTTCAATAACAAGAATCTTAGGAGGCTTAATTAACTCAGGAGGGTCCAAAAGACCAGTAACATGATTATAAATAGGCTTATCAACAGCAACACCTTCTTTAAGAGCTTGAACTTGTTCAAACATTAAATCAAAATTATTAGCTCTTGGGTCAAGTGCTGTAACTCCTTTCTCTTTTCTACCAGTTCTATCAAGTGAATGATAATCATCTAAACATATCACAGTTGTGGTGTCACTTATTAATGTGTTGGAATCTGGATTCCCACCTTTTGGTGGCTCAGCTGCTCCTCCAAACACACTTGTCAGTCTTCTCATAAAAGTGCTTTTCCCACATCCTGAATCTGCTGCTAGACCAATCACAATTGTTTTCTCTTGAGAACAACTTATCACATATGGGTTTGTTCTGTTTGTGCCTCTACTGAGACTGTTGGTTTTTTTGCTAGTAGTGTAGAAAACTACTTGCTTTTGATGGAATCCCAAGTGGGTTTTTGATGGTGAAGAGATTGAGGATGTGGGATTGAGTTGAGTTGTACTATAGGCTGTACAGATCGCCATTTTTCTTAATTTACTCTACTCTGTGGCCACAGAGAAGTTGAAGAAGTGCTTTGAGAGAGAAAGAGAGAGTATATGGTTTGAAATGAATTGGGCAATGTTTAGATATTGGTTTTGGTGGAATGAATACAGTGGATTTTGGTTTCTCTTGTTTATACAAAGAAAAATTTGTGGAACACAAATCAGAGGCTACAAATTAATGTAAATGTTGGTTTCTGAGGGTAGGCTGATGTGAGAGGGGGGGTTAGTGGTTTTTGGTTTTATGTGAATACCCCTGGATTTGGAAAAAAAACATGGAGGTAATTTAATGGAAGGAGATAGGAGGGTTTTAGTGGATTAAATAATATGGAAGTGGATAAATTAGTCATTTGTTGTTCATAATTTACCTAATAAAGTTTTTCAAATAGACATTTGTTCTTATTTGTTAAAAAGGATTGGATTTTTTTATGAAGGGTATGGGTTTTGTGACAAAAAGGGGCATTGGTAGAAGCTTGGTGATTATTTAATACAATTTGGATAGTTGTCATGACAAGTGGCATGAACTTGTTGGCTGATTAAAGATTAGGGGTGTAGGGTGAGGAATGGAAGATCAAGAGATGTTGAAATGGAGTCTTTGCCATACATTTTAATTTTTGGACTATTATGGCTTGTGACTTGTGAGAGAGTATCTCAACTTCCCTATTTTTCCAGTGATGCGTAGGAGTGAGGACTACATCTACGTGCTTTTCATAGAGACAGAGCTCAGTTAATAGATAAAGTAGGATTGAATTTCACTAATTGAATTCCCAATACTTAGAGTACTTAACTTTGTTACTTTAACCTTTTATATATTTCATGGAATAATTATAATATGTATGGATATTTAGAAACTTAATTTAGTATCGTATATAAGATTACAGTTGCGTTTAAGAACGATTCGTCTTTTCATCAACAAATCGGTGGTAATCTTATAGCTCGAAGAGAGATGCCTATGAGACCCACTTGAATTCTGTAATTCGAAGGAGGTTTTGAGAATGAAAAACTCGAAAAAAAAAACTTTCTTTGTCTTTAAAAATCAAAGTTTCAAAAGCTGACGAAATCACTATGAAATCGGACCTTCTCGTTGTCGCTCAATTCATTACCACAAATTTACTTTTTTAGGGTTGAAAAAATGAAGGAAAAATATATCCGAACGAATGCATTGACAGATGAAATTAACCCTTCATTAGAAATCCCCCCGTCAACTACTAGTGACAATAAAAAGTTAGTATTAGTATCTGAAATTATTACAGGGTAATAATATTTATTATTATCACAATAATTTTTTTTATAATAATTTTATATAATAATGAGCATTAAAATATAATTAATTCTAAAAATATAATAAAGAATCCATGCACTTATATCGTATCAATAACAAAAATTATTAGGAAAATATCATCTTATTATAAGATAATAAATTAAAAATTCTTCACTTTTAGAAAACCCAGAAACCACTTATTTGCCTATTAAATTGACAACATACGTATAGATAATATATATGTATAGATGTATTTTGGAACAAATACAAAGATAATAAACTGAAGGACGAGAATATGGACTTTTCGTTGATAATAAAGATGATAATCTCTATACACATTTTTTTTTAAAACGCATTACAAATCTAACTCCATAAATAAAATAAAAAGTCGCCTAATATTCCTTTCGTGTTAGTCTTTTACCATTCTTTTGTTCATCAGGCCAAAAACAAAGGAGTTTGCACAGAATAGTAATGAAACATATTATAGAGCGTTTTTCTTGTCAAAAAGAACAAAGATATGCCATACAATGAAGTACCATCCTAATATATATTTGGCAAACTAATTTTTGTGTCAAACTCGTACAATACTCAGTGATAACTACTGCAAAGGGAAACAAGATATATATATATATATATGCTAAATATGCAGGGAAAAAAATACAACTCAACTCAAATGGCATTTGGATCACAACAAAAAATCGCCTCACTTGTTCCCCCTGAAATACATGTATATTTTCTGCACAAACCAAAGAAAATTGATTTAAGAATATTTTATACGAATATTATAATACACTAACCAAATGCATTTGCTACTTCCTTTAAACGCATGCAGCAATCATTTAGTAATTTATGTGTGGGGAGTGTGTGTGTGTGTGTGTGTCAGAGAGAGAGGGACAAGTTTTACCTGAAGTACCCACAAGCTTATAAGGGACTCTAAGCAAAAGAAGGCAAACCCAATTAAGTAGAATATCTGCAAGTGAAGCCAGGAATAAAACGAACCTAAATTAGTAAGCAATAACTTTTTCAAGTTCAAAAGGTTCCTAAAATTGTTTAATCAAAAACAATGTGGTTGTGACTTGTGAGCACTCTCTCTTTTTTGGTTTTGGAGCAGAGTTTTATAGGATATCCATCAAAAAAGTCATGTATATTAGATAAAGTTGAAACTTTTTAATTTCAAGTATGGCACCAATAGCAAGTTTAAGGTCTAATGTACCAGCATATCAGCGGCAAGAATCTGATTCAGGAATAAGAATCAATTTCAAGAAGGGAGAAGCAACATCAAGACTCGCAGGTCATTTCAGATAATTTACCACATTTCTTTTTATTATAAAAAGTTATAATTCCATTTTTGATCTTTTCAATTTACAAACTTCACCAGACCTAAAACATTTCAAGCTGTAAAACATTAACTCTCTCCTTCAAACATCTTTCCAAACTTTCCTCGTGAATTTGAATAACAAAAGGACCAACCAAAGAGGAATTTTGTAAACGGTCTTAAGTGGTGACAAATACTACCACAAATGTAAAGGTATGATAGCTTTGCAATTAAACAGATTTTTATGATGATCCAAGAAGGGTATATCCTACAGAGACCAAAGAAAATAAATTGTGCAGCACTCAGAAGTAACCAACGCAACTGCACGGATAGTATGACTTTTTGTAAATACTTTAATGGAAGACAAACCGAGGCATGAACATAAACTTACCCCCACCAAGACGTGATCAGAGAATACATCAATTGCTGCCAAAATGCCACTGCATTTTTTCATAACAATTTCATATATTAATATCAACAGAGGAACTTGTATGTGAACTCAAACAATACAATGGAGTTGCTTCTCCCAAAGACTATTCGGATCTAATTCCTCAGCTTGTCCAATAAGACAATATTTATTTAAAGATTTTGCTAAGAAATATGCTAAAAGTAATTCAGAATAAAAAACGTTAAACCTCTAAGGGTAGGGGAAAGGAAAGATAATAAAAGGCAAGCACATCAGAGACTCAACAATCGGCCAGTTGCATTATCTTTTAAGAATAACAGGGGGAAAAATCCCATTTCAAATTCGAAAAAATAATTTTTTTTTCCATAAATCTTATACTAGAATATTTGACACTCGATCACCTCATTAAACTTAAATCCTTTTCAAGTCAAGAAACAAGTAAGAAAGTAAATACTTACGTCAATGATTTGCCATGAAAGACAATTGGAGGGGCAATAGCAGCAAAAATACAAAACCCAATGTGGACCTGCATAATACAACATTGATAAATAACTGAATACTAAGCAAAGAAGCCACAACGATAATATAGAAGTACCATACTTACCACGTAGAAGAGGAAAAACCAGCCAAATTTCAAGGCACTATCTGTCCTGCAAGTTTATGGAGGACAAAAAGAAAGCGCCAAAGTTATTCATAAAAGCAAAACCCTAGCCAATGCTGATGTAGTATTAGAAATTGAGACAAAGGGAACCAGTAGACTCTAATCGACCCATATCCATTATCCATTATCCATTCGGAAATTTTATGTCTCTGTTAGATATATTAGTTGTGTATTAGGTGTCTATCACTAGTTGAATATATTAGTTGTGTATTAAGTATCTATCAAATAATAATGTCCCTAGTTTTGTATATAAATATGTAGTATCTTTGAATGGAAAATAAGAAGAATGAATTCTGAGTTTTACATGATATCAGAGCATTTGAGTTACAAGATTGGGAATTTTTTTTTCCCGTTCAAATTAAGATTTAGTGCATTTTTGGGTTCCAACTCGGAACACCCTTTTGGAGTGCAAATTTATTCTCACTGTCGACATAGGGAGGAAGCTCAGCCGCTGACCGACCAAACCCCAAAGTCAGGTCAACAGACGAGCCACGAGTGGGCCCCACGCACCACCGCAACTTCCTGCCATCTTCCCACGCGCTACCTGCAACAGTCTTCTCCGATCGTCCTCGTGTTGCTCTCCGGCGTTCCCCTACGTCATTTGTGGTGGTTTGGCACTCATCGCTTTGTGATTGTTCAGGTTTAGGTTCTTCCAATTTTGTGTTCTTGTTCGCTGTGTTTGGTCGCTGCCCTTGTTGGATTTTGTTTGTTCGTTTGTTCGTTTGTTCGCTACCTTGTCGTTTTTAGGAGTTATGGCTGAAAAGAAATCTAATATTGTGACGGATATGGTGCCTATGATGTCTAAAATTACGGACCATAAGCTCAATGGTTCGAATTATTTGGCTTGGAGCAAGACCATTTGAATTTATTTGAGAAGTATCGACAAAGATACTCATTTGACTAATGATCCTCCTAAAGATGATTCAAAGCAAACATGGCTTAGAGAAGATGTCCGCTTATTTCTACAGATTCGGAATTCTATTGAGAACAATGTAATTGACTTGATCAATCATTGTGAATTCATTAAGGAATTGATGGATTATTTGGATTTCTTATATTCTAGTAAAAGAAATCTTTCTCGCATGTATGAGGTATGCAAAGCATTTTACCGTGCAAACAAACAAGATCAATCCCTCACGAATTATTTAATGGAATTTAAAAAGACTTATGAGGAGCTTAATAGTTTGATGCCTTTTAGCCCTAATGTGAAGGTTCAGCAAAGCCAACAAGAACAAATGACGATCATGAGTTTTCTTGCCAATCTTTCCTCTGCTTTTGAGACTGCTAAGTCCCAGGTTCTTTCTGGTTCTGAGATCTCTTTACAAGAGGTGTTTAGTCGAGTACTTCGTATAGAAGGTACTCCACCTCTACTTGCTCAATTAAATGGTGCTTTAGTCAGCCGAAATAATAATTATAAGCCTCGACGGTCAACTTATATGAATAGAAGCAAAGAAGGCGGCTCGCAAGGGTTTGAAACTCGACCACAGGACCCAAGAGGTATTGTGTGTCACTATTATCATAAACCAAGACATACGAAACATGACTGTAGAAAGCTTCAGTACAAGCATCAGAAAGGTCACTCGGCCCATATTTCATCCACTTATGATACTTTTGAAAAATCAATTCTTATCTTTGTAGATGAATTTACCAAGTTCTCATAGTATCAAGAATCACTAAGGTCTTCATCACCTTCTGTCACTGCTATTGTTGATTCAAGTAAATCAAATGCGTGTCTTCTTTCCTCATCTTCCAAATGGGTTATTGATTCTGGTGCCACAGATCATATGACAGGTAATTCTAGTCTTTTTTCTACTCTTTTTTCTACTCTTCAATCACACACTTCCACCTCTACTGTTACCTTAGCCGATAGGTCACCATCTCGTGTTCTTGGGTCTGGCACACTTACTCTCGCTCCTTTGCTTCCTTTGTCGTCTGTCTTACATTTACCTAGCTTATCCTTTAATTTGATCTCTGTAAATCAGCTTACTCGCAATCTTAACTTTTGCATCTCATTTTTTTCTGATCATTGCCTATTTCAGGATCTTATGACGAAGAAGACTATTGGTCAATGACATGAGTCTGGAAGCCTCTATATTCTTGACACACCAATACCGAAATTTGTTGCTTGCTCTAGTGTAACCTCTCCCTTCAAGGCACATTGTAGACTGGGTCATCCATCTCTTCCTTTACTTCAGAAACTTTGTCATCAGTTTAGTAAGATGTTTTCATTAGATTGTAAGTCTTGTCAATTTGCAAAACATCATCGTCTTAGTTCAAATCCAAGAGTTAATAAACGTGCTAGTGTTACTTTTGAATTAGTTCATTATGATGTTTAGGGTCCTTATCCTATTTTGTCTAAACCTGAATTTAAGTATTTTGTTACTTTTGTGAATGATTATTCTCGTGTAACTTGGTTATATTTAATGAAGAGTCGTTCTGAATTGTTTTCTATTTTTTTGCGCATTTTGTGTTGAGATTAAAACTCAATTTAATGTTTCAATTAGTACTTTGCGAAGTGATAATGCCAAAGAATATACATCAACTTTGTTTCAATCTTATATGGTTCAAAATGGCATGCTTCATGAAACTTTGTGTTGATACTCTATCTCAAAATGGAGTGACAGAACGTAAGAACATACATCTTCTCGAAACTGCATGTGTCTTATTATTTCAAATGAATGTTTCTAAACCTTTTTGGGCCAATGCAGTTTCAACAGCATGTTTTCTTATTAATCGCATGCCCCCATCTGTTCTTCATGGTGCGATTCCTTACAAAATCTTGTTTCCTAATAAGTCACTATTTCCTGTTGACCCTAGGATATTTGATAGAACTTATTTTGTTCGAAATGTTCGTCCGCATGTTACTAAATTAGATCCCAAGTCTTTTAAGTGTATCTTCCTTAGTTATTCTCGTCTCCAGAAAGGTTATAGATGTTATTGTCCTAGTCTTAACAAATATCTTGTCTCAATTGATGTTACCTTCATGGAAGACACACCCTATTTTTCGTCTTCTCCTCCTCCTGCACGTCAGAGGGAGGATGATGATTTGTTAGTCTATTCTATCACATCATTTGAACCTTTCTCTGATCCAATTCCTGTCAGGCCTCCTATTACTCAAGTCTACTCCAAACATAGACCTTCTGATTCATGTCATGCACATGCTCCTTCATCATCAGATCCAGTCCTGAACGATGATCTTCCTATTGCATTACGCAAAGGTAAACGTCAATGTACTTATCTTATTTCTTCTTTTGTTTCTTATAACTGCTTGTCATCTTCCTCTTGTTCTTTTATTGCCTTTCTTGATTCTATTTCCATCCCTAAAGCTGTTCACGAAGCCATATATCATCCTGGTTGGCATCATGCAATGATAGAGGAAATGACTGCTTTGGATGACAATGGTACTTAGGACTAGGTTGATTTATCTTCTAGAAAATGGGCTATCAGATGCAAATGCATGTTCACAGTTAAGGTTAATCCGGATGGGTCGATTAAAGGCTCGTCTTGTTGCTAAGGGATATGCTCAAACCTATGGAGTGGACTATTCTGACACTTTCTCTCATGTTGCTAAATTGACCTTTGTTCAGTTGTTTATTTCTATGACAGTTGCTCACCATTGGCCTTTACATCAGCTAGATATCAAGAATGTTTTTCTTCATGGTGATCTTCAAGAGGAGGTGTTTATGGAGCAACCTCCTGGTTTTGTTGCTCAAGGGGAATCTAGACAAGTTTGTCGTCTCCGCAAATCTTTGTATGGTTTGAAACAGAGTCCTCGTGATTGGTTTGAAATTTTAGTCAAGCTATAGAAACATTTGGAATGATGAAAAGCAAGTCTGACCATTCTGTGTTCTACAAACAATCAGAAGCTAGTATCATTCTTTTAGTTGTGTATGTAGATGACATTGTTATTACTGGAAGTGATACTACGGGAATTTCATCTCCTAAGTCTTTCCTACATACTCATTTTCACACGAAAGATTTGGAGATGCTAAAGTATTTCTTGGGTGTTGAAGTCACAAGGAGTAAAAAATGTATCTTTCTATCTCAAAGAAAATATGTCCTGACCTTATTAACTGAGACAGGAAAATTAGGAGCAAAGCCTTGTAGTGCTCCAATGACTCCGAACATCCACCTTACAGGAGATGGGAAACTCTTTAAAGATTCTGAGAGATATCGAAGGATGGTTAGAAAACCGAATTAACTTACCGTGACTCATCCAGATATTGCATATTCGGTCAGTGTTGTTAACCAATTTATGTCATCCTCAACAGTTCATCATTGGGCAACGTTAGAACAAATTTTGTGTTACTTGAAAGGAACACCTGGACGTGGTATCTTGTATGCAAATCATGAACACAATCATATTGAATGCTTTTTAGATGCAGATTGGGCAGGTTCCAAAGTGGATAGAAGATCCACATCAAGCTATTGTATTTTCATTGGAGGAAATTTGGTATCATGGAAAAGCAAGAAGCAGAATGTTGTGTCACGATCAAGTGCAGAGTCAGAATATAAGGCTATGGCACAATCTGTGTCTAAGATAATGTAGATATATCAGCTCTTGGATGAAGTAGGTCTTAAAACTTCAATACCAACGAAATTGTGGTGTGATAACCAAGTTGCTAAAGAGCAAATTGCTTCTAATCCTGTGTTTCATGAGCGAACTAAACACATTGAAATTAATTGTTATTTTGTTCACGAGAAAATTCAACAAGGTTTGATTTCTACAGGATATGTAAAGACTGGAGAACAACTAGGAGATATCTTCACGAAAGCTTTAAGTGGAGTTCGGGTTGATTATCTTTGTAACAAGTTGGGCATGATTAATATCTATGCTCCAATTTGAAGGGGAGTGTTAGATATATTAGTTGTGTATTAGGTGTCTATCACTAGTTGAATATATTAGTTGTGTTAGGTGTCTTAGTTGTGTATTAGGTGTCTATCACCTAATAGTGTCCCTAGCTTTGTATATAAATATGTAACATCTTTGAATGGAAAATAAGAACAGTGAATTCTAAGTTTTACCGTCTCAAATTTGATAATTTATCTATATAAATGTGCCTTAAGTTCTGCTAAGTAAACATGCAAAAAGATCAATTCAGATTATCCCTCTTCCTCTCCAGATTGTCTTCCTATAGAAAGAAGAATGATGATACTGACAAGCATGTATCTTTCCTATTTACAAGAAAGATGTACAAATATTATACATTCCTTTCTCAACGCAGCTTAAATATTGGATTCATTTCCAAAACATTTCAATTAGCTTGTAATAGCCAGAGAACCATAATACTGCAATTGGTTATCACTCTAATATTGCTTATCCATCCAAACAATAATAAATACTTTGGTAACGCAAAAGGACCAATACAAATAAAAAAGAATGTATTACATCATCACAACCTACATGCTCAGAATAATCTAACAAAGATGACAATATATAAAAACAAACCTCATTGCACGATAGAGTGGTCTGTACCATAAAACATAAGAAAGAGGAACTCCAAGAAGAGCATATATTGTCGCAAGAAAAAATATTTTGACACCTGCCAAATTTGAATATTGACAGAAATTCAGGTAAAGATAAAAACAGAATCCTTGTTTTTCTTAAAAACAAAAGCTTACCTCCACCTCTAATCCAACAAATCATTACAGCCAAAACGTTAAAAACCAAGCAAAGAACTATTCCTGCATATGCAGCATGAAAGTAGGTCAGAAACAACTGCAAACTTGAGCAACAAATATATATAAAAGTAGAAAATATATTACTTCACCGTGATAACTTGAACATTCATATTGAGAAAATAATTTGATCTTAAAAAGTAATAAAGAATAGCTGAGGAAAGAAAGATGATTCAAAACATGAGAGAATAAACCATGATAAGAACTAATTTGGAATAGCAACAAAAATCTTAGGTAGTTTTTGATGAGTCGTGGGAAAGGTTGTTTACCCATGATTTTGTTTTTTCTATGGGGGTAGAATTTTTGGATAGTCTACGAGTGGATTCATGGCTGGCTCTGTGTACTTTTTAGTATTTCTGTTAGTAAATTTAAAGAATAAAATTACAACATTTTTATAAATTGATGACAGTTAAATAATCTAGATCAAGCAAATAAATAGTCTAAAAGAAGACTAAAGAGTCGTAGCAAAAGAGTGCAGAAAAGCAAGATCAACATTAGTCCTAAATAGCCTGAACAGAGTTTATAAAATGATCTAAAGTGAAGGAACTTCATTGACTCCAGGTGCTGAATGATGCAAATTTAAACATGAAGCCAACACAAGAATGCAGCCACTGTTAAAGTAAAATAATAAATACATTTATCTATCCAAAAAACGTTTATTGTTAAACCTTCAATAACCTACTCTTTTAGGACAGAATAAAAGAATATGCAACAGAGCTTTGATGTCAACATGATGTTCACTATGATGTTTGGGCGTGCTTCTCCATAGAGTAAGAAAGGATTTTGAAGAGTTAAAAGAATCTTATCTAATTGCCATCTCACTCTTCGAAGCACTATCTCACAATGAGTGTTAAAAAACACATTTAAGAATGAATAAAGGTGGACATTAAGAACTGAAAAGGACATATCAAGCTAGTAAACAAAAGACTAAACTAAAAACTCAAGCTCATATTACTTCCTTTATCGCATATGAATGTAATAAGAATTAGTAAAACACAAACTCACAGAGAAAAAAAAGGTCACGGAAGTAGAAATTAAATCACATGTTAATATGATAAATACACAGCACCTAACCAACTTGCAAAGGCCAAATACTGCAGTCTTTGAGCATGAACTGGTATCTCATTGGCTATATCATGATGGATAATGGGGAAAAAAAGAGGCCAATTTTTATCATCAACAACAACACCAGCTGGAAAGCAAAATGGAGGAAAGTTAGTTACTCCCATAAGAAGACCCTACACGGTTATCCTGTGTGTATACAGTATTCTTAAGATATGCTAGGAAATTAAGAATTAATTGTCCTTCCTTATTAGGACTATGTACATGTGTATAAATTCCTATTATAGCTATTGAATGAAGTAAGCCTTTCAATTTAATTTACATAGTTTTCAAATTAAAAAACAAGCAGAATTGTCAAGTAAAAATGCTCACTTCTAGCAACAGCATCTTCTCTCCGCTTTAGTTCCTGGAGAAGATAAAGAGAATTAAGAACAGGGCATAGTACATGAGTATATTGCATTTGAAGTGAAGAAGTCTTATCAAATTGTAAAAACTATATCACCATATCAGCAATTAAAATCCTTATTTAAACTAACCCTAAGAATCCTCGTTTAAAAAGGAACTCAAACAACAAAAGAAAAGAATAGTAACTGGGGTAGTAGGGAAAGAAAATATAAGAAACCGAGAGATACTATCAGGTAGACAAGCAGACAGATAACCGAGGGCATCATAAATATTAAATAACCTGCTCTCTCCTTTTGAGATCTGCTTCTCGTTCTGCAAGCTCCCTCGCTTTTTGCTTAGAATCCTACATGAAGCCGTGAATGCATCAGATAATAAGAAACAAGATATCCTAGAAGTATCTAAAACAGAATGTATATGTTTTGCAACAAATTTATTACATTTTTTGTATCCAAGGGTATATCGACAGTTGCTTCATACTTCTGACCAAAACCATAGGATTCAGATGCGGCCGGTGGACCACGTGCCTTTGATCCAGGGGCAGTGCCATTCTATACATGTCCAACATACAGCATAATGAAACACATTTATACAATAATGAAAGCAGGAAATACAACAATATTGTGTCTCAAAGGTAGAGTAAATCAATCTATGAAAAGCAAAGCTCACAAACAAAGGGATCTGTAAGATGTCAACTTTGTACATTCAGCTAAAATGAAAGGTTTAACTTTACCATTTTGTTTATTTCTAAGTAGTAAGTTTTAAAGTTATTGACACATATCTCCAAGGTGCTTTGGTTTTAAAATGCGATGTATAAAGAAAACTTTTAATGACACACGATATTTTTTGAAATCCATTTTCATTGAGCAATCAACCAGTTACAACTACCATTTTGAATGAAGAATGAACATTAGCTAGATTTAGTTTAGGGCCTACAGATTTTACAGATTTAGAAGATTGAATAATTCCTACCGTTAAAGAGGATAAATAGATAAATTATCCATTGCGGTTACCCAAAAATTGAAGGAAATGATTTCAATATTTTATATAATAAATAGATGTAAGATTGTGTACATCGTATGGATACCTCAAGATTTCATTAATGACACTTTTTATAATTTAAAATTCACGATTCAATTGCAATAATGGAATGTAACCTGAATCCTCGACATATATGTAACCCAATTTATCAAAAATAAAGCAAAACCATAATGAACTCACTTTTGACCAAATTTTCTTATGCAATTATCGACAGCTATAAATCATAAGTATTCGGATCCAGATGAGTCGATGACTAAACCACTTCCTAAATTACAACCCCCCTGCCCCCGGCCCAAAAAATAAAAATAAAATCCAAGAGAACTTACTTGAAATTCATCAAACATAGTTAAGATAGCCATCATAAATAAAAATAAATGGCAGATCTGAAATATAGGAGGCTACATAGTAATATTAACAATTGGAGAGAGAAAAAGTTTGAGAGAATTACCGAAAATGGATTGACCTCGACTTCTTCGTCGAACGGATTAGGGTCGTGGTGTCGATTCATGGTTTTTCCGATCCCTCAGCCTAAGATCCCCAAATTTGGTTGAATTAGTAGTGAGAATGAGAGTGAAATGAAAGAAGCAAATGTAGTATTCCTTTACTCTCTTTATTTTTTATTTTTTCTTTAACTTCTTCAAGTGCTTTGCTTTTATGCTACTTCTAGCTACAACCAAAGTACTTATTACACCGGCTTTCGGGCCAAAATTTATTCATTGATCGGTGATTCTGATTAATAAAATTTAAAATTGATGTAATTTTTTTTAAAAAATTAAATATTTAATAAAAATAATAAATAATATTCACTAACTTTTCGAACAATAAGTTAATACTTAAAGATTTAAAAAAAGAAGCTTGTAACGCGGGATCTGGATTAAAAGTTCAATAAATGTGTTCGATTTATTTCTATTTGAGCCTGCAATTTTGAACTTTTTGCAATTTTACCACTGCGTGCTTTGGTAGAGACAAATTTCACCTTGGGATTCACCGAGCGAAAATAAAAATATATTGAATGGGAAGGTGTGAAGTGCCAGATAACCTTTTGTACAAAAATTATCCTTATATTATAAATTATTATTATTATTTTATTATTTTTCATTATATTAAAATAATAAACATATATTTTATTAAGTATAAAAAAATAGAGGTTGAAATTTGGATTTTGGATCAAAACATAACAGCTTTATCAAGGCATTGTTTTTCTCAAGTTATTGATATATTAGATTTATATGTATAAATATTTATTATAAAAACATTAATAATAAAATTTAAAATTTAAACAAAAATATAAAATATATAAAAAAACTATCAATATTTTTTATAAAAAAATTTAACTAGTTATGCTTTTAGTGAAATAAACATGATATATATATATATATATATATATATCAGAGTTGATAGCTTCCACTATATTTAATTTTTATCTATTTTTTTATAATATTATTTGATAATAAAAAGAAAAAAAATATAAAAAATAAAAATCTTTTTCAATCATAAATCATCTCTTTTTTATTTTTTATTTTTGATATTTTTATTCTGATAAATACAAAAATGTTACTATGATAATTATCCTTATTATAATTAGTTATTTATGTAATTTTATTATGTATATAAATTAGTATTTTTATAATTTTATTGTATACTAATTTTACATTATAATTATCTGATAATTGTTTTAATTTTTAAGTATGATAATTCAAGTGATTAATACTAACATATTTAATGAACAAGTGAGATCCAACAAATTCATCTATAAGATTATTAAATTAATATTGAACTAAAAATTTCATGTTAGAATTCATTATTATAACTTCTACTTTTATTCTATCTTAGTTATCTAACCTTATGTAGCATGTAATCTTACTAAATCATGGTAATCAAGGGAGGATCTAAACTATATAAAACTAAAAATAAAAAAGAGTAGTATAAAAAAGCTTCATAAAAGTGCATGCTTTTTAAGACATTATTAAAATAAAAACTTTCAAAGTAAGAGAGTGCATAAATGAAGAAGGTATATCAATTACATTTCACAAGTTATTTTTTAACAATATTTTTAGTTACACTAATAAATAGATAAGTACCTTTTTTTAATTAACTTTTTTTATCTTAAATTGTTAATGTACATATTTTGTGTAAAATGATGATATTGATTTTTTTCTTTTTTCTTTTAAGATGTTTTATTTTATTTTTAGTTAGATGTATTTATAAAAAATAATAATACATCAAAATGTAAAAGGAATCAATTTCAAGTAAAGCAGAGGTTTTTAATGTTGTTGTTTCAATTGTTAGTTTGATTTAATATTGAGATGAGAGTGTCACGATTAAAACAAAAATAATTAATGTATTTCTTTTGACAAAAAAAAAAGTTGTGCAGAAGAGGCACAAATGATATTTTTTTTAATATGAAGATACAACTCAAAGCATTACATGTAAAAGATTTATTTTTATAATTATTTTGTATGAATTTTATTTGTAAAATGTTGTAGTGAAGATTAATCATGAATTACCCACTTTTTAAGCTCAATGGTACTAGCTTAAATTGTTTGCACAATAATGAATCAACATTATAGTTATTTTGTATTTTAATGTTTAACCTTTTGATAAATTAAGTACAACTTTGATTTTAAAACAAAATTTTAAAAGTTTTTCTCACTCATATATAAATATATAAATAAGGTGTTATTCATTTTATAAATATGCATTATTTTTAATTTAATTTATAATTTTTTTTGAATGATACTTATTTTTTTAATATTTGATTATATCTATTAATAAAAGATATTCATATTTATTGGATTTTGAGGAAAATAATCCTATCTAAATTTTTTAATTAATTGAAACCTTAATAGTGCTATATAAATATATATCTACTTGAAAAGATTCAGAAATAATTGAAATCTTAAATCAACGATATATTAAAAATAACAAGTTAAAGTCTTAATTATACATTGTCCTTTTTAGTGGATACAACTAAGATAAAAACCTATAGAAATCATGATACATAGCATATAGAAATTATACATTTATTTGAGAGAAATTGATAACTACTTTCTATTAATTTTATTGGTTGTTATTTTATAAAAATGATGAGTATTTATATTTTAAAAAAAGTTATTATACTTATATTTCACCTTGTTAATATGAATCATCACATTATTAATAATTTAAAGTCAATATATAATCTTTATAAGAAGTGATTTTTAGGTGGATCAAAACTAATAATTTAAAAAATTAGGATAATAACCAAAAAATATTAGATGTGTTTTTATTTAAAAATAAATTTAACTTTAATTGTTTTAGAAATTTTTTTTAATAATAATATTAAAATGTTATTGATGGTGAGATTCTCAATAAAAAAAAGAACAATGAACGTTTATCTCATAGGATAAAACAACATACAAGTAACAAACATACATCAACGTCACTACTTCAACATTCTAAAAATGTGTTTGAACTTTACAACGTTAAACTTAGTTCTGGAAAACTTTTAAGAGCTTTCATCTTTTTCAATATCTTTTTCAATTTATAATCATTCATAATAAGACCAATCATTTTATATAACTATTTTTGTAATAATACAAACATAAATAATTATATCCATTTTTGTCATAATATAGATATAAATACTATAATCATTTTTTCCTTACGATTATAAACATTTTTATCATAATATATACATAAAAATCATAACTATTTTATCATAATATAGACATAAATAAAAATAATAATCATAAATGTTATAAAAGTAAAGATAGATTTATGTGATGAGTGAAGAATTACAACATTTATTCCTCTAACTGGATGAGTGAATTTTAAGATCTAATTTTTCATTGACTTTAATATGATTTTAAATATCAAATATATTTCACTTATATATATATATGCTTTTATTATATACCTATTTTCCAACAAAAAGAATTGAAACAAGAGACTGATTTGAAAGTACGAGTGTACATAGATGGAGTTGGGATGACTTGTTGGGAGAAAATTTAGGACAATTCAAATTATCGAGGTTTACATATGTTCAATATAGTCTATTATTTAACATGCTTAAACTAAGAGAATTTAAGAATTTAAGAATTTATTATTTCTCTTATTTTCTATTATTTTTTACGCTTTTGCCTACATCTTTTAATATCTAAGCCAAACTTCGACATATATCACAACTCGCTTTGTATTTGTTCATCTACTAAATAATTCAGGGTTCAAAAACAGACCAGAAACCCAAATAAATGGTTGAAAGTGCTACGTGATTTCTATTGGAAAAGCTTTCATTCTTGCTTATTCAAGAGTCGGGAGGCCTTGAAACAAACCACCTAAAGAGAAAGCCTCTAACCAAACCTTATAGTACTATAGTCTATACTTTGCAACAATTTGCTGGTCATTTCAGTTCAATTATGCATTTCCTTTAGCAAAAACCTAATCTTAGTAATATCATAATAGCTTTTATTGATGTGTGATTTCTATACTCTCTCATTTTTAATTTAATATTATTGTTATGAGTTGTCTCCTCCCTTATTCTTAATTTAATATTATTGTTATGAAGTGTTAGATAGGTGCCTTACTAAAATTTCTTTATTATTTTAAAAAAGTTGGTGAATGTAGACATTCCTTATTTTTTTCAAAATCGAGCACTTAGGTTAACTATTGTTTTTTATGACATTTTAGTTCAACAATTTTAAAAAATTGACAATACAAATCCATTAATTTATTTTTTATATCATCAAATCAGTTACGAAGTCATATTAGAGGCTAGATCGAACTTCAACACCAATCATTATTCTATCCAAAATTTATTAATTTCTAGCCCACATATAAACCATCTTCTTTACTTTTATTTCTAATAAAATTTAATGGTAATTGATTTAAAAAATTACATTTAAAGTTACTTTAATTTCACAAATTAGATATATTAGTAATTTTAGTTTAAATTAATACACTTTAATTATATTACTTTTATATTTGTTGACACTTTAGTTATTTTAGACAAGTTTTGATGGTTTTAATTTACCTTTTTTTTAACTTTTTGAGATGTTTTTACCTTTCAATATTTACTTGCAGGCAACGGCGTATTCAAAAGTTTAATTTAAAAAGGGCACCATATAAATAGTAAAAAATAATATTACTTGATTTTTAGTTACTATTTAATATTTATCGAAATATATGATATGCATCTCATTTTAGTATAAATATGTTTAAATTATTGAGTTTTTAGTATGTTTTTAAGTGATAGAACCTTAAAAACGTAGATTCAAAGGGGGAAGATATCTATTTATGCATATAAGTTTTCTCTTATTTTATAAATATTACACCTAAAACACATGCTATTAAAAATTGAGAGGGCCCAATATATCTCCTAACCCCTACATTGTTCCATTGATGTTTAAATTATCGAGTTTTTAATGTATTTTTAAATGATAAAACCTTAAAAATGAAGATTCAAAAGGAACGTAGATATATTTTATGCATATAATTTGGCTCATATTTTATAAATACTACACTTGAAATACACAATATTAAAAGTTGAGAGGGCCCAATGCACCTCCTGGCCCCTACATTGTTACATCGGTGCTTTCAGGACTCTTATTAGTAAAATTTATTTTAATTTGACTAAAATTTTTGCAACAAAAAAATATATTAAAAAATTAGCAAAAAATGACTAAAGTGTCCAAAATGTAATAGTTGTATGATTAAAATGTATTAATTTTAAGACATGTGACTAATATATCAAATTTGTGAAAGTAAAGTTACCAAATTGTCATGCTATTCATTCATTATGTAGGAAACAATGACAACTTATTTTTGTAATGTTTGGGGATTAAGAAGTGACTACTCTTGTTTTACCACAAAACTAATTTTTTAATGTAGAATGATTTAAAATATTTTTATTTTATTGATTTAATTATTCTTGTATTATTCGTTTGAATGAATAAAATATGATTTTTTTTACAAAAAAACTCACACACGTATAAATAAGACTCAAACTCTAGAATTTCAACATGTTTAAATGAGTTTCATATTATTATGTTATCTCTAATTTGTGGATTTTATATTTAATATTTAATAATACTAAAATATGCATCATGTAACCCATCTAAATTTTTCTCTACTTATGTCATTTCATCGAACTATTATAAAAGTTAAAAACATATCATTTAATTATTTCAAGTAACAAAAATAACACTCAACTATAATTAGTAGTACAAATATACTATTACATCATTTCTCGGTGGTTACGTTATATTTTCGATGTTAGATTTATACAAATAATAAAGACTTTGATGGTAAATTTATACCATTAATAAAAAAATTGATAGTAGATTTGTACCAATAATAAGCAATTAGGTGATAGATTTGTACAACTAATAATATTTGAGTGTTATCTTTATCATTCGATAAAATTAGATGATATGTTTAATTTTTACGATAATTCAGTGGTATATTTGTTAGTTTATCATACTTTTTATGATTTTTTTATTTTTTAAAAAATTTATTCAAAAAAACTGTTTTATTAATTATCAAGTTTAAAAATTTCTTTTTTAAATGTAGTTGAAAAAAAATTAAAAATTAAAAAACATAAAAAAATGAGCTTTATAATGATATTTTTTAAATCTAATGGAATAAACAGTTAAAAGAAGCACAGTGAACTACTAGCATTTATCTAAAAAGTCCTTTTGCATTACAGCCATCATTTCGTGCATCTTTCCAAGTATTTGGTTTTAAGGCTTTATCCAGGATAGGAACATTGTCATCTTTGCATAGCCTTTGTGATATGGAGGCAAATATTGGACCTGAGTTTGTAAGATCACTAGGAAATCTAATACAGTTAAGAAAGTTAGGTGTCTTGAAATTAAGAGCTGAAGATGGGCATGCTCTATGCACGTCCTATAAGAAATAGATTTATTGATGATTTATAAACGAATGTTTACAATCTATTTATACAAAAGAAAAGAAAAATTGTAATAATTACAAATAAACATAATTATAAGAGGCATGTTCTTGACAACCTATCCTTCCCCACCAAGTTGTTGGTGGCTGCTTCCAGCTGGTGTGTTGGTTGTCACCAGCTGCATCTCAAGTTCTTTAACATTCCCCCTCAAGTTAGAATATATGTTAATTATTCCTAACTTGTTAAGTAAGCTTGAGAACTGTGGAAAACTCAGGGATTTGGTAAATATATCTGCTGGTTGCTCTAATGTAGAAATATGATAAGTTTTGATCATTCCAGTTTGAATCTTTTCTCTTACTAGATGGCAATCGATCTCTATGTGTTTGGTTCGCTCATGAAACACTGGATTTGATGCAATGTGAAGAGCTACTTGATTGTCACAATATAACTTGGTTGGTTGAGAGTGCTTGATACCCAAATCATCCAAAATATATCGTAACTAGGTTACTTCGCAACATGCTGCTGCCATAGAGCAGTATTCTGCTTCTACACTTGATCGTGAGACTGTATTTTGTTTCTTAGTCTTCCAAGAAATTAGCGAGTTTCCAAGAAACATACAATATCCTGTGGTTGATCATCATGTATCTGTGTATTTTGCCCAATCTGCATCACAGAAAGCATTTAGTTGTAATGAACTAGTTGCTGAGAAAAAGAGACCCTACCCTGGTGTGTTCTTGACATATCGTAGCACTCGTTGAACTGCTTCCAAATGTGGTTGTCGTGGTTTATCCATATATTGACTGAGAATATGCACGGCATACACTAAGTTGGGCCTTGTGATGGTTAAGTATAATAATCTCCCAACAAGTCTTCGATAGGATGTGGGATTATTGATGAATTCCCCTTCAACCTTGCTGAGGGATAAATTTTGTTCCATAGGTGAATTGGTAGATTTGGCACCAAGATAACCCATGTCCTCCAATATTTCAAGTGCATACTTGCATTGTGACAGAACAATTCCCTTATTGGAACGTGAAACTTCTATCCCAAAAAATACTTTAATTCACCGAGATCTTTAAGCTTGAATTGTCTCATGAGATGATTCTTAGTTTCTTCAATGTCTTGTATATTGTTTCCTGTTATGATTATATCATCTACATAGACAAGAAGAGCAGAGAAGGAATTACCACGGGTTCGGACGAACAGTGAGTGATCATACTTGGATTGGTTAAAACCAGCTAGCTTAAGTGTTGTTGATAGCTTGATGAACCACCTGTCGTGAGGCTTGTTTGAGTCCATACAAAGATTTATGTAGCTTACATACTCGTGTTTTCCCTTTCGTCCGAATCCAGGTGGAAGGGACATGTAGACATCTTCACGAAGATCACCATGTAGAGAAAGGCATTGTTGACATCAAGTTGTCGAAGATGCCAATTTTGAATAGCAAGAACGGCAAGGAGAAGCCGAACAAAGTGACAAGTTTGGCTCTTGGTGCAAAAGTTTCTTGGTAGTTAAAACCTTCAATCAGTATCCTTTGGCCACTAACCGAGCTTTGTATCGTTCCATAGAGCCATCAAGATTATACTTGATTTTGTAGACCCATTTACAACCAACTGGTTTCTTGTTTGGAGGAAGCTGTTGAAGAGTCCAAGTGCCATTAGTTTCAAGAGCATCTAGTTCTTGTTTCATGGCAAGCCGCCATTTTGGATCATTGAAAGCTTCGGCAAAGGTGGTTGGTTCCCTGAGAATGGAAATAGAAGTAGCAAAGGCACGATGTGCAGGTGATAATTGGTCATAGGTAAGTACATGAGATAAAGAATGAGAAGTACCTTTGTCTTTGGACGATGCTGAGTGAGACGAAGGGAAGGACCGAGAAGGTAAGGAAGCTTCTACATGATATTTTTGAAGGTAGCTAGGAACATTGGTGGATCGACGAAGCCTATGTGTGACTGGTGTTGGGGGAGTTATGTGTGGTGGAGAAGTTGATGATGATGTTTCTGGAGATGAATTTTGAAGATGAAGAGTGTCTGAGTTGATTGTTGGAAGGACAGATGGTGTATGATCAAGTGATATATTTGGATTGATTGATTGACGAATGTTGGGTATGTCATCATAAATAGTATCTTCTGATGGAGGAAATAGAGTTGGAGTGTTGACAGCGGAAGTGAAATAAGGAAATACATGTTCATGAAAGATAACATCACGAGACACTAAAGTCTTGCTTGTTTCCAGATTGTAGACACGATAACCTTTGATCCCAGATGGATACCCAATGAATATGCATTTATGTGACCTAGCATCAAACTTGGTGAGTCGATCATGATGTGCAGACACAAAACAAAGGGAACCAAAAACACGAAGATGTTCATACCTAGGAGTTTTGTGAAAAAGGATTTCAAATGGTGTTTTTCCCTTGAGAACAGGTGTTGGAGTACGATTTATGAGGTATGTGGCTGTAAGAATGGCATCTCCCCAGAATTGTTTAGGGAGGTTGGCTTGGAAAAGTAATGCACGAGCCACATTGAGAAGGTGACGATGTTTGCGTTCAGCAACACCATTTTGTTGAGGGGTAGAGACACAACTAGTGTGATGCAGGATTCCTTTTCTAGAAAACAACTCGGTCATAAAGAATTCTGGTCCATTATCACTACGAATGATTTTAACTCTGGATGCAAATTGTGTTTCAACAAGATTAATGAAGATAGTGAGAAATGTGCGTGTATCAGATTTGGTGTTTAAGAGATAGACCCATGTGCATCTTGAGTAATCATCAACAATAGTGAGGAAATAACGTGCTCCATTAAGTGCTGGAATGTGATAATCACCCAAAATATCAACATGAATTAGTTCAAAATGTGCTTTTGTTTTGATGGAACTTAAAGGAAATGGATTACGAGTTTGCTTAGCTAGTGGGCAAATGGAACAATCACTAATATAACAAAAGGTATGTTAATGGAAAGAGAAAGCTCACGCAAACTGTTATTAGATAGATGACCAAGTCGTTGATGCCATAGATGAGGGTTGGTTGGAGTAGTATTTGAAATAGAGAAACATTCAGCCTTCTTCGAAATAGTCAGGTAGTATAGTCCTTCTTTCTCAGTTCCCATCCCAATCGTCTTCCCCAAGCATTTGTCCTGAACAAGGCACATATTATTAGTGAAGGTTACATGACAAAGTGTAGTTTGAGTTAGTTTGGCTATTGAAACCAAGTTTAATTTGAAGGAGGGAACACATAAGGCATTATTGAGTATGAAATTATTGGAAAAATGTACAGTGCCAATATGTGTGACATGGGTAAGTGAATGGTCAGGTAAATGTACATGCCGATTAGTGATTGGAATGCTAGAGCTTATAAGGTTTTGAGAACAGACCATATGATCAGTTGCTCCTGTATCAAGAATCCAACGAGTTTCTGAATGGAAAACATTCGCACATGATATATTACCTGAAGAAGTAGTCATTTGTCTTACCATGCTACCTGATTTGGCTTGATTGAGAAGTGTAAGAAGCTCATGATATTGAGCATATGTAAGGTTGTGGGATGGTGTCCTTGTGTTGGAGTTGCTTTCCTGAAGATTAGTATGGTGAGCTTTGGAGGAGAAACCATAAGTTGCATCTTTCTTATCTTGAATTGATCTTTTCTTCCGACACATGTTGATGTAATGTCCATTCAAACCACAGAAATCACATTTGAGGCGTTTTCGGCAGTTTTCATAATTGTGTCCATTGAGACCACAGAAATCACATTTAAGGTGACTTCGATAATTTTTAGAATTGTGACCGATATTATTGTATCGATTGTACTTGAGATGTGAGTTCATTTGTGGGTAATTTTTGTAAGAATATTGTGTATGAATTTCATTAGTAGTTTTAGACATGATTTTTGAGTGAAAAATTTGAAAAAACGAGATAGGGTTTAATGTGTTTTAGACAATAATGACCATTTATGAAATAAATAATGAATTGAAATATGCTTTATCTTATAAAAAATGAGTCAAGGATTATAAAACCGGAAATTTTAGCCGCAGAACCGGTCAGAAAGTGGGTGAATTGGCGTCTGGAGTGGCTGGAACGGCGGCTGCAACGGTGAGCGTTGAACCGGATGAAGACCGAACCGGATCGGACCGGATGGATACCGAGACGACTCCAACGACACGTCGTTTGCTTCAGCGGCGCGTCGTTGGAGTCGTCTTCCTCAGCAGCTGGCGCATGTTGGCGCGTTTTACTCCGGCGAGGCGCGTGGAACACCGGTGAACACAGGGAACGCGCGTAAGGGCACGTTGTTTGGTATTTTGGCTTGATTTTAATTTTAGATTGCTCGGATGAATCTAAATAATATGATGGGATGAAATTGAATTTATTGTTTGAATCGAAATTGATTTTGAAAAAAAAAACAGATTGAAGATAAAATGAAAAATTTCTGTAAGCTGAATTTTCTTGGAATTATTTCCTAAGCTCTGATACCATGTAAGAAATGGATTTATTGATGATTTATAAACGAATGTTTACAATCTATTTATACAAAAGAAAAGCAAATTTGTAATAATTACAAATAAACATAATTATAAGAGGCATGTTCTTGACAATCTATCATTCTCCACCAAGTTATTGGTGGCTGCTTCCAGTTGGTATGTTGGTTGTCACCAACTGCATCTCAAGTTCTTTAACACGTCCATTGAAAAGATGAGATACGTTCAATCCTTGTTCATATTTGCAAGTGAAAAAGAAAATGAAGTTTTGAACCTGTAGGATTTACCATCACCTCTTGAGTATCTCTTAAATTTGTATTTGTCTAAACGTTTGGAGAGCTTACCAAATTGGTTTCCAAGACTCTAAAGCCTAACAAGATTAGTTTTGATACCAAGTTCATTAAAGGATGATACTCTTGAATTTCTGGGAGTTTTTCTAACTACTCCAAGCTTATGTTGGTCAGTCATTGCCTTTCAAAAGTGGAGGATTTGAAAAAATTAGTTTTGTTTATACACCTTATTTTGTTTACGGATCTACAAAGTTAATCAAACTGAAAAACTTGTAAGGGCGATCAGGTTAATAAAATTCGAGATTAACGTAATTTTTTCTTTATAAAAAATAAGTACATAGTAAGTGATGCAAAGAAAAATCAATATGATCGGTAAAGAATATACTCCAGAAGTAATCCTAAAGGCACAATGCCTCATCTTGAGCAATCCAGATTCCAGAATTGCCAACTCTTGGAGGAGGTGCCCTCATGGCTTGAATGGTCAACCAATCTTGAACGGCTCCAGCTTTTTGGCATGCCTGTTCAGTTTACAGACAGACACAGTTTAACTCATGAAAGCAATGACTACTTAAGGTGGCGTTTAGTTCGTGGAATGGAATCGGAATCGGAATGGGAATCGGAATGGAATGGAATGGAATGGAAAGGAAACAATTTTGTTTGGTTTGACCACTGAAATCAAGCTCGGAATCAAGATTACAGTATTTGGTTTGCCACTGGAATTGAATGAAAAAAGCTGTAAATGACCTTAATACCCCTACATGCTGTAAAGTTCAAATAATGTCATTTAATTACTATTTTTTCGTCACACAAAATATATTATTGAAATCATTATTTTTCTAAATAATTATTACTTAATTAAAAAGAAATATATTATTAAAATTATTATTTTTCTAAATAGGATTTAGGGTTTTGAGGTTTGGGATGTGGGTTTTAGGGTTTAGGGATTTAGGATTTGGGGTTATATTTCTAGGTTAAGGTTTAGGTTTAAAATTATTATTTTTCTAAAAATGGTTTAGGGTTTTAGAATTTTGGATTTGGGGTTTAGAATTTTAGGATTTGGAATTTGGAATTTGGGGTTTTGGGTTTTGGCATTTATGTTTTAGGGTTTTGCGTTTTTGTATTTAAGTTTTAAGGTTTAGGGTATAAGGTTTAGGGATTTGGGGTTTAAGGTTTAGGGTCGAGGGTATGGAATTTGGGGTTTAGGGTCTATGGTTATGGGATTTATGTTTTAAGGTTTAGGGTTTAGGGTTTAGTGGATTTGGGGTTTATGTTTTAGGGTTTTGGGTTTGGGGATTTATGTTTTAAGGTTTAGGATTTAGTGGTTTAGGGATTGGGGTTTATGTTTTAGGGTTTTGGGTTTTGGGATTTATGTTTTAAGGTTTAGGATTTGGGGTTTAGAGATTTAGGGTTTTAAAATTTTAGGTTTAGGGTTTAGGGTTTTGGAATTTTAGGTTTAGGGTTTAGGGTTTTGGAATTTTGGGTTTGAGAAATTGGGATTTGAGTTTAAAGTTATATTTTAAGTGAGGGTAAAATTGGAAAAAAAGTTTAGATGGGAATGGAATTATGATTACCACAAGTAGAAGGAATTAATCGCGATTCCTTCTCTTTAAGACCGATTCCATTCCGTCCTCCATTCCATCCAACCAAACACACAAAATGGAAAGAATCAATTCTGATTCCATTCCATTCCATTTCCTCCAAACAAACGTGGGGTAAAGGTAAAGCATGCTCCTAACATTGTTATTGGCGTACAGATTGAGATTCCAAAGAAGAGAGAAAATTGTAGAAGAAAGAATAGTCTTAGGCCCTTAGCCTTGGGTCTGGGTCTGATTTTCCCTATTTTTGGTTTTTCATGTTTGAGTCTGTTGCCATCAATTGCTATAGGAGCCCTTGGCAGGACATGTTGCGATATCTGGTTGTAATTAACCATTGGTACTCTGGCTTGATTTACATTGAGTCACCTCTGTGTTCTCCAATTCTCATGCCATACATAATAGCCACTTGGGAATTCTCGGCAGGTCGGTCTTCGATTTTTCTCTTTTTCTTTGTTTTCTTCACATTAACGGCATGTTAATATGATGTTTTAAGTATAATTGAATTCGAAAAAATTTGTATTATAATTAACCTATATAATATTTCTTTTTAAAAATAATAAATATTTAAATAAAAAAATCCCTCTAATTTTTTTACATAACCTATAACTGAATTTTTAAATATGCATAAAATAAATACTTTTCACATTATAAAAAAAACTATGGACTGTACGGAAGGAGTTAAAAACGAAGCTTAACCAATGAAAGGAGGAATACTATATAATTAAACCTAAAATAATTTTTATTTAAAACAATATATAATTTATATTATGTAATTTTTCTACAAAAATAATTTCATTGTAAAAACTTTATTTAAATTTAAGATGAGCGAAAAAGTTATTTTTTTTTTTGAATTTTGAATTGTTAAGTGCACCGGTGACTCAAAGTTTATACGTAATCATACAAATTTTAATAAAATTTGATTGCATAACCAATCACATTGCCTGTACAAAGGATGAATCAAAAATCTCCTACACGTTTTGCCCAAAGAATCAACCGAGACGGCATCTTAGGAGTATTGTGTTAAACACACCCAAAAAAAATCACCTTTACGGGAATAATAGATCAAAATTCGTTAGAGAAAATCCATGTGCCTCATCAAAACTTTAGATCTCTCCCCAAAACAGAGTCCACAGAAGAATAAGAACATTGCCATCTATCACAGCTCCATACCGGCGCCATTATCTAATCTTTTTCACTCTCACGTGACTTTTTGGCGTACTAATACAGTGTCCTCTTTCATAAGGGGAAGAGTTTACAACTTAATGGCAATACTCCATGACAAAATCACTAATCACCTTGTGTCTACTTTAACATGGTTTGAGCTGCTCCCAGACTTACCAAAATGTTGAACCACTCGTAGAATTTGTCATGATAAGTGATCTCCCAAATAGTTATAAACCCTTCTCTTAAAGACTCGAGCTAAATCCACAACTTCAGATTCCCTTATCATCCTTTCCGCACCAGGTAACTGCCAAGTTCTTTGGTCCTTCTGGGACAACCTGTTTGCGATATCAATTGTCAAGCTAACCATATCTCTGTTTCCAGTCAACAATTGTAAGGATGTAGCTGAATATGCAGGGTTAGACACAAGTCTGTTGAGAAGGATCAATGCTTCTCTTATTAGCAAGGTCCTGCACGGTAAAATGGCCATAAGAAAACAGATTGCTTGCGAGTTTGAACCCATCCAAAATGCTCTATAACCACAGGCTATTGACAGTGTTTCACTTTTGAATACTTAATTTCTATCTAAATAAATTAAAAAATTTGTTCACAAACTAGAAGGAATGAAACCAATACAGTACAAATCAAATATGTAATACTATCTAATGAATAAAAGAAGGTTGGAGGTGAAAATGCATGCCTTAAATCCTGCAACCAATACTAAAACTTGTATGAAAAATAAACTGGAATATATCAAATCATCATCAGACAAAATGCTTATTATAAGTGATAGTTAAATTATTTATTATGAAACATATTTTTATTCAACAATTGTTTACCTCTCTTTAAAAATTTCTAGTGAAGTACCAAGACATGTAGCTTCTGTCTCAATCTCGGATATTACTACTTGCATTATCAACATGAGAAAAGTTGAATCATTATATAGCTTCTGAGTAGCCAGAATTTCAAAACCAGATTGTCCAGATGAGGCTAAAAATGCCAGCAAGACAACCGTATTTCTTCGAAGTTTCAACTCCTGAGGGCAAAGTCATTTGATAAAGATCATGCTGTATAAAATATAAAATCACACAGATAGACTTCAAATATAGGGAGATTAGGAAATGAAAGCAAATAATTAAAGAACAAGAAAGAAAGCAGATGAATAGGGGTTCACAAAAGTTCATTCATAATATCCAATATACAACATTCTTCCAAAAACATAGAATAAGAATGCGTTTGCTAATGGGATTCTAATACGCTAGTGTGCCTTTACTAATGAACCTTACATCAATTAAAATAACAATAAATAATAAAAGAACCTTACATCAATTAAAATAACAATAAATAATAAAAGACCATGTCACCCTTTTTCCTACATTAGAATCAGTCCTCGGGAAGTCTATCCAATAAACCTAAGAGTCAAAAACTTGCACCCAGCATTTTTAGTTTTATTTTAATTAAGCATGCTAAGTTTTTGATTAATTTTTTAAGTTCGTGATCTTCTTTTCATATTCTTGCATCTATGCTTTTTTATAAAAAATATATATTACATTAATACATTCATCCATGCATATTAAGTTCGTGAACGTAGGACATGTCTAGAATAAGTAATTTGTTTAATGTATCTTTTGGTTCATATACTCTTGCCTCTTGGTCCATGAATAAATATCCACTTTGAATTTGAATAAAATGAAAAAATTAAGGTTTAAAATTTCCAGAAAAGATTTATCTCTCAAATTTTTTGTGTGATGCAAGTAGTAATCCTTTTTTTTCTTGATTTCTATCCCTTTCTAGGGGATTTTTAGACCACGCATCACAGCCTCCATCACTACTGGAGAGAAATAAATAAGCAGATGAAGAATGGGAGAAGGGAGAGGGAGAGGTTACACACAAGTACATAACATATAGTAAACTTGATAGGCTCAAAACCCCCAACTTGTTTTAAAAAAAAAAACCTGAGGCTACACATGTAATCCTTTTTTCTTGATTTCTATGGAAGGCATGGACATTGAAGTTTCAGAAAACTGGGCTTTGAAGATTTAGAGGAAAAGCCATAACATTTTTATGGTTAATGAAGTTTTATGGCCAAATTCTGTGAGAAATAGGCACAAAAAGAGGGAATCTGATGGGTGGATGCAAGAAATTATGGCTTCAGGAGTATTTAACTGGTTTAATTAAAAAAGGAGCATTAAATAGCCACATAATTCTCACGTGACCTTTTACAGTTAGCACCAATTTAACAAAAAATATTTTATTGGTGCAATATGGAAATGTTAGGAACTTAGGCGGTCCAGGGGACTAATTTGGGCTTAATAAAGTTAAGAGACAAAATTGGGTAGTTTAAAAAGTTAAGGACTAGATCGGTCCAATTAAAAGTTAAGGGACTTAGTTCGGCGAGTGAATAAAGCTAGTGATCAAAAATAGCCTTTTCCCTAATAGCCATGTTCAGACTTTACAGGTGTGGGTGCGGGATAGGGGCACAAAAATAAAACCATTCAGTATGCCTACCTCCAAGCTGTTCCCATGGCATGCCAAACAATCTGTTAATCCCTGGAAGATGACTGTGAATTTGTGTAGAGCAGGAGCATCATCCGCAGAACCAGAATAAACTCCTGAACAGCCAGAGTAAAATGTAACCAGTAGTTTTGGACCTTCAAATCAGAAAATAACCAAAAGCTTGGATGAGATAGATGCATATACGACATAATATAAAAGTACAATTAAAAGTTCACAGCAGTGTATGAAACAAACCAAACTAAGCTCAATAGTAAGGGTTTTCGCCCTCATATTTTACTTAATGGAACCAACAATAATAAATTACAGTACATAATTCAAAGTGATCAGAAAAGTAGTTCCTACATAACAAATAGTTAACTTGTAGAAGAATGTTGTAAAGGCTCCTTGAAAAGTAATGTCCCCACAAAGCACTTATCATCTATTACTGCTCATTGCAATACCCCCTCAACAAGCCAAACTGAACCAAAGGTATTCAATTTGCACCGAATAATGTATTTGAGATTATCACAAAATTGAAATGCAATGAAAGACAATATTTCCCTTACTAAAAATCATAGATTTTAATACAATTAAAAAGAAAGAAAACAAAAACAAAAAGTAAATAGCTAAATTGTAGAAGAATGTGCGTAAAGCTCCTTGAGAAGTAATATCCCCACAAAGCACAGCCTTTTTATCTTACTGCTCATTGCAATACCCCCAACAAGCCAAACTGAACCAGAAGACATTCGATTTGCACCAAATAATGCATTTGAGATTATCACAAAACTGTAAATTCAACAAAAGATGATAGTTCCCTTGTTAAAAATTCTAGACTTTAACAAAACAAATGGTTAAATTGTAGAAGAATGTGCGTAAAGGCTCCTTGAAAAGTAATGCCCCACAAAGCACAACCTTATCATCTATTACTGCTCATTGCAATACCCCCTCCAACAAGCCACACTAAACCAAAAGGTATTCGTTTTGCACCTACTACTGTATTTGAGATTATCAAAAATTGTAAATTGAATGAAAGACAATAGTTCCATTACAAAAATTTCTAGATTCTAATACAATTAAAAAGAAAGGAAAATATATATATATACATATATAAAAACTCACAATTTAACAAAAGATAAAGAAGTTGCATAGAATGCTTTCGCACAAGCAACCCAGATTCCTTTCTAAGAAATTGCGGAAGAATTTCAAAAACTTGGGTATGGCCAAACCTGCATGAAGGACTTTAATCTGAATCAAAGCATATCACGTGTTATGATAAAAGATTAAACAAAAGAAAACAAAAAAATTGAACCTCACCTCTCCCTCTCTAAGTATGCATTACTTCCAATTAGAATAACATTCATAATACAGATGGTCTCTACTCTTATATATTCTTCCACATTCCTCGTAGCAACTTGAAGCATTAGTCGAAATAGAGAGACCCAGTCTACATAAGAAATTGAATGTGCTATCTCAGGACTAAATTTTCCCTTTTCAGCATCAGAAAATTTATTATGCAGTCGAACATAGTCAGCAGAAGATGCCCTATCCAAGCATAAGAAGAAATTACTCCCTCCTCTTCCAGTTTCAGACTCATCATAAGGATTTAGAATGCGGTTTGCAGAGCAAAGCCCCTCAATCATGACATTGTTCCTGAGTAGATTGCACTGGAAAGATCAAATCAAAGTTCATAAGCACGTGAACATACAATAACTTGAAGCATAAAAACTAGCAAGTACATAATCCTATACAACCAGACAAATAGGAATTGTTTTTTTACCAATGAATAATTACAGTGAAGAAACAAGATAAAATTATAATGACCATTCAGGCTTGTTTCCTTACTACCATTCAGCATACTTGCCCAGAACCTAGCAACATCAATCACTACCCCAAGGGTTACAAATCATCCAGTTTCTTCACTTACACAAGATGCTATTATGAAAAATCAAAATGCGGCTGAACCCAAAATATGATGTCACAACAATGCACCTGTTTACCAACTTCAAGCACAAATCATGGAAAGCAGGGTAAAACAGCTTGCATATTGGAATACTATTGATGAGGAACACTAACGGCACTTGGAGAAACCATTAAGACTTTTTAAAATGTAATAGAAAAGTTTTCTAGCTCCCAAATCTTAGTCTTCAAATAAAAATTTAATGCAGGGTCAATTATGAAAACAATGTATTGTTTTGATTGGATATAAAGCTTTTGAGTTATTATAGTTGTATTAAATATGGGCTTCAGTACCATTCTGTTAGGTAATTTGCTATAGATTGTCTGTGTTCTATTATTATTATTTTTATTCTTATAGGAAGTTTGTCTGTGTTTTATCTAATGCAGGAGCTTTTAACATTCTTTCTAGTTTTCACATTGATTAAGATGGACTGCAGCAATGATCACTGGGTATTTATTTTCCACTTCTTATATTTATTTAAAAATATTCTATTTGTTAAAAACAGTAAGCTAGACCTGATAATATCTACTTGCCTGAAGAAAACCCCACCTCCAAATACCATTTGAACCTCCCCATACGCAGCTAATATACTCTATGACTGTGGTTTACATTAGTCTGTGTTCTTTTTACTTAATTGCCATTTTAAAACCCTAATATATTGCCCCTGACAGAGAAGATAGAGAAGAAACTAATTGCCCAGTCAAACAACCAAATAAAATTTGGAATTAATCTATCCTACTAAACCATGCCTTACTATACTAAGCTATGAGTGGGATATATCAACCAATTATTAGCGTAACAAAATAGCTGGTTAATGAGTCATCAGTCATCACTTGGCACGATTTTTATTGTGCATCAAAACGACACTACAATGTAAAGAAGGGAAGGGAATAAAAAGTGGGGCAATCAAAACATACATTACCATTTCAAAGAACATGATACAATTAAGCATTTAACAAAGAATGTCTGAGAAAAGTTAAATATTCTAAATCGCATGAAGTTCAGCCCAATCATTATCAGCAATACAAAATACAATAATCAGGATGGTTATACTTCAGCTATGAATCATTACAAAACTTATTGAGAAGTTGTTTTGAACGAATGCCAATATTTAACATTCAGTACTAATATGCACCACGGATAGTTACATACCTTCTCGTAGACTTTTCTTTGAATCTTAACATGTGCTTCAACAGCAGATGCAGTATGCGAAGAGAACTACGAATAATGAGAATCTGCAGCAGAAAAACTGTTTCATCAGCAACTGATAGGAGCGAATTAGAAGGTGAAGGGCTGGGGAAGAGGAGAGAGGGAGGGAAGGAGTGGGGGAGACAGTGACCATAATCATTGAACAAAAAGATTATAATAATGCATTCATGCTAAGGTTAATATGCATGTGCATGTAGAAAAAAATACATGATTTAAGTTAATCCTTTGGCACCACTCAACCCAACAGAATTACCGAAGTGTAATCTTCAAATAATAAGAATTACTTAAAAATCCAAGAAATAGGTGGTGACTACAAAAAACATACTGAGAAAGCAATTAACAGATTTCCAAGGAACAAGATGTTAATATGTCAACATTCTACAGTAATTGGGACCTAAGTTCAAACACCAATGAAATTATAATTATCCCAAAGAGTAATAATTGATAACTTTGGCAAAGGCAACAAAAAGCAAGTTAGCAACAAGAAGTGGAGAATACTATCAAGGTTGAGTCAAATATCCAAGTTGGCCATGAACCCTCAATAAATAAAATTTGGACAATCATATCAGCTAGATAAAAATGTTTGCATTTGATTCCATTTCTTAGAGCTTATATAGTAAAAAGATTTATGTGACCGCAAGATATAGGTAGCTCTTAGATGATGAATCCAAATCCAATAAAAAATAATCATTACTGGTGTATGTAAAAGTGGTCACTCAAATAACATCAATGATTGTCCGACAATAGTAAGATAACATACGAGTAGGAAACTTCTGTTAAACTTACGACAGATCCATCTGAATTTGTTTCACACTTAAATGTAAAAACTTTTGCTTATCCTACTCACATTTTCAAGTCTACAGAGATCAAGTAGCTGTTCAATTAGAGCCTCTAGATGCATCACTCCATTATTGACCTGCAATAAGAAAATGATAAACATTACGGGGGGAAATTAAAGCACACATGCAACTCAGCATAGAAAAATAGCAGACATATCCATGCCACTTTGTGGTTATCCGCCTTATTTTCCTCTCCATTCCTTCATATAACTTTTCCTAACGCCATTGATATTCATCATGATTACAAATTGAAAGAAATATATTAAAAGAGACCTAGTAATCATTCTCTAAATACAAAATTTATATCCATATCCAGACCCAATGCAACTTAAAATCATCATGCTTTGCCTTTCCTAGATTGCCATAGTAGAACTTCTAGATAATTCCTTAAGTTCTTGTATATTTTTCGACTGTTTAAGTGCTATTACATGAATTACGTGAGGTCATCATGATTACTATGCTATTGTTTTCTGGTAATCTATTTGTTCTAATAATTAATTTATAATCTTTACATTTGATCTTTGTTTAAGTTGAGGCTTATGCTTTGGACTGCCTTTGTTTTAAGTTGAGGTGCCTTGGAACCCCTCAAGCTTATGCCTCACATCAGTAGAAGGTAATTGCCTCAAAGCTAGAACCTGCCTTTTAAAACCTTGTCATAAATATAATCTTAAGTATTAATGGGAAAAAATTAGTGAAATTCAGATCACCAAATTTATTGTTCATAATACAATTGTATAAGTTAATATTATCTATTAGTACAACTAAGGAAAGCATGCTAAAGCTTGAACATATATCATCTTGAACTAGACATGCAATGTGGTACCTTCATCAACACGGAATACAGATCAGAGACTTTGGCAGCTTCTGAAGCACGAAATGATCGTGGATAACATTGAGAAGCAGCATTGACTGAACTTTCATTAGGTGGTGCATCCATAGTAGATTTTGAGCCCAATCCCGTGGTCACACAACCAAAAAGCAAGTGGAAATCTGTTTCGCAAGCAACAAGCAATTTAGAAACTATATTTTTTCCCAAGAGTTGGTCATTATCACAACCCCAGATGTCCCGCAACTTCTTAGAGAGATCATGACGGGCAAGCAGATCACTATTCAAGGTTACTTGGTCAGAAGTACGAGCTTCATCTGTTTGAACTCCGATTTCTTTACAAGTTTCTGCAGCTATTGGGTAGCAAAAATAAAGCAAAAGAGAGAGAGAAATCAGTCAAATTTTAGAAAACAACACAGCGGGACTAACCAGCCAAAATGATAAATTACATCTCCCCATTACTGAATTCACATTCTGTCTGGTTACCTAATGATATAGCATTTTGGTACTTTTGAGAAACATCAGGTTTGCCTCCAGCAAGTGTTTCAGATTTCCTGGTACCACAGTACTACCATTTGTCAATCTTTTATTTTCTTCCAATAGACAAATAACCACTACAAAAGAAAAGTACGATCAATGAATGAGACTTAAAAATAGAGCTTGAACTTACAAATCTGCACTTCTTAACTGGAGATGAATTATATCTCTTTCTTTATTCTTAGGAGTTACAATATTATGCTGCTCCTCTTTTTTTTCTCTCTCCTTTCTTAATTCATTGCACTCTTGTTCCTAAAAAGAAAACAACAGCATGCAAAAGTCATTTGCACGAAAACGCTATATGATAACATTACATATCAAAAACCAACAATTGCTGGGCAATGTGTTGAAAAAAACTTGTTCGAAAAAGTTTAAAATGTTGTCAGGCAGCGAAAACAGAAACAGGAATAGAATAAAAGTGACAACATACCAAGATTGAAAGCTGCTTAGAGACACGTCCCAACTCCCTCTGCAATTATAACTCAACTCAATCAGAATTTCTTCCACTGCATTCTAACATTTCAAATTGAAAACCATATTTCATAACAGAATCGCATTCATCACACTCCGAGAAGAAAAGGGTTAGCAAAATACCCCATATCATCTAAAGTATGCACAGACCAGCAAAATGAAACTGAATATTTGCGTAACAAAAAGCAGAACTTTATCACTTTCCTTAATCTCTGGGAGTTTCTTGATCTCATTATTAACAAAGTTGAACAAACTTTATAGGAAAAAAATGAAAACTATTTATCTTCTAATGAACCCTAACCTTCAACAGTTCGACTTCTGCTTCTTTATCGGGGCCGGAAGCACAATCATTTGGGGCCACAGTCAAGGAAGAAGACGCACATTTGGCAATACCATTCGAAAAGTGAGAGACAGAGTCGAAAACATTAGTCCTTTGAGAAAGCTCGCGTGGCGGAGAATAGCTAATGGGGTTATAGCTTCCTGACAAAAGAGGCGGTTCATTCCGTTGTATTTGTGGGTCTTGATGTGGAAAATAGGTAGCAGGGAGAAGAGTTGGAGGCTGGAAAGGGTTTGGATTTGGATTCGGGTTTGAAACAGAAGCATACGAAGAAGAACTGAGAGCGAGTTCTTCTACTTTGATGAGCTGGTCCAAAATTTCTGCGTCCCATTCTTCGAAAGCTTCTTCGCAACCTGCCATCTTTACTTCTCTGTGTCTATTGATTCTCTCTTCATCAACCGATAACACATTTTGAAGAGACGACTCTGCATTCAATTCTCGCAATAGTCGGTCATTTGACTCGTCTTGTGAATATAATATTGTTAGGGTAATATCGTCTTGTGAAAAATTGATAAATGTCAAGGATAATATAGTCTTTTCATCTGCTTTACACATTCCTACCTTTGGAAATTCTACTCCGTTTATAAATAAGTAGTTCTTAATTTATTTTAAAATCTACTAGGAAATCTTGTAATATTTTCTTTTAAAAAAAATTTAGTAGAATTTTTAAAATAAAATTTCTTAATTTATTTTAATTTTTTATTATAACATAAATTATTCAAATTGTTGTATCCTCGAAGGAAAAGAAAAAAAAGGGGGCAAAATATATTATAATAATACCTAAGGAAGTACGCGATTTATTTTGTTTCGATTTTGAGTAAAAAATTAATTAAATTGGACTGTTTATTTATTAAAAATGTTTTAACCGAATAATTTGATCTGGTTTTGTTAACGATTTTCAACGATTTGGTTCGGTTAATAGTACATAAATATAATATATCTAATGATATATTTTTTATCAAAATATATGAGATTTAATCAATGGTTTATGAAAAATTTAATATATTATTAAAATTGGTCTGGTTCGATCTAACCAATTTTAAAATTAATATAACCAGATCGAAACGTTTGAAAATTTGTTTTAGTTCATACAAATTAGACTGGGTCGTTTAATTTATAAAATTATTCAGTCTAATATGACCCGATCAAATTTTTTGATTTAATTCATTTTGATTCGATTTTTGAACACTCTTAGTAACACACGTTATATGATTTTTTTTCGTATGTTTATATTTATCGGAAAAACAATAAAAAAATGAAAATTGTTAAATATTTAACAAAATTTGGATAAAAAAATATTTGAAAATTATATATAAAAAATAGACACAAAACACTTATAACAATAAAAATAATAATAAATAACATTGAATGGTATTTAACATTAAACAAATTTAAATTGTCATAATTTAATTTAAATGATATTTAAAATAAAATAACGTGATATACTTTTTTAAAAAATAATACTCTTAAAACATATAATTACAAAAATATCATTATTGAGTCCACCTAATGTATTTTCATTATTAAAAAAATTCAATACATTATTTTACTTTTGATGTAATTCAAATTAATTTACAACTATTTAGACTTATTTATTTTTAAAAGCCATCAAATTTAAATATATTTAATATTATTTTTATTGTTATAAGTTTTATATATATTAATTTTTTATAATTTTTCTACTATTTTTAATATTCTTAATGTATGAATTAAATAAAGGGATGTTATTATTTTTAGTATAAATTTTAAAAATATTATTTGTATTGTTTAAATAAATTAAAAAAAAACATAAATCCACCCTTTTTAAATTGTTAATTCAACTTAACATTTATCTTATCGAACGAGATGAATGTCAATTTTGAAATTAAAGTAAGTTTTTTCTATTAATATAGGAGAAGAAAACCAACTTGCCATGGTTTTGAGTTGAGTGCCGATTTAAAATTGAATTATACGTTACTCAAAAATGAGAACATAATCATTGATTATGCATTATTTGGTTAAAAAGAAGAAATAAATTCAAGAAGAAGTGAGCGGTAATCTACTTCTTCACTTCCTATTATAAAACTTAGAATAGATTAATTAAAACCAAAAAATAAAGACAAGGTAGGGCCTTTTAAAAAACAACAACTAAAGGTTATATAAAATGTAAATATGTTAAATGGATATAGAGTCATCAATAATTTTTTATAAAAATAAAAATTAAATATGTATATATTAAAAAATATAATACAAATTTATTAACTTTATAAAAAAAATTGCACAATTATATTTTATAAAGATAATATAGATTTATATTGTCCCACTTTTTTAAGAGATAATAAATTTTTATTACTCATTTTAAACTTATAGTAACAACCTATAATTAAAATATATTTTTATTAAAAATAAAAAATGATAATAACTTCCTATAGTTAAGAATATATATACAGAATAGTATAACAAGTTTTTCTCCCAAATAGTTTTAATGGATAAGATGTTTTAAAGTTTAATACAAGAGTTTAAATGAGGAAATGATTCTTACATCTTTATTTAAGTTAGAAGGATCTTCCAACGTTTTGTTATAAAAAAAATCATAAATTTTTAATATATCTCATGATTTATTTGAAAATATTAGTAGGAATGCTTAAAAAATTATAAGTTTGATTATATATAATTATTTATACAGTTATTTTAATTTTTATTCGATAAATTTGAATGATAAATACGATTTCAAGTAGTAACTGAAAATAAAACAATCGGTACGATTTAGATATAATTATACTGATAATCGTATATATTCATAATCAAAATTAATTATATTTATTAAATTGATATATTTATAATTAATTAAGGTTTAAATTAATATATTTAGAAAAATAATTTTTTTGGTTATTTTTTAATAATTATCTATAAACTGTAACGATTTTTTGGTGATTTTGAGTATATATTTTATAATTCAATTCGGATATAATTTCATCAAAATTTGTCTCCCTCGTGCGTGTTATCATTGCTAAATATTATGAAAATTAAAAAAAAATCAAATTGTTTTAAAATTAAGTTAATCACTCGTAGGTTTGGTGAGGTTTATTTATCTTTCATATCCAATTGTTTAATTGTTTAATTGTTTAACTGGTGCTATAGAATGTTAAAATATGTTAAGAAATTCTTAATCAAACCTTTTTCAAGATTTGTATAGAAAAATTTGTGATCTACATAGTATTTTATTGTTATTTATAACTTTATTATTTCGTGTTTTTAATTGATTTTTTTTTCGAAGTTTTAAAAGTTTCAAAAATTTAAAATTGAAAAATTAATAAACTTGAAATTAAAAAAATATAATTATATAAAATTCAACTCAAAGGATATTTAATTTTATGATTTTTTAAATATGAATTGATATGTTGATATTTTTTTATTAAAATATATAAATTATGTTATTTTTTGTGATAATGAATTTTAATGATGTTGTAAATACTTTTTATTGATGCTATAATGTTTGGTCGAAAAAGATCATACTTTAAGAAAATGATGAAATATTTGGTGGATTAAATTTTAAAATAATAGAATAATTTTAGTTTTTAATTAGAATTTAATTGAATTGAAATAATTTACGATAAAAACAATATTAAAGTAAATTAAAGGTTATCTTCACTTAAAATTTATAATCCATTTTATGAAAATTTAAGGATTTTAAGAAACAACTCTCGTACATCCACCCATATACAACCACAAGCATCCTCAATGGTTAATTCTCAATTTCATTGTTGAAATCGCATCAAGCGACTAAGATAAGAGTTGGTTTATGCATTCTCACCCTCAGAAGCGCTGGCGTAGAAGCAGCCGCAGAATTAACACAGTGATCAAAGAGACCTCATGCGGCGAGAAATTTACCCTACACTTACACCCGCAGAACTATAAGACCACCGTCACCACCGTCGACACGCGAGGGGAGTGTTGAAAGTCCACATCGATCAGACCAAAGATAAGAAATTTCTTATAAGCCATTCTCACTCAGGTCGCTGCGTAGAAGCAGCCTTGCGAATTAACATTCATAGTTATTATTCAATAATTACACAATTTGATGCTTTTTATTCAATAATCACACAATTTGATGATTTATACAATAGTCAGAACTTATTGGGATAAGATATGGGAAAACTCTTTATGTACATGCCATGTTTAATCGCAATAACGAATATCAGTTTTTATTTAATTATTAATTACATTCTCTCACTTTATTAATATGATTTTGGCAAGAATATTAAAATTTAATTATTAATTACATTCTCTCACTTTATTAATATGATTTTGGCAAGTGTATCTTTAATATTCATGTAAGTTGTATAGACAATTTAATCGAGATATATTTCAATCAAGTGGACATGAAGGTTCGGTTAGCTATGGTCAGCAATTAACCACCACAGCTGTTCAATAATCTTCTTTGAATAATTATATAAAATATCATTTTTAAATTAATAATAATAAAAATAATATTATAATAATATTAAATTAACCAATTTAATGTTAAACGAGATAAATTAAGTTGAATTAAATTTAAACAGTATTCAGTAAAATGTTTTGAATTTAAGATATTTTGTAATAAAATATAAGAAATAGAAATAAAAAATACTGTTTATATGACTATAAATTTTACCATCGTAGTAAATACTATATATATATAATTTTTTTTTTTTGCGTAAGCTATATGACACTCATTTACATTACGCTTTCCTAAAAGACGAAATTTTCCAAATGGTGCTTCGGCATTGCATAGCCGGAGGCAAATAATAGGGTGGGTCTTTGTCTGTTTTCCATTTCTTATATCTAATGGATACTTTGGACCTTCCTTTTCTTCGCGTTCACATATTTTTCTTCCACCGACTTCATTCAAAGAGTAATTTATTACTACAGGACACACGGAATCTGAAACTGACAAAACCCATTACGCCAAACAAAGGTAATTTATTGTGCCTTCCCTTATCATCTTCCTCCACTTTCTCTCCTCCTTAAAAATAAAGAAACCCAATTGTAGAGACACTCAGATAGACAAAGTTACAGATTTTAAGAAACCCAAATTAGAATACCCTTTTGTGAAACTGTATCGAGCCTACAAATTGAACCAAAGAATACCCTCTTCTGCGTATGACATATTGTGGTTGGGAGAGAAAACATGGTGGGTCTCTTCTCGAGGTTTAGCAGGACTAGTCATAGACGCAGCCAAAGTGCTCTTGTAAGTCATTTATCATTTTTAACCCTTGTTGTTTTGTCGATCATTTTTGAACTTATAGATATTTGATGTTTGTCTTATTGCTTGTAAACTTGTATTAACCATATCTTTGACTGGGTTTGAGAGTCTCTTCTGGTATTTATTTGTTTGTCTTCTATGCACTCGGGTTGACTTTTTATTGGTATCCGAAATTTGTAAAAATGGGGTTTTGAAGTTTGATCTAGTCTTATAGCGTTAGTATATTATTTTCAGTATTTGACCTTTAATTTTCATTGGAATGCCAATTTTTTGTCTCAAATAAGCTTCTCGTGCACAGGATCACCATCTGATTTTACATCGACTCTATTTGAACACTAGTTGTTCTAAATTTTTGGATACGGACACCCCAATTTTCTTCAATTTTCACCATGTAAGAATTCTTTTATTGATTTTTTAATGGTTGAACTTAAACTAGAAAGTGATTATTTTCATTGTTCTTTCTAGCAAGTTCTAACCGAGGTTCATGGTGATCATGAACCTATCTAAATAAGTGGTATTTTTTGTTAATGTTATCAGTTTTGTGGACATCCCATCACAATGCTACATTTCTGGGTGCCCTTTTTCTTTGAATTCCGGGGCATCAATATGGGCACTCTGTATCTAAAAATACTCCAGCTTTGATAGGCATTGTGAATTGTGATGCAGTTAATGCATCGACCTTGTAGTTGAGAAATTGAGTCCAGTTTTTGAATCGTGTGCAGGATGAGAGGGAAGTATTGCCTCCAAATTCAGAGATCACTGGTGTAGCAACTTCTGCTTCTGTTTCTCATGGGATTGAAGTAGCAGTAGAATTCAAGCCAGTTGAGCACCCAGTTGAGCCTCTCGATAACGATAGACCTATTCAGTGTCCCTTACCAGAACCTTCTATACTTAATGTAAGCTCTATCTTGACCTTTTTCATCATATTTGTCTTACGTTGGATGTGTCATTTTCTAAGTAGATGAATACTTAGTGATAGTAAAGTACATAACTTTTCCTATAGTGATAGTTGCTTCACTTCTTTTTTGCGATCATTTTTGCCAGAATTTTTTTGTACGGTTCTTATATTTTGCATTTTTGCTGGCTTTCTAATCTTCAGGATGGTAGAATATGGAAGGAGCGAGTGTCTGCCACTGCCCGAAGGAGACCTGACTTGCCTGTGATGAAGGACGGAGGGTCTCTTGAGTCTGAAGGAGCTGGGACAAAGCCACGACGGTCACAAACCAACCGCACAATTCTACCATCTCTTAGTGCCCCTGAGCATAACATTTTGAACCTATTGGAGGAATGTAATGCATCTGGTATCTAAAAGTCTGGTAATTGGAAATATCAGTCACAATTTTCATACATATTTCTCTATATGTCTATGTTTTCTCCTTCCCATGTATAACTTCTGCTGTGTTTTACAGTATTGAAATTATGAAATATACATATATAAAACTTTATCATTCAAGTTTACATACGTTGTATATTGTACGGGAGTACACAAAGCCAAAAAGTTATCCTTCTCGAAATGTCATCTTATTTTCATTATCTTTTCTGTTGGAAATTGGGAAACGAGTTTGGATCATCAAGTTAATGTTTATTTGTTTGCATATGATTGTAGTAGAAGGCAATCATGCATTCTGGTTTAGCTTTTCCCTTCTCTGCTCTGGTTTACGTATCATGGCTGCATACTGTTATAACCTTATCTTCTCAAGTTGATTCTCCTTCACAAACAAACTGTCATGTGTTCTTTACCCACTCGCACACTCTTCACATTTTTAAGTCTTGCCTTTGATTCAATGATGTAAAGTTTAGCCTAGATATACTGCTTGCAGCCATTTATATTGTTGTTCTGACGATGAAGATGGTGCAGATAACTGAATAATGCATGTGTTATCAAAGAGCTTGAAACTTTTTGCCCTTTATAAATCCCCGTCTGGTTGTTTAATTACCTGTCCTCTGCTTATCTGGACTATAGTCTCTGTTGCATGAATTTTCATTTTTTATATACTTTGCCCAACAGATCAAATATGAGTAGTATGGGTACTCGATACTCGTCCCGTATGTTTGTGTCTGGAAGTACCTACTTCCATTACAGTATAAATGTTCTCCTTGATGCTTCAAATGCATGAATATTTTTAGGAAAATAGATGCATCCGACATCTTTGATACATACCAAAATTGACACTACAAAGGTTTGTATGTAATATGGCATCTGTTTTACCCTTTATTATGGTGTTCAATTACATGTTTATGTTCTATGGAGAGCTGTTACAAAGTGGAAATGTAAGTCCAGTTTTGAACCTCTGGGAGGTTATTGCTTTGTCACATGTCAGTACAGTACTAAATAAGCATTGTCTTTTCTCTCTTTCTGAGTTTCACGTGTAGTTTGGACTTTAGGATCTCTTATTCGATAAGAGGTTCCATTACAGCATAAACCAAAACAAGAACCAATCAACTAAACCAGAAAAGAACAAAAAGAACAAAAAAAGAGGCATTGAAGTTGAAAAGGGGAAATTAATAGATGTTCATCAAATAGTTTTCTGTTGCCATTAGAAAAAAAATTGTTGCTTTTGATTTTATCAATTTCTTTAACATTTCATTATTAATTCAACCATTTAAGTAGGGTGTAAATCATGTTGTGGTTTTTCACTCAACTCCTAACAAAATTCACATATTTTTAATATTAAAAATAAACAAATTATTATTTAGCAAAAAAAAAAAGGTCGAATTATTTATTTTTTATGGTAAGAAAATTTAATATCTTTATAAATATAAAAAAGTATTATTAAAAATAATAATTCATGTCGTGTTGAAATAGCAAATCAAATATATACACTTGTCCTCAAATTAATGAACACACGATTATCAAAGAAGGTTAAAAAAATTAGACTAAAAAGTTGTAAATTTATCATGATAGAATTAAATAGACTTTTGATTCAGAAGTACCATGAACTATACAAATTACAGAGGCAATTGGTGAGTTTGGAGTGGATGCTGCAGAGTTGGGTTGACAAGACGTTTCTTGGGACCTCTAAAGCTTCCATGGTTCATCCATGTCTTCCTTTGCCAGATGCCATTTGTTTCTTTAATTTGATTGAATTGATCATTGTTTTCAGAACCAACAACCCCAAAGGTTTCTGTATGAATTAAAATGGAGGCGAATAAGAGGAAAGAGAAGAAGAAAAGAACAAAGGCTCTGAGATGCACCATTACTGTTATCTGCTTTTGGTTCTTTTGGGTTTTTTGCTTTCTGTTTTGTGACTTGTGAGTAGATGTATGTTAATAAAGAGATTCAGAGGGGTGACGTTGCTTTGCCTGGAAGTCACACTCACAATTCACAAAGCGTAATCATTTAGCCGCTTACTGTATTGTTGCAGTTATCATGGATGGGTCACGTTAGTAATCTTTAATATTGATTAATTTGTTGCATTCAGTAATAAAATAATTTGGCAAAATGATATTATTATTTTTCATTTTTTACTCTATACTTAAAAATTAAAAATAAAACTCATCTAAACATATGTTTATAAATAATATTCATATTTTAAATTTAAAAAAAAACATAATATGATTTTTTAATGCTCCGAAGGCAATGGAGTTTCAATTATCTTTATATTTTTAACGATATATATAAAATGAAAATATTTATAAACACTTATTAAAAAATTATGAGTGATTAAAATGATTTCGGAGCTATCTCACCCAAGATTATCTATTACAAATACAAATTAATCCCTATTATTAATTAGAGTAAATATCATTAATTTCTGGCATATTATCAATTTGGTCTCACATTTTAAAAATAAATAAATTTTACTTATATCTCATAAAATTCTTCAAATAAATACCTTTAAAGCATCTACCCTAATAGTTTTACACATTGGCTTATGTAATGAGAGGCTTCGTAGGAAGTAAATAGAATTGGCCTAAAAATATTCTAGAGGAAAAATTTCTCAGAATTTGAGACTGATGAGTATTATATATAATCAAGAATAAAATAAATAAAAATAAAAAAATTAATAATTAGAATACACATTATATAAACAAGAAAAATATTATTTTTTATAATATATTTTTATTAATTATTAAACTTTAAATCTTAAATTTTAAATCATAAATCTTAAATACGGATCACTAAAACTTAAACACTTTATTATAACTAAATCATAAATTTTAAAACTTAAATTTTAAACTATAAACATTAAATCTTAAATATTATTTTGTTTGTTAAATAATAAATCTTATAACGATTACATTTAGAATTATTTTAATATTTTTAATATATAAATATATATATTTTATTTTTTAAGTTATATATTTTAATTAATAAATGTAATTTTTTATCTTTATTTTTTTTAAATATAAATATATTTCTCTTTTATTGGTCTCTTGGGTTTTCAAAAAGAGCATGGCTGAGTTAAGTTGGGCTAAATGGTAGTTCATTGTGGGCCTAAGATGTCATGGATTGGCCCATTTTCTGGGTCGAAACGAAATCTCCCGAAACCCGTAATTTCAAACCGACGCCGACTTGAAATTGAAAATATCGTCCCTTCTCTCTTTGTTTTCTTTAAGCACAAGTTAGGAAGCAAAGTTAGTTTCAGTTTATAAAATTGAAACAAACAAGGCTTTAACTCGAGCCTTTTCCAACACACACTCTCTCTTTCGCTCTCGATCTTATCATCCGCCATGGCCGCGCTGCAATACCTCGAGTCGCTCAGCAACGCGCATCCCGAGCTTGCTGAATGGTATAGTTCGTTGGCAGATCTGTACCAGAAGAAGCTCTGGCACCAGCTCACCACCAAGCTCGAGCAATTCGTTGCTCTCGCTGTTTTTCAGGTTTGTTTTCTTACCAATTCTTGTACTCGGAGCTTCTTTTAGTGTGTCAAACAATGTCTCTTTGCGACACATGATTTTTTGGGGGAGGGGTTTTGCTATTTGGTGTATACTGTACTGTATATTAGGGTTATGAATCTTGTTGATTTTGCGGATAGGTGTTTGTTGTTGGAATTTAGTGGCAGAATTCGAACTTCTAGGATTCGAAGATTTCAAAATTGAGGTTTTGAATTGGGAATCGGGTTTTTAGTAGCTTTAGGTTGAGAGATATCTAAACTTTGACATTAGTTAGAAATTTGTTATTTGTCATCTCCATTTCCTTCCCTGTTTTCTGAGATAAAGAGCGTTAGGGATTTGAATCATATGTGGTTAATATACATGGAGCTAAAGGTTTACTGAGAAAATAGCACTGTTAAGTCCAGTGAAAAGCAGGTGATTTAGATCTTAGAACGTGTCTTTTTTATTCATTCATAATTTTATTCGATTAAATTCAAATTTTAGCATAAGCTATTAGTGATGTATGCATCATTCCAACACATCGTAGAAAATGTTTGCTGCTATCTCTTTTCTAATTACTCAGAGAAGTGTAGACTATAGAGGCTCCAACATTACTTTCTGTAAGGTTTTTTTTTCAGAAGAACCCAACATTATTAAGCTGATTAAGATGCACTCAACAAGTACTGCTGGAGCTTTCCTTTCTTCTTGTTAGTTCCAGCTGGTCAAATCGTTACATATATGTGTGTTTGAAGCTAATGGTTATTGACCAAAGAACTAAGAACATATATCAAGCCAGGAGGTTTTCCATCATACTTAATATTATAGGATTGTAGTTTCAAAATGCTGGGCAGAAGCGCAGAGGTTCTCTTGTACATATTAGTACCGACATTGTGAAGCTGAAACAACACGTGGTTGAGTTAATAATATGGGGAATTCTGGCCCTTCACTAATTCTGTTATGGTTGCAATACTAGGTTTTATTTAAGATTCTTGTGTGTCATTTCTCAATATGGGGGATGAACATTTTTGGCTGGATATATATAATTTTGATACAAGGATCACCAAAATTATATTTGTTACTGCATACACTAATTTTTATTCACTTGTACTATCTTGATAATTTAGTTGTGGGCATAAAGATTTCTTTTGTTCTTTTTTCAGTGTCATAGAGTTTGCTCTTATAAGTATTAACTGGTGTCATAGAGCTTGTTCATCCGTGCTTTTATGCAGTGTCATACTAAATTGGATGCTTGCTTGTCTTTGTTGGTATACTCAGCATGTCATCAACTTTTGGATCGATTCTGATAATGACTGGTGCCAAGTTTTCAAAATTGTTTTTCTGTTGTGTCTTTATAGACTTGCTTGTTGTTCAGTAGCTACATAAAATGTGAGCTCCGTCATAGGATATGTTTCTCTTCCTTGCAGTAAGAGTTTCCATTATAGGTTAGTTATAAAGGGAGTAGGACTCTAGAGATCCCTTAGATTAAATCATTTGTGTCATTTGGTCCTGTAGATTATAAATGATGTCATTTAACTTTAGAAAAATGGCAAATTAATGAAAAAACATATTATTTTAATAATATTTTAATTAAAACATATTTTAAAGTAATATTTTGATATAAAAATATTAAAATAATGTAACTTGTTCTTAATTGATCCTATAAAAAGTAATATTTTAATAAAAAAATCATTAAAATAATGTGTTTTGTCCTTAATTGGCTCATTTTCTTTAGTATAGGATTAAATGATACCACTTAGAATCTGAGGGACTTCTATGACATTTTTCTCTAAATAATATTTATTTCCACTTAATTCTTGAAAACTTGCACACCTTATATTATGACTTAACTTGCAGGCTGGAGATGCTCTAATACAATTATACCATAACTTCATCACCGACTTTGAGACGAAAATCAATCTTCTCAAGCTTGCACACTTTGCTGTCATAGTTTCTCGTCAATATCCAGAGAAAGAAGCTGCCATTAGTTATCTAGAGGGTGTGACTGAGAAACTTAAAAGCACTAGAGAGCAACGCATAGAGGAGCCAGCCCTTTACATCAAGTTGCAAATAGCATTATTTAAACTTGAGCAAGGGGACCAAAAAGAGTGCAAAAATCTTCTAGAAGATGGAAAGAGTACACTTGATAGCATGACTGACATTGATCCATCCGTTTATGCTAGTTATTATTGGGTATCATCTCAATACCATAAATTTCGTCAGGAATTTGCTGAGTTCTACAAAAGTGCTCTTCTATACTTGGCATACACATCAGTGGAGTCTCTGTCGGAATCATTTAAGCTGGTATGTGTCTCTTATTTGTCAGATGCCTTTTAAATTGTTATGATGATCTTTAATAATTGCTAGGTTCTATCCACATAGATATTGTTTTGATCTCTTGTTATTAGTTATTAGAGGGCTTGATTCTATGATCTGTGAAATATTTGAATTTTTTTTTAGCTGCTTATCTTTGTCTTTGTCTTTGTTGATTAAGTAATATAAGTAGAGTATTTTTCAAAAGTATTGTATTTATGATCTCTTTTACCAATATTTTGGTTTCGAAAACATTGAGGATATTATCGATATTGATGGATAATTGAAGAAAATTATGAAAATCATGAAATTTATAACTATTTTTAAAATTTTGTTTGAACTTTTAAAAAATACTTAATAATAATAATAATAATAATAATAATAATAAGATATATGTTACTCAAATATGACATAAGATAACATATATAAAGCTAAAATATTATGACTAATATTATTTTTGCGTTAAGGAAAAAATTATTATTTTTAATTTCATATCTATATAAATTATATTGAAATTAATGAAAGAGTGAATAATACAAGTAAATTTTTTTTAAGAATTACGTAGTTTAGAAATAAAAAATAGTATGAGAAAGAATGAGAGAAAGATAATTAAAAAAAATCATGTAACTAATTTTTCTATAATTGAATCACAATTTATAACTTATGATTAAATATTTACTACTTAAGTAAATGCGAAAATTATGGAAAACTAAAATTGGTTACCTTTATATAAATGTTAACTTAATTCATAATACAAACAATAAGTTATGTATATCTTTTAATTTGAAAAAATTAAAAATATATAAAACCCGCTATTTCGCGACATATCCATATCAACATCTTTGATATTTCTAAAATTTTCGTTGAAATTTTATAATATTGCGAAAGAAGTTATGGAAATGAAATTTCAACATTTTTTGATATTCCCATTGAAATTTATGGATATTATGGAAGATATTTTGAAAATAGAACATCCATATCGATATTTTCGCTTTATGTGAATTTTGATGGAAATATTGGGATATTTCATCCATGCCTATAACTTAGATGGCTCCTTTTGTTCTTGTTGTGTAACACTTGAAAGATTGTTGATGCGTCCATCTGGCTCTTTCTAAATGCTAAATGCATAAGTTAAAGTGCTTTTGGTTGAGAAAGTAGTTTTATATTTTTCATGCATATCTAGGTTGACATGAGCAACTCGTGGAAGACCTGTGAACCATGGTAATGTTACACAGAGCAAGCTTCGAGCGAAAGCTTTTGACTTTAATAATGAGTATCTTTCAAAGTTACATTTATTTATGAACCTAGCATTTTTCTAGAAAAGGAAGTAGCATGTCAGGGGTTGGAGATTGACACTGGATTTTTGTCTATGAGAGAAATTTCTAGAATATGATGCTTGTCTTTGTTCCGTGCATGTAGGCAAATGAGAGATCCAATTTAGTCAAATAAGTTGATAAGCACTTGTTATTTTGTTGAAGGTAGTTTCTTGATATTAGTGCAACATAGTCCATTATCAAGACCAAAATTGAGTTTAATCCAGTTATATTTGCATAAGCAACTCCGTGTGACCACTGTAATTATTTGGACAATTTGGTGCAATAAATGTATCTGCAGATAATCTTAGATAATTATACGGTTTGATTCCCCTTCTTTCTGCTACTTTTTAGTTGTTTGATCCCCCTTATGCTATTTTTGAATTGTAACTTTTAGTTCTTTTATTATTTTTAGGATTTGGCATTTGATTTGTCACTCTCCGCTTTACTGGGGGATAACATTTATAATTTTGGAGAGCTGCTTGCCCATCCTATTGTAAGTTTTACCTTTGTCAGATTCAATTTTTAATATTTTTGCTGATATTATGAGTTCTTATTTTTTTTTAAGTTTATCATAGATTAACATCCAGGTGGTTTAATTGCATTATCTTCTGTGTTAACAAGGTCTTACTCTTCAAGCCCAAAAAAAAAAGTTTTCTTTTCTTATTGCAAAACAGAACAAGAATATTATCAAAGGTGGTTTGATTAGTTTTAGTGAGAATGGTTCTTTACAGTTGCATTTGATCCCAGTTAAAAGGTTAGTTTGCTTGTCCCAGCCTGGATATAGAATGTAGAAGGCAGAATCCAAACTAAAATGTGATTGACTAGTCGAACAATGTAAACCTTACATTGCTTTGTTACGTTAGTTGATAAATTTCGTGTGAAATCTAAGTACCCCCCACAACACCCACAACATGGAAAGGCTCTCATTGATGATAAGAAGAGGTCCAAATATAAGTACAATTTACAAATAATACATGAAAATGTATTATATGTAGTAAGAGAGATATAGCTTAGGGAGGTGGGCTGGAACCCAATCAAGTGGGGGAGTCTTTGAGATGCAAGCCACATTATATTGGCATCGCATCTAACATGTACTTGTACATCCAGAAAATGTTACCTACTTTTCCTTAAATTAAGAATAAGATTGAAAAATTTCTATAGCACGTGGGGACCTTATCACATGTAAAAAAAATTAATTGAAAATAATAATAATAATAATAAGTAATATTAGGTCTCGAGACGGTTAAGCCTCAATGAGTAAGGCAGTTATTGGCAACGATAATATGAATTCGAAAGTTTTTCTATGATAAAGTTGTAAAAGAAAGTAGAAAAAATTACGCTATTAAAAAAAGTTGGTAGTTTTTATGCTGTTTTTTTTAATTAATTTATTTTTTATAAGAAAATTATGCGTTGGTGGTTTTTTTCCTAAGAATTTAGTTATGGATAGTTGTTGCGAAAAGGGTCAAGTAGATAGTTTATTGAAATGTTGCTGACTATAGTCATGTGTATGTATATTATAAATTCTGTTATAGAATTTGTCGTAGAAGGTCACTTGTCGTGTTTGATCTGATTTTATAAAGCCCTGAACACTGATTGCACCTCTATATAACATGTACTATGATATTAATTTCGCGTGGAATGATAAGTGATTTTTCTTTTTTTATTTTAAATGATTTTTCTGATTTGCACCTTTATACAGACTTTCATTTGGTCATGATTTCTTCTGACATTTTCTCCAGATTAAGAGTCTTCTAGGGACAAAGGTCGAGTGGCTTTACTATATTCTTCAAGCATTTAACTCTGGAGATTTAGAACGCTATCAAGAACTATGTCTTGTGCACAATGCGGCTCTTAGTGCTCAGCCTGCATTAGTTGAAAACGAGAAGAAGCTATTGGAGAAGATTAACATTCTATGCTTAATGGAAATTATCTTCAGGTTGGTTAATGATAGTGGTGTCCTTTTACTTTCAATCTGTGGTTGGGGGTAAAAGAAATAATTTTTTTGGGTGTTTTGTTTCTGTTCCTCTGTATTGACTAAATTTTTTCTTTGGCCAGTCGACCATCTGAAGATAGAACTATTCCTTTGAGGATCATTGCAGAGCGCACTAAACTTTCAATTGAGGATGTGGAGCACCTACTTATGAAGAGTCTTTCTGTAAGTCCGTCGAGTAAAAATCCTGATTAATGATATTCCAATTAAATTTCTTTCTGAATCTTAGTAGCCTTTCTTCATACGACTCATCACCAGCCTAGTTATGCATATACCTGTTAGCCATGAAGTTGGGCATGCCCTACTCGTGGTAATAACATTGAGCATCCAACTCAGATTAAGCTGTCTATGTTTAAATTAGGGGTATATGTACATGTACTCCACATCCAACTCAGATTAGCTTTTTTATCTTCTACGGTCGAGGAAAATGTTTGTTTCCCACTGTTGTAGACTAACCTACTATTTTAGGAGGAACATAAATTAATTGCTGTCTTTTGCTTGTATCATTTGTTTAGATCACTTGAAGATTTTTCTGTTTAATTGAAGATGATAACTTGCTGCAGGTTCATCTCATAGAGGGTATAATTGATCAAGTTGAAGGAACAGTTCATGTTTCATGGGTCCAGCCAAGAGTTTTGGGGATTCCACAGATCGTATCTTTGCGTGATCGACTGGACACGTGGTTGGGTAAAGTGCATACAGCCTTGTTATCTGTCGAGGCAGAAACACCTGACTTGGTTGCTTCATGAATTGCAGTTCTCTTTGTTTTTGGCCCATTGTAACATTTAGTCTTTATGAGAAGGGTTAAAATGCAAAGGTTGTCTGAAAAGATTGTTGTCCCATTTGCATGGGTACTTGAGCATACTTGATATGCTGCGGTTCTTACTGCCTGCAACTTTTCTCGGATGATTTTACTGAAAGGAGGAACATATACTTCATTCTGGAGTAGTAAATTCTGTAGTGACATTGTTTCGAATCGGTTAAAGAACTACTGATTTATTCTTTCTGCGTGGTTATTCACCTTTGTTTGCAATTTTTTTAGTTGCACCGACTTGTTCCACTTTATGCAGATCAATTTGATTCAAAATAAGAACTTCATTTACGTAGGAATTCATTCTTTAGTTTATTACACGAGCTGTTAGATCACTTTTGAGATTTGTTTTAAATTACATAAAATAACATTCTTAAAATTTATAACAATAAAATAGTATTTTAATAATATTGAAAGATTAAATCAGATGGAGTTTAACATTGGAGGAATTTAAATTGTTAGTTAAACTTAAATTATGTTTAATGCTGACTTTTTTGATTTTTTAACAGTAAAAATATTTATTTGAATATAAGATATATTATTTTTGTAGTTAAAAAAGCTTTAAAAAGTGTTATTTTTGATATATTGTGAACTTTTGGATATGCTTGTGGAATATGAGATGATTAAACATATTATTTATACAAAAAACGAAAAAAGGAGTTCAGATTCTCCGAAGCTTGATTTTTGCAAATTGCAACTATTAGAGTAGGATGCCCAGTGTTCTTTTTATGAAAATAATAATAATAATATCGAAACCAAAAGCCAGACCTTGTCGCAACATCCATGAAAGATCAAAGTAAGCACTCCTTATCTCATGCATATTTTTACAAAAAAAAAAATGACAACATAAATATGTTATATAATAAAAGTGAACTTTAATCATATATTTATGAAATGATACACTACAAATTCAAAAAAGATAATAGAAATTATTATCTTTACAAAATAGACTTTTATAACTCTTTTTGTAGAGTTAATAGATTTAAACTATCCCATCTAATAAATATAAATTTAAATTACAATTTCATTAAAGTTACTGTAACAACTTTTCATCCTTTTCAATATATATTTAAACATTCCACAATATTAAATAACACAAAAAATAGCACTAGTCTTGTATGAGTTATTACATATTTAGAATAACAGATCACACAACCTTAGTTGAAGGACATAGTGCTCAATAGAACAAAATACTCCAAAAAATTTGTTTTTTTTCCCTCCCTCCTTTCTAACAGGAAAATACATGGAAGAACACAACTGCAATTTACTCTTGCCTAACAAATGGTGAGGAGCTCAAATCTGTACTATAAAACGAATCCTCAGCTCCACCATAGTAGTTTTCCTCCTTTTCATCATCCCATTTCAGAACCTCCCTTATGTACTTGAATGCTTCATCAATAGTTACCCGCTCCCTTGCTTTAGCTTGCCATACAAAAAGCTTACGTTCTGTTATGGAAGCATAAAGGTCTTTGAACTTCATTGCAATATAGAAATAAGCCTGTTGAGCCAATGATTGGTTATTGTGGTGTGTCCGCACAGGACTGAAATCATTGAACCATTCACAAGTACTCAAAGGTGCCCGATTAATCTTCTCTTCAAATTGATCATACTTGTTTAGTATTAAAACAAACGCGGTATCTTTAAAGCATGGATGTCTAACCATAGTCTCAAAAAGCTCCTTGCTCTGCATCATCTTGTTTTGAAGGAGGGTTCCACTATCACTACTCTCTGGAGCAAGCCATACCTGATCATAATCGTTGAGAGCAACGCAAAAAACCACCACACGAACATCTTCGAACATTTCAACCCATTTACAACCCTCATTCATCCCCTCGGCATTTACTCTTATAAGTTGGTATCTAGTGGAAGATGAGGAGGGGGAGAAAAGAAAATAATGCTCAACAAATCAACAATGGTGACAAGAGTACAAAACAAATGAACACATTAAAAAAATGGTGTAATCATGTGTTTATTCTCACATTCTGCATGTGCCAGGGAGCTATTTAAGTCTATGTCAAAGCTAGGCAGCACCAATTGATAGTTTATCATCCTGTGTCAGGATTAGTTAAGGCAAAGTTGAGTAATTATTCGGGCTACAAACAGACCCATAAGGCCTCTTTTCATTCATTAAAGGAAAAATCAAAGTCTTGGGGTTGGGCTCCATAGCACAACAGAGGGGAGGGCATTTGTTTTGGGGTTCTTTACTAAGGCTATTTGGTCTGGCATTTTTAGTCTAGATATATTAATATATACAGTTGTCCGGTCAAGTTTGGTTACTAAGAAGAGCCTCAGTTCCTTCTCTTTGATCAAGCTCATTAAACATGGTAAAAAAGTTTCATGTCATCTAACCTTTGATATTTTTGATAACTTTTCCTAGGGCTGATTATTTAGGCTAGAGTTCATACTAAACTGTCAATTATCAAAATTGTAAAGACACCACTGAACTCGACAAGAACATGTTACCATAACTCAGTTAAATTGCTACCTAGTATCCCCTCAAAGCTGAGACATAAAATAAACAAGGGGAGATAGTAGCTCAATAAAATTACTTGGTCAGTGGAGGGGGTGGCCCGTCCAAGTTGTCGGTGTATGTTTCTGACATAGGACTTCGATCATCAAGTGAGAACTCAATGAAAGCTAAGCCATTTCCTTGAGTGACCCCTTCAGCATATAGAATATCTCTTTCTGAAGGTTCATATTCATTACTTGAAATTTCCACAGCCTGGAAAATATAATAAGCAAATAAAAAGCACGAAAATATCTAATTCATTTAATCTCAAAAATAAATTACTCTTAATAACATACCCGACTTAAAAAGTACTCTGCAACATCTGGGAGAAAATAAAGCTCGTCCTTTCTTCTATACGTTTCCTGGATAGCAGGATCCTTCCACACCTCTTCAACTAATGGTGCATATTCACGGGTTGCTGCAGGAAAGAATGCATCCAAATCTCCTGTGGCTATAATGTCCAAAAGCCAGTCAGAAAAATGCTTTAACCTTGGGTTGATGGAGTAGATGCATTGCAGAGTTTCACTGGCATTTGTTTCTTCACCTGAACCAAGACTGCAATCAGATATTACACGTACGATCTGCTTTATTACAGTCAAGCAGAACAAAACTTCAAAAACGGGTTGGTCAATTCAACAAAGACTAATAGAAGGATTTTTTATTTTTATTGTGGTGGATGGGAGAGAAAGAGGGGGAGGGGGAATACTTCTACAGCCATTCGAGAAAGATAATTTTTTTCAAGAGACATTTTTAGTGCAATATTACAAACCTTCTTATTCAATGCTCAAATCACCACTTGCAACTTCTAGTGGAGCCCAAATTCCAATTATGTTAATGGGGAGAATGTAACAGCTAAAAACTCATTTCATGGTCTTACTTCAGCACTCTACTCGATTATCTTGAAACTAGCATAATTCTGGAGTACAACAATACAGCCAACAAGACCAGATTGGCAGAAAGGATTTATTCAGAAAATAAGAGAACCATTTATGTCCAATTTTCTACCATCACGGACAAATTACAAGATTTAACACTTGTCTCCAATAAACAAATTACAAGATTTAACACTTGTCTCCAATAATTTGACGAAATGTACCAACTTCAAAACTAAGTTTTTTTAAACAATATGAACATATGGTGAATGAAGCTATGCATTCATTACAAAATGTACACGTTTTGCATATTCGTTACCACCATGCCTCAATGTATCATTTGCTATGGAACGAGTAATGTGTTGACTGTAAAATATTTTCAAACATTACCAATCTCATTGCTTTGGTCACAGGAACCTTGTTCTTTCCTTCTGGAGAGTGCTTCCTCCTCAAAACGCTCTCGTCCATCAAGTAAGATGCTTAGATATTTATACATGTTGCTTTGGATCATTAACTTGATGTCAGATAATTCTTCTGCAGTGAAGATGTTTCCATACAAAAATTTGGCCTGTTCAGAGTAAGAAGAAACTAATAAGCATCAAAAGTAAAGAAGAACAACAGTTTAGGCCTCAGACATAAAGGCACCTCAGAGACAATAATCATTTAAGTACCAAATAAGTCCTCAAAAGTGAAAGCTCCTTCTTTACTAAAGTTTATTACATGCAATCAACAAATTAACTTCTTCCATGTGCAATTTCTATAAAAGAAAATAACAATTTCGTTAGCATATTGTTATTAATGGCAAACCTGCTTGAACACAGTGCTGGTTCCAGAACCTTTAAGTCCAAGAAGGAGGAGCTTCTGAGTTCTCTTCTGCTCTAGATAATTTGGAACAGTAGTATAGTTGCTAGTCTCGTCTCTTTGTCCATGAGGCTGACCACGAGGAAAGGGCAAAGAAAACAATGCACTGACAAACCGCGTTGTTGCCTATCAAGTTAAAATCAACAATCAATCATTCACAAAAATATCAATTATCTAATATGAATGCTTGAGGTTTGACTTAAGAGTTCTCCAATAAATACCTTCTCCCAAATATTTCCTCTTATATTATTCTGGCCTTCTTCCTCATATCGTCCATCATCATAGACCCAAAAATGAGTGTCACGTGGACATTGCACGTTTGCAAGCTGAAATATTAAGGACAAGTCAGTAAAAATTGAAATTGTTTACAAATCAAGGAAATGAAAACGTACTAACAGTTGGAGTAAGCACTTGTCTTTGTAAACACTTCAAATATTCCACAGATATGCATGCACATTGCATACACATATTCATACTATAGAAATGATTTACTGTCTGCATCATGCGTGACAAAAGCTGAATTGACTAAATTTGTAATACTTGGCCAACTACATTATAAATAAGAGGAGAGTACCAAATTTAAACAATGACCAAACCACAACATAAAAAAAAAATCAAAATAGTGCGGAAAAGTCTACGTTACATCATAGAAGTTGACATGGGTTACCCATCTTATAAATCAAATATGAATTATTAACTAAAGTCTAAAGTTTATATTTCCATAAATATTTAAAAAATCTAAAAATAACAAAACACAAATCGAACAACTTATCGTAGTTTATTAAAGGGATCAAATACAAAGAGAATATCCCTCACAAATCACACCCAGTCATAAGGATGGAATATCAAACCAACAAAGCAAGTCGCATGAGGTACAAATTGAATTTGTAAAATAGCATATAATAACATAAACAAAATGAAAAATCACAAGGCAGATTTCTAATGTCAAGGTTTACCCTCAGCACTCTCAGTTCAAGTTTAGTAATTTCTCGGCCATTTATGAAAACCTCAGTGTTGCCATTGCTTGCATCAGGACAAAGTTTCCCAGTGAAATTTAAGTTGGAACTGATGATTGTATCTGGTTTTTGTCCCTCCTGTCAGATCAAAAATTAGAAAGTTCAAATTTAATCTCTTGTGGGGAAGAGACACCAAAATTGGGTCTTACATGTTCAGTTATAAGACAAAGAAGAAAGAAGACAATCACTCATGCATTGTTAAATTTTCACCCACCTTTCCCCAGAGCCCAGACTCTTTATCATACCAATACGTTCCAGGCTTCAACTTTCCTGGAGGTAGGGGACATCCAAGCAACTCCACCATCTCTTCCGGTTTCAATGGAAATCCATTTACAATCAACTGTTCTGGCCTAAGCTGATTAGCAGAGCATTCTTTTTCTGCTTTCATGATCTGTTTGACTTCTAAAGGACTTAATAATCTCGACAACACACTTGAATACTTACCCAATTTTAGTCGCCTTGATTCATCAATCGGCTGACCTATACAGGTTACACATTTACGCCCTTCAGGCATGGATCCCATTGCCCTCAGCACACAATTACAGCAATACTTGGCATCACAGACCAAGCAAGACTCCTTAGTATCCCACTTTCCTTTCCCACACCGGTAACAAACTCTACTTTTCTTCTTCTTCTTTTCCTTCATAACCCCAACATATTGAGGAGAAACTGGTTTTCCTATATCAACTTCCTTCCTCTCAGATCTATTAACTGTATTAAAAGTAACAATAGATGCTCTCTTTACCTCATTAGCTACTTTGGGAGGATTACTATGAGGAGGATTGTGAACTGAACCTGGAGAAGCTGATTGTGAAGCTGAAGAAAAATCAGGGTCTTGCAATACAGAAACTACAGACTCTGAGCTCACTGACATCCTCGCACTTTGTGTTGGGGAACCTGTTAGCCCGGCAATACAGGATACTGGCAAAGGAATTGGTTCGATTACTGGTGGACCCATGTTAGTAATAGACCTTTGTGATTCAGATAGAGGTTCTGCAATTGGGATTGAATGTGAATTAACATCAAGGGGTTCAACTCTAGGTACTTCGTAAGGGACTGGAGGGCCTTTGTATTCCATAGCAATAGAGTAATCAAGCTGAGCAGCATCTTCGGATATAGAGGCTCCTGGTGGCAGCATCTTTCTTACCAACTCTCTCCACTTCTCTCCCTCCTTTTGCTCCATTTCTCCCATTATTGGACCAAATTAAATCCTCAACCTTGTATCAAATTCAACTCTTGAATATGAAACAAATATACAACTGTGAATTTTATATCAAAAATATAAAGCTTTTATACTGTTGTACTTGAGAGAATATCAAGAGATAAGTATAGTACCTTCAAAAGCAACCAAAGAGGCACAGAGAAAATCAACAAAAACCCAGATGAGGACTTGCTTTTCAGAGCCTCAATTATTCGTCAATTAGCCTCAACAGAACGGCCATCCTTCGAAATCATTCCAATAAGTCACAGAAAGAGCTCGCAGATTTGAGTTAAATGTAAATAAAAAATTACCAAATTCAACATACGAAAGTGTCCAGCATAACATTCAAGCAAAAGAGACGAATAAACATATAAGATTCGACCAATCGGCAATCAAAACCAGACACCCACCTTTGAAACTTGCGAAATAAAAAAGTTGGTTTAAGTTAATAAACTAAAAGGTGTAAAAAAAACAACTTTTATTTCCAATGACCCAAATAGTAGAAAATTTAGAGTCAAACAATTTGCAATTCATTGAAAAGAAAGCCCAACATATCGAAATAGACATAGAACAAGACTAACTCAAAATAAAAAATAAAAAAGGAATCAGAAATGAATATGTTTAATTGTCTTTTGATAAATACACGGTAGACAAAAGGCTAAGCTTTCAAGGGTAAAGAGAGAGAGAGAAAGTACCTGGAAAAGGACCAAATGAAAGGGAATCTCAGCTTTAAATCTAAGAAGCATTTTCCTTTTGAGCCTAAACAAAAGTTAAAAAGCTTCTTCTTCTTCTGCAAATTTACCATGCGCTGTGTGAGATAAAGAGAACTCAAAGACAAAAATGGTGAAAACCAAGCACAGACGGCAACAGTCCATAGAGAAATAGGGAAAGAAAAAGAATCAGAAGGGGCATCATGAAAGGGAAAGAGAAAATAATATGACTTAAGCTTAGAGAGAGAGAAAGAGAGAGAGAGAGGAAGGTCCCACAAAACTGTAATCTATATCAGTCTGTCATGGCATATAATAGAGCTTACACTTATTATGACAAATGAGAAGCGGATGAGCTGGCGGGGGGGTTTGAAGGACTCTCACTTTGATGATTTCACGCGCCGAGTCATTATAATATCAACTTAGCTCACGCGCTATTCTTTTAACGGACACCAAATCGTTATAATTTCTAATTGAGCAGTTTTCTTTTTTATGTTGCGACATAATCTTCATTTTTTTTATATTTTAAATTTTAAATAAATATTAATTTTATAAAATATTAATTATATTTAATAAAAAATATTTATTAATTATAATAATAATATATGATAATATTTATTGTTCATTTATATTTGAAATTAAACCCACGTTAAAAATAAAATTTATTTAAATAAATATTTAATGATAATATAAATTAATTTTTTAAAAATATAATATAATTTATTCGTGTTTATGTGATGATAAATATTTAACAATTTTTATATGAAATTTTTTTAAATATATGTTTAAATTTAATAAAAGATTAAAAATAAAAGTAATATTATCTTTCTAATTAAAAATAAACAAATAGTGATGCCGCACATGTACCTATCACGGATTTTTTTTTGTCAAAAATTTATTACTTATGGATGGCTTTATTTTATTTTTGGCTAAATTATGATGGGCAGTCATCCGTCAGATTAAATTAAAATCCCTAATATATGTAAATGGTTGAGTTAAAATCAATAATTGCTTATTTTGTACACTCATGATTATAAAAATTTTAAAATCAAATAATAACCATATCAAAATTTTTTTTTCCTTTCTTTTATTCATCTTAAAATGCGCTATTTGTTGTCAATGCTTCAAGTAGTAAAAAAAAAACATAGTGATGTATTCTAAAAGTTTTGGTAGAATAAGTGAGAGATTTGTGGGAATATTTTTATCATTTTAAATACTTTTCATTTATATGTAAAATTTAGTATATTTAGTAGAATGTCTTGGAGTAAAATTGGATATTTTTTTGCAATTTCTCGTAATTATAAATTTATTTAATCATAAAAATAGAATAAAATATAACTAATTATGAGAACTAAAAAAACAAGTAGGGCCACGAGACAAATGCAATTAGTTAGATGTATCAATTAGAGTAAATTAGTTATTTTCTAATTTTTTATAGTAATTTATTCTTTCTTTTTTATGAAAAGTGACATTAATGGATAAATAATAAAATGTTAACTTTTTATTTAGATTTTTTTTTCAATTTTGTATTCACAATTCTAATTTAAAGTTACGAATCTAATTAACCTAGAAGGATAAATAAATAATTTTATTAAATATAATTAATTAAAAATTATCAAACTAATATATACACAATTGTGTCTTTTTATTTAGATTTTATTTTTTTTCAATTTTATAGTCATAGAATTTTTAATTTAAAGTTAGGAATCTAATTAACCTAAAGGGATACATAAATAATTTTGTTAAATATGATTAATTAAAAATTATCAAACAAATATACATGCAATCATGTGTAAATAAAATAAAGCAAAAATAAAGATGAATTTGGCATACAATATTTTATGTATAAACAATTTAAACTACAACAATAACCTAAGAGGAAAATCACAAGTTCACTAAACTACTTACTTATCCACTGTAAAAATAAATGTTGAATTACAAATGTAGGTCTTATACTAACATTCACAGATAAAGCCCCTGATGCGATCTACTTACAAGTCATCGCTTCTTTTACGATCTCCACAATATATGTGTACAAATTTAGACCAATGTTCAGATATCTCAAGTCACGCAAGCAATCGAATCATGCAATAAGCACCTAAAAAGTTAACATAAATACAAAGTATATCTTAAAGTAGATTCAACGACGAAAAACCATAAGTAGAAGATTTAAGATTTAAATCATATAAATTAAATTATCTAGCAAACCTAATAATAAAAGTTATAAATATAATATAATAAAAGTAAATAGGCATATGAATCTAGGAATAAAAGTTATAAGTATAATATAATAAAAGTAAATAGGCATATGAATCAATCAAATGTAACCACAAAAAATATTTGATAGATTACGTCAAGAACACATCTAATGAAATATGATATAGTCTTTAGAAAACGTTTTGACATTTATTTGCATTATATGGATGATACTACAAGTTTCTTAGTTATGTTAAGAATAATGCTTTAGTCTTTTTGTTATGTTTTGTAATAGTCTAGTCCTTTTGTTTTAAAAAAGTGACAATATAAAAATAAATAATCATTTTTTTCATTTTCATTTAATTTTTCTCATAATTTCTTAACAGATATCAATATATTACTTTTATAAATTGACTTTAATAATATATAACAATGACATTAAAGTTTATAAGTATTAGCAGTATTTGTGAATAAAACATTCAAATATTAACTAATTTCTAGGCATATTTTCATGTTCGTCAGAGCTTTACCTTGATGTGTTTTATGGATACACTCTTTACTTAATATGTTAGAATTAAGTTTACTTACATAAAAAATGTGATATACATATGATGATAGATCGATTATGTACTATCTATGTGTTCTCAAATTTTTATTAATCATTGTTAGATCGATTGAAACGGATCAAAAAGAATTTTAATCGAGCGACCTATTGATTCGAGTAATCGAGTTTGTTTTGGATTGATCAAACGCGTAAGATTTTAACCTAATATTTTTTTATTTACCAGAACTAAACTTGTAGATTATCATATTATCCTTATTTATTATTATTTTATGAATACTTTTATGGGTATAAAGGGTTATTGTATTTTACCTAACATTAAGATTTCAATTATAGAATTTAAATAACCCAATGTTATTTATTTTAAATAACCACACCTATATTACAAAACGTTGTGATTTCTTTAAGGTTTATTTTTATTTTTTAATTAAAGTTTCCCATTTATAACATTTCTCCTCGTATTCTTATATCATTGATTAATGCAAAAAAAAAAAAAACCAATTTGTCATAGTGCTTAATTAGTACGAAAATATAAAATGCTTTAGCATACACTCTTTGTCCACCTGTACTTTTTTTTTGGTTCTGCCATTGAAGTACTAATTGCCAATTATTGGTCATAAATATTATAGATATACCTGCATCCTAAACTGTGGGCTCGTTGGGGGCATAGCATGGACTATGCCGGCCCAATCTTCAAACAAATTAATTTAGCATACAACTTGATTGGATTCTAATTCCACGTCTATATCCATATAATAATAATAATAATAATAATAATAATAATAATAATAATCCACGTCTCTAAACTGCAGTTATCCAAATTTATGTTATACAATTGAATAATCTCAAATACGAATTGAGGAAATAGAGGAAGTAATCTCCCTGGTTCTTGGATCAGCACTCTCTAAAGTTACACCTCTAGGATCTTCTCTAACTAACAAGCTCAGAACATTGCATGACCTCCATGAATCAGTGACATGACTGGTAGAGTCCCCTAAGGTAACAGCAAATACTGCATCAAAACCACCTGCTCCAGGAACTCCAGCCAATAATACTCCTTCCAAATTCATGGTAGCATCCAGAAGCTGCGTTTGCGATTCTGGTTCAATCTACAGTTTAAGAAGCCAAGGGATGAGTTAAACACAAAAGGCAACCAGTGTCTGAAATATGCAATTGGATTTCAACTAAGAATGCGAACCTCCAAAGAGATAATTGCATTTGAACACCAAATTTTCTAATACTGGACAAATTGCAATTGATATCCATTGGTTCTTTCCATAAACAAATAGTAACTCATTGTTGGCAGATTAATGGACTAAGCTATTGTTGTGAAATGAACAAGTGACAACATCTACTTCAGGAGTAAATCATCCAGCGTAGATAGCTACTATTTCTAGTATTTTTGCCCATCTTAAAAAGGAACCTACTAAAAATAAGCAGCAAATGAAAATTGCAGTTTTCACATGAAAAAGGTAAACATGGTGTTAGATGTTAGTGAATCATATAGTTACAAATCAAATGAAAAAAATGACATACTGGAACACCCGCAGCCTCTCCCATTTGTCGCATATGATACCTGATCCTAAGCATGGCATCTCTTGCTCCTAACAATGCCTTAGTGATCGCATCTTGAATTTGTTCAGCAGCTTGCTCTGGCCACTGCTCATGCATTTCATAAAGTAGTTTCAAATTCATTTCTTTTCTCTTGATGTTGCTAATTAAAAAAATCATGTGATTTTACACATGAGACTAGTGAGAAAAAGAGGAAGGACCAAAGGGTAACATAAACCATGTAGGACCTCAGCATCCTTTGCTAATGGAGAAAGCTATAAGATCTAGTCTTCTCTGTAGTTAAAAAGCACAAACTAATCGTTTAAAAGAGAGGGCAAGAATCAGAGTAAGACCTAAGGTATTTTACAAACTGCAAGAGTCACATGATGAGAAGGATGCTTTCCATAAGGAATCACTCAAATCCTTTGCTTTCAAATTTCTTTTCGATCAAGAAAAATTTGAATTATATGACTCTTCACAATTAGGAAAATGAGCTAAAGAAATACCTTCTCAAGTTTAAGCATGCTGCAGCGGTTTATCATTCTCTGGTATTCATCCCAGTAACTTTCAGCCAATTTGCCTAGTGTACTGAGTTGCATTTCAAGTGCTGAATTGGCCTCTGATAAATTTCTCCATGTTTCCAGGGATTTTTGAGGATCCGACTTTTGCCACTTTTTCACAGCATCCACCATTGATGGTGTGGATGATCCTCCAGTTCCCGGCTCCCCAAGTAACTGCAAAAGCAACAAATTTACTTTTTAAGTAACAAGAGATTTTATCATTTTCCAAATATATTAATTTTAACCAAAGAAAACAAAACAAAAAACAAGTAGACGATCACTTGTTCACCTTCATGGAAATCTTAAGAGTATTAGTTGGAAAGATTTATCCTTCCAACATCAAACAGAACGTTGGGTGAATTTGGACATGCATATAGAAGGAAGATTCATTATTTTTATCTTTTGTTTTAATGATCATTATTCCAAATTAGTGAAACAAGTACTCAAGAAAATAAATCTTGAACCATAAAAGGCACTTGCATGATGGGAGCTTTGATTTTTTCTGGAAAAAGGACTCTAAAAAGCTAACAAATATAGGATGGAAAGCAAAAAAGACCAAGGTATATTGCATCTTTGATTAGAAACCAAAACGGAGGTTTAATATAGAAGGCCTGTGAACATCCAGCAAACAATCGTACATATTATGCCCCTGAAACTATAACCACTCAAGAATTGTAAAGATAAAATAGCATCAACTGTTCATACTCATTCAACCACATCAGACATATAGGCTATATAACCTATAACAGGCAAGAAATGACAAGCCTTGACATGCATACAAGAGTCATCAATGGTGGCAAGGAAAACTTAGTCCTCTCATGGTCCCACTTTCTTTTGAGGATGTCAAGAATTACTTCTTGCAGGGGAGCTCCCATAGCTGCTACCTGGAATAAAATAATAGAAAAGTTTACATGTCATGTTTTCTCATGGAGCACTTCTTTTTATCTCAACTTGAGATAACATCTCAAGTGAGGTGGCATCATTTAATTAGTTGAAAAATTTGGGCTTTCTTTTTATCAACCAATTACATTTTGTCAGCTCACTTGAGATATTATCTCAAGTTGAGACAATAAGACTTTTCCTTTCTTGTGTTATTAGCAAATAAAATAGATTTGTTCAAATGGGATGGTTTGTTCCACTGATTCACAAAATGAGCAGCAACTGGATGCAGTAATGAAGATTGATTGATAGAGGAAAACCTGGGCAGATGAAATCACTTCTGGTGAAAACCGGACATAATGATGACTTCCATAAACTGCAGAACTAACATCAAATCCACTGCCAACTTTCCCCTGTGCAATGCAGTGAGACGCTTGAGCTATCATGTGCACCATATCAAGACCCACATTGTCCTTTTGTTGATGTTGATAATTAACCAAGGAAAGATCGACAACTTTCAGGTAATGAAGCAAAGCAGCAACAACTGCAGTTGTCATAGCTGCAGATGAACCCAATCCAGTTTTTGCAACTTCAGGTTTGCGATTTCCTCCATCTGATTCCTCAACATTGAAAGTAATTGATGCAAAAGGAGGAAGAGCAGCCAGTGATCCTGGTACCAAAGGGAATCCACGTGCTTCAATCTACAAGAGGCACAATTGTTAACATGCTGAATCACGATTTTATAATGAAACATATTGAATATGAACTCTAGGAATCCTCGCAGCAACTTCCATTGAGGCAAATGCTGACAACGTTATATGGAACATCTTTTACATTGTATTTAGAAGATTAGGATATCTGGTCAATTTCAATAAATGTTGTTTGTTGGTCATAGTTAACAACTGTGAGCCCTCTAAAATAGGAAAAGCATTAAGATATTTCAGGGATAAACAACAGTAAGACTACCAAAGCTGTGCAGAAGCACGTATAAAAACCAAAAAATAATAAAATAAAGGGAAGGGAAATATGATTGGATACGAAAAATGACAAAGACTTCATACGAATATCACAAAGAAGGTAAATATAAAAAATTCAAAATAGAATGTTCAGACACCTGATTCTTATATGAATAGAAGTCATTGCTTCCCAATATTGTGATGTCAAGACCTACAAAGTAGTTGCAAAGAAACATTAAACTTCTGTAACTCCAAATTTGTTTCCTGTTAGAAAGAGTTGCAACACGCGATTAGTGAATAATTAAGCATTACCTTGCAGCAATAGTTTTCTTAAGAAATCCTTCTTGTCTTTGTCTAATGTTGCATGTGCAGCCGCCACAGAGTATTGCACTGCTTGCTCCACAAAAGGATTGCTTGACTGACTGAATTTTGAAATGCAAATTACATTAAGCAACACTTGACACTTCGATTACATTGTTGTTCTTCCATTACTCTTTAACTCTTGGGGTACTAAAAAAGGTGGATTACACGAAGGAACACAAGAAAACTATTGGTTTTGCATTAGATAACGTACACAAAACATAAACTTACCTTGAGGAGACAGATTGAAGCATTAGATTCTTCAATGACAGTTTATACACACTTTCCCTTGAGAGCTGAGGAGCAGTTAATTTCACATCTGTCCATGCCTGAAACAAGATACAAATAACACATCTAATAAACATGTGTTCTTCAGGATCAGCTGCGATCTCAAATAACTTCTTTTTTTAGATTAAATAGTACTTGTTATTGATAACTTTACAAAAGTAGAATCATTAGTGCACTTTTTTACTTAATATTTACTTATTTTATTTAATAAATAGTATTTTTGAGGCTAAAAATATTAAAATATAAACTTTTTAGTGAAAAAAAGTGAAAATATATTATTTTGAAATTTTTATGGATTTTTAAAGCAGAACCAATTATAAGTTACCACGTGGCCTACCACGCAAGCATGAGAGTTGACTAGGCAAGCCACGCAGACGCCACGTAAGCACGAAAAGCAAATCACGCTACGCTGCGTGTGAGGAGACCGAAACGCATGCCACGTGTCAGCACGACGTTCAATCCGAGTTCAAAATGCGGTCAAACTTCTCCACTATGTGTCGCCACCCGATTGCTCCTCGCGTTCCACCTGTAAGCCACGCCATTCATTTCCGCGAATCATGTATCGCCACGTGGCGCTGACTCAGCAAGCGTTGACTCTAACCAGTCTCCCCTACCACGCGTCGCTCTCTAATTCTCCCAATGAATTCCTTGTGCCACGCGTCGCGTTGTGATTGGCTATCGCTATCAGTTTTGATCGTAACCCTTAATCTGAAGCTGATCTGACGGTCCAGATCGCACCTAAGCAATATTTAAGCTCTTAATCACTCCATAAGCCTTACGTGGTCGTCATTAGCATAATTTTGGTCAATTTTTGGAGCTAAAAAGACAAAAATACAGAAAAATTTAAGAGATGACACAATTTTTGTGGAGATTCAAGAGGAGATATTCTACAATTCAAGAGATTGATTGTATTTATCCGTCTACTCTTTTCTTTATCAATTTTTATTTCTTTCTTTATAAAAAATATAAGATTTATGAATACAATTATGTGTATTTAATTTATTAATCTAGGGATCTTATAAACCAAATTTTCACCATGTGATGATCTAATATTTTACCCCAATTATAATTATAATTTAATTATATTATTTAATATGATTTGTATGCTATTAATTGTTTGACCAACAATTTATTTATACAGACAAGTAAATAGATTTGAGAGAATTATTTAATTGTGTCTTGATTAAATAACATGCATAGCTTTTAGGCAGAGATGTATGATTCTTATGTATGTGATTCATAATTGATGAACTTAATAAGTAGTATGCAATTTAATTGGCATGAGAGTGTAATTAAATTAATTATTATTCGGTGTGTAGTTTACTTGAGAGAGGAATACATAGTAGATTAGATTCAATTGATTATGTAATTAATTGATAATTATTTTGGGAGGATTTTAGCGATTCACATGTTTAAAAAATCAAAGAATTAAGTATTCTTAGATATTTTTTCTTATATCTTTTTAGTTGTTAAATTTGATTTAATTAATTGTTGTTATTTACTTTTAGTTATTTTAATTTTGTTTCTTAAAATGTAAAAACACAAAAATTTGATTTTTATTTTTCTTAGTTTTAAAAATTAGTTTCAAATAAAATAATTTTCGTATTAACGATTATCATTATTTTACTATTTACTTGCATATTCATTTCACACGTGTCGCTAATTTACTTGGCTTGGTTAACTTGAAACTATAAGACCACAGGGTGACTCATTCATGTATCTTTGGTTTCAACATGACTAGATTCTAACCAAAACAAACCCATCTAAAGAAATGCTAGTTCTCAATTATGATCTGGGGAAAATGTCAAGCTTCGTAGATAATGGATGTACCATTGCTTATAATCCAATAAAAAGTTGCAAACAAAATAAATTCATAGGAAAAAGAGGGGGGAAGATAGAATCGAAACTCACCCAGAGCCAGCTTTCCGGCATAATTTCATCGTAAAGTGGTTTAACAATGGCGAAGAATCGAGCGTTTGTGCTCAACACAAGCCCTGCATTAGGTCTCTCTAGAATTAGATAACCCCCTGTCATCAAAACCTTCCCAGGAGCTGAAACAACACTGTGGCCAAACGAATTCCATTAGATTGTTCACAAATAAATCGAAGATGAATGGAAATTCCATAAATCAAGATTTGAATGAAATGAATGAAAGATTTAACGGAAGCAGACATACACTTCGGCCATTGCTCTCTCTTTTTCTGCGGAAGTAGGAATCGAAATTTGATTTGTGGCGATGTTAAATGGATGGAAGAAGTCGCATTAGTTGCAGTGCAAGTAAACGAAGGTCTCCTTATTAGATTGATTCGTAGACTGCTCTCTATTAATTGTTCGTTTTTGACATTGAAATTGAGTTGTAAAAAAATTAAAAAAACCTACCAATTCTCATTTGACCAGCCAAAAACAATATAATTTATTACGTACGAACTGTGCTCAAAGTTGACCTATTTTGGAGTTCGGGTTCAAGTAGTTTCGTGTGTGTTATTTTATATATATATCTAGGGTTGAGCAAAATATCCGATCAATCCGAAAAATCCGATTAAATTAAGTGGTTTCTATCCGAAATCGGATCGGATTTGGATTGAATTTTATCGATCCGCTCGGATTCGGATTCGGATTAGAAATATTCAAATCCGTATAATCCGATCCGATCCGATATATTTAATATATTATTTAAATATATATATATATATAATTATTTAACCTAACCTAAAGAGTTGCCGTATATCTCCAAAATCTAACCAAATATATTTTTATGCTCCCTCCATCTTTCTCCCTGCCTCTATATTTTTCTCGTCGCTTCCATCTCTCCCCGCCTCCATTATATACTTCTTCGCTCGGCAGCCATTCGCTTCTCTATTTTCTCGCTTCACAGCTTGCTTCGCTTCTCTACTTCGCAGCCTACTTCGCTTCTCCGCTGACCGTGCTTTTCCGCTCGCTTTCGCTTTCCGCTTTCGCTTCGTTTGGTACCGCTTCGCTTCTCTACTTTGTCCGCCGCTCGCTGGTTGCCGTTTCCGCTACGCCATTGTTATCGCTGCTGCCGCCATCGCTGCTGCTGCCGCCCGCCGTTCTCGCCGCGCTGCCGCTTTTCTTCGTCCGCTCGCTGATGCCGCCGCTTCTTCTGCCGCTTTTTCTTCAAGTATCCGCTTTTCATCGATGCTTTTTCTCTGCTTGCCGCTCTCGCCGCTGCTGCTACGCTGGCCGCCGCTGCCGCCGCTCGTTGTTTTTCATCATCCTTAACAAGAAGGTTATATTTTTTGACGACATTATAAGAAAACTTTGAACTGGCCATAATTTTGTGTCAGGAAATTGCTTTGGTCAATTTTTTATGATTCCATATAAATTTTTGATATCTAGGCACACCAAACCGTTAAAGGCGGAGTTTTTGTAGAGTTTTTCGCCAAAAACGCTGCTTTTTCGCTAAAAACGCCAAGCCATGCTTTAATTGAGCTATAACAATTTTTAAACTACTTTTAAAATATTGAGATCTATCTTCGCTTGGTGGAACAAATTTCATCATCAGTAAGACATCATGGTTATTTACATAATTATAAAAATCAATATCATAAAACATTGTTTTATGTTTTTCGCCAAAAACGCAAGCGCCAAAACGCAGAGTTTATCCCCAAAAACGCAGCTTTGTATGCTTTAATTGAGCTATAACAATTTTTAAAATATCGAGATATGTCGTGGTTTCGTGGAACAAATTTCATCATTGTAGTACATCAGCGGTTATTTACATAATTATAAAAATCAATATCATAAAACATTGTTTTATGTTTTTCGCCAAAAACGCTGTTTTTCCCCAAAAACGCTGTTTTTCCCCAAAAACGTTGTTTATCCCCAAAAATGCTGTTTTTCATGCTTTAATTGAGCTATAACAATTTTTAAAATTTTGAGATCTGTCGTGGCTTGGTGGAACAAATTTCATCATTCAGAGACATCACGATTATTTACATAATTATAAAAATCAATATCATAAAATATTGTTTTATAAATGGTGCATGTTAATTGAACATTTCATTCGTATTATTAAAGTTTTAGTTATATTATATATAAATGTTCAATACATATTTTAAATCACATGAAATTAAACATGTCCAACATCACCCCACGTCTATGTGCACATTTTTACAATTATGTATTGCAAATGTCTAATATTTTTTTCTACAACTATACAGATGGTTTTAAATAAAGATAATGATACACTTTATGTCATTGAAGAAGGAAATAAAGATGAAAAGTAACACAACCAACTCAAGAAGAAGATTCTGTAGTACTCCAATTCCTCGACTATGCATCGCTTCTAAAGAAGAATGTAAAAAAGTTTCCTCTAAATCTAGTAGTGAAGCAATGGGCTCATTTTACTATAGAAGCAGGGCAACATCGCAAAGCTATATGCAAATATTGTAAGAAACAATATAAGATGTGTCAAGCAACCGCACGCCAAATTTGCTTGCACACATTTTCCATTGACGTGATAAGTTTCCAATGTAGTTCTTAAGAAACAAAAACTTTAGCTTTCCATAAGGAAGGAAGTCTTCAGACCTCATAGTTTTAATGTCAAAGATGTAGAGAAAATTGGTAAGGATGATAATAAAAGATGAATTGCCATTTATTATCGTAGAAGGTGAAGGATTTGGGCCGAGTTTATCAAGAGTTACAACCTTTGTTTAAAATCCCTTCTCTGGGACTATTGCAAGAGATTGCTTGAATTTGTAATGCTATCGAAAGGGTAAAATTAAAAGAGTTGTTGAATAGAACTAGTAAAAGAATATGTCTTACCATCGATATACGGACATCTTGTCGAATTTATGTTATACGTGTTTAATCAAGCCATTTTGTTGATAATGGTTGAATTTACAAAAGAGAATCTTGAACTTTTGTCAAGTTCCAAATCATAAAGGTGATACACTTGGCAGAAGGATCAAGCATGTTTGTTAGATTGGGGCATTGATAGATATTATGTATTACTGATAATGCAAGTTCTAATGATACCGCACTTACTTATTTGAAAAAAATGCGTTAAATGGTCGGGGTAATGCAATTCTTAGAATCAAAACATTTTGCATGCGACATGTGGTGCACATATTCTCAATTTAATTGCTGAAAGCAGGGTTTGAAAGAGTATAACATATCAATAAATAGGATTCGTCAAGTAAGATACGTGAGAGATCACCAATTAGACTACAAAAATTTAAGAGTTGTCATTAAATGGAAAACTCTCTACTCAAAAACTCGTTTGTTTAGATGTTACGACAAGGTGGAATTCAACTTATTTGATGTTGATTTGGCAAATTATTTTCAAAAAGCATTTGAAAGGTTGTAGATCACCGATTTGGGATACTATCAAGAGTTTTGTCGATGTGAAATTAAACAAGTTCGACTATAATGGATCGATAATGCTGACATTTTGTCCAATTTTTTGAAAGTTTTTTACGGTTACATTAATGTTTTCTCGATCTTTATACGTGACTTCTAATTTCTTCTTCTTGATCGTATTTGTTTTATTCATGATCAACTTGATACGTGAGTAAATGCAAGGATTATATTATGATGAAGATGGCTAGTGATACGAAGGTAAAGTTTGACAAATATCGTGAGGAATATCTAAAAATGAATATGATGTTATCTCGTGCTTGTTTTACTTGATCCTAGGCATAAAGAGTGTTCTTTACATCTAAGTTTGTTAGAATTGTGTAACGGGATGAGATCGAGGCTTCAATGAGTTCTAAAAGGGTAAAAAAACTTTGGAAGATATGTACGAGGAGTATCATAAAGTTATTTTCCTCAAACATAGAAGAATCTTTCTCAACCTTTAAAAACGTGGGTACGTAGGTTTTGGTTTAGAAGCGATGCATCTCCAACTTTACGCTTCGTAAGAGAAAGCATTTAAAAGAAGTTCATACTATGGAAAACAAATCAAGTGGAAAAATACTTACAAGAAGCATTGGTTGATATGGACGATGAGAAATTTGATCTTTAAGTCATGGAATGTTCATTCCTCAAGATTTAAGATTTTGTCTTTGATAGCTCGAGATGTATTGCCTATACCATCTACCGTAGCATCCGACCGTGATTCTCTACCTGGTCGTACAATTAGTCCATACAGGAGTTCCTTATCTTCTAAAACCTGCATAATCTTCGATTTACTCAAAATTGGATTCGCTCATATCCAATCATTAATATCCAAGAGTCACTGATGAAATTGAAGCACTGGAATGAGGGATATTGGGTAAAACTTTCAAATATGTATATCAAATATATATAAATTTATTTGTTATCAAATATGTATTATTATGTTTATTAGGTCATTATTTATGTATATTTTTAACTTTTTAATTTTTCATCATAAGTGCAGATATTCTCGATGGTATTGTTGACTTAAACCTTGAATGATTATCAAAAAGAGTTGTTGTTATTAATATTCGTAGAGCTGAAGTTAATTTATGTAATTACTATTTAATTTTTCGAGTTAAATTATGTAATTAATGTTTAATTTTTTTATTTTTGATTATTTTTGTTGAATTATTTTTAATCATGTCATTACTTACTTTTTTAATTTGTATGAAAAATATTTTTTATTTTAGATTTTTTTTATTATATGTAATTTTTTTTAATAGATTTAAATTAAAATTTCGGATTTAATAATTTTCGAATTGGATCGGATTCGGATTGACTTAAAATTAGTAAATTCAGATTTGTTCGGATTGATATGTACAACGGATTAGTTTCGGATTGAATAATTTTTTGTTTAAATAATTTTCGGATCGGATCGGATCGGATTCGGATTGACTTAAAATTAGCGGTTTCGGATTTGTTCAGATTGACATGTACAACTAATCGGATTCGGATTGAATAATTCATAATTTGCTTCGGATCGAATCGGATTTGGATTGACCTAAAATTTACGGTTTCAAACCGATGCTCACCCCTATATATATCTATATATGTAGATGGGATAATTTCATTATTTAAAAAAAATCACAAAAAATTATTTTATAAACATAAATGACTTGTAGTTTCACACTTTTTTTTGTGAAAATATTACAGCATAGATATATTGCTTTTACAAAATATATATGCATGATTCTTTTTATAAATGCAACAAATTTATAAATTCTCAAATAGATAAAAAATTAGAGTATAATTTTATTAAAGTTAAGAGATTTAAACTATTATTTAAAATTTCACTGATAATAGAAAAAAACTCATAGTAAAATTAACTCACATTTGTATAAATATATCAAAAGTATCATATTGAAAACTAAAATTAATTATCATCAAAACATCCAATAAATTTGCCCGACAAAATATTTTTGATCTATCAAAAGTATCATATTGAAAACTAAAATTAATTATCATCAAAACATCCAATAAATTTACACTAGAAAATATTTTTGGTCTTTCAATGCTCATTCTATATTATTTATTACATTATATTTAGTTAGGTTAATAGATATAATGGCACGTATCTTTAAAAAAATAAAGATATGATACTTATTTGATGTCGTTTATGTGAAAACTTAAAATCATTTACAAAAAATGCTTCTTATAATCTATAATTGCTTGAAAGGATATATCCAATAAAATATTTGTATCTTAATTAAACTTTATAGATATGATAGTTAAAAGAGTATATAAAAACTCTTCATAATATGTTATATGGCATTCATACTTCATATTAGATATTGAGTTTTTCAACTCGTGTAATTATAAGTTTCTTACTCTGACATCTTATAATTATTATGATAAGTTTAGTTAATCTTATAATTTAAAAAAATAGATTTATTAGAGATAAAATAAAAATTATATATTTTATTAATAAAAAATATTTAAAAAAAAAACAAAAAATCTTTCCTTTGTTTCCCTTTCTCTATTTCTTTCTCTCTTTTTCCCTCTCCATTTTTCTTTCTTCCTCTCTCCCACTTACTCTTTCTCTATCTCTCCTTCTCGATCTTATTCTCTCTAAATTTTTATTTTATATTTTATTAATAAAATAATAATGAGAGAAGAAAAAAAGAGCATAATGATATAAAAATATGCATTTTAAATGTGTAAATTAATTGTTATTTATGAATCAAAGAGTTAAAATTAATAATTATTTATAATAATTCAAAAAATAGATTTATATTAATTATAATTATTTTATACTTATAAAATTAACAAAATCATAAGAATACCAAATAAATCAAAATTTTATTTTATACATATCTAAATGAGGTTATTCAATTTGATATGAAAATATAATAGATTTATCTATAATTTTATATTTCACAAAAAATATCAAAATCAGATTATTTCAAGTTCAAAAATTATATGAAATCTGAAATATATTACATTTAAACATCTGTTAGTATTTTTGATATATCTTTTCGTATAAACCTTTAAATTAGATAATTTTTGATCTTATGAAAAAGATAAGAAATTTATCTATAATTCATATTTAAAAAAAATTCAAACCAATTATCTTTAAAGGGAAAACAGTGTAATATTACCATAATTTAGCAAATCTTTATACTTCAATACTATAAATAGATAAGACATTTAATACTTAAAAATCATTAGAAAATTACAAAAAGTTATTACTTTCTTATCTCATTTTTTTATATAATTTAAGAGAATGATTGTAAACTAAGCTAAAGTTAGATCAAAATTAGTAAATATGGTTTTCATTCTTTTATTCTTATAAATTCTTTATAGATTATAATTTTATTTTGATAAATTATTTTATTCATCTTTTATTATACTTAATATATTATATTTTTCGATTTTATATAAATTCGGTCATTTTTATGTGTTATTTTTAGTTTATAAGTATTATATTTATTTTATAAGTTAATTTTTTATTGTGATATTGTCATTTTGATATATTGTCGATTTTTGATCACTTATAACAATAAATTTTGCTTATTCTTCTCTGAAAATATTTTCTAAAAATAAATATGATATTTTTTGTTATTAATCTTCAATTTTATATCTTCAAATTATTTATTTGAGACGTGAACCATACAATTAAATAGTAAATAAGAATTAAAGTTGTTAATATTAGAACGAAATAATTGAATAAATTTTGAAAACTTGTTATTTAATATTGATTTTTTTTCTTCTAAAATTATTATATTTAATTATTGTTTTTTCTTTATTTCTCAATTATCATTTTTATTTATTATTCTAGAATAATATTTTTGTTAATTCTTTTGGTTTCTTATAGAATTGATACCTAAAATTACATTATAATAACAACTTAGTTAAAGGTAATAATTTTGAGTATGATCAAAGAGAGAGAAAAAAGAAGCATAAAATGAGTGATAGAGAAAGAGTAGAGCGTGTGAGGGAAGAAGGGATGGGGAGAGAGAGATTAGAGAAGGGATATGAGAGAGAAATAAAGAGAAAGCGAGGAAAATTAAGGCTTTTTATTTTTTATTAATAAAATATATAATTCTCATTTTGTTCTTGAAAAATCTCAATTTTTAAAAAATTTAACTTAACTAATCATGCCTTTTAAATTATATGACTAAATAAACTCGTTTTAATAATTACAGAACTAAAGTGTATAAAAACTATAGTTATAAGACTCTAATGAATGAACCCATCATATTGAACAAAATAAAGTTCTACGATCATAAATAATAAATTATTTATAAACAAAAATAATAATATAGATACCAGACAAAGACCTCTAGGAGAAGGAGACTTCTCTCTAATAGAGGAAGCTCAAAACAAAAGAAGAAGAAGGAATAAGAATGAAAAAAAAAGTGTTTGGGCCACATTGGAGTTATTTATCAAATTGTTAAGACAATTAGATTAAATTTTATTTTCTACCAAAATCGATTCTAATGTACGAGTTAACACTATTGTGATATCTTGTCGTAGAAAGTCTTACTATGACACTAGATGTTAATAAATAAGTCTTCCTATATTGTGTCAATGTCTTCCCACTCCACGACAATTTCTTACTAAAAATTTCATTTTTTACTAAAATCATTCCAAGGTTAAGCTTAAAAGTTAAGCTTATTGTTATTGTAGTAAGACATTGTCTTCTTATAGTAAACTTTTTCATATTAAAGAAATGCTTTCTATTTTATCACGAATTTTATTTGTAATAAAATTACTTTGAAATAAGACCTACCACTTATCTTAGAGTAGATCTTACCTCGAAATACTTTCGATAAAAAATTAAATTATTTTAGATAATTTTTTTAAATACTTTATATAATATATACATTAAATACTTTAACTTGAATTTGTGTGTTTTAAATTTAGGATGAAGGCTGTTAAAACAAATAATTAATATTGAAAAAGAATTTAGATTAGTTTGCTAACGTTGACAATCAAAATTGGTTTATCCATCACTTCCACTATAGCCACCATCGATAATCAATCGTATGTTTTGCAGCTTCTTTTTGTATCATTGGATTTCTGCTATAAGAAGGTCTCGAGATTCCTGTTTGCAACTTATTTGAACTATTCTTCTTACTTTAAAAAATCACCATTTTTCATGCTCTGAATATCTAAATGTAAAAATAATATAAATTCATTATTTTTATAAAATAGATTTATGTGATTATTTTTGTAAAAATAGGAAACTTGTACATCCCCCCTTAATAAGTAAAAGACAGTACACTTTTGAAAAAAATTGTGAACTTAAACAATCATTTTTCTTTTTATTTTCCTCTAAACAATGATAAGCACTCAATTAAGAAGGTGGCCTAACTAACTTTAAAATGTAATGGAAAAGTCGAGCTTTTTCACTCGTGAAAAACACCCAACATTAAGCTAATAGCTCAAATAATATTTACTACTAATGTGACTTTAAAGTCAAGATTGAATCTTGCTCAAAACGTACCTATACCTTAAAAGAAGAGAAGAAAAGAACACCGACTTAGATAAGTTGGTGAACCATGTTGTGATACCATCGTAGGCTAGGAGAAAGTGAGAAGTCTATCATATGTCGTCCTCTCTTTTTTCTTAGCATGTATACTACTTTTATTTAATAAAACCACACAATATGAAATAATACAACAAAGTTACAACCAATGTACAAAATAACCATAGAAAAAGTAACCACACTACTAGCATGCTAATAGGAAGCTAACCTTCTCCAAATCAAAGTGATATTTTCATTATAAATTATAATAAAGGCACCTAATCCCAATTCCCACAATGCTGGAATATTGTAATGCTTGGGAAGTTACATGGCACCTTATTCAATGGCTGCAATAACTGATTGGGAAGTTGTCATCACTGAGAGCTCTTTAAACAAGTTACATGTCAAAGATAAGGGAAAAGAACAAGCAAATTACAACTCCACAAATTAAATGTTCCCTTAATCAATTTAGATTTTCTTATAAACACCAAATCAATATGACATGAACCATATGATATAATATGACATATGCAGCAAGCGATTGCATTATAACATCTGCAAAGCAGTAACAGAGTAACAGAGGTGTGATCAGAGGTCACATTGCTCAGAATACTTCATGTACATGAACTACCTAAATTTTAACATGTTCTATGATGAAGCCTACTTCAAAAGATGAAAATTTATACACATAATGGAAAATAATCATATCACCACTTATCTCCTCTTCCGTCGGACTTTTAGCAAATCGGAAGGAAGAGAGGCAGGATCAAGTTCCCAGCAATCTTTCAGAAGTTCCGGAACCTCGCTAGCAGAGAGCTTTCTTGCAGGAATTTGGTGAGAAAATATCTTAATGTCGTCAGTTTCTAGCAAGCTAATAGCATGAGAGCCAATCTCGCTTCTCTTGAATAGCATGTTGTAGTCACCAACTTTCTCAAGATAAGCCATGCTCAGACCATTCATCTCAGTAAAAGTGGTTAAGACCACCACTATATCATAGGAAAGTTTGTTTCTAACTGAATCATTTGTTTCCTCTGCAGCTGAAGCCTCATTATTATAAAGTGCCCAAACCGAACCTTTCTTCGGATAAATCCTATAGATCTCCCTCGCAGCCCTTTCAGAGTCCACAACATGGGAAAAAATATTCAGTGAATCAACAATGGCCTTCCTAGAAACCTTAAATCTCCCACAAGATACATGAAATCCCATTTCCTCCCAACTAATTAACCCCTCATTCTCGTTACGTTGGAGATCGAGCCAACTCATTTTCACTTCAAAAGGATTCACAGATATAACTTCATCAATGAAACCATAATGCCTTGGCATCCTATCATCATCATACATAGCCCAGACTTGACCTTTCTTAAAACTCCTCCCTACCCTATCTTTATCAAAATCATAAAAATCTGAATCTTCCACTGGCATTATCTCTAAATCCTTACTCTTTGAGCTCCTGTTCTTTTCTACTGTAAAATTCTCATGCTGCTCAAAATTGCCACATTTTCTTAGGATGAACTCCTTGCTCTTCTTTGTCATCTGTTGTGTTTCAACTTCTAAATCCCTATTTCTCTCTGAATCTACACTACTCTCCTTCTCTTTTTGCTTGATCTCTGTCTCAACATTCTCTTTTTCCTTCAATTTCAAGCTTTTTTTTTCCTCCTCCGAATTGCCACATTTCCCTCGTATTAACTCCTTACTCTTCTTTGTCACCTGTAGCCTTTCAGCTTCTAAATCCCCATTTCTCTCTGAATCCACACGACTCTCAATCTCTTTATGCTTAATCTTAGTCTCCACCTTATCCTTTTCGTTAAATTTCAATTTCGTCTTTTCCTGCCGCACCTTTTCCCTGACTTGAGACTGCATTTCAGCCAAGGTCATCATGTCCTCACTAGCTACCTTCCCCTGATTAGGTTTAGTCCTCTCCATCACCTCCCCAACACTGCTTGTTCTCTTCCTCAACCTTCCACCACTCCATTCACCACCCACCTCCCTCTCCAAAACCTCACCATCAATCCAACTCTTAGCTCTTTGCCTACCCATTCTAACACTGCCCATTTTGCGTTTCACACCCAAATCCCCAAAATTTCCCCCATTACTCATATTCCTTGACCTCAATCTCTCACTCCTAACTTTAACTCCATCGTCCACATCATGGACTTCAACCTCAGTAGCCTTAAAGCTCTTTCTACAGCTCGGGCAAACCAAATTATGCCCCAAATACCTTCTCTCAAACTGATGCAAAAGCCTACACGTTGAACATGCAGTCCAAAAAGTGCCTCCTTTATCCAATTCCTCACCTTCTTTAATCTTCTCATCCTGAATCCGAATCCTCAACTTCATATCGTACTCCTGCCTCCGAACCTTATCGGAGAGGAATCGAAACGCCTCATTGACGAGCTTGAATGCCTCCTCAGAACCCACATGGGCATTCTTATCTGGGTGAACAAGAAAAGCTAGCTTCTTGTACTGTTTCTTGATGATATTTAAATGGGAAAATGGTTCGACTTGAAGAATACCGTACCAGTCAGGATTTGCATCGGCGGAATTGGAAGCAGAACGGAGGATCTTGAAGGAGGTGAGCATGGACGAGAGACCATCGAGGTTAGGGCACAGTCGATGAGCTCGCTTAGCGTATTTGAGAGCTGACTTGAGCTTAGAGTCGTCGAACTTTGCCTCTGCTTGCGCTTTCAATCTCTGGGCCTTTTCTACTCGCTCTGGTTCTTCTCCTTCCTCCATTGTCAAACAAAGACACTATTTTGCTCGCAGACAGAGGAAGATACGAGGTTAGGGTTTTGCGGATTGCTCAAAAATTAGGCAAATAATGTAAGTTAGAAGTAAAATATTTGTTCTTAGATTTGTCTATTTTTTTAAAAAAAAAATTTAGGGTTTATTTGGCTTATTTCCCACCAAAACCATGTTAAATGATTGTAAGTTTGTAATGCAAATGGTAGAATAACAAAGTAGAGTGACTTTTATCAAAATATTACCCATACTCTTTGATCTAGCCTTCTTATAACCATCATTAAAGAAGTTTCCTTCTTTTCATAAAATTAATATTTTTATTATTGTATATTAATTACACACATAATAACACATTAAAATTAAAATAAATAATCTAAAATTATCAAAATACTACCACTTAAAAAATGCAAAAATGAAAAGTAAACATTTTAGATTTACGGTAATTCAAATTTACATCCTCTAGAAATAGCATACTAATAATATTTAGGATTTTTAGCCATTAAATTTATTTTAAAAATTAACTATTTATTTTGATAACCACCCAATATATATATATATATAAATTTCTTTAGAATATATCGGTTAAACTATCATATTAGTCTTCTTTGATAAAGTGACACACTGATTCATAATTTCTTTAGTTGATAGTTTAGTCCAACGTTCTTAGCCAGTTGATTAAACTTTGGTACTGCGAGGTGAGGACTACCAATTCCCGACTCCCGAGAATTGAATGCTCTCTTTGGACGTGTCATCAATTAGTAGTAACTCAAGCTTGAATAGAGTCGGCAAGTAGCGATTTGTAGTCTAACGTTATTTTCCATACCACCTTAAGACTTGATATTAAAGTCAAAGTAAGTGATTTGTAGACTAACGTTAACGCTCATTCATCCTCCGTACAAGGTTTAAAACACATTGAAATCGATACCATTTGATCTAAAAAATATTATAATTTCAAATCATGTTGATGTCGTAGTTGTGGAGAGAGACGGGGAGGGAGAAATCGAATTGATAAAATTAAATGGGGACTTCCTAGTGGACAAACGAGTTCCTTTTATTATGGATTCATCTAAAATTGGTTAAAGTTCAAATAATACATGAATTCCAATAGTTGTTGTATTGCCTATCAGTAAAGCTACGAGAGTAGAATGAAGTTATGAACCTTTCTATGGTACATCTAATGACATGGGAAAACAAGACAGTTCTTTCGACCAGAAGACAAGCCGACCGAAAGGATATTAGCTTGAATCCCCAATCCCTAAAATATCGATCGAACTAAAAGAAAAACAGAGGGTAATGTGCACAAGGTGGGAGTGCCTGGACTATTGCCATTAAATTATACAAAAGTAAATCACCTGTTCTGCTTTAAGTACACTGTATGGAGCTCGCTCCCAAGCCAAATGGTCAGACTGACTAACAAAGGGTATGAGGGCATGAAACTTAGACCAATACCAGATCTTCAGTTTCTTGTTGTTCATCCTGTTGCTCCAGTTGTAGTCTGTTCCCATATGGAAGAAGAGTGCGCTTAATTTCTTCGGCACTGAGTGTCTCATACTCTAGAAGTGCATTAGCCAGCGCATGTAATGCCTTCTCATGCTAAACAATGTCAAACATTATATTAGCCCTCCCCATAATACTAAATACTAGCTGCAAATTTTCATCAAAGCACCAAAGTAAAACTAGAAGACAAAAACAGCTCAAGGAAAAAAGATTACTACAAGGGTCAGCTTACTGGCACTGCAACAACACTTTTATCAGCCTACCCTAGGGATAAAAAGCGTGGTCTCTAGGTTATACCCAGCCAACTCCTAGGACACTCCAAATGTTAATAATAACATTAGGCTCAATTTCCTGCTACTTCATACAGCTTATCACTAGATGATCTAAACACATGAAATAAGAAAAGATTGACATTTCAAGATAAGTTGATTATCACAAAAACAAACCTTTTTTAGAAGGATCTTTACACGATCGTAAGCTTCTCTTAAGAGTTTTACAACCTGCATTACCAATCAATGAATTAGACCCCAATAATGTTATCATTTACATTATTATTATACAACATAAGAAATACCAAAAACTGGGAACATACTTCAGCATCAATGCGTGATTGCATTTCTGAACTAGGTCTCTCTTTGATATGAACAGGTCCAATTGTATCACTCATCCCACAATTTGACACCTTCACTTAGATGAATATGGAATTAAATGATTTGAGAATCAATACTCAAGAAGGCCAAGTCATAAATGACTCCATATAGCAAGAATTGTTATCTACACGAATGGGTTAAATTCTCTAAAATACTAACATAATGCACAACTGAGAAAATATAACCTTTAATAAGAAGATATATTAGCATATAAACGTGTTAATCCTTGAAACAATATCAGGTGCCTTGGATATGTATACCGTACAAGGGAATATGAGATAAAAGAAATACCATATATTGAGCAAGTTCCGTAGCTGTGCTTAGATCACTACTTGCTCCAGTAGTTATATGATCCTGACCAAAGATTAGCTCTTCTGCTACTCTTCCTCCCATGCAGACATCAAGGCGTGCTAGTAACTGCTTCTTACTAACTGATGTCTCATCACTCGAAGGAAGCTGAGTTACCATTCCTAAAGCAGAGCCACGGGGAACTATTGTTGCTTTGTGAACTGGGTGTGCACCCTCTGTATTGAAAGCAACAATTGCATGGCCACTTTCATGATACGCAGTGAGCTGAAATAAGGATAGCAAGCAATAATGCAACTTTTAAACTGGTTCAAACATCAATCCCAATCTCTGAGTGCCTTATGAATGAGATACGTACCTTCTTAGACTCTTCGGACAAGAACATTGTTTTCCTTTCTGTACCCATCATTATCCTGTCCTTTGCGAACTCCAATTCTGAAGCAGTTAGCTTGTCAGCACCTTCAACGGCAGCTTTAATGGCAGCAATGTTGACCATGTTTGCAAGATCTATTGCCAAAGGGGAAAGGAAAAGGTTCAAAAGATTTGATATGGTTAGGGATAAATGAGTGAGAAACAATAGTAAGCAACTGTTAATTTAATATAATGGAACAGAAATTACCTGCCCCATTGAATCCTGGTGTACCGCGAGCAAGTGCTTTTACATCTAAATTTTCAGCCAATGGTTTATCCTGTAAATATAGCTCCAATATCTCTTGACGGCCCCGAACATCTGGATTTGGAACAACAATCTAGCAATACAAATTTGTAATTAGCTAACTGTTATTGGAAGACCAGAAGAAACATCACAACAATACTGATATATATATATAGCAAGTGAACTTATGAAAGTAAGTTGATTATTGTATCAAGATTAACAAAGCAACAAATACCAAGTAGATGGAAAAGAATATGCAGCAGCTGATCTGACTAACTACAAGATCCAAAATATGATTCACATCAAGAAACTTAAAGCCATGTACCAGTTCTTCATAAAAACATCATGCTCTCTAAATTTATTTATTCAAGAACAAGACACCAAAAGAATGACACTATTAACTAGCGATTACTATCTAATTACTATTGCAAGTACTTTGAAAATTAAAAGACTAGCAAAGTGTTGTAGTAAGCTTGGACTTTGACCAAACGAGCTGCATAGAATAATAATTATTTTTACTTTTGCCTTTCAGTTTTATCCAGAATAAAGGTAAATAGTTACAATAATAACAGAATCTAGACACAAACACACAGAGAGCAAGAGAGAGAGAAACAGAAAGGGGAGGCAAGATGTACCAAACTAAAAAAAATCAAGTACTAAATTGACATAAAAATAAGTAGTAAATTGCATGTTCAAAATTAATAGGTTGAATCAAATTGAGAGCATAAAGTAATAAATAGACATAAAAAAAAAGGTTAAATAGCAACTAAATTGAAAATAAAAAATATTAAATTGAAAAAATTGAATTTCAAATGAGTGAAAGTACTAGTACTAAATGGATTTTTTTTTACCTTTAATTGAATATACCAATTTTTTTTCAAAGGAAACAGATATTGTTCAAAAGGGGTAAAATAACTTACATGCCTATCAAATCTACCAGGCCTTGTCAAAGCTGGATCAAGTATTTCAGGCAAGTTTGTGGCTGCCATCAAAATTATTCCCTGAAGACAATGTTAAAATATTTCCATAATTTAGAAAGAAAACCCATGGTACAGCAATCTAATCCCTTGAAGTGACTTTTTTGGGTGATGTACTTGCAAAAAGTTAGCAAAAATAAAAGTAACAAGTACCAAAACTACACCTCATTCTGTTCAAAACCATCCATTTCCACAAGCAATTGATGCAGTGTTTTCTTTGTGTGTCCTTCCCATTGTTTACGTGTTGATCCAACAGCATCTATTTCATCAATGAAAACAATGCAAGGTGCCTGTGCAAAATTGAGATGATGCATTACCATATCAGCAACAAAGTACAAATAAAAACTTCTTTTATTGATACTCTTTCACTCAGCAATAACTTGTCTATGTAAAATCTGAAAAAGATTCAACCAGAAATCAACATTTTAAATTGAATGCTAAATTGCCAGCAGATATCATTAAACAAACCTTCTTTTTCGCTGCTTGGAATAAGGATCTCACACGCCGTGCACCAACTCCAACAAACCTGTCGCACAAACCCACAAGTATTATTTGGATTTCTCAGGATCCAAGCAATATAGAATTCAGTTTGTTGAAGTGAAGATAGGATTTTGTACCAAAATGTTTAGATGAATAGAGATTAATCTGATATGCTACTGCAGTTAAATTCCAAATGGTATATAATTACTATATACATTGTCAGCTATCACTGCACATCTTTGTAACAATAAAATGCTAAGAAATTCAGTCCAACATCCGACTCCGACACCAAAGTAGAAAGAAACTTATTAGTGAACTTTAGCTCCCAAAAATTTCTTAGAGCATCTAAAGAGAATTTAAATAGCTAGAACTAGAACTTTTACTAAGGATGCAGTGGTAAAACAATTCAAAGTTCAAGAGACCAAGATTTATTTTTAAATTCGTTGATTAGATGAGTGGAGAAGTCAAACAGTTATAAATGATTCTTCAGTTTTGGGATGCTAAACATATATCCTGTTGCAGTTACAGGCTCATAGTTTTGCTCATAAAATATGTTCAGAAGAATATAGAGAAATAATTGGTAATATTCCCATTTATTAAAAAAAATGATCTAAAATGAGACAAAGAGATTGGAAAGCTAGGTAGGTCAAAGAAGGTTTACATCATCTTAAAGCAAATCCAAAGGATCCAAAAGTGATATCAAATTAGTCAGATTTCTGTATCCCAAACCCAAAGTCATCAGAATTAAACAATATTCAAAGGAAATTTATTGTTGCCGTAGTGATACCATAAGGTTGTAACCCATGATTTAAAAGTAAAAGATGACTCACATTTCCTCAAATTCGGATCCTGCTCTATAGAAAAAAGGTACTCCAGCTTCACCAGCAATAGCCTTTATGATCCAAATTATATCAAACCAGCGTTAGGACAACTATAACATATATACTGATATAATGAAAAGTATTAGATTTGAAAATAGGAATAAGCACTTGAGATCCTAAGTTTAAGTGATATACAACAAAGTCATAGAAAGAAATTTGGGAGGAAAAAAAAAAGAAAGAAAGAAAGAAGGGATGAAGACTGAGGTAACAATTAAGGGAATGTACTGGAAGCAAATTACTTTGGCTAGTAGAGTCTTCCCAGTTCCTGGTGCTCCCGTCAAAAGAATTCCCTGCAGTTTTAGCATACATTAGACTGAGATAGTAAAACCCATAATCATTTAAATGCTGAACAGCTAAGCAACTCCATTAAACAGAGAAACAGCTGTTAAGAACCCAAAAGAAAATCCATTTCTGAATTACGTGCCATTATGAAAAGAGTGAACAAATGAAGGTAGCATGCAGTAGCAAAGAATAAGTTAAACATGGAGGAAGGGGGCAAGGGGGCAAACAATTCATACCTTTGGCAACTTGCCACCCAGACGAGTAAACTTTGTTGGGTTTTTAAGGTATTCCACAACCTCCTCCAGCTCTTGCTTTGCATCATCACAACCTTTGACATCCTTAAACGTTTTAACATTCTGCAAGAAAGAAAAAAGAGGTTCACTACACAAGAGGTTTGTACATGACCCATAGTAGATATGATCAATTCATAACTTGCTTGTAGACCACAAAAAGAATATCAGGAATGTCATGGCCTCGTGATTTTTGATTTGTTGAAAATTGGTATATGACAAGATACAGAGCTATAACTCTCAGCAGGCTTTGAGTTGGATCCAAAGAATTGTAGTTTCAGTATATCACCACATTCATACATCATTTCGATTTTTTAAGGAAACCAAGTTTTCAATTGAAAGTATCAGCATCTCACCAAAATTATATTTGATAATAGATATCAAAATCAACCCTTGTAGTTGCTTTATCATCCATCAAAAAAGTAGCAAATAGAACCACCTGAAAGCACTAATGCAGCAACTATCTCATAATACAAGTGACCCGGGCATGGGACATCAAATGCCTACCTTCTCTGGAACAATTTCTTTATTTGATTCTTTTGGGGCATAGGAAGAACTTGAACCAACACCTGAAGTTCCTATTCCACCTAAGCTCCCTATATACTTTTGAAGTGCAGCTGCACCCATTACCCTGAAGAAATTTCCGCATAAATTATTACAAGAAAACACTACCACTTCAACAAAAAGAAGTTAAAGAGGAAAAGAGGAAAGTGCATGCTAAGGAAATAAAAAGCATACCACACTAATCCAACGGCAACAGTGAATAAAATAGTTGAGATGACCTCTTGTACAAAACGTGATTTATTTGACACTTTATGTTCAACCTAATTGGAAATCCACAAGTGTAGGGATTAGGATACAAAAGAGCAAGAGACATACATATAGAGAGTGCAATCATATATAAAACAAAGACAAAATCAACCTTTCACCCATAAAAAGCAGGTTGGAAAATAGACATTGGCTTGCATTCTTTTATCAATATGAGCACCAAGATCACAGTTACTGAATCAAACCTTACCATCATCACATGCAAAGGCTGCTTCTCATTGATGCCTGGACTGAGAAACGTCTCATCCATATTGCCTGTTGCTCGCTGCTTCAACTCTTGTAACTGCATGCATAACACTATGATTGATCAAACAACTATTCCACAGTAGCATGGAAATAGAAAAGGTTAGGAAAGAAATTAATGTAAGATGAAACAGAAATGTGTAGAAAGTTAAGGATATTAGCATTATCTTAACAATGGTATAAGTGAGATCAGAACAAGTAATTTTTCAATGGTTATTCCAACTTTTACTTCAGTTGTAACTTGTAAAGACCAAAAGAACTAAATCAAAAACAACACTGATATACAGCAACAACTGAAAGAATAATAATAGCTGTTCGGTTACCAATTGAGGAAGAGTAGATGGTTTTCCAGATTCCTCATCTGGGAGATATTCAGCAATAGCATTGGTAGCAACAAGAGCTCGAATATACTCTGCAACTCCTCTACTGTCTACAGCATGATCACGTTGTTCAAAGTGCTTGACGACAGACTCAGGACTGGAGGGGGGAGGAGGAAGCAAAAAAGTTAAACGAATAAAAATAAAGAACAATATGGCAAGTATATATCTAGTAACTAGAAAAAGGTACACACCACCAAAATGAAGAAACAAAGTTAATCAGACATAGAACTAGCTTTAGAGGCAAATTTGTCCCAGTGCCTCAAACAAAAATATATTTTATTTAATAAACTAGATGCACTTCTTGAAGCTTAGTCTTTTTTCCCTCTCTTTTTCTACCAACAAACTTAAAATCTCATGTGCTTCCACCTTTGCAAGTAATTCTATATAATCCCACTATGGCAGCAATACTATTGAGAAGTGGATGTATTTCTAAACATTGATTGGAATCCATTAAAATACAGATAGTCGACAGATTTGTTGGTTTGGTGAAACGAAAATGGGGTTGATAGAAGTACTGGTACTATGAAGTTCCCACCTTTATTCATTATTTTGACCCAATTAAGTTTAGTGCACCACTTTGGCACCCTTCAACTGAATTCTTATACCACATAGATTTATAAACAGATCAAGAATCTAGCCTCTAACAATCCAATTCATGTTCATTATCTTTAATTCTTTTCCCGGCAAAACTACCACAGGTAAAAAAGACAATTTTTTTTTTAAAAAAGAAGTTGCACCATAGTTTCTAACCTATGTTTATTGAGCTCAACCAACAAAGCACTCTGCTTGGCTGCATCTTTGGGATTTGCATCTGCCTCAGCAATCAAATGCTCTAACCGCTTCTCCTGCCGCCAAAATGGCCACCAACTTAACCAATCCCACATTAACATCTTCTCAAACCCTGTTCTCGTCCTCGTCCATACTCCCAACAAGAAAGCCAACAAAGGCAACCAATTCTTCTTATCGTCAGTTCCAACGACAGTTCCACTCTTTCCCTCACTTTCCACCACATTTTCACTCTCTGTTTCCTTACCCACTTCGGAAAATTTACTCTTCAGCTCAACGCCAGAAGTACTACTGATTTCGTTGGTATCGAATCCCTCAACACCAGAACCCGAACTCTCACCGTTTAAACTGGAATTCCAGTCACCAAAGCCATTGGACTTCGATTCTTCATTCAAAGGAACAAATTGGGTATCTGGGGAACTTGATTCAGAGTCCAAATTGGCACTTTCTGGGTGTAATGTGCAAGAAATCGATGAAGGGTGGATGCAAAATCCAACTTTTTTAATTTGTCGTGGCAAAGAAGTAGAATAAAACGATAAAGAAAGTGGGTTGTAGCTGATAAAGGAGGGTAAGCGAGAAAAATTGACACATTTCGAAGAAGAACAAGAACGAAAATACGAGGATGATGGAAACGAAAGAGGAGAAACTGAAAGCTTGCAGAGAAGGGAAGCTTGCCGAGTGGCCATTCTTTTGGGAATCTTGGTCTATCGCACACTCTCTCAGAGTAGAAAACTGAGAAGGGTGCGAAAAATGGAGAATTTGAGAGCCACAAGATGAGGGGGATAGAGAGAGGCGAACCTTATCTTCAGATTGATTGAACTTGGCGCCGTCTTGGTATCTTGTGGCTTTCTTCTAACTTTGGGTCAGTGAGTTATTGGTATTCAACTCGTTGGATTTCCGTTTCTTATGTATGGCGAGCATTTGAGTTAAGAAATCGCTTGAAATTTTCATAAGGTGAAAATTTATCTTACCTTACAGGATACACAATTACACATAGGATATCAAAACAAAAATAATATTAAATAAATAGTATTTAATATTTGAATTAAATAATATATTTTTTAATTTAAATGATATTTATAATAAAATAATATTATAAATTTTTTAATAATAAAAATATATAAATATACATAAAATTATAGATATTATTTTTGTTATTTTATAACTTTTTTAAATATTTTGTATGGTTCGATAAAAGGTATTTATAATAAAATAATATTATAAAAAAAATTTAATAATAAAAATATACGAGTATATATAAAATTATAGATGTTATTTTTTGTTATTTTTTAAAAAAATTAAATATATTTTATGATTCAATAAAAAATAATAATTAAATTTAATAAATATATAAAATAATAATTTAAATTTAATAAATATATAATTGTTTAATAATAATTATCATTATTTCTAATTTTTTTAATTAAATTTTTTATTTTATAAATAAAAAATAAGTATTTAAATATAAATATGTACATAATTTTTATTATAAAAAGATAAAAAATTAATATTAATAAATTTTGAAAAATGATTTGTATGAATATTGTAATAATAAATATATAATTAATTTATTATTTTGATAAAAATAAATATATATTATTTATTAATAATTGTATCAAGCATGATAGCAATTATACCTTCATATTATATAAATATAAGTAATTTAATATAATATTTATATAATTTATATAATTTTTTATTCAACGAATAAGTTACATATAATTATATATTACATATGAATTTATTTAATTCATATATTACTCATAAAAATACATCTTTATTAAACTTAATGAACTTTTTTATTAAAATAAATAGGTTAAAGATAATTTAAATAATTGACTATCAATTTCTTTAATTTATATAAAATATATTATAATGATAAAAAAGATTTGTTTAACATAAATATGATTATTTTATAAATAAATTTATCAAATAGATAAACTTAAATTATATAGATTATCACTCATTATTAAAATATTTATCAAAATATAATAACTTAAATTTAATATATAATAACTATAAAAAAATATTTATTATATAATTATTTTAATATTTATTAATGTAAAAAAATAAAATGATCAAAATAATAAAATTTTTATATGTGATTAGTTTTAAATGCGTGTAAAATACGGACTAGATAATCAAATTTAATAAAAAACATTTATACAATAAAAAAATAAAAATATAAAAATAATAAACTATAAGATTATAAATGTTGTTTAGATTATAATGACATTTTTGTATCCAGTTATTATTATTATTATTATTATTGGCATAAAATTGTGTGTAAATTTTAATAAGATTGAAAAAAAATTCAAAATAATTGTTAAAATAAATAAAAATGTATATTTTTTTCAAAATCAATTATTTATTTTATATAAAGGTAAATACATATAAAATAATTTTCTTTTAAAAAGGTAAGTCTCAAGTTTTTTAAAAAACATAAATTTTAATAAGTATGGAAAATATAATTTTTAAAATAATAACCAAATGAAATAAAAAAAATGTTAAAAAATCCTTTCAAAAAAATAAATTATCAGTTTCATATATATATATATATATATATATATATAATAGTTTTCTTCTTAAAATATTTGTGAAATCTGGTTGAAAAAAACAAAGATGCAAAATTTTATTCATGACATTTTAAATTATATAATTTAAAATTTAAAATTTTATCAAATTAATTAATATTGTAACACTTTTAACTATCATTTTATTAAAATATTGATGAACTAATTATAAATTTATCATAAATTATGAATAAAATTATATATTTTAAAATATATTAATGATCAAGTCATTTAAAAAATCAAGTCAAATTATAATTTCATTGATAATTTAACATCAATTAAAAATTTGAATTAAATTATCAAATAATTAAATTACGTGAATTAAAATATTAAAGGTTAAACTATAATATTTGAAATATGTTATAAATTAAATAAATAGATAAGTCAAATAAATATAATTAATTATATTTTATACTCGTAACTTACAAGATTAATTGTAAATATATTTAAATCGTTAACTTAATTACAATTATACTTATAACGTATGAATAACGATAAAAATATATTCAATATTATATATGTTTAAAATTTACAATTATATTCAAAGTGTATGAATATTAAGTATGTTTTTATCCTTACTCATACGATATAAATATAATTGTAACTAAATAAAAATTAGGATCATATAATCAAATAAAAATACAATGAAAGTGGTAAAAAATAATTAACTTGTAAAAATACATAAATTATCAATTAAATTCAAATATAAAATAAACACCACAAACTCTCTTTTATATATATACTAGTATTAACAGATAAAAAAATAAAATATAATTTATAGATAAGATTATTACAATAAAATCTTCATGGTTAAATTTAAAATAAAAATATTTTTTTAAAATTTATAATAATAAAAATAACACCACAATAACATTTAAAAATATTAAATTATACGATATTTTACATTGAAGTAATATAAATAGTTATATTTCAATTTGAATATCGTTCAGATATTCGTGTTAAATAATATAATATAATTTTTTTATAATGAAAATATATAAATTAAACAAAAAAATATGATATTTTTATGATAATAAATTTTAAAAATATTATTTTTATTATTTTTTGAAATAAAAAAATTAACTAACAATATATGTAAGTTAAATCCACCGTCGTCACAAAGAAAATTTTGAGTTTTTTAATATTACTTTTAAACATTTATTTTTAAATTATTGAGATAAAGATGAGAACTTTTCTTCATCCGTAGTCTTGAATTAAAAAATATTCATCCAATCACCGACTTTATTACAAGTTTTATTGAAAAATAATAAATGGTAATCATTATATTAATTTTATATATTTTTACTATTAAAAAATTTGATATATTATTTAAAAAAAAATTTAATTTAATGATGTTTAAATTAAATTATGATCATTGACATCTATTTAATATTAAAAAATTATAAATTATATATATATATATATAATTATCTAAGATTTTTAAAGATGTTAACGGATTGGATTGAGAATCCAAAATTTGTAAGATTTTAATTTTAAAAGTAAAGAGAGATTATTTTAAAAACTAACTAAAATACTTGTAAGTAAAATTTATAATTTTTTCCTACTAAGAAAAAGGATATATTATATTTAATTTGATTATAAAGTATGTATATTTTTCTATAAAGGAAGTAAATAATTCAATTAATTATTTTAAATCTAAAATTTTATTCGATTCATAAAATTCGAAACAGATTATATTAATAAATTTGATAATTGGATCATTTCGAATTAAAAATTATACAATTCGTTCAGATTTAAATTGACATATTTTATAATCCGTTATATCAGGTCTAAATCGAATTACTATTAAATTATAATTAAATACATATTATATTTTATATTATGTTATATTTAATATTATGTATACCATAATTATATTATATTATATTATTATTTTAGCTTTAAAAATAAATATAAATGTTTATAATAATTTATTAATTGTACAAACATATTTTTTATTGTTTTGATTTTTTTAATTATAACTATAAATAATAATAATTATTACAAAAATATAAATTTATGTATATCATATTTTATATATAATAATGATTAATAAATAAATTTTAATATCAATATGTTTATATTCAATCCAAAAAATACAATCTATTCAGATTCAGATTGTTTATATCATCAAATCGAATTTAGATTTAAAAAATTTAAATCTATTTGGATCACATTTGATCTAAATTAATTAGACAATTTAGATCCACTTCTTACCTTTAATAAAAACATAATTTTTAAAACATGTATGGACAATTACCGATCTAGTTGCATAGAAAAATTTGCGGTTTTTGGTTGGGATAGTTTTATTTTTTACAAATTTCTTTAAAACTTTTAAATAACTAAATAATTATAAAACTTACAAATTTCTGCCCAATTATTTAATAAAAATATCAAAAACTCTTATTTTATTGTTTTTATAAAATTAAATCAAAATAAACTCCATCACATATCTAACAACACCATCCGACTACACGACAAAGATCCAACGATTTTACCGGAAATCCAGGGAGCACCATATATATATATATAATAATAATTATTATTATTATTATTATAAGCCATTGATACAAGTGATGCTTCTCACAATGGAAATTCAGTCCATGGTATGCACTATGCAGAATGGTAAACAAAATAGCCATTCAATTGTTAATCAAACAATGACAATTATTCTAAGTATAATTCGTGGTGCTATTTGCAGCGTTGAATTGAATGGATTTAAGATTTATATGTGGAAGGTTTCAATATGTATAATAAAAAATTATATTAATTATTTTTTAATTAAAAAAATGTTATATGTATTTTATTTTAATAAAAATATATTTAAATATTAAATTTTTTAAGACATTAAATATTAAAAATTTAACTAAGTTATTTTATATATGTAATTTATTTATATTTTTAAAAATATTACACATAAAATTTATTTACTTTAAATTAAGATAAAATGTGTCATCATTGATTCTAAATACATCCATCCCATACTCAATACTTAAACATTGGAATGGATTATTGGGATGGGTTATGTGCCTCCACCGTCTCGAGTTTCTTACTCTATAATATCATAAAATGTAATTTTGAATATGTAAATATTATTTTTTAAAAATAAAAAACTTAAGTCTCATAAAAGACAAAAGATATGAGCTTTAAATTTAACTTTCAAATAAACTTTAAAAATATAAATAATAATATTATAAATTTAAAAACTATAAAAATAAAAATTAAGTGAAGAAATTATACCATGTTATGTAGGGGTGTCCAAAATTCGGTCCGGACCAAACCGAATGATTTTACTAATTAAACGGTCCGATCTGGTTTATATTAATTTTAAACCGTTCAAATCGGATCGGATCGATTTAATAATATATTAAAAAATTTACATTATTCTTCATTAAATTATAAAAAAATTGGACCAAACCGGGAACTAAACCGAACCAAACCGTTTTATAAATCAAACGGTCCGATCCGGTTTTTATTTCTTAAAACCGTTTCAAACGGTTTGGTCCAAATAAGATGAACGGCCCGATTTAGTTAAGTTTTTTTAAGAAAAACCAGACCGGACCAGACCATAAACACCCCTAATGCTATGTATAAAATTGTATGTTAAATGGTATAACGTTCACTGTATATAAGATAAACATGAAATTTGATACATATATATGCAATATTTAAATAATATATAATATTTTTATATATAAATAAGAGTTTAAAAAAATCAATTATTTAACATTTATTCCTTTTTATTGTTATTAAAGTAAGTAACATTTATTTATTTAAAAAATAATTACGTAATGAAATTTAACTAACATATAAATGAAAAAAATAAGTAGAAAATTAAAAACTAATTCATTGATACTTTTTGTGCGGCTTATCTTGCAGGAAGCATTAAAGATGCATCTCAAAAATGTCATTTTCAACTATGTTTGAATGTAATGTTTTATGTAAATATCCTATTTTATATGTAACATATATATTTGTATACAATTTTTTATATATAACTTTATTTTTATATATAAAATATTAAATTTATTTTTTATTTTTATATATAATATATTATAAGTATATTTATATATTTATAAGTATGTTACATTTAATTTTGACATGATCTCCAAAGTTTTTATAGATCGTGTACGATAACTAGTACTATATATATAATTGAATTTATCATAATATTTTATTAAAATTATAAAATAAATATCTTTTATTTTTTATTTAATAATTTAAGTTTCTAAACAATTTGTTTTCATTTAAATTTTTTTAATCAAAATTAAAGCTATTATAAGAATATACATCTCTAGTAAAAGTAACATTATCTTGAATGTCCATGAGTTTTGACATATCTTTAATTATGTCATTGAGGTTTATAAAAATAAATAATATTCTTATATTTTAATGGTATTAATTTTTCATCCATTACTATTTTGATTATTATTCTTAAGTTTTCATACCAATTTTTAAGGATCGATACAATTTTTAATCGGGGTTAATATTGATATAGTTGACGATCTTTGTCTATTTATTGAAGGTAATAATTTGTCTAAAAAATTTATTATTTTGTTGTATAAGTCTAATTTTCTTCTATATTCATTACAATTGCATAGTATATTATGTTCTTCATTATATTGGTTGATTAATTCTAATCCTAAATCTATTAATTGTCTTTTAAAATTAAAAATTACTCTTTCATTTGTTAAATCTAATAATTATAATTTATGTACTAATGATCCGATATTCATAGAGTATTATCTTGATAAATCATATGTGTTGAATGTATATTATTTTGTCATATTCGTAGTATACAATCAGGTTTTCCTTGTGTACATACAATGTATTTATAATATTCAAAAATGACATTAAGTTGTTGAATTTTTCTTCCTCTATTCTCACATATTTTTGACTAAAATAGTTTTTTAATGTCTTTGAAACATGATGATTTATAATGCTTGTAATAGCTTTAATACAATCTGTATAAATATCTAATAAGGTGTTAAATTTTTTAAAATTTTCAAGACAAGTTTCATAATTTTCATTTTTAAAATATTCATTTAAATGATAAAGATAACATTTATCAAATATTTCTAATAGAATTATATTTTTATCTTTGATTTCCATTGAAATTATTAGTTGTTTATTTCTAAAATTAATTTCCATTTTCCTATTTTAACAATCTTGTTGTAAGCAAATATTTAAACATTTAAGATTCTTAACTAACTTAAATTTATAATTATTATACCTGAATTTGATGGGTCTATCACGGTCTTCCCTTTTGTTCGTCTTATTTTGTTAAATAGGTTATACCTTAGCTTTGCTCAAACCTCAACGCCCTCCTGGCAATGGTGAGCCTTCTGCATCCGTACATAAATAATGTCCAACAATTGACTTACTAGAGAAGAGTAACTAAACTTCATTTTATTCATAATATAATAATTATTACAACTTAAGGTCAACTAAGAACCTTAAAAGTGGTGCTTAGCCGCTCATAATTACTGAGTATAACATTATTGGTTTTGAGATTTCTAGATAGAGAAGTTTTCTATACTAGAGTGTTTCAGAGTAGAGAGCTCTAAATTTTTGTATTTTTTTTCGTGTCCTTGAAATAATAATAAGGGTTCATTTTATAGAACAAGAAATCCATGTTTACAAGATTAAAATTATTGTTTTACCCTTATTTTAATAATTCATCTACTTTTTCCTTGGCACATGCTACCGACTAAGATGTGGGGTCTACATCTTTATTTCTTTTGTAGTCTTCTACCGATAGTTTCTTTTCTTATTTTTCTTTGTTATTTTCTGCCGACAGTTCTTTGTATGACGTTGTTGATGACGCATCTTCATCTTCTTGGTCTTTGATGCAAAGAATGCATTTGTGATTTTTGGTGGCTTTTCTGACATAAAAGCAAAATACCTTCCTTGTTTCTTGACCAATTTATAGGTTGTTGCAATTATAATTAGTTTCATATTTGGTGATTTTTTCACTATCTTTTTCTGACAGAGCCATGCTACTAGGGGTGTCCATGGTCCGATCCGGTCCGGTCCGATTTTACCTAATTTTTTTAACCAAACTGGACCGTTCATATAGTTGAAACCGGACCGGACCGGACCAGACCATTCAGCTATCTAAAATGTTATAACCAAATGGTATGGACCGGTTTGGTTAACGGTTTTGAACAGTTTTTAACAATTAATAATACATAAATATGATTCAGTTTAATATGATATAATTTAATAGGATACAATCAAATGTGATGCTTATTTATCATCATACATAGATAGATATTATTTTTAAATACATAAATAAATACATAAGATGTTATCAAAATCAAAAATAAAAAAAGATTAGACATGAAGAAATTAATTTCAAATATCTCTTTTACACATAATTTTTAAACATATACAAACATCCAAACTCACAATCAACAATAATATATCATTAGATAATAATATTTAAAAATTACCCATTATTAATCACCAACGATCATTGTAATGTGTTTAATGAACTCTACAATAAAATAAAATCAACATCTTCATAAATCTCTAGGTCATCATTGTATTCTGGTAAGAGGACATAGTCATTATTTATGGAAGAACGGAACCAATTTTGACTACATACTAATGTCTCTACCATTTTAGGATTCAAAGAACTCCTAAATGGATCAAGAATGCGTCATCTTGTGCTAAAAGCTGATTCTGATGCAACAGTTGAAACTTGAATTGCTAATATATCACGTGCAATGAGAGAGATGATAGGAAACCTAAAAGAATTTGCCCTCCATCATTTTAATATATCAAATTTATCCAACATGATATTTTCACATGGGGTGTTCAAATATTTCTCAACCTCGGTTTTCAACTCTAAACTATTTTTCTCCTCTAAGCGTTTAAGAATTTTCAACTTTCTTGCTTCCTCAGATGAAGGAATCCTTCCTATTACCTCTTGTGATCGAGTCACATTAGATTGAAAATTCTTTCCATGCACTAACATATAGTAAGCTTTGAACAGATCCATAAAAGTATTTTTGACATTATGTCTCAATTTTTGAACAATTTCTAAATCATAAATCTCTTCAAATAAGAATTCCAAATACTCTAATTGTACATTGGATCAAGTACAAATGCAACATACAACATCTTATTAGTCTTATCTACATTTCCCCAATACTTCTCAAAATTTGTTTTCATGCTAGTAGCCATATTTTTCAACAAGTCATCGAAACCACACCATGTAAGTATTTGAGATTGAATGTTATGCAGTTCTGTAAAATATAAATTTGATGTGGTACATAAAATGCACTGAATGCTAAGTAGTAGAGTCATAAAAAGTCTTCAAAAACTTGACAAAAACACCAGCATTCTTCCAATCATCTAAAGTTTGTTCCTTCCTCTTCTTCAAGACGATCAAATGCTTTTTGAAATTCTAAAGAAGATTTTAACATTAGATATGTGGAGTTCCATCTTGTAGGTACGTCTAGCACGACACTTCCTTTAGACTCAATATTTTCCTTAATAGAACGCATTTTAAACTTTTGTAATTTCAAAGGAGAGGATCTAACATATTTCACAGCACAACGAATACTCATAATAGTACTATGAAGATCTTTAAGTCCTTCTCTTACAATCAAATTCAAAATGTGAGCACAACATCGCACATGAAAAAACTCTCCACTCATAACAAGTCCATCATTCCAATTTTTTAGCTTCCTTTTCAAGTATGACACAACAGTATCATTTGAGGAAGCATTATCAAGTGTTATGATGAATGCCTTACATATACCCCAATCACGCAAACTTTATTCTATCACTCTCTCAATTGTATCACCTTTATGATTCTCAACTTGACAAAATTTTATAATACTCTTTTGTAATTTTCAATCTTTGTCAATATAATGAGTGGTTAGATAAATATAATTAATATTTTTAATTGAAGTCCAACAATCACTAGTAAGACAAACTCTTTGCTTTCACTTATGAAAAATTTCTTCAAACTTTTTTTCTCATCTAAATAAAGTTGAAACACATCTCTAGAAATTGTTTGATGAGATGGCACATGAAACTTAGGTCAAATTTCAGCTATAAAATCTTTAAATCCCTCACACTTAACAAACCTAAAAGATAATTCATCAATAATAATCATTTTTGCCAAAGCAACTCTATCACGTTTTGCATCAAATGATACAACAACTAATTTATGAGTTGTCGTATCATTCTCTCCTTTTTGTGTTTGAAAACTTAACATTTTTTGTCCTTTATCTACTTCTTTAGGAATCTTCTTACGTAAATTTTTGAAGTGATATATCATTGAAATAGTTCTATTCCTTGTGGGATGAGCAGCATAACTTTTTTTACAATAATGACATGTAGTTATAGGATTTTCCACATCATAGGGTAAAATATATGAAAAATGATTCCATATTTCTGACCTAAAATTTTTTGGTTTCTTCGTATCAGATTTGTTATCAGGGTGAACATTACTTACTTCTATTCCCCTTTTTGAAGATGAGTCATTTAAATTTTGTGATAGAATTTCCATTTCATTCGGATGAATTTCAGGTTTAATGTCTTCACTCATAGACATAGTAAAGTATGTCAATTGACTTGGTCCAATAAACTCATATAAATCATCACCTATATATAGAATATAGATTAGTACATATTCTTAATATATTAAAATATTACTTTTTGTACTTAATCAAAAATCATTTCAAAACTAAAATAATATCAGTAACCAAAGTGTAACAAATAATATTTTAAGACTAATATTTCACATATATGTGAGAACATTTGAAGTTTAAGTAATTAATAGATTATAGAAAGTTCAAAGAATCTATTTTTATTTTCAACTAAGCTTAATTATAAAGGAAACCTAAAGTGAATGACATTTTGTGAATTATTATTTTTAAATAGCATTTACACGACTCATACACTAAAACAATCCAGGATATTACCTTAAATTTGAGGGTTTCACAAAATGTTTGGTGCCACTACATTACAAAGCTGGTAATTTTGTACAATTGAATGCTAATAAAAACTTTATTTTTTATTATTTATTAACTTTGTCGATTAGTTACATTTAAAATATAATTATCTGTATAAATATTTAGTTTATGGCTGCATATATGATATCAGGCGTTAATGATTTAATAATACAATTTGGTATTCAGAAAATTTATGCAATCTATAACAATATTAATTTAAACATTGTTTATGTACATTTTAAAAAGTAAGAACTAATATGATTTAATAAGAACCTATAAAACAAAAACACCACAATTTATGTACATTTTATGACAAAAATACAGATTAATTCATCTATATAAATCACCACAATTTAAATTTAATTAATTTAAATTTTAATTGATTAGTTACAGTTTGATCAATAAAATGTCAATTCATATATTAAACCATATGAAACCTACTCCTTAAACTCTTGAAATTCATAATGATAAAACATTAATAAAATGAACTAATTTGTAAGATAAATAATATTTATGTTTTTGTATTTCTATTTATTTGATATATTTTGTTTGAAAATTTAATTTCTTTTTAGTAGGTATATATATATATATATTAACAAATCATGTTAATAAATTAGATATGAAAAGTTATATTAATTAATCATGATAATAAAAAAATGAATGGTAAAAATTAATTTATTCGATTATATTAATAAATCATGTTAATAAATTATATATATAAAGTTATATTAACAAATCATGTTAATAAAAAAACACATTTAATTGTAAAGATCAATGTATTTTGTGATTATACCAAGGAAATTTGTTTAAACACTTTTTAAATGTAGGAGAATAGTCATATAAATAAATAAATATATATTGGATACAAATTCTCTTAAACTTGTGACTTTTTCTTTGAAAGATAAATTTATTATCTAAACGAGTCCACAGTGGTTGTTGTTCACTCAAAACCAGCCCTGAGAACACTCTCCAAACCATCAAGAAGACATGAATTTGAGCTCCAAGTTTAATTAACTTTCTAGATCAAACAAATATTGATAACAATTTGATGGGAATTGGAATTTGATCAAACAAGCGAAAAATAACCCTACCTTCTAACATAAGATCATAGTGGTATAAGAAAGGTAGAATGCATCTTGATTATTATAATTAGCTTAAAATAAAAAATGAGCTATGTAGATGAACAAATTGATGACATATATTTTTTATTCTCGAGGGTAGAAAATGATGCATTCGTTACCTCTATTCTTATTAAACCTGTACCTCTTGACATTCATAATGATCAAACATTAATAAAATGAACTATATATATTTAATCTATAAAGAGAACTTAATTAAAATAATTAAGCTTTAAAAGAGGGGCAACGTACGAACAATTTAACTGAAGTTATAAGTTCAAACAATATTAATTAGTTTCCACCATTTAAAAAAAACTGAACTCTGTGAGAAAAAATTGTTCAGACTTCAGAGTAACAAAAAAACGACATACCATTCAGATTTCAGAGTTTAGACTTCAGAATTGCCATTCAGTTTATTTAGGAAAAAACTACTACCAATAGTAGTAGACCACATACCTATTTCTTGATTTTCGTCCATGGTTGTCATGACACGACGCGACGCGAGGAGAGGTGGTTAGTTGCTGGTGAAAGCGACGCGAAGAGAGGTGGTTAGTTGCTAGTGGAAGCGACACGAGTAGATATGGCTAGTTACTGGTGGAAGCAATGCGTGGAACAATGGCTAGCTACTAGTGGAAACAACGCGATGAATGGTGGCTAGCTGTTGGTGGAAGCAACATGAGGAACAATGGCTAGCTGCTGGTGGAAGCGACGATAACCAAACCCATAGCCTAGACGGCGAATGCAGAGTGCAAAGGAAATGAGGAATTATGATTTCTATGGTTAGGGTTAACGATTGAATGCCTTAACTCGAAAACAAAATATATATATTTTTATAATCTTGGGGTATATATATATACCCAAATTTATAATATTTTATAAAAATATTATTTATTTAATAAAATCGGTCCGGTCCGGTCCGGGCTAACCGGTTTATATTATTTTATAACCGGAACGGACCATTTTAAAATCATTTTTGCTTAATACGGACCGGATCGGACCAGATCGTTTCATTTACAAAACTGCTCGGTTCAGTCCGATCCAGACCGGTTTTTCGGTTTAAACTGGTCCGGGCTGGTTTTTGGACAACCCTACATGCTACTGTAAGAAATGATGTTGACTTTACTAGTTGAATAATTTACTTTAATCTCACTAGAATTATCAATCTTCCTGAGTTCATAGTAAATTTGGCTTAGCATTTGACCTTTTAATATACATAGTTCTTTTGTGTTAAATTCCTTTTCTAGAAGTGTCATTGGTTTGACAACTTCTCTGTTTGTAATGGAAATCCCTATCTTGATGAACTGGTAGGGACTAATACTTTCTTTCTCATTCCAGTCCATTAATGAATTGAAAAATCTAAGATAAACAGGTTTATCACTTACTTTAATTTTTCTTCTGAAATTCTTGATTACTCTTTTAAAATTTTATAGGAAATAATTTAACTCACTTAAATAAATTCCTGGATATATATTTTCTATTAGTCTTGCATGAAATATTTTATACACAAATATTGGATCAACTCCTTCCAATATATTTAATTTGCTTCTTGTAGGAAATCCTTGTCTGTAATATAGAATTTCATATCTTCAATATGTTCTTGGGTAGATTTTCTAGCCAAATTATAGAGACTCAATCATTGTAGTTTGATGAGGTTTCTATATTGATCTTTTTCATCTTCAATGTTTTACTATTTTTGATGTCGCTGGAGGAGATGTTTCTCTAAATAGCACTAGAAGCCTTGCTATCTTTCCAAGATTTGTTAATTTGCTTGGAGCTATTGGTTTTTGTTGTAGTGTTGTAAAATAATTTCTTATTATCTTCTCTAAAGTTATTAGTTTTGGTATTTTGTAGTTGGTATAACTACCTTTAGCTTCTATTCTGTTGGTGAAGGTTCTATGAGTTACTCCATTAATTTCTAGAATATATTTGCTACCTTCTGCCAAGTTGTTATAAATTCTTGGTTTTAGGCCATTATAGACCACAAACTTTTTTTTTGTCTCATCTACCCAATTGAGCTTTATGGTTTCAGAAGTTTTTTGTGAACTGTTATGTTCTTCCTTTTTTAATAGAGATTCCTTATTTGAGCTTATGGTCTCTAGAGGTTGTTTTGAACAATTAAGTTCTTCCTATTTCTTTCCTGTCTCCATAAGAGATTTCTCAAGATATAGCAACTCGATTTGTTCCTAAAGAATTTTTATTTTTTCTTTTCTTTTATCTTGATTTTTATATTCATATGTTTCATTCCTGAAAGCATAAAAATAGTTAGAGGTGCTAATTCTCTGGTAAGGGCATCAGCTAAATTATTTTTATAGCCTGAAAGATGTCCAACATCAAAATTATAATGGTTGAACCATTGGTGCCATCTAACTAATCTTTCTTTTTTGCAACCACCTGCAATATTAGTTCTTAAGAAATGACCAAAATTCTTGTTGTATGTTCTAACAATGAATCTGGAGCTTATGACATATATTGTAGATTTTTTAATAACCTTTTTAACAGTTAAATATTTTTTTCATTACTATGATAATTTAATTCTGAACCTTGAAAAGATCGTGATGTATATCTACAAAGATATTCATCTTTGTCATCTACTATTGTTTTAAGAACTGCTCCCCAATATTCTTGTAAAACACCTATTTCAATTATCATCTTGTCATCTTATCATCTGGTCCTGGATGGTATAAAGTTGGTAAATTTTTTACCTTTGCTTTTACTCTATCCATGTATAGAGTATCTTCTTATGTCCATTTCTAAATATGATATTTTTTCAATTTTGCTTATAATGGTTTTTTCATTTCTACAAGTTTCTTGATATATGCTTTTGCATATGTTAAATATCCTAAAAATCTTTGCAATTGGTTTTTATCTTTTAATTCACCAGGAAAACCTTGAATATTATTTAGTATATGAGGTTGTAGATTATGTTTTCCATCTTCAATTTCCAACCCTAAGTATTTAATTTTTTGTTGAGCAAGTATTGCTTTCTTTTCAGAGAGTACAATTCCTTCTTTTCTACATTCTTGTAGAATATTGATAATATCCAAATAATGTTTATTTAATTCATTACTGAAAACCCAAATATCTTGTGATTTCTTAAAAATGTTATCCACGTATCTTTGAAAAATATATGGAACTTGTTTTAATCCAAATGGTATAACTATCCATTGAAATTTTCCTTGAGGGCAACTAAATGATGTTAATTTTTAGGATTTTTCATCTAGTCTTATTTTTCAAAATCCACTTTTGTAATCAAAACTTGAGAAATATTTCTTTTATTTTATTAATGATAGTAGTTATTCCTTTTTTGGAATGAAGTATCCATCATCAATGGTTTCTTTATTCAATGCTTTAAAGTTTATTAACATTCTATTTTTTTTCTCTTCTTTTCTCAGCTTCTTTTTCAACTAAGAATGTTATACGAGATTGAGGTGAATTACTTGGTATTATGACTTTTAATTCCAAAAGTTCTCGAATTTGTTTTCCAAATTCAATCATGTCTTATGGAGTATAAATCATTGGTTTTACTCTTATAATCTTGTTAGGATCTCCTAATTTTATATTGACTATTTTTTTAGATTTATTTATTTTTGGATCTAAAGGATTTTCTGAACTAACTGTTTTTAATAGTTTCTAATGCCTATTAGGGCTTTGTCTTATTGTATTTCATTAAGAAAAGAATTTTATTTTTCTTCTATATCTAATGAAATATTTTCTAAATAAGATTTTTGTTGGTCTTCTATCTCACCACGTTTTTGCTTTTTATATTTTTTGTAGAAAAGTTGGGTTTGAGACAGTTAAAGCTTTTCTTACTTCAGAAACATAAATGGTGTCTCCTTCTAAGGTTGTGAGACTTATTTTGTCGGAATGTTGTGTGAAAGGTTGATATAAGTTTAGGAAATGATTTCCAATTAACAAATCTACTCCTGTTTCTTGTTGATATATGGTAGGAATGTGAAAGTTTTCTCCTCCTATCATTATATCAGTATCTTTTAATACCTTATTGAGTTTTATTGTAGTATTATTAACAATTCTTATAATTAAATCTTTTGGTGCTTGTTTCCAGTTGTCTTCTAGAAATACATATCTATTGGCTACACATATACCGACTCTTGTATCTATATGTGCATGTAAATAATAAGTGTTAATTTTTTAAATTTTAATCCTACTTGAATGTAAGTACTATGTAGATTTGTAATACTATACAAATCATTCATTTTCTGATGAAGAATATTCATAATTTGAGTGTTCATATTCTCAATCAGTTATTTCTTCCTTAGTTTCTTCCAATAGATGGATACTATAAGTATAATCTATATCAGGTTTCTCAATTGGTTCTAATTCCATTTTAAAAGCTTCTTCTAAGATTTTTGTTTTTTATGGAAATTCCTTTTTAATTTTTTTTATATTGAAGTTTGCTTGGATATTCGTTAGCATAATGTCCTTCTTCATTATAAATCCAACATCTGCATTTTTTCTTTCATGAAGGACAATAATTCCTTTTTTCAAAAGGTTTATAATTCTTTTTTCTAAAATATATTTTCTTGTAGTTTTCTCCATTAAATATCTTTTTATATTTTTGAAAATTTTGTTTTCTTAATTTATATTTTTTATACTTATATTTTTGTTTATAAGATTTTGTATTACATCTATATTTCCCTAGTATTCTAAAATCTTTTATATCACAACAGATTTTATCATTTTCTCTTATTTGTTTATATTATTTTATTTCTTGGCATTTAATAATGATCCAATCTTTAAGGCTTTTTATTTTTCCTCCTAGAGTATCTGGTATAGTTTATCTATTCCTTTATTCCCAATTTTCTGTTAAGGTTTTATATAGTATTCTAGGTAATTTTTGAAAAAATATTTCTTTATAAGTTGTTTGCATAGAGATTGGTAATTTATGATAATACATTTCATATTCACAAATAAAAGAATCTATGTAATACATATTACAAAATTTCATATATGTTAGATGCCATTTAGCTTCATTGATTTCATTTTTACTAGATTCATTAATAGTTCTTATTTTATCTTCTCCAATAAATTCTTTGTATATTTCATTTATTACTATATCCAAGTATTTTCTTCCTGTGGAAGCATTTCCTTAAATTAACAAATATTGTTGATCTGTTAAGTTTGAAAACCAAATTTTAATATTTCCTGTCACTTTATGTGTTATAGGCACTCTACAAGTTGAGGGATTTGTTTGGGTAGTTTGAAAAGTTTGTATGAGTACACTCATTCCACTAGCCCATTCATCTAAAGTTTTTTTTCTTATCTCTTATACAATCTAAATCTAGGAGTTTAGATTTATGATTATCATGGAGTTTGAACTTTGGTGGAATACTACCTCTAGTTCCCCAATGCAACCCTTCCTTCAGTTTAGGTGGTTATCTTCTCATATACGTGGTATCAGGTTGTTCTATTCTTTGCCTATTGCTTTCTCCCCTATATGGGTCATATGTTTCTTCTTAGTAAGGAATTTGTAATGAAATTGGTTTATATGACCTTTGGAGGTAATGCTTTCTGGTTCAGAATCAGTTTCATTGATTATTGTCGTATCATCATCTTCTTTGTTAGTACAAAGTTTTTTATTAATGTTCATCTATTTCTTCATTGGTTAGTGTCAATAAACTGACCAATGTTTTTATATCTCTATTTTCAGGGTCCATGATTTTCCTTTCTAATTATTTTCTATGTTCCATTAAATTGGAATTGTCTCTTTATTCTTAGATTGTTCCTCATTTTTTCTTTTCTCATTTTTAGAAATCAGAGAATTTGATCTCCTTGATGTGTTTTCTCTTAATTCTTCTAAGGGATCATATTTATAACCTATTATTTCATTATTCCTATATATATTGTATACATATTTTCTTAGTTCTAAAAATTCTTTGTACATATCTTGTTGTACTTTATTACAATCATTCTTTTATTTCCTTTAGTAATTCTTTTTGTATATCTATTATTTATTGTAAATATTTTGTATTTGATTCTTGGATTAAATCTATTTCCTCTATTAATAATTGTACAGTTTCAAATAATGTTATTTGATTTTTTGGTACACTTACTAGACTTCCATTTACTTCTAAATGCATATTTTTTATTTTATCCCTAAACATTATTTTTCCCTAATATACAATCATGAACTAATGCCTTCATTATTTTAACTTCATTTTCTATTTTTTTAACTTCTTATTTGTTAGAAGTTTCTCCTTCATGGTATATAAAAGTAAATCTTGGTATGCTATTAGTTTTAATAATATTACTATTTCTTCCTGTTATTAAGAGTTTTTCTTTAATATCTAATTTTCATTCTTTTGGTATTTTAAAGTCTGTTAGTATTTTTGGTTTTATTATTTATCCAAATTCCTTAAAAGTTTTGTCTATTTTTATAAATTCATTTTGTCTATATATTGAATTATTATGACTATTTGTTAAAGATTATGTTATTAGATAATGTATTGAAAATTGATGATTTCCTTCTTTCATTAAATCTCATCTTTCAAATTCATAAGCTAAACGTAATACTTGATTTAGATTTTTATCATGTATATTTATAATAAATCTAGGATATGTTATAAATTTTAAATTTTGATATCTTAAATTACCATGAATCATTCATAATAAGGTATCCTGTCTATTTATTATTCTGTTATCTAATAATGCTATTTTTATTAGTGTGTCTATTTCTTCTCTAAAATGAGCTTTTATTAATATTTGAATTCTTACTACATGGATGTATCCAATTTTTTCTTTATCTTTATGAGGAATTTTTGATAGCTTGTTTAATATAATTTTTTTATAAATTAATGATATATTATATATTCATTTTGCATCTGTAATCTTAATACTCATTTCTTTATTACTTATGTCGTAATAGATTATATTTTTTTTAAGAAATAATTTTCTTAATAAAAATGATGGATTTTTAAATCCATCATCTTCTTTAAGATTTAATTTTACCGTTTGAATTTATTTAATTTTTTTTATACTTATTTTAAGATTTAATTTTACCGTTTGAATTTATTTAATTTTTTTTATACTTATTATAATTTCTTGTAAAAACATCTTGAAATGTATTTTATTTTTATATGAGTTTTTTTTTCTTTTATTTTGAGATTTATTTATTATTTTTTTAAAAAAACTCAAGAGTATTTTTAATAATTATTAGATTTAATTTCCATTGTATTTTCAAGAATATTTTTAAATTTTTTAAAACCATCCGGATATTTAGATTTCTTTAACTTTGAGTTTATTTATGATCTTTTTCCCCATCAAAACTAATAAACCCCCAACTGTCTCGATAGTCGATACTAGGGGTGTCCAAAAACCGGATTGGACCGGACCAAACCGTAAAACCGGACCGACTGCATCAAACCGAATCTGTTTACTAATCAAACGGTCGTCAGGTTTGTATTAATTTTAAACTGCTCAAACCGACCTTTAATAATATATTAAAAATTTCACATTTTTCTTCATTAAATTATAAAAAATCGAAACAAACCTAAATAAACCTGACCGAATCTGCTTTATAAGTCAAACGGTCCGGCCTGCTTTTATTTTTAAAACCGTTTAAACGGTCGTCCGTTTGGGTTACAGTAATATGAACGGTTTGGTCCGGTTAGATTTTTTTTAAGGAAAACCGGACCGAACCGGACCGTGGACACCCCTAGTCGATACTACGAGAATCTTGCATATAAAAGAATCAGACACGCAAGACACAAATCCACAACCACAAGGCACAAGCACGACCTGAATCGTCCCGTAAAATAGAGAAGCAGAAACATAAATTACGAAGAAAATAAGTTTTATTTTATGGGGATGAAAATCATCTGGAAAGCGACACTGTACGACGATCTACAGAATCGGCTCCGTGAACCCCCAATTTCCAAACCCTAATTTCCAATTTCCTATATTTTCCAAGTCATCTCCTTTGATGTCAGCATTTCTGAGATAACGAACTTAAAAATCTCAATTATTTATTTTGCAATTATCCTGAATCTTTCCTGAAATCTACATATTCTCCACTATTGTTATGTTTTCGAGTCAGCTCTGATCCTACTACTTTATTACCGCATTCTCTCGCTTACGTAGCCGGATCGGGTTTCGACTTCATCTCAAGTGGTAATCAAAACCTCTCATAGAAGCGTGTATGTTTTTCTACTCTATAACTCAAACTGGATTTTCGAGTTTATTAAACAAAATCCGGGTTTTGGATTCTAGCAGTATCGATAGATTTATGGACCTTTTGGGATTCTTGTGTGATTTTGTGTATGATTAGAAATCCAAATCCTGAATTGTTAGGTTTTCGTTATTTGGGATTCCAAAATTATGAATTTCCTCAAATATTTTTTGGGCGGGGGATGAGTAATGCAGGAATGTGGCTGAATAGCACTGAACTTCTTTTTGGGTACGATTGTTCTCCTCTAAAATAATGAGAATTGAGCGCGTATTTTTTTGTAAATGTATTAGGATTCACTTACTTTGTATTTTTATTTGTTGGAAAATTAACCCGTATGTAGTTAACGGCACTAACTTCTGAATCATAGGATGGTTTGAAAGATAGATCAAAATTGGTAGATAATGGGTAGCAGCGATATGGATAAACCAACTAAAGAGAAAGAGAAGGATTCAAAGACTGCTCCTCCTAGTACACAGGTGTACTTTTGTACTCTTTCTTGAATTTGTCTTGATATCTGACCTATGTAGTTGCTAACAGGGTTCATTTATGATTTCGTGTCCTGTAGGAGCAGTCTACAACTACTAGCCCCGGTGCAGTTAATCCAGATTGGCCGGTTTTTCAGGTTTTAGTGATAATCTCTTCGTTTTACTACCTTAGTAATTTTAGTTTCAGTTTTAGTTGTGATTTACTTGGCTGTGTTTGTTATATTCCTAATAGGCATACTCTGCCATCCCCCCTCATGGATTCATGGCATCAAGTCCCCAAGCTCCCCCATATATGTGGGGTGTTCAGGTAAACTATATATAATTCTTCTTCTTTAACTATAACTTGTTACTTACTAGTGGCCGTTGCAGGATTTACTTATGGTGGTTCAGTGTAGCTGGTGTTGTAGCACTTAAAATATGATTGGCTTAATAACGTTCTGGATTCTGGATTTTTAAGAGGAAGAAAAATAGTTTGTACAGTATAAGCCAGCTTCCCTTCTTCTTTAACTATAACTTGTTACTTACTAGTGGCCGTTGCTGGATTTACTTATGGTGGTTCAGTGTAGCTGATGTTGTAGCACTTAAAATTTGATTGGCTTAATAACAACTTACTGGATTCTGGATTTTTAATAGGAAGAAAAATAGTTGGTACAGTAAAAGCCAGCTTCCCTAGAAATTTACATTTTCAGAGACCTTGAAGTAACTTGGTTTCAGAGATCTGGAAGTAACTTGAATATCTTAAAGTACTTTAGGAGATGCTTTTCTGATGCCATAACTTTTTGCTTCATAACTTAACTAGTCTACAAGTTACTAGAATTTTCTTTTTTTTGGTATAGACTTTGAATCTTTGATCAATTTTGTCATCTATTCTCAATACTTATTGGACTTTGTCTAAACCCTATTGTTTGTTTGAGGATAACTTTGGACAAAATTGCTAAAGTCTTATTAATTTGTTTTTGTTTTACAAGTGAAAAGTTTTGTCACATTGCTTAGAAGATATTATTCGATCGGGCCTAAGTTCACCACTTGTTAATTGGTGCAGTTCTAATATTAATGTATAATTGCAGCATATCATGCCTCCATATGGTACCCACCCACATCCATATGTTGCAATGTATCCTCATGGTGGCTTATATGCTCATCCATCTTTGCCTCCGGTAAATTCTTTTCCATTGCAAGTTAGGTGTAGCTTTAACCTTCTTCCTTTATTTTTCACTTTCTTATTGTCATTAACGTAGTTCACCATTTTTTTAATGAAATCAGGGATCCTATCCTTTTAGCCCCTTTGCTGTGCCTTCTCCAAATGGCATTGTTGAGGCGTCTGTGAGTATCATATGCTCTATCTTTTTGTTTGTTACTTTGACATGTCTCTTTGTCGTTTAGGAAAAAACAAAGCATAATTCGAAATTGCATGCAGGGTAGTACACCAGGCAACAGTGAAGCTGATGGCAGGCCTTCTGAGGTAAAGGAGAAATTGCCCATCAAAAGATCAAAAGGAAGCTTAGGCAGCTTAAATATGATTACAGGGAAGAATAATGAACTCGGTAAACCATCAAGTGCCCCTGCCAATGGAGTTTATTCTAAAAGGTATGTGTTGGGGTACGGAACTTCGACCTCACAAAGTCACAATGCTAAACTATGTTTTGGGAGTTACTAGTTGTAACCATTGGATTTTTCGGAGGGGTCCAGCCTGCTCATTTACTTAGTTATACCAATGTTCCAATGAAAAAACAGTTTTTTGGGGTAAGTGGGTGGGTTGAGGGGAGTTACATCATCTGAAAGGGGAAGGAAATAGATGATAATTTTATTATTTACTTTCTATGTAAATTGGCTAAACTAATAACATGGTAAGGTGCAAGCCATAAGAGGCTTTAAACTATTAAATTGCTAAAAAATTATATGTTAAAACATTTCCTGCATTGGTACTCCATTTTTTATTGTTATTCACTTATTCTGGACTTGCAGTGGTGACAGTGCAAGTGAAGGCTCAAGTGATGGAAGCGATGTAAACTCTCAGGATGTAAGTGTTATATCACTGGAATTGATCTTAAGGTAGAATTTTCTAGTTGGTTTGTTTCATGCTGGTAAGTGCCTGTTCTTCTCTTCTCATCTTTCGTAGACAATGCCAATGGGGGCTTACATTATTTACTGTTTGAAACTAGAAGTATTTTTTTGGTGACTCATTAAACATTTTGAGATATCAGGAATGAAAGCTAATTACATGTTAGCTTGCTTTCCCCTGACAAAATTTTGGGTTTTCTGTTTCTTCCGTAGTGGGAATCAGGAAGCAACCAAACATTGAAATTGTTATTCCTGCAAATCTGTTCCATTTCCCATATTTGTTGGATTTGATTGGGGATTCAAACCTTCAAAAGACACATTTGTTATGAGATTTAGCTTCTTTTTTTTTTTGAATCAGGAGTCTAAATCTGTCATTTTATACCGATTTCTTTTCCTCTTTTGCTAAATCCTTACAACTTTTTTCTTTCACTTTATAGGAAGCTCATGTGTCTACTATCACTGACCTTTATGTGCCCTGAGATTTTTAATATTCTTCTGAACTCACAAACCCTTCCACCCAAATATCCATGTCAGTAAACTATTCGTTTCCACTTACTTACGTACCAGTGCCCTTTCCCCTATACTCCCCCTTTCTCCACTTGGATGCTTCCTTAACTTTACATTATGATTGGGAGAGAGTATGAGAAAGCAATAGGGAGGAGGGGTCAATGTATGCCCTTAAGAGAATAATGCAATCTTCATTACAGCTTGGTTCACGAGCATGAGCCGTATATATGTTCTTTTTATTTACAGGCATAGGTATTTGTAGATGCCTTACTACATGCATATGTATGTAAAATACATGTTTGAGAAGATTAGTTTTTATTATTATTTCCTGTTTTATGGTGATTCCTAAACCTTTTTTTTGGGGGAGTGAACTGAAGCTTTAAGATGCGTCTGTTTTTGGGTCTTCCAGTCTAATAATTTATCTTATGTATGTGATATTCTTTGATGGTGAATATTTTTTGTTAGAAATGGTAAAAAGTTATTTTTCCCTCTGCAGGAGTCACAACAGAAGTCAGGCGGGCACGATTCTTTTGAAGGTCAGTGTACAATTCTCCGTTCTGCTTATTGTATGCAAAGATAATATTGACAACTGTGAGACGCTATGGCTATGGCTATGGCTATGGCAGGTGATGCAGCACAGAATGGAAATTCTATGCACGGTTCCCAAAATGGTGGACCAAGTACACCTCATACGATTGTTAATCAAACAATGGCCATCATGCCGATCACAGCTGCTGGTGCTCCTGCGACAAATTTAAACATTGGAATGGATTATTGGGGTTCTCCAGCTGCATCCACCATTCCAGCCTTGCATGGAAAGGTCCCTTCTACTGCAGTTGCTGGGGGAATAGTCACTGCTGGATCTCGAGATGGTGCTCAGTCTCAGCTTTGGCTACAGGTTAACTTGTTATTCTTAAACCTGCTGTGTTTACCTGCTTTCTCTGTGTTTCTGTGAATTAGACCCCATTATGTTATGAACTCAATCTTCGTTGGTGTCCCTGATTGACATAGAGTGACCCAAAAATGTAAAGACAGAAATCTTCCTTTGTTTTGTTAAGATTTTATCCATGTTTTGTGGTTTTAATATTTCTGAAATTTATTTGATTCAGATAACGGTGCACTCTTTAATAATGCCTCTGTTAGTAAATTGGTGTATGACTATGTCAGTTTGTTGGGATTAGCTGATCAATATTCTACTTTGTTGGATTTTGGGTTATGTTTACATGGAATTTGTTTTCTTCTTGTTTTTGTAATTATAATGGATGGAATACATGACAATATAGATCACAATAGAGGACTAACCTCAAGAAAATTAATCGCTTTTGGGCATGCATGTTGTGTGTTGCTTTGTGTCCATCCTCCTAGTTAAAAATTTGTGGGTAATGTCAGGCAAGATCGCAGTACCATGGTCGTAACAAAAAACACATTTTGTCCTAATATATATATATATTTTGGGGGGTGAGGAGGGTTGTAAAATAATAAATATAGTATTGAATGTTGTTACGTCTATGTTAATTGCAAGTCGCAGCATTTAGCATGCTGCTAGCCACAAAATTTTATGTTAATAAAATGTGTACAATATATAGATTTCGTTTAGTTTTGATATATTATTTGTTAAAATTTGTTCTACATATTTGTATTCAGGATGAAAGAGAACTTAAAAGACAGAGAAGGAAACAATCAAACAGGGAATCTGCTCGAAGATCTAGGCTTCGTAAGCAGGTAATAGTCTGACCCTTTAGACATTTGACTTCTATGCTTGGATTGTATCAGAGGCCTCTGTAATTGAATGAACATACATCCTTTGAGTTAGGCTGAATGTGATGAGCTGGCTCAGCGAGCAGAAGCATTGAAAGAAGAAAATGCCACACTTAGATCAGAAGTCAATCAAATTAGGAATGAGTATGAGCAGCTTCTTGCAGAGAATGCTTCTCTCAAGGTAACATTTAAATCTTTGTTTACTTTGGATTCAGTTGATTTTCCACATTTGACTTCATCGTTTGCATTCTTCTTCTACAAGACCTTGGGTCAGATATCATTAAAAAAATGTTGGGAAATTAATGGCTAAGTGGGTGGTTTTAATGAATTACAAGTAATCTAGCAAAGTAGATCCTGTGTTCCCAACCTATTGAAATGATGATATATTATTGATTCTAGTGGAGTATTTAGTATCTTTTTAACCAAAAAAGAGGCAGTGTTCTGCCTTTGTCCATATTTGTCTGTTTTTAACCCCAAGGGTATGTCTAGAACCCGGATTCTCTCTGGGGAAGGAAAAAATTTTGCTAGGAAATTGTTTTCTATAAATGTTTGGAACAAAGAAAATAGGTGGGAAAGAAACAAACTGAGAAAATTGGAAAGAAAAGTTTATTAAAGAATAGTCCTTACCTTTTCACAATCAAATCCAATGGAAAGTGGAAATTTCCATGTAAAATTTTGGTGCGATGTTTGCCTTTAGGAAATATCTGTTTTTTCTTTATGCCATCTGCAAATCTCATTCATTTCAGAATGAATTTTTTTTAATTAATGTTTTTTTTGTTAGATAATAAGTGAGTTTATCTTATATTTTATGTGGTCTCCACAAATTTGTCTTTTGTCAATTCTACAATGCTATTAGTAATATTTATTTATGATGATGGCATTTTTGTTTTTATTAAATTAATAAAAATATATTTCAAACTTTTTTTTAGTAATAATCATTTTACATTTAGGATTTTTTCTTCAGATTTTGATATAATATTATACAACTTGCACATTGGGGATCAAACGCCTAACATTTGGTTTGGGCACCTAGGAGACTTTGGTGTTACTGTGGTACTAGAGCAGGAGTGATTTTTTTAGAAAATTTTAGATAGCCTAATTGTGAACAATTTTATGTGTTATTAACTTACCTACTAACTTTTTGGCCACATTTTTTCACATAGGAAAATAATAATTTTCTTCATTTCGGTTTTTCATTCCTTTTTCACGGTACTTTATTTCTTTAATAGTATTAAATTATTATGCAGAGAAATTATAGTTCAAAGTAAATTGTAATTATAAATTTCTATATAATTTAAATATTTTTTCAATATATGATTTTGATGTGTAATCAACTGAGATGAATTAACAAATATTTCTTTCAAATGGATTTTTATTTAGTATTTAGTAGATTATTTTCTTGGTCTTAATTGAATATTTTGAAAAGAAAAAGAAAAAGAGAAAAAAAGAGGATTGATCTCATAAAAATAATTTCAGCAAAAAAAATTTTAAAACTGTTTTGATAGTTTGGCCCAACGTAATTTTTTTTGAGGGATTCATTTTTCCCAAAATTTTCTCAACAAACCAAACACGATTTTTTTTTAGCTTTTCTTTCCCATTTATTTATTTTTCACTCATTTTCCTCACATTTTTCTTTTTCTTACAATTATTGTTTCCAAACACAGCCTAAATGAAACTATGAAAGAATTGATGTGTAGTAATTCAATCTGAATAGATGTTATGGTACTCTTACAATTATTGTTTCCAAACACAGCCTAAATGAAACTATGAAAGAATTGATGTGTAGTAATTCAATCTGAATAGATGTTATGGAACTTGATTAACGTCTCTTGGAATTTTAATAAGCACATGCATAAAAGAAACACATACCATAAGCCTATAGCATAAACGGTGAGCTTAAATTGACCTCATTTGAATTTTTATTTTCTAATATTGCAATCTTATAAGCTTTTCAGAAGGCATAAAACAAATTAAAATTCTGTACAAGCTTTTCACTATTCATACTCAGTCCATGCCTGCCATTTACATTGGGTAAGTAGCGTATGATGTTTTTGTTTGCATTTCATGTATCTTAAGGATCTGCTGGTAACTGACGAAGTGTAATAATTAAGTAGAACGTCTCTATTTTTTGGCACTTCGACGGTGCTTAAGATAAATGCCGCACATTCTTTGAAATTGATTAGAACTGGACTCTCTTCATTTCAAGAACAGTAATGGTGAAGTTTTTATTCTGAAAACTTTACACCATCTCAAAATTAAGCATCATTTTCTTTTCCTCCTCCAGGAGAGGCTTGGGGAAGTTCCTGTACATGATGATCAAAGATCTGGCAGAAGTGATCAGCATTTGAGCAATGGCACTCAACAAATAGTTCAAACTGAAACACACTCTGGTCATTAGATCCGGTAACCCTGTTTCCTTCACCTAGAAAGGAGTATAACCTAACCAATTAGCAATAGAAATTTATTTTTCATAGCTTTTAGTTTGATTGTGTCTTTTTAATTCTTAATAGTGCTAGGATATCTTTATTTCCATGTCATCCCTTATTTATCATTCGTCTATCTTTAACAGTCGAATCACTAGGATGATATGTAGAGTGTGAGATTTGTGATGTGCCCTCGTCCTTTGAAAAAGGGTGTGGCTACCCTTAAGATGAGTTGTATTAAATGTGATTGATGAATGCGTAACTTGGGAGAATTAATGAATTCAAGTATGCACTATGTTAATATAGCCTGCTGGCAAACCCCAGGAGGTTTCTTGTGTTATATTATCCTCCCTTGTCCTAGTTTTAGCTCTGCTATAATCTTTGTTATATTTATGCCATTTCTGATGCTGAAGAATAGATATGTCAAATGTGATAGCTCGGCACATCCCATCTCCCATCGAGCAGCCCAAAAGGGATAATAGGAAACACGTCATAAGTAAGTCTGTCTCAAATAAAATCAGCTCATTAGGGAGCATGGATTCATGTCTCATGGGCGTGGGTTTGGTTTTTCAAATAGTTTTGATATTAGAATTTTATTTGAGGTAAAATAAAATAAAAAATCAATAAAAATGTGTAACATACCCAGATTTTTCTTTGCCGTCTCTAATATTCTCACAAGCCAAACAATCCAAACTAATAGCCAATATATTTTTGAGAAGTCATTGTTAAATTCTAGTTCTTAACAATATGTTACTAGTAACAAGTTTCAATCTACTGAGAATAATAGAAAAAGTTAAAGACCCATATCAAATTCTTGTAACAATTGGTTATTCAAAACCCAAAAGCATAGACTTGAGACATCAAACCATTAAAAGAAGAATATGAAAATGGCAATTTATTGAACTAGGGGAATTTAAGCCAAACACTACAAGACAAGATTGAAGGGGCATGGGGAAGATGATCATGTTTGAATATCAATGGACGAACTAGTTTTTCTTGGTGAAGATGGCATCAGGTCAGCAAAGATGATGTTTGGTGTGGATCAATGATGATGACAACAACAGATGTGGATTGATGAAGACGATAACGGATGCAGAATGATGGCAACACGTTGAAGTATGACAAAAACTTCTCTTTTACTTTAGTAATTTGTTTTATACTTATTTGTTTTTATTTTAAGGAGAAAAAATGAGAAAAAAAAATATTGGACAAACACGCATCATCCCACCAAACATAATTGTGTCTCGGTTAAAGGCTCGTCCTAGTAATTAGTGGGTTGAATCAGGTCTGTATAGGTTGTATTGACAGCAACACCATTAGTAATCCTATGATGAATATATTGAAACAATTAATAGCAACTTCGCAGATCGCACCATCAACATTTACGAACTCAACATGAGTGAAAATGCCACATACATTATTGTGTACGTGGACTATTAAAATCTTAACGTCTAATAGAAAATATTAAAATTAATAAAGAAATCAGAAGTTAAGGAATACGTTTTGCTAGAGACTAGGAACTTCATTTAGAAATTGTGAATTTTTTATTCACTTACAGCATTCGGAAGAATTAAATGAGTTTAAATAAAAAGCATGAAAACCTATTTAAATTAATATATATATATATATATATATTTTCTCTAAATAATATTATATAACTCACATTATGGGTGGCTCATAAGAAGATTTTGGTGTCAAATGGGTTAGAACAACGCCGCTAATTATACCACCGAATTAAAAGTTTGATTACAATAATTTATTTTTTATTATTTTTATTTTACAATTTCTTTAATGAAAAAAATAAGACTAAGCAGTATTAGATTAGACCGTTATGAACAATAATTTTGGATGCTATGAAACCGTAAGCAAAATTTCTAAGGAAATTAAATGATTGGAAGAAAGAACCATTTAAAAAAAAAAAAAAACTTAGGTCCGTTTAACGTTATTAATATGTTTTAGTAGCACTAATATAATAAATTTAAAAATATTTATTTTTAATAGTAAAAACACATGAAAAAGATATAATGTAATGGTTATAATTGTATTATAAATACTATTATTTTAAATATTTTTAAAGGATAAAATTTCATTAGCATTTATATAAGAAGTAAAATCAAACAGAAGTAAACCAAGAAAAAAGAAATAAATAAATAAATTATGATTTATGATCAAGATGTAACAATATATATATATTGGGTTATTGATGATGACCCTGTTGCATATGCATGAACGTAATTCAAAATAAGTACCTGAATTTTTAATTTTTAATTTTTAATTTTTATTTTATGCTAAACAAAAGATTGAAAATAGAATGAGTTGTTAACTAGTTCATCTCTCTTAGTAATCATTCAATGATTCATACTTGGTTATCATGCTTGCTCAAATAAAGCTAAATAATTTATTAGCCTAAAAAAAGAGAGAAAAATCTGTAAGGAAACAAAAATTCATCTATATAAATCTTCTGGTAAGATTTTTTTTTTCATCAACTAACTTAAATTAAGTAGTGGTTTACCTAATATGCTAACAATCATACTAATTTTTATACAATTTTAAATCATAAGTTTAAACTACAATAAATTCATATATAAATTAAAACATAAAGTAACATACTACCCACTTAAAAACACATAATAAGAAGTGTCACTCTTCATCAAACGTATCAAATATTTTATAATCCTGCTTCCATAAGCTGGAGTCAATATTATATATATAAATGATTAAAATATTTTAATTTTCATTTAATAAAAATTAAGTCAATAACATTCTCCTATGCAATTTGTTTGATGAATAGAATTTGATTCTTATAATCTTTTTGATTGTTGCTTGTTTATAGACAATTTCATATGTTAAAGATTTTGGTAATCTATAGTGAGAATTAAAAATTTAGATAATTGAATTGGATTATATATTTTTCGATATATGTGTGTATAACATACACTATTACATATGTGCGTATTATGAGATTTGGATACACGATTACATATGTGATAAAATTACATACGAATTAATTTAAACAGAAGACAGATTGTTATAAGCGTTACATTGTTAGGTCGTTACATACAGATAAATGAAGATCATTACATACAAATAAATGAATGTCGTTATATGTAAGTTGTTATGGATTCTTAGGTAAATTTCTCAAATTGTTCATATAGAGAGAGGATCATGATCATTTCGAGTTCTTACAATTTCATCAAGTTTTGACATCTAAGATTTGGTGAAATTATTAGATCGTATGTTTTCTAACGAAATACATACACTTATTAGATTGTATGTTTGTTACCTGTTTAATATAAAACAATGATAAATGTATATTTATATATTATTAATTATTAATAAAAGTAATAAAATTTAATTTTTTTTAAATTTAAAGTTACATATTATTATAACAAAAATACCAAAACTTGTAATAAATAAATTTTTATATTTATATATAAAATATTTTTCAGTAATTAAGTAGGGCATGGGTCATGTCTGCAAAGCTAAACTCATTCATTGGCTTAATTAGCAATCATCAATTGATGAGTCATTATCTCAAATACATTTTCTTCTTATATAAATATTTTACTTTCGAGTAAACACATTTCATATAAGGTAGATATTCAAATAGAGTTACTCCCTGCCCGTACAGATATCCACTGTTGATAGTGGCAGATCTACGAGTTAAGTTCTGTTAATTATTAATAATATAAAATTTGGAAAAAAAAAAATTATAAATTAAATATTAGAAATAAAAATTTTAAAATATTTTTTAAACAAATAATTATCAGAATGTAAGATTTTTATAATTTTATTAAATTTTAATTAAAATGGAAAAAAACCAAGTTTATTTATAAACTTTAATATTAGAACATTCTATACTTAAAACAAAACCTTAAAATTTAAATTAAAAGGGAAGCACTATATGTTAAATAAGATCAATGTCTGTTAATAAAGACACTTCAAAGAATTATAGGGTTCAAATTTCTTATTGTGTAATATATTTAAAAAAAATAACTATTTTATATATCCCGAAAATTTTGAGTTTATTGGTGCAATTTCTCAGCATGAAGACACATATACGAATAATACAATGAATATATATATAGCATTAAATAATAATATTATTATTATTTATTTTTTTAATACCTGGGTTCCCTGGCAGCTTTGCTATTCGTTGTATCGAAGGGACCTTCAAACTTCAACGTACCATAATAAATAATTGAATTATATTTTATTATTTATAATTTTAATGACTAGATTTTGTATCGAATACACCATATTATATTAGACATATTTTGAAGATAGGAAGTATATTATAACACAAGATATATTATTAGAGAAAAATACAAGCATATATTATTTTATTTTAAAAAAATTATTAAAATAAATAATGTTTACTACTTTTTACCAATTACAACAACAACAAAAAAAAATCTCTTACTAAATCAGATAATCATAAAAATTTATAAATTAAAGATGATTGATATAATTAATTTTATGTACATCATCATAAAAGATTTTTTTCTTTATTCATAATTTACGTAGCTAGAAAATTAAAAACTTGTTAAATTGTAAAAGATTTGAAATAATGTTAAGAACACGAACCCATTCTCTTTGAAACAATAAGTATATTTTTTTAAGAATAATAAATTTATTAAAGTATATGAAAGAAAATAAAATATTTATTAAGGGAACCTATTTATTCGTAAGAAATAATTATTTCATATAATATAAATAATTAATTTTTTCAACAAATAATAAATTTATGTATACATAAAATTCATTCATGTTATATATATATATCAATGTGTATACTATTTATTATAATTATATAATAATAAAAAATTACTATTGAGATTATGGTAGAAAAAATAATTTAATGTTTATGAATTATATAATTACTAAAAATAAAAATAATAATGATATAATTAATTAAGATAAAAAAATATTTCTAGCAAGTTTTACTTTCACGAGATAGTATAAATATATCATTAAAAAAGGTAAATTTCTTTTTCACATTAGATAAGATTATCTAACAATCATATTGTGTTATTTTTGCATGTTAGATTTGTGTTATGTTGTATTTATGTTCGAATTTTTTAAAGAAATTATTTATAATAATGAAAAATAATATGATTTTAAATTTAGAAAGTAATTATTGATAAATTATAATTTTTTATGTTGGTGTAATTCTTATACTTTAATAGAAAAGGAATAAACGAACAAAATAAATTTAATTTTTTAAATATTTAATCGGGATCTTCTTTTAACATTGGCCCGAGGCGGCCACCTATATGACCTAACCCATGTATCTGTTCTTTAATTTTTATTAATTTGGATATACATGTCTAATATTTTTCTTAAAATGTGATGTTTTAACAATGTTTATATTATTTATATATAAAAAAAAGGTAGCTATCAAATTAATTATGACATTTGTCGTAGCATATATATATATATATATATATAAGATTGGAGTTTTCTGAAACCTTATTCGGTTATTTGCTTCATGTGCCGCTATGATTGGTCCGTCTTCTATTAATAAAATATGGTGTTGGACAGTGAAGATTTATTATTTTATCAAAAAAGAAAAACAAATTTTTTTTGCGCTAAATGTGAAAGTATAACCGTCTTTTTTTTTGTAAGTTATTTGAGAAATTAAGATATATATGTTAAGAAAATCACAATTTCAATTCAAAATTAATCAAGCTCTAAACAAAGTAATTAAACTTATTCTCCTTCTTTGTGTGAATCTTTTAGGAAATAAATAAATAGAGCTTAAAATAAAACATGCACAAAATCAACACAAGTAATTTACGTGAAAAAACCTTCCCGGTGTAAGAAGGAAACAACCACGGTACTTCTCTCCAAAACTTTCACTATCAAGAAATAATTGTACAACAATTCTCTCTAGGTAAAACTAGAGGCAAATAATCAACAACGTTATCAAGAATACACTTCTTGGAAACTAACAATTATTTCAAGAAGAATGAAGAGATCTAACCCAATTTGTATTCATTGTTCTCTACTCATAATTTCTCAAACCGGTGAGCAAAATCCAAATCACACCGTACAGATTAAATAGTCTTGAGTCGTGAACCTGTCTGCAAAATTTCAGCTTAATCGAACCACAAATGGCCTTCGATCGGAGCACTTGCTGAAGACTGGTTGGAGAGGGAAAAACTAAGTTTTTCTGCTAGCTGCTCCCTTTGTTGCTGCAATTCTAAAAACTCTACAGAATCATCTCTCATCAAACCCTAAATGGGTTTATTAATGAAGCAATGTAATGACATAATTGTCCTCTTCTTACTATATGGGCTTTTAAGCCACATGGGCTTCCTTTGGGCTCTTCCAAATCAAGAGAAAAACCCAACAAATCTCCCCCTTTTCTGATTAGATGGAGGGATCCGTTATCCCCGCAATTGAACAACAAACTTCAAGTTTTTCTCTTGACACTATTTTTTTCAGCATGTCAGATCCATTCTCATCAGTATGGATTTTCTCAAGTTCAAGCAACTTATTGTTAAGAGTATCCCTTATCCAATGATACCTCACATCAATATGCTTTGATCTTGAGTGAAATGCCGAGTTCTTCGCTAGGTGAATGGAACTCTAATTATCGTAGAATAACAAATATTTCTGCTGCTTGAAACCAAGTTCTCTCAAAAACTGTTTCATCCACAACAATTCCTTATAGGCTTCCGTTGTTGCAATAAACTCTACCTCTGCTGTAGAAAATGCAACACACTTTTGCAATCTTTATTGCCAAGAAATTGCTCCACCAAAGAAAGTAATTAGATAACTTAAAGTAGACTTACGAGAATCTTCATCTCTTGCCAAATCTGAATTAGTGTATCCAACTAACACTAGTTTTCCACTTCCAAACTAAGTGTTAACTTGGAAGTACCTCGAATATATCTCATAATCAACTTTACTGCATGCCAATGCTCTCTTCCTGGATTCGAAAGAAAATGACTAACAACTCTAACTGCATGAGCTATGTATGGCCTCATACATACCATTGCATACATTAAGCTTCCTACTGCTGAGGCATATGGAACCTTTTCCATATCTCCTTCTCTTTATCTGTTGAAGGGCCTTTACTCGATCTCAACTTAAAGTGATTAGATAAAGGAGAAGAAACCACTTTAGCTTTATCCATATGAAACATTTCAAGTACTTTGTTAATGTACCGTTCCTGTGACATGTACAACTTATTTCTTTTCTTGTCTCGACAAATTTGAATACCAAGAATTTGTTTTGTTGGCCCCAAGTCCTTCGTGGCAAAGGACTTACTCAACTGCTTTTTTCAAATTATCAATTCTTGAAGAATTTCTGCCAACAATGAACAGGTCATCAACATAGAGCAATAAAATGATAAAGTTATCATCAGAGAATTTCTGCACAAAAACACAATGATCAGAAGTAGTCTTCTTGTAACCATGCTCCCCTATAACTGACTCAAACTTCTTATACCATTATCTAGGTGCTTACTTCAACTCGTAGAGTCTTTTCTTTAACCGGCATAAATAATCCTCTTTTCCTTTAACCTCAAAACCCTCTGGCTGCTCCATATAAATATCTTCCTCCAACTCACCATGAAGAAAGGCAATTTTGACATCTATTTGCTCAATTTCTAAATCCAAGCTTGCTGCTAGACCTAGAACAACACGTATGGAAGACAACTTCACAACACGAGAGAAAATATTATCAAAATCAATACCTTTTCTCTGACTGAATCCCTTGACGACCAGTCTAACATTGTATCGTGGTTGTGAATTTTGTTCTTCTTGCTTCACCCTGTAGACCCACTTGTTCTTCAAAGCTTTCTTACCCTTATGAAAATTTACCAGCTCAAACGTGTGATTGTCATACAATGACTGCATCTCATCTTCCATAGCACCAACCCAGTGTGCTCTATTTCCATCTTCCATCACTTCTGCATAACATTGAGGTTCTCCCTCATCTGTCAATAACACATACTCATCTGTATCATACAGTGTGGAAGGACATCGATCTCTGGTAGACCTCCTGGGTAGAATTTTTGGTTCTAGCAACTGATCAGTAGTGTGGTGATCTGTTTCAGCTTGCATATCTATATCATCTAAACCCTATTGGTCATCTTGAACATTTTGTTCCATCTGTACTGATAAAGGAATCGGATCTAGGTCAATCAAATCATCGCTATACTGATGGACTCCTTTTTCTATCTTATCAAGATCTTGTATAGTTTGATCTTCTATAAACATAACATCACGACTCCTTACCAGTTTCTTCTCAATTGGATCATAAAATATGTAGCCAAAGTCATCCAGACCATAAACAACAAAGATACACTGTCATGTCTTCACATCATGCTTAGATCTCTCAGCATAAATGCCTTGCAACCAAAAACACGAAGATGATCATAAGAAACATCTTTGCAAGTCCAAACTCTGTTTGGTACATCAAACTGAAGAGGAACACATGGTGTGAGATTAAGAATATGTACAACTGTATTCAAAGCCTCACCCCAGAAAGATCTTGGCAATTGAGCCTGTGAAAGAAGACATCTTACTCTTTCAACCAATGTCATGTTCTCTCAGCCAACCCATTTAGATGAGGAGTCTTGGGAGGTGTCTTTTGATGTCGAATGCCCTGATGCCTACAATACTCATCAAAAGGACCTAAATACTCTCCCCCATTATTTGTTCTGATGCACCACAATTTCTTCCCAGTTTGTCTCTTCACTAAGGCTTGAAATTGTTTAAACACATCTAATACTTGATCTTTGCTCTTCAAAGTGTACACCCATAACTTTCTTGAACAATCATCTATGAAAGTCACAAAATAACTGGCACCACCCAAAGTTTTTGTCTTCATAGGACCACATAAATTTAAATGTACCAAATCAAGTATGTATTGTTTTCTTGAAGAAGGGAAACTATTGAAAGAAACTCTATTTTGCTTCCCTACCAAACAATGAGTACATCTTCTTAAACAAACATCATTCATTCCAGAAAGAACATTCTTTTTAGTCAATACTGCCAAGCCTTTCTCACTCATGTGAGTAAGTCTCTTATGCCATAATTCTGATGTGAGCTCATCTGTCACAGCATTAATAACGCCTTTAAAGAGTTTTGCCTGCAATATATATAAATTTGAATGCTTGTTCCTACTAGCAACAACCATAGCACCTTTAGTCAGTTTCCATTGACCATTACTAAAGGTATTGCAATATCCTCCATCATCAAGTTTACCTGCAGATATCAATTTCAAACGAACTTCAAGAATATGCTTTACCCCTCTAAGAAGTAGCCTCGTGCCATTATTCATCTCCATACACACATTTCCAATACCAATGACTTTAACCAAGCCATCATTACCCAACTTCACTGTCCCAAAGTCACCTACTGTATAGGATGTAAAGAAGTCCTCTCGAGACATAGCATGAATGGAGGCTCCACTATCAATAACCCAACTGATCTCGTGACATGCAACATTGACAACATCTTCATTATAAACAATGAGAAAGTCTTCTGAACTAGCGGTGGCAACTCGATCATTTTCTTTACCAACATCACCCTCTTGTTCTTTGTCTTTCTTCTTGTTATCCCGCTTCAGCTGTCTACAATATTTCTTGATGTGCCATTTCATGCCATAGTGATGACACTCAATATTAGAAAACCTAAACTTGCTTCTTCCTTTTTCTTTGTTCTTGAAACCTCTGCTTTTACTCCTCCCTCTTCTTTCTGTAACCAAAATCTTTGATTGCTGAGAAGACCCATGTGATTTTCTTCTCATTTATTCATTCAAAACACTACTCTTAGCCATATCCATATTGATTACACCATTTGGAGCTGAGTTACTTAATGACATTCTAAATGTTTCCCAAGAGTCCAACAACGTACCCAATAAACACAACCCCTGAATCTCATCATAAAACTTGATACCCATTCCAACTAACTGATTGATTATTCCTTGGAATGTATTCAAGTGATCTGTCAACGGAGTTCCATCTTGATACCTTAAAGCCATCAACTGTTCTATAAGAAACATTTTATTATTTCCTGTTTTTTGAGCATACAACTCTTCAAGTTTATTCCATAGTGACGGTGCATGTATTTCTCCACTAATATGATTCAAAACATTATCATTATATACCCACAAACTTGTTGATGTAACAAAGTCCATTATTCTTCAGGCAATTTTTGTAGTTTTTCAGAGGCAAACACCAGTAAATGAAATTGTTTGACATAATGGAGATCTTCCATTTTTCCTTTCCAAGTTTGATAATTAGAACCATTCAAAGTAATCGTTCTACTTAAATTTGCTTCCATTATTCAACACAAGAAATTTCACAATAATAACCATAGCTTTGATACCACTTTGTTAGGAGAATCACAATTTCAATTCGAACTTAATCAAGCTCTAAACAGCGGAATTAAACCTATTTTCTTTCTTTGTGTGAATCTTTTAGGAAACAAATAAATAGAGCTTAAAATGAAACATGCACAAAATCATCACAAGTAATTTACGTGGAAAAACCTTCCCGGTGTAGGAAGGAAACAACCACGACACTCTTCTCCAAAACTTCCACTATCAAGAAAAAATTGTACAAAAGTTCTCTCTAGGTAAAACTAGAGGCAAATAATCAACAACATCATCAAGAATACACTTCTTGGAAACTAATAATTATTTCAAGAAGAATGGAGAGATCTAACCCAATTCGTACTCATTGTTCACTACTCAGAATTTCTCAAACTGGGAGCCAAATCTAAATCCCACCGTACAGATTAAAGAGTCTTGAGTCATGAACCTGTCTGCAAAATTTCAGCTTAATCGGACCACAAACGGCCTTCGATCAGAGTACTTGATGAAGACTGGTTGGAGAAGGAAAAACTGCTCAGTTTTTATGCTAACTGATGCCTTTGGTGCTGCAATTCTAAAAAATCTGTAGAATCGTCTCTCATCAAACTCTAAATGGGTTTATTAATGAAGCAATATAATGACATAATTACCCTCTTCTTATTACATGGGTTTCACTTGGACTCTTTCAAATCAAGAGTAAAACCCAACAATATATACGTATTTGTTACAAGTATCCACCAAGTATTAAGTTGACAAATAAATAAATATGTACACGGTATCTATGGTATTTTCAACGTAAACTAAAATCATAAGAACTTTTAACAATAGGGATGGAATAAACTCGTATATATATATATATAAGGGACTTTGCGATAAGCATTATAAGGAGATAATATTTATAAATACTTTCTTTCATATTATAAAAGAAGAAAAAATAATAATGTAATTTTATCTCTTTCTTTGCATGTCATGGTCATGGTAATGGTCATGGAGCGGCCTTATTGGACATCCCTAGCTATCTTATGGGTTGTTAAAGTAGAGACCTTTCCTTCAACCCCACTCATGTTAAAAAGTTGCCCTTACTCTCACCAATTAAAGCATCATGTTACTTCTTATTTAAAATAATCATTAGTCAAATTAATAAATAATATCATATATCTTTAATTTTTTTCTTCTTATTTATTATTATTTATATACCATGTGTTCGATATTTATTAGGTTTTAAAGAATCACTTCATACATCTCTCAATTTATGTGTATCATTTGTTATTGACATATTATATAACACAAAATTTAATTTTTTAAAAAATCATACCATATTATAACTTAAAATAAGAATATAGATGATATAATTACCATTTTTAAAAAAATCATACCATATGGGTTGAGATTTCATCTCAATTTTTAAGATTAAAAGTAACACTAATACTCTTAGACTATTCTTAAAAATGAACCCAGATTACCTTGTACACGTAATCATTTTCTTAACTACTAAGAAAGCTTAAAGGTGAAGGTATAAATATAAAGTGAGGAATGCTAATAAATAAATTTGTACACATATTTTACATTCACGTTAATTAATTTTTAGTGTTTTAAGTGATAAATTATTTTAAAAATTAAGAAATTATTTATTTTTAATAAAAATCAAGCCACATCAAACATTATAATTCATGTTATACAGTAAATGTGTGTGTAAAAATTTATATGATTTTAATTTATATCAAAATTGTCTTTTGATCTTAATTAACTAATTAATGTCCATACTAATATTGCTTAGTGCAGTATTTGTAATCCATTCCCCTCCAAAATAATTAGAAGCTTTGCCTTAAGATCGAAATGATTGCAAACAAACAAATAGGTAATTTTTTTGTTATTAAAAAAAGTTATGAAATATATATATATATATATATATATCGATGATATAATATTAGTGTAACGGGACGTTTTACTTTTGTTACTACGACCATTATTAATATATATATATATATATATATATATATATATATATATATTTGATTTGACTGCGATCAATACAGCCTTTCATTAAAGAAAAAGAATTTCTGCTTAAAAACGTCTTTGTTCAAGTGTTTAATTCATAATTAATAAGAAGACGTATCAAAGGATCAAACATACTTGAGTGTTAACTAAAAAACTATTGCTGCTTAAAAAGTTCTTTGTTCAAGTGTTTTAACTCATAATTAATATAAGAAGGCATATATGTCAAAAAGGATCAAACGTACTTGAGTGTTAACTAGAAAAATAGAAAAAAGTAGTAATGAGAAATTATTCATTCACGTTGGATAATATACGTTAATCTCGATCGATAAATTATATATATATATATATATATATTAATTTTATACGTAAAAAAAAAAAGTTATCACTTTTATCTTTCTTAATTTTCTCTCGTTTATAATAATGTTATGCTATTTATGATTAAAGTTTGTAATTAATTAAAAAAAATAGTAATCTATATCTCATAATTTATAAGTCCACAACAAATATTATGTATCAATTATATATTAATTTTTAAATATAAATTTTCTTTTTAAATTACGTGTAATCTATAAAAATTTATATAACATGTAATTTATTTTTAAATGTAAATGAAACATGGACGAAGTTTTAGTGAAAAAATAAAGAATTTTTTAAGCATTGTATTTACTAGAAAACAAAGCTATTATTAATAGTATTTGGATAATATATTATGTTGTAATTTTTTAATATAAAAAATAATATTTAATAACAACGTGTTCATAGTAACTTTTTTGTAAATTCTTCAAATTATAATAGTGGTGACATGCGACAAAATTTCTTAATAACTTGTAATTATTTAGCTTAATCACATGAATGACTCCCAAGAGCATCAAGCAGATAATTATTAACATTAACCTTGTGCGATACGATTAGGGTAAGTTAGTGTAACTAAACCAAAACTATTTTTTTCATGGAAATTTTATTTTATTTTCTTTTAATCCAAGAAACTATTTAGTTTTTGACCAAAAAAAAACAAGTAGTCTTAATTTGTAAACCCAAATTTTCAAAATAAATATTATTGGGTAATTAATTTTATTTTTAAGTTAAAAATTAAGCCAAAACCTAATTATATTTTTACAAGTATTTTTTATTGTTTTTTAAATTAAAATAAATTAAAAACCAAATTTCTAGTAGTGCACTTTTTCTTTCAATCAAAACGGTGCCGTTAGTCTCGAACGCGGTTTTTGGGTCCCAATGGCCCAATCCAAACCGTCTTTCTCTATTATATAGATTTTAGACCGTTATGAAAATGTGGTCATGAACATACATTACTATATTACCCTTTAATGTCTTGTTTTATTACGAAACATGCACTTTCACACCTCCTCTTCAGCGTCTATATCAGGAGGAATTATTTATTACTAGTCAAATACTCAAATGCATGTAATGATGCTGTTGTATTTATTTTATTATATAAATTTTAATAATTTTTTTAATTTTAATTATATAAAAATTAAATTATAAATAGCATGTAGAATACATTTAATTAATTTTAAAGTAAACATACATATTATGATAACCTTAAATGTATCAATTTATAAATATTTTGTTAATTTTATTCTCATATTTTTTTATTAAACTTTTTTCTCATAAAAATAATTTTTTGTTAATTTTATTCTCATAAAATAATTTTAAAAAATTTATGGAAATAAATAAATATATATTTTTCTCTCTTTTTTTTTCTTTACTTAAGATATGTATTCTTACGTATGCTTTTAGCAAGACTCAATCATAGGACTTTAAAATCATATAAATGGAAAATACCATTTAAACTATTAATTTATCAATTTCTCTCTTTCATTCATATGATATACATATTTAAGTTTTGATGTTTTAAATGGTGAATATAAAATTTTGATAAAGATCAGGGACCTACTTCAAAGCAGTAGTACTAAGTAGAACCAAAAAGAAACATTACGAGGTCATATTGGGACAAACCGTAGAATATGTCAATGGTAATTACCTTTATTATTTGTTGGTTTAATAATATTTTAAATTAAGTAACAATAATTACCCACCATCTTATGTTTGTTTTACTATATTCTTCTTGTTTATTCCAATCCCTAAGCTCTCTGGATTTTTAAAAACTAACCACCATTTTGATATTTGTTTTTTAGCTTCTCGTGAATACCCATTTGAGATTTTCTTTTTCAATAAAAATTATGAGAAAAGTTTGATGATATAAATTACAAATACATCACTTAGGTCCCCTTTTGTAAGCAAAGTCTAAGTTATGATGATAATGTTTTGGTGTTATTTGAATATATCAATTTTTTTTTTAATAATAATGATAATAAATTATTTGATGTTTTGTGTTTAAACAAATATCCTGCACATAAGTGTAAAGTTTTCGACAACCCTTTCTACGTCGATCAAGAATATATTAATTTATATATATATATATATATATTATATCTTTATAATTTAATTTGTTTGAGTTAGGTTTCAACATGTATACAAATAAATTAAACCATTTATTTTATATTTGTTGTGTCCCTACGAGTAGTACTATTAGTTGCCAATGCTTGGTTTTATTCTGCATGAAAATTATAATATAGAGATTAATTATTATACTCAAAATAAAATATTTGCATTGTATTATATAAAAGCGACTGATCATCCCTGAATCCTCATCACTTTCAAGATAAATGATATTATATTAACTACATAATAACGTAAATAATACTCTTAAAATTAATAATTTATGTTATTTATATTAATAATTTAATAATATTAAAAGATGTATAATTGAAAGAATCTAAATAATAATAATTTAATTTGAACGATATTTAATATAAATAATGTGTTGGATTTTTTATAATAAAAAATAGATATAAATAATATCATTTTTATATCAACAAATTTAAAAGATATTATTTTTATTTTTTTAATTTATTTTATATATATTAATTAATAATATTTATTGTGATCGAAACATTTAAGTCTTACTTATAACGTCAACCATATATGAAATTTCACCAATAATAAAGTTAGGATTAAATTCACTTCATTAAAAAAAAATTAATATGACCAGTTTTTCTTTCATATTAAGTACTTATTCGTTAAGAAAGAAAAACTGGTCATATTAATTAATTGATTTGTAAAAAATCAACAACAGAAGAATATTAAATTCACTTCATTAATAATAATAATAATAATAATAATAATAATAATAATAATAATATGACGAATTTTTCTTTCATATTAAGATATTTAAGAACATAAATAATTTATAATCAATTCTACAAAAATATCTTCATTCGTAATATGTTTGAACCGGTTAAATATTACATCTCGTGTAAAAATTGTCTTTGATAGATGATTGTACTTTGAGCATTTGGTTCACCACTTAATCTAACGTTTGTTCTATTTAAAGAGAGAAAGTTCAAATATTTGCATTATTTGTAGCAAAAAATGAAGTAATCCAAACTATACAATAATTATTTCCATAGTTAATTAGTTTAAAATCTAAAAAGCTAATACAACCTCTGAATATTATATTTTGGATAGTTGATCATCTATTATCTTTTTAAAATGTAGTAATATATCCATTTAAACAACTTTTAAATTTTTTAGAGAATTTTTAAAATAAAATAATAAGTTAATTTTTTTTTTTGTTAATATTGAAAATATATGATGTAAATATAAATGATATATTTTGTGAGTATAAGTTTTATACATGATATTTTGATTATTATTTTAAAAAAATAAATAAATAAATTTAAGCAATTTAACTAAAATAACTAATTGATTTGGTATTTATCTTTTATATTTTTATGAGAAAGACATAAGGAAATATAATACAGCAGTATAGTATATACTATATAGGCATGAAACAATTATAACATAACCTGCTCAACTTAAAATACTAACACCCTGAAAGAAAATAAAATAATACTTTTCTAATAATGGAATCATCTCTTGTAATATTCAACAAAAGAGAGGGGTACGTTTGTAAATTGAGTTTTCAAAGAAAAATAAAAGGGAAGAGGTTCCTAGTTCCTACAGCAAAAAAGACCAACGTTGTCTCTCTCTCTCTATTTTCTTTTTATTTGTTCTATTATGATTGCCTTGAATTCCCTAAGTTTGTGTGTGTAACTGTTTATATACACAAACCAATCTTTCAGAGAAAGAAAAATTGGGAGAGGAGAGAGAAAAAGGAAAAAATTACAAACAAGACGTAGATACTACAGAGATAAGAAATAACGATGATTAGTCATGTGAGCGGAACATTTGTTTCTCTTGTTCTCTCTCTCACAACCCTCTGTTTCATATTCAATATAACAAACGCTTTTAACAATCTCAATACCATCTCTTTCAATGAAGGTTATAGTCCTCTGTTTGGTGATGAAAATGGTAATATAGTTCGTTCCCCTGATGGTAAAGGTGTTCGCCTTCTTCTCGATCGATTCACAGGTATTTAATAAATAGTTTTAATGAATCAGAAAAAAATTAAAAAAAAATGATGGATTTTTTTTATTTTGGTTTTCGAAAATTCAGGGGCTGGCTTTATCTCTTCGAATCTTTACAACCATGCATTTTACAGCGCTAAAATCAAATTACCAGAAGAATACACAGCTGGGATTTGCGTTGCCTTTTATGTAAGTTTATCGTTTGATCATGTCATTTCGTACTTATAATCTGTTCATTGGTTGACAATCTGATATTGGGATTTGGGTTTTTTTTTCTCTTTTCTCGAATTTTAGGGTGGTTATTAAATCTGATTTTGTTTTCTCAAATTAAATTTTTATAGTTGAGATTGAATTGAGTTGAAAAAACTTAATGTATGTCTCACACACTGACCTCTGTATCTTTCATCCTCTGTAATTTAGAATGAACGAACTAAGGATATTATAATTTTTCTTTTGAATTTTGTTGGGTTATTTTGGCCCGTGATCTCCGATAATCAAAACCCATAATTTAGAAAGACTTAGAATCAAACATTATGATTGCCATGGCTAAGATTTTCTTGGGTTATTATTATTTATGTATAATGAGAACAGACATCAAACGCTGACGTTTTTGAGAAGACCCACGACGAGTTGGACTTTGAGTTTTTAGGAAATGTGGAAGGAAAGCCATGGAGATTTCAAACAAACATGTATGGAAATGGAAGCACATATCATGGGCGTGAAGAGAGATACAGACTCTGGTTTGATCCTGCAAAGGAATTTCATCGATATAGTATTCTTTGGACGTCCACCAATATTATGTAAGTTAATTTCTTGATTCTATATTTTGTCATGCTTCTTTGTTTTTTGCTTTTTTAAAATTTTGATTTTATTTATTAAATTTTTAAGATAAAAATACATAAAATATAATTTTTATAATAATATCTATATTTAGACAAGTGGTGTTCTTTCTTTTGTAAAAGTTGTGGAATAAATGATTCTTGTTAACGTGGTATTATCTGATTTATTTTTGTTGTTTGTGTATTTGACCGCACACGAGAGGTGCAGAAAGTTTAGGCCAATTCCGCGTTCATTGTTTCCACTAGTAGTAGAGACTAAGCATGAAATTATTAATGATCCTTTAGAAAACCAAAAACAAAACAAAAAAAAAACAAAAGACACTTCAGTTCTATATTTCTATATTTCTATTTGGGTTTGGAAAAGAAAAATATATTCTCATTATCCATTTGTGTATATATATTTCAGTTTTACTATGTATAATTTAATTAAATATTGTTAAATAAGTGTGATTTAATTAGATTTATTTGAAAAAATTAATGAAAAGTATGTATGAATAACTGATAACAATACATTGAATATGTTTATGACATTAAAAAACTTAAATTCCTTTTTGCTGTAAAGGGAAGCATGTGACACGGTATTTATTATTTTTATTTCCTTTTCTTAAAGCATGCAAAAAATTTGTTAGGCTACCAAACTAAGATATGAAATATTGGACCTCTCTCAAATGGTTTCTAACATCAAAAGAAGGAAAGTAATTGCCAAAATTACCAAAAATTAAGATATGAAATATTGGACCTCTCTCAAATGGTTTCTAACATCAAAAGATGGAAAGTTATTGCCAAAATTCCATTATGATTCTTGACAGATCATAGGGATAATTATAAATATTTTTGCCAGCTAACAACACTTGGTTACAAACATTTACTTTTCTTCATGTCCAATTGATATTCAGATTTTACATTGATGAAGTTCCCATTAGAGAAGTGATCAGAAATGAGGCCATGGGTGCTGAGTACCCATCAAAGCCAATGGCATTATATGCAACAATATGGGATGCTAGCAGTTGGGCCACAAATGGTGGCAAGTACAAAGTGAATTACAAGTATGCACCTTTCGTGACCGAATTCAAAGACTTAGTATTAGATGGTTGTTCAGTTGACCCTATTCAACAATCTCCTCGTGGTTTTGATTGCGATGAGAAGGAAGATAGTCTTCAGATCCAAGACTACTCCTTCATTACACCCGATCGTAGAATGTCTATGCGTAAATTTCGCGAATATTACATGTATTATTCTTATTGTTATGATACAATAAGGTATCCTGCACCACCACCTGAATGTATTATTATTTCTACGGAACAAAGTCGATTCAAAGATACCGGAAGATTGAAGAATACCAAAAGGTTAAAATTTGGAGGTAGTCATCGTCGACAAATTAAAAAGAGGAAGAATAGAAATAAGATTACTTCTTTATCTGACATTCAACCTGATATGTAATTATGATATTCTATTGTAAATTGATACTTAGTAATAAAATTTAAGTTTATTAATCAAAAAACTATACCTTTAATTAGGAGGTAAACGTGTTCGCTTAAATCGATTATTTGTCTATTTTATATTTCAATCTTATCTTGACTTGAGGACGATTAACTCAATAGTTTTGATTTTATATTTTTTTATGAAAAACTTCTTCCCAAAGCAAACAAAACTTAGAACAAAGAATAAATATTTAACATTATATTTTTGTATATATTACTATTTTAAAGTTTAAAAATTTATTACAAAATTTTATACTCTTGGTTTTATACTTTTTTTATCCAAAATTTTATTAAAAATTAAAGTTATCAAAAAATGTCAAAATGTACACCATATCTTAAATTACACGTTAAAAATTAGAAAATGGACGAATATCATGCAAAAAAATATTAAAAAATATGCAAAAAAAACATGTTTATTTCTCCTTCTATAAAATAGGAAAAAGGAAAATATTTTTATTTTATTTTAAAAATTAGAAATTACGAAAAATAGGAAATAATAAAAATAATTAATATATAAAAATATAATAAAATTAAAATATAAGTAAACTTATACAAATTCTTATTAATTTTAATAAAATCTCTAACCATCGATTTTCTAAATTTTAAAACCTATATTGGAGCAACCAATCTATATGGTAAGTTAGATTTTTTCTTGAATTCGATGTGGGTTTTTTAAAAATTATGTGCACCCCTACCCTGAATAGTTAAGACAAGGATTCTAATCAACTCCAACCAAAGAAAATGTGATCATTGCAACAGTACCCTATGTTTCCAAACAATTACTAATTGCCAAAGGATTTGCTGATCTCTGAACTGTGCCTACAAACATTATAAATTTCAAAGAATGAATGTATGAACGCTAAACTTTTACCCTAGAACATGAACCTCCAAGTTAGGATTAAACAATGATTTACATCTCATATGAAATCCTATTGCATTTCATTACAAAAGCCATCTACCAAAAAAATGGATGTCCATAGGCACAGAACAAAGTAATGTATGACAACGATGTTACTTTGAGAAGAGCTGGAATGATCCCCCAATTTCAGTACTACCAGACGGGGGATTGATAGCCACCCAAAGGAGAGAGATGGTGATTGCAATAAGGCCGGACCAGACAAATACAATAGTCGGTGTCCTTCCTCGTCTTCCCATGAGTCCTTTTGCAAATGGATAAAGATGAGCTAGGACCCAAAAACTGAAGAACACACCTCCAACCATGCTACTCCATTCCGGTATCACACTGTATATTGTTCGACAAAATGCAACAGCTATTGCAATCAAGTTTACCATCATGATTGTAATTGGTGGTACCATTAGAGATGTCCATTTGAAGATGTAAAGATCAGCATATTCATCATTTTCATCATCAATGCCGGATTTTGATGTCAAAGTGAATGAAATCTCAATGCCGGCTATCACCTTTAGAAGACCTTGCAGAACAGCAGCAAGATGAGCACTTGTACCTCCGATTAACCAGAACTGCTCATTCCTCCACCACTCTTCCAATTCAATGCCAGACCACTTGATCTCAAGCACAGCAAGAATAATGAGGGTCAATGTGATGCTCAATAGGTATACTAGGAAGGTTATGTTCAGGGACTGAACAATAAACTGACCAGAGAAGAGGGATAGAGCAGGAAGGAAGCAATAGACAATGAGAAAAATGGAAGTGAAAGGGTATATTCCAACATTTAAGTAAGCAATCCTCTGAAGAAACTTCATCCTAGAGCTGGCCAGAAAAGCATTGTTACGGGAAAAGAAAATCTCTACAGAACCAGTGGCCCAACGAAGAACCTGGTGAAGACGATCAGTGAGATTGATTGGGGCACTCCCACGAAATGCATCTCTCTTAGTTACACAGTAAATAGATCTCCAACCTCGATTGTGCATCCTATATCCGGTGACCACATCCTCTGTCACTGACCCATAAATCCAACCGATTCGATCACCCCATCCGGTCTTATCTTCATACCAGCAAGAAATGGCATCAACTGCCTCTGAGACTGTGGATACATCAAGAAGATCTCGAGGAAGTGTCAGTGCACCTGGTGGCCTCCCATTTTTCACAGATGAGTGATCAGCAAGAGGTCGACCTTGGAATTCTGCCACGCGGATAGAATCAACTAACATGCTTGAGTTCCCAAACGATTTAGGAATAAAAGCAATGTTCATTTCATCATTTTCAGAATCTCCCATTTCAATTGATTGGTTGTCTTGTGAGGCAATGTCAGAGGCAGAAGCAACAGAAGAAGTTTTCTTGCAACTGGTAAAAAACCGACCAAAACAACCCTCCTTTTCTTTCCTGCAAGGTGGATCAAAGCCATAAAGGGCAGTTCGACGAAACAGACATCCTGTTCCAACATATACTGGACCTTGAATACCATCAAGGGCACGCATGTTGACGTCAAAAAAAACAGTGTTGTGATTAGCATAGCGGTCAGAAGGATCAATTCCTTCAAACCTCTGTGGAAACTGAACATAAGAAATGTTGTCTCCATCACAGTCCATCATGAAACACATGCCTTCTCTTAATGCTTGAGAGTTGTAGATGTAGTGGTCACAATCAAGGTTAAGAATGAAGGGACCATTGGACATAATAGCTGAGGCTCGAACAAGGGCATTCATAGCACCAGCTTTTTTGTTGTGATCATAGCCAGATCGCTTTTCCCGAGAAACATAGACGAGCATAGGAAGACGAATGTCAGTTTCAGTTAGGTCTATGGAATTCAAATCCATTGCAGTACCTGTAAGAGGTTCATCGCTGGGAGGTTTCAACATCATCTGCATGAGACAGAGCATTAGATAATCAGATTTCAGCACATATAACGGACATATCAATCATGAGTCAAGTTATTCTCAAGTTCATAAGCATTAAGATAGATCTACAAAGTTGTTTTCATGTAATTTCCAAACAAACTTTCTCAAACAAGTATCTGAGCAATAATAATTATGATGGATGTTAAACTCATGCTCATAAAAGAGATTGGTTGAGGGTACAGCAATTCAAATGCACACCATGAAATGAATAGACCATGCATAATAAATTAAATGTAAAGACAACCTAAAACTTGGCCGAAAGTACCAGAAATCAAATAATTACCTGTATGATGCTAGCATGATCGCCCCTGGAGTGATCAGGGAAAGGACTTGTCCAAGTACCGGGCCAGTGGGTTCTATCAGCCATCCAAGTAGCTTTTGGAACTTTTAAAATCTCCATTCCTTCATCATCTCCACTTTCTTTCCTAAGCTTCAAGGCTTTCATCTCTTCCCTAATGTTATAGGCATCAGATCTTCTCCTGATCGAATCAGGTAAGCCATTAATTCGAACCTTAAATTCACCGTACTCTCGTTTTGCACGTCTACGATCCCTAACAAAATCTGACCGTACCTTGTTCATGTAAGGATCTCTCTTTAGACTAAAATAGGATTCTGGGTTCCTAGGCTCAATATCATGTTTTCTACAAAATGGAACCCACAAATTGGCAAAACTAGCCGCTTCAGCCATAGCCTCAAAGGTTAGAAGTGCACCTCCATCATCAGAAACATAACATGCAAGCTTTTCAACAGGATAATCTGCTGCAAGAATAGATAGAATTGTGTTTGCAGTAACAAGAGGTGGTTCTTTCTCTGGGTCTGCAGTAGATACAAAGATGTCTATGCCTGGAAGATCAGATTTTCCAGTTGGATTGCTGGGATTGGGAGTTTCAAATTTCTCCTTTAAAGCATCGATATCAGTGACACGATTAATGGGACACAACTTTGGAAGCTGATCGAGTAACCAAGAGAAAGCAAACCATATCTCACAAACCACAGACATAAGCCACAACCAGACTGCATCATCATTAGGATTTCTGACTCTCCATTGCAAGAACAGTCCAAGTGCAACCATCCGAAAAAATATTAGGAGCCTGTAAATAATATCCAACAAAAGGGAAAAAATGATATGCCAATAAGCCAAGAATTAATTGATCTAATTGAGGGACATAGAAGGCTATTTATAAGAAATGATTGTCAGCGGGAAGACCAAATCCATACAAATTCAATAACCAAGGTAGCATCATAACCAAATATCAGTTAAAGCACTATGCAATTGAAGTATCACACCCAAACTGAAGAATCATACTTTCTAAAGCTAACTAACCTAGAGATGTAAGTAAACAAGCATAGACTAAATCTCAACTTTATTAATTTTTGCTTTTTTGTTCAATCTCAACTTTATTTTTGCTTAGATCTTATTCAAACATGAATTATATGGAAGAAACTGGGATAAATGAAGAAAGAATTTCAGGATAAATTGAAAAGTAAGCTGAGAATAAATTTGAAAAAGCACATTAACATGAAAAGAAAACAAGGAAAGAGGCTTATACCGGTACGGACTGAGAATTGCAGCAGAGATATTCACTTTGCGGGTAAGTGGTTTCCATGCCTTATCAAAAATTACTTTAGGGTCACCAGCAGTTCCGTCATCATTCTCATTAGCACCATCCTTTGGCCAAAAAGCATTTCCATATCCATAACTTCCTTTTGTCTCAAACAAAAATTGTGCATGATCAAACTCCTTGCTTGGACCCCTCACTAATGCATTCGACTTCATCGATCTCGATTTCATCAAGGAAAACCTTCTCTCCATCTTAGACATCCCAACAGAAGATGATGGAGAAAGAGGATGCTGATTCTTCATAACATACTCAGACACATCTGATTCCTTGTATGATTCTCGGCATCCAGGACAGATCCCATCACCAGTTCTAACAACATCCCTGTAACAATCCCTGCAAATCTTGAAATCGCATTCACAAGGGACTATATCTAAACCACGCTCATCAATCATAACCTTAGCATCACAACCAGGAATTGCACAAGATGACCCTTTTACACCAGTCATCTGAGGGTGGTTGCTTTCTGAATCAATCACCTTTTCCTTCAAACGGGCACGAGTCAAACAATTGTAGCCACCTATAAACAAAGAACCGGAGGCATACTGGTCCTCTAGTCTCATAGATGTCGACCTCTCCATGGAGACATCTAAAGGTTGGTTGTCCGGTGTGGGTGGCATGTGTACACTATAGGTAGCAAGATCAGCACTAGCCACTTCACTGTCAAGATCATGGCTTGTTTGGCTAAGATGATGAACTGTAGGAGCTGTGCTTGGAAATGGGTAGTGAGGTCTGGTACGTTTGGAGGTCATGACAATAGTTTGGCCTTTATCAGATGAAATATAACACAAAATCCTGCAGTTTTTGAACAACGAATGACTCTAAGGCAACTTGGAAACCCAATAAAATTGATAATCTCGCTACAATTCATATACTCTATTTCTTCAACTTTACATTTTGCTTAGAATTAAGCACAGAACAAATTTGAAAATAATTTCAAATAGTTAGAAGTATAAAGAGCATATTGATGAATCAATTAAAGCAAATCAAGGAGAGAGAGAGAGAGAGAGAGACAAAGCTTCGTCAAGCCTACCTATTTGAACACCAACCCTTTTCACCAAAGTTCCAAGTAAAATCTCTGACGCTTTCAAACCTCAGAAGTCCTCTAAAGGCCTTCTTTAAAGCAAACCAAGCAAGAAAATAAGGATTAAAAAGCAAGACCAAGTCCAGCGTCAATCTACCCTAGTTCAAACCCTTTAACAATTCCACTACAGAACCAGTTCAAAAAAAAAAACAAACTAGCCGGCGTTCCAAAAAAAAAAAGCTCTTTTTTAAAGTAATATTTCGATGGGTAGGTAACAGAAGATTTGCTTGGAGCATAGAAAGTGCTTACTAGAAGTGCTTTTCCAAAGTTTTTTTTTTTTTTGTAACGGAGAACCAGCAATCATCGATCTTTGAATATAATTTTAACAAGAGCTGGAACTCACTGCAAAGCCTTACGTTCTATTTTGAAGGTAAGAAAATCTTGAATTCCCTCTTCACAGTGAGAAGAAGACAGAACGAATGTAATAAAAATAAAGATTTGAGATTTCGGGGCCAATAGAAGGACATTTTGGGGAATCCGTCTTTTTTCTTTTCGGTGTGAGTCGCTAGATATATAGAATATGCCTCTGCAAACATTTTTATTTCAAAAAGAAAAATATCGCCAATTAATTTATTTATTTTTTCCTCTTAGTTTTGGCAATCTTAATATTTTGAAAAATACATGGTATCATATAAGTAAATATGAGATTTTCGAAGAGTGGTATGGAGAGAATTTTAAGAGTGTTATATAAGCAACTTTTATTATTATTATTTAATTGTATTATTTTTTATTGTTGATTTGCAATGTATTGAGTTATTAGATAAATAACTATTTTTTAGTGTTAATTTTAAGATAATTATATTAAAATATAATTATTTATACGGATAAAAATAATAATTTATGTTTTTTTTTACTCCAATTCATATATAACTAAACTATTAATATAATTTTAATTTTAACATCTAAAAAATATTTCTTTTTAGATTATTGAAAAAAATACATATGATATATAACATATATATTTTTATATAAAAAAACAATATCTTTTTACTCAATATATATATATATATATATATATATACTAAAAAACATATAATCTTTTTAAGAAGTTAAAAATAAAATTTTATGATTAAAAAATTATACCATATAATTAAATTTATTTATTAATATAATAACAAAAACCTTGATTTTATTATAATATTTATTCGTATATAGTCATCTGCTTAGTGCGTAGTAAATGGTTCTTGAGGGTGTTTTTAGTTTCGCCATGATAGACTCTAAAAATTTGGAGTTTGTAATTTGCTACACTAATAATGGGCTTAAGTGTATATTTATATTTAATTCCCAAATTTTGGTTAAGTTTATATTTAAGTGCTTAAATTTTTTAATTTTTACATTTAAATCCTCTAATTTTTTCAATAATGTAATCCTTAAATTTTTAATTTTTACACTTATATCATAAATTTTCATTTTTATTTCTAATCAGTTGTCAACTCAATATTTTTAATTTAGGGATAAAGTAAATATTTAAAACTTAAATGTAAAAATTTAAGGACTAAATTATTGAAAAAAAAATGAGAAATTAAGTGTAAAAATTAAAAAGTTTAGAAAATAATTATTTAAAAAATTTAAAGACTAATTATACACTTAAACCCTAATAATATTATTTAGAGATTTTTTAGTTAACTTGTCTAACATACTTTCTTCTTCCTCTTTTTTGTTCGAAACTTGTACAAAATACAAAAATAACTAGAGATCCGTGGAATTGTGAAATCAAAATTAAAATCAAAATTAAAATTTTAAATTAATTATGAAAATAAATCCAAACATAGAAGAGAACAAATAAAAATTCACTTTTTATTAAAATTAAGATGAATAAAAAATTTAAAATTAATATAAATTATAAATTTTCAATAAAGTTAAAGAAAAAATCCAATCCCTATTATACGGTTTCTTTATGATAGCTTTTATCTCACTTAAATGTTTGAGAACAAATAAAAAATTACATCTCAAAATAAAAATGATTAATTAAAAAAGTTTAAATACCACTAAATGATGCTCTAATAATATTGATTCATAGGTATATATGTTCCATTAAGCCTAAAGATAGAGTAATTATCTAAAAATGACATAAGTTAGGGAAAAAAAATTATTTGAGATAACCATAAAATAGTTACCTTTTTTTTAAAGTAAATTTTGAGACTTAATTTTTCATCTACATCATATTATTTTAAGCATTTAACTATATGATTTTAAACTCCTTTAAAAAAGGAACCCAAATTAATTAAAACCATGCACTCAAAATAAAAATTCAAAATCTCATTTTAGAACAAATCCATTAAGTAAGTTTGTTTTTGAATTAATTACAAATTTATTATTATAAAAACTCTTTATTAAAAATATATATACATATTAACAATAAATATTATAATCATTATATTTTTTTTTAATAAATTTTAAATAAAAATATAAAGATAAGATATGTATTAAAAAATATAATCTTTAATATTATATAAGAACTTTTATTTAAATTGTTTGGTTTAAATTTTTTCAACGATTTAAACTAAAATATAATTGTTAAGATATATATTTATTTTAAAATATAAAAATTTGTTTAAAATTGATTTAAATGTGATTTAAATTTTATATATATTATAAATAAAATGAATAAATAATTATACTTTAAATATTCTTTCTTTATTATCTAACTTTAAAAAAAATCTAAATTGCTTTGGTTTTGAATATAAAAATTAATAAATAAATAAAAAAGGTTTTTCTGCGTTTACATGTGGTAAGCAGATCAAGTTTCCAACCTGAATAAGTTGACTATTAATTGCCAACGTACATGTACAATGACAGTGTTCATACAGGCTTACAGCTTGCTAGCTAGCTTGCGAAAATCTCCAACTCACCATAAATCTAATCCAATATATCATTTTTTAAGGTGTTTAACTATAGTCATTCAAAAGTTTAAAACGATGGAAAATCCTGGATATAGTTTTTTCTTAAATATTATTTTTAAATTTTATAATAATAAAAATAATATTTTTTATATTTAATTTATATATTTTAACTATTAAAAAAACATTCAAATTAAACTAAGATTTTAAACCTTTTAAATATTTAACTTTATTTAATTAAAATATATTCAATATTATTAATATATTATTATTATTTTTATTATTATAATTTTTAAAAATATTATTTTTTATAATTTTTTAAAATCCTTTTGATAGTTGTTAATTTTTTTTATCTTTCTTAATTTTTGAAAATGATTTTATATATCAATTTTTGACTAGAATTCAAATATCTCTATTTATTTCATACCTATTTATATTTATAATTTTACAGTTGAATGTAAATTTTTACAATTAGTTATAAAGTAAGTATATAAGTGAATTGATTTTATTTTGTAAATTTTATTCATTTTATTTTCATAATAAAATATAAAATTTTATTTATTAATGGTATCAATAAATAATTTCAAACAAAAATAATATTATCATCATAATCTTTAGAAGACATTGTTCGACAATTTTTTTTTTTTTTGTACTTTATTCCTTTTCATTTATTTGAGTTCAAATCTATTTATAATTTTTTTAATTGTTTTTCAATATAACCTTGAAAACTTTAACATTCAAAATGTAATGATACATGAATAAATAAATAGATTAATTTTTAATTGTCAACTTTGCATGCGCACACAAAACGATAAAAGGCTAAAAGCAAAATACTTTTAAGGGAAAAAATTGAAAATAATGTTATAAAACATTATTTTTATAAAATAAATAAATTTTTTTATTACATAATTTTAAAAATTATTATAAAAATATTATATGTTTTTGTTACTTTAATACTATAACACATATATATTTTTATTATTTAAATTTTTTTTGATATATTATTTTATTTTGATCACCATTTATTATCATTGAAAATTATTTTTGTTATAAATTTAATAGTATTTTTTTTATTAATTTAATATCATTAAATTTTATAAAATATTACAGTGAATTAGTTAATTATAGTTTACTACGATTTACACATAAATCAATATTATTTTTAAAATATTTATAATTTAATGATATAAAAATAATAAAATAATAATTTTATAATAATTTTATAATAATTTTTAAGATTCAATAATAAAAAAATATGTTTATAATAATATAATGTAACTATTTTATTATAAATAATTGTTATCGTTTTTTTATTTATTTCTTAATTTTTATGATTTTAATAATTTAAATTGAATAGTCCTATAATATATGACTCAAAGTGTATGCTATTCCTTCCTTCCTTCCTTCCTTCCTTCCTTCCTACCATTATTCATATAAAGAAATAGGAGGAGCAAAAACGGTAGTTTCAGTCTTTTATTTTATTTTTTATTGTTTTTACTTGGAGAATGTTGTTCGAATCGAGAAGACGTTTCTCCCCAAGCGCGTAGAAAAAGCCACGTGGGATTATGGAGTGTGGGTCTCCCCAATTTTGATTTTATCCAAAGTACTATCAATTACATTTTCGTAACCACCAATTCAAAGGGGACCTATCGATCCCTGAAAATTGAAACATTTATTATGTTGTTATATGAGATTAGAGTTGGAGTTCTATCAAAATGGGTTTTGATTGATATTCAAATTATTAATTTTTGATTGATATATTTTTTTTAATAATAATTTTTGATGATTTAAATAAGGATATATTATTCATATTTAATGTGATGGTGATCCTCTCTCTTAAGGATTTTTTTATTTTTTTTACATGAGTCAGTTTTGTAATAAAATAGTTATACGTGAACATAAAATATTTTAAAAAAATTATAATTATTATTAATTTAATTTTAATTATTTTTATTACTAACTTAAAAATTTAAACATATAATAATTATATTTTAAATAATATAATAATATAACTACAAAAATTTCAAAATAATAATAATTTATTATTTAATTTATAAATAAATAATACTAAATAAATTATACCCAAATGTTCTTTAGTTTTATCTTTAACATCATAAATATTTTAATGGTTTATATATTTTGATTGATACAATTAGATCGTTAACGATATTAATATTTATGTTAATTTTTTAAACTTTTATGCACTAAATTATGAGAAATACTGTAAGTTTTTATAAAATCTGATATTGTGATAATATGTTAATTTTTAAAAATTTTATATTATTTTATTGTGATAACATGTAAAACTATAAAAATGATATTTAAATATAATATAGTTTAATTATTATGAAAAAATAATTATATTTTTAATATTTTTAATTATATTTGATAGAGATTATTATGATTTAAAAAATAAAAATAGAATAATAGAATAATTATATTTTGTTAAATATTCGTTTTTTTATAAGATTAAGATTAAGATTAAATATTTATAAAAAATAAATATAAAATAACGTTCTCAAATATATAACGGATATTTTTCCGAATTATTTTAGAAAAAAAAAAGAACCGCCAATTTTTAGGATCGTGTACGTGTTCGTGCCTCCATGTTGAGAGAGAAATCCAAGAATTTTTAGGTGGGCCTCGTGACACCCACCGATGTTCTTTTTCACATGGGACGAAGAACGACCTTCGTCCATCAAGTAACCTATTTCTTTTACTTTTTTTTTAAATAAAATAAAAATAAATAATAATAATAATAATAATAATAATAATAATAATATTTTTAGTTTATTGTGTTAGTTGCTGTAGAACATAGGCCCTAAATATCTAATAGCACGGCGTGATTGTTGCAGCAAAACATTCCAGATTCTCTATAACAAATATTATTAGAGCAAAACAGAGCAAACAAATATTATTTTGAATTTCGTTGTTCACACACTAAATCAATAATTAGTAGCTCGGGATAATATTCTATCTCAATTGTTACTACATTTTATTAAAATCAGTATTAAATTTTGTGTAAACTTTGATTAAAAAATATATATTTATAATATATAAAAATTAATGATAAATAATTAACTTTATTCAAATTTTATCTAATGAATTAATTAGTTTAAAAATTCAAATTTACTTAACAAATAAACGAGTGAGTTGAAATGATTTTTAAATGTATTTAATAAAATAATTTTAACAATTTTCATTGTTATAATATTACTATGAAAAAATCCAATTGAAGATAATATTCTTATTTTTTTTATTTTATAAAAAAATAATTAGAAGATAATATTTATTATTATTATATTATTTTTTAAGAAATTTATTCTACTATTATTATCATTAAAAAGTTAAAAATAATTTTTATTTATTTATTTCTAAAGTGAGATGAGTATGTATTTATTGTCGATTTTTTATAGTTGATATTAGGGATATTTATAAACCAGATTGGACCGGATTAAACCATAAAATCGGATCGAATTGGACCGATCAAACCATAAAACTGGAGCAGATCGAACGGTTTTATAAATTAAACGATTTGGTCTTATTTATATTAATTTTAAACCATTCGAATCGAACCGTTTGACACCCCTAGTTGATACACTCATCTCACTTGTTAAATTTGAATGAATTAAACTAATTATAATTTAATTTAGTTAAGATAAATCTTAAATAAGTAGAATTATAATATTAAATAACAATAATATTTGTTTTAATTTAATAAATTATAATAATTATATAAGTACTTATAATAGAGTAACAACATAAACTTAGTTTAAAATCGTGAAATGTTTATAAATATTAGTTGTATTTGTTATTGTTTATTTAAAAATATTTTTTATTGATCTTAGTAAATTTATATAATGATAAATTTAATCTTTTTCGTTCAATTTATAAATTTAAACCTTAATTATATAATGAAAAATAGAAATGATTTGCTCATGAATAATATCCAATTTTAAATAAATGTTAGATCAATGAGCAAGTAAATGTATAGCATTATAGACTTTGAACAACACCTCTTTCAACAAACGTTAGGCAATGTCAAGTACTTGATATTTAAATAGAAGGAATGAATCAAATGTCAAACCATATTTTTTTAATATTTTATTAAGAAATGATTATAAATTCAAACTAGAGAATTCATTAAAAAAATGTTTAATTTTTATCAACTGTATTAGAAAACGTCTTTATTATAAAAAAAAAATTAACGAAATGTTTAAATTTTAAAACTAAACACAGGAAGATTCTTTCTTTTCATTACCAAATCTTGAAAAATAGAAAACATTTCGAATTAGTTTTATTGTCTTTTACTCCAATTTTATCATAACTAAAATTACCTGCTGCCACCAAACTTGAGAAAATGAGTGTAAGAAGAAAAATGTAAAAAAAAAAAAAAAAGGTATCTAGTAGTTAGTTATAGAGATTACTTAAATCGGGCCAAGACTGGGCCCATTTCAAGTCCACTTGGGCTAACTCTTCCACTACATGTAGGCCCATTTTGAGAAAATACCACGATTAATGTGTCTCCAAGTACATAACCCAAGTAAAAACAACACCACCAAGGCAACGAAAACTGGTCTTCAAGAACATAATCGAGTTACATGATTTAGTTTATTTGATTATCTTGAAAGCTAAACCGTAACATTCATAATTAAATTTATATATATCTTTAAATTTTCTTAAACATACATAATAAATTAACAAATATATTATCAAACTATCGTTAAAATTATAAATATATCACTTAATTTTATTGAATAATAAAAATAACATTCAATTATAATTAATAATACAAATAAACCATCTAATCTCAAATATTTTTTAAATTTCATGCGTGGTATACCAAAACCTTAGGATTTAACTGGGTTAGAAAGAAAAAAGAATTCATTATTAAATATTACCGTAACATCACGTGATTGGACATAAATACAATAGAACAAATATATTAATTAATTCTTCAATTATATACACTTCATTACATAAGATACAACAAATCAGGCTTTATCTATCAAGAACATTTTAAAAATTAATATAATTGGATTGGACTGTTTGAAAAATAGTTTTAATTAATACAAATCGTTTTATTTATAAAACTATTCGAATCGATCCAATCCGATCCAATTTTTTTATTTAATTTGATTTGGTCTGATTTTTGAACACCCATACACGTAACTACTTTCTCTTTGTTTCTGCATCACTAATGCATATGATTATAACAGTGTTATCAAATTCAATCTATATATAAACATGTTCTTAATCACCATTAGCGAATATGCTCTTTGTTGTCTTGCTACTATGTGCTTTGACACAACACTGCGAACAAAAGTATGTAAAATAGTAGCAATAGTTGGTATTGAATATTTTTGGCACTCGGGTATCTGATAACATTAATTAATAAAGAAATTTTTATAAATAAATTAACAAAAATCTTCCATAGATAAAAAAATTTAGATATATCTAGTTAAAGAGGAATTTAAATATTAATAAAAACATATGTTAGAGAAGAAATTGATACACCGATGAACCTAGCACTCATAAACAATAGAATAATAAATAAGAAAGACGTTTTATTACGAATGATTTATATAAACCTAAGATACCATAAATTAAAATTCACAACATTAATATTAATGATAATAACTTAAACCACGTATTAAGTTTAATCTATGAATTTAAAAAGAGAGATTTAATGAAAAAAAAATGAAACCATCCATTATCATTATATTATATAGTACGATACTTATTAACAAATAGTCATAATAATTTAATATATAGATAAAATAAATTCATAAAAATAGATAAAAATTTCTAATAAAATGAATATATAATAAAACCAAAAATACTAATAGACTTTAAAATATCTTAAATATAAAAGAAAAATCTTTAATAACAAGAAAAAATAATGTACCGAGAATTAAATTTTATAGATGATTAAACAAGAATGAGAAGGAGAAGAAGAAGAAATAAAAGAATTAAAACAATAAGTTAAAGAAGTTAAAAATCTTATTCATAAAGTAATAGTTCAATAACAAAAAAATAAAAAATAACAAACTAAAAATATCCTAAAAATGTCAAAGATGGTAGAATTAGAAAATATTGGAAACTTTAATAAACCAAACAATTATAATAAAAGCCTTCATTATTTTATAAGAAAAAATATAATATAAATAAAATTCAAGAAAAAATAAGAGAAAAAAATTATAATAAAATATTACAACTAGACATTCTAAAAAATAGATCCATTAAAAGGAAAAACTACGAAAAAGATCTAATAGAATAATTATCCAAAATGAAAAAAGAAAAGATAAAGAAAAATATATATGTACAACATAATGGTATATAGAAAGTATTTATAATTTTTTTATGAATCTAGAAAACAAAAATATAAGAACATTAGTAAGTCTATTAATATTAACATAAGTAGATTATGTAAACATTATGAAGAAAAACTATACTTTAATAAAAAAGATGATATTACAGTATTCATTGAAATAAATTATGAACTAGAAAATACAAAATTATTATAGAGAGAAACACATTAATGTCCCCTATAATTTAGAAATAAATTTTTAATGCTTACGCAAATGAAATGAATAGGTAAATATCAGAAGAACTTAACCTTTTAAATAGAAGAATGCAACAACTAAAGATGAAAGAAGTATTATATTAGGATACCTCAGAATCTATATCACTAGAATTTAAACTTTATGAAAATAACAATAAAATTTACTACGTAGACCTTGATTGTAATAGATATATGAAAAGATATTAAATGAATAAGTTAATGTAACGAGTATATTAATCCAAACATTAGGAACTATTAGCGATACAAGACACTTTAAAAAGAATAATAAAAGAACTAAAATTTTAAATAATTTTAAACGAATATAATTATTGATAACCTTATTTTATATAGTTATTTACACCTATTTTATTAATTATAATTGCTATGTTCTCTCTATTTTTAGTTAATATTAGTTTAATAAATTAGTATTTACTGTTTTTAATGTTTTTATGAAAAATAAATAATTTGTATCGAAAACATACTTAATTGTAAGTTTTCGTCCAAAAATATAATTTCAAAATAAATTAGTATTTAATTGCAATTTATAAATGTTGAAAATATAAATTAAATTAAATTAGGGCTTAATTTTTAATTATTAAAAGTTTAAAATATAATATAAATTACCAAAGGGTCATGATTGTAATTAAAACAAAGTTTAAAATGGAATTTGAAATATATTTGTGGGTGAAAAATATAATTAAGAAAAGTTTTAAATTATGCGCGGGTGAGAAGAAGCCACGTATTTACTATGCTGTATGACGTGGACCGTCTGATCAAAAAAATAAACGGCTAAGATGCTACAGATTCTAGATCAAGCTAACCAAATCGTGTGTGCGCGAGATTCTTTTACGCACTCGGCGCACAAGTGGGGCCCCACTGCCGTGCGGTGGCGTGAAGAGTGGGACCCAGCATCAGCTTATTGGATCGGATGAACGGTCCCGGCATTGAGCGCATGGAACCAAGTACCGCGGTGCAATCAATCGCTGCAAAAATCTTGTGCGACGTGGAACATCGAAGAGGCGTGCACCCTCTCGTTTTACAGAATAAGAAGATCCCACGTGTCTCCTAAATCTTCCAGCGAATAATATAACGACACGTGGCATAAATTTAGTAAACCAGAATGCACGGGAAAGGCACACGTTTCCGGGCAGGTCGTTGTGTGCCACATGTCCCCGCCTTCCTTGCTTGCGTGTGGCGCATTTCCATACACCCTTTTGCTATCACCAATTAAAGGATGCCACGTGTCCCACTATATTTTTCAACAAATGAGATCGCAACACGTGGCAGAGTATATTGAAAACAAAATGAGAAGCGCGCGCCGTGTCTCCCACTCAGTTTAAAATAATATTTTTATTGTAACGGTTTGTCCCCTACGCGTCTTATTTTTATTTTCGATACAAATATTATACGTGTGTCTGCGTTATTAAAGAAAAATGTATATTTTTTTAGTTGTATTTTTGTTGCTATAAATAGGTGATAAGATGAAAGAGTTAAGAAGTTTTTTTGGATTGTTTTAGTTTTTTTTGGTGTAGAATTTTCGTGGGTTGCTCGGTTTTGGACTACAGAACACGCAGAAGCCATTTTTTGGCTTTTGTTATGTTCGGCGTGTGCCAAATATTTCGTTTCGTGATGTTTTAATTTTCTGTGTTCTTCATCTTAATTTCCTTATTGTAATTTTTATTTTAAATTAATGAAGTAATTTAATTTTTCTGGGGTTGCATTTGATCCAAATTTATGAAGCTTTGATTTTAACTATTTTTGAAAGATTTATAAGACGTTCGATTTGTTCATTCTATTTTGTGCTTAATGCTTTTTGATTATTTACGAATTTTATTAAAACGATTTGTGGCATAAAATAAACTTGAGAAAGGCATTTTGTGTGTGTATTGCTCATAAATAGAACGACATGTATGATGAAGGATAGGAATATACCCTAATTGTATGTGTGGCTATTTGAAAACTTAGAACTTAATGAATCTTATTAAATTTAATTCTCATAGAGATATAATGAATTAATTTAACGAGGTGTGTTTTTACGGAGCTCCGTAGAGATGTATGAATAAAAAAAGAAGTTTTCGGTTGACAAATTAAATGTACTAAAAAATATAAATCCAAAGAAAATAATATGATTTGAGTGGATTAGTTCGGTGAAAAATTGCAATCCTAGAGTTCTCTTATTTTTTTATTACCTTTATTTTAAATCAAGATTATTTTAGATAAAATCAGAAAGATACAATTTTAGTACTCAACAAATTATAGTAACAAATCCTCGTGGGAACGATATTTTTCTTACAAATATTTATTACTTGTGACCGTGTATACTTGCACGATTTTATGTATTGTAAAACACACAACAATTATCCTAAATGAATTTCAAAAATATATTGCGATAATAGTAATTTTTAAATGAAAATAAAATATGAATGTAATATAAAAATTAGAGACAAAAATATAAAAAATATAAAAGGTCTAAAAAATAAAAATTTAAAGAATAAGATTTTTTTAAATATAAGAATAGGCATTATAAGATTTCTATTTCAACACTTTAAAACTTAAGGCCTTGTTTGGCCACTTAATGTCAAAACTTTTTTTAAATTTATACAATTTTATAAAACAATGAGTTATTTGATAATTATTTAAAAAAAAATTAAGAAAAGAAAAAAGAAAACACTTCTTATAAAGTGTTTGGCCAAATTATTTTTAATATTTTACATTTGAATCTTTTAATTTTTTTTTAATTTAGATCAATTTATTTATATATATATCATCTAACTATCACAAAAGTTACGAATATAATATTTAATTTTATTAAGTTATAAAAATAACATTCAATTATAATTAGTGGTAAAAATATATCATTATGTTATTTTTTAGTGATTATATTTTATTTTTGGATTTAAATTTGTATAATTAATAAGAAATTTGATGGTAAATTTATACTAATAATAAAAAATTTGATGATAAATTTAAACTAATTGAATATAATTTTTTAATTCAATAAAATTAAATAATATATTTATAATTTTTAAAATAATATATAGTATAATATTATTAAAATGGAAAAAATTGTTCATTCACAAGATGAGATAACGTGTTTTAAGAGGATAAATAAATTAATAAAGAAAATCAAGAGAAATATATATTTTTTAATTATAAGAGATGCTATATTATTGTGTAGACATAGTCTTATATAACACATGATGTTCTTATAATATATTGTTGTTCGGTACATGTTAAACATAGGAAATAATATTTTCCTTGTTTTCTAATTATTCTTAAAAATATTGAAAACAACTGCAAGCTATTTTCTGAATTTTGATTTTTTAATATAACTTATGTTTTGAAATAATTTTTAAAATAATAATCTCGTATTCAATTTTAGAACAGTTTTTTATTTTTAAAATTAAAAAAATATTTTTAAGTGTCATGAATCTTGATGGTGGGGGAAAAAAATTAAATAAAATGTATTATATGTTTTTATTGGTTAATTTTATTTTTAATATAAAAATTATATGAAATTATTATAACAAGTGTAAATATTTTGTTATATGAGATAATTTTCAAGGAAAAATTACTATCATTTTAAGTTATCATAAAATTTTAATTAATATGACATCATTTAATTAATTTATAGATTTTAACTTATTTTTATAAACTATTTATATTTTACAACCAGATGCATTTCAAATTGCGACAAAAGTTGTGCATTCTAAATGCGAGTGGAACTGACATGTAATTTGACATATATAACTTAAAAGTTTGTTTTAGGTCGTAAATTTTATATAAATATAATTAATATTATAAATAATTATTAATTAAAATAATAAAATCTATTTTTTAATCATATTAATTATAATAATATTATAATTTACAATAAATTAATTTTTTTAAGTCAATTTAAACAAAAATTAAGTGAAAAATATTTATTGGCCCATTTTTTAATGTGACCTATGGGCCATCCACATCAGTTTTGTCGTCTCAAATTGAGACTTAAAGAGTTAAGACGGTCCAAGTCCAGTGTGTGTATTTGATTACTTTTTGCAAAATTTAAATCATTGGAAATTGAGCATATATTACAAATTATAATATATATATCACATCTAGAAATTAATATACTAAATTTTTATCATATAAATTTATTTAAAATTTAATTCAAGATTACTGTAAATAAAATTTTTCTTTTAATATTGCATCGAGAATAGAATAGTGACACAAATAAATTATAAATATCAATCATTTTTACACACATTATGCTTTTTATATTATATTATCTGTATTAATTATTTTAAAATTTTAAATAATATTGATATATATTATATTATAAAAATATATACAAATTTATATATTCTAATACTATTATATATAAATATAATAATTTGTATGTATTTTACTTATTATATGTGTTTGTATTGTGTTTTAGATGTTTCATATTTTTTTAATCTAAATTAACATATTTTTAATATAATAAAAATATAAATTATTTTTAAATAATTTATTTATATATATTTAAAAAATATAATATTTTTTTAAAAATATAAAAATAATAATAATTAATTTTAATTAAAAATAATTTATGTTATATAAATTCATATTTTAAAATGTAGTATAAATTGTCACGACTAGTTATAAATGTAATATTATTGACAGTCTGTTATTTTCTTTTATTTTGCGCGTCAAATCGAGTTTGTGGTCCTACTTGTCAACTTGTGACAAGAAAAGATGGACATTCGATAACAATGTAAATATTTACAAATACAACTAATCTCACGAAATTATATTTAATGATAACTTGTCATATTTTTTAATTCAAATAATAAACCCTGGTTTTGGTAAGGAAGGTAATTTAATTTCGCAACGTCATAGTTTATATTAAAACTCAAAACTCTAATAATCTGTTGTGAAGATTCAAAGAGAATAGGACAAACTAAATATAAAATAATATTTTCAGTATCACAAAGGAAATAATAATAAACATAAACTTGCCAATAAACTTTCACGCAACTATAAGGAAATTATTATTATTATTAATAAGTATAAACAATTTATTATTTTTAAAATATATAATAATTTTTTACTTTATGGGAAACGACTATTTGAAGAATTTTATTGAATATTAACGGGTACAAAATAATATGTTACAAGTGCGTGATATCTTACAGAAATTTTATTAAATTAAACGTGAATAGTACTAACAACTTTGCTCATAACTTAGTTTGCGTTGGTGGTGTACTACGTGACTCACATGATGAGGTCTATCTTGTCAATTAATGGTTTATGTTGAGACTTAATATCTTACCGAGAGAAATGCATACGAAGAGTTAAATGTGTGAATCTTCATGAACAATTCATTTATTTATAGCATATTTATGTGTACAAGTTTTAGCTATATAATATACACATGTGACTACATATCAGATGATATGATTAATTTAAAGACAATGTGTTAGAGATCTAAATCGAGTATTATTTGTGTTATCAATGAGCTCATGCTATACTTAAGCTCGAATAATATGTTAACGAGTTCGTGCTGCTCTTGGACTTGGTCTGTCTAAAGCTTGATTTGACACTGGGCTTTAGTATGTTATAAGGTTCGGTCTTTAGGTCGATATGACACTAGGCTTGAGTATGTTACAAGGTTCGGTCTTTAGGTCGATCTGAATGTCAAAACATGAATTGAGATTTGTATATGAAGGTGTATGTGTCCACTGGAGGTTGATTTCAAACAGAATGTTGTCGAAACAGATTCTGTCACTGCTCTTCGCTTTTTGCAGGATAGAGGTTCTTGTTGCGCTGCCAAAGGTATGCTGGTGCAAGATATTATAGACTAGTAAGAGACTTGATTGGGTAATGAGGTGATTCATTCCTTGGCAAAGCATGCACTGACTTGTGATGAGGAACTAGTGTGGCTTGAAGATTACGATCAGTTCGTAGAGAAGTTTTTATTTAGAGAAGCACAGCATGTAAATGTGTAATAATAGTTTAGCTTAATCTCTGTGATGTACTCATATTTCCTTTCAATGAAATGTTTGCTTTCATGATATTAATTAAAAAATAAAAAAGAAAGTAGCTTTAACTACTAAAATTTATTATTTTGAAAAAAAATAATAATTTATGCAATTTTTGTGTTACGATGGGTTATCATTTCTTCATAATTCTCTAGCGGTATATCAGATGCTGAAAAGTCTTCAATAACAAATTACTCGATAATCTATTTGCATGGTCATGCCGTATACATTATGAGCTCCATATGATCGAACAAAAATGCAGCAATTGAGGCCATAAAACTTAAAAGATGTTTCCTCTTCATATTCATTATCTAGTAGAGAGTTGCAGCTTATCCAGGTAATTGGTTAACCAAGGAAATTCATAATAACCAAATGAAGAACCAAGTTGCAAAGAACAAAATCAGCAAATGCTCTCTCTGGAGGCAAATCCTGCAAAGTTATTTTATGGAAGAATTCATCAATAGATAAAATACACAATCTGAAAACAATGATGAAAACAATATTAATGTGATGTAATTGCAGGAAAGAGGGGAAGGAGATTAAAGCTTTTTTGGAATAGCAGTTACACACTTGCATACCCACGCACACTCAAGGAAGGTGGTTAAACTTCATCAGATGATTTAAACTACGGTCTCAACCACAAAAGAAGCAGGCTAAGAAGGAAACTGATTCTACCTTGAATTCCTTGTTTTCTTTGTTAACTTGGATACGAAGACAAACTACAAGCAAATAAATGGAATCAGCACTCAGCTAATAATGGTTCTCATAAAGTTAAAAAAAATAAAAAAATAAAAAGAAGAAGAAGATAAAGCATGTCTCGTATTAAAAAGTAATGATAATTATAAATCAGCATACCAGCAAGGACTGCTGTCCCAGTACAAGAAAGAACTCCTGAAAGAAAAGAGTTAAACGGGAAGGATCCAACAATTGCCATGAAAATTACCTGTGCCCAAAACAGAAAGCCAAATGCGATCATGTTAACAATGACAATTCTTGCACATACAGAAGAATCACATACCATAGCATATGCATACATTTCTTAGATAGATAGGGAAGCACTAGAAATGTAATAAAAATGATTTGGCAACGATACAATGCAAGAGGAAAGTTTACAATATGGAATCTACTAGCCAATTGGCTCATAAAAAGCAAGCAGTCAAAATGGGTTATGTGGCTGAGTAGCATGCTGTCAGCGATAAATTCAGCAAGGAACTAAGCAGAAGCCAAAGTGAAAAGGTTAGAGGGTTATTATATATATAAAAAAAGTATAATAAAATAGGAAGCAAGAAGGCAGGCAAAATAAATGGAAGACAAGGAGGTTATTAATGTTAGATATTATTGTTATAAAGCTCCTTAATTTAAGGAGCAAATTAAAGAACAAAACAAGGAGTAAAACATGGAGCAAAACATGGAACAAAACAAGGAGTAAAACACAGTTTAATTCTAGAGCAATTCAAGGAACCATTAATTTAAAGAAAGTAATTCAAGGAGTGAATTTTTCCTATAAATAGATGTGTAATTGTAAATCTAATTAACCATCCAAAGTTGTTCATTCCAATCGAGAGAAAAGCTTAGAGAAAAGTTGCAGAGAAAATCGAGAGTAATTTTCGTGTAATCGTCAGAGTCATGCGAGCGTTGTAAACACCTTGTGTAATTTCTCCCTTTCAAGAAAAAAGATCTCAGGCAGCAGTCCTGGAGACGCAGTTAAAGATTTAACCTGCGTTATCAAATCTGTGTGTTATTGTTTCTATTCTTGCTTTCATAAATCTAAATTTTATCGAATTTGCGTTATTTCCCAACAACCAGTATCGAGCTATTGGTGTGATTTGGCCAATTTTCTCGCAAGAAATAGTCGAAACGATCCGGTAGGAAGTCGATTTTAGTGAGCAACGGCCGCATTTACGGTGAAGCGCGAAACTCGAGAAATTCGATGGCACATTTCGGTTTTGGAAAACGCAGACAGAGGATTATCTCGTATCAAAGAAATCTATATCAACCTCTCTCGCAAGAAGTCGAGAGGCGAAGGGAAGTTAAGATTGGAATCTTCTGCATGCATAAGCCCTGAGTTATTCGATTGACGTTATCCCGTAATGTCGCTTTCAACATAGCAAAGGAAAAGACCACTTACGGTCTTACGACTCTCTCTCCAATATGTACGTGGTAAGCCATCACCTCAAACAAAGCGCACTTGATGAAAGCGCTGCTCAATTTGCGATTTAATTTAAGGCGACGGTGAATAACATCTCAACGAACTCAATACGCTTACAACCCGGGCTGAAGTTCAGTGGAAATTGAATTCGATGAAGTACGAGCATTGATACTTTTGTCTTGTCTACCGGGAAGTCGAATGCTACCGCTACTACCGCGAAAGTAGCTCATCTTAAGCAACAAGTTGAAATTTGACGATGTTCGTGATTTGGTTCTCGAAGAGATCCGACGTAGAGACAGTGAATCGTCAACCTCTTCGCCTTTGCATCAGTCAAGAGAAGAAATTCAACCAAAGGAAAACGGACGTGGTAACTAACTACCGAGGTAGATCAAAAGAGCAGGTCCAAATTCCAGAATCCTAATAATTCCCATAGCTCGAAAACTATCGAGTGTTCGGAATTGTGGAAGAACCGCACTACAAAAATCGCGCAAGAATGCACCGGCGACAAACAAGCGAAGGCAGAGGCAAATGTTACTTCCACCTCGTGAGAGACGATGTATCGATATGCTCTTTCGAGAAAGGAAGAATCTCGTGTTATTACGCGTAGCATCGTTCACGCTACTTCACAAAAAGAATTCTTCGAGAAATATGTCCCTAAACCTTGGAAAGGTATATCTTGGGCGATGATCAACCACGTTATTATTGGCAGCGTGTAGCCAGATTAAGAGTTAAACGGCCCGTCTGTGGGTACCGGCCGATGTCGTGCATATTCCCGACCTCGTAAGGAACTTAATCTCAAATTGGCAAGGCCACAAATGGGCTACACTCAAGATCTTCCACGTGTCGATGATTGAAGATTTCAAAGTGCAATGACAGCTTGCTCGAGGCAAGAAAAGTGGCACTCTTTTACACGACAACAAGCACGTTGTTCAATCACAATTGTAGCAGAAATGAAACACCAAAACCCTGGCACCGTAGATTAGGCTACTATGAGCGAGAAGGACGATGAAGACATGCACTCAAAAGGAAAACTTCCTGTGTCTACAAATTGTAGAGATGGATACGTGCGAAGATTGTATACTGAAAGCAAAAGAGAGTCGCCTTTCGTACAAGTGGTGTAACCCCCAAAGAAGGAAAAGCTGTAGCTTATTCACTCGTATGTTTCGGGACCAACAACCGTCTTATCCATTGGCGGGAAACAATACTTCGTGACTTTCATCGATGATCATTCTCGAAGGTACGGGTTTACTTTCTAAAGCATAAGTCTCATATTCGAGGCTTTCTAAGATGGAAAGCTACGGTGGAAAATGAGACTCGGCTCAAGATCAAAAAGCTCGATCCAATAACGCGGTGGTGAATACGAAGACACCGCATTCAAAATTTTTTGCTATGAACGGGATCGAATGGAAAGAACCCATGCTGTGCACGCCTCAACACAATGGTGTACCAGCGTATGAACCGAACGTTGACGTAAAAAAAGAGCGAAGCATTTGTATACAAATGCTACCGAAGTAGCCTTCAAGGTGCATAGCCAACACGGCAGCTTACTTGATCAACCGAGGCCCATCTCGTTCCATTGAGCATAGAATACTGCAGGAGGTAATGCGAAAAAGAGGTGAAATTATCACATCTAAAAGTTTTCTACTGCAAGATTTTCAGGCATAATGCTGATCGGCGTAGGAATAGTTTCGATCCCAAATCCAAGAAATGCACATTCATCTGGCCATGCGAGAGATGAGTTTGGCTACCGTATTTGGGACGACGAAAACAAGAAAGTTATCCGTAGCAGAGATGTGATTTTCAACGAAAGCGGTGATGTATAAGGACATGCATAAAATACGCCAATGAATCGTAGCAGAATGAGTCAAGATTTGCATGCGCATGATGTCCCGTATAGTTTCGCAATGTAACCAATTGTAACAAGTCCTCAACCGTAGGAACTTGTTGGACAGAGTAGTACACAAGATTCCGACACATCACAACCTCTTACTCCAGCCCTCGTATCAAGGTCTTCTCGACCTCATACGCCCAACATGAGATACACGAACTATACGTTCGCTAACTCCGACGAGGGAGCCCGAATGCTACGACGAAGCTTCGTCGACTTCGAGATTCCAATAAGCGAGAGCTTGCTATGAAAGAAGAAATGAAATCTCTCATCTCCAACCGCATACTGGGAACTACCGAGTTACCCATGTGGGAAAGAAGGCACTTCACAACAAACGTAAGGTACCGGTGAAAGAAGAGTACGTACGGTTCCAAGAGATACAAAGCACGCCTAGTTGTTAAAGTGGTTTCAACAGAAGGAAGGAGTTGACTACACCGACATTTTCGCTCCTTTGTGAAGCTCAATACTATCGATCGCATCGAGTATCGTAGCCATTGGAAGAATCTCATCTTCGAACTTGACGTGAAGACCGCATTCCTTCACGGGAGATTTAGATGAAGAGATATACATGTACCAAATGTAAGGTTTCTCGCAGAGGGGAAGAAGAACGGTACGCAGTACTTAAGAGTTTGTATGGCCCGAAACAAGCCCCGAGACAACGGTACAGTAAAGTTTGATAGCTTCACGCATAGCGAGGGTTTCCAGTGTAACGCCGACCTATTGTTACTTCAAGAGATATAGGTCCGGCTTATCATTTTACTACTTTATGTTGATGATATGTTAAGAAGCAGTTCAGATATGGATGATATCGAAGATTGAAGCATCAATTGTCAAAGGAGATCGACATGAAAGACTCGGGGTCAAGCAAACAAGATTCTTGGAATGCAAATCACAAGAAATAAGAAGAAAGGATCCTCAGCTATCTCACGTGCAGAGACATCAATCGTGTTTTGCATAGATTCAACATGAGCGATGCCAAGCCGGGACACCCTGGCTAGTCATTTTCGCATATCCAAGGATCGGCCCCCGTACGTATGAAGAGAGAGAATCTCACGGCTAAGGTTCCTTACGCCACCCATTGGAAGTTTGATGTACGCAATGGTCCGCATGCCACCGCATATCGCTACGCCGCAGCCAGCTTGTTAGCAGCATTTATGTCAAAGGTGGTGATTATTGACAACCGAAGTCGTGCTCAACTCAGCTTGGTCTGCTAGAATAACAAAGACTAGAAAACCGCCGTTGATTGATCGAGGTGGACACGTATTGAAATCGGCCTTCTGCCGGGAGATTGTTAGATATTATTAGTTATAAAGCTCCTTAATTTAAGGAGCAAATTAAGGAGCAAAACATGGAACAAAACAAGGAGTAAAACAATGGAGCAAAACATGGAACAAAACAAGGAGTAAAACATGGAGCTTAATTCTAGGAGCAATTCATGAACCATTAATTTAAGCGAGTAATTCAAGCGAGTGAATTTTCCTATAAATAGATGTGTAATTGTAACGAATTAACCATCCAAAGTGTTCATTCCAATTGAGAGAAAAAGCTTAGAGAGAAAAGTTTTCTGAGAGAAAATCGAGAGTAATTTTCGTGTAATTGTCATAGTCATGGAGTTATGTAAACACCTTGTGTAATTTCTCCCCTTTCAAGAAAAAAAGATCTCGCAGCAGTCCGAGACGTAAAGCAAGATCGGGCCGAACTCCGTTATCAAATCTTGTGTGTTATTGTTTCTATTCTTGCTTTCTCATAAATCTAGCTTATCGGGAATTTGCGTTATTTCCCAACAATTAAAAGAAGAGGAAGAAAGAGCTCTAATCCAAAGCATACGATGCTCAACCAGAGACCAAGATATGCCCTGCTTTGCCAAAAGATTATCTCAAACACCATATACTTTTAGAGGGAACACCAACAAGAGACTTCTTCACCCAGCTTGAAACAAGAAGTGTTTGTTAAGAAACAGGAATCAAGAAAGGGATCTTTGCAACTTGTTTAGTATTAAATATGTAACAAATACACGGCCTAACCGATCTTTGCAACTTGTTTAGTATTAAATATGTAACAAATACACGGCCTAACCAATGTTGGTACCTCGTTACTCCACAACGAGGTGATAAGGATGATGGCTTAGTGATGATCAAGACTTGATGAGCTTGATAAAGAATATAGCGTAGCTAATTAGAGGTTATAGAGATCAAGACTTGATGGTAATGTAACATCCTGGTGTGACTTCAATCCCCATCCCGTACTATACTGACGACCTATGCAATCCACTTAAGAGTCTTGAGCGATCTAAATACAACAACCTATCTATGTAAACGTTTATGACGACCTCCTTACTGTAAATTAGATCATATGTAATTATCATGTATTCAAGTCGTTGAATTCCTAACCACCTTAGTGCGTAAAATGTTATATATATATATATATACATTTTTAATGAGTAAAATACATGATCCATTTCAGATATCAAATTTCTATACTTCTCTTTAAAATAACTAAAATCCCTAACATAAAGAATTCTCTCCAAACACAAATGATAGTTCAAAGCCGGAGAAAATAAACAAATCAGGATCTAAAACCTCTACTCAAGACACATTAGTTGAGATTCTAACCAAAACCCAAATTAACCTTCAATCCTTTTTGTCTAACTTGCCAACAAAAAGCTAGGTCCAGCTGTAAATGAAATTTCCATGGTCTTTGCCTAAAGATCAGTTCTATCCAAAATACCATATCTCTTCTTCTTTTCATATCAGAAATATTCATTTCTGTATCCAAACAATAATAACTTTATGTCAAAAAAGATATCAGCTAGCAACCTTTCTATCATCACTTTGGATTCTCTATTTGTGCTTAAGGTGAAGCATTTGATACTGTAATCAAGATGGAAAAACACGTGGGAAAATTAAAATAAGGGCTCATAATTGAAAAAGGACCAGAATTAATAATAGGGTGGAGGGTCTTCAAGGCACTTTGCTTGTGTCAAGTAGACACTTTGATTTTATTTTCACAAAAGATACTTAGGTCACTCTCTCTATAAAATTGAAAAAAAAATTAGTCATTTTTGAACAGTAAAATAATATTTTATTAATAAAATAATTTCAAAGTGAATTTAATGGGACAAAATTTTCATTTTATTTTAAAATTTTGAAAATGAATTTGAAAACAGTACAATATTTTCTTTTAATTTTTTGACGATTGTTTTTTAAAATTTTATATTTTACAGAATTTTTTTATTTTTTTGAGAAACTTTTCTTTATCGCGTTTTTCAATTCAAGCACAGTACATACAAAAAATAAGATACATATAAGTGTCAAAAAAATACAAAAAATTTACATAAAATATAAAAGTTTAAAAAATAGTTGACAAAAAAATAAAAGAAAATATTATACTTTTCAAATTCAGTTTTAAACTGTTAAAATAAAATGAAAATTTTACCCCAACTAAATTCACTTTTAAATTTTTTATTAATAAAATAATATTTTACTATTTAAAAAGTGACTAAAGTGTCCTATTTATACAAAAAGAGTGATCTAAGTGTACAGAAACCAAAGTGACTAAAATGTCAGTGAAACAAAAAAATAACTCATAGGGTACTTAATCCTTAATAATAACTGCTATTAAAAGTTTCACAATCACCCCAAAACCTTAAACAACAAAAAAAAACCTCCCAGATCCAAAGGGAGGGTGCTATTTTTGTTTAGAGCTTTAGGGGAGTTAAAAATGTCATTCCCTTTTAAATTAAAATCAGCAACTTGAGCACTCAAAATGAAAGGCTGCAAGATGTAGTTAATGGTAGATAAGGGGATACTAGCTCATAAAACATAATGAGATGACATGATGACATGCCACTATTTGCGCGCACGTGGGGGGTTGATTTTTTTATTTTTTATCTACATTGAGTTCAAGAGCCTTTTATAATTTGCAAACCGGGATCACCAAAATGGACACAATTGTGAAAGATAAGCATTGGCATCAAATACTACAAAGTAGATCTAATTTTCCACTGGATATACCAGTAATTCTATGCTTGAAACCAACTAGGAAAACTTTACAAATACGAGAAAATTCATAAGACAGCAAAAACACCAATCACATTTGTACACAGCAATACGACTACAGTTTGAGAAAATAGTGGTCCTGTAACTATTGAAAATACAATTTAGTAACTTAATGATTTTAAGCTAAATTAGTACACTAATTTTATTAAAGCTCCAAACAAGTACAAAGAACCAAAAATGACATAATTTGCTCATGCACGTGAATTATTGGAGGGAAAGATTATAATATAAAAAGAAAAAAAAATACTTAAATTATACGAACACCTCCACCTCTGTTAGAACTCATTTTCTTTCGGCCTCATTCTGTTCGAACCCTAACCTCACCAAACACATGGTCCAAGTATGACATTTTGAGCAATTTTAGACTTATTTGGAACTTTTCTAAAATTGCCGTCTATGTCGCTTAACCAAAAAGTTATCATACTAAACTATACATATTTTATAAAAATTAAGGACCTATTCTGCATCAATCCCACTACAGATTCGCAACGACATAAAACACGAATGTATAAACGAGATGAGATCACCTGAATGAAAGATGTGAGAACAGCGTAAGCCACGTAAAGATCGATTATCTGCAAGTAATAAGAAACCAGGTCACAATCATAATTTTGGTAGAGATAGAGAAAGAGAAAGAGAAACGAATATAGATATATGAACCTTAAGACTTGTGGGCGTAGCTGAGTACGCAGAGCGAAGAGAATGTAAAAGGACTTGGGCGTCCCTGCTCGTCGATCTAGCCATGGTTTACCTCTACTTGCGTCTTCTTCTGCTGCTGTTTCTCGCGACGCTGGGTACAAGTGTTGGACGGAGTAACCCAATCCTCTTTCTCGAATTCAAGTCGACCGTGGTTTGAGATGAGGAATTTTAACGCGGAAAATTGAAATTTTTATCCTTAATAAAAATGTAATCGAAATTGAGATAAAATAAAATTGAATATATATTAATATTTTTATTTTATATATATATTTAATTATATAAAAATTATATTTTAAATAATAAAATATATAATATTTGAATAATTAAAATCAATTTTTTAAATAATTAAAATATAAAAATTAATATTAATATTTTAAATAATGTAATATAGTAAAAATTACGTTAATATTTAATTTTTTTAATTAAATATATTTTAAATAAATATTATAAATAAAATATATAGTTAATTATTAAAAAAATATTAATAAATCGTAATAGATAATTATTATTGAAATATTTTAAAATTAATAAGGGGTGGTTATAAATTAATAAGTAATGAATATATTTAAATAAATTATTGAATTGTTATTAAAATATATTTATTAATATTAAAAATAAATGATATATTTTATAAATTTTTATTAAAATAATATCGATTTTAAATTTACTGTTAAAATTACAAATTTACTACAAGGTTTGCTTAACTTGGTATATTACACTAAATTTTTTTATCAAATTGTATAAAATATTAATTAATTTATGGTAATAACTTATCTATTTTATTTTTAATATATTATTTAGTGTATTACTAATAATTGATAAATACATAAACATTAAAAATTATATATAATAAAGATTCATATTTTTAGTTATTTTTATTCACGTATTTATCATATATTAATAATATGAATAATAACTCACTAAAAATAATACAAAAGATTAAATTCTTAAATTTTTAATCTATACTTTAGACATTGAACCTTGATTTTTAAGAGGTTTCGAAAAAACTTTCGAAAAATAAACTTTAAAAATGAGTTCTATAAACCTGACTTGACATATTCATAAACATGTTATTTTTAAAATATTTTTTTTATAAATCGATACGATAAGAAGTAATGATTCTAACACTTGAAATGGTATTAAAACTCATATTTAAAATATATGAGTTATTATAACTTATATAGGTTTTGGGTATCATTAGATTCATAATACACTTAGGTATTCCAAAGATTTAAATCATTTTTATTAATTTTGTAATTTAATAAAAAAATTATTTATTTCATGTTTTAAAATTGAATATATTTGAGAAAATAAATTAGAAATTCTTATCACTTAAGTTATAAAAAAAACCAAAATATGTTACTATTAAAATTATAAAACTTATGTGATCTCAAATCCCAACTTATATATTATTGATTTTATTTTTTTTTAACATTAATAATTAATGCACCTCTTATTTTATATGTACCTCGTAACATATAACACAACGTTAAGACCTTCGACCATCACAAGTGTGGTGGCCTTTAGCCCCCTGATGTGTAAGTTTAGGTAATAAGGAGAAGTAGGAGACTAGTGTCTTTTTCTTGTAATATTAAGAGATACAGAGAGATATTTAAGGAGCGAGTATAAATTTCAATATGTGTATTTAATAGTAAGTAGTGATAAATATTTATAGGAAATATTATATGTAATGATGACACTTACCTATAGTGATGGACTTACATTTAAATGTTGGAGCTTTATTTATTTAATTATCTCATTGTCGGATAATTAAAAGTTTGAATATCATTGTTTATCTATTAGATATTTATTAGATAATGAGGCTTATTTATTGATTCAGCACTGATTGGGTTAACATGTAAGTTATTTGTTGACTAAAACTTCTCATATTACGCAACATAATGTAAATTATTTTACACCCAACATCAGTCTTCTAGACTTTGTAGGCTTGGGTACATAAGCTAGTAGGTCTATTTTGCTGTTACATCATCATTTGGGTTCACTATCTTTTTAACCTTATTGGTGGTGTCAAGTCCACTCTTATGTGGCCATTATTTGCCTATATGTCAAATTTCTCATTTTTCATGTGCACTCAAAATGTGTGAGATGATTTTTTGTTGTTGGTTGTTTTTATGAATTCTCAATCAAACTCTTGATGAGGAAGTTATGTTGATGTCAAAACCACTACTCAATAAGTTAACTTTCCTATTGTTGAAGAAATGGCATGTGCCAAAATGTGTGGGCTTTTAGGCCCATGCACTACCCAATTGTTTAGGACCATTGGATGGGTCCTATGATGAATGTAAGAGATTTCACTTTATCCCTTATACAAAGAGAACTCTCTCTTCATTCTTTCATTACACTATTCAAAGCACGCTCGAGAGAGAGAGAGAGATGATGGTGGAGCTTGCTTCAAGGTTCGGTAAGTATTTTTTTTTATTTTCCAAACACTTTGTAGAAAATTGTAGGAATTTTATTTTCTATATATGCAAACACCTCACACCTCACACCTCACACCCCACGACACTTATACTTTGTCCTTCCCTACATAAGCATGATGGAAGACGGGATGATTGATGGACATTATTAGACTTGGCCATCGTGGGGTTGAGCAAGCACGGGTTAAGATAATGGTTTGATTATTTATAATGTATCCAGCCACCAATGATGTGTTTGGTCATTGCATGTCTGGCCATGGTCTGATCACCCTATGAGGTGTCCGACTATGGTGGTTGCTCGGGTCCATATGATGGTGAATGAGTATGTATCAAGTTGGGTGGTGATATAGAATCATTCTGACGATGTTCTATCTGTAAGGACTATTTCAAGGATGAAGACTTGGATTTTATCCTTGTTGATATTCCTAAGCACCAATTGGATCTTGATGAAGAAGATCTCGCTTTCTTTTTTGTGAATAGGATCTGTTATTGTTTAACGGATCATTTATTAGATACAATTAAAAAGATCTTTAATATATCATAATCAATAAGGTTGATACCCCAAGTTCTAAGTATGAGTTGTAGTAATCTCATTCCAAGTAGAGTTACATTATTTATGGATCACCTCTTTGTTAGATTAAGACTACTCTTTTTGCCTATAGTACAATTTTTTTTGGCATATGTTGGCACCTAACCATCCCAATTTCCCTCCAACCACTACCAAATATTGTTAACTTGTTGGGTGCTTTAAAAGGAATACGAACATGGAAGAGTTCACTTATTGCTACTTTTCGCAACTTCAAGATGGAAGTTACAGTTGGTTTTATCTTAGACTTCTAACTTAGACCTTTTGCTAATAGCGTTCTGATTGAGAATCTTCTGGATACTAACAAAGGGTGGTATGACTCACTCTTCATGATGGATGAATATTTTTATTTATATATTTCGAGGGTTCCTTCCACGCTTACACAGTATGAGAAGAATTGTATGACACTATGATACTGAGCCTTATTGTGGTATGCTTTTTTCTAACTTGTTCCTTTTTTGTTTGAAGTTTGTTGGTTGCAAAATTATTCTTCCAAAAAGCAATTGAGGTTTATCAATTATCTTTACAGTACATCCGTAAAGGAGCGAAATAATGATAGACTCATTCTCTTTGAGTGGATCACTTGTTAGGGTTTGAACGCAACAATAGTTGATGGTAATTCTACAAATCCTGGTAGTGAGTACTGACCTTGGTTCTTTATTTTCAATATCTTATTTCAAACATTTGGTTGAAACTTATGTTCTTCTTACATGTATGACTTATGATCTTCCAACTAGTATGAAAAACAAGAGCATGACAACCTTTAAAAGGAAGAAAGTCATTACTTCTGTAATGGTTATTGTAAAAGCACCTCTTAAAAGGAAGGGGTCCCCATCAATACCTATTGAGGTTTTGTCGGTGCCAATTACAAGTGATACAATTTTACAACCTATGGATTTGGATGTCCTTCTTGTGCCCTCACTTACACCCCATACTTTTAAAAATCTACAAAAGTTTAGAGTTTAGATTTGCATAGACTTACTATTATGGCTCCAACACTTGCCTTGAATATGAACCATGTTGTTAAGATTCATTCTAATTCGGAGAGTTTCTTAGCGACCACTGAGAAGTAGCATCGTAAGATGATTGAGGCTCGAGATGTTGCTGATCTTACTTGTAGTAAGGCAGCGTAGAAGTTAGAGAAAGTTTAAAAGGTATATCGCGTATCCCAACTTACCTATGCGATATCAGAGACAACATTGGAAACTACCTTAACAGATCGAGATAATGCTCTGACCCAAGAAAAAGAGTTAAATCAAGAATTATATGTGAGCCTTCGTTCATCTTGAGAACGAATACGTATGTATGCTCAATGTTAGAACCTACCTCAGCTCAATACTATAACATATGACCTGTCCTGAAGGATCATGATAACTAACATCCTGAGATAACTCTAGTTTAACTTAGAATTTAATGTAAAAATTTAATTTTTTTCTTTTTTGGCAAAGACTCCAATATAACATTACAAGGAGATAAAAACAACATAGATTACATAACAAAAAATATATCCTAAGCCTCCAAACTCACGCGATGTGGCCTCAAAACCTGCTACATAGGGGAGAAATAAATATAAAAGGTGAGATAGAAAGCTTAATGAGTATATATGTTTTATAAAATAACATAATAGTTATATAAACTACACATAAAACACTTATGAATTATCTTGAAATACATACTAGTAAAAGTAACTTGTGTATAGTATTTATGATAAAATAATATATTCATAAATGTATAATCTGAATTTCATAAAATAACTATAATTTGGTACATGTGAGAGTTGTAAATGACATATTCATAACTTATAATGAAATAACATTTTGATAATAATTATTTATTCATATGATGACGATAGATGCAAAAAAGATATTTAGAGAGTATGGATTTTAATGTCTATAATAGAGAGAAGTGTAGTGTATTTAATGGTTAGTAATGATGAATATTTATAAGAAAGTATATATCTACTCATAATCTTTATAGTGGTAGAATTATATTTAAATATCCTAACTTTATCTACTTAATTAGTTAATTGTTTAATAATTAAAAGTTTAAATATTAGACATTTATCTTTTAAATATTTAATATAATTAAAATTTATTTGATGATTGAACTAGTTGATATGTAAGTTATTTATTAATTAAATCTTTATTATTATATCATGTAACCTAAGTTATTTTATACCAAACATATATTATATTATATATAATTACGAAGATTTAACCTCTTTAGGGACAGGCCCTATGCAGCTGCTTAACTGGGTAGGAATGAGCCTGGCCTGTTTCCTAACATCACAATAGTAACTATTTTTTTCCTTTAAAATAAGTTAAGGTAAAATTATTATATACTTATCTTAATATTATATTATGATTATTTTATTATATTATGTTACTTTTAATAATTTTATTTATTTATTTTATTTTTTTAAAATATTTACTAACTTATTAGTAAAGTTTAATTCAATATAACTTAATTTAAAAAAAATCTAAATAATTCATAATTAACAAGAAATAATTACAATGTCAAAAAATAATAATACGATTAAAATGTAATAATTTTTAAATATTAATTAATATATTTAATTTATTAAAATTATGTATCATAAAATTACAAAAAATAACATCTCTAAAACTACTAATTTTTAAATACTAACTAGTATATTTAATTTATTAAAATTATTTATTATAAAATTACAAAAATTAACATCTTTAAAATTTATAATAATAATAATAATAATAATAATAGAACCCTATTAATATTGAATTGAGTATAATTAAACAAGTAAAAGATTGAACTAATTTAAATTATCATAATTCAATTTAAACGATATCTAAATGAATGATATTTAAAATAAGTAATGTATCGTACTTTTTTTAATAATAAAAATATCTAAAATAGACATAAATAATATTAACTTTTGGTTATAAATTTTAATTTTATTTACTTATTTATGATTTTAGCTAGAATATTGGGTTCATTACCTTAATACTACCATGATTATACTTTTGATACTCTTTTTTATCAAGAATTTTGAGATGATATTTTAGTGATATCTCTTTTAAAAAAATGTACAAATTTGATATAATTTATCATTTAATTGATGATTTTTCATATGTGTAGTAATACATATACAATATTCAAATGATATTTTTATATAATAAATTAATTAAACGATATTTATAATATATTTTGAGATAATCAATTAATTGATTATCAAAAATACTATTTAAATATCGCATTTGTATTACTAAAGTTAAATATTATCTTTTATCTTAATTATTGAAAGTTTATAAAATATAAATATAATTAACCTATTCCGAATGAATATGTTATTTTTAATTTTTATTAATCTATAAATTTAATAATCTAAACAAAACAACGAATTATGCAATCGCGTGTAAGAATAAAGTGCGAAAATGAAAAAATAACACATGATATTTTTAGGTGAAAATAACCTAAGTCACAACTATGACATAAGAGGAAAACTAGCAATCCACAAGACCAACTAGCTTTACACTGTGAAAACCAAATATTTAAGTACAAACTTGATTTTATGCTAACCTCCTTAAGATAGCATCTCAATGTACATTACTTACGAGTTTATATTTTTAGCATGAGCGGTATCCAGATCAACGTACCAATAAATTTTTTGCCAATCAAATAAGTTCATGAATCAAATACAAAAATGATTAGCAAAAAAATACAAGTATTCATGTGTGTTATAGAACATATTTAATAATAAATAACCCTAAATAGATGATTTGATAATTTTATCAGAATAAATCAAAATCATTTATCAACCTTAAAACAATCAGTTTAAGCATAAGTTCATTAATAATAACTTTTTTAAAAATCAATAATCAAACTAAATAATTATGATATAACACACATAATTACTTGATCTAATAATTTAAGGACAAACATAAAGAAGTTATAAGAACATATGATTAAAATATTATAACCTAATTATGTTTATTAATCACAATGTTTAATAGATTAATCAAATAAAGAAACCTAAATAATTATGATCTTATATTTGCAAAATAAGAAATAGATTAAGCATAAGAGAATAATGCTCTTGTATGATTGATTGAAACAATGAGCGATAAGTTTTATTAATAAGAAAAATTAAAATCTTTAACCCTATGTAATTGATAAATATCTTTTTTATTACAAATATGATTAATAATACTCATCAATCAAGAATACTCATATATAAAAAAGAGTTATTTTAGAGTATATTCGTTAATAAATAAAACTCTTATTTAAAAAAGAATTATTTTTAAAGTAGATTTTAGGCTATCTTTTATGCTAAGATTTATTATATATATTATCCTACATTTTAACCTAAAATTTAATATATATATTCAAAACAATGAAACACATCAAAGAATATGCTCAGTGGTAATTTCGTAAATTTATTTAAGTTTGAATAAATATTTTAGCATTAAAAATAATTCTAGATTTATAAACATGTGTTATTAAATGTACGAATGTAATCCTATGTGACATAATTATAACATATATATCTGAAGTATAACCATTTAAAATTATGACGTTTTTTTGATTTTGTTTGATAGATTTGATAGCGAGTTTAAAAACAAGTTTATATGTAAATATTTTATTCACAAAAATAACAAACACTTATAATTTTTACAATTATATAGTATAATAGTTATACCTAAATATATTAAATCTTTATCCAAATTTATTATTAATTAAGCATCGGAATTCGAAAGATAATTATTATATATCGAAAATTGACGAATAACAATAAATATATACAAAAATTAATATTAATAATATATAAAATATATCACCTAATAAATTTCATATAAATTATTTCCTTATTCATATAAGGAATTTTATAAATAAAGCAATAAATGAATTAGAAAACAAAGAAAAGAATACTAAGCTAGAAATTGTAAATAAATATAATAGAATATCTTTATCTATAGTCAAATATTTATTGCAATAAACCTCTTATAATTGAAATTTACATAACAATAAGCTATATATCACTAACAATTTTAGTTATTACGTCGCATAATTATATTACTCTTCTACAATTATGCCGACCACTCTATAAGCTTAATGTATAATTCAAACATTGTTGAAGAGATGTTGGGTGCTTTTTATTTTTGATTCCATTGTTTTGAATAGACATTCAATTCTTTTTTTTTCTTTATGTTTTGCTTTCATATACGAGTTTAAAAGAATAAATTAATTTTATGATAAAATCGAGGACAAGCTGTTGTCGAATGATTAAATACATATTACTCCTCAAAGGATATTTTAATGTACATTTAAAAAAAAATTATTTATTATTTTTTAAAAATGTGATAATATATTATCTCATATAAATAAAATATAATTAAGATCAGTGTAATAATTTTTCTATAAACATAAATATCTAATAATTATTTATAAAAACAAACAATATAATCGATTTAAAATATATTTTTAAAATAATAAATAACTCCATTTTCTTCTTTTAAATAAATTTATACTTGAGCATAAATTTACTAATGATAAAAATAAAAAGCATTATAAGCGATTCAAAAATGAAAATTTTCCATTTAAATTAATTTAAAATAATATTTTAATAAAAAATATCTGCAATATTATATATCAATGACTCGATAACAACTCTCGCCTAGTTACTTGGCCGATCCTGTTTGGAACTAGAAACATAAGTGAAATTCATTTATATATATATATATATATATAATTTGCTATGTAATTTTAAATTTAGCTAGTATGTTCTAAATTATTATATCAATATACTACTTAAATAAATTGGTTACTATTTTACATATACCAAACAATAAAATTGATTATCAAAATATTTTTATTAATGCAATAAAAATATATGAAATAAATTTTCCAACTTTATAATTAATTAACTTTGGTTTGATGAATTTATCATTAATAAAAAATCAATTATGACAATATCTGCACCCTCAATTAAATGAGATGAGATTATAACTTGTTTTGATAGCTTACAAATAAATATTATGAATTTTATATAGTATATAATATATAGATGAAAATTAAATTCATATACTTGTTAAAATAATAATAATAATAATTTAAGCATAAATCTTAAGATAACTAAGATTATATATATATATATATATTTTTTTTTTCCTTTTAACAATTGACACACTTTGCGACGAAAGAAATACAAACCAACCAAAATTGGCATGGGATCTTGGGGGCTCATGCGGCTGGAATTGATGAGAAGAAGAAGACGTGACGTAGCAATTTTGAGATCAGGTGGAGTCAATTATCGTGAGCCATATGCCCATATTCTTTGTATCAACACACATGCCTTGCCTTTTAGGCTATTGTCAATTAACTAATTTTCCTCAAAATAATCAATCAATTATTTCTCACGGTTTATTTATTATTATAAATTACATCTACTGATAAATAGATAAAATAAATAAATAAATAAATAAAAGTAATTACGAAAGAAAAAAGCCATTCCCTTTGGCAATTTGTGCTGTTGCGGTGTTGCCACCATTCACTCGTATATTCAATTCAGGTACTGCGTAGCCAAATTGGATTCAAAATGGCGTCGTTTTTGGCCTTCCCTTCAATGTTCTTACCTCCCACAGCTTCCTTTTCCACCACCTCCTCCTCCTTGCCTTCCTACAACCGGTCAGTTCTCTTTCTATCTTGTTCTCCCATTGATAATAAAAAAATTTCGGAGTTGAAGTAGTGAGATTTCTTACAATCAAAATAATAATAGCTTAATTTTATTATGAACTGGAAGAAGATTTTTATGGGCTTTGAGTGGGTATTTGTTTCAGCAAAATTCAATGCAATTATTGATTTTCTGGATATTTTTGTGCTCTAATTGTTGCCCAAGATACGACCCAATAATTAATTTTAATTTGAACCATAATGCTGAAATGCTGTTTTATATGTTCTAGTTCGTATAGGAATTATGGGAAATATAATTTTGACGAAATTAACAGTATTAAGAGAGTTTTGAACAATAATTAATGGGAAAGGAGCTTCCTTTTTGTGTTATAAATGAAATGCTTCTGTTGGAGAGCTGTACAATTGATTTCCTTGTAGAATTATCTGCTTTCTTCATTTGGATTGGACTGTAAATTTGTTTTAGTGAAGCTGATTGTGGCTCTTTTCAATTACAGCTTCTGCAAGTGTGGTGTTAAGTGCAGTTATGCTGAAGCTGGTGTAAGAGAGGACTCCAACTCTGCTCCAATAGATGTTTTGGCCGATGTTAAAAGTGAACGGGTACTTCAAAACCAATGCGGCAATGCCCTTTTTTATTTGCATTTTGGGTTCCTTTTGCTGCTTTAGTAAATACACATGTCTGACCAATATGTTGTTATTAGGTTGTAGTCTTAGGAGGCAGTGGCTTTGTTGGTTCTGCCATATGCAAGGCTGCGGTTTCTAAGGGCATTGAGGTCATCAGTGTAAGCAGGTACTATATTTTTTAACTGATATCTCAATTGCTTGCCAACCTTTTTTGTCTACTTGATGAGTTATGTCAAGTGTTTGTATTTGGATGCTCTTCTAAAAGTTGTTTAAGATGTTAATTATGACATTTCTAGATGTTTGATAATCTTTTTACACTGTACATTTGAAACATTGCTCTATTTCACAGGTCAGGTCTTCCCACTTATTCTGATTCTTGGGTAGATCAGGTCAATTGGGTACCAGGCATGTCGGACCATCTTTCTCTTATGAATTGGATTTCTGATCGCCATTATTTGTGCAATATGAACGTAATGTAATAGATCAAGATTAACACTGTTTGTCTAGTGCAGCAAAGATTTAAATGAACGAACTTACATATCTGGTTTACAGGCATTTTGATATGCAAACTTGAGATTGAGTTCCAAGAGTAGATCCCTATTACATGCTTGCTGGAAAAAAGTTAAAAAATAAGAAAGTTTTGTAATAGAAAGACTCGTGCATTTATTAAGATGCATCTATGCCTACCGGTTCACAAATTTCTTTTACAATTCCAATTCATATGACATATCTTAGCTTAGATTGAACAGGATTATTGATTATGGACACGGGCCACATGGAAAATATCTTCAGGCTGTTTTCCCTAACACCTATGCCATTTACCAGCATTCTTTGAATATATGAACTCTTACCATATCTTTAAGCATTAAGCTATGTTGCTCTGGAAGCTGAACAACATTGTCTGAATTCAGGGTGGACTTCCTTGCTAAAGCACATTCTGAAATAACCTATGCAGGAGATGTTTTCTATTTAAACTGGGATGAAGTACTTGGTGGTGTCACTGCTGTGGTTTCAACCATTGGGGGGTTTGGCAGTGAGGAACAGATGCTAAGAATCAATGGCGAAGCAAATATCGTTGCTGTCAATGCTGCAAAGGATTTTGGTATTATTTTCCTGATTCTGAATCTTTCAATGCTCATTTCAATGAGTTTATTAGTTGTTTTGGAGTAACCTATCATATTGGCTCTGTTACATAGTTTATTAAATATGCAAAGCTAACTTGCTCTAGTCCTAAACATGTGCAATAGCTATAATGTAAATCCTTGCAATGATCCTCACTTTGATCATCATGTCAACTCCTTGTTTCACTAACAAGCTGTGAATAGCGATCTGGATATAATTTTCCAAGCAACAAAATCTCCATGAAAGTACTGTCTCTTTCGGTTATGTTCCGTGATCTCTTAGAATATGTTATATGGATGTAAGGCATTGGCACTGGTTTGTTGAAGTGAAGATGAGGCTACAAAGCAATGCTTTCATTAGATAAGGAATATGGGGGAGTGGTTGTTATTACACAACCCAGTTTCCTTTCTTTATCTGAAACCAACTGAACTATTTTTTTTTTATCGGAATTGATTGTTAGTGAAAGCCTTTCTTTGCATCGTAGTTTTAATGTAATTCATAACACTGTTTCAGTCTCTTAAGGTGTTGTCATATTGTACAAAGAGCGATTAGATAATGGCAGGTTCATGTTTGGAGATTAAGACATCATTTTTTGCTATTTTTGGCAGGGGTTCCCAAATTTATTTTGATATCAGTGCATGATTACAATCTTCCATCATTTGTACTTTCCTCCGGATACTTCACAGGAAAGAGGAAAGCAGAATCGGAGGTTCTCTCCAAGTATCCAAACTCTGGTAAGATATTACATTTCTTCCTATTTTTTTAAAGCTTAGAAATGGAAATGAGGTACCTACTGAGTAACTTATTTCAAAAAATCCGCACAAGTACTTCCATTTTCATTTTATTTTTTACGTGTTCTATTTCCTGGATTCGAACTTTTGCAGGTGTTGTTTTGAGACCAGGATTCATATATGGTAAAAGAAGGGTGGATGGCTTTGAGATTCCATTAGATTTGATAGGAAAACCACTGGAGAGAATTCTAAGTGCCACTGAAAACTTCACGAAACCACTGAATTCACTTCCTGCATCTGATTTGCTCCTGGCTCCACCAGTTAGTGTGAACGATGTTGCTTTTGCTGTAATCAATGCAATTACAGATGATGATGTCTTTGGTGTTTTTACTATTGAACAGATCAAGGAGGCTGCCGAGAAAGCAAAGGTGTGAAAATATTCTCATGAAGTAGGATAATACTTGTAATCTTAATTACATATGTATTCTTAACTTAGTTTGCATTTTTTATGTGTAACAATTGCATTTTAGTAATAATTTTTATACTATGATTATCTACAATATCCTCAGTCAATTTTCTTCACAGATAAAATTTGATTTATTATTTTTTAATATTATATAATTAATAATACCAAAATATTAAAATAAAAATATACAAATTAAATTTTTTTTTCTAACAATATCAAGCATATATAAATATAAAAAGTAATGTTACTTCAAGTTCATTATCTTTAACGAAAGTATACGTTAAATTCGTAATTATTAGTAGAAATGCAACGTGTATTCCTCTATCTCATCTCATGTCTCATTTAATATATTTAATGGATTCGTTTTATAATATTATCTTATTTTATTTAAATATAATATTATCTTATTTTATCTTATTTAGATTGTATATTTAATGTGTCTAACTTTAAACATATATTATATTATATTTCTTATTAAACTTATATTATAAATAATTAAGTATTATATTTTCTATTATTTTTATATTCTTACATATCCAATTTAGGTCCGTTAGAGATAAATGAGATATTTTAATTAATAATATCTCATATCTTATTTCATTAATTAAAAATCAAGTGAAACAAGAATTCATAGATTTTAAAAATTAATAGATTGTATCATGAATATAATTATTATTTTATCTCAATTTATACATCTATATATTAAATAAAGTTACTACTCTTACAAAAAGAGTTATAAAAATCTATGATGGAAAGTTAATGGATTTAAGTTGTTATATTTTTTGTAAATATAAATTTTTATTAACTTGTGCTACTTTACTTGATATATATTAAATTAAAAAATATTTTTATTAATGGTAATAGACTTGAATTATTATTTTTTTAATAAATAAATAAATAAAATCATATTAGTGTAATAAAAGTGTGAATTTACACTATAAATATTTTTCAACGTGCCCTCAATCTATATCGCTAATATGACAACATTGTCCTTGTATCCATTATTTTAGTTTAAAATAAAATTTATTTTTATAGAAAGTTAACACATATATGATTACGAATGATTGTGTAATGCAAGTATAATTTAATTTTTTTAATAATATATTATAATAAAATAAAATAAATAACAGATGTATTTGTAATTTATCTTAAACTTTTATATTTTCATCCTCAATCTCCCACAACATCTTGACGTATTAAGCTTCTGATAAACTTGCAATGCACTTAGCATAAAATGTCTATATACAATATATAATAAAAAAATATGTGCTATTTAGTATTTATTTGGTTTATTAAGGCTGGTTTGATAATCACCCAAATTTCTAATTTTAATTTTATAAATTTTAAAATTATTTACATTTGATAACTCACTTTTAATTTTTGTTTTATAAATTTTAAAATTTGATAAAATTTAAAAGTCAATAATGAAATGAAATTTTATTTTTATATTTATTAACAATAAAAATGAATAATCTAAGTATCCGTTATATTCGAACTCGCTCCAAAAAACAAAAGATCTAACATTTAATGGTAATAAATTTAAAATGAATTTTAAAGCTTAGTAATTTAAAAATTGGAAATTATGAGTTGGTTATGTAACGATCATTATATAATTTTTTTTAAATTGAAATTAAAAATTAAAATAACTAAAAATTAATTGTTATTAGTTAAAATATAATTTAAGTAAAACATTTTAAAAAATTTGGTATCTTAGTACCTCTTTTCAAAGCTTGAGATTTTAGTAAACCCAATGGTAAACTTGTTTTGAGTTTTTTTTTTAAATCCTATTTAGCTTATTAATTTATGTATCATCTTACTTTTCTGGTAACTTTTAAAAAATAATATATTTAAAATTTATAATTATAAAAATAAAACATATTATATATAAATTATATTTTTTTAGTATTAAAAGAATTTAAATTATTATTTTATATTAAACTTTATTTAAATTAAATTATGATATTTAAATATATTAAAAATTATTAAAAAAATATTTTTATTTATGGAAAAATTTAAAAAAAATATATTTTTTCATATACTGCATAATTAATTGACTGGGATTTTTTCAGTGGGCCCGCCTGTTCTTCTTTGTAAGAAATTTCCTATCACACATGTATACCCCATTTTGATTATCTAATTAGAGATTGTTCTGAAGTCAATGGCTGCTTTTACTGACTTCTCTTAGTTGAGTTTTATTAGTATTGTAAATTTTATTATTTAATATTATTATATTTTTATTTAAAAATAGGGATATTCTATTTGAAAATATTAATATTTTCGAGGAAGTAGAAACAGTTTTTTTTAATAGGCTTACTTATTTTTATATTAAGATAAAGATTTCAATAATCTTTTATTATATAAAATGAGTTAATTTAATATCTTTATTTATAGATTGTTTAATTTAACCTCTAATTTATAATTTTTTTTTTAAAAAATACACATTTTCTTAGAATTAAAATAATTAATTTTAAGTAATTATGAGATTAAAATATTTATTTTTAATAATAATATAATTAAATCTATTTACTTATCATAATAAAAATAACATAATTAATTTAATCCATCTAAAAAACCTATACTACCCTTCACCTATTTATATTCATCATTCCATTGTGTTTTGTGCGCGTAGTGTAAATATGATTACTTTTTGTTTTTTGAATATTTAGGCCAAATACACTTTTAAGATGCTATTGTTCTTCTAAATTATTTCCCCCCCTTTTTTTCACGATTTATTAATTTAAATTTAAATTTATGTATCAATTAATTTATATATTAATAATGTTCTTAAAAAAATAATTTTATAATCACGCAAAAAAGAAAATACTTCCCCAAATAATAAAACTAGATTGTTATTTTTTAAAATTTTAAATTAAAGAATATGTCTATATCGTAATCTCCACCTTTCCTCAATCAGAAGCGTCCTTCCAATTTTTCACCAATTGAAATCTAGAGGCGACATTATTAAATCACAAAGCATGGAATCCTACTTTTGCTGCAACTAAAACGTCTTTTCTGAACCAAAATAAAATAAAATTATATTGTATCATTTTTAGTATGCTTTTAAATATTTATTATAAAATAAGATAGGCGAGAATTGCATTAAAAAATAATAAAATAACCCCAACGCACGCAGAGGGGAGGGGAGAGAGTTGTAGACCACCGACTTACGTCGTCAGATCAGACCTACCTTGGTAACGGCGTCGTTTCTAGGTTTCTCTCCGTGTTGGAGTTTCTATTTCTGTATCATTCAGAACCCCTTTCTCGCGAATATTTGTTTCAACTCTACCCATTTTCCATGTATTCAGTGTTCTCAGGTATACTTCTTCAAAGTGTTTCTGCTTTATTATTATTATTCGAAAAAAAAAACTTATTTTGATTTACGAATGAATTAGATCGGGTCGGTTTCGATTATTGAGTATTGTTTTTCAATTTTATCCAATTGATACTTTGACTTTGATTTGATTTTTAAAGGATAACCGGAATTTTGGAAACTAGATTAAGTCGATTTGTGTATTTAAAAAATGATTGTCATGTTGCAATTCTGGGTTATGATTCAAGTGAATTGAATACTATTTGTGTTTTAAAAATTGTTTCTTTTTGTTTTTAAAAGATTAAACTTTTTATTGATGGAAATAACGAGTTAGTTTTAAATTTAGATTTTGGATTGTATGATTTTCTTTAGTTTTCCTTTGATTGAACGATTTTTGTAAAAAAAAAGAACCGTTTTTTGTTTGTTTGTAATATTGGTATAATTACGGAGTCTAACAATTCGATGAATTTGTCCAGTTTAAGGTGCAAGTTTTGAATTCAATTCTATTGTTTGCTGTTGTTAGGTGTAAAGTTGTTTCAGGCCTTATTGTAGATAGGATATGAGCTTCCTCTTCTGAATTATAGTGAGATCAGTGATATAGATGGCCAAGACGTACAGAATGAATAGTAACACCGTTGCTTGGTATGTCTTATTCTTGCAGCTTATGCAGTGATATCTACGACTTGTGCAAAAATCTACTGTTACACTTAAGATGATTCATTTTATGATTCAACCCCTCAATTTTCTCTTCCATCCAAGAATTAAGACATTTTAAAATCACATCAGTGGGTTTGATCAAAATAAGTAAAGATAAAATATGGAATCTCTAGGAGAATCATCAAATTACTGATTTTGAAAAAGTCATGAATAGATGCATTATTTGGGTTTCTTATGTGTCATACGTGAATATAGATATGCCACGTGTATGCACTTATGCATGAATTATCTTACCAGGGATCTCCAGTCCATTTCCTTTCCCTTTCTTGTCATCATAAGGTAGCTATGTTTTGAATGCAAACATCTATCTAATTTATAGCAAGTTAAATATGTCGAGTAAAACCTAACACCTTGATGCCAGGAGCCTAACAGTTGAAAAGTATTTTACATATTGCATTGCATTGTGGTGAATTGAACTGTAGACATACCATTTGTTCAAAAAAGTATTTTATGTGAGCCTGAAGCGCTGAACCATATAATTCTACGTTTGCAACTTCGATTTCTTGTCTTCTGGCACCTTGAGCTCTTTTGGCTTGCCGCTCTTGTTATCTTGCCAATGGCATATCCCATATTCCAACAACAGTTCCTTGATGTATTCTCAACATAACCCTTGGATTTCTCATAGAAACATTATTTTGCTTGGCCAGGTGGACTTGTCTTGACTTTCAGACATGTAGAATCCCCTACTTTCAGGAAAAAAAGTTATCACTTATTTTATCAAATTTTGTCCACAAAGCATGACTGCATTCTTTTTCTTAGTGATCCTGACATTTTTTCTTCTTGCAGGGTTCACCTTGTGTTTGCAATGGTTCTTTTTCATTAAGACTGGCCTGGTTGAAGTCTGTTTAAATTTTACATTTGAACTTTTGGAAATAAACTTGTTCATATTAATACATACTAATCTAGTAGATAGGAATGGAACCAAAGATCGCCATGGCATTGGACAGTGGCCAACGAGTTTTGCTTGACTTGAAGAGAAAACGAGCATCCCGGTATGCTGCGTATTTTAATGGAGCTACCCGAACAGGGTTGCCGCAGTGGTCAGCATTGAATAGATCTGCAAAGCACAGGAAACTAGCCAGGGGCAAAAGAAAGCGTGTAAGCACTGGCTCCCATATTCGAAGATCTTTGCTTAGATACTATTCAAATTTTATGAGAAGTGGTGCTCCACAAAGAATATTGTTTTATCAAAATGGGGAATGGACCGACTTTCCCTATGATCTTGTTGATGATATTAAAAATGATCTTCGGATGAAGAAAGCAGCTTTTGATGTAGAGTTAAATGGTGAAAAATTCATGCTGGATTTCCTGTATATGTTACGAGTGGACATGAAAACTGGTTTACAGCAACCTATTGCCTGGATTGATGAAGCTGGTAATTGTTTCTTTCCAGAATTTCTTTCTGATGATAATGATGATGTATCTTGTATAAATCCTGTTGACCGAAGTGCAAAAAGTCGGGAACTCATGCTGGTGGAACCTCATGGGTCTCGTGAAATTAAGCTGCATCTGGAAATTGATATAAATGGATTGGGTAGGTCGTTTCTGGAGGATTGTAGTGGGGATTCTAATGTTTTTGTTAAGAAGATTCATGTTGATCAAGAAAATACTACTAATCAATATATTGTTGAAGTTGAGAACAGTTGCATTAGGGAACCTAATGTAAAATTTGATGAAACTCTTGAGACTAATCAAGAGATGGAATGTAAGTTGTCAACAGGGACAGAATCTACAAGTAGGAAGTTGAATTGTGATACTGTGCGGAACATGTTCAATGTGGGCATGAACATGTTTGGTGGTGCAGAGATCGTTGATGTATACCGTTGCTCGAGCAATTCATTGGAAGCACGATATGAACTATTTCAGAAGCAAGTTGAAATTACAAGAATGTATCGTCGTGATGTGAATGTTCAGTATGCTTGGCTTGCCTCTTCTAAAACAGAGCTCTCTCCAGTGTTGTCGTACGGGCTTGGCTATTGTCGATCAGCTGCAATTAGGTCCACGTATGGCATCGGTGTTCATCTTACTGCTGCTAGTTGTCCACATGACAGGTTTATATTTTTTATAATTTAGTTCTGTTTTCCCAGTTAATTTACTCATCTGTATTGTTCAGTTTACTAATATCATACTGGTATCAAGGATGATGAAGTTGTTGCCTTGGAAAAAATACTTATATATAATGGTTTTCTAATTTTTCCCTTTCAAAATTGCTTTATCTTGTGCATTTAAAGCAGTCGATGCAAATAAACTTTTATATACTTTGAAATTCTTGCTCCCACTTTTGGAATTTAAATGATGGCTATATAATGTAATGCTCGACATTTGCTATGGGTAGGGTAAAGCTGTCATTTGTCGTGAGGATTTCAAAGCATGCATACAAAGTGTTTTTTTTCCTCCCTTTTCCTTGAATATTATTTCGGCAATGTTGTCAGTCCACCTTGTTGTTTGTTCTTGTTGGACATACAATTGGAGATTATTGACGTAAATGAGTAGCCGCACTTTTGTAGTTCCTCTTTCATTATTTGAGAAGAATGATAGATAAAATCGAAATAGAGGTAAGAAATAAGAGAAGTGATGATTGCGGAGAAAAAACTCTGCAATCATTCAATAATATCTATAAAATAAGTAAGAAATTATAGAACTAAAAGTCCTTCTAAAACTTTATTCTTAACATATAATAACTAAAAAAGAATTAGTTTTTTTAATAATAATGAACTCATTGTATTCTATTGTTTCTTTTTCTGCCATTTATCTTAAGAGATTCAAGGAATCAATTGTTGTTGCATTTTTTTTCTGCTTTATATATTTGATCTCTAAGTTTTATTCAGTTTACATGGCATATATAAGAGAAGTGTTGAGGTTTTGACTTATTTACAGTGCAATTTGTTCCGATGTTGACGAAAGTGGAGTACAACACATGTTTTTTTGTCGTGTAATAATGGGAACCGTGGAGGTTGTTCATCCTGACAGTAAACAATTTCGTCCCAGTTGCAATGACTTTGATAGTGGGGTAGA